>CM039675.1:5047115-6399520 GCA_022496015.1 Hordeum marinum
CCCCGACACCGTCAACCCGCCGCACGTCCACCCTAGGGCCTCCGAGCTGCTCTACGTGGTGCAGGGCCCGCTCATGGTGGGCCTCGTCGACGAGACCAAAAGCGAGCTCTACGCGCAGACGCTGCAAACGGGTGACATGTTCGTGTTCCCCAAGGGCATGGTGCACTTCCAGTTCAACGGCGGCGAGGACGTGGCACACACCTTCTCGGCCTTCGGCAGCGCAAGCCCCGGCACCTTCTCGGCCTTTCGGACGGAAACTCATCTGTTACAAAAGGCATTTCATTTTCTTGAACTTATTTGAACTCCAGGCTTTTTGTGTGTTCAAAATGCACCATTCAAAGACACATCATCAATTTTCAACCCTTTCTGACTTCATTTGTTATTTTTCATGCAATTATTGATTTTTTTGAGCTAAATGACCCTGAAATTGAAAAGCACTACAAATGAACTCTGAAAAGGTTGAAAGTTGGCATGGTACCATCATTTTACCCACATATCATGTGCTAAAAAGTTGAGAAGGTTACGGTAAAAGCTGGATGCACTTCATGTACAAAACGGACAGTCTCTTTCGAAGTATCAGGGTTTCAGACGAAAACTCATCTGTTACAAAAGGCATTTCATTTTCTTGAACTTATTTGAACTTCAGGATTTTCGTGTGTTCAAAATGCACCATTCAAAGTCACATCATCAATTTTCAACCCTTTCTGACTTCATTTGTTATTTTTCATGCAGTATTGATTTTTTTGAGGTAAATGAACCTGAAATTGATAAGCCTAAAAATAAACTCTGAAAAGGTTGAAAGTTGGCATGGTATCATCATTTCACCCACATAGCATGTGCTAAAAAGTTGAGAGGGTTACGGCAAAAGCTGGATGCACTTCATATATAAAACAGACAGTCTCTTTGGAAGTATCAAGGTTTCAGACGGAAACTCATCTGTTACAAAAGGCATTTTATTTTCTTAAACTTATTTGAACTCCAGGCTTTTTGTGTGTTCAAAATGCACCATTCAAAGCCACATCATCAATTTTCAACCCTTTCTGACTTTATTTGTTATTTTTCATGCAGTTATTGATTTTTTTGAGCTAAATGGCCCTGAAATTGAAAATCACTACAAATGGACTCTGAAAAGGTTGAAAGTTGGCATGGTATCATCATTTCACCCACATAGCATGTGCTAAGAGAGGGTTACGGTAAAAGCTAGATGCACTTCGTGTAAAAAACGGACAGTCTCTTTCGAAGTATCAGGGTTTCGGATGAAAACTCATCTATTAGAAAAGACATTTCATTTCTTCACATGTAACTCCAGTGATATTCTCTATCAAAGGCATCATCATAATAGTTGTTACCGTACATACATTGCCGATTCAACTGCGTTCATTATATATAATTAAGTGTGTCAAAAACCATTACAAAACATCAGGAATACATAAGTGACCAAATTAATAGAAGTTCATCATCACATTAAAACCAAAGTAGGTACATAGTTCTCGTTGACCAACATATAGCTCTCTAGAGCATAATTAAACTATACATTGAAACTATTTAAAACATTCCAATGCAACAACAATTGCGATCATAATCAGAACTAAGGTAACAATTAATCCAACGGCATAATGATACCAAGCCTCTTTATCAATGACATATTTTCTAATCTTTTTAAGCTTCAAACGCATTGCAGTCATCTTGGTCCTGTGATCATCGACGATATCGGCAACATGCAACTCCAATCCCATCTTCTCATCTTCAGTTCTTTTCAAAAAAAAATCAAATGATCGATTTCTTTTTCAGCTTTAGTTAACTTGTCGAGCAGAGTTGCATAGTCGCTATCCATTTCTGGTCCAACTACTTCCTATAGATAAAAACATCTACGTCAAGTTGGTCGCATAATTAATTGTTATAGACATTAGATGTATGAAATAGTTAGAAAAGATAATATACCACATCTGAATCATAGACTGGACGAGGACCGACGTGGGCGGATACCATAACCATGGCGCTATATAATAAAAAAAGTAAGAAAATCATACGAGTAAGTATATTTTCTTTTAGAAAGAAGATAAGATCAAGAGGCTCACCATGCGCGGGCGATCGACAGCGGTTTCAGGACGAGGATGGGACAGGACGGACCGCCAAACCTAGACAAATCTTGACGAAAATGGAGTTTGGAGAAGGAGCTTCAAGAGGAGAAAATTTAAGTGTGGCTCATGCATTTCGTCGAACACCTCATGTGCATAGGAGGTGAGCTAGAGCATCACAAAGCTCTAACACTGTTGTCCTGGAAAAACAGAGCACTCCACGGCTCTGCTAGCGGCGGGCGAGGGTTTATATAGGCAGATCATTGGTCCCGGTTCGTGGCTGGAACCGGGACAATAGGTCTCCCTTTGGTCCCGGTTCCAGCCACGAACCAAACCAATGGTCTTGGACCAGGAGCGAGGCGGATTGGTCCCAGTTTTTGCCTGGAACCAGGACCAAAGGGGCCAGACGAACCGGGACCAATGGCCCACGTAGCCCGGCCGGCCCCCTGGGCTCATGAACCGGGACGGTTGCCACCTTTAGTCCCGGTTCGTGAGCGAACCGGGATTAACGGGATTAGGAGGTCCGAACCAATGCCATGTTTTCTACTAGTGAGGATGTAAACAAGGGGAAATGTATCCCCACTGGAGTTTGTTGCCCGTCCAATGCGAGATCTGGGTGTGTTGCATTAGGTCCTCCATGAGGTTACAATTCACATGTATAGCGGCTGCTTCCATGTGCTCTTTTGTGATCTACACCAGGCACAAGGAGGGGCCCGTGTGCTCTTCTAGGCATGAAGAGGGGCTCCTTTGATCCACCTGATCCGCAGAGTTCACAGACAATCTACCAGGCCATGTAATCTGGACCAGGAGATGATGCGGGGTGGCATCTGCCGCGTCGACAATGGCAGGTCTGGACGTTGACGAGTTCCGGAATACTCCTCTCGAGATCTTCATTTGGTGCTTGACGCCTATTGATTGCTGGATCGGATGGGTTTCGGTCGTGTGTGCCTCTATTTCAGCCCGAGTGGCTTCAAGAGAATGTGACGCGAAGCTTCGGTATCTGTCGACATTATGGGACACGTCAATATTTTGATTTCCAATGTGAAGACGGTGACGGAGAATGTCATGGCGGTTGAGGTTTGAGGCCTCTAATGGCGGATCGAGTTTTCGTGGCGATGATGATTTTGCTTGGTGGTTCGTGACATGTAGCGGCGGCATTGGCAAGTGGGGACGGCAGCACAGGCGGTACAGAGTCTTAGCTTTCAGGGTGAAAACCCAAGGTCTGACCTTAATTGGTTGTGTCTGGCAGTGATCTTGTTGAAGACATTGTTTTGAAAGCGAGGATCTTCTTCGGGGTGAAAACCTATGATCTATGATCGGTCAACGATGGTGTTTGTACATTGTTTCCTTCTTGAAGGCGTCGTTATTGGAAAATTTGAACTTCGGGTGTTGTGTAGGTGGTGGTTCGTACTAAAGTTACAAGGAACTGGTCGCTATAGCGAAATCTTTTTTCTTCTTCTTCTTTTTATCTTTTGGTTGTGTGCATCCGTAATGTCTTTACGATGTTGCGTTGTTGCAGAGAATGGGTGTAATTGGTATCTTCGCGATATTAATATATTCCTCTTGTCAAAAAAAAGATACTACCCACTACGAAAGGTCTTATGAATGAGCAATGAGCAGAGGCTAGGGCTACATAATGGCAGTGCACCATAATTTTAGAGAGTAGATAAAGAAGGTGAATGGCAGAACCAAAACGTCCACCCAAACGATCCTTGGATTGCTTGCATCCTTTAGGCCTCCTTTGTTTTGGAGGAATTTTACAGGGAATTTTATAAGATAGGATTCTTATAGGAATTTTTCCTTTAGAGCCCTTTGGTTCATAGGAATGCCTTCCTATTCCTACATAGGATTGATTCCTATCCTCCCCATTTCATAGGGGGGGGAATAGACTCAATGGAAAAATTCTTCACAAAAATTTTGTTGGCTCGCAAAATTTCAGGTCAGCGCCCTTTGGATACTCTTTCTTTATAAGCTTTCCCAGTCTTCTTCACATTCACATAGGACATGCATCATTTTACGCCGTGGCCGGCCGGGTCTTGCGACTGATTTTATCCCTATTAATTGGTGAGACAGACTTAGCTAGTTTGATGGGTGAGACAGAGACTAACGTACACTGCCTCTATTAATTCATCAACACCGTGTGCATAATGCCTGGTGTTAGGATCTCACACTTGGCTATCAAGCTGTACGTGTAGGCCAAGTGGTTTTATTTCAAGATGACACCTCCTCCCTTACATCCAAACTACAAAATATATGTTTTTATTTAGTATTTTAGTTATCGATAGTTCTCGCTACAAACTTTGTTAAACTTTGTATGGTTTAACTTCATCAAAATTTATATGTGTTTTTTTTTCAGCACGGAAGATTGCCTAGTTCTCTGGTTTTTACGTATTTTTCAATAGTATGTATATCTAACCATACGTTTGAGATCATGTACTTCGACTATTTCGGTGGTTCTAATATGTTTTGCCTATTTAATTTGTATATATAGTACGTATTACTAAACACATGGTTGAGTAAAATTACATAAACAAATAAATACTTATTCAGATTTGTTTGTTGGGGTTGTAAGATATACTATCTTGTATCGTAGGCCAATGATTGGTTGGTCGATATGCACTGTACAATTACGAAATGTGCCAGTGCACATCAATGGTTGACCAATTAATTAATTTCTTATACATCAATGCTTGATCAATTAATTGATTTTCTTATACATCAACGCACATCAATGCTTGCGACTGATTTTATCCTTATTAATTGGTGGGGCATAAACTTAGCTAGCTACTACTATACGGGTGAGACAGAGACCAGACGTACACTGCCTCTGTTAATTTTCTTTTACATCAATGCTTGACCAATTAATTAATTTTCTTGACCTGTTAATTAATCCTGGCAGCGAGAGGGTGCAGCATTTGTATTCAATATCCACAACAGCAAAAACGTTTCATCTCCCCTATGACCTTTTGTACAATAGTCATGCGTGGCAAAAAATGTAAACAATGGCTCGGCTCCTACCGCGACACGCGTGCGGCATCGGGGCGAGTCAGGCGGTGAAGAAGGAGCGTGTGTGCACGTCTATGTTCTTCTCATGCTCATACATGTGGGAAAATAACCTCTTTTATAAGTAGGTCCAACTCATACTAAACTAGCAGTATGCGACTATGCAAATAATCTTTAGTTTCACTTCTTGTCTTGCATGAATGAGCTAAGTGAGCCTCTAAAATTTATTAAGAATCCTGAGAATGGTTATTGAGCTGGCCCAAAATCAACCAAATTCTAGCGTGCGTTGGCAGATAAACGACATTACATGAACCTCTTTTGCATGCAAACACACGATGACATTAATAAGAAATATTAACTTTGTATGCACATGAGAGGAGTGCATTATGCATCATCGAATTATAGCATGGTTAATAATATAATCAACTGTTGGCTATATGACATTGTCATCTCATATAGTAACCACTTATGGCCACTCATACAATAAGGTTAGCTATAAGGTTGAATATAAGAGTAGTATTTTTTTACCTCATTTTATCTTTCTTTTTTTCGTATTTATTGTATCTTTCTAGAAACACGTACAGCTTGGATATAGCTAGGCACTTAGAGAAAGAACAGGCATCATTTAACGTTGTCTCTAAGCTTTGGATATTCATTTGACAGGCATCATTTAACGTCGTGGCCGGCCGTGTCTTGCGACTGATTTTACCCCTATTAATTGATGAGACAGAGACTCTGCTAGCTAGATGGTTGAGACTTGAGACAGAGACCAAACGTACAGTGCCTCTATCAGTTCAACACACTACGCATCATGCCTGGTGTTAGGATCTCACACCTGGCTATCAAGCTGTACGTGTAGGGCAATTGGTTTAATTTCAAGATGATACTTCCTCCCTTACATTACATCCAAACTTCAAAATATATATGTTTTTGCTATATGTATCTAGTATTTTAGTTATTGATGATAGTTTTCCCCCACAAACTTGGTTAACCTTTGTATCGTTTAACTTCATCAAAATTTATATGTGTTTTCTTCCAGCACGGAGAGATTGCCTACTTTTCTGTTTTTACGTATCTTTAATAGTATACTATGTATTTCTAACCACACATTTGTGATCACGTGCTTTGACTATTTCGGTGGTTCTAATATGTTTTGCCTATTTGTAAATATAGTAAGTATTATTAAATAGATGGTCAAGTAAAATTCCATAAAGTAATGAATATTTGTCTGTTGGGGTTGTAATTTTTTAAACGGTACAGACGTAAGTGTTCATATACACATGTATACGATCACCCCTATAAACACATACACGCACACCCTACCCTATGATCACCTTCGGGAGATTGAGTCGGCATATCGTCCTGAAAATTTACGAAGTCATCATAGGCGTCTCGTCATCGACGGAAACGTCTTCTCCCACTGAATGCTCATCGTGGGAAATCCTGAGATAAATCCAGGAATAAATACGAACACCGGGACTTAAACCCTGATGGACTGGAAATATCACAGTCCCTATAACCATCCAACCACAGGTTGGTTGGGTTATAAATCTTGTGGTAGGCTAATGACTGGTTGGTCGATATGTACTGTACAATGCGCACGTCAATGCTTTGTACCAATTAATTAGTTTTCCTTTTGGAAAAGGAGAGGATTTTCATGTGCAATGTGAAAACCTGCACTGCACATCGCTGCTACTACTATATAAATGAAGCCATGGCCTTGTCCAGTGCAGCATACATCTAAGCAGTTGCATATCCCACACCTCTCATCACAATGTCGATCTCGTTGCCACAGGAGCACGAGCTGCTCATCTCCATGGTATTCGTGCTTCTTCTTTCCCTCTACTTGTACTTGAGGTCTAGTAGTAGATCACACAACCCATCGGTGCTCCCCACGAACTGGCCAATAATGCACATGTTGCCGCGAGTCATCGTCAACCTCCATGATGCACATAACTATTTTGCCGCTATGCTTACCGAAGCAGGCCACAACTTCAGGGTGCATATTCCCCAAAGGCACATCTTCCTCACGTGCGACCCTACAAACGTTCGTCACATCTTCACGACGAACCACGCAAACTTCCCCAAGGGCCCGGAGTTCGCAGCCATCTTCGACATAATGGATGGAGGCATATTCACAGTGGACGGCGAGCAGTGGCGACGGCAGCGCACGAAATTCCTGAGCGTGCTCACCAGCCCGGGGATGCTTTCCAGCATGGCGGCTTGCTGTCACGACAAGGTGGAGAATGACCTCCTCCCCTTGTTTACCCACATGGCAAACACCCACACTCCATTTGACATGCAAGAAGTGGTTTCCAGGTTTGTATTTGACTTGGCCGCCACGCCTCTCTTCGGAGTGGACCCTGGCCTCCTATCCTCGGACATGCCATCCATGAAGGCTGCGGTTGCCATGGACATGGTCATGGAGGTAGGCTTTTTTAGGCACGTCATGCCGGCCTCTTGTTGGAAGGCTATGAGACGCCTAAACATCGGCCCCGAGAGGAAGCTCAAGGCGGCGCACAAGGTGATACATCGGTTCTTCATGGAGATGATTGAGAGGAAAAGGATCAATGGAAGACGTGTGTCTAATAACGGAGAGCAAGAGCGTGCCGATGTTCTGTCCTCCTACATCAATGATCCAGACTACGCCGACGATGCCTTGCTGCGTGCAAAGCTCCTTAGCCTCATGCTCGGTGGGAGGGACACAATTGGCACTACCTTGCCATGGATCTTCTATAGCCTTGCGCAGAACCCTAATATTGTTTCAATCATACGTAATGAACTTTCACCCATTGCGTCACACAAAGAAGCCATGAGTACGAGTGGCATGGTGATCTTTGAGCCAAAGGAGACCAAAAATCTGGTCTATCTGAAAGCTGCCTTATACGAGACTCTTAGATTGTACCCATCGGCACCAATAGAGCGCAAGACAGTGGCTGTTGATGACATCATGCCAAGTGGCCATGAGGTGCATGCCGGCGATACCATCCTTATTTCTCTCCACTCCATGGCGAGAATGGAGGGCGTGTGGGGAAAAGACTGTCACGACTATAACCCACATAGGTGGCTCTCAGAGGACGGCACCAAGGTGAGGCACGTACCATCACACAAGTTCTTGTCCTTCAATTCGGGCCCGAGGATGTGCCCTGGGAAGGACATTGCTGTTCTGCAGATGAAAACCGTCGTTGCGGCAGTGGTTTGGAACTTCGACATTGAGCTGGTGGAAGGGCAGAGCATCCAGCCCAAGTTGTCTTGTACACTGCAGATGAAAAATGGGCTCATGATTATGCTGAAGAAGCGAGAAATATAGCATTAGCTCTCTTTATTACGTGTAAATTGCAGATGAAAATGCGTCTATAACGGGTGTTCTACTTGTTCTCTATTATTTAGTACGTAAGAAATGCATGTATCTCGTGTTTGTTCTCTATTGCTGATCTTGTAGTAGTCATGTTTGGTTTTCTTTGGCACTTCGCTTGTAAGTTATTATACCGCTCATGTGCAAGAAATGTGTTCTACATATCTGTAAAAAGGGTTCTTCATCACCCAAGATGTATGTAAAACCTAGAATCATGTACTATATTGTTTATAAATGCATGGGTACAATTTTAGATGAAGAATGACTCTTTTCCGTTCCAAGTAACACCTATGCGAATGCGATCTCCATATTGACCAAAGTAAGGCCGAAACACCTACGCGAATGCGATCCTTGGAACTTTTGTCAACTCCATTCAACCAATTGCCAAACATATTAGTAATATTCGTTGGAGGAGGGAGATCATACGAAAAATAAACGATGCGCCATAGAATCTTAGCGAAAGGGCACTCAATGAAAAGATGCTCTACCGTCTTCCGTTCCCCATAGAAGACACATTTTGTGCATCCCTTCCACTTCCTCTTAGCTAGATTGTCTTTAGTCAAAAGTACTTTGTTGCTTACGAACCACATAAAAATCTTTATCTTTAAAGGGATTTTAAGTTTCCAAAGATACTTTCTCAAATAAGGTGTGTGACCATTCATTAGGTCTTCATACATTGATTTGACTGAAAAGATACCTGAGGTAGTAAGGTTCTAGACAAACTTATCTTGTTCATTATCAAGAGAAATTGCCATTAGGCGCCTGCAAAGGTTCAGCCAAGCTGTCCATTTGTTTCCAATTAGTAACCGTCTGAAACTCACATTCAGAGGCTGTTGAGACAGTACACTTGCAACAGAAACATTCTTATGCTGCACAATGTTATATAGGACCGGATATTGTTGAGCCAGACTAGTGTCACCCAACCAAATGTCTTCCCAGAACCTAACAGTAGTGCCATTTCTCACTTGAAAATGACCCCTAGCAAAGAACTCATCTTTCACACTCATGAGTCCCTTCCAGAAAGGAGAGTCTGTTGGTTTGACTTGAACCTCAGATAACGTTTTTTGACTACGATATTTATTTTGAAGGATTTCTTGCCATACACCTTCCTCATTAAGAAGCTTGAATAACCATTTACTCAATAAACATTTATTTTTTATTTTCAACACTTCTATTTCAAGGCCACCTTGATCTTTCGGACGGCACAAAATGTTCCACTTGGTTAGTCTATATTTTCTTTTTTCGTCATCACTTTGTCAAAAGAAGCGGGATCTATAATAATCTAGCCGTTTTAAAACACCCTTTGGTATTTTTAAAAAGGATAGCATAAACATGGGTAAAGTAGTCAACACAGCGTTTATAAGGACCAATCTGTCACCATATGACAACATTTTGCCCTTCTGGCAACCCAATTTGCCTTCAAAGCGGGTTTCAACTGGGTACCAATCTGAGTTTCTAAGTTTGCGATAATGAATGGGTATCCCAAGATATCGGAAAGGAAGTGAACTAGCCTCACATCCAAAAATGTGTTTGTATTGTTGTTCTTCCTCCTTTGCCTTACCAAAACAGAAGGTCTCGCTTTTATGAAAGTTAATTTTCAATCCCGAGAGTTGTTCAAAAATGCAAAGGATTTGTTTCATGTTAAGTGCCTTCTGAATGTCATGTTCCAGAAATAAGATGGTGTCATTCGCATATTGTAGTATTGATAAGCCTCCCTCAATCAAATGAGGAATGAGCCCAGCCACTTGACCATCCAGTCTTGCACGCTCAATAAGAATAGCAAGCATGTCTACTACAATATTGAACAGTATCGACGAGAGGGGGTCTTCTTGTCTCAAACCTTTTAGAGTCTGAAAAAAGCGGCCAATATTCTCATTTACTTTGACCCCTACACTCCCATCTTGCACAAAATCCTTTATAAAACGGCACCATTCAGGTGCAAACCCCTTCATACGCAAGGTCTGTTGAAGAAAAGACCATTTGACCTTGTCATATGCCTTTTCAAAGTCGATCTTAAAAAGAACTCCATCTATTTTTCTAGACTGGAGTTCATGAATAGTCTCATGTAGGATGACTACCCCCTCAAGAATATTTCTCCCCGGCATGAATGCCGACTGGGTTGGCCTAATCACATTTGGTGCAATACACGTTATGCGGTTAGTTCCAACCTTGGTGAATATCTTAAAGCTAACATTCAACAGACAAATCGATCTGTATTGTTGGATTTGAATTGCATTTTCCTTCTTAGGCAATAGGGTAATAATGCCGAAATTTAATTTGAAGAGGGGAAACTCTCCCTTGTATAATTGATCAAACAGTTCCATCAGGTCTCCCTTTGGTATGCCCCAGAACTTCTGGTAGAATTCGGCTGGGAAGCCATCCGGGCCCGGTGCCTTATTATGTTCCATCTATGAAATAGCGTCAGCACCTCCTTATCAGTAAAAGGAGTTGTGAGTATACTATTTTCGACATCAGATAGTTGAGGTATGTCCTGATTTACCTCTTCCATTATTGAAACATTAGATGGCGTAGGCTGTCCAAATTTTTTTTATAAAATTCTGTAATATACACTCGTAGATTTTCCTCTCCGGTAATAGTTCCTTCCTCTTGCTCTAATTGGAAGATTTTCTTTTTTCTCCTCTTCCCATTAGCAATCAAATGAAAATATTTGGTGTTATTTCCCCCTTCCTGGATGTATTTAACTTTTTCTCTTTGTGCCCATTTAGTCTCTTCATCCCTTCTTAGCTTAGAAATTTGCTCATTAGCATTTTTTAAAGCAGCTCTCTCTACTTCACTTAAGGGGTTGGTTTCAGATTTAATATCTAACTCATCAATGATTGAAAGAAGTCTTTCTTTTTCTTTCTTATATTTTCCACTCATATTTTTTGCCCAACATTTTAAGAAACGACGCAGATGGCGAATTTTATTTTGCCATCTCTCCATAGGAGTCCTTCCTTCTGTTACCTTAACCCATTCAGCCGGAACCATCTCATAAAAACCTTCTTGTCTAAGCCAAAAAAGTTCAAAGGAAAATCGTGGCTGATTTCCGTTATGGGCTTTGATACCGGAATCAATCAAGAGAGGAGTGTGGTCGGATCCAACCCCGGTCCTAGAAAGAGCTCGTACAGTAACGAGTGGGAATTTTTGCTCCCAGCCCACACTTGCTAGAATTCTATCCAGCCTCTCGAAGGTTGGGTTATCTGTTCTATTTGCCCAAGTGAATTGTCTACCTGAGAGAGCATTATCTCTCAAGTTTAACTCTTGGATGATAGCATTGAAAATAAATGGCTAACGCGCATTAAAATTTTCTTTGTTCTTTTCATATTGATTTCTCATAATATTGAAGTCCCCTCCTACCAACATAGGCAGCCACTGCAACTCACACATGCGGACTAGCTCAATTAAAAAATCTGACTTGTGTGCATCTTGTGTGCATTCTCTAGGTGAGTAAAGGCAGGGAATCAAGACATTGATCGACATGGTGGCATTAGTGTTAGATATACGACACGCAATTGAATACGATGAAGAACGAAATCAAGCAAGGGATGCAAGATTTTAAGGTGGAAAACTCCAATATGAAGGGGGGAAAACCACGGGCATCAGCCAGCCGAACTTCACTATATTGGGAGAGGTTACAAATGTCAGGGATCACAACTAATCAACTTATCCCATGCGGCGGCTTACAATAGGTATATATAACACATGAGTCCTAGGTCAATCCTGATCCGTACCGTGAGGGCCCCCTTGCACCCAAGGCATCCCTAACGGGGGTGGCCCACATGGGCGACGTGCCTTGCTTCGCTCGCTCGTCAGAAGTTGTCCTTTCTCTTTATATTTGAATGTGGACCATAACATAAGAATTATCTATGGGAAGAGTGAAATGATTGCCCTTTCAGAGAAAAATTAAGGCTGCCAACGATGCATGTGGTGAGTTTGAGTCGATTCGAGCCGAGTCACAAGCTACTCGTTTCACTCGCGAACTTCAAGTTTTTTTTCCAGCCCTAGTGTGGTCATAGCAATTGGAAGACCTTTGTCTCGTATGTTCATGAGCCACCGGGCCTCAAACTGAAGCACTGTCGGCCCAGTATGTTCACGGGCCACTTCCTCTACCAAATTGATCAAGAGTGGTCAATGATCAGAGGTAGTCTAGATGCTCAACCGTCGATGCAGAAAAACATGGAATTCTTGAATCAACCTGTGGTTGGATGGTTAGGAGGACAGTGGTATCCCCAACCCCACCATGGTTTAAATCCTAGTCTCGCATTATTCCCAGATTTATTTTAGGATTTTTGACTATGCGCGTTCACTAGGAGGAGATGTTCCCGTCGACTACGAGGCATGTGTGGTGACTTCATCAATCTCAAGATGATATGTCGGCTCAGTCTCTCGAAAGTGCTAATAAGGGTAGAGTCTGCATGTGTGGTTCATAGGAATGAGTGTATGCGTGTATATATGAGTGCTTGTGTCTGTACCGTGTTCCAAAAAAACATGGAATTCCATGCATCATTTGAAACTGCTCGGTCGAGGCTTTCTCTTATCATTCTTCTTCAGGTTCATACTATTGTAGATTTTTAGTTGTCACTCGTCGCTTTGATTCGACAAATCAATTAATCAACGGTTAGTATTTACTAATCAGTATACTTTGGTACTTGTCAGATACTCAGATCAATTACATAGTATATATTTGTTTTTACTAATGTGAGAACTCCATTGGTCATGAGGAAGAGGAAGACACCACTGATAAGTAATTTTTTCAAGCTAATTACTACAAACTCTGCAGCTGAAAATGCAAATGCAACCGTGAAGGTAGATACCACAGAGCAACATACTGGTCATAATGCCCCCAATCTCAGTTCACTTCATATTCCACCCCCTGAGCAAAATATTGAGGCATCTGTGGAAGTTCTAGAACAAAGAATCGGAAGCACACTGTTTGAGTGAGACCCTGGAAAGCACAAACAGATTTGGGAACTCCCTCTTGAGAAGCAAAATGAAGCACAACAATTCTATATTTCTGAAGATTGATACATGCCATACATGAGAGAGTATCCATATAATGATGATCCATCAAAACATTGTCGGCGTTTCCAATACAGTTGGTTCAAGGATTTTGAATGGCTCGAGTTTTCACCTTACACAAAGCGTGCATATTGCTTCCATTGTTTCCTCTTCTCAAGAAAGCCAATTGGGAAATGTGGACCAATAACATTTACTGTACTGGGCTTTGATAGGTGGAAGAAGGTGAATAACGGGAAAGGGTGTGCTTTTTAAACTCATATGGGTAATGTTGGTTCAGCCCATAACTTCGTTTGTTGTTATGAAAATTTTAAAAACGACACGACTCATATCGATAAGGTGTTTGTGAAAGCATACGCAAAAATGATTGTAGATGCAAGACTAAGGCTCAAAGTCACAACTGATTCTATCCGGTAAGCAATATTTTTCTTCCATCTTTTGTTACAATATTTAAAATATTGTATATGTTGTAGTATCCTAACAAAACAATGTGGATGAGTTACCCTGGTAAATACAGAATATCTCTTCCTTTAAATCAAAGAATGGAGCAAGGCAATGAAAGCAGACACGCAACCACTTGGACATAATATCTTGATTTCTGGAGATAGGTTGATCACGCTACAAGTTGGAGATTGGTTGATCTATATTCTTCAAGTGGGAGATGCAGGAGTTCACCTTTTTTATGCTATTTACCTATGAGAGAGCAATAGTTACTGTTCTAAGTTGTGATAACTTGATCACTTGCTCTAGTATGGTAACAACCAGATTGATGAGGAGTTCACCTTTCTTATGTTATTTTACCTAGAATGATGAACAGTTGATTAAGATGATGATGAGTCGTAATATATATGGCATATACCCGTACAAATTAGATGGATGCAATAGACCAAGTTGAATTAGAGGAAAATATGATGTTGCGATTCGCAACATCGTATTTTCCTTAAATTCAACGTCCATTGCATGCATATAATTTGTATGGATGTTGGATGCTTTTTTCCATAATTTGTACTGATGATGTTATATATATTAATATGTGTAACCGTGTGAAAATAAAATATAAACATAAAAGGAAATAAAAACACAAAATGAAACATGGCCCTTTCCAAAAAAAAGCAGCGTCTGGCAGGTGCTGACGCGTGGACGTCTTATTGTCCCGATTCGTGTTACAAACCGAGACTAAACGTCCTCCTTCCTGGGCGCCCGACAGCGGCCAGGTGGAGCCACTTTAGGCCCGGTTCGTAACCCAACCGGGACTAAAAATGAAAGGCATTAGTCTCGATCGTTTAGTTTCGATTGAAGAACAGGGACTAAAGGGCGTCTGGAACCGGGACTGATTGCCCTTTTTCTACTAGTGATCTACCCACTTTAGTTCTTCGTGTAGACCTGCGAATCTCCAAATTCTTAGCTCCACTTCCCACAAAGATTGTTACCTCCTTCCAAAACAACAATAAACCATCTCTCTTCACCGCTCCCCTGCTCCAAGACTCTACGAGGGCTTAAGTTTCTTGTCGTATGGACGATAAGGTTGCCTTTGATGTTGCTAGTTGGCATTTCAGGGGTACGAATCATGTGGGGTGCATGTCCTTCATTTCTACAAGAGGGTCTCGTGACTGCTCTTCTCATGGTAGTCATGGTTTCTTCTTTCCGGTAGCGGTAAAGTTGTGTGTTTGACATGTTGGCAAGACTAGCAAAAGAGCCCGTGCGTTGCAACGGAGGAAACAATACAACATGTGCCCTTAGCCCAATACTAATAACTCAAAAACCTAATAGATCCATGTCATTTATTTGAACATGGCATCCCATCTATGCTCTCTCTCTCTCTCTCTCTCTCTCTCTCTCTCTCTCTCTCTCGGCATAAGATAAACATGAAGTTTATTTTTCCAGATTTTTTATTTCATGGAAATGTATTTCAAATCATGACTTCTTTCTGAATACTGGACTATTTTTTAAAATCATAAACATTTTTTATTTCATGGAAATGTATCTCAAATCATGACTTTTTTTATAATATGTGAGCAATTCTTTGAACTCATGAACATTTTACGATTTTTCGATTTTTTTAATTCACGAACACTTTATAATTTTCCTCCTTTTTTCAAAACTCATAGCTTTGTAAATTTTTGTTCTTTTGAAAATCCAAAATTAATTTAAAGAAGAAAAAACAACAACAAAAATGAGAAAGTTAAAAAAAGAAAACAAGGGAGCCACGTCCACATATGGGCCAGCCCATTACCACGCTTAAGAGAGGAAAAGGGGAAGTGAAAAAGAATGCTGACGATTTTTTTAAAAGGAATCATTTTATTTACTTAAGGTGACATAGTGAGTAATTTTTGTCAACTTAAGGGATAGTTTAAATGATGACCAGAAGTTATCAGTGTTTTATTATTAGGTAAAGAATGGGCTTAGCCATGTGTGCTCCATTATGTCAGAGTGGGCTTGTCCCTTGATGTATCGGTTTTTGTCCGGTTTACCACTAATTAACTGAATATTTTTTTCAACCTTTTAAAAGTTTCAGACTTATGTTTCATTAAGTAAACATACCTATATCTACTCAAGTCATCAGTGAGGGTGAGAACATAATGGTAGCATACATCGGTATGTATTATTTCTAACAAGTGAGTTGCTCGCTCCATTGTTTCGAAGAACGGAGTCTTGGTCATCTTCTCATGAGGCATGGTTCACACGTGTCAAATGATTCGAAATCAAGAGACTCCAAAAGTCAATATGGAGCTTCTTCGTGCGTTTGACACCAATATGACCAAGACGACGGTGTCACATGTAAGTGAAACTAATCGTTATCAACCTTACACTTTTTGGTACTCACGTTATACTTATTTTCTTCATTTTATCAGTTTGTGCTGTGATGGATTTTTGTTCGGGACACATTCATGCACATGTCAAGAGCGGCAGCTGTCATCAAAACGGCTGCATCGCAAATGTTCAGAAGCCCCTCACAAGCTGATGAATCAATCGACCAACTGACCAGGAATAGTCTGGATTCAAAGATGCTCTCATTTCCCAAATTTGACAGAAGCTTGAAAGTCAAAATGTTTTACGTGAGGATTTTAAAAATATAGACCACCATGTTTTGGATTGGAAGCCCAAATTTCAGAAACTCAGTACCAGCTTTCTCTTTGGAATTTCAGTCCCGAGTGAAAATTCAGAAAAGTTGTTCTGAATTTCAGAAACCAGCTGCACAAATTTGTTCACATTGCAGTGCTCGATGCTAACAGAGCAACGAACAACAAAATCCGAACGTCTGGGGTGACCGCGCGTCTTAACACAGCATACAAGTAACCTTGAACATTAAAACAAGGTCAAGTACTCATCTAGAGTAACCAAGGCTCAACATCCTGACTCGAGGAGCAGCAAAACGATAACAGAAAAATATTTTGATGTCTACTGATTTATCCAGACAACGAACACGACGATGACACTAGTTCTTGATCTTCTTCTTGGGCCTCAGCTGGTTGCTGTGGCCACACTTCTTCTTGCGGCAGTTGACAGCCCTTGGATGCAGCCTGGCGTAGCACCTGGAGAAATATTGAACAGAAATTTAGGTTATATTGATAACACCGATGCCGAGTGGTAAAAGTTCTACAGGTGACAAGTAGGCGACACAAAATAATTGCAAGAAAGAGAGTTCAATCAGAACATGAAAATTGGCTGGTCAGGCAGAATTTATGCCTCAAATGGTTGTAGAAAATTGGCTGGTCAGACAGAATTTATGCCTCAAATGGTTGTAGCTCATAAGGTGACCCCTCATACATCTAATTGGATCATCATTCCAGCCAATTGACAATTGTTTCAAAACCATAAGCACACACAATTATTTGCAAACAAGAGAAAACACAGCAAGATCAGCCAATGACAGTAACTAAATATGTTTAAACACAGCTTTGCGGATTTGGTTCAAGGTGTCACAGCAGAGCAAGTCTGAGCGGCAAAGAGAACTGCGATCGTTAACGCCAACCTTCAATGCAAAGATTCGCCACTATATCAGGCCCCTTTGCTCTGCAAATTGGCTTTCTATCTCCAAAATATTCAGTTGTCTGATTAACTAAAAATTAGTATAGTGATTCAAGATGTAGCAGATTGTTCGAGGCCGTCATAGCACAGAAAAATCTAAGCGGCACGGAGAACTGCATTCTGTATCGCCAACCTTCAATGCAAAGATTCGCCACTATATAAGACCCCTTTGCTCTGCAAATTGGCTTTCTATCTCCAAAATATTCAGTTGTCTGATTAACTAAAAATTTGTATAGTGATTCAAGATGTAGCAGATTGTTCGAGGCCGTCATAGCACAGAAAAATCTAAGCGGCACGGAGAACTGCATTCTGTATCACCAACCTTCAATGAAAGACTTGCCACTATATCAGACCCCTTTGCTCTGCAAATTGGCTATCTACATCCAAAATATTCCAACAAACATTAAACATCTTTTTTTAGATTGATTATTTGATTTGTTATGTAGCAGATTGTTCGAGGCCGTCATAGCACAGAAAATCTAAGCGGCACGGAGAACTGCACTCTGTATTGCCAACCTTCAATGCAAAGATTCGCCACTATATCAGGCCCCTTTGCTCTGCAAATTGGCTAAACAATTTCCTAAATTTCCAGACTAAAGTTTGATTTACTACTAATTTATTTAGATTGATGTGTTATGTAGCCGATTGTTCGAGGCCGTCACAGCAGAGGGAGTCTGAGCGGCACGGAGAACTGCATTTTGTATCGCCAACCTTCAATGCAAAGATTCACCACTTATCAGGCCCCTTTGCTCTGCAAATTGGCTAAATAATTTCCTAAATAATCCAAGCAACATTGAAAAGACTACTAATTTATTTAGATTGATGTGTTATGTAGCCGATTGTTCGAGGCCGTCACAGCAGAGGGAGTCTGAGCGGCACGGAGAACTGCATTTTGTATCGCCAACCTTCAATGCAAAGATTCACCACTTATCAGGCCCCTTTGCTCTGCAAATTGGCTACTCCAATTCCTAAATTTCCAAAGAAAAGTTTCACCAACAAGAAAATTCTAGGGTTTGTTAATGATGTAGCAGATTGTTCGAGGCCGTCACAGCAGAGCAAGTCTGAGCGGCACGGAGAACTGCATTCTGTATAGCCAACCTTCAATGCAAAGATTCGCCACTATATCCGGCCCCTTTGCTCTGCAAATTGGCTATCCTATCCATTTCCAAAATTTTCACATGTGCATCTAATGAAAGTTTCACTCCCAAAACTCTACTGCAAACAAACCAAACCAATCCAATCAGACACCTAACGCGATGACAAGCGAGTAAACTTCGTTTCCCCGCCGTTGAAAATCAGCTGCTGAAGCGTGCGAGGCAGGAGACAAAGTATAGGCGGGTGGTAAATCTGCCCGCCATTGAAAATCAACTGCTGAACTGGACTACGCAGATGACAAAGTATAGGCGGGTGCACAATCTGGAAGCAGAGGCAACAAGAAATGGGCGGAAGGAAATATTACTTGCGGCAGATCATCTTCTCCTGGTTGTACTTGCGGGCGAGGGCCTGGAGCGATGGCTCGATGATGCCACCACGAAGGCGGAGCACGAGGTGCAGCGTCGACTCCTTCTGGATGTTGTAGTCGGCCAGCGTGCGCCCGTCCTCCAGCTGCTTCCCGGCGAAGATCAGCCGCTGCTGGTCCGGCGGGATCCCTGCCACACACGCCACAAACACAAGTCAGAATCAAGAAAAGCTCGACGGCCAGACGACCGGCCATGGCGGCGAAGAGAGCCAACAAAGAAGACGGCTCACAACTCACCCTCCTTGTCCTGGATCTTGGCCTTGACATTGTCGATGGTGTCGCTGCTCTCGACCTCGAGGGTGATGGTCTTGCCCGTCAGGGTCTTGACGAAGATCTGCATCTCGGCTGGTGGCGGCGCGATTGGAGCTGCCGGCTGCGCCCGCTTATATAGCGCTGGCTGGCTGGATGGATGGCCTCCCTCTCCTCCTCTCTAGCTAGGGTTTCCTCTGGGCTGCTGGGCTTCTTGTTTTCCTATGGGCTGCTGGATAACAGCGGATAGGGGTGGGAGCTGGCCCACGTAACTGCTCAATGCCTAAATCCTTTTTGTGCTACCGCTCAAAAAACAGTATGTTTTGTGCTTTTATTATGCAAAAAATGCAATGTTTTTGACTAATTGGCTTGGTACAACATCTAGCCAAACGCGACATGGACATCGGTGGCGGCGCTCATCTCCCCTTCCACCTTGAAAGGACGTGGATGTCGTCTAGAAGGGGGTGAATAGGCGCTTTAAAATAATTACGGTTTAGGCTTGAACAAATGCGGAATAAAACTACCGTTTAATTAGTCAAGCACAAAACCTAAAACAACTAGGCTCACCTATGTGCACCAACAACTTATGCTAAGCAAGATAGACAACTAAGTGATAGCAATATATATAAGAAACAATATGGCTATCACAAAGTAAAGTGCATAAGTAAAGGGGAGGCACGCGGAGACGACGATGTATTCCGAAGTTCACACCCTTGCGGATGTTAATCTCCGTTCGGAGCGGTGTGGAGGCACAATGCTCCCCAAGAAGCCAATAGGGCCACCGTAATCTCCTCACGCCCTTGCACAATGCAAGATGTTGTGATTCCACTAAGGGACCCTTGAGGGTGGTCACTGAACCCGTACAAACAAGGTTGGGGCAATCTCCATAACTTGATTGGAGGCTCCCAGCGACACCACGAAGCTTCATCACAATGGATTGTGACTCCGAGGTGACCTCAAATGCTCGGGGCAATCTCCACAACCTAATTGGAGACCCCGAAGCTTGCCCAGAGCTTTGCACCACAATGATTGAGCTCCGAGGCACCACCAACCGTCTAGGGCGCCAAAGCACCCAAGAGGAACAACCTCTAAGGTGCTCAAACACCCAAGAGTAATAGCTTCTCAACTTCTCACTTTCGCGTATCACCGTGGAGAACTCAAACCTATGCACCAAATGCAATGGCAAGGGCACACGGAGTGTCCAATGTTGGGGAACGCGACAGAAAACAAAAAATTCCGGTATAGCGAGCACGCCCAGGACCACTATGGAGACTGCATACAAGGTTTGATCTGATCCGTACTGACTCGAAGCGCAGCGGTAGAAGAGTCGGTGGAGATCGTTGGTGCAGATCCCCGCAGCTACGATTTTACAACCTCCCAACCGCGAGGATGTACTCCCTCGTCGGACAGCCCTCCGAGAGGCGGTCGGACAGTCCCCCGGACGATGTCGCGGACAGCCCTTCGGGAGGACCCTCGAAACTCAAAACGGAGACTCGGACAGCCCTTCGGGAGGACACTCGAAACTCGAACGGAGACTCGGACAGCCCTTCGGGAGGACACACGAACAGCCCCTCGGGCAAAAGATCGAAACTACGACCTCTCTACGGGGTTGCACACATACGGTGTGATCTATCCGGCAGGGCTTCGCCGTCCAGAACTAGTTCCTACCGGAACCCACACAGCCTTTCGACTCTACGAAACTATTTCGCTGGGAGGGAGAGAAGAAGTCAGATCATTGCAATGGCACTTGTATGTGAGAAGGAATGAGTTTTTGGGCTGCCTCCTCACCCCTATTTATAGGGTGAGAGACTATGGTAAAAATACCAAAATGCCCTCAGATATTTTCACTATTCATAATAGTGATTCCACTATTCATAAATAGTGTTTCCCACTATTCATAATAGTGTTTTTCACTATTTCGTAATAGTGTTTTCACTAGTCATGAGATATTTTCTCTCAATAGTGTTTCCCACTATTCATAATAGTGTTTCCACTATTCACGGGATATTTTCTACCAAAAAGCACTTTCACTATTCACGACGACATTTTTCAGCGTCCGTTCGAACTGAAAATATTTATGTGGGCTTAGAACATTTCCAGCACCCACTAAAATAATTTTCAATGCGATCCGGAACAATTCCGGATTAGTGATTTTCATCTGCGAAATGCATCTGAAGCAGTTCCGGCAGCTCCGGAACATCTCCCATTTTTCTTCCAGAAAATTCCCAGAAGTTTCCAGAATGATTCTGGCACCCTCCAAGAATTATCAGGCATGTGCCGAAACCAATTTGACTTAATGGTATCCCCTGAAACAACTTTTCAGTTTTACCGAAATTGTTCCGGTGTTCTCTCTGCGGAACTTTTCCGCTGTCCGAAACTTTTCCGGTGTCCGAAACTTTTTCGGTGATTTTCTCTCAGACTCCCTGTCTAGTATTCAGCAGATAGATGACCCTTAAGCGTCTGACCCTATAGGTTCAGTGAAGCATAGACATGACCCGGAACCCCTTCCGATCAATGATCAACATCGGAGCCGTGGACACCCATATTGACCCCTATACCCACACGATTGAATATTCGAGTGAACCTCCAGTTGCCGTGTGCTATTCCTGTTGCTTCATGATATGTTACAAATACCCAAGGTGAGACATGTTGGCATCCCCGTGGATCAACAACTTGTCCACTATGCCAGTTACCTCGTTACCGGTATTGTTCTCTTTTCTCGTTCCCATGTTCCGGCATCCCCGTGATCAAATCACAAAAGGTCTGGCCAGACGATGATGGATGTCGTAACACCGAGAGGGCCCAGAGATATCTCTCCATCGTCGGAGGAGCAAATCCCGTTCTTGAGCTATCAAGTTACTTGACATACTTTTCCATGAACCCGTAAGCCGCCGTAATAGCCACCCATTTACGGATGACGTTTAACAAACACCAAAGTTCATGAAGCAAGCATGGAGAAACTCGATACTCTCATGGTCTAAGGAATTATGCAAACGTAAACCATCTCTGTGTTATTAACCATTAACTTGTGACGAATGTATCTCATAGCATAACATCAATTCGGATCGATTCAACACAAGTGTTCTACCAACATCGTGCCCTCAAAATTGTCGGCATAGCCATGCCCATGATCAGGAAAACAGGATCATCATGCAGTACTTGAGCCAGTCTTAGAGGCAAGACTAGGAATGCAATTTACCGTTTATTATACCACACGTGCACATGAGTTTCCCTCCAAGCCTCGTGGATATTGCAGACTCGAGAATCATTGCAGTTATAGCATGGATCATAAACATTCATTGCATACTTGGAGATACAAAAGTAACTGTTATTACTGCCTCTAGGGCATATCTCCTACAAGTCCTTCTCTACCAACTCCCACCAAAGCAACTAATGTTAGGGAGGAAATGAGAGCAAGAACAAAGAAGAACAGGAAGAACTCCAAGATCTAGATTCAAGGGGTTCCCCTCACTTAAAGGAGAAAGTGATTGGTGGAAATGTGGATCTAGATCTCCTCTCTATTTTCCCTCAAGAACTAGCAAGAATCATTGGAGGGATTGAGAGTTAGAAAGCTCGAAGAAGGTCAACAATGGGGAAGAACACGAGCTCAAGAGATGAGGTCCGTTGGAGAAGAAGACCCCCTTTTATAGGTGGGGAAAAATCCAACCGTTATCCTCACACCTCGCACAGAGCGGTACTACCGCTCCAAAGAGCGGTACTACCGCTAGGGCGGTAGTACCCCTTTGAAAAACAATACCGATGAGGCAAAACGCCAGTAGAACCACCGGAGCGGTACTATCGCTCGTCCTCACGGTACTACCGCTCGTCCTCACGGTACTACCGCTATGGATAGCGGTACTACTGCTTGCGAGCGGTACTAAAAAATTACATCTGTGCCTACCACAGCTGTAAATAACACGAGTTGGTCCGGAGCGTTAGTACCGCTCTTGGAGCCGCGGTAGTACCGCTCCGGAGCGGTAGTAAAAAATTACATCCGCTCTAGCGCGGTAGTACCGGTGCAGCCTTTTAAGAACACCAAAACTGCCACAGCTTTTGCAAACGGACTTCGAATTCAATGAAACAAAGTTTGTTGGAAAGGTAACGACATGTGCTAACACAATCTTGATTGAGATACCAATAAGAAGCAAATGAGAAAAGGCCCATAAGAAAATGGTGAGAACCCTTCCTCGAATAAGATCGGTAAAACTTCCAACACCGAAAATGCAATAGACGAAGCATATGAAATCCGTTTTCGATGTACTAGAACTTGTCACGAAGATAACCACAAGCTCAAGAAACCACATAGAGAAAAGCCAACCAAGAACCAAGAAATATGATGATGCCAAGAATGCAATGGTTTGATCTCTCAACGAACGATACGATCAAGCTACTCACTTGAGAGCCCCCCTTGATAGTACGTCAATCGATCCTATAACCCGGTCTCTCAACTACTACCATGAGACCGGTAAAATAGAAAACCCTATCAAGGTCAAACCTTAGCCTTGTGCATAGTCCACTTGAGCTAGATGATGACGATCTTGACTTCGTCAAGATGGACCATATTTCTTGATTGCGTTGGCTTGATGAAGACTAGATGATTGCTCCCCCATACTCCACTATGGGTGAGACACTCTTCGGCACATATTCACAAGTCCATTGTCACCGCAATGAACGGCGAGCCTCAAGCATGATCTCTCTGTGATGCTTCACTTGATCTTGCACATCACAACCTTGATGACGATCTTCACTTGATGTCATCTTCCATGGGATGTATGGGATCTTCCTCTTGATGCAAGCCCGTGAAAATATACCTAACCCCACAAAGAACTCTCTCGTAGACCATGGGTTGGTACACAAAGCGTAATGGACAATCCTTACCACACCATGGGATCACTTGATCCCTCTTGGTACATCTTGTACGCTTTGTGTGTTGATCAACTTGATTCACTTTTTGACTTAGTCTTGATCAACCTTGTATCTTAGCTTCTCTCTTCATAAAGATGATGTATTGAAGGTAAACATGAATGCTTACACAATCTTCGTCTTCAATACATGCTTGCAATAAGCTCAATTCCCACATGACCAATCTCTAGATAAACCTTGAATACCACCATGGTCACCATATAAACTCCTTGAAACCAACAGATGGACTCCAAGAAGTACCTACGGAAAAATCCTTAGAATATAACTCAAGGCAACCATTAGTCCATATGGGTGTCATCAATTACCAAAACCACACATGGAGAAATGTGCTCTTACAATCTTCCCCATTTTGGTAATTGATGACAACCACTTTCAAGAGAGTTTATATAAGGAAATAAGCACAACCAAGCACACACAAATGCAATGCATGGATGTGAGATGCAAATGCTTAAGCAACAAAAGCAAAACTCTCAAAGCATTCCAAACTAAACTGTCTAAACTTCTCCCCCATTGGCATCAATTGCCAAAATGGACAAAAAGTTTAGAAAGCCAATATAATAGGTGTTCCTCCAAAAAGTTTGTATATCTCAAAATACGTGTGCAAAGAAATACACATATCCAATGATAAGTAGTTGGAGGAAGACAGACTATATTGAGAACCCAAAGATTGCAAAAAGGATCATATGGCACAAAGACATACACCGGAGTGAAGCAAGCAATCAAAAGATACTAATTGGAACAATCAATCACATGGACCAACGAGCCACATGAATAAAAGATATTATGATATGGGCAAAAAAAGTGTTTATAAAGAAACTAGAGGAGCTCCCCATGATTTGTGCACAAATAAGAATTTTTGTATTTGAATACAAGTGCACGAAATAGGATCATGACTCCCCCAAAATCAATATAAACACATCACAATTGCAAGCAAGTAGATAAGACAGTGAGCATAGTACTTACACTAAACATATGGTTGAGCAACATGAAAAAGAGGAAATCTTAAGAATAGGCTTAACCAAGATGATGTGTGTGAGTAATGGCAAAGCACTTGAGAAGACTAGTACAAGGATGAGCATAAAGCATCAACATAGTCTTGATGAAATGAGACACAAAGTGCAAACCATATACTTCCCACACACAAACCACTAGCAAAAGGGTTCACAAGCTTACTAATAGGAAAATTAAAAACCAAAGCTTGTGACAAACCCTAGTGAAGATAGGAAGATGATATCCTTGTCAAGAGGAGGGATATCAATCGAAATGGCAAAACCCTCATGAAGACAAGCATCAGGAAAATAATCTTCACCACCAAAGAGTGCATCAACATGTTAGGATATAAGATCCGCACTCAAGACAGATTCTTTCACGAAACCAGCATGGAAATAAAATGAGAATGCAACGGTGGACGTGAAAGAAAATAGGACATCAACTAGAGATGTAACTTCTCTTATGTGTATATGATTCTAGGTAGAGGACAATTATGATGATATATCCACAAAGAATGATGCACATACGAAATAGTTACAAGAAGGAACAAACAAGATATCCACAAGGAAGTCATAACTATACCAATAAGATCTTTGCTTGAAAGCATAGCACATAGCCTAATATTTTCTTATTGTACATAAATGAACTCCCAATACACGAACATCAAAGACATCACAACTAGCAATATGACATCATCGTTGAGACTCTTTGAGAAAGGAAACAAGTACCACAAGAATGACTCAAGAAATTCCTGCCATGATGCAACCTATAAATAGTTGAATGCGAGAAATGTATGCATGAAGTAGATACTTGTTACCGATATAGGATTGAATTGATGTAGTAGACAATGGTTCTTCGATCATCCTAGCAAGGTTGCAATAAGCACATGGTGTCAACACCTTCGTTGTAAGTGAGCCGAGTGTCCAATGTATCTCCAATTGTTCCTAGAACAACACAAACAAAGTGGTACCCAAACTTATTGGGACCAAAAAGTTAGTGTACCAACAATATATAGGACAAAACTCCACATAAATATGTGCATATAGATATGAAATTGAATTTCATGCACACTTTAGCCATTTTATGTCGTAGTGGAGTTACCCCTATATATTGGGTCAAGGAAAGAGAACATGCCAACGAAAGTACATGTAGTAAATATGCATGCTCAAGGCTTTCGAGAATCAAATCAACACACAGTCGATAAGACACCGAGAGAAAAGAAATCAAGTGAAAATAAGATATCAAACGAAAAAATATCACTTGATGGATACCAACTAAAATATATATCAAGGAATGAGATATCCATTGACACATGCCAAATAGAAGGAAACAAGATACCTATTGAAGGAAAACAAGAGGTATCAAGTTCCCAAAAGAGAGCTAGGTTCCACAAACCACACCCTCCACAAATTTTCATGCTGGCACAATGTACCATAGAGAAAAGGATTACCTCCCACCAACACACACTTGATGAGGATCAAAAGATTTTATGATAAACACATAAAGAGAGTTTTCTAAAGAAAATAGGAGGGCTGCCCCAAGAGATGTGCATTATATAGAATTTGCGTTTGGATACAACATGCATTTGATGGGATCATTACTTTCCCTATATCTATAGAAAGACTAGACATGCTCAAAAAGATCCACAAGAGACAAGGAAGACAAACGATAAAAAAAATACAATGTAAAGATGATTAGCAATTTCTACCATGAAAGGATACCAAATGTCGAAGGACAAGAAGTAATTCGAAATATTTCCTATTGGTAGATTGCAAAGAAATCCAACATCATCTTTACACGTAAATCATAAGCAAATGACACTTGTAGAGCTAACATGCCACCTAGGAACAAGATAAATTATAATACAAATCTAAGTGGCAATAACTCAAATGTACACATTCTGTGGGCTTGTAATATGCACATAGCATATTACTCCCCTATAATGTGGTAACCCAACGTTAATAACAAGTGGCAAATGAAATCCAACAAGAGATAATTAATGGACCGTTTAGAATTTGAATTTCTCATGAGAAGACATACCAAATAGAAGCTAGATTATCTTGTAATATCAATACTAGGTGGTATTCCTCATGAACACACATTTTTAGGATCGTGAAGTGCATAAGGCACATCACTCCCCCAAAATGGGATAATCCATTAATCTCTCAAAAAGAGCCAACTAGGATACAAACATCATGCAAAAAGGCTCTACACAAGACTCACACATACATGATGTGCAACCCATCATATATATACTTGATTTCTCAAGATAAACAAATAGGAAGCACAACATATACAAACACATGCAAGGTACAAAATCACAACATGCAAAGGGGCAAGTAACTAACAATGTATTCAATTTAAGTACAAGTTACCGCAAGGAGGAACATTGGTATATGATAGACACTTGATGATCATCATGACATGGCTTGATACAATATGAATGATGAAGAACCCTCAATTCTTCATAATGTAGCCACGTCACCAATGCCCTCCACCAATACCTATTGATCAAGTTTGAGCTTGTTGGTCCCCAACCAAGTTGGGTCCTAAGAGGTTAGTCACAATAGGCTTGGCTACCGAAATGTTTCTTTTCTTGACACCACTTTGAGTACCAACAAACTTGGCAAACACATTTCCAACCTTATCCTTCCCAAGAGAATATATATCATCAATAATGATTGGGTTGGATAAGTTACCATTAGTGCATGAAGAAGCAAAGTGACCCTTCTCACGACATAAGTAGCAACATTTACCCTTTGCTTTCTTCTCAATTGATTTCTCAACTTGAGGAGCGTTGACTTGGGTCTTCTTGGCAAGTGGACTTTCTTCAACTTGACGTTGAGCATGAGATTGAACTTGTGGCCCCTTCCCTTGTTGCTTGTCACTATGGGGCTTCTTCTTCAATGGGCAAGATCTAACATGGTGCCCTTCTATTTTGCACTTGAAGCAAACAATCTTGGCCGAGTTCTTGACTTGTTCTTGGCCCTTCTTGTTGTTTCTCTTGGACTTCTTATTATTGGAGTTGAATCCAAGTCCACCTTTGTCATTTGGGGATTTTTGCCCACACAAGATATTGTTGAGTGTGGACTTCCCTTCATGACTCTTTTCCAAGTCTTTCTTCAAAGAAGTGACTTGGGCCTTGAGCTCTTTGATTTCCTTTACATGGTTAGTATCAATACAAGTACTATAGGAAGTATATGATTCATCGTTAGAGCAACAAGGCAAGGAAAGTAATTCATCACAAGATGTACCAACATTATGAGTAGATGAACTACGAGGACTAGCACATGGCAATATAGCATTTCTACTAGATGTAGTGCTAATTTCCACATGAGGATCACTTGATGTTACCTTAGTAGTACTAGCCTCATGAGCTATCTTTAGCACATTATGAGATACTAGAAGATCGCCATGATAGCTAGAAAGCTTTTCATGACTCTCTTCCAATTTCCCATAATTACTAGATAGCAACTTAAGTTCAGCCCTTAGCTCAACATTTTCCTTTAATATGGATGCTTCACAAGAAATAGAGTTAGTAGCACAAGCATCATCATTAACAACAAGAGGAGAAGGAAACTTGGCAAGCTCTTTAGCATATGAAACTTGAAGTTGAGCATGAGACTCGACGAGTTCAATGAGCGAACTCTTAACGACCCTTGAGCCATTTTCGAGGTGCTCAAAGTCCTCAAGGAGTTTAGCATGTGCAACTTCAAGCTTATCATTTTTAGTTCTAAAATCATTAGCCACCTCGAGAGCTCTTTCATGGGATTCCTTTAATCTAGATAATTCTAGAGCAAAGGTCTCCTCGAGAGATTCCTTGGTGATTTGTTCATTTTCAAGAGCGTGAGATAGCTCCGCGATCTCATTAGCGTAATCACGTTCATGACCTTCCATTTTCTCAATGGTGGCCTCATGCTCCTCGAGATGAGCTTCCAACTCCTCAATTTATTTCTTGCCCTCAATGGTAATAGACATGATTTCCATGAAGTTGGAACGAGCAATATTATTCTTATGAAGAGCTTTAAAAACCATTTCTCCCTTAATTTTTAAGGAAGCAATATTATCACTCTCTTCATCATTATCATCAACATCATCATCGTGAGTTATATTGGGATTCAAAGTAGGAGATACCTTTGAAGCCTTAGCCATAAGGCAAAAGTGAGAAACAACAAATGATGATGTAGGATCCCTTGAAGCACCATTCAAGACCACATCTTGTTCCATGGAGTGTTGGGTGTCCTCTACATTGTTAGCACAACAACTCGAGGACATAGATACATTTTTATCATGGCAACAAGATATAGCAAGCATATCATAATGAGATTTAGTCAAGCTATTTGTACATGATATGCAAGGACTATTAAAACAAGCATGTGAAACATTTAAAGTGCTTGAGGTGTTAAAGTCCAAAGATGAAGCATTGCAATAAGATAGTGAACAAGAATTATCAACAATAAGCTCACTATCATCATAACAATGATCATCACTACTCACCATATAATTACCTTGTGACAATCCACATGTAGGTGAAGTAGAAGAAGTTGAGAAGACAACACGACCAGAGGTGGATGGAGAACAATCATCCCTACAAATCTTGGACACACCATATTTATCTTGAAGCTTTGTCCACAACTCATGAGCATCCCGGAATGGCATGAGTTCAAATATAACTACATTGCTCAAATCATCAAAAAGCACATTAGAAGCTTGAGCATTGAGATAAGAGTTTTTCTCATCCTCTAAAGATATGCGTTGAGAATCCTTTGGAGGAGAAAAACCCATATCTACAATTCGCTCTAAATTTGGGTCCATGACCCTAGAGAGATTAAGCATGCGAATTACCCTAACATCAAAATTTGTGCCATCAAAACTAAGAGTGTCAGAGAATCCTAATCCCCTAGTCGACATCCTTACTCTATAGGTGGTTAAACCTAATAATGAGAGACCTGGCTCTGATACCAATTGAAAGGACGTGGATGTCGCCTAGAGGGGCATGAATAGGCGCTTTAAAATAATTATGGTTTAGGCCTAAACAAATGCGGAATAAAACTATCGTTTAATCAGTCAAGCACAAAACCTAAAACAACTAGGCTCACCTATGTGCACCAACAACTTATGCTAAGCAAGATAGACAACTAAGTGATAGCAATATATATAACAAGAAACAATATGGCTATCACAAAGTAAAGTGCATAAGTAAACGGGCTTGGGTAAGAGATAATCGAGGCACGCGGAGACGACGATGTATCCCAAAGTTCACACCCTTGCAGATGCTAATCTCCGTTCGGAGCGGTGTGGAGGCACAATGCTCCCCAAGAAGCCACTAGGGCCACCGTAATCTCCTCACGTCCTCGTACAATGCAAGATGTCGTGATTCCACTAAGGGACCCTTGAGGGTGGTCACTGAACCTGTACAAACAAGGTTGGGCAATCTCCACAACTTGATTGGAGGCTCCCAGCGACACCACAAAGCTTCACCACAATGGATTGTGGCTCCAAGGTGACCTCAAATGCTCGGGGCAATCTCCACAACCTAATTGGAGACCACGAAGCTTGCCCAGAGCTTTGCACCACAATGATTGAGCTCCGAGGCACCACCAACCGTCTAGGGCGCCAAAGCACCCAAGAGGAACAAGCTCTAAGGTGCTCAAACACCCAAGAGTAATAGCTTCTCAACTTCTCACTTCCACGTATCACCGGGGAGAACTCAAACCTATGTGCCTAATGCAATGGCAAGGGCACACGGAGTGCCCAAGTCCTTCTCTACCAACTCCCACCAAATCAACTAATGCTAGGGAGGAAATGAGAGCAAGAACGAAGAAGAACACGAAGAACTCCAAGATCTAGATCCAAGGGGTTCCCCTCACTTAGAGGAGAAAGTGATTGGTGGAAATGTGGATCTAGATCTCTTCTCTATTTCCCCTCAAGAACTAGCAAGAATCATTGAAGGGATTGAGAGTTAGAAAGCTCGAAGAAGGTCAACAATTGGGGAAGAACACAAGCTCAAGAGATGAGGTCCATTGGAGAAGAAGACCCCCTTTTATAGGTGGGAAAAAATCCAACCGTTATCCTCACAGCCCACACAGAGCGGTACTACCGCTCTAAGGAGCGGTACTAGTGCTAGGGCAGTAGTATCCCTTTGAAAAACAACACCGATGAGGCAAAAGGCCAGTAGAACCACCGGAGCGGTACTACCGTTCGTCCTCATGGTACTACCACTATGGATTTGCAAGCGGTACTAAAAATTACATATGTGCCTACCACGACTGTAAATAATACGAGATTTTGGTCCAGAGCGGTAGTACCGCTCTTGGAGCCGCGGTAGTACCGCTTCGGAGCGGTAGTAAAAAATTACATCCGCTCTAGCCGTGGTAGTACCACTGCAGCCTTTTAAGAACACCAAAACTGCCACAACTTTTGCAAATGGACTTCGAATTCAATGAAACAAAGTTTGTTGGAAAGCTAACGACATGTGATAACACAATATTGATTGAAATATCAATAAGAAGCAAATGAGAAAAGGCCCATAAGAAAGTGGTGAGAACCCTTCCTCAAATAAGACAGGTAAAACTTCCAACACCGAAAATGCAATAGACGAAGCATATGAAATCCGTTTTCGATGCACTAAAGCTTGTCACGAAGATAACCACAAGCTCAAGAACCCACATAGAGAAAAGCCAACCAAGAACCAAGAAATATGATGATGCCAAGAATGCAATGGTTTGATCTCTCAACGAATGATACGATCAAGCTACTTACTTGAGAGCCCCCCTTGATAGTACGACAATCGATCCTATAACCCGGTCTCTCAACTACCACCATGAGACTGGTAAAATAGAAAACCCTATCAAGGTCAAACCTTAGCCTTGCACATAGTCCACTTTTGCTAGATGATGACGATCTTGACTTCGTCAAGATGGACCACATTTCTTGATTGCGTTGGCTTGATGAAGGCTAGATGATTGCTCCCCCATACTCCACTATGGGTGCGACACTCTTCGGCACATCTTCACAAGTCCATTGTCACCACAATGAACGACGAGCCTCAAGCATGATCTCTCCATGATGCTTCACTTGATCTTGCACATCGCAACCTTGATGATGATCTCCACTTGATGTCATCTTCCATGGGATGTATGGGATCTGCCTCTTGACGCAAGCCCATGAAAATATACCTAACCCCACACAGAACTCTCGCGTAGACCATGGGTTAGTACACAAAACGTAATGGGCAATCCTTACCACACCATGGGATCACTTGATCCCTCTCGGTACATCTTGTACGCTTTGTGTGTTGATCAACTTGATTCACTTTTTGACTTAGTCTTGATCAACCTTGTATCTTAGCTTCTCTCTTCATAAAGATGATGTATTGAAGGTAAACATGAATGCTTACACAATCTTCGTCTTCAATACATGCTTGCAATAAGCTCAATTCCCACATGACCAATCTTTGGATAAACCTTGAATACCACCTTGGTCACCATATAAACTCCTTGAAACCAACAGATGGACTCCAAGAAGTACCTACGGACAAATCCTTAGAATATAACTCAAGGCAACCATTAGTCCATAGGGGTGTCATCAATTACCAAAACCACACATGGAGAAATGTGCTCTTACACACCTAAACTCCACGAGCGGTGCATCCCACGGGGAGTCTGCAATATTTTTTTTTCAAAACTAGCATAAAAAATACACCAAATTCGGATAAAGTATACACATTTCAAAAATATGAAAAATAGCATCCCGTTGGCCACCACCAGGTCAAAGAGGGGCCCGTCGGCCACCACCAGGCCGAAGAGCCCCTGTCGGCCAACACCAGGCCGAAGAGCCCCCTGTCGGCCAATCAGAGGCCGGGAAGAGGCCTGTCGGCCAAAGGGGGGCCGAAGAGCCACCTGTCGGCCTGTGGGAGGCCGATGGGCCCCTGGATAAGGCCCAGGACTTCTTTCTTCCTTGTCTGAACACTCGTTTCACCCTCCCCCGTCGTGTAGCCTGCCCCTCTCCACCTCTCACTCCCGTTGCTCTCCAGTGCTTCCACCGCCTTGCCGATCTTTTCGCTCGACCACCCATTTGTTATCCAACCCGCGTAAACAATAGATCAGGGCGCTCTCCACCGGCCTACTGTTTTTTTTGGCTTCCAACTCAATCGAATGTGAACTTTCAAGACAGTAGTGGATTTAGTTCTTATGGTCACCGTCCATGTGTAGGTAAATGGCTTGCCCATTTTGCCGGGTTTAGGGTTTAGGTAGAAGTCCAGCCCAATTTAACCTACAAAATAAACAGAATGTAGCTTACAATTAGCTTTTATCAAAACGATGCCGAACATAGTAAGTGATTATACCGACACATACCTATCAACCCATGAAGGGTGTATCATCCAGTTAGACTTTGGGGTGCGAGTGATCAACACGTCTAAGTTCGTGCCCGATTCCGTAAATGCGCATCGGTGCCCTCTATCGATATTACCATTAAGCAACGAATACGAAGTCGTATCTCCAATTAGAACATAGCCCACACATATTACAAAATAAAACAAAGGTGTTTGCATATTACAAATAAAAACATAGTCTCACATATTACACATTAAAACATAGTCCCACATATTACACATTAAAACATAGTGCACACATATTACAAATAAAAACATAGTCCGACATATTACAAATTAAAACATAGTCCCACAAATTATGTAGCTTCTGAGTTATTCATTTCTCGTCCGCCCCTTCGGCCTCGACTGCCACGTCCACCACGACTGCCAGGACCTCCTCTTGCAACTGTTGTTGCAGTCGTCGATGTGGAAGCACCGTCTTTCTTCAGGTCGGGGCAATATTTCATCCTATGCCCATGAGTCGCGCAGAGCAAACATTGTTTGGTTGCTCCACCAGCTTCAGATTGGTCCATATCGTTTCGGATGCGCTTTACCTTACGCCTGTCCCTGCTAGTTCGTCATAGTCTAGGATCTGGGATGTATACTTTGTCACCATCGTTTACCTTGTTGAAATTGCCGACGACTCTAAACCCTGTCATCTCACCTGTCCAGACATTAAGTTTTGCCTCTTTTGAATAGTACGGTGACTCGAAGGAGATAGCGTCCAACTGAATCTGGCCACAGGCAGCCAACACATGTGAGCAAGGCAGGTGCAATAACTGCGGTTTGTTGCATGTACACTCACAAGTTGGATAAAATTCTGCTCCAATTTTAACCTCATGCGTCTTCACCTAATTTGCAGAACTGAAACCATCAGTAGGAAGCTGAATCTCATACCTCCTTTCCTGATTACCTATGAGTGTGAAAGTGTGCTTTTTGCTTTATTTATCTTCTCAGCTATGTACTCCATGACACGGCTACAATGAGTGTTCTGATTATCTGCAATATGCTTGTTTGCTAACTCGTGCCTTTCTCTGGAATATCTCACAGTGCCATGGAATACACCCTCCACAATAGCTGTCAGTGGCAATGCTCTATTCCCTCTAAGTACAAAGTTATAGATCTCTGCAAGATTGGTTGTCATGTGGCCATAACTAGCACCATGGATGTCATGCAGCAAAGACCAATTCACTGTAGGCTCCTTCTCTATCCACTCAGAAAAATTCTTTATTGCCATGCCCTTCTTTCTCTTCATATTAGGAGGGTCAATTGCTGGCAAGTCACAAAGACCAAGTGGCTCCTCAAGCTCCGCAATGAGTGATGTTAATTTAACCTGGTCTTTTTCCATTTTCTTCCTAGCAAGGACCTGCTTCTTAGTGAACTCATCTAGTTTTGACCAAATAAAATTGTATTTGCGCCGCTGGTTCTGCTTGCATAACTTTTTGAACAAGTTCATCAACCGTTTGTTCTTGAACTGTGAGAAAAAATTTGCACTCAGATGGCGCATGCACCATCGGCTTTGCAAGTCCTTCCAAGGTGTTGGCTCGTCAGCAGTTGGATTACTCAATGTCTTCACGACCTTCAATATACTGGGATGTCTGTCATGAATGAGACACACATTTGATCGTTCCTTCACGATCGCAATTTTAACTTGCCGAAAGAACCATACCCAGTTCGGAAAGTTCTCACCCTCCATAAATGCCATGGCTAGTGGGATGATTTGGTTGTACTGACCAGTCAGGAATGTACCATCCACAAACATCACAGGAGGACAATGCCTGAAAGCTTTGATGCACATACCGAAAGAGAAGAATACTCGTTTCAACACCTTGTAATCTGCTATACTATCCAACCTCGTGTGTTGAATGTTAACATAAGTGTCGGGATTCCTCTCCTTAAGTATGTCAAGGAGACGGACAACATTATCATATGAGTCGAAGAACATCCCAAACCTTTCCTCCATAGCCTTCTGCTTAGCCCTCCAAGCCTTCCCATATGGAATGTCATAATTCTATCTGACCTTCACTGCTGTTTGGATGTGTTTTGCTTCCATATCTTTCTTCTCCACTATCTCAGTATACATGAGTTGCGCTATGAGAGTTGAAGTAAGGTTTGGATGACGAACCAACATGTTTTTCCTCACACAATTATGCGGGACAACATTTGTCACAACCCAATGGATGTTATACTTTGGCACGTGGTCATGCACCTTCGCAGGACAACATGATTCAACATACTTCACGGTATATTTCGTTGGACTAGATATGTGTGTCCGGAAAACCCTCTGCGTAGACATACCCACTTTATCACCGCATACTTCATTTTTTCTTTGTGTCAAACATAGCCCTGATCTGGACTTGGTTCAGATTATATTTCCATGGAGTCTCATGGCCATCGTTGACAGTAAAGCCGGCGGATATGTCCTGCTCCCATGCAGCAGGAATTGGTACCTCCTCCTCCTCCTCGGAATTTTCAGAATCAAGTTCCTCTGCAATCCCATACTCGTCCTCTTCCTCCATCACCCTCTGCATTTCATCGCCTTCCTCATCCCCATCAGCAACACCAGAGGCAGCTAATACTATCGACTGAATACTCTGCCCAGCAGCATGACCACTAACATTGTGTGGCACATAATCTGACTCTTTCTCGGTTTGGCTAGCATTCACATCCGGTGGCTGTGACCCGGATACATAAATCTTGTTAGCCACTTGACTACTCTGGCCTGGTTCATACCCCACGTTGGGTGGTACGATATTCTCCTCCTTCGCCACTGGTTGCACTAGGGCTTACGGATGGATTCTTCGGTCTCTAGAACGACTTAACATAGACAACCAATACTGGCTCCTATCTATCGGAATCAACTCCCACTTGACATTTTTACAAGATTTGGTCCACAATGCATGAATACTGACGGAACAAACTTCAGGATCCAGGCCAAAACTAGTAGTCAACCAATGCTTCAACTGCCTAATGTCCAGTCTGTCCGGGTGTGAAAGTGTCATCTCGCCTTTTTTAAACTCGCTAAGATCAACCTCCAACTCATTATATCGAACATTACCAGGGCCGTAATACACAGTGAAATTTACGGATTCAGATATTTTCACCCCTCAAACATTGCCAGCTTCTCATTAAAAACAACAAATAAATCTACACTAAAATATACCTATGTATACTAAATAAACCTACATTAAAATGAACTTCACTAAAATAAACCTTCACTAAAATATACTCACGTACACTAAATAAACCTACACTAATATGACTACACTAACTAAACCTACACTATTAACACATACACTAAAATCACTACGCTAATAAAACTAACCTAAACTAATTTTACGTACATTAAAAAAATTAACAGAAAACTAACCTAAACTAACAGAAAAAATGTATACCTTCGACTCGTGTGTGCCCTTCTTCTTCCTCTACACCTTCTTCTTTCTCTCCACCACTCCACCTTCTCACCATTCACACCTCCATCACCCCACCATGTCTTCTCCAAACGAATAACACACTACCACATTGCAAAAAATGAGACCGTAGGGCGGGGGAGACGAAGACGATCTATTGATTCAGTGGATTGAAACGGAAAACGGATGGATGTAGAAGGAGATCAAGGAGGGGGGATTTTCGGTCAAAAAACGAGCAGGAGGGAGAGAAAGAACGAGGCAGGAGGAGGAAGAAGAGGGAGCCGGCATAGGGCCTTATCCAGGGGCTCTTCGGCCTCCTGGCGGCCGACGGGTCCTCTTCGGCCTAGCGTGGGCCGACGGCCAGCTCTTCGGCCTCCCTTAGGCCGATGGGCCCTCTTTGTCCCAAACAAAGCCGACCAGTCCCCCGTCGGCCCAGCTCAAGCCGACAGAGTGCTATTTTTGAATTTTTTTAAATGGACGTATTTTTTTGAAATTTGGTATAATTTTCGTACTACTTTTGAAAAAAATTCTCTCTGATAGGCATGTGTTGATGAGGTTTGCAAGTCATGCGGTGGCATCATAATCTTTTTTTTAGGGAAAACTCGCTACTTTATTTTAACATTAAAGTTTGGGCTCTCATCCGAGAGTACATCCAGAAAAAATTCTGGGGGAACCATAAACCATATCTTACATAATTCGTCACCAACGCCAACTCTAGCTAATTTATGTGCTGCAGAGTTCGCCGAGCGGCGCACCCACACAACCTTGGCATCGGCAGATGACCTGGTCATCTCTTTGATCTCCTCTGTCCATGGCCCCGCAGAGCTCATGTTCCTCGTCGTCGATTTGATCATCTATACCACTGATTGTCTATCGAGTTCCATGTGCAGCCTTTGGACATTGATTTCCCTTGCAACCTGAATTGCTCTTCTACGGGCCTATTCTGATCTCCTCTAGCTTCCCGAAACTTCACAAATTCAGCTTCTCATAGTAGCTTCTCACTCCAAGCAGCGATGAAAAATCTGTTCGGCTTGGTTTGCAGCTTCTCGCGACACTACAACCCAACTAGGAGGGCTGTGGCATGTTCGAGCTAGTTGGGCCGATTGGAGGCAACCCAAATCGACCTTGTAGAGGAGCAGCGAGGGAGCACGAGCGAGGGAACGAGGAGCGATCAAACAGATCGAGCGTACCGGTTCGGCTCGTATGACTTGGTGGTGGCAGTTCACTTGTAATATCGGCCAACTTCAGCTTTCCGGAGTGGTGGAGTTGGGCCGAGTCTGCTTCACGATTTTGCACTGCAATCGATCCTAGCTTCCTGAAGCTAGCTTCTCGGTGCTATTTCGTTCGGCTCGTATCCGCTCTAGGAATTTGTGAAGCGTGGAGCGGGAGGAGATCAGAACATGCCCTACATGCTAAAATCTCAACAACTTTAGGGTAGCGATAGCATCATAATCAGGCTGTGTTATAGGATGACACCTATGATTGTTTGGGCAGCATAATTGTTGGCTCGTCCGGTACATGGCCTCAGGGTCGGTGCACGTGTGGGTGTGGTAGGGTGTTGTCTCTGGTAGGGTGTCATCTCTCGTTGCTTGCACGACATAGTTGTTGGCTCAATTAGGTCGCAACCACGTGGTTCGAGTATGTAGATCTGTATCAATTTTCAACTAGTTTCCCATGTGAAATGATCAGTTTTCTTCTTGTATATGAAAACATAAAACCATTCCTGGTTGCTTGAAAAAAGGGGTCTATGGTGGTAGACATCGTTCTAGCATCGGATCAAAACGTAATACTGGTCTCACGTAGTTGTAACCGTTGAGCCTAATAGCCTCAATGCAAGCCCTGATCCCACGAAGCTCGTGCAACCCGGACGAAGAACCTTTCCGTCTTCAATTGCGCAATGGCGACTATCATCTTGTGTGGAGTATATTATGATAGCACTTTTACATATTATGTAACTATTGTATGTGTTCATATAGGATAAGCCCAATGAAACATTTGTTTTCCTTTAATAATTACTCCCTCCGTCCAGAATTACTTGTCGTACAAATGGGTAAAAATGGATGTATCTAGAACTAAAATGCATCTAGATACATCCATACCTATGACATGTATTTCCGGACGTACGTAGGGAGTATTAAGCATGATAAAATCTTTGTTTCTCCTCTCTTCTCCTTACTTTTGACATGTTTGGTCTACTCCCCTCCTAACAGGCTAGTCTTTCATGAAGAAAGGGCCCAAGGCCTCTCATAATTCGGGGTTGTTCTTCGACCCGGTTTGGTTGACGCATGTGGATTGGAATGCCGGTGTTAGTGGTGTACCCTCCTAAGTCCTAACAAACTATTCTTTTTGGAGGAGAGGGTCCAAAAGGGTCGGTGTTGTTTCCGGTTGGATCTAGTTGCCGTAGCTGGATAAAAAATGCTCGTGTTTAGCAGACCCAAGATTGCATAACAGGGCGCTCATATTAGGCTTTGCCCATTCACAACGAATCAGTTTCAGTTTAATATGAATCCAACGTCACTGCCTTGACAATATCTTCTGACCACCCGAAGAAAATTCTTTCTACCTATGGAATGTTGCTTTCTATTTGGAGTATATTTAAGTGGCTTTGTGCCTGAAATTTATCGTCAAACAGGACGTTTGATCTAGTGGTACGATTCTCGCTTCGGGTGCGAGAGGTCCCGAGTTCGATTCTCGGAATGCCCCTAATTTTTCATTTTGTGAGTTTTTTTTTCTTCGTGGGCCTCTCTCCTACCTCCTCGGGCCCAACTACTTCCTATGGTGGTGTGGGCTGGGCGTTTCAACGAGCAGGAGACAGGCTGTTGGGCCAACTGCCCTAATCACCATCAACCACCGCTGTTCCCCTCCAAAAAGAAAAGAAAAAGAAAAAACACTGCTGCTCCTAAAAAAAATAGCCCCCCTCCTAAAAGGTAAAATGAAATAAGCCAGGAACCTCCATAGACAAAAAAAACACTCGGCATACCATCTGTGCCTGGCTACGTTTGGGGTCATTGTAGTGTATTTTTGTTGACGTAAATAAGAACTTAGATCGAAGCGTGTAGTTAGTACACGTTGGCGTGTGCGTTTGGGGTGAGTCATTGTGACTTCAACACACAAAGAAGGTCCAACAGATAAACGGTATGAGGGGATGCCGAACAAACTGGTCTAGCTTTGAAGATATTGTCGCAAGAAAAACATAGATGGAAAACAAACTCTCGTATGCTCCCGTTGTAATGTAAGGTACTCGTATTCTTATTTTATTTTATCTCGCTCCCAGCTAGAAGAACTATTGAGTATGAATGCTGATAGAAGAGAGATTAGAAGAGTAACAGATCATATGAATGAACTTCTGTACAAAGAGGAACTACTATGGCTGCAACGTTCTAGAGTGGATTGGTTACGTGATGGTGACCAAAACACCAAATTCTTTCACATGAGGGCAGTTTGGCGTGCGCGTAAAAATAGGGTTAAAGCTTTGGTGGATGAACATGGGGTTAGCCATGGTGACCAGGAAGCTATGCGAGGTATGGTTAACTCGTACTTCCAGGCACCTTTTGAAGAGGAGAAAAATCTCGTGCGGGAACCTTTGTTAAACTTGTTTGAATCCAAGGTGACTCAAGATATTGTTGGGGAACGTCGCATGGGAAACAAAAAATTTCCTACGCACACGCAAACCTATCCATGGTGATGAGCATCTACGAGAGGGAGAGTGAATCTACGTACCCTTGTAGATCGCTAAGCGGGAAGCGTTAAGAAACGCGGTTGGTGTAGTCAAACTTCTTCGCGATCCAAATCGCCGAGCGTCCCGCGATCCAATCACGAACCGTCCCGCGAACACATCATGATCCGTCCCGCGAATTCATCACGATCTTGATCACGATCTGTCCCGCAAACTCATCACGATCCGTTCCGTGATCACATCACGAACCGTCTCGCGATCTCGATCACGGTCCTTCCGATCTAGCGCCGAACGGACGGCACCTCCGCGTTCAACACACGTGCAGCTTGATGACGATCTCCACCGTCTCGATCCAACGAGAGGAGGTTGAGAGGAGAGAGAGTTCACCGGCAGCGTGACGGCGCTCCGGTGATGGTGGTGGAGCAATTCCGGCAGGGCTTCGCCTAAGCGCTGCAGAAAACCGATCTAGAGGAGAAACTATGCACCGGTGTAACGGGTAGCACGTGGCCGGAAATTCTGTCCAAAAACCACCCAATCCACTAGTATATATAGGAGGAGAGGAGAGGAGAGGCAGCCAAGGCCTTTGGGTCGGCCGAAATAGGAGGTGGGAAGCAATCCTACTTCACCTCCGATCCTAGTTGGAGTAGGATTGCCTCCTATTGGCTGATTTTCCACTTTTTGCTTTAGGACTTTCTCTCCTGCGCCATGGGCCTTTGTGGCTGTTTTCCCAGCCCACTAAGGGCTGGTTATTATTCTCCCACAGCCCATGGAACTCTTGGGGTCGAAATACCCCTCCCAGAGGCCTCCCGGTACACTACCGGCACTCCCGGTACACTACCGATGAGCCCGAAACTTTTCCGGAAACCAAACTGGGACTTCCTATATATGAATATTTACCTCTAGACCATTCCGGAGCTCCTCATGACGTCCGGGATCTCATCCGGAACTCCGAACAAACTTCGGTCACCACCATACATAACTCTACACTACCGAAACGTCACCGAACCTTAAGTGTGCAGACCCTGCGGGTTCGAGAACTATGTAGACATGACCGAGACACCTCTACGGTCAATAACCAATGGCGGGACCTGGACGTCCACATTGGTTCCTACATATTCTACGAAGATCTTTATCGGTCGAACCTTTATGTCAAGGATTCAGTTAATCCCGTATAACGTTCCCTTTGTTCTTCGGTATGTTACTTGCCCGAGATTCGATCATTGGTATCTCCATACCTAGTTCAACCTCGTTACTGGCAAGTCTCTTTACTCGTTCCATAATACAAGATCCCGTGACTAACACTTAGCCACATTGCTTGTAAGGCTTGTTGTGATGTTGTATTACCGAGTGGGCCCTGAGATACCTCTCCGTCACACGGAGTAACAAATCCCAGTCTCGATCCATGCCAACTCAACAGACACCATCGGAGATACCTGTAGAGCACCTTTATAGTCACCCAGTTACGTTGCGACGTTTGATACACACAAGGCACCCCTCCGATATCCATGAGTTGCATGATCTCATGGTCATAGGAACATATACTTGACATGCAGAAAACAGTAGCAATAAACTGACACGATCATATGCTATGTTTGTAGTTTGGGTCTTATCCATCACATCATTCTCCTAATGATGTGATCCCGTTATCAAATGACATCTCATGTCCATGGCTAGGAAACCTTAACCATCCTTTGATCAACGAGCTAGTCCATTAGAGGCATACTAGGGACATGGTTTTGTCTATGTATCCACACATGCATTTAAGTCTCCGATCAATACAATTATAGCATGGATAATAAACGATTATCATGAACAAGGAAATATGATAATAACTAATTTATTATTGCCTCTAGGGCATATTTCCAACAGTCTCCCACTTGCACTAGAGTCAATAATCTAGTTCACATCACCATGTGATTCGCATTGTTATGAATCTAACACCCAATGAGTTCTGGGGCTCGATCATGCTTTGCATGTGAGAGAGGTCTTATAGTCAACGGGTCTGCGATATTCAGATCCGTGTGTACTTTGCAAATCTCCATGTCAAACCGTAAACACTGCTACCACACTCCACTTGTTACTATTTCCAAATGGCTACTCCACTATACGTATCCAGATTGCTACTACGAGTCATCCGGATTAGTGTTAAAGCTTGTATCGACGTAACTCCTTATGATGAACTCTTTATCACCTCCATAATCGAGAAACATCTCCTCAGTCTCTTAGTTACTGAGGATAATCTTGACCGCTGTCCAGTGATCCACTCCTGTTTCACTCTTGTACCCCCTGACGAACTCATGGTAAGGCACACACAGGTGCGGTACACAGCATGGCATAATATAGAGCCTATGGCTAAGGCACAGGGGACGACGTTTGTCCTTTCTCTTTCTTCTGCCGTTATCGAGCTTTGAGTCAACTTTCACACCTTACAAATCAGGCGAGAACTCTTTCTCTGACTGATCCATTTTGAACTCTTTCAAAATCTTGTCAAGGTATGCACTCATTGAAAGTCTCATCGAGCATCTTGATCTATCTCCATAGATTTTGATGCTCAACAATTAGGTAGCTTCATCCAGGTCTTCCTTTGAAAATCACTTTCCAAATGACCGTTTTATGCTTTCCAGAAACTCTACATTATTTCTGATCAACAATATGTCATCCACATATACTTATCAGAAATTCTATAGTGCTCCCACTCACTTTATTGCAAATACAAGTTTCTCGTAAACTTTGTATAAACATCAAAACTTTGATCACCTCATCAAAGTGTATATTTCAACTCCGAGATGCTTTCTTCAGTCCATGGAAGGATCACCGAAGCTTTCACACCTTTTAGCATCCTTAGGCCTGACAAAACCTTCTGATTGTATCACATACAACCTTTCCTCAAGTAAACCGTTAAGGAAACGATGTTTTGACATCCATGTGCCAGATTTCATAATTGAAAACACAGCAACTGCTAACATAATTCCAACAGACTTTAGCACCACTACGAGTGAGAAAGTCTCATCGTAGTCAACTCCTTGAACTTGTCACAAACATCTTTGCAACAAGTCGAGCTTTACAAATAGTGACATTCACCATGAGTGTCTGTCTTCATTTTAAAGATCCATTTGTACTCAACGACCTGCCCTCCAACGAGCAAGTCTACCAAAGTCTACACTTGGTTTTCATACATGGATCCTATCTCGGATTTCATGGCCTCTAACCATTTGTCGGAATCCGGGCCCATCATCGCTTCTCCATAGCTCGTAGGTTCATCGTTATCCAACAACATGATCTCCAAGACAGAGTTGTCGTACCACTTAGGAGCAGTACACATCCTTGTCGACCTACGAAGTTCGATAGTAACTTGATCCTGAAGCTTCATGATCATCATCATTAACTTCCTCTTCAACTAACGTAGGCTTCACAGAAACATCTTTCTGCGCTGCGCTACTCTCTGGTTGAACAAAGGTTTAACAACCTCATCAAGTTCTATCTTCCTCCCACTCAATTCTTTTGAGAGAAACATTTCCTCGAGAAAGGATCCGTTTAAGCAACAAACACTTTGCACTAGGATCTGAGATTGAAGGTTCACCCAACTGATCTTAGGGTATTCTATGAAGATGCAATTTGTCCGCCTTGGGTTCGACCTCATTAGGTGAAAACATTTTCCACACAAGTGTCACATCCCCAAATATTAAGAAATGACAGCTTAGGTTTCTATCAAACCATAATTCACATGGTGTCACCTCAACGGATTTAGATGGTGCCCTATTTAAAGTGAATGTAGTTGTCTCTAATGCATAACCCCAAAATTATAGTAGTAAAACGACAAGAGACATCATAGCACGCACCATGTCCAATAGAGCATAACTATGATGTTCGGACACACCATCACACTATGGTGTTCTAGGTGGCGTTTAGTTGTGAACCAACTTTCACATTGTCTTAAGTTGTATGCCAAACTCGTGACTCAGATATTCACCTCCACGATCATATCACAGTCATTTTTATCTTCTTGTCACGATGATCTTTAAACTTCACTCTGAATTTGCTTGAACCTTTCAAACGATTCAGACTTGTGTTTCATTAAGTAAATATACACTATATCTACTCAAATCATGAGTGAAGGTAAGAAAATAACGATATCCACCGCACGCTACAAGACTCACTAGATTGCATACATCAACATGTATCATTTCCAATGAATCACTTGCCCGCTCCATGCAACGGGGTCCTTTAGTCATCTTACCCAAGAGGCATGGTTCGCATGTCTCAACCGATTCGAAATCGAATGAGTCCAAATATCCATCAGCATGGAGTTTCTACATGCGCTTTATACCAATATGACATTTAGCGGCAGTGCCACAAGTATGTGGTACTATCATTATTAACTTTGTATCTTTTGACATCAATGTTATGAACATGTGTAATACTACGATCAAGATTTCAACAAACCATTCTCACTGGATGCATGACCATTGAAGGTATTATTCATGTAAACAGAATAACCATTATTCTCTAACTTAAATGAATAACCGTATTGCAATAAACATGATCTAATCATGTTCATGCTCAACGCAAAACACCAAATAACATTTATTTAGGTTCGTCACTAATCCTGAAGGTAGAGAGAGCGTGCGATGTTGATCACATCAACCTTGGAAACACTTCCAACACATATCGTCACCTCACCCTTAGCTAGTTCTGCGTTTATTCCGTAGCTTTTATTTCGAGTTACTAACATTTAGCAACCGAACCGGTATCCAATACCCAGGTGCTACTAAGTGTACTAGCAAGGTACACATTAGTAACTCGTATATCAAATATACTTCTATCAATGTTGCCAGCCTTCTTATCTACCAAGTATCCAGGGTTGTTCCGCTTCAGCAACCGCTCACCTCATAATAGAAGCACTTAGTCTCGGGTTTGAGTTCAACTTTGGGTTGATTCACTGGAGCAGCAACTGACTTGCTATCCATGAAGTTTCCCTCCTTGCTCTTGCCCTTCTCGAAACTAGTGGTTTGATTAACCATCAACACTTGACGCTCCTTCTTGATTTCTACCTTCGCGGTGTCAAACATCACGAACAACTCAGGGATCAACATTTCTTTCCCTGGCATTTTATAGTTCATCACCAAGTTCTAGTAGCTCAGTGACAGTGACTTGGAGAACTACATCAATCACTATCTTATCTGGAAGATCAACTCCCACTCGATTCAAGCGATTGTAGTACCCAGACAGTCTGAGCACATGCTCAACGATTGAGCTATTCTCTTTCATCTTGCAGGCAAAGAATCTCGTTGGAGATCCTATATCTCGCAACTCGGGCATGAGCCTGAGATCACAATCTCAGCTCTTAGAACATCTCATATGTTCCGTGACGTTCAAAACGTTTCGGAGCCTCAATTCTAAGCCGTAATGCATGACGCACTAAACTATCAAGTAGTCATCGAAACGTGTCTGTCAGATGTTCACAACATCTACAGACGACGCTAGATGGGGTGGCGCACCGAGCGGTGCATTAAGGACATAAGCCTTCTGTGCAGCAATGAGGACAATCCTCAGATCACGGACCCAGTCCGCAATATTGCTACCAACATCTTTCAACTCTATTTCTCTAGGAACATATACAAATTTAAGGGAGCTACAGCGCGAGCTATTAATCTACAACATAATTTGCAAAGACACTTTGACTATGTTCATGATAATGAGTTCAATTAATCATATTACTTAAGAACTCCCACTGAAATTGACATCCCTCGGGTCATTCGAGTGATGCATGATCCAAATTCACCAACTCAAGTCCGATCATCACGTGAGTTAAGGTGGCTTCAATGGTGAACATCATTATGTTGATCATATCCACTATATGACTCATGCTCGACCTTTCGGTCTCTTGTGTTCTCAGGCCATGTCTATACATGCTAGGCTCGTCAAGTTTAACCCGAGTGTTCTACGCGTGCAAATCTGGCTTGCACCCGTTGTATGTGAACGTAGAGTCTATCACACCCGATCATCACGTGGTGTCTCAACACGACGAACTTTCGCAACGGTGCACACTCGGGGAGAACACAGTTCATCTTGAAATTCAAGTGAGGGATCACCTTATAATGCTACCGCCGTACTAAGCAAAACAAGGTGCATAAAAGCATTAACATCTCATGCAATTCATAAGTGACATGATATGGCCATGAACTTGTGTTTAAGATCTCCATCTTCGAAACACCGGCATGATCTCCATCGTCACCGGCACAACACCATGATCTCCATCATCTTGATCTCCATCAATGTGTTTCCATTGGGGTTATGGCGCCAGCCCTGCTTCTACTTCTATTGCTACAGCTTAGCGATAAAGTAAAGTATTACATAACGCTTAATGATTGACACGCAGGTCATACAATATTTAAAGACAACCCTATGGCTCCTGCCGGTTGCCGTACTCAACGACATGCAAGTCGTGAAATTCTATACATCACATGATCATCTCATACATCACATATATCTCATCATGTAATTGGCCATATCACATCACAACATACCCTGCAAAAACAAGTTAGACGTCCTCTAATTGTTGTTGCATGTTTTACGTGGCTGCTACGGATATCTAGCAAGAACGATTCTCACCTACGCATAAACCACAATGGTGATACATAGATTGCTTTTCAACCTTCTCAAGGACCGCCTTTGTCGGATCCGATCCAACTAAAGTGAGAGAAACTATCACCTGCAAGCCATCTAAGCAACAAGTTGCGTCGAGGGAACCGGTCTCTCGTAAGCGTACGAGTAATGTTGGTCCGGGCCGCTTCATCTCACAATCCCGCTGAACCAAAATCCGACCAAGGGAGGAAGCAATCTAAGCATCAACGCCCACAAACCTTTTGTGTTCTACTCGAGATCTCATCGAACCATCAACCTAGCTCATGATGCCACTGTTGGGGAACGTCGCATGGGAAACAATTTTTTTCCTACGCACACGCAAACCTATCCATGGTGATGAGCATCTACGAGAGGGAGAGTGGATCTACGTACCCTTGTAGATCGCTAAGCGAGAAGCGTTAAGAAACATGGTTGGTATACTCGAACTTCTTCGCGATCCAAATCGCCGAGCGTCCCGCGATCCAATCACGAACTGTCCCGCGAACACATCATGATCCATCCCGCGAACTCATCATGATCCGTCTCACGATCTTGATCACGATCTGTCCCGCGAACTCATCACGATCCGTTCCGTGATCACATCATGAACCGTCTCGCGATCTCGATCACGGTCCTTCCGATCTAGCGCCGAGCGGACGGCACCTCCGCGTTCAGCACACGTGTAGCTTGATGACGATCTCCACTGTCTCGATCCAGCGAGAGGAGGTGGAGAGGAGAGAGAGTTCACCGGCAGCGTGACGGCGCTCCGGTGATGGTGGTGGAGCAATTCCGGCAGGGCTTCGCCTAAGCGCTGCAGAAAACCGATCTAGAGGAGAAACTATGCACCGGTGTAACGGGTAACACGTGGCCGGAAATTCTGTCCAAAAACCACCCAATCCACTAGTATATATAGGAGGAGAGGATAGGAGAGGAATCCAAGGCCTTTGGGTCGGCCGAAATAGGAGGTGGGAAGCAATCCTACTTCACCTCCAATCCTAGTTGGAGTAGGATTGCCTCCTATTGGCTGATTTTCCACCTTTTGCTTTAGGACTTTCTCTCCTGCGCCATGGGACTTTGTGGCTGTTTTCCCAGCCCACTAAGGGCTGGTTATTATTCTACCACAGCCCATGGACCTCTTGGGGTCGAAATACCCCTCCCGGAGGCCTCCCGGTACACTACCGGCACTCCCGGTACACTACCGATGAGCCCGAAACTTTTCCGGAAACCAAACTGGGACTTCCTATATATGAATCTTTACCTCCGGACCATTCCGGAGCTCCTCGTGACGTCCGGGATCTCATCCGGGACTTCGAACAAACTTCGGTCACCACCATACATAGCTCTACACTACCGAAACGTCACCGAACCTTAAGTGTGCAGACCCTGCGGGTTCGAGAACTATGTAGACATGACCGAGACACCTCTACGGTCAATAACCAATGGCAGGACCTAGACGTCCACATTGGTTCCTACATATTCTATGAAGATCTTTATCGGTGGAACCTCTATGTCAAGGATTCAGTTAATCCCGTATAACGTTCCCTTGGTTCTTCGGTATTTTACTTGCCCGAGATTCGATCGTCGGTATCTCCATACCTAGTTCAACCTCGTTACTGGCAAGTCTCTTTACTCGTTCCGTAATACAAGATCCCATGACTAACACTTAGCCACATTGCTTGCAAGGCTTGTTGTGATGTTGTATTACCGAGTGGGCCCTGAGATACCTCTCCGTCACACGGAGTAACAAATCCCAGTCTCGATCCATGCCAACTCAACAGACACCATCAGAGATACCTATAGAGCACCTTTATAGTCACCCAGTTACGTTGCGACATTTGATACACACAAGGCACTCCTCCGATATCCGTGAGTTGCATGATCCCATGGTCATAGGAACATATACTTGACATGCAGAAAACAGTAGCAATAAACTGACACGATCATATGCTATGTTTGTAGTTTGGATATTATCCATCACATTATTCTCCTAATGATGTGATCCCGTTATAAAATGACATCTCATGTCCATGGCTAGGAAACCTTAACCATCCTTTGATCAACGAGCTAGTCCATTAGAGGCATACTAGGGACATGGTTTTGTCTATGTATCCACACATGCATTTAAGTCTCCGATCAATACAATTATAGCATGGATAATAAACGATTATCATGAACAAGAAAATATGATAATAACTAATTTATTATTGCCTCTAGGGCATATTTCCAACAGATATGAATAATAGTCTTTGTGCGGAGTTCTCTGAAAAGGAAATATCGGATAGCTTGTTTCAAATCGGTCCTCTCAAGGCTCCCGGCAAGGATGGTTTTCCTGCGAGATTTTTCCAACGGAATTGGGCAGTCATGAAAAAAGACATCATACATGCGGTGAAGGAATTCTTCAATACTGGTGTTATGCCTCATGGTGTCAATGAGACGGTCATAGTGCTAATCCCAAAGGTACATACCCCTATGCGCCTCACAGATTTTCGCCCCATAAGTTTATGTAATGTGGTTTATAAAATTGTGGCAAAGTGCCTTGTCAATCAGCTGCGACCTATTCTCGATGATATCATCTCCCCATCGCAGAGTGCCTTTGTTCCTGGCCGTTTGATCACTGATAACGCGTTGTTGGCTTTCGAGTGTTTGCATTTTATTCGCCAGGAGAAAAATCTGGATAATAGTTTCTGTGCATATAAACTTGACCTATTCAAGGCATATGATCGAGTGGATTGGGGGTTCTTGAAGCAAGCGATGGAAAAGTTAGGCTTCTCTCACCGGTGGGTACAATGGATAATGTCGTGTGTTACCTCCGTGAGATACTCTGTGAAATTTAATGGAGCTATCTTGGATTCGTTTGCACCGTCGCGTGGTCTATGGCAAGGTGATCCCTTATCCCCTTTTTTATTCCTTTTTGTGGCTGATGGTCTCTCTGCCCTCCTTAGACAGGGTGTGATGGCGAATAGTATCGAACCAGTTAAAGTAGGCAGAAGAGCCCCGTGTGTATCTCATTTGCTTTTTGCGGATGACACACTGCTTTTCTTCAAGGCAAATCTGGAGCAAGCTACCTTCATTAAAAATGTTATCCATAGTTATGCACAAGCTACGGGACAACTTATCAACCCCCAAAAATGTTCTATACAGTTTGGGGATGCTTGCCCGGAGGATAACCAACTTCAAGTGTGCCAGATTCTGGAAGTACAACAACAAGATTTTGAGGGGAAGTATCTTGGGCTCCCAACACCAGATGCATCGGGGTAAATTCTAGAAATTACAAGAGGGCCTGACACGACGTATAATGGAATGGGGAGACACCCTTTCACAAGCCGGTAAAGAAACGATGATCAAGTGAGTGGCCCAGGCGATACCTACATATATAATGGGGTATTCAAATTGCCAGCGTTAGTCTGTGAGGACCTATCTCGGCTAGTCAGGAACTTTTGGTGGGGAGCCAAAAATGGCAAGAGGAAAACACACTGGAGATCATGGGAGAAAATTTGTGAACCCAAGAGTAGAGGAGGACTAGGTTTTCGCGACTTTCGTATGTTTAACCAAGCGCTCCTGGTGAGGCAGGCTTGGAGGCTCCTAACGCGACCAGAATCACTATGTGCACGTGTTCTCAAAGCGAAATACTACCCTAATGGATCTCTTGAGGATACCGTTTTTGCAGGGAATGCCTCGTCCACCTGGAAAGCCACTACATATGGCCTAGAACTACTCAAGAAAGGCATCATTTGGCGGGTCGGTAATGGCGAACAAATTCGGATCTGGAGGGATCCATGGATTCCTCGACCTCACTCATACCGCCCTATCACAGTGCGCGGTAACTGCCGCCTCCGACGGGTGGCGGAGCTCCTGGATGATCAAGGACAGTGGGATATGGCACTCATGCGACAACACTTCATGCCCATGGACGTCTAAGCCATCATTCAGATCAAGGCCTCGCCTCGCCGACTGATCGACGACGTAGTCGCGTGGGCACCTGAACCCATGGGCATCTTCAGTGTCCGTTCAGCTTATCGTCTTGCACATGACGAAAAGTACCACACATCTCTGTGCGCCACGAGCAGGGCACCGAATGACACACGTGTTGTCTGGGAAGCATTGTGGGGGTGCCCTGCCCCCCTAAGGTACGATTTTTCGCTTGGCGCGTTGCTACTAACTCTCTTGCCACTGCTGTGAATTTGAAACGTCGAAACATTGTGGTGTCTGACACTTGTGTTATTTATGGACCGGAACGAGAGGACACTTTCCATGCGTTGTGTAGATGCCCGCTTGCCCAGCGCCTATGGTGAGCCATGGGAAAAATCTGGAGCATGCCCAAGCTGGAGGATATCCAAGATACAGGTCCAGAGTGGCTACTCCAACTCCTACTCCAATGCAAGCCGGAAGAGCGACTACAAGTGTTGATGACGCTATGGCGGTCTTGGCACGTGCATAATGAAATCACCCACGACAAGCCAGCTCCACCTATTGAAGCCTCCACACGTTTTCTCAGCAGCTACATCGACACCCTTCTGTGCATCAAGCAGTACCCAACTGCGGACATGGACAAAGGGAAGATGGTCGTCTCCTACCATGGTAAGCAACCCGTTCATTTTGCTAGCAGCGAGCCACATGTGAAATCTGCCTGCTGGAGCTCACCACCATCAGGATGGACTAAACTGAATGTGGACGGGGCATTTGTGGACGAGCTGGGCATCGGCGGGGTTGGGATGGTTCTCCGTAGCGACACTGGACATGTCATTTACTCCTCATGCCGTCACCTTTGGTCTTGCTCTTCAGCGCTTGAAGCAGAACTTGCTGCATGGAAGGATTAAGCATCGCTAGAGCCTGAAGTTCTGCTCCTATAATAGTAGAAATGGACTGCTTGGTCGCTGCCCAGATGATCCTTCAGGAAGACACCAACAGGTCACCATATGCAACCTATGTTGGGGAGATTAAGAGAATGCTTGAGGAGGGAGGAGAACACGCAATATCTCCTGTGGTTAGGAGCAGGAACTCAGTCGCTCATGCTTTAGCCCAAATGGTTCAGGTTCAGGAATGTACAACAGTGTGGCTTCGTAGTACTCCTGGCGAGATTGTTTCTCTTTGTAATGCAGAATGTAATGACCCTCTTAATCAATGAAAGTCTTTTCATTCGCAAAAAAACAAAACTAGTAGTAACTTATAATAACTTTATAAAGAAGGGCATAGAGGACTATTTTATCCCGTGAAAAGAAACTCGAACCCCTTGCCCATCTGCTTGGGCATCACGCCATGTGCATACCGTGGGGCTCCTTCTCATGCATCATGCATGATCACTAGATTGTGCAACATGCTTCTTTGTGCCCGGCTATAGCTGCATTCGCATTCTCGTGCTCGTCTCGTCTCTTGGATGTGTTTGAGATGGTTGTAGTAAATGTGCAACAAGAGAGTACCCATTCTAACTATTTCCTTTGGAGATTTTTTTCCAATATGCTTCTCCGTCCGATCCATATTACTTGTCGCCCAACATATGGCACGAGTGTTTCTCTAAGGCTTAGTCCGAGTTTTCTTAGGTTGTGACGTGATTTCCTCATTTTATAATTTAATGTGAGAAGATAGACATGATAGTAGCCAAAGCTGGTCAAACAAACACCAGTACATAGGAGGGAAAAGACTAATTGTAGTTACCACAATAAGAAATGAAAACACAAATAAAGTTACGACACTATGCTTCTGTTCACACGGAGTAAACGAAGGCCGACCTCGACCCTGTCGAGAAAAGTCTTGTCACATTGAATCGTGCGAAAGGACGGACTTGATCTCATGGACCTGCTACCCATACAAGTTTGTGCATGTGTTACTACGGACATCGAGGTACCCTGTCGTCCTGTTGCTACCCATACAAGTTTGTGCATGTGTTACTACGGACATCGAGGTACCCTGTCGTTGTGTTGCTACCCATACAAGTTTGTGCATGTGTTACTACGGACATCGAGGTACCCTGTCGTTGTGTTGTGGTCGAGGCCGTTCTATGATTCAATCTTTAGCGGCTCTCTCTAATAGCCGAGAATGTAAACAGGAAACGACCCCGGGAAAGCCTAAGCCCCATGATCCGGTGATCGGCGTAACAATAACGGCGTTCGTCGACATGCCACCATATGTTTACTCGCATCATCACATGCTTCTTAACATGCGCGTGTATCTGTCTGTTTATTATCACGCTAATCTTCCCCCGTAATTTCTTTTCGGGGTCGCATTCTTTTACACACATTGTTGGCAAGGAATGTATTCCCTTCCAACCGTTCCATCATCCCAATTTGCATCACGAAATGCAAGTTTATCTCGGTGACAGTTGATCTTAGTACAAGAAAAGAAATGTGGAAAATTAGGGATAACTTTGTTAGTATAGCTAATGAAGCACAGATGAGGGTGTTTGGTCTAGTGGTATGATTCTCGCTTCGGGTGCGAGAGGTCCCGAGTTCGATTCTCGGAACACCCCACCATATTTTTCCTGCTGGGCCCCCTTTTTTTTTTTTTGCTTCCGAGACCGGCCCACGAAGCCCAGCGAAGCCTCGAGCTCGGCCACACACATAAGCAGCAGCAGCAGCAGCCATGGCGGGAATCGGGGAAGACGAGCGCGCCAAACCAAGATTTCGCCGGCTAGGGTTTCCCCTCCTCCTCAGTCGTCCTCTCCTCTCTCTCCTCACCGGCTCCACCGGCAGCAGCGCGAGGATCCATGGCGGGGGAGGCCAAGGAGCCGCAGGCCGAGGGGTCCAAGGTCAAGGCCAAGAAGCCTAAGGCGGCGGCCGCGGCCGGCCAGGACGGGGATGGGGGCAAGGCCAAGGCCAAGAAGCCTAAGGCGGCGGCTGTCGCTGCCCAGGAGGGGGAGGGGGCCAAGGCCAAGAAGCCTGAGGCTGCGGCCGCGGCCGCGCCGGTGGCGGCGATGACGGAGGCGGAGGTGGAGGAGCTGCCCAAGGCCATCGTGCGGCGGCTGGTCAAGGACAAGCTGGCCCGGGTCGCGTCCGGCGGCGAGGGGGCAGAGGGCGGGGCCGAGGTCATCGTCAACAAGGACGCCATGGCTGCCTTCGCCGAGAGCGCCCGCATCTTCATCCACTACCTCTCCGCCACGTGCGTTTGATTCCCATCCAACCCTCCATTTCCTCCTTCCCCTGAATCTTCCTCTGGTTAATTCCTGCTATTGATACTGATTGATTTGGTTTATTGGGTGGATCCGAGTGACGAATCTGTTGCTTATATGAAAATAGCATATGCGATTTACTGGGTGGATTCGGCTGACGAATTTGATGATTGTCTGACATGTTTGGGTGTTTTGGGGGAAGACAGCCGTAGCAGTTTATTTCTTGGCATCAGGTTAGTACTGGTTCAGGATCTGCAATGCTGACATAGTTCTTAAGCTAATTATTCTGCTGTGGGGCTGAGGGAAGAGCCGGCGAGAGCGAACACATCGAATGCACAAGGAACCGATAGTCTCGGCATAGTATTTTACTTCTCCCTGTTGTGTGATGCTTTTGACATGGATGTGAACTTATTTGCAGGGCTAATGATGTGTGCAAGGACGGAAAGAGGCAGACGATCAACGCCGAGGACGTCTTCAAGGCGCTTGACGAGATCGAGTTCCCTGAGTTTGTGGAACCCCTGAGGACTGCACTGGAAGGTCAGTGTTGTTTTCTACTTGCATCCTCCATTCTGTTACAGTCTGCTGCACTTGCTCCTCAGCTGTGTCCATCAAGCATATGTTGTTTGAGTTTAGAACTTTAGATGCTGTATGGATATAACTGCACGCAATAATGTAAATGAGGTGTGCAGTGGCATGGTGCTTAGAGAATCCAAGAGCATAAATACAAGCTGTTCACAGCATTGGGATTTCTTTGACTGATTAATATCCTTACCAATGAGGAGTTGTATGAATCTGGGATCCGAGAGCATAAGTAGAAGTTGATAATGGCTATTGCATTTGGACGCAATCGTGTTCAAAATAACATCTGGGTTTATTGGATTAAATCCTTTCTGCATCTGGGTACAATTAATTTAGAAACAAACTTGTTTCACCATCCTCTGCCTTCAGTAAGATTTCTCTACCGTCCATCTTATACAAATGTTCTGTTGCAGTCTTATGTTCTTCTTCAGCTGTGCCCATCAAGTGTATGTGCTTGGAGTTTATATGCTGCATGGCTAACTCTATGCAGTAATGTAAATGAAGTGTGCAGTGGCTTGGTGATTTAGATTTTTGGCTTAGAGAATCTGGGAATGTAAGCAGAAGTTGTTCACAACAATGGAATTTCTTTGACTGATTAATATCCTTATGAGTCATGATATTGGAATTGCATGAATCTGGGATCCGAGGGCATAAAGTTGATAATTAATAGCTCTTGTATTTAGATGCAATCGTGTTCAAAAGAACATTTGTGTTTATTGGATTGCACTCAATCCTTTCTGCTTCTTCTTAGAATTTAATTTAGAAACAAACTTGCTCCACTATCCTCAGACTTCATCAAGATTTTTGTAACATCTATCTGATACAAGCTCTCACTGCCACCCTTTTGCCCTGTTTCCATTTCAGAGTTCAGAAGGAAAAACGCAGCCCGGAAGCCCGCATCAGGCAAAAAGCAATCTGAAAAGAAGAGGAAACTGGATAAAGAGGCAGTGCCTGAAGAGCAAAACGGAGCGGCCGATGAAACCATTGCAGCCGAGGATTAGTTTTACCTGACCTTGTGGTAGGCTGAATCTGAATCACAATAGCGGGTGTACTTTGTTAGCAGTACGCCCCTTGTGCTCTGTTTCGCGGTGTCTCTAGATGTAGAACTGTCGTGTACTTGATATCATGATGTAAGACTCTGTTTCTGTTCCAAACATTGTCAGACATTGTCAGCTATGCTAGGTCAAATTGCGAACCTCATCTTCGTGCTATTTAAATTAACGCCTGTGGTGAAATATACTGTTTTTGGGTTTATGATGGCACATTAACAAGTTGATTGAAAGCTGCTGGTTTTCTATGCACAATCTCTAGTGGAATTGCTCACTAGTCACTACATATCTTGTTCTGATGAAATACATGCTAGCTTGTCAATGTGTACTGTCACAAAGAAAGAAAAAATGTTTATAATTTGCCCTGTAAATGCTTGAAACCAAAGATATTTACTATGATGCAGCACATAAATCAACATCATAATTGAAATTTGGGGTCTGTCTGAACTTTGACTTGATAGACTGAATATGCACAATCTCATGATCAGTCTGAAATTTGACTTGATAGACTGAATATGCAATACACCTGCAGTTTTCAGCGAGTTTCTCAGATTGACACAAGAATCTCTCTAATAATATGCAATATAAGCTGTTGTTTCTCTATGAACAATCTCTAGTGGAACTGCTCATTGCACATCTTGTTCTGATACACAAATTAAGTACATGCTTAACCTGTCAATGTGTACATGCTTAACTGTCATAAAGAAACAAAAATATACAACTCCCTCCGATAAAAAAAAAATATGTCCAGCACTTATTTTGGATTGGAGGGAGTATTTAATTTGCCATGAAACTGCCTGAAAACAAAGATATGGACATGGTGCAGCACACAAGTCAACATCATAACTTAAAGTGAGGTCTATTTATGATCATCCTCAAACTCGACCCGAATAGGGCTGAATATGCACAAAAAAAACATAGGTTTCAGTGAGCTTCTCAGATTCACATGGGAAAGTTGCTTCGAACGTGAACTGAAAACAGGACCAAAGTTGAACATGAACTGAAAACATTCTCAGAATTCAGACTGGGCAGGCTTATTACTTTATTAGCCAACTGCTGTTGAAAGCTGCCTGTATAACCATATATATCATCAATCAAGCCCAGAGCTCAAATCCAACCACCAGCTACAAGTAAATGTGGAATTTCCAAGGTATCTTCCACAGAAATAGTGCTTATAATTAACCCATTCAAACATAAATAGCCATAACACCATCTACTTCTAATATAAAAGTCTGTGCTGTGCTCCCGCCGCTTTCTTGAAAACAAGAAACAGGACTTGTACAGTCATGGTATCAAAACTACCTGACCAGAGCGGAAAATATAGCCCGCAAGGCATTGAAAAGTCCTCTATTCAGTCCGAACGCCATTTCGCAACAACTCTTTCTCTTGCAGACATTCTGGCTCTTTCTTTGACAGGCGCTGCAGCCACCACTTCAGCGCTGTCTACAGGAGCTGGTTTCGGCCTGGAAGCGGGCGCCCACACGGCCCGAGAAACACAATAAGCCGCAAAGGTGATTGCACGCCGTATTTGCCGCAGCACGACCAGCAACGGATAGACGGCAGCCCCCACAAGCACGTTGAAATTCGCGATGAGGAAGACCTGCAATGCAAAGTTGAGCAAATGTTAGCACTACTATATATGTTTTACAAAAAGGACTAGGCATAGTAACACAGGACATTCCCCGCTTACCGCCGCGATAATGCCGAGGATCGTCAGAACAGTCTGCTTCGCCGCATCCCAGAAGCCTCCGCTGCTAAACCACCTGAACCAACCACCTCCACCTCCTCCTCCTCCAGACCTTCCCCTGCCACCGCCACCAGCAGCAGGACCAGTACCACCACGCCGCGTCTTGCTCTGGTCTAAGGCACTCTCCAGCCCTCTCCCGGCTTGGTCCTGCAAGGAAGTGCACAGCTGGATGTTATCTTGACACTCCATTCTGTTGCTCCGGCTGTACACCGTGGAAGAAACGAGTAACGCTGGATTCTCGTAGGAATCAACATCAGTTCTACACTTATCGAGATTGTAGTCCAACAATTCCTATCAAAGATCAAAGGGGGCAGTTTCATACTAGTCCCTCTGTAAAGAAATATAAAAGCGTTTGAATGTCTGCACAGTTGAGAAAATTCAAAGAACGCTATTAGAACGCTTTTATATTTCTTTACGGAGGGGGTACTACTTAACAGTGCACAGGTGAGAAAATTCAGGCTGTCTGCAAACCATCGAATTTGAACCAACAAGTTCAAAACATGGTACTTGCAGGAATGGTATCATCCCAATTCGACTAGGCTATGTTCTTACAAGACTACAGCAAAACATCACTCAGCAATGCAGCACTCTGAATGTGTCCCAACATTAGCCGCCCTCAACTGTCAACTCAATGCAGGATTAAGTAAGAACTGAATTCTTGCTACAATTTCAATACAACATTCAGCAGGTTAATCAACACCTTGCAGTTGCAGCCACCAAAACCAACAGTCCAGAATCTGAACCCAGAGCAGATCTAAAAACCCAGACAAATCTTGCTCAATGAAGATGATTGGTCTAGTAAAGAGATGGACGCTACGCGCACCTGCTTCCGGTGGCCGGCGACGGCGCCGGAGAAGAGGCAGTAGGCGCGGCCGGAGCCGGGATCCCTCCCGGTGGCGAGGCATGCGGAGGGAGCGCGGGACGGGCCGGCGGCGAAGAGGGCGGCGTCGCGGCGGGGGGCGCGGAGGCGGAGCAGAGGAGGCGCCAGAGACATGGCTAATCTGAAGCTGCGGGCTATGGCTTTCCTGGGTGGCCACTCAGCCTGCTCTCCGGTCACTGGCACATGGACCCCGCACAAGATTAGGGCATGTTATTTTTCACTAATCACTACGAGTAAAAAATATGGGCAAAAACAAAACTATTCATTGAAAAACTCTGTTATGTGATCACAACAACACTATAACAATACTAGATTAAATGGGCTCACATTTGTGAACTCAGGGCGTGTTTGACATCCGCAGCGGCCAATCCTGGCTACCTCAAGCCTGCCTCACACCAGGCTGGTTGAGTAAATACAGCCTTTATAACTTGTTTGGTTGTCCGCATTTAGTTCTTACATATTAGGGGTCAGTTTAGCACATTGTGTTTGGTTGTCCGCATTGTTTGAACTTGTACAAAAGCATGATGTTTGGTTGTATACATGGTGCTAGGTGTGCTAACCTTGCACCCTATGTGGTGAGGTTACCTCACACAAGATCACACTTAGCACACCAAAACCACAACAATAGAATGGCGATGAACTGTACGATGATGATGAAGTTCTTCACTGCAAGGCATGGCGCTATCTTGCCAACTACAGCGTTGCCAACTTCAACGACGCTTCTGCATATAGTTGGCGTAAGCTTCTTCTGCCGCCCGCCTAGTCTTAAACCCTCTATGGATGTTGTTGCTGACAGAGGCAACTTGTTCACTCTCTTCTCATGAACTGTAAACCCTAGGTAACTTCCCGACGAACACCGCATACCATTTGTCCTAGCAGTGCACAAGAGCAGGAGTTGAAGCAACAAGCAAAAGAACAATTAAGGATCAAACAATGTAGCAGAAGTAGTAAGCATGCATGATCATATGGCATATCAAGTTCAAACTTAGCACTACCTTGATGTCATCCTACCACCACATCCAAAAGAGGGTGTCATCCTATCACCGCAAGTTCACAATCATCATGAGGGGTTAGTATATACCACCTCAACAAAATATACAGACCATCAAACAGTTTTCAAGCCCTAGATACACAAAATATACGTTGTCATCGTCATCGATGTCGCCATCGCCACCCAGGATCATGCACACGGTAACCAGCAACAAGCTCTAGTAGTAGTGCTTTCCCAACCAGCTCCTGAGCCAGAGCACCATGTGGGCGTCTGCCATGGCAACAAACCCAACACCACGGGCGTTGTTGTCCAGCAGGTGGCTGAGAGCTTTCATGAGAGCCTTATCGCTGAAGACACCTTGCTCCATGACAACGTTGTACAGGTAAGGGTGGACGTCAAGGGAATTGCTCTCCCTAATGGCGGTTGTCACCTCCTTCACGGACTCAGTCATGCTACTGAAGACACTATCTCCTCCTCCATTAGGATGCCCCTCTTCCTCTTCCTATCGAGCATAGGGACAGGCTCAAATGGCTTCTCGGAGCCATCAAGCACTGCCTCTACGCCCAGGGTTCTTGGGATGTTCGGGGTTGCCAGGCCGCCGGAGAACCGAGAGGCTCACCGGAGCCCAACACATGCTTGCCGGTTGCTAGGACGAAGAAGAAGATGTGCTGCATCTAGTTGTAGTTTTGGATGGGTGTGTTGAGGAACTCAGCGTCCTTGAGGTGGTCTTAAGATAGAAGCACAAGTGTTGTTAGTTGCTAGAAGGCAATAGTTGACAATGTGCAAAACAAGGGAACAATGAACTAACCGCGACATGGCCAGTGTAGTGCTCTGCCTCAAGAATGATCACTACTAGGGAAAACCTTATAGGTAGCCGCTTACTAGTAGCGCGCTATATTGACCCGCGCTACTACTACTTACTAGTAGCAGGCTATACTGACCCCCGCTACTACTAAGTTGATGGTAGTAGCGGGTGTTATAAACGCGCGCTACTACTAAGTGGTCTTTACCGTGCCCCCCCGGGACATGCCATATAGTAGTGAGGGGTATAAACCCGCGCTACTACTAAGTCGATAGTAGTAGTGAGGGTTATAAACCCACACTACTGTTGGAGAACGTCGCATGGGAAACAAAATTTTTCCTACGCACACGCAAACCTATCCATGATGATGAGCATCTACGAGAGGGAGAGTGGATCTACATACCCTTGTAGATCGCTAAGCGTCAAGCGTTAAGAAACGCGGTTGGTGTAGTCGAACATCTTCGCGATCCAAATCGCCGAGCGTCCCGCGATCTCATCACGATCCGTCCCGCGATCCAATCACAATCTGTCCCGTGAACTCATCACGATCCGTCCCGCGATCTCATCACGATCCGTCTCACGATCTTGATCACGATCTGTCCCGCGAACTCATCACGATCCGTTCCGCGATCTCATCACGAACCGTCTCGCGATCTCGATCACGGTCCTTCCGATCTAGCGCCGAACGGACGACACCTCCGCGTTCAACACACGTGCAGCTTGATGATGATCTCCACCGTCTCGATCCAGCGAGAGGAGGTGGAGAGGAGAGAGAGTTCACCGGCAGCGTGACGGCGCTCCGGTGATGGTGGTGGAGCAATTCCGGCAGGGCTTCGCCTAAGCGCTGCGGAAAACCGATCTAGAGGAGAAACTATGCACCGGTGTAACGGGTAGCACGTGGCCGGAAATTCTGTCCAAAAACCACCCAATCCACTAGTATATATAGGAGGAGAGGAGAGGAGAGGCAGCCAAGGACTTTGGGTCGGCCGAAATAGGAGGTGGGAAGCAATCCTACTTCACCTCCAATCCTAGTTGGAGTAGGATTGCCTCCTATTGGCTGATTTTCCACTTTTTGCTTTAGGACTTCCTCTCCTGCGCCATGGGCCTTTGTGGCTGTTTTCCCAGCCCACTAAGGGCTGGTTATTATTCTCCCACAGACCATGGACCTCTTGGGGTCGAAATACCCCTCCCGGAGGCCTCCCGGTACACTACCGGCACTCCCGGTACACTACCGGCACTCCCGGTACACTACCGATGAGCCCGAAACTTTTCCGGAAACCAAACTGGGACTTCCTATATATGAATCTTTACGTCCGGACCATTCCGGAGCTCCTCGTGACATCCGGGATCTCATCCGGGACTCCGAACAAACTTCGCTCACCACCATACATAACTCTACACTACCGAAACGTCACCGAACCTTAAGTGTGCAGACCCTGCGGGTTCGAGAACTATGTAGACATGACCGAGACACCTCTACGGTCAATAACCAATGGCGGGACCTGGACGTCCACATTGGTTCCTACATATTCTACGAAGATCTTTATCGGTGGAACCTCTATGTCAAGGATTCAGTTAATCCCGTATAACGTTCCCTTTGTTCTTTGGTATGTTACTTGCCCGAGATTCGATCGTCGGTATCTCCATACCTAGTTCAACTTCGTTACTGGCAAGTCTCTTTACTCGTTCCGTAAAACAAGATCCCGTGACTAACACTTAGCCACATTGCTTGCAAGGCTTGTTGTGATGTTGTATTACCGAGTGGGCCCTGAGATACCTCTCCGTCACACGGAGTAACAAATCCCAGTCTCGATCCATGCCAACTCAACAGACACCATCGGAGATACCTGTAGAGCACCTTTATAGTCACCCAGTTATGTTGCGACGTTTGATACACACAAGGCACTCCTCCGATATCCGTGAGTTGCATGATCTCATGGTCATAGGAACATATACTTGACATGCAGAAAATAGTAGCAATAAACTGACACGATCATATGCTATGTTTGTAGTTTGGGTCTTATCCATCACATCATTCTCCTAATGATGTGATCCCGTTATCAAATGACATCTCATGTCCATGGCTAGGAAACCTTAACCATCCTTTGATCAACGAGCTAGTCCATTAGAGGCATACTAGGGACATGGTTTTGTCTATGTATCCACACATGCATTTAAGTCTCCGATCAATACAATTATAGCATGGATAATAAACGATTATCATGAACAAGGAAATATGATAATAACTAATTTATTATTGCCTCTAGGGCATATTTCCAACAGTCTCCCACTTGCACCAGAGTCAATAATCTAGTTCACATCACCATGTGATTCGCATTGTTATGAATCTAACACCCAATGAGTTCTGGGGCTCGATCATGCTTTGCATGTGAGAGAGGTCTTATAGTCAACGGGTCTGCGATATTCAGATCCGTGTGTACTTTGCAAATCTCTATGTCAAACCGTAAACACTGCTACCACACTCCACTTGGTACTATTTCCAAATGGCTGCTCCACTATACGTATCCAGATTGCTACTACGAGTCATCCGAATTAGTGTTAAAGCTTGTATCGACGTAACTCCTTACGACGAACTCTTTATCACCTCCATAATCGAGAAACATCTCCTCAGTCTCTTAGTTACCGAGGATAATCTTGACCGCTGTCCAGTGATCCACTCCTGGTTCACTCTTGTACCCCCTGACGGACTCATGGCAAGGCACACACAGGTGCGGTATACAGCATGGCATAATATAGAGCCTATGGCTAAGGCATAGGGGACGACGTTCGTCCTTTCTCTTTCTTCTGCCATTGTCGAGCTTTGAGTCTCACTCAACTTTCACACCTTACAAATCAGGCGAGAACTCTTTCTCTGACTAATCCATTTTGAACTCTTTCAAAATCTTGTCAAGGTAAGCACTCATTGAAAGTCTCATCAAGCATCTTGATCTATCTCCATAGATTTTGATGCTCAACAATTAGGTAGCTTCATCCAGGTCTTCCTTTGGAAATCACTTTCCAAATGACCGTTTTATTCTTTCCAGAAACTCTACATTATTTCTGATCAACAATATGTCATCCACATATACTTATCAGAAATTCTATAGTGCTCCCAGTCACTTTATTGCAAATACAAGTTTCTCGTAAACTTTGTATAAACATCAAAAACTTTGATCACCTCATCAAAGTGTATATTCCAACTCCGAGATGCTTGCTTCAGTCCATGGAAGGATCACCGAAGCTTGCACACCTTTTAGCATCCTTAGGACTGACAAAACCTTCTGGTTGTATCACATACAACCTTTCCTCAAGTAAACCGTTAAGGAAATGATGTTTTGACATCCATCTATCAGATTTCATAATTGAAAACGCAGCAACTGCTAACATAATTCCAACAGACTTTAGCATCGCTACGAGTGAGAATGTCTCATCGCAGTCAACTCTTTGAACTTGTCACAAACAACTTTGCAACAAGTCGAGCTTTACAAATAGTGACATTTACCATCAGTGTCTGTCTTCATTTTAAAGATCCATTTGTACTCAACGACTTGCCGTCCAATGAGCAAGTCTACCAAAGTCTATACTTGGTTTTTCATACATGGATCCTATCTCGGATTTCATGGCCTCCAACCATTTGTTGGAATCCGGGCCCATCATCGCTTCTCCATAGCTCGTAGGTTCATCGTTGTCCAACAACATGATCTCCAAGACAGAGTTGTCGTACCACTTAGGAGCAGTACACATCCTTGTCGACCTACGAAGTTCGATAGTAACTTGATCCTGAAGCTTCATGATCATCATCATTAACTTCCTCTTCAACTAACGTAGGCTTCACAGAAACATCTTTCTGCGCTGCGCTACTCTCTGGTTGAACAAAGGTTTAACAACCTCATCAAGTTCTATCTTCCTCCCACTCAATTCTTTCGAGAGAAACCTTTCCTCGAGAAAGGATCCGTTTTAGTAACAAACACTTTGCACTTGGATCTGAGATAGAAGGTTCACCCAACTGATCTTAGGGTATTCTATGAAGATGCATTTGTCCGCCTTGGGTTCGACCTCATTAGGTGAAAACATTTTTCACACAAGTGCCGCATCCCCAAATATTAAGAAATGACAGCTTAGGTTTCTATCAGACCATAATTCACATGGTGTCATCTCAACGGATTTAGATGGTGTCCTATTTAAAGTGAATGTAGTTATCTCTAATGCATAACCCCAAAATTATAGTAGTAAAACGACAGGAGACATCATAGCACGCACCATGTCCAATAGAGCATAACTATGATGTTCGGACACACCATCACACTATGGTGTTCCAGGTGGCGTTTAGTTGTTAAACAACTTTCACATTGTCTTAAGTTGTATGCCAAACTCGTGACTCAGATATTCACCTGCACGATCATATCGCAGTCATTTTTATCTTCTTGTCACGATGATCTTTAAACTTCACTCTGAATTTGCTTGAACCTTTCAAACGATTCAGACTTATGTTTCATTAAGTAAATATACACTATATCTACTCAAATCATCAGTGAAGGTAAGAAAATAACGATATCCACTGCACGCTACAAGACTCACTAGATTGCATACATCAACATGTATCATTTCCAATGAATCACTTGCCCGCTCCATCCAACGGGGGTCCTTTAGTCATCTTGCCTAAGAGGCATGGTTCGCATGTCTCAACCGATTCGAAATCGAATGAGTCCAAATATCCATCACCATGGAGTTTCTTCATCCGCTTTATACCAATATGACATTTTGCGGCAGTGCCACAAGTATGTGGTACTATCATTATTTAACTTTGTATCTTTTGACATCAATGTTATGAACATGTGTATTACTACGATCAAGATTTCAACAAACCATTCTCACTAGGTGCATGACCATTGAAGGTATTATTGTTGGAAATATGCCCTAGAGGCAATAATAAATTGAGTTATTATCATATTTCCTTGTTCGTGATAATCGTTTATTATCCATGCTATAATTGTATTGATCGGAAACTCAGATACATGTGTGGATACATAGACAACACCATGTCCCTAGTATGCCTCTAGTAGACTAGCTCGTTGATCAAAAGATGGTTAAGGTTTCCTAGCCATGGACATGAGATGTCATTTGATAACGGGATCACATCATTCGGACAAGACCCAAACTACAAACGTAGCATATGATCGTGTCAGTTTATTGCTACTGTTTTCTGCATGTCAAGTATATGTTCCTATGACCATGAGATCATGCAACTCACGGATATCGGAGGAGTGCCTTGTGTGTATCAAACGTCGCAACGTAACTAGGTGACTATAAAGGTGCTCTACAGGTATCTCCGATGGTGTCTGTTGAGTTGGCATGGATCGAGACTGGGATTTGTTACTCCGTGTGACGGAGAGGTATCTCGAGGCCCACTCGGTAATGCAACATCACAATAAGCCTTGCAAGCAATGTGACTAATAGTTACTTGCGGGATCTTGTATTACGGAACGAGTAAAGAGACTTGCCGGTAACGAGGTTGAACTAGGTATGGAGATACAGACGATCGAATCTCGGGCAAGTAACATACCGAAGAACAAAGGGAACGTTATACGGTATTAACTGAATCCTTGACATAGAGGTTCCACCGATAAAGATCTTCGTAGAATATGTAGGAACCAATGTGGACGTCCAGGTCCTGCCATTGGTTATTGGCCATAGAGGTGTCTCGGTCATGTCTACATAGTTCTCGAACCCACAGGGTCTGCACACTTAAGGTTCGGTGACGTTTTGGTAGTGTAGAGTTATGTATGGTGGTGAACGAAGTTTGTTCGGAGTCCCAGATGAGATCCCGGACGTCACGAGGAGCTACGGAATGGTCCGGAGGTAAATATTCATATATAGGAAGTCCCAGTTTGGTTTCCGGAAAAGTTTCGGGCTCATCGGTAGTGTACCGGGAGTGCCGGTAGTGTACCGGGAGGCCTCCGGGAGGGGTATTTCGACCCCAAGAGGTCCATGGGCTGTGGGAGAATAATAACCAGCCCTTAGTGGGCTGGGAAAACATCCACAAAGGCCCATGGCGCAGGAGAGAAAGTCCTATAGCAAAAAGTGGAAAATCAGCCAATAGGAGGCAATCCTACTCCAACTAGGATTGGAGGTGAAGTAGGATTACTTCCCACCTCCTATTTCGGCCGACCCAAAGGCCTTGGCTGCCTCTCCTCTCCTCTCCTCCTATATATACTAGTGGATTGGGTGGTTTTTGGACAGAATTTCCGGCCACGTACTACCCGTTACACCGGTGCATAGTTTCTCCTCTAGATCGGTTTTCTGCAGCGCTTAGGCGAAGCCCTGCCGGAATTGCTCCACCACCATCACCGGAGCGCCGTCACGCTGCCGGCGAACTCTCTCTCCTCTCCACCTCCTCTCGCTGGATCGAGACGGTGGAGATCGTCATCAAGCTGCACGTGTGCTGAACGCGGAGGTGCCGTCCGTTCGGCGCTAGATCGGAAGGACCGTGATCGAGATCGCGAGACGGTTCGTGATGTGATCACGGAACGGATCGTGATGAGTTCGTGGGACAGATCGTGATCAAGATCGTGAGACGGATCGTGATGAGTTCACGGGACGGATCATGATGTGTTTGCGGGACGGTTCGTGATTGGATCGCGGGACGCTCGGCGATTTGGATCGCGAAGAAGTTCGACTACACCAACCACGTTTCTTAACGCTTCCCGCTTAGTGATCTACAAGGGTACGTAGATCCACTCTCCCTCTCGTAGATGCTCATCACCATGGATAGGTTTGCGTGTGCGTAGGAAATTTTTTGTTTCCCATGCGAGGTTCCCCAACAGTGGCATCATGAGCTAGGTTGATGGTTCGATGAGATCTCGAGTAGAACACAAAAGGTTTGTGGGCGTTGATGCTTAGATTGCTTCCTCCCTTGGTCGGATTTTGGTTCAGCGGGATTGTGAGATGAAGCGGCCCGGACCAACATTACTCGTACGCTTACGAGAGACCGGTTCCCTCGACGCAACTTGTTGCTTAGATGGCTTGCGGGTGACAGTTTCTCTCACTTTAGTTGGATCGGATCCGACAAAGGCGGTACTTGAGAAGGTTGAAAAGCAATCTATGTATCACCGTTGTGGTTTATGCGTAGGTGAGAATCGTTCTTGCTAGATACCCGTAGCAGCCACGTAAAACATGCAACAACAATTAGAGGACGTCTAACTTGTTTTTGCAGGGTATGTTGTGATGTGATATGGCCAATTACATGATGAGATATATGTGATGTATGAGATGATCATGTGATGTATGGAATTTCACGACTTGCATGTCGTTGAGTACGGCAACTGGCAGGAGCCATAGGGTTGTCTTTAATTATTGTATGACCTGCGTGTCAATCATTAAGCGCTATGTAATGCTTTACTTTATCGCTAAGCGGTAGCAATAGAAGTAGAAGCAGGGCTGGCGCCACAACCCCAATGGCAACACATTGATGGAGATCAGGATGATGGAGATCATGGTGTTGTGCCGGTGACGATGGAGATCATGCCGGTGTTTCGAAGATGGAGATCTTAAACACAAGTTCAAGGCCATATCATGTCACTTATGAATTGCATGAAATGTTAATCCTTTTATGCACCTTGTTTTGCTTAGTACGGCGGTAGCATTATAAGGTGATCCCTCACTTGAATTTCAAGATGAACTGTGTTCTCCCCGAGTGTGCACCGTTGCGAAAGTTCGTCGTGTTGAGACACCACGTGATGATCGGGTGTTTTAGATTCTACGTTCACATACAGCGGGTGCAAGCCAGATTTGCACGCGCAGAACCCTCGGGTTAAACTTGACGAGCCTAGCATGTACAGACATGGCCTCGGAACACGAGAGATCGAAAGGTCGAACATGAGTCATATAGTAGATATGATCAACATAATGATGTTCACCATTGCAGCCACCTCAACTCACGTGATGATCGGACTTGAGTTGGTGAATTTGGATCATGTATCACTCGAATGATCGGAGGGATGTCAATTTGAGTGGGAGTTCTTAAGTAATATGATTAATTGAACTCATTATCATGAACATAGTCAAAGTGTCTTTGCAAATTATGTTGTACATTACTAGCTCGCGCTGTAGCTCCCTTAAATTTGTATATGTTCCTAGAGAAATAGAGTTGAAAGATGTTGGTACCAATATTGCGGACTGGGTCCGTGATATGAGGATTGTCCTCATTGCTGCACAGAAGGCTTATGTCCTTAATGCACCGCTCGGTGCGCCACCCCCTCAAGTGTCGTCTATAGATGTCGTGAACATCTGACAGGCACGTTTCGATGACTACTTGATAGTTTAGTGCGTCATGCATTACGGCTTAGAATTGAGGCTCTGAAACGTTTTGAACGTCACGAAACATATGAGATGTTCTAGGATCAGAGATTGTGATCTCAGGCTCGTGCCTGTGTTGCGAGATATGAGATCTCCAAAAAGATTCTTTGCCTGTAAGATGAAGGAGAATAGCTCAATCGTTGAGCATGTACTCAGATTGTCTGGGTACTACAATCGCTTGAATCAAGTGGGAGTTGATCTTCCAGATAAGATAGTGATTGATATAGTTCTCCAAGTCACTGTCACTAAAGCTACTAGAACTTAGTGATGAACTATAATACACCAGGGATAGAAGTATTGATCCCTGAGCTGTTCGCGATGTTTGACACCGCGAAGGTAGAAATCAAGAAGGAGCGTCAAGTGTTGATGGTTAATCAAACCACTATTTTCGAAAAGGGCAAGAGCAAGGAGGGAAACTTCATGGATAGCAAGTCAGTTGCTGCTCCAGTGAAGCAACCCAAAGTTGAACTCAAACCCGAGACTAAGTGCTTCTATTATGAGGTGAGAGGTCGCTGAAGCGGAACAACCCTAGATACTTGGTAGATAAGAAGGCTGGCAACATCGACAGAAGTATATTTGATATACGAGTTATTGATGTGTACCTTGCTAGTACTCCTAGTAGCACCTGGGTATTGGATACCGGTTCGGTTGCTAAATGTTAGTAACTCGAAATAAAAGCTACGGAATAAACGGAGAACTAGCTAAGGGTGAGGTAACGATGTGTGTTGGAAATGTTTCCAAGGTTGATGTGATCAACATCGCACGCTCTCTCTACCTTCAGGATTAGTGACGAACCTAAATAAATGTTATTTGGTGTTTTGCATTGAGCATGAACATGATTAGATCATGTTTGTTGCAATACGGTTATTCATTTAAGTCAGAGAATAATAGTTATTCTGTTTACATGAATAATACCTTCAATGGTCATGCACCTAGTGAGAATGGTTTGTTGAAATCTTGATCGTAGTAATACACATGTTCATAACATTGATGTCAAAAGATACAAAGTTAAATAATGATAGTACCACATACTTGTGGCACTGCCGCAAAATGTCATATTGGTATAAAGCGCATGAAGAAACTCCATGGTGATGAATATTTGGACTCATTCGACTTCGAATCGGTTGAGACATGCGAACCATGCCTCTTGGGCAAGATGACTAAAGGACCCCGTTGGATGGAGCGGGCAAGTGATTCATTGGAAATGATACATGTTGATGTATGCAATCTAGTGAGTCTTGTAGCGTGCAGTGGATATCGTTATTTTCTTACCTTCACTGATGATTTGAGTAGATATAGTGTATATTTACTTAATGAAACACAAGTCTGAATCGTTTGAAAGGTTCAAGCAAATTCAGAGTGAAGTTTAAAGATCATAGTGACAAGAAGATAAAAATGACTGCGATATGATCGTGGAGGTAAATATCTGAGTCACGAGTTTAGCATACAACTTAAGACAATGTGAAAGTTGTTTAACAACTAAACGCCACCTGGAACACCATAGTGTGATGGTGTGTCCGAACATCATAGTTATGCTCTATTGGACATGGTGCGTGCTATGATGTCTCTTGTCGTTTTACTACTATAATTTTGGGGTTATGCATTAGAGACAACTACATTCACTTTAAATAGGGCACCATCTAAATCCGTTGAGATGACACCATATGAATTATGGTTTGATAGAAACCTAAGCTGTCATTTCTTAATACTTGGGGCTGCGGCACTTGTGTGAAAAATGTTTTCACCTAATGAGGTCGAACCCAAGACGGACAAATGCATCTTCATAGAATACCCTAAGATCAGTTGGGTGAACCTTCTATCTCAAATCCAAGTGCAAAGTGTTTGTTACTAAAATGGATCCTTTTCTCGAGGAAAGGTTTCTCTCGAAAGAATTGAGTGGGAGGAAGATAGAACTTGATGAGGTTGTTAAACCTTTGTTCAACCAGAGAGTAGCGCAGCGCAGAAAGATGTTTCTGTGAAGCCTACGTTAGTTGAAGAGGAAGAGGAACTGGGACTTCCTATATATGAATCTTTACCTCCGGACCATTCCGGAGCTCCTCGTGACGTCCGGGATCTCATCCGGGACTCCGAAAAAACTTCGGTCACCACCATACATAACTCTACACTACCGAAACGTCACCGAACCTTAAGTGTGCAGACCCTGCGGGTTCGAGAACTATGTAGACATGACCGAGACACCTCTACGGTCAATAACCAATGGCGGGACCTGGACGTCCACATTGGTTCCTACATATTCTATGAAGATCTTTATCGGTGGAACCTCTATGTCAAGGATTCAGTTAATCCCGTATAACGTTCCCTTTGTTCTTCGGTATGTTACTTGCCCGAGATTCGATCGTCGGTATCTCCATACCTAGTTCAACCTCGTTACTGGCAAGTCTCTTTACTCGTTCCGTAAAACAAGATCCCGTGACTAACACTTAGCCACATTGCTTGCAAGGCTTGTTGTGATGTTGTATTACCGAGTGGGCCCTAAGATACCTCTCCGTCACACGGAGTAAAAATCCCAGTCTCGATCCATGCCAACTCAACAGACACCATCGGAGATACCTGTAGAGCACCTTTATAGTCACCCAGTTACGTTGCGACGTTTGATACACACAAGGCACTCCTCCGATATCCGTGAGTTGCATGATCTCATGGTCATAGGAACATATACTTGACATGCAGAAAACAGTAGCAATAAACTAACACGATCATATGCTATGTTTGTAGTTTGGGTCTTATCCATCACATCATTCTCCTAATGATGTGATCCCGTTATCAAATGACATCTCATGTCCATGGCTAGGAAACCTTAACCATCCTTTAATCAACGAGCTAGTCCATTAGAGGCATACTAGGGACATGGTTTTGTCTATGTATCCACACATGCATTTAAGTCTCCGATCAATACAATTATAGCATGGATAATAAACGATTATCATGAACAAGGAAATATGATAATAACTAATTTATTATTGCCTCTAGGGCATATTTCCAACAGCTACTACTAAGTGGTCTCTATCATGCCCCACCGGGACATGCCATAGTAGTAGCGAGGAGTATAAACCCGCGCTACTACTAAGTTGATAGTCGTAGCGCCGATTATATACCACACTACTACTAACTACAAGGTAGGTTAACAACCCTGAAGTCCCCATATCCTCCCCCAAATCCTTCCTCTATCCTGTCACTCTCCCCTCTCTCCGATTGATTCCCCCCTCCCCTCCCCTCATGGATTGGCGCCGCCACCCAACGCCGTCCCATCTCCTCCTGACCTCGCCGCCACCGATAATGGCCCCCGCTCTCTCCTTCACCGCCTCTGCCGCCCCCACCCTCTCCTCCTCCCATCCCGTACTGTGGCCATGGCTCCTGCTCGCAGATCCGCCATGGGCTTCGACCTGGAGCTCCAACTTGTCCAACAGTCGTGCGCCGGGACGTACATGCGCTCTTGCTCGGCCGACGACCCCATGGAGCTCCTCCTCTTCGTGTGATTCTTCTTGCACGGTCGCCGCTGATCGTCAAGCTAGGTACTCTCTAGCTCATCTCCCTCATGGGTTTCCTCCCCATATCCGGTCGACGGTACACATGACCTACTCCACGAAGCATCCCTCTTCTCCAGCATGGGGCACAATTTTTTTTGTTTTTTGAAATTAATAGTAGTAGCGGGTCACAGACCGCGCAACAGATAGTTAGTAGTAGCGCGTGTGGCACCCGCGCTACTATTAACACATGTACTAGTAATGTGGGATGCACCACACTACTACCACCAGTTAGCTGTAGCATCATAGTAGTAGCGCAGGCACCCGCGCTACGACTAGCTGTTTAACCCACGCTACTACTAGGCTTTTTCCTAGTAGTGGATAGAGAAAGTGCTCTGATCCCACAAGGCGCGGCTAAGGTCTCCGAGCTTGGACACTTGGATCCATCGAGCTCTCCACTTCCTCAGGTGGTTGTACACATGGGTGGCGCTAACCTCCTGGCCATAGAACTCGAACACCTGCTTAGCAATGGTGTTCAAGTTCACCTCCTTGAAGCCCTTGTCAGTCCTAACCCCACAAGTGATGAGCTCGCAGATCTTGTTCAACACGAATGTGAACATGAACGGTCGCCACTTCATATTGTTCACCCTACCATCCTTCTTGTCCTTCGCTGTAGCGGCATCAGAAGTGACAGTTCGCTCAACGAGTACAACTGGCACAAAGATAGATGCACCAGGTGACACCTCAAACATGTCTGAACTAGGAGGCATGTTCTGATCGAGGAGGTATTGAGAGTCCTCAACATAGGAGGCTGCGAACTGGCTCTCCGAGAGGACAAGGGCCTGACTAAGATCTTGTGTCTGCGTGATCATGTCCTACAATCATATCATGCATAGATAGTAAGCATAACACATACAATACCACAACATCTAGCTATCTCAACATTAGAACTAGCTATCAGATCCAACATTATCAAACTACTCTAGCTACCAGTATCCATACTATTCATCCATCGCATTCATCACTATCATACTACTCTAGTTGCACATATACAGCACAAATACCTACCACAACATCAACATCTAGCATCTGCTAACAGATCACATCCTACCACATGCTTGCACATATAACCCTATGACCACATCCTACCACATGCTTGCACATCCTACCACATGCTAACATACCACACCCTACCACATGCTTGCACATCTAACCTATAAGATCTAGCTAAAACGAGCAGTGAGAAAAGAGGTGATTCAACTAACATAGGCCATGGCTACAGCTCGGGGGGGACGCAAGAGGGGTCGGAGAAGCTGAGGAGGGGAGTCGCCGCCGTCGTGGACCGCCTGCCGGTGAAGGAGCTCGCTTAGCTCGTCGTCGGCGTCGATGCGCGTCGGCGACAAAGGTCAAAAAGGGGGGGGGGGAGAAGCACGACGGGGCTTTGGGCGGTGAGAGGAGAGGTACTAAATAGGGCGACCGAATAGGCGGGAGGTGAGCCGAAATCCTCTCGCCGATTTTTCGAAGATGCGCGCGAGCTCGCGCCATCTCCCTAGTCGCACGAGCTCAACTCGCGTTTCCCTCATCTGCCTCGCATGAGCCAGGCGCTAGAGAAACTGTCGATCTGAACGTGGCTCACAGGTCTAGCCTGAGGTGCTTTAAAGTCTGTGCTATACAGACCCAACGGTGAATACATGCAAACCAAACAGCTTGAATCCATCCTGTGCGGGGCTGGTTAGCCCATATGCGGGCAACCAAACGCGCCCTCAAGGAACATGAACATGTATTTGGATTTGGCTGATTCTTCTTGATAATGGAGGTCTCTTGCTTCGGCTTGTCAAGGCAAAATAAATCATAGGCCAAACCCATTTTGCCTTACCATCAAAAGGAGGGCTTTTAATTAGATCATCAAGTTGTCTAATTTTTTTAGCTTATCAAGCGGATGGGTCAAGGGGGGGGGGCTTGATGCGTCCCCATCGTATCTATAATTTTTGATTGTTTCATGTCAATATTATACAACTTTCACATACTTTTGGCAACAATTTATATGATTTATTGCACTAAACTATTGATCCAGTGCCTATTGGTAGTTCCTGTTTTTTTGTGTTTTTTGTTTCGCAGAAATTCCATATCAAACGAAGTCGAAACACGAATTTTTTTATGGAGAATTATTTTAAAGTATTTGTGAATTTTGAGAAGTGAAATCAACGCAAACGGAGGCCCACAACGAACACTCGAGGGGCCAGGCGCGCCGTGGTGGGTGATGCTCACCTCATATGTCGGTTGGATCTCTCCTTCGGGCGCAAGGAAGCTATTTTTTGGAAACAAATCTCCTGCGGGCTAGGGTTCCCCGCCGCCGCCGCCGCCAGGGGAGGTGACGCGGGGTTCAGGGGAGGGGTCGGGTTCTGATATGGATCAACGGCGATACCGGTTTTAAACATGGAGAATGAGAGCACTTCACATTATGGAGTTTATAGGTGTGAGTGGTGACTTAATGTATGTTCTTGTCGGACCTTTGTCGAATAATTAATAAAGATGGTTGTATGCATCGATTGATGCAGAGGCTAGGGTTAACCTCCATTTCTACAAAAAAAAAACAGTTTTGCACTTTTGCTAAAACACATCTAGATGTGACATAAGTATTGCATCTCTAAATTCTATATCATTGCTTTTATTTGGATATTCATGTGGGTATTTCTTTTTTCCTTTCTTTTTTCTTTTTATACTTGATTAAATCACTTAAATGTGTAATTATTAAGAAACATCTAGATTTACTCTAGATAAATCCAAAAAAGGTAGTATGCAACATGTCTAAAATATTTGTTTGCTTCGTATTGAAGAAGTTACTTATTGATATTTCTGTATGGCTTTCCTCGAGAATAGGTGCACAGATGCAATCTGAAGTAACTAGGTCTGATTCGTTAACAGACTAGTGCCAACCGCCAAGCTTTCGGATTCTTGTAGGGAAAGAGAGTTGCCTGGTTAATTGACAAAAAACGGTCTAATACAACTTAACCCACATGTCATGGGCACCATCAGCCAACCTGGCCACCGACAGGAAACACAAAGCTACAAAGAAGAAAGACATTCGACAAGGAGTCGCAAGCGTCATCATCATCACCGGTTGCCTCTAACGAGCGACTCCGACTTTACCATAGAACTCCAACCTCGAAGCCAGCCCGCAAACAACTGCATAGAAGCCACAATGACATATGCCACCGGATGGCCACACGCGCAAGCAACCACCAGCTCTGACTTTAACGACAAGCCTCACCAGGGAAATATGCAGGACTTGCGTCGATCGTGCCCTCCGCAAACGACCACCGAGCGCCTGTCATCGTCACCACCTGGACCCGCTCCACCGTAGCTCCAACCTCAAAGCAACCAAGCAACCAACAGAAGAGCACCTTGAACATGCCAGGAAGAATCAACTACCGAAGTCCACGCCGCGATCCGATCTTCACTTGATGCCATCACCGTTACCAAACAGAATCCAGCGCCCCGCCTCAGCAATCCATGCGGCGAAGATGCCGCCCTCGACGGCAAAGATGCCGCAATCCACCAGTCACTGAGTCATAGCCGACCCCGAGACGATGCCACGAAGGAGGAGAAAGACGCGAAGACGCCTCCATCGCCCAATCCAACGGATCCGAGGTTTCCTTCTGGAGCCAAAGTCGTGGGGAGGAGGAGCCCACCTCCACGACGACGCTTCTAAGAAAGATCAGCAAAGATTTCTCCCGGAGTTGCACGTACCACCAGCCACCACCGACCGCCGCCCACCAGCCACCACCTGCTGAGACCGACCTCATTCCGGCCACGAGATCCCACGATCCACCACGACCGGACATGCATCACCCCCTTGCCGAAGCCGCCATCCACCACCGCAGCACCACCGTGTCCACCACCACCGCAACAAGCCAACAACCAACACCGGATCGCGGAGAGCAGCACCCAGATCGATGCACCTCGCACCAGATCCAACCGGAGCCGCACGAGCGAAGCAGCAAAGCAGCAGCAGGTACACCATCCGCAGCACACCTCACACTCCAGAGAAGCACACCCGCCATGCCCAACCGGTCATCGCGCCCGCCGCGCGCCCGCAGCCGCCCTCCCGACCGTCGACCTGCGGCCCACGCACACATCTGGATCCAAGCCGCCGCCGCACGAACACGTGCCGTCCACGCTCCGGCCACACCGGGAGCCCGGACCAAGGCCGCTGCCCCTTCCGCCGTTCGCAAGAGGCGCGACGCCGCTCCGACCGCCGCCCTACGCCCGCCGCCGCGCCGCCCAGAGCTCCCCCGCCCGTCAAAGGCGTCGCCTGCCGCAGAGAAACGGAGCCCCGCCGCCGCCTGCTCCATGAGGGCTTTGCCCGCGGGATGCGCCAGCGACGATGAGGGGAGGGGGGGGGGGGGGATCCGGTGGGGCGGCCGGGGGCCTTGGCGATTTGGTCGCCGCCCGTGTCGCCCCTGGGGAGGGAGCGACGCGAGGGCCGAGCTCACAACAAGATTTCAGGGGAAAATGTTCAGATTAAAGAGAAATGTCAGTGTTAGTGCTTTAAGTGAGCACGAGGTTTAGTAATTCTGTTTTCTGAAGTAAACGCAGGCTGCAAGCTGTTTGGGACTGAAGTTTGAATTTTGATGGACATATGGGCATTCTGATCTGATCGGGTATTTGAATTTTGAAGAGTTGCTAATTAAACGGACGCGTTATTTTATTCCTCCATTGTAGTAGAATGCGGAGAAGAGTCGGAATCGGAGAGACTCCGGCCGGCTCCCGATCCTGATTTATTTTCTTTCCATAGTATAAAAGCTACGCAAGCAGCAGCTCCATGCCATTGCCCACGCGAGCGAGCGAATTAGCCAACCAACCAAACATCGATCCAACTCCAGTCCAGGAGAGCAACCATCCAACCCCAGGCGACCTCGCTCGATCTCGGGATGGAGGAGGTTCCGGCGCCTTTCTCGGCGGACGACCACCGCCTGCTGCTGCAGCTTCCGAACGCCTTGGAGTGGTGGACGCGGGAGCCTGTGTCGCCGTCGGGCGTCCCCGAGGAACTCTGGGGGCTGCGCTTCTTGGCCCCGCTCGACGACGACGATGAGGTGATGACGCAGGAGGGCGGCGAGGGCGCGCCGTCGTCCACTTCGTTGGAGGTCCCCGAGGAGTTCCGGTGGCTGTTCTTGGCCCCGCCCACCGATGAGGGCGCCACTGTCGCTCTTCCTCCGCCGTCGTCGCCCGCGGCGGACGCCCAACTCCTGCCGGAGGAGGGAGATTATGATGCCTTGGAGTTGGACCAGTGGATGCACGAGAGCAGCGAGCCGCAGCCGTGGTCGCCGGAGGAGGAGGATTACGATGCGTTGGACGACGACGACGAGGTCCAGTAGTCAGTTCAGTTTTCGTGTGTACGTACGTAGTACCGAATACTGATCTAGCTAGTAGCCGCTAGCAGTGGTTGATCGATCGATGATTCGATCTTATTTTGGTTTGAGATCTGATCATCTCATGTATAAAACCGATACTTTACTTGCTTTGATCTATTTTTGTACGAAAAAGAAAACTTGCTTTGATCTTATTTTAGTTAGTTAAAAAGATTTTACTGGGAAACTGTGGCTTTTGGGTATTCGGTTATTTCGATTCGGATAGTTCGGTTTATGGGTAATTTGGGTATTTAAAAATTGAAACCGTAACTTTTTCTGTCCAAAAATACCCAAACCTAAATTACCTAAAATTTTGGTTCGGATAAGTAGGATACCCAAAATAACTCAGGACCGGACCGATCGGTCCCGGCTCGCTAGCAAACTTGATCGGTCCGGATTGGAAAACTAGGCCCACTCACACCTCGGTCCGGTCCGGATTTTAACCGAGCCGCTCGGTCGGACCGAGGACTGCCGCCGGCGACGTGGGCGCAGCGTCGAGGTGAGCATCATGGGTCGCGTCAACCAGTCAAACCTCATTCGCCTGTCCGATCTCTACATCACTGCATGCACGGCGGCTACAACTGCATGGTGTTGTAGTTTACCGAGAACAACCCGTTGAGCGAGTGGCTCTACGTCCACGACGACGAGGGGATCGGTTGGATGACCCAGCACGTAGTCGGCAGATGCACACGCAAGGAAGCTATGGTCGGGGTCGGCGCACACGCACGCTAGCTAGATGTTGTCCCTGCGATGACCGCAGTGTCAGTTAAAAGTTGTTGTGTCAAAGTTTCAGAAAAATTCAGTTTCGTGAGGAGTAACTGTCCTCTTAAAAGTTCAGTTTCGTCAGTAAGAATTTTCATCCTTAGATGCGGCGATGATGAGGATGGTGATCGTCGTCGGAGATTGCCGGAGTTGCCAGGAGATTGCCGGAGTCATCTGTCGTCGTCGTCGCCGCCGCCATGGTCGGTCCTCTCGGCCCGGCCCGAGCTTTACCTCCGTCTATCCGGTGCAGGAAAAGGGGACCGCCACACTGCTCAGTCCGGTCCGCCCGGCGGCTCAGTCGGGACCGGACCGTGTCCACCCTGATTAGCATGCACTTGGTCGACTGGACCATAGGTGCTGCGCAGAAATCTGTCAACACAACCCATGAACGCATGCGCAAACAGAGATGTAATTCGCCGAAATCAGTGATCTGTTTAGCTCGAGAAGATTAATCCGGAGGGAGCAACTATACATATCTATGCAATCAACTCACAAAGCAAATTGATAATGTTGCACCGTGGGTGCTTTTGTGACATCTCCTAGAAAATTACTAGACGTATTCAGTTACAAACACGTGTGGACGTTATGCCGTTATCAATTTTTTTTTTTGAGAAGCCAGACGATCAGTTTATTGAATAAAAAGGGGTGTTAGTTAACCTTGGCGATGCCGCTTTTGCGTCGCCATTTCTGCCACAGGCTGCACCATTGGCCAAACCGGCGACTAATCTGGACGCGCAGCTCCGGAGAAGAGTCTGGGCTTGCCACCTCCGGCCGCGCCTACTGCCTCTTCTCCGGGCGCGGCGGCTGAGATCGGGTGTGTGCTGGCTGGGTCTCTTACATCTTTGCTTCCTTGAATTTAATTAAGGTGGTATATATGATATCATGCCAAGCTATGATTCTCAACAACATTATAGGTGGGATAGATATCAACGCTATTGCAAACTTGTACATGTGTGGCTGTTAACCTTGAAAATTGGTACTGATATTTCACCTTGTCGATTGAGACAACCTGCTGATTTTTATGCACCTGATTTGGAAGGTTAACTATGAACAGAGATGTCGCGATTCTTTTTGAGCTCCTCATCTAGTCTCTCACTCACTGATCTTGGCTCCCACAGCGATCTGAACGTTCGGGGAACCCTGGTGTCCGGTTATTAGGAACTCGTGAAAACTCGCAGATTTGGCCTCTTCTGATCAGTTTTCTATACTATTTCTCACTGATTTTGGCTCCCGTTGCGATCCGAACGTTCGGGGATTCCAGGGGTCCGGTTTTCGGAAACTCATCAAAACTCAAAGATTTGGCTTGTCCTATCCATTTTTCTATACTATTAATCACTGATTTTGGTTCCCGTTGCGATCCGAACGTTAAGGGAACCCAGGGGTCCGGTTATGGTCAACTCGTCAAAACTCGCAGATTTGACCTATTCTGACCAATTTTCTATACTATTACTCAATGATTTTGGGTCCCGATCTGATCTGAACTTTCGGGGAACCCCGGTGTTTTTTTACGGGGAACCCCAGGTTTTTTTTATGGGGAACTAGTCGAAACTAGCAGATTTGGCCTATTCTGGCCAATTTTCGATACTATTACTCACTGATTTTGGGTCCCGCTGCGATCCGATCGTTCGGAGAACCCCGGTGTCCGGTTATAGGGAACTCGTCAAATCTCGCAGATTCGGCCTGTTCTGTCACGTTTTTTATACTATTACTCAGTGATTTTGGGTCCCGCTGCAATCCGAATGTTCGGGGAACCCCGGGGTCCGGTTACGGAGGACTCGTCAAAACTAGAAGAATTCGCCTATTCTGACCAGTTTTCTATACTATTACTCACTGATTTCGGTTCCCGCTATGATCCGAACGTTCAAGGAACGCCGGGGTCCGGTTACAGGGAACTCGTTAAATCTCGCAGTTTCGGCCTGTTCTGGCTAGTTTTTTATACTATTAGTCACTTATTTTGGGTCCCGCTGCGATACGAACGTTCGGCGAACCCTGGGGTCTAGTTATAGGGAACTCGTCAAAACTCGCAGAATTGGCATATTCTGACCAGTTTTCTATACTATTACTCACTGATTTTGGTTCCCGTTGCGATCCGAACATTCGGAACTCCGGGGTCCGGGTATGAGGAACTCGTCAAAACTCGTAGATTTGGCCTATTCTCGCAGTTTTCTATACTATTACTCAATGATTTTCGTTTCCGGTGCGATCCGAATGTTCGGGGAACTCCGGGGTTTGGTTACGGGGAACTCGTCAAAACTCGCAGATTGGCCGATTCTGACCAGTTTTCTATACTATTACTCACTGATTTTGGCTCCCACTCCGATCTGAACGTTCGGGGAACCCCGGTGTCCGGTTATGGGGAACTAGTGAAAACTCGTAGATCTGGCCTCTTTTGACCAGTTTTCTATACTATTACTCCTTGATTTTGCCTCCCGCGGCGATCCAAACGTTCGAACCCCTGGGTCCGGTTTTTGGGAACTCATCAAAACTCGCAGATTTGGCCTGTTCTGACTAGTTTTCTATACTATTTCTCACTGATTTTGGCTCCCGCTGCGATCCGGATGTTCGGGGATCCCAGGGTTCTGGTTTTCGGGAACTCATCAAAACTCGCAGATTTGGCCTCTTTTGACCAATTTTCTATACTATTACTCACTGATTTTGCCTCCCTCTGCGATCCGAACGTTCGAACCCTTGCGTCCGGTTTTCGGGGACTCATCAAAACTCGCAGATTTGGCCTGTTCTGACCAGTTTTCTATACTATTTCTCACTGATTTTGTCTCTCGCTGCGATCCGAACATTCGGGGATCCCAGGGTTCTGGTTTTCGGGAACTCGTCAAAACTCGCAGATTTGGCCTGTTTTGGCCACTTTTTTGTACTATTAATCACTGATTTCGGTTCCCGTTGCGATCCGAACGTTCAGGGAACCGAGGGGTCCGGTTATTTGCAACTCATCAAAACTCGTAGATTTGACGTATTCTAACCAGTTTTCTATACTATTACTCACTGATTTTGGGTCCTAATGTGATCCGAACTTTTGAGGAACCCCGGGGTTCTTTTACGGGGAACCCCGAGGTTCTTTTACATGGAACTCGTCAAAACTAGCAGATTTGGCCTATTCTGGCCAGTTTTCGATACTATTACTCACTGATTTTGGGTCCCGCTACGATCCGATTGTTCGGGGAACGCCGGTGTCCGGTTGTGGGGAACTCGTCAAATCTCGCGGATTCGGCCTGTTCTAGCCAGTTTTTAATACTACTACTCACTGATTTTGTGTCCCGCTGCGATCCGAATGTTCGGGGAACCTCGGGGTCCGGTTACGGGGAACTCGTCAAAACTTGAAGAATTCGCCTATTCTGACCAGTTTTCTATACTATTACTCACTCATTTCGGTTCCCGCTGCGATCCGAACGTTCGGGGAACTTCGGGGTCCGGTTACGGGGAACTCGTCAAATATCGCAGTTTAGGCCTATTCTGGCCAGTTTTATATACTATTACTCAATGATTTTGGGTCCCGCTACGATCCGAACGTTCGGGGAACTCCGGGGTCTGGTTACGGGTAACTCGTGAATACTCGGAGATTGGCCTATTCTGACCAGTTTTCTATACTATTACTCACTGATTTTGGCTGCCACTGCGATCTGAACATTCGCGGAACCCCGGTGTACGGTTATGGGGAACTCGTGAAAACTCGCAGATTTGGCCTCTTCTGACCAGTTTTCTATACTATTACTCACTGATTTTGCCTCCCGCTGCGATCCAAATGTTCGGGGAACCCCAGGGTCTAGTTTTCGGGAACTCATCAAAACTCGCAGATTTGGCCTCTTCTCACCAGTTTTCTATACTATTTCTCACTAATTTTGGCTCCCGCTGCGATCCGAACGTTCGAGGACCCCAGGGTTCCGGTTTCCGGGAACTCGTCAAAACTCGCAGATTTGGCCTGTTCTGGCCACTTTTCTGTACCATTAATCACTGATTTCGGTTCCCGTTGCGATCCGAACGTTCAGGGAACCGAGGGGTCCGGCTATGGGCAACTCATCAAAACTCATAGATTTCACCTATTCTGACCAGTTTTCTATACTATTACTCACTGATTTTGTGTCCCAATGTGATCCGAACTTTCAAGAAACCCAGGGGTTCTATTACGGGGAAACTCGAGGTTCCTTTATGTGGAACTCGTCAAAACTAGCAGATTTGGCCTATTTTGGCCAGTTTTCGATAGTATTACTCACTGATTTTGGGTCTTGCTACGATCCGATCGTTCGGGGAACCCCGGTGTCCGGTTATGGGCAACTAGTCAAATCTCGCGGATTCGGCCTGTTCTGGCCAATTTTTTTATACTATTACTTATTGATTTTGTGTCCCGCTGTGATCCAAATGTTCGGGGAACCCCGGGGTCCGGTTACGGGGAACTCGGCTAAACTAGAAGAATTCGCCTATTCTGACCAGTTTTCTATACTATTACTCACTAATTTCGGTTCCCGCTGCGATCTGAACGTTCGGGGAATGCCGGGGTCCGGTTACAGGGAACTCGTCAAATCTCGCAGTTTCGACCTGTTCTGGCCAGTTTTTTATACTATTACACACTGATTTTGGGTCCCGCTGCGATCCGAACATTCGGAGAACCCTGGGGTCTGGTTACGGGGAACTCGTCAAAACTCGCAAAATTGGCCTATTCTGACCAGTTTTCTATACAATTACTCACTGATTTTGGTTCCCGCTGTGATCCAAACATTCACGGAACTCCGGGGTCCGGTTACGGGGAACTCGTCAAAACTCGCAGATTTGGCCTCTTCTGACCAGTTTTCTATACTATTACTCATTGATTTTGGCTCCCAATACGATGTGAACGTTCGGGGAACCCCGGTGTCCTCTTACGGTGAAGTCGTGAAAACTCGCAGATTTGGCCTTCTCTGACCAATTTTGTATGCTATTACTAACTGATTTTGGCTCCCGCTGCGATCTGAACGTTCGGGGAACCCCGGGGTCTGGTTTCCGAGAACTCGTGAAAACTCGCAAATTTGGCCTCTTCTGACCAGTTTTGCATACTATTACTCACTGATTTTGGTTCTCACAGCGATCCGAACATTCGGGGAACCCCTTGGTCCGGTTATGGGGAACTCGTGAAAACTCGCAGATTTGGCCTCTTCTAACCAGTTTTCTATACCATTTCTCACTGGTTTTGGCTCCCGCTGCGATTCGAACGTTCGGGGATCCCAGGGTTTCGGTTTTTGGGAACTCGTCAAAACTCACAGATTTGGCCTATTCTAGCCACTTTTCTATACTATTACTAACTGATTTTGGGTCCCACAGCGATCCAATCGTTTGGGGAACCTCGGTGTCTGGTAACGGGGAACTCGTTAAATCTCGCAGATTCGGCCTGTTCTGGCTAGTTTTTTATACTATTACTCACTCATTTTGGGTCCCGCTGTGATCCGAATGTTCGAGGAACCGCGGGGTCCAGTTACGGGGAACTCGTCAAAACTCGCATAATTGGCCTATTCTGACCAGTTTTCTAAACTATTACTCCCTGATTTCGGTTCCTGCTGCGATCCGAATATTCGGGGAACTCCGGGGCCCGGTTACAGGGAACTTGTCAAATCTCGCAGTTTCGGCATGTTCTGGCTAGTTTTTATACTATTACTCACTGATTTTGGGTCCTGTTGTGATTCGAACGTTCGGGAAACCTCGGGGGTCTGGTTACGGGGAACTCGTCAAAACTCGCATAATTGGCCTATTCTGACCAGTTTTCTATACTATTACTCACCGATTTCGGTTCCCGATGCGATCCGGACATTCGGGAATCTCCGGGGTCCGGTTACGGGGAACTCGTCAAAAATCATAGATTTGGCCTATTCTGACAGTTTTCTATACTATTACTCAATGATTTAGATTCCCATTGCGATTCGAACGTTCGGGGAACCCCGGGTCCTGGTTACGGGGAACTAGTCAGAACTCGTAGAATTGGCCTATTCTCACTAGTTTTCTATACTATTACTCACTGATTTTCGCTCCCTCTGCGATCTGAACGTTCGGTGAACCCCGGGGTCCGATTATGGAGAACTCGTGAAAACTCGCAGATTTGGCCTCTTTTGACCAGTTTTCTATACTATTACTCAACGATTTTGGGTCCTGCTACGATCCCAACGTTCGGGGAACCCCGGGGTCTGGTTATGGGGAACTCGTCAAAACTCGCAGAATTGGCGTATTCTGAGCAGTTTTCTATACTATTACTCACTGATTTTGGTTCTCGATGCGATTTGAACATTCGGGGAACTCCGGGGTCCGGGTACGAGGAACTCATCAAAACTGGCAGATTTGGCCTATTCTCGCAGTTTTCTATACTACTACTCAATGATATCGGTTCCCGTTGCAATCCGAACGTTCGGCGAACTCCGGGGTCTGGTTACGGGAACTCGTCAAAACTCGCAGATTGGCTATTCTGACCAGTTTTCTATACTATTAGTCTCTAATTTTGGGTCTCGCTGCGATCCGAACATTCGGGGAACCCCGGGGTCTGGTTATAGGGAACTTGGCAAAACTCGCAGAATTGGCCTATTCTGGTCAGTTTTCTATACTATTACTCACTGATTTCGGTTCCTGCTATGATCCGAACGTTCGGGGAACTCCGAGGACCGGTTACGGAGAACTCATCAAAACTCGCAGATTTGGCCTATTCAGGCAGTTTTCAATACTATTACTCAATGATTCCGGTTCCCGCTGCACGTTTAGGGAACCCAAGGTCCGTTACAGGCAACTCATAAAAACTCGCAGATTTGGCCTATTCTGACCAGTTTTCTGTACTATTACTATCTGATTTAGGGTCCCGATGCGATCCGATCGTTGAGGGAACCCCGGGGTCTAGTTACGGGGAACTCATCAAAACTCGCAGATTTGGTCTCTTCTGACCAGTTTTCTATACTATAACTCATGGATTTTGGCTCCCACTGCAATCTGAACGTTCGGAGAACCCAGTGTCTGGTTATGGGGAACTCGTGAAAACTCACAGATTTGCCCTCTTCTGACTAATTTTGTATACTATTACTCACTGATTTTGGCTCCCGCTGCGATCCGAACGTTCGGGGAACCTCGGGGTCCGGTTTCCGGGAAGTCGTCAAAACTCGCGAATTTGGCCTCTTCTCACCAGTTTTCCATACTATTACTCACTGATTTTTGCTCCCACAGCGATCTGAATGTTCGGGGAACTTCGGTGTCCGGTTATGGGGAACTCGTGAAAACTCGTGAATTTGGCCTCTTCTGACCAGTTTTCTATACTATTTCTCACTAATTTTGGCTCCCGCTGCGATCCGAACGTTCATGGATCCTAGGGGTCCGGTTTCCGAGAACTTGTCAAACGCAGATTTGGCCTGTTCTGGCCACTTTTCTATACTATTAATCACTGATTTCGGTTCCCGTTGTGATCCGAACGTTCAGGGAACCCATGGGTCCGGTTATGGGGAACTCATCAAAACACGTAAAATTTACCTATTCTCACCAGTTTTCTATAATATTACTCACTGATTTTGGGTCCCGATGTGATCCGAATTCGGGAAAGCCCGGTGTTCTTTTATGGGGAAATCGTCAAAACTAGCAGATTTGGCCTATTCTGGCCAAATTTTGATACTATTACTCACTGATTTTGGGTCCCGCTGTGAGCCGATCGTTCTAGGAACCCGGGTGTCCGGTTAAGGGGTACTCGACAAATCTCGCAGATTCGGCCTGTTCTGGCCAGTTTTTTATACCATTACTCACCGATTGTGGTTCTCGCTGCTATCCGAACGTTCGAGGAACTCCAGGGTCCGGTTCTGGGGAACTCGTCAAATCTCGCAGTTTTGGTCTGTTCTCGCCTTTTTTTTATACTATTACTCACTGATTTTGGGTCCTGTTGCAATCCGAACGTTCGGGGAACCCCGGGGTCTGGTTACGGGGAACTGGTCAAAAGTTGCAGAATTGGCCTATTCTGACCAATTTTCTATACTATTACTCACTGATTTCGGTTCCCGTTGGGGTCCGAACATTCGGGGAACTCCGGGTTCCGATTACGGGGAACTCGTGAAAACTCGCATATTTGGCCTCTTCTGACCTGTTTTCTATACTATTACTCACTGATTTTGGCTCCCAGTGCGATCTGAACGTTCGGGGAACAACGGTGTTCGGTTATGGGGAACTCGTGGAAACTCGTAGATTTGGCCTCTTCTGACCAATTTTGTATGCTATTACTCACTGATTTTGGCTCCCGCTGCGATCCGAATGTTCGGGGAACCCCAGGGTCCGGTTTCCGGGAACTCGTCAAAACTCGCAAATTTGACCTCTTCTAATTAGTTTTCCATACTATTACTCACATATTGTGGCTCTCACAGCGATCTGAACGTTATGGGAACTCCGGTGTCCGGTTATAGGGAACTCGTGAAAACTCGCAGATTTGGCCTCTTCTGACCAGTTTTCTATAATATTTCTCACTGATTTTGGCTCCCGCTGCGATCCAAACATTCGGGGATCCCAGGGGTCCGGTTTTCGGGAACTCATCAAAACTCGTAGATTTGGCCTGTTCTGGCCACTTTTCTATACTATTAATCACTGATTTTGGTTCCCGTTGCGATCCGAACATTTAGGGAACCCATGGGTCCGGTTATGGGCAACTCATCAAAACTCGTAGGTTTGAGCTATTCTGACCAACTTTCTATACTATTACTCGCTGATTTTGGGTCCCGATGTGATCTGAACTTTCAGCGAACCCCGATGTTCTTTTACGGGGAACCCCGGGATTCTTTTACGGGGAACTCGTCAAAATTTGCAGATTTGGCCTATTCTGGCCAATTTTTGATACTATTACTCGCAGATTTTGGGACCCGCTACGATCCGATCGTTCTGGGAACCCCGGTGTCCGGTTACGGGGAACTCGTCAGATCTCGCAGATTCGGCCTGTTCTGGCCAATTTTTTATACTATTACTCAGTGATTTTGGGTCACACTACGATCCGAATGTTCGGAGAACCCCGGGGTCCGGTTACGGGGAACTCGTCAAAACTAGAAGAATTCGCCTATTCTGACCAGTTTTCTATACTATTACTCACTAATTTCGGTTCCCGCTGCGATCTGAACGTTCGGGGAATGCCGGGGTCCGATTACAGGGAACTCGTCAAATCTCGCAGTTTCGGCCTGTTCTGGCCAGTTTTTTATACTATTACACACTGATTTTGGGTCCTGCTGCGATCCGAACATTCGGAGAACCCTGGGGTCTGGTTACGGGGGACTCGTCAAAACTCGCAAAATTGGCCTATTCTGACCAGTTTTCTATACAATTACTCACTGATTTCGGTTCCCGCTGTGATGCAAACATTCACGGAACTCCGGGGTCCGGTTACGGGGAACTCGTCAAAACTCACAGATTTGGCCTCTTCTGACCAGTTTTCTATACTATTACTCATTGATTTCGGCTCCCAATACGATGTGAACGTTCAGGGAACCCCGGTGTCCTTTTACGGTGAACTCGTGAAAAGTCGCAGATTTGGCCTTCTCTGACCAATTTTGTATGCTATTACTAACTGATTTTGGCTCCCGCTACGATCTGAACGTTCGGGGAACCCCGAGGTACGGTTTCCGAGAACTCGTCAAAACTCGCAAATTTGGCCTCTTCTGACCAGTTTTGCATACTATTACTTACTGATTTTGGTTCTGACAGCGATCCGAACATTCGGGGAACCCCTTGGTCCGGTTATGGGGCACTCGTGAAAACTCGCAGATTTGGCCTCTTCTGACCAGTTTTCTATACCATTTCTCACTGGTTTTGGCTCCCGCTGCGATTCGAACGTTCGGGGATCCCAGGGTTCCGGTTTTAGGGAACTCATCAAAACTCACAGATTTGGGTCCGACTGGGATCCAATCGTTCAGGGAACCTCGGTGTCTGGTTACGGGGAACTCGTTAAATCTCGCAGATTCGGCCTGTTCTGGCTAGTTTTTTATACTATTACTCACTCATTTTGGGTCCCGTTGCGATCCAAATGTTCGAGGAACCGCGGGGTCCAGTTACGGGGAAGTCGTCAAAAGTCGCATAAATGGCCTATTCTGACCAGTTTTCTAAACTATTACTCCCTGATTTCGGTTCCCGTTGCGATCCGAATGTTCGGGGAACTCCGGGGCCCGGTTACGGGGAACTCGTCAAATCTCGCACTTTCGGCATGTTCATGCTAGTTTTATACTATTACTCACTTATTTTGGGTCCTGTTGTGATCCGAACGTTCGGGGAACCTCGGGGGCCTGGTTTCGGGGAACTCGTCAAAACTCGCATAATTGGCCTATTCTGACCAGTTTTTTATACTATTACTCACTGATTTTGGTTCCTGATGCGATCCGGACATTCGGGAATCTCCGGGGTCCGGGTACGGGGAACCCGTCAAAAATCATAGATTTGGCCTATTCTGACAGTTTTCTATACTATTACTCAATGATTTCGATTCCCATTGCGATCCGAACGTTCGGGGAACCGCGGGTCCTTGTTACTGGGAACTAGACAGAACTCGTAGAATTGGCCTATTCTCACTAGTTTTCTATACTATTACTCACTGATTTTGGCTCCCTCTGCGATCTGAACGTTCGGGGAACCCCGGGGTCCGATTATGGAGAACTCGTGAAAACTCGCAGATTTGGCCTCTTTTGACCACTTTTCTATACTATTACTCAATGATTTTGGGTCCCGCTACGATCCCAACGTTCGGGCAACCCCGGTGTCTGGTTATGGGGAACTCGTCAAAACTCGCAGAATTGGCGTATTCTGAGCAGTTTTCTATACTATTACTCACTGATTTTGGTTCTCGATGCGATTCGAACATTCGGGGAACTTCGGGGTCCGGGTACGAGGAACTCGTCAAAACTCGCAGATTTGGCCTATTCTCGCAGTTTTCTATACTACTACTCAATGATATCGGTTCCCGCTGCGATCCGAACGTTCGGCGAACTCCGGGCTCTAGTTACGGGGAACTCGTCAAAACTCGCAGATTGGCCTATTCTGACCAGTTTTCTATACTATTAGTCTCTAATTTTGGGTCTCGCTGCGATCCGAACATTCGGGGAACCCCGGGGTCTGGTTATAGGGAACTTGGCAAAACTCGCAGAATTGGCCTATTCTGACCAGTTTTCTATGCTATTACTCACTGATTTCGGTTCTCGCTATGATCCGAACGTTCGGGAAACTCCGAGGTCTGGTTACGGAGAACTCGTCAAAACTCGCAGATTTGGCTTATTCAGGCAGTTTTCAATACTATTACTCAGTGATTCCGGTTCCCGCTGCACGTTTAGGGAACCCAAGGTCCGGTTACAGGCAACTCGTAAAAACTCGCAGATTGGGCCTATTCTGACCAGTTTTCTGTACTATTACTATCTTATTTAGGGTCCCGATGCGATCCGATCGTTGAGGGAACCCCGGGGTCCGGTTACGGGGAACTCATCAAAACTCGCAGATTTGGCCTCTTCTGACCAGTTTTCTATACTATAACTCACGTATTTTGGCTCCCACTGCAATCTGAACGTTCGGAGAACCCAATGTCTAGTTATGGGGAACTCATGAAAACTCACAGATTTGGCCTCTTCTGACTAATTTTGTATACTATTACTCACTGATTTTGGCTCCTGCGGCGATCCAAATGTTCGGGGAACCTCGGGCTCCGGTTTCTGGGAAGTCGTCAAAACTCGCGAATTTGGCCTCTTCTCACCAATTTTCCATACTATTACTCACTGATTTTGGCTCCCACAGCGATCTGAATGTTCGGGGAACTTCGGTTTTCGGTTATGGGGAACTCGTGAAAACTCATGAATTTGGCCTCTTCTGACCACTTTTCTATACTATTTCTCACTAATTTTGGCTCCCACTTCGATCTGAACGTTCATGGATCCTAGGGGTCCGGTTTCCGAGAACTTGTCAAACGCAGATTTGGCCTGTTCTGGCCACTTTTCTATACTATTAATCACTGATTTCGGTTCCCGTTGTGATCCAAACGTTCAGGGAACCCATGGGTCCGGTTATGGGCAACTCATCAAAACACGTAAAATTTACCTATTCTGACCAGTTTTCTATAATATTACTCACTGATTTTGGGTCCCGATGTGATCCGAATTCGGGAAAGCCCGGTGTTCTTTTATGGGGAAATCGTCAAAACTAGCAGATTTGGCCTATTCTGGCCAAATTTTGATACTATTACTCACTGATTTTGGGTCCCGCTGTGAGCCGATCGTTCTAGGAACCCGGGTGTCCGGTTAAGGGGTACTCGACAAATCTCGCAGATTCAGCCTGTTCTGGCCAGTTTTTATACCATTACTCACCGATTGTGGTTCTCAATGCTATCCGAACGTTCGAGGAACTCCAGGGTCCGGTTCTGGGGAACTCGTCAAATCTCGCAGTTTTGGTCTGTTCTCGCCTGTTTTTTTATACTATTACTCACTGATTTTGGGTCCTGTTGCAATCCGAACGTTCGGGGAACCCCGGGGTCTGGTTACGGGGAACTGGTCAAAAGTTGCAGAATTGGCCTATTTTGACCAATTTTCTATACTATTACTCACTGATTTCGGTTCCCGTTGGGGTCCGAACATTCGGGGAACTCCGGGTTCCGATTACGGGGAACTCGTGAAAACTCGCATATTTGGCCTCTTCTGACCTGTTTTCTATACTATTACTCACTGATTTTGGCTCCCAGTGCGATCTGAACGTTCGGGGAACAACGGTGTTCGGTTATGGGGAACTCGTGGAAACTCGTAGATTTGGCCTCTTCTGACCAATTTTGTATGCTATTACTCACTGATTTTGGCTCCCGCTGCGATCCGAATGTTCGGGGAACCCCAGGGTCCGGTTTCCGGGAACTCGTCAAAACTCGCAAATTTGACCTCTTCTAATTAGTTTTCCATACTATTACTCACATATTGTGGCTCTCACAGCGATCTGAACGTTATGGGAACTCCGGTGTCCGGTTATAGGGAACTCGTGAAAACTCGCAGATTTGGCCTCTTCTGACCAGTTTTCTATAATATTTCTCACTGATTTTGGCTCCCGCTGCGATCCAAACATTCGGGGATCCCAGGGGTCCGTTTTCCGGGAACTCATCAAAACTCGTAGATTTGGCCTGTTCTGGCCACTTTTCTATACTATTAATCACTGATTTTGGTTCCCGTTGCGATCCGAACATTTAGGGAACCCATGGGTCCGGTTATGGGCAACTCATCAAAACTCGTAGGTTTGAGCTATTCTGACCAGCTTTCTATACTATTACTCGCTGATTTTGGGTCCCGATGTGATCTGAACTTTCAGCGAACCCCGATGTTCTTTTACGGGGAACCCCGGGATTCTTTTACGGGGAACTCGTCAAAATTTGCAGATTTGGCCTATTCTGGCCAATTTTTGATACTATTACTCGCAGATTTTGGGACCCGCTACGATCCGATCGTTCTGGGAACCCCGGTGTCCGGTTACGGGGAACTCGTCAGATCTCGCAGATTCGGCCTGTTCTGGCCAATTTTTTATACTATTACTCAGTGATTTTGGGTCACACTACGATCCGAATGTTCGGAGAACCCCGGGGTCCAGTTACGGGGAACTCGTCAAAACTAGAAGAATTCGCCTATTCTGACCAGTTTTCTATACTATTACTCACTAATTTCGGTTCCCGCTGCGATCTGAACGTTCGGGGAATGCCGGGGTCCGATTACAGGGAACTCGTCAAATCTCGCAGTTTCGGCCTGTTCTGGCCAGTTTTTTATACTATTACACACTGATTTTGGGTCCTGCTGCGATCCGAACATTCGGAGAACCCTGGGGTCTGGTTACGGGGGACTCGTCAAAACTCGCAAAATTGGCCTATTCTGACCAGTTTTCTATACAATTACTCACTGATTTCGGTTCCCGCTGTGATGCAAACATTCACGAAACTCCGGGGTCCGGTTACGGGGAACTCGTCAAAACTCGCAGATTTGGCCTCTTCTGACCAGTTTTCTATACTATTACTCATTGATTTCGGCTCCCAATACGATGTGAACGTTCGGGGAACCCCGGTGTCCTTTTACGGTGAACTCGTGAAAAGTCGCAGATTTGGCCTTCTCTGACCAAGTTTGTATGCTATTACTAACTGATTTTGGCTCCCGCTACGATCTGAACGTTCGGGGAACCCCGAGGTACGGTTTCCGAGAACTCGTCAAAACTCGCAAATTTGGCCTCTTCTGACCAGTTTTGCATACTATTACTTACTGATTTTGGTTCTGACAGCGATCCGAACATTCGGGGAACCCCTTGGTCCGGTTATGGGGCACTCGTGAAAACTCGCAGATTTGGCCTCTTCTGACCAGTTTTCTATACCATTTCTCACTGGTTTTGGCTCCCGCTGCGATTCGAACGTTCGGGGATCCCAGGGTTCCGATTTTAGGGAACTCATCAAAACTCACAGATTTGGGTCCGACTGGGATCCAATCGTTCGGGGAACCTCGGTGTCTGGTTACGGGGAACTCGTTAAATCTCGCAGATTCGGCCTGTTCTGGCTAGTTTTTTATACTATTACTCACTCATTTTGGGTCCCGCTGCGATCCAAATGTTCGAGGAACCGCGGGGTCCAGTTACGGGGAAGTCGTCAAAAGTCGCATAAATGGCCTATTCTGACCAGTTTTCTAAACTATTACTCCCTGATTTCGGTTCCCGCTGCGATCCGAATGTTCGGGGAACTCCGGGGCCCGGTTACGGGGAACTCGTCAAATCTCGCACTTTCTGCATGTTCATGCTAGTTTTTATACTATTACTCACTTATTTTGGGTCCTGTTGTGATCCGAACGTTCGGGGAACCTCGGGGGCCTGGTTTCGGGGAACTCGTCAAAACTCGCATAATTGGCCTATTCTGACCAGTTTTTTATACTATTACTCACTGATTTTGGTTCCTGATGCGATCCGGACATTCGGGAATCTCCGGGGTCCGGTTACGGGGAACCCGTCAAAAATCATAGATTTGGCCTATTCTGACAGTTTTCTATACTATTACTCAATGATTTCGATTCCCATTGCGATCCGAACGTTCGGGGAACCGCGGGTCCTTGTTACTGGGAACTAGACAGAACTCGTAGAATTGGCCTATTCTCACTAGTTTTCTATACTATTACTCACTGATTTTGGCTCCCTCTGCGATCTGAACGTTCGGGGAACCCCGGGGTCCGATTATGCAGAACTCGTGAAAACTCGCAGATTTGGCCTCTTTTGACCACTTTTCTATACTATTACTCAATGATTTTGGGTCCCGCTACGATCCCAACGTTCGGGGAACCCCGGTGTCTGGTTATGGGGAACTCGTCAAAACTCGCAGAATTGGCGTATTCTGAGCAGTTTTCTATACTATTACTCACTGATTTTGGTTCTCGATGCGATTCGAACATTCGGGGAACTTCGGGGTTCGGGTACGAGGAACTCGTCAAAACTCGCAGATTTGGCCTATTCTCGCAGTTTTCTATACTACTACTCAATGATATCGGTTCCCGCTGCGATCCGAACGTTCGGCGAACTCCGGGCTCTAGTTACGGGGAACTCGTCAAAACTCGCAGATTGGCCTATTCTGACCAGTTTTCTATACTATTAGTCTCTAATTTTGGGTCTCGCTGCGATCCGAACATTCGGGGAACCCCGGGGTCTGGTTATAGGGAACTTGGCAAAACTCGCAGAATTGGCCTATTCTGACCAGTTTTCTATGCTATTACTCACTGATTTCGGTTCCCGCTATGATCCGAACGTTCGGGAAACTCCGAGGTCTGGTTACGGAGAACTCGTCAAAACTCGCAGATTTGGCTTATTCAGGCAGTTTTCAATACTATTACTCAGTGATTCCGGTTCCCGCTGCACGTTTAGGGAACCCAAGGTCCGGTTACAGGCAACTCGTAAAAACTCGCAGATTGGGCCTATTCTGACCAGTTTTCTGTACTATTACTATCTTATTTAGGGTCCCGATGCGATCCGATCGTTGAGGGAACCCCGGGGTCCGGTTACGGGGAACTCATCAAAACTCGCAGATTTGGCCTCTTCTGACCAGTTTTCTATACCATTTCTCACTGGTTTTGGCTCCCGCTGCGATTCGAACGTTCGGGGATCCCAGGGTTCCGATTTTAGGGAACTCATCAAAACTCACAGATTTGGGTCCGACTGGGATCCAATCGTTCGGGGAACCTCGGTGTCTGGTTACGGGGAACTCGTTAAATCTCGCAGATTCGGCCTGTTCTGGCTAGTTTTTTATACTATTACTCACTCATTTTGGGTCCCACTGCGATCCAAATGTTCGAGGAACCGCGGGGTCCAGTTACGGGGAAGTCGTCAAAAGTCGCATAAATGGCCTATTCTGACCAGTTTTCTAAACTATTACTCCCTGATTTCGGTTCCCGCTGCGATCCGAATGTTCGGGGAACTCCGGGGCCCGGTTACGGGGAACTCGTGAAATCTCGCAGTTTCGGCATGTTCTGGCTAGTTTTTATACTATTACTCACTGATTTTGGGTCCTGTTGTCATCCGAACGTTCAGGGAACCTCGGGGGCCTGGTTACGGGGAACTCGTCAAAACTCGCATAATTGGCCTATTCTGGCCAATTTTCGATACTATTACTCACTGATTTTGGGTCCCGCTGTGAGCCGATCGTTCTAGGAACCCGGGTGTCCGGTTAAGGGGCACTCGTCAAATCTCGCAGATTCGGCCTGTTCTGGCCAGTTTTTTATTCCATTACTCACCGATTGTGGTTCCCACTGCTATCCGAATGTTCGAGGAACTCCAGGGTCCGGTTATGGGGAACTCGTCAAACCTTGCAGTTTTGGTCTGTTCTGGCCTGTTTTTTTATACTATTACTCACTGATTTTGGGTCTCGTTGCAATCCGAACGTTCGGGGAACCCCGGGGTCTGGTTACGGGGAACTCATCAAAAGTTGCAGAATTGGCCTATTCTGACCAATTTTCTATACTATTACTCACTGATTTAGGTTCCCGTTGGGATCCGAACATTCGGGCAACTCTGGGGTCCGGTTACGGGGAACTCGTGAAAACTCGCATATTTGGCCTCCTCTGACCTGTTTTCTATACTATTACTCACTGATTTTGGCTCCCAGTGCGATCTGAACGTTCGGGGAACAACGGAGTCCGGTTATGGGGAACTCGTGGAAACTCGCAGATTTGGCCTCTTCTGACCAATTTTGTATGCTATTACTCACTGATTTTGGCTCCCGCTGCGATCCGAATGTTCGGGGAACCCCGGGGTCCGGTTTCCGGGAACTCGTCAAAACTCGCAAATTTGGCCTCTCCTAATTAGTTTTCCATACAGAGAACTCATCAAAACTCGCAGATTTGGCCTATTCAGGTATTTTTCAATACTATTACTCAATGATTCCGGTTCCCGCTACACGTTTAGGGAACCCAAGGTCCGGTTACAGGCAACTCGTAAAAACTCGCAGATTGGGCCTATTCTGACCAGTTTTCTGTACTATTACTATCTTATTGAGGGTCCCGATGCGATCCGATCGTTGAGGGAACCCCGGGGTCTGGTTACGGGGAACTCATCAAAACTCGCAGATTTGGCCTCTTCTGACCAGTTTTCTATACTATAACTCACGGATTTTTGCTCCCACTTCAATCTGAACGTTCGGAGAACCCAGTGTCTGGTTATGGGGAACCCGTGAAAACTCACAGATTTGGCCTCTTCTGACTAATTTTGTATACTATTACTCTGATTTTGGCTCCCGCTGCGATCCGAATGTTCGGGCAACCTCGGGGTTCGGTATTCGGGAAGTCATCAAAACTCGCAAATTTGGCCTCTTCTCACCAGCTTTCCATACTATTACTCACTGATTTTGGCTCCCACAGCGATCTGAATGTTCGGGGAACTTCGGTGTCCGGTTATGGGGAACTCGTGAAAACTCGTGAATTTGGCCTCTTCTGACCAGTTTTGTATACTATTTCTCACTAATTTTGGCTCCCGCTGCGATCCGAACGTTCATGGATCCTAGGGGTCCAGTTTCCGAGAACTTGTCAAACGCAGATTTGGCCTGTTCTCGTCACTTTTCTATACTATTAATCATTGATTTTGGTTCCCGTTGTTATCCGAACGTCCTGGGAACCCATGGGTCCGGTTATGGGCAACTCATCAAAACTCGTAAAATTTACCTATTCTGCCCAGTTTTCTATAATATTACTCACTGGTTTTGGGTCACGATGTGATCCGAATTCGGGAAAGCCCGGTGTTCTTTTACGGGGAACTCGTCAAAACTAGCAGATTTGGCCTATTCTGGCCAATTTTCGATACTATTACTCACTGATTTTGGGTCCCGCTGTGAGCCGATCGTTCTAGGAAACCGGGTGTCCGGTTGAGGGGCACTCGTCAAATCTCGCAGATTCGGCCTGTTCTGGCCAGTTTTTTATTCCATTACTCACCGATTGTGGTTCCCGCTGCTATCCAAATGTTCGAGGAACTCCAGGGTCCGGTTATGGTGAACTCGTCAAATCTTGCAGTTTTGGTCTGTTCTGGCCTGTTTTTTTATACTATTACTCACTGATTTTGGGTCTCGTTGCAATCCGAACGTTCGGGGAACCCCGGGGTCTGGTTACGGGGAACTCATCAAAAGTTGCAGAATTGGCCTATTCTGACCAATTTTCTATACTATTACTCACTGATTTAGGTTCCCGTTGGGATCCGAACATTCGGGGAACTCTGGGGTCCGGTTACAGGGAACTCGTGAAAACTCGCATATTTGGCCTCTTCTGACCTGTTTTCTATACTATTACTCACTGATTTTGGCTCCCAGTGCGATCTGAACGTTCGGGGAACAACGGAGTCCGGTTATGGGGAACTCGTGGAAACTCGCAGATTTGGCCTCTTCTGACCAATTTTGTATGCTATTACTCACTGATTTTGGCTCCCGCTGCGATCCGAATGTTCGGGGAACCCCGGGGTCCGGTTTCCGGGAACTCGTGAAAACTCGCAAATTTGGCCTCTCCTAATTAGTTCTCCATACAGAGAACTCATCAAAACTCGCAGATTTGGCCTATTCAGGTATTTTTCAATACTATTACTCAATGATTCCGGTTCCCGCTACACGTTTAGGGAACCCAAGGTCCGGTTACAGGCAACTCGTAAAAACTCGCAGATTGGGCCTATTCTGACCAGTTTTCTGTACTATTACTATCTTATTGAGGGTCCCGATGCGATCCGATCGTTGAGGGAACCCCGGGGTCCGGTTACGGGGAACTCATCAAAACTCGCAGATTTGGCCTCTTCTGACCAGTTTTCTATACTATAACTCACGGATTTTTGCTCCCACTTCAATCTGAACGTTCGGAGAACCCAGTGTCTGGTTATGGGGAACCCGTGAAAACTCACAGATTTGGCCTCTTCTGACTAATTTTGTATACTATTACTCTGATTTTGGCTCCCGCTACGATCCGAATGTTCGGGGAACCTCGGGGTTCGGTTTTCGGGAAGTCATCAAAACTCGCAAATTTGGCCTCTTCTCACCAGCTTTCCATACTATTACTCACTGATTTTGGCTCCCACAGCGATCTGAATGTTCGGGGAACTTCGGTGTCCGGTTATGGGGAACTCGTGAAAACTCGTGAATTTGGCCTCTTCTGACCAGTTTTGTATACTATTTCTCACTAATTTTGGCTCCCACTGCGATCCGAACGTTCATGGATCCTAGGGGTCCAGTTTCCGAGAACTTGTCAAACGCAGATTTGGCCTGTTTTCGTCACTTTTCTATACTATTAATCATTGATTTTGGTTCCCGTTGTTATCCGAACGTCCTGGGAACCCATGGGTCCGGTTATGGGCAACTTATCAAAACTCGTAAAATTTACCTATTCTGCCCAGTTTTCTATAATATTACTCACTGATTTTGGGTCACAATGTGATCCGAATTCGGGAAAGCCCAGTGTTCTTTTACGGGGAACTCGTCAAAACTAGCAGATTTGGCCTATTCTGGCCAATTTTCGATACTATTACTCACTGATTTTGGGTCCCGCTGTGAGCCGATCGTTCTAGGAAACCGGGTGTCCGGTTGAGGGGCACTCGTCAAATCTCGCAGATTAGGCCTGTTTTGGCCAGTTTTTTATTCCATTACTCACCGATTGTGGTTCCCGCTGCTATCCGAATGTTCGAGGAACTCCAGGGTCCGCTTATGGGGAACTCGTCAAATCTTGCAGTTTTGGTCTGTTCTGGCCTGTTTTTTTATACTATTACTCACTGATTTTGGGTCTCGTTGCAATCCGAACGTTCGGGGAACCCCGGGGTCTGGTTACGGGGAACTCATCAAAAGTTGCAGAATTGGCCTATTCTGACCAATTTTCTATACTATTACTCACTGATTTAGGTTCCCGTTGGGATCCGAACATTCGGGGAACTCTGGGGTCCGGTTACGGGGAACTCGTGAAAACTCGCATATTTGGCCTCTTCTGACCTGTTTTCTATACTATTACTCACTGATTTTGGCTCCCAGTGCGATCTGAACATTCGGGGAACAACGGAGTCCGGTTATGGGGAACTCGTGGAAACTCGCAGATTTGGCCTCTTCTGACCAATTTTGTATGCTATTACTCACTGATTTTGGCTCCCGCTGCGATCCGAATGTTCGGGGAACCCCGGGGTCCGGTTTCCGGGAACTCGTCAAAACTCGCAAATTTGGCCTCTCCTAATTAGTTTTCCATACAAAGAACTCATCAAAACTCGCAGATTTGGCCTATTCAGGTATTTTTCAATACTATTACTCAATGATTCCGGTTCCCGCTACACGTTTAGGGAACCCAAGGTCCGGTTACAGGCAACTCGTAAAAACTCGCAGATTGGGCCTATTCTGACCAGTTTTCTGTACTATTACTATCTTATTGAGGGTCCCGATGCGATCCGATCGTTGAGGGAACCCCGGGGTCCGGTTACGGGGAACTCATCAAAACTCGCAGATTTGGCCTCTTCTGACCAGTTTTCTATACTATAACTCACGGATTTTTGCTCCCACTTCAATCTGAACGTTCGGAGAACCCAGTGTCTGGTTATGGGGAACCCGTGAAAACTCACAGATTTGGCCTCTTCTGACTAATTTTGTATACTATTACTCACTGATTTTGGCTCCCGCTGCGATCCGAACGTTCGGGGAACCTCGGGGTCCGGTTTTCGGGAAGTCGTCAAAACTCGCAAATTTGGCCTCTTCTCACCAATTTTCCATACTATTACTCACTGATTTTGGCTCCCACACCGATCTGAATGTTCGGGGAACTTCGTTGTCCGGTTATGGGGAACTCGTGAAAACTCGTGAATTTGGCCTCTTCTGACCAGTTTTCTATACTATTTCTCACTAATTTTGGCTCCCGCTGCGATCCGAACGCTCATGGATCGTAGGGGTCCGGTTTCCGAGAACTTGTCAACCGCAGATTTGGCCTGTTTTGGCCACTTTTCTATACTATTAATCACTGATTTCGGTTCCCGTTGTTATCCGAACGTCCAGGGAACCCATGGGTCCGGTTATGGGCAACTCATCAAAACTCATAAAATTTACCTATTCCGCCCAGTTTTCTATAATATTTCTCACTGATTTTGGGTCCCGATGTGATCCGAATTCGGGAAAGCCCGGTGTTCTTTTACGGGGAACTCGTCAAAACTAGCAGATTTGGCCTATTCTGGCCAATTTTCGATACTATTACTCACTGATTTTGGGTCCCGCTGTGAGCCGATCGTTCTAGTAACCCGGGTGTCCGGTTAAGGGGCACTCGTCAAATCTCGCAGATTCGGCCTGTTCTGGCCAGTTTTTATACCATTACTCACCGATTGTGGTTCCCGCTGCTATCTGAACGTTCGGGGAACTCCAGGGTCCGGTTACGGGGAACTCGTCAAATCTTGCAGTTTTGGTCTGTTCTGGCCTATTTTTTATACTATTACTCACTGATTTTGGGTCCCATTGCGATCCGAACATTCGGGGAACCCTGGGGTCTGGTTACGGGGAACTCGTCAAAATGCTGAATTGGCCTATTCTAACCAAATTTCGATACTATTACTCACTGATTTTGGTTCCCGCTGCGGTCCGAACATTCGGGGAACTCCGGGGTCGAGTTACGGGGAACTCGTGAAAACTCGCATATTTGGCCTCTTCTGACCTATTTTCTATACTATTACTCACTGAGTTTGGCTCCCACTGCGATCTGAACGTTCGTGAAAATTCGCAGATTTGTCCTCTTCTGGCCAATTTTGTTTGCTATTACTCACTGATTTTGGCTCCCGCTGCGATCCGAACGTTAGGGGAATCCCGGGGTTTGTTTTCTGGGAACTCATCAAAACTCACAAATTTGACCTCTTCTAATCAGCTTTCATACTATTACTCACTGATTTTGGCTCTCATAGCGATCTGAAAGTTCTCGGAACTTCGGTGTCCGGTTATAGGGAACTCGTGAAAACTCGCAGATTTGGCCTCTTGTAACCAGTTTTCTATACTGTTTCTCACAGATCTTGGCTCCCACTACGATCCGAAGGTACGAGGATCCAAGGGATCTGATTTTCGGGAACTTATCAAAAGTCACAGACTTGGCCTATTCTGGCCACTTTTCTAATCACTGATTTCGGTTCCCATTGCGATCCGAACGTTCAGGGAACCCAGGGGTCCGGTTATGGGCAACTTATGAAAACTCGCAGATTTGTCCTATTCTGACTAGTTTTCTATACTATTATTCACTAATTTTGGGTCCCGATGTGATCCGAACTTTCAGGGATCCCCGGGGTTCTTTTACGGGGAACTCGTCAAAACTAGCAGATTTGACCTATTCTGGCCAGTTTTCGATACTATTACTCACTGATTTTGGATCCCGCTGCGATCCGATCGTTTGGGGAACTCCGGGGCTCGGTTAAGGGGGACTCGTCAAATCTCGCAGTTTCGGCATGTTCTGGCAAGTTTTTGTGCTATTACTCACTGATTTTGGGTCCTTCTGCGATCCGAACGTTCGGGGAACCCCGGTGGTCTGGTTACGGGGAACTCGTCAAAACTCACATAATTGGCCTGTTCTGACCAGTTTTCTATACTATTACTCACTGATTTCGGTTCTCGATGCGATCCAGACAATCAAGAATATCCGGGGTCCGGTTACGGGGAACTCATCAAAAAACATAGATTTGGCCTATTCTGGCAGTCTTCTATACTATTACTCAATGATTTCGATTCCCATTGCGATCCGAACGTTTGGGGGACCCCGGGGCCTGGTTACGGGGAACTCCTCAGAACTCGCAGAATTGGCCTATTCTCACTAGTTTTCTATACTATTATTCACTGATTTTGGCTTCCACTGCGATCTGAACGTTCGGGGAAACCCGGGGTCCGATTATAGAGTACTCGTGAAAACTTGCAGATTTGGCCTCTTCGGACGAGTTTTCTATACTATTAGTTGCTGATTTTGGCTCCCGTTGCGACCTGGACGTTCGGGGAACCCCGGGGTTCGGTTTTCGGGACCTTGTGAAAAGTCGCTGATTTGGCCTCTTCTGACCAGTTTTATATACCATTTCTCACTGATTTTGGCTCCCGCTGCGATCCGAATGTTCGGGGATCCCAGGGTTCCGGTTTTCGGGAACTCGTCAAAACTCACAGATTTGGCCTGTTCTGGCCACTTTTCTATACTATTAATCACTGATTTCGGTTCCCGTTGCGATCCGAACATTCACGGAACCTAGGGGTCCGGTTATGGGCAACTTATGAAAACTCGCAGATTTGACCTATTCTGACTAGTTTTCTATACTATTACTCACTGATTTTGGGTGCCGATGTGATCTGAACTTTCGGGGAACCCCGGGGTTCTTTTACGGGGAACTCGTTAAAACTAGTAGATTTGACCTATTCTGGCCAGTTTTCGATACTATTAGTCACTGATTTTTGGTCCCTGTGCGATCCGATCGTTCGGGGAACTTCGGTGTCCGGTTACGGGGAACTCGTTAAATCTCGTACATTCAGCCTATTCTGGCTAGTTTTTTTTATACTATTACTCACTCATTTTGTGTCCCACTGCGATTCGAATGTTTGAGGAACCCCGGGGTCCAGTTACGGGGAACTCGTCAAAACTCGCATAATTGGCCTATTCTGACCCATTTTCTATACTATTACTCACTGATTTCGGTTCCTGATGCGATGCGGTCATTCGGGAATATCCGGGATCCGGTTACGAGGAACTCGTCAAAAATCATAGGTTTGGCCTATTCAGGCAGTTTTCTAAACTATTACTCAATGTTTTTGATTCCCATTGCGATCTGAACGTTCGGGGAACCCCGGGGCCTGGTCACGGGGAACTCGTCAGAACTCATAGAATTGGCCTATTCTCACTAGTTTTCTATACTATTACTCACTGATTTTGTCTCCCACTGCGATCTGAATGTTCGTGGAACCCCGGGGTCCGATTATGGAGAACTCATGAAAACTCTCAGATTTGGCCTCTTTTGACCAGTTTTCTATACTATTACTCACTGATTTTGGCTCCCGTTGAGACCCGGACGTTCGGGGAAGCCTGGGGTCCAGTTTTCGGGACCTCGTCAAAACCCGCAGATTTGGCCTCCTCTGACCAGTTTTCTTTACTATTTCTAACTGATTTTGGCTCCTGCTGCGATCCGAATGTTTGAGGATCCAACGGTTCCGGTTTTCGTGAATTCGTCAAAACTCGCAGATTTCGTCTGTTCTTAACACTTTTCTATACTATTACTCACTCATTTTGATTCCCACTGTGATCCGAACGTTCGGGGTACTCCGAGGTCCGGTTACGGATAACTCGTCAAAACTCGTAGATTTGGCCTATTCAGGTAGTTTTCTATACTATTATTCAATGATTTCGGTTCCCGCTGCGATCAGAACGTTCATGGAACCCAAGGTCGGGTTACAGGCAACTCGTCAGAACTCGCAGATTTGGCCTATTCTGACCAATTTTCTGTACTAATACTATCTGATTTAGGGTCTTGATGTGATCCGATCGTTGAGGGAACCCCGGGGTTCGTTTACGGGGAACTCATCAAAACTCGCAGACTTGGCCTCTTCTCACAAGTTTTCTGTACGATTACTCACTGATTTTGGCTCCGACTACGATGTGAACGTTTGGGGAACCCTGGTGTCCGGTTACGGGGAACACGTCAAAACTCGCAGATTTGGCCTCTTCTGACCAGTTTTTTATACTATTACTCACTGATTTTGGCTCCCTCTACGATGTGAACGTTCAGGGAACCCCGGGGTCCGATTTCCGGGAACTCGTCAAAACTCGCAAATTTGGCCTCTTCTGACCAGTTTTGCATACTATTACTCACTGATTTTGGCTCTCACAGCGATCCGAACGTTCGGGGAACCCCGTGGTCCGGTTATGGGGAACTCGTGAAAAGTCGTAGATTTGGCCTCTTCTGACCAGTTTGCTATACCATTTCTCACTGATTTTGGCCCCCGCTGCGATCCGAACGTTCAGGGATCCCAGGGTTCTGGTTTTCGGGAACTCGTCAAAACTCATAGATTTGGCCTGTTCTGGCCACTTTTCCATACTATTAGTCACTGATTTTGGTTCCCGTTGCGATCCGACGTTCAGGGAACCCATGGGTCCGGTTATGGGCAACTTATGAAAACTCACAGATTTGACCTATTGTGACTAGTTTTCTATACTATTTCTCACTGATTTTGGGTCTCGATGTGATCCGAACTTTCGGGGAACCCTAGGGTTCTTTTACGGGGAACTCGACAAAACTAGCAAATTTGACCTATTCTGGCCAGTTTTCGATACTATTACTCACTGATTTTGGGTCCCGGTGCGATCCGATCGTTTGGGGAACCTCGGTGTCCGGTTACGTGGTACTCGTGAAATCTCGCAGATTCGGCCTGTTCTGGCTAGTTTTATATAGTATTACTCACTCATTTTGGGTCCCACTGCGATCCGAATGTTCGAGGAACCGCGGGGTCCAGTTACGAGGAACTCGTCAAAACTCGCATAATTGGCCTATTCTCACCAGTTTTCTATACTATTACTCACTGATTTCGGTTCCCGCTACGATCCGAACGTTCGAGGAACTCTGCGGCCCGTTTACGTGGAACTCGTCAAATCTCACAGTTTCGGCATTTTCTGGCCAGTTTTTATACTATTACTCACTGATTTTGGGTCCTGCTACGATCCGAACGTTCGGGAAACCTCGGGGGTCTAGTTACGGGGAACTTGTCAAAACTTGCATAATTGGCCTATTCGGCCCAGTTTTCTATACTATTACTCACTGATTTCGGTTCTCGATGCGATCCGGACATTCAGAAATCTCCGGGGTCCAATTATGGGGAACTCGTAAAAAATCATAGATTTGGCCTATTCTGGCAGTTTTCTATACTATTACTCAATGATTTTGATTCCCAATGCGATCCGAACGTTCGGGGAACACTGGGGCCTAGTAACGGGGAACTTGCCAGAACTCACAGAATTGGACTATTCTCACTAGTTTTCTATACTATTACTCACTGATTTTGGCTCCCACTGCGATCTTAACGTTCGGGGAACCCCGGGGTCCGATTTTGGAGAAATCGTGAAAACTCGAAGATTTGGCCTCTTCTGACTAGTTTTCTAAACTATTACTCACTAATTTTTGCTCCCACTACGATGTGAACGTTTGGGGAACCCCGGTGTCTGGTGACGGGGAACTCATGAAAACTCATAGATTTGGCCTCTTCTGACCAATTTTGTATGCTATTACTCACTGATTATGGCTCCCGCTGTGATCTGAACGTTCGAGGAACCCCGGGGTCCGGTTTCCGAGAACTCCTCAAAACTCGCAAATTTGGCCTCTTCTGACCAGTTTTGCATACTATTACTCACTGATTTTGGCTCTCACAGCGATCCGAACGTTCGGGGAACCCCGTGGTCCGGTTATGGGGAACTCGTGAAAACTCGCAGATTTGGCCTCTTCTGACCAATTTTCTATACCACTTCTCACTGATTTTGGCTCCCGCTGCGATCCGAACGTTCGGGGATCCCAGGGTTCCGGTTTTCGGAAACTCGTCAAAACTAACAGATTTGGCCTGTTCTGGCCACTTTTCTATACTATTAATCACTGATTTCGGTTCCCGTTGCGATCCGAACATTCACGGAACCTAGGGGTCCGGTTATGGGCAACTTAAGAAAACTCGCAGATTTGACCTATTCTGACTAGTTTTCTATACTATTACTCACTGATTTTGGGTGCCGATGTGATCCGAACTTTCGGGGAACCCCGGGGTTCTTTTACGGGGAACTCGTTAAAACTAGCAGATTTGACCTATTCTGGCCAGTTTTCGATACTATTACTCACTGATTTTGGGTCCTGGTGCGATCCGATCGTTCGGGGAACTTCGGTGTCCGGTTACGGTGAACTCGTCAAATCTCGTAGATTCAGCCTGTTCTGGCTAGTTGTTTATACTATTACTCACTCATTTTGGGTCCCACTGCGATCCGAATGTTCGAGGAACCCCGGGGTCCAGTTACGGGGAACTCGTCAAAACTCGCATAATTGGCCTATTCTGACCAATTTTCTATACTATTACTCACTGATTTCGGTTCCTGATGCGATCCGGTCATTCGGGAATCTCCGGGGTCCGGTTACGAGGAACTCGTCAAAAATCATAGATTTGGCCTATTCAGGCAGTTTTCTAAACTATTACTCAATGATTTTGATTCCCATTGTGATCTGAACGTTCGGGGAACCCCGGGGCCTAGTCACGGGGAACTCGTCAGAACTCATAGAATTGGCCTATTCTCACTAGTTTTCTATACTATTACTCACTAATTTTGGCTCCCACTGCGATCTGAATGTTCGGGGAACCCCGGGGTCCGATTATGGAGAACTCGTGAAAACTCTCAGATTTGGCCTCTTTTGACCAGTTTTCTATACTATTACTCGCTGATTTTGGCTCCCGTTGAGACCCGGACGTTCGGGGAAGCCTGGGGTCTGGTTTTCGGGACCTCGTCAAAACTCGCAGATTTGGCCTCCTCTGACCAGTTTTCTTTACTATTTCTAACTGATTTTCGCTCCTGCTGCGATCCGAAAGTTTGAGGATCCGAGGGTTCCGGTTTTCATGAATTCGTCAAAACTCGTAGATTTGGTCTGTTCTTAACACTTTTCTATACTATTACTCACTCATTTCGATTCCCGCTGTGATCCGAACGTTCAGGGAACTCCGGGGTCCGATGACGGATAACTCGTCAAAACTCGTAGATTTGGCCTATTCAGGCAGTTTTCTATACTATTATTCAATGATTTCGGTTCCCGCTGCGATCCGAACGTTCAGGGAACCCAAGGTCGGGTTACAGGCAACTCGTCAGAACTCGCAGATTTGGCCTATTCTGACTAGTTTTCTGTACTAATACTATCTGATTTAGGGTCTCGATGTGATCCGATCGTTGAGGGAACCCCGGGGTCCGTTTACGGGGAACTCATCAAAACTCGCAGACTTGGCCTCTTCTCACCAGTTTTCTGTACTATTACTCACTGATTTTGGCTCCTACTACGATGTGAACGTTTGGGGAACCCCGGTGTCCGGTTACGGGGAACACGTCAAAACTCGCAGATTTGGCCTCTTCTGACCAGTTTTTTATACTATTACTCACTGATTTTGGCTCCCTCTACGATGTGAACATTCAGGGAACCCCGAGGTCTGGTTTCCGGGAATTCGTCAAAACTCGCAAATTTGACCTCTTCTAATTAGTTTTCCATACTATTACTCACTGATTTTGGCTCTCACAATGATCTGAACGTTTTGGGAACTCCGGTGTCCGGTTATAGGGAACTCATGAAAACTCGCAGATTTGGCCTCTTCTGACCAGTTTTCTATACCATTTCTCACTAATTTTGGCTCCCGCTGCGATCCGAATGTTCGGGGATCCCAAGGGTCCGGTTTCTGGGAACTCATCAAAACTCGCAGATTTGGCTTGTTCTGGCCACTTGTGTATACTATTAATCACTGATTTTGGTTCCCGTTGCGATCCGAATGTTCACGGAACCCATGGGTCCCGTTATGGGCAACTCATGAAAACTCGCAGATTTTGGGTCCCGATGTGATCCGAACATTCGGGTAACCCCGGGTTCTTTTACGGGGAACTCGTCAAAACTAGCAGATTTGACCTTTTCTGGCCAGTTTTCGATACTATTACTCATTCTTTTGGGTCCCGCTGCGATCCGATATTTCGGGGAACCTTAGTGTCCGGTTATGGGGAATTTGTCAAATCTCGCAGATTGTGCCTGTTTTGGCTAGTTTTTTTATACTATTACTCACTCATTATGGGTCCCGCTGCGATCCGAATATTCGAGGAACCGCGGGGTCCAATTACGGGGAACTCGTCAATTCTCGCATAATTGGCCTATTCTGACTAGTTTTCTATACTATTACTCACTTATTTCGGTTCCCGCTGCGATCCGAAGGTTCGGGGAATTCCGGGGCCCGGTTACGGGGAACTCGTCAAATCTCGCAGTTTCGGCATGTTCTGGCCAGTTTTTATACTATTACTCACTGGTTTTGGGTCCTGCTGCGATCCAAACGTTTGGGGAACCTCGGGGGTCTGGTTACGGGGAACAAGTCAAAACTCGCATAATTGGCCTAATCTGACCAATTTTCTATACTATTACTCACTGATTTCGGTTCCCGATGCGATCCGGACATTCGGGAATCTGTGGGGTCTGGTTACGGGGAACTCGTCAAAAACCATAGATTTGTCCTATTCTGGCAGTTTTCTATAATATTACTGAATGATTTCGATTCCCATTGTGATACGAACGTTCGGGGAACCCCGAGGCCTGGTTACGGGGAACTCGTCAAAACTCGCAGAATTAGCCTATTCTCACAAGTTTTCTATACTATTACTCGCTGATTTTGGCTCCCACTGTGATCTGAACGTTTGGGGAACCCCGGGGTCCGATTATGGAGAACTCGTGAAAACTCACAAATTTGGCCTCTTCTGACCAGTTTTCTATACTATTACTCGCTGATTTTGGCTCCCGTTGCGACCCAGACATTCGGGGAACCCCGGGGTCCGATTTTCGGGAACTCGACAAAACTCCCAGATTTGGCCTGCTCTGACCAGTTTTATATACTATTTCTCACTGATTTTTGCTCCCACTACGATCTGAACGTTCGAGGATCCGAGGGTTCCGGTTTTCGGGAACTCAAAAAACTCGCAGCTTTGGCCTGTTCTAGCCACTTTTCTATACTATTAGTCACTGATTTTGGGTCCCACCGCGATCAGAACATTCGCGGAACCCCGGGGTCTGGTTATGGGGAACTTGGCAAAACTCGCAGAATTGGCCTATTCGGACCAGTTTTCTATACTATTACTTTCTGATTTCGGTTCCCACTATGATCCGAACGTTCGGGGAACTCCGGGGTCCGGTTACGGAGAACTTGTCAAAACTCGCAGATTTGGCCTATTCTAGCAGTTTTCTATACTATTACTCAATGATTTTGGTTCCCGCTGCGATCTGAACGTTCAGGGAACCCAAGGTCCGGTTACAGGCAACTCGTCAAAACTTGCAGATTTGGCCTATTCTGACCAGTTTTCTGTACTATTACTATCTGATTTAGGGCCCCGATGCGATCCGATCGTGGATGGAACCCCGGGGTCCGGTTACGGGGAACTCATCAAAACTCGTAGATTTGGCCTCTTCTAACTAGTTTTCTATACTATAACTCACTGATTTTGGCTCCCACTACAATCTGAACGTTCGGGGAACCCTAGTGTCCGGTTATGAGGAACTCGAGAAAACTCGCAGATTTGGCCTCATCTGACCAATTTTGTATACAATTACTCACTGATTTTGGCTCCCACTGCAATCTGAACGTTCGGGGAACCTCGGGGTCCGGTTTCTGGGAAGTCGTCAAAACTCGCAAATTTGGCATCTTCTGACCAGTTTTCCATACTATTACTCACTGATTTTGGCCCCCACAGCGATCTGAATGTTCGGGGAACTCCGGTGTCCGGTTATGGGGAACTCGTGAAAACTCACAGATTTGGCCTCTTCTGACTAGTTTTCTATACTGTTTATCACTAATTTTGGCTCCCGCTGCGATCTGAATGTTCTCGGATCCCAGGGGTCTGGTTTCCGGGAACTTATCAAACGCAGATTTGGCCTGTTCTGGCCAGTTTTTTATACTATTAATCACTGATTTCGGTTCCCGTTATGATCCGAACGTTCAGGGAACCCATGGGTCCGGTTATGGGCAACTCATCGAAACTCGTAAATTTTACCTATTCTAACCAGTTTTGTATAATATTACTTGCTGATTTTGGGTCCCGATGTGATCCGAACTTTCGGGAAACCCCTGGGTTGTTTTACGGGGAACTCGTCAAAACTAGCAGATTTGGCCTATTCCGTCCAATTTTCGATACTATTACTCAGTGATTTTGGGTCTCGCTATGATCCGATCGTTTTGGGAACCCGGGTGTCCGGTTACGGGGCACTCGTCAAATCTCACAGATTCGGCCTATTCTGGCCAGTTTTTTATACCATTACTCACCGATTTCGGTTCCCGCTGCTATCTGAACGTTTGGGGAATTCCGGGGTGTGGTTATGGGAAACTCATCAAAACTTGCAGAATTGGCCTATTCTGACCAATTTTCTATACTATTACTAACTGATTTCGGTTCCCGCTGCAGTCCGAACATTCGGGAAACTCCGAGGTCCAGTTACGGGGAACTCGTGAAAACTCACATATTTGGCCTCTTTTGACCTGTTTTCTAAACTATTATTCACTGATTTTGGCTCCCACTACTATCTGAACGTTCGGGGATCCCTGGTGTCCGGTTATGGGGAACTCGTGAAAACTCGCAGATTTGGCCTCTTCTGACCAATTTTGTTTGCTATTACTCACTGATTTTGGCTCCCGCTGCGATCCGAACGTTCGGGGAACCTCGGGGTCCAGTTTCCGGGAACTCGTCAAAACTCGCAAATTTGACCTCTTCTAATTAGTTTTCCATATTATTACTCACTGATTTTGGCTCTCACAGCGATCTGAACGTTCTGGGAACTCCGGTGTCCGGTTGTAGGCAACTCGTGAAAAACTCGCAGTTTTGGCCTCTTCTGACCAGTTTTCTATACTATTTCTCACTAATTTTGGCTCCCGCTGCGATCCGAACGTTCGGGGATCCCAGGGGTCCGGTTTCCAGGAACTCATCAAAACTCACAGATTTGGCCTGTTCTGGCCACTTTTCTATATTATTAATCACTGATTTCGGTTCCCGTTGCGACCCAAACGTTTAGGGAACCTAGGGGACCGGTTATGGGCAACTTATGAAAACTTGCAGATTTGACCTATTCTGACTAGTTTTCTATACTATTAGTCACTGATTTTGGCACTACTAGGAAAAGGCCTGCTAGTGGCGCACCTGTTTTGGCCACTAATGGCGCACTACAGGTGCGCCACTAGCATCACGCCACTAGTAATTAATACTAATGGCGCACCAGGGAGTGCGCCATTAGTATGCCTCCCAGGGGACCATATTACCTTGTGCTCTGGCTTACTAATGGCGCACTTGTAGATGATGCGCCACTAGTGTGCTTACTGCAGTGCGCCGCTAAAGTGCAGAGTGGTGCGCCACTAGTATGAATATTAGGGATTATTTTTTTTCTTTTCTGATATTTGCACAGTTTACAAAACATATTACTGCACAGAATATAGACAGCACAACATATAAACAGTAGATTTATCGAATACAATAGAAGATTAGTCTCCGAATACAATTCATCGTATTATTCTCCAAATTTAAAATACCGAACAAAGTTAGAACATTACAAGTCTCGAGACCGCGACTAGCGAGTTCGTCTTCACATTACAAGTCGATATCGATCATCTAAACTACCATCACATAGAAGAGAGTTGCAGTCATCACGATGAGCATCATCGCGATGAAACTGGTCTTCATCCGGTTCCTCCAGCGCTCCCTCCTCTCTCCTGCTAGATAGCGCGCGTATCTAGCTTCCGCCTCCGCCCTAGTGGTGTACCCTTTGTAACTGTCACCGCTGAAACGGCGAACCTGTCTCCGACACTCCTCCCAGTCGTCATAGACTCCGGGAACCTTACCCTTGTACACGACATACAACGGCATCTCTATGCACTAGCCAAACAAAAAGTTAGTAGCAATTCATAGACAATACATAAGCAATATATAAGTATGCAACAAAAGGATCGAAAGAGAAAAGCAACACATTAATTGCACGATTCATGGTCCTTCTAATAAATAGCATCGATTACATATAAGTTGAACGACTGTCCAAACCAAAGAGATATACAAGTTCATTAAAGTTTAATATTACAACATGAGCCAATCGACATTTCAGAACTACATACCATCACTACTTTCGACTCGACTCAGGGACCGGAGCGTGGATGAAGCCGTCGTCTTTCGTGATGGTCATGAAATCGCGGGCGTTGTCAGCCTGCATTTGTAGCGTTGTTTCTATCTCACTTTTGGACGGTTGATATCTTGATGGATGATTTCCGCAAACTCCGACCGGATGCGATAGAATTTTTGTCTGATGTCCGCGTCCTGGATTGCCGACAAGCGTGTGGCCCAATCTTTGAGATTATTTGGTAGCAGAAGGTGATGCTGGTCCCGTATGATGGCCCGCATGTGATGGAGGGCGTAGTAGGCATCCTTCTGACTGCCAGGCGGTTGCTTGACGCAGGGGAACATCGTATTGTGGGTGAACACGTGCTTGCCGTACCTACGAATTGTCCTGCTGAAGGTGCCTCCAGATCTGGCGTAGCCGGGGAGAACATCATCAAGAACTTTCTTGATATTTGTGTAGTCTTTCTTCGACTGACGGTCTGAGTCGAAATACATGGCCATGGAATATTTCGGGCTTAAGAGGATGAGTGTGCAATGTGTGTCACTACAGAAAACACGGAATGTTAGAAAAAAAAGAACGATCGAAATCTAAGAAATCATATGTTACGGGGCGGTGAGGGGATGACTTACTCTAGAAAGTAAGGCACGAGGAAGTTATCCTTATCTGGTTTTGCCAGAATGACGCCTTCGAGGTGTGAACTCGCGACATGCCGGTCCCCAGCGCTGCCCAAGATCTTGGCATGCATGTAGAAGGGGTCGACTATCACGATGTTCGGGGTCTTGTCTCTAATGATCCGCATCTCCATACTCAGTGAAAATAGCCGAACGAAGGTGTAGTGCAGCGGATGAAGGTTAAACATAGTGAAAATGTCATCAAACCACAAGACGATCGTACCCCCAATGGTGCTATCCAAAAAGCCCTTGCCCTCTGGCACCTTGGCCACGAAAACTGGGTATGCCACATCATTCTCGAAGACACGCCGCTTCTCCAAAGAAAGAACACTGTCATGCAGACTCCGCATAGCACCAGTTGCAACATTGAGCAGATTAGTCGGTAGCATCGGCCTACCTGCCACATGCACCCTCCTCGTGATATCCTTAGGTGAAGGTGGCCTGTCCTGAGCACAGATCATACTCGGTGCAGGTTGGCTCGCACCGCCCTTGTTATTCTTTCTTTTCCGTCCCTTCTTCTTCTGCTGTAATGGGATCGAGTTCTGCTCACAGACCGCCTTCTTGAGTGTGTTGGGGCTGATAATATTTTGCACCTCGGCTATCTGAGGCTCGGTGAAGGCGGCAGCTGGAGGCGTCTCCTGAGAACTGAACAGCAAACGACGCCTGTTGCAATCGGGTTTCTCTGCGGTACCAGCTAGATCGCGGCCGTCTTTTGCAGGGTTGGGTTCTTGAGAAGGAGGCTCGAAGAATTTGTCACCGTACCCATGTTCGGCAAAGTACTTATCGACGTTGGTAAATGTACCGTCGTCGTCGTCGTCGTCTGGATCCTGTGCCATATGCATGTCCGGATCCTGTGCCATATGCATGTCCGGCATGTCCGATAGTGTTGCGGTGGTCTTGCCATGGCTTGGCGCCGGCACGACTGGCGGTGTTGTCTTTGGGGTGGTGTCCCCCGCCCCCAAACGAATCTGGCTCTTCGGCCAAAGCAAGGGCCTGGTTACGCAGGCACTGAGGGTCATCACATCATCTTCGTCGGCCCCAGTGGGTCGAATCGGAGGTAACAAGTCGTCGCAGCCTGGCAACACCCGAACCAGTTCAACCCCATACACGATGCGTGGCATCGGATTACCGTGGAACATGGGGTTGCCCGGTTGAACGATTCTGCCCTTGGCGACATCGATCAACTCGCCACCCATGAAGTACAGGAGAGTGCATGGAACGTCGGCGGTGCCCTGCGAAAACATGTAGGGCGTCAGGGATGCCCAGTCAAAGGCAAGGAGATGAAGTCATCGGCCAAGAGGCTTAGATACCGTGATGGCTTCGAGCTCGGCTAATGTCGAGGCATCGCCAACGGCGGGCGTGCAACTGACGAAGGGGCCGCTTGCTACCGAGGTGCCGACCGGCGTACACCCGGGTGCATTAAGCTCCAATGCCCGTGCCGGCGCTAGAGACACCAATACCGCCTCCGCCGGAGACACCAATGGCGCCACCTGCGCGTTGTGCGAGTTGCTGGCCGTGAAGCTAGTAACCGGGGGCGACCCCTGTTGGCCGCCCGCAATCCACGTCTGCAGCCCCTGAATCAAGGTAGGCACAATGGCGGTGAGCGTCCTTCCCAGTTGTTGTTGCACTTGCTCTTGGACCATCTCCGGAATCCGCGCCACTTGTGCCTTGAGTTCTGGAACCTCGCGCGACTGGCTTTCGGAGCTGGTCTTTCTCTCCTTTCGCACACCAGCGTTATAGTATGACGACCATTTTGTGGACAAGCCTTTGCCGGCCACACGACCAGCTGACGACGGCTTACTGAACTTATCCTTGTTTTTCATTACGTTCAACGCCCTATTTAAAGTGTTGTCCCAAAGGGAGCTCTGAGATGACCCCGCGCTATTGCTTTCAGTCTCCTGCGGAAGGAATGTGAAGCATTTAGAAATTTGGCTTCATTAATTAGAATGCAACCATATGGAGCTAATTACCCGGGGGTGTATTCCTTACCAGAACACGCTCAAGCGCCTTGGTCTTCGCATCCGTGGTAAGCTCCTTTGTTACTGGGTCCACCTTGTAACGGGCCCTGACATAGTTCCTGGTCTGCTTGTCACGGTATTTCTCGAAGCGGGGCGGTAGGCCTTGCTCGGCACGCTCCGCATCCTCCTTGTCCCATATAGGTTCCGCCACTCTGTAACCGCCGGGACCGAGTTGGTGGACCCCTAAGTTCAAGTCCCGCATATCTTTCCCCCACTAACTTGATTCCTCGGTTGCGCTGCTCTCGCACTTGAACTTGAACTCCTTGTAGTCATCTTCGCTGATCGAAGGATTTTTCGCCTTGATCTTCTCATAACTATCACCTTTGTCAATCATTTTCTTCACCACGCTTCTCCAAGTAGACAGGGCCGTGCTCATCTTCGTGAGGGCGGCACTGTTCACTTTATTCCCTGAGAGGCGTGTGTTTGCGACGTCACCGGGGAACTTGTATCGTTCGTGCAGCTTCATGAAGAGGAGGCTGCGCAAATTCCTTCGGTCAGGATGCCTTAGGTTCTCGGTGTTGATCGAAATGGTGCTCCGGAGAATGCACCCGAGCTGAACCGAGTACCCCTTGACTAATTCTTTGGGCGCCGTTGGATGCCCCTCGGAGGACACTTCAGTAAATTCCTCCTTGACGGTGCCGAGCATGTTCGGGCGCCGGTCCTTCCGTTGCCTCTTCGGTTGGCTGCCATCTATGCGTGCGCTGCCATCATCAGTGGTGGCATCCTCGGTGGCACCATCAGTGGTGTCATCCCCGATGCCACTAGGGATTGTGTAGTCGGGATCGATGTCATCCGCGGTGTCCTCATAGAGGTGAGGTTCTTCCTCCATCTCCTGGGATAGCTCCCAAAATGCCTTGCCCGAACCGCCGGCCTCATCGTTGTGGGCCATGTTTCGCTCTAAATAGGAAAAAAGTTTGGTCAAAAAGTTGGTTATTGTCAAGGGCCTACAAAACTGAATTTTGGAAATCTACAGAATGAACAAGCTAAGGGCTGCAAATGCCCGCAAGGCTTCAAGGGTGACGGCATAATGGCTCAGTGTTATTTAAGGGTTGGTTTGTGAGGAGTTATCATGGTCTCATCATTTAGGGTTTGTCGACACCGAGGTATCCTAAGATAATGCTGCTCAAGATTCAAGGCCGGAAGGAGGGCTCGGTCCAGGTATATATGTATACAATATTTGTTGATAAAAAGAAGCTATTTAGGTGACAATGTGTGTACTGATTTTGTGTTTATGTTGCGGACGTAGGTGGTCAGAATGATCGAACCACAGAATCACCCATTGGAGCTAAGTGGCAAAGCAAATATTTTCAAAAAGTATGAGAATATGATTTGCATAACAAGTTACAGAAATGTGTGGTTCGTAGGGCGGAGTCGCATTACTTCAATTGCTGGTTTTGGAGGGCAAAGCATTGTTAAATGGTCTAAGAGCCGGAAGAGCAACAAGAGGGCAAAACGAGGAAGGAATAAGAAGAGGAGGAAGGTTTGGTTCTCAAACATTGTTGAGACAATCTGTCCAATCGAAAGCTCAGAAACTGATGACACAAGCAGTGACAACAGAAACATTGCTAGTGGTGAAACAATGGTGGTCCTGCACGCCCAAGTATGTAAATAACATTTGTCCAATTAATTACAGTGTTTTTATTTCATTGATGGAACTGTGTGACAATTCAAGGGTGTAGTATGACAGCCTTTACAAGTTTAGGTACATGTGGGCAGAGCAGAGTAGGGAGAAAACGACTAGGGGAATTCAAACCCCGGCCCATGCATTAGTCGCAAGTACCCCATATGTCCTATTTTTAGCAAAGTCATGCTAAAATTCACGGAAAATTTCAGCATGACCTTTGCTGAAAATAGGACATATGGAGTACCCAAATTTGCCGGAACAGAAGTTAATCGACATTCTGGCAAACTCAAGGGCCTCTCGGGGTACCTGCAAAATCATTATCTAATGAAGGAATTTCACCGCACACTGCTGCCAAAATCATTATCGACATGCTGAATGCGCGCTTCGGGTGTGTCACCGTATTGCAAATTTGGAGTGCTCTTTTGCCACCCAACTAAAGTTAGTAGGAACAAGAATGAAACTGAAGTGCAACATACATCATCCGTACAAAAGCTGTGTTGTGGGCAGCTGGCGTACGCCATTAAAACCGAAGTGCAGATACGAAGGCTGGATTTCAACACCTACGACGGCATCATCAGGTATACCTAAATGAAACGAATATGTTGTTCTGACTGCAACGGGTAGGTAGGGATTGCAAAGTGGAGGTATCGGGGTTCAAATCCATGAGGGTGCCGGTATTGGCTCGTGAACGTGGGGGCCAAAACTAAATGCTAACATTATATATTTCCCCTAGGTGCGTGTAGTTTCTTCTAGTACTAGTATTTTGCATCAGTGCAGTGCAATAGATTACTACTCCTGGTAAGCAAACGAATCCGCAAACTGGATGAGAATCGACATACGGGTCACGTCAAGGAGAGCAAGCATGAGAATAAGAAGAGTCGAGGCGGGTTAGGGTGCGTCACCGGAGGAGGGGCCGAGGTCAGGGCGGATCTCCCCCGCTCCCGCCGCCGTCCAGTGGCGCACGCGGCCAGCGTGGTTGGGTGGAAGGGAGGACCGGGGAGGCATGGTCGGCGAGTCGGGGGGAGGGGAGGAAGGGTTATATGGGGGTGGGGGTGGGGATTGGAGGGAGAAGGAGGGCAAGGCGATTACAGCCCTCCGCGCGCGCGGCGACAGAGGTTGTAGACAGAGGGGGACAGCGACGAACAATACCAAGGCCACGCACGTGTAGCCTTATCCATAGCAATGGCGCACCTCCCAGGGGTGCGCCATAAGTATATCCATAGCAATGGCGCACCACTCATAAGTAACTTTTTTTAGTTGCGTCTAATAATTTTTATTTGTTATTTGAAAAAAATTATGAATATGAAAAAATATCATCAAATTTGTAATTTGAAAATATCATCAAATTTGTTATTTGAAAATATTTGAATTTTTTTCATAAAAATTGGTATACCAATGGCCGGCGCACCTCCTAGGGGTGCACCTTCAATATTTTTTTGCATTTTTAGTTGCATTCATTTGTGAATTGGTTAAACATTTATGAATATGAAAACATTTATGAATACAATCGAGAAATGAAGGCTACAATTTAAATACAATCAATCTTAGCTAGCTATCTGTTCACAATCTTCTTGCCCTTATTTTTTGCAAATGGAGTTCTTCTTTTGAACGGACGTCCTTTAGGTAGGGTGGTCCTACTTCTTCTTGTGGTGTATGCTAGTACTTCATCGTCGTTGTCATGTTCCATCTTCGGGTCGCCGTACTTGTCGAAGTCTTGCTCATTGGCGCCTCCATCCATTCCGATGATCTTCCTTTTGCCTCTCCTCACGACAACACGACTGGGCTTTGACGGGTCGGTAATGAAGAAGCATTGGTCCACTTGGGAAGCCAGTACCCATGGCTCATTTTTCGCGGTGGCATTTGCGCCCATGGTCTTGGATTTGGCTTCGGGTATAACCATGGTGGTGAAATACCAGTCTTCTTTTAGGACGCTCTTGGCCCATCTGACACGGAACATCGGGACCTTCTCTCCAGCGTAGCTTAGCTCCTAGATCTCCTCGATCCTTCCGTAGTATCTGTCCTTGTCGTTACTGGTGTAGGATTCCATCGTTACCCTAGAGTTCTGATAACCATCGCTCTTCATGTCCTTTCCCTCGGTGTAGAATGTGTAGCCGTTGATATTGTACGCCTCATACATCATCAGGTTGTGCTCGGCGCTCTGTGACAAGGCGAATATGAGTTGTTCTTCCGCGGAAGAATCCTCATGTAAAGGGTATGACAGAGGCTTCTTCTTGAACCAACGCGTGAAACATGAGTTGTGCTCTTTTATTATATCTCCGTCCGTCCTCTGTTGGCCTCGATCATTGTACGTCTTCTCAATAAAGTTTTTGTGCTCTACCACCCAAGGATCGACCACGTCTATGTGTTGTAGCGCAACTAGGTTTGCTCTTTCAAAGTCGGCGAGTTGACCCTCGAAGTCGACATGCATTTCGCGGCGACCCTCATGGTGACCCCATCCATCGAGCCTGCCGAGGTGCCTGTTGACAGGCAGACCAACGGGGTTCTCGATGCCTAGATAATTCGTGCAGTAGGAGATGCACTCTTCGGTCAGAAAGCCCCTGGCTATGCTTCCCTCTGGACGTGACATGTTGCAAACGTATCCTTTGATGACACCATTCATCCTTTCGAACGACATCATGCTGTGCAGGAACGTCGGCCCGAGTTGGATGATATCCTCCACGATATGGACCAGCAGATGCACCATAACGTCGAAGAATGCGGGTGGGAAGTACATCTCAAGATCGCATAGTATCACCACGATCTCTTCCTGTAGCCTTCTGAGTTACCTCACGCCAACCGACTTCCGAGAGATGACGTCGAAAAAGTTGCATAGGCCAAATAGCGTTTCACGGACGTGCGCGTCCATGATCCCATGGATTGCAACTGGAAGTATCTGCGTCATCAGCACGTGACAGTCGTGAGACTTCATCCTGCTAAACTTCTTCTTCACTGAGTCTAGGTATCTGCTTATCTTCCCCGCGTAACCGTAAGGAAGTTTTACTCCTACGAGGCAGGTGAAAAACTGATCGATCTCCTCCTGACTTAGAGTGAAGCACGCGGGAGGGAAGTCATTTCCGGTCTTCTTAGCCTTTTTGCCTCGTTACTAATGGCGCACAAGTTAGGTGGTGCGCCATTACTAGTTTTGCAAAAATAATAAAAAAAATGTTAGTAGTGGCGCACCGTGTGTGTGGTGCGCCATTACTAATTTGAACTAGTAATGGCGCACTATACACTGGTGCGCCATTACTAGTTATGAAAAAAAAGTAAAAAAAAATTGTTAGTAGTGGCGCACCGGGTGAGTGGTGCGCCATTACTAGTTATAACTAGTAATGGTGCACTGCGCCCTGGTGCGCCATTACTAGTTTTGGAAAAATAATAAAAAGAAAGTTTGTTAGTAGTGGCGCACTGTGGGTGTGGTGCGCCATTAGTGTCCATCACACTAATGGCGCACCAACACATGGTGCGCCACAGCTATATAGTAGTTGCGCACCACATGTGTGGTGCGCCATTAATGTCCATATTATCTATAGCCCTTTTCCTAGTAGTGTGAGTACCGATGTGATTCGAACTTTCGAGGAACCCCGAGGTTCTTTTACGGGGAACTCGTCAAAACTAGCAGATTTGACCTATTCTGGCCAGTTTTTGATACTATTACTCACTAATTTTGGGTCCTGCTGCGATCCAATCGTTCGGGGAACCTCGGTGTCCGGTTACGGGGAACTCATCAAATCTCGCAGATTCGGCCTGTTCTGGCTAGTTTTTTATACTATTACTCACTCATTTTGGGTCCCGCTGCGATCCGAATGTTTGAGGAACCGCGGGGTCCAGTTACGGGGAACTCGTCAAAACTCGCATAATTGGCCTATTCTGACCAACTTTCTATACTATTACTCACCGATTTCAGTTCCCGCTGTGATCCGAACGTTCGGGGAACTCCGGGGCCCGGTTACGGGGAACTCGTCAAATCTCGCAGTTTCGACATGTTTTGGCCAGTTTTTATACCATTACTCACTAATTTTGGGTCTTGCTGCGATCCGAACGTGCGGGGAACCCCGGGGGTCTGGTTACGGGGATCTCGTCAAAACTCGCGTAATTGGCCTATTTTGACCAGTTTTCTATACTATTACTCATTGATTTCGGTTCCCCCATGCGATCCGGTCATTTGGGAATCTCCGGGGTCCGGTTACGGGGAACTCGTCAAAAATCATAGATTTGGTCTATTCTGGTAGTTTTCTATACTATTATTCAATGATTTCGATTTTCATTGCGATCCGAACGTTCGGGGAACCCCGGGGCCTGGTTACGGGGAACTCGTCAGAACTCGCAAAATTCGCCTATTCTCACTAGTTTTCTATACTTTTACTCACTGATTTTGGCTCCCACTGCGATCTAAACGTTCGGGGAACCCCGGGGTTCGATTATGGACAACTCATGAAAACTCGCAGATTTGGCCTCTTCTGACCAGTTTTCTATACTATTACTCGCTGATTTTGGCTCCCGTTGCGACCCGGATGTTCGGGGAACCCCGGAGTCCGGTTTTCGGGACCTCGTCAAAACTCACAGATTTGGCCTCCTCTGACCAGTTTTCTATAATATTTCTCACTAATTTTGGCTCCCGGTGCGATCCGAGGGTTCCGGTTTTCGGGAACTCGTCAAAACTCGCAAATTTGGCCTATTCTGGCCACTTTTCTATACTATTAGTCATTGATTTTGGGTCCCACTGCCATCCGAACATTCGGAGAACCCCGGGGTCTGGTTATGGGGAACTTGGCAAAACTCGAAGAATTGGCCTATTCCGACCAGGTTTCTATACTACTACTCACTGATTTCGGTTCCCGCTGTGATCCGAACGTTTGGGGAACTCCGGGGTCCAGTTACGGAGAACTCGTCAAAACTCGCAGATTTGGCCTATTCAGGCAGTTTCTCTACTATTACTAAATGATTTCGGTTCCCGCTGCGATCCGAACGTTTAGGGAACCCAAGGTCCGGTTACAGGCAACTCGTCAAAACTCGCAGATTTGGCCTATTCTCACCAGTTTTCTGTACTATTACTATCTGATTTAGGGTGCCGATGCGATGCGATCGTTGAGGGAACCCCGGGGTCCGGTTACAAGGAACTCATCAAAACTCGCATATTTGGCCTCTTATGACCAGTTTTCTATACTAAATCTCACTGATTTTGGCTCCTACTGTAATCTAAACGTTCGGGGAACCCCAATGTCCGGTTATGGGGAACTCGTGACAAGTCGCAGATTTGTCCTCTTCTCACCAATTTTGTATACTATTATTCACTGAATTTGGCTCCCGCTGCGATCCGAACATTCGGGGAACCTGGCGGTCCGGTTTCCGGGAAATCGTCAAAACACGCAAATTTGGCCTCTTTTGATCAGTTTTCCATACTATTACTCACTGATTTTGGCACCCACCGCGATCTGAATGTTCGAGGAACTCCGGTGTCCAGTTATGGGGAACTCGTGAAAACTCGCAGGTTTGGCCTCTTCTGACCAGTTTTCTATACTATTTCTCATTAATTTTCGCTCCCACTGCGATCCGAACGTTCGGGGATCGCAGGGGTCCGGTTTCCGGGAACTCATCAAAACTCGCAGATTTGGCCTGTTCTGGCCACTTTTCTATACTATTAATCACTGATTTCGGTTCCCGTTGCGATCCGAATGTTTAGGGAACCTAGGGGACCGGTTATGGGAAACTTATGAAAACTCACAGATTTGACCTATTCTGACTACTTTTCTATACTATTACTCACTAATTTTGGGTCCCGATGTGATTCGAACTTTTGGGGAACCCCAAGGTTCTTTTACGGGGAACTCGTCAAAACTAGCAGATTTGACCTATTCTGGCCAGTTTTTGATACTATTACTCACCGATTTTGGGTCCCGCTGCGATCCAATCGTTCGGGGAACCTCGGTGTCAGGTTACGGGGAACTCATAAAATCTCGCAGATTCGCCCTATTCTGGCTAGTTTTTTATGCTATTACTCACTCATTTTGGATCCCGCTGCGATCCGAATGTTCAAGGAACCGCGGGGTCTAGTTACGGGGAACTCGTCAAAACTCGCATAATTGTCCTATTTTGACCAGTTTCCTATACTGTACTCACTGATAACAGTTCCCGCTACGACCCAAACGTTTGGGGAACTCCGGGGCCCGATTACGGGGAACTCGTCAAATCTCGCAGTTTCGACATGTTCTGGCCAGTTTTTATACTATTACTCACTAATTTTGGGTCCTGCTGCGATCCGAAATTTCGGGGAACCGTGGGGGTCTGGTTACGGGGAACTCGTCAAAACTCGCATAATTGGGCTATTCTGACTAGTTTTCTATACTATTACTCACTGATTTCGGTTCCCAATGCGATCCGGTCATTCAGGAATCCCCGAGGTCCGGTTACGGGGAACTCGTCAAAAATCATAGATTTGGCCTATTCTGGCAAGTTTCTATACTATTACTCAATGATTTCGATTCCCATTGCTATCCGAACGTTCAGGGACCCTGGGGTCTGGTTATGCGGAACTCGTCAGAACTCACAGAATTGGCCTATTCTCACTAGTTTTCTGTACTATTGCTCACTGATTTTGGCTCCCATTGCTATTTGAACGTTCGGGGAACCCCGGGGTCCGATTATGGAGAACTCGTGCAAACTCGCAGATTTGGCCTCTTCTGACCACTTTTCTATACTATTACTCACTGATTTTGGCTCCCGTTGCGACTCGGACATTCGGGGAACCCCGGGGTCCAGTTTTCGGGACCTCGTCAAAACTTGCAGATATGGCCTCCTCTGACCAGTTTTGTATTCTATTTCTCAATGATTTTGGCTCCCGCTGCGATCCGAAAGTTTGAGGATCCGAGGGTTCCGGTTTTCGGGAACTCGTCAAAACTCGAAGATTTGGTCTGTTCTGGCCACTTTTCTATACTATTAGTCACTAACTTTGGGTCCCGCTGCGATCCGAACATTCGGAGAACCCCGGGGTCTGGTTATGGGGAACCTGGCAAAACTCGCAGAATTGGCCTATTCCGACCAGTTTTCTATACTATTACTCACTGATTTCGGTTCCCACTTTTATCCGCACGTTCGGGGAACTCCGTGGTTCGGTTACGGAGAACTCGTCAAAACTCGCAGATTTGGCCTATTCACGCAGTTTTCTATACTATTACTCAATGATTTCGGTTCCCGCTGCAATCCGAACGTTCACGGAACCCAAGGTCTGGTTACACGCAACTCGTCAAAACTCGCAGATTTGGCCTATTCTGACCAGTTTTTTGTACTATTACTATCTGATTTAGGGTCCCGATGCGATCCGATCGTTGAGGGAACCCCGGGGTCCGGTTACGAGGAACTCATGAAAACTCGTAGATTTGGCCTCTTCTGACCAGATTTCTATACTATAACTCACTGATTTTGGCTCCCACTGCAATCTGAATGTTCGGGAAACCCCAGTGTCCGGTTATGGCAACTAGTGAAAACTCGCAGATTAGTCCTCTTCCGACCAATTTTTATACTATTAGTCACTGATTTTGGCTCCTGCTGCGATCTGAACGTTCGGGGAACCTCGGGATCCGGTTTCGGGAAGTCGTCAAATCTCGCAAATTTGGCCTCTTCTGATTAGTTTTCCATACTATTACTCACTGATTTTGCCACCCACCGAGATCTGAATGTTCGGGGAACTCCGGTGTCCAGTTATGGGGAACTCGTGAAAACTCGCAGGTTTGGCCTCTACTGACTAGTTTTCTATACTATTTCTCATTAATTTTCGCTCCCACTGCGATCTGAACATTCAGGGATCATAGGGGTCCGGTTTCCAGGAACTTGTCACACGCAGATTTGGCCTGTTCTGGCCACTTTTCTATACTATTAATCACTGATTTCAGTTACCGTTGTGGTTCGAATGTTCAGGGAACGCATGGGTCCGGTTATGGGCAACTCCTCAAAACCCGTAAATTTTACCTATTCTGACCAATTTTCTTCAGTATTACTTACTGATTTGGATCCCGATGTGATCTGAACTTTCGGGAAACCCCGGTGTTCTTTTATGGGGAACCCCGGGGTTGTTTTACGGGGAACTCATCAAAACTAGCAGATTTGGCCTATTCTGGCCAGTTTTTGATACTATTACTCACTGATTTTGGGTCCCGCTGTGGTCCGATCGTTCTTGGAACCCAGGTGTCCGGTTACGGGGCACTCGTCAAATCTCGCAGATTCGGCCTGTTCTGGCCAGTTTTTACACCATTACTCACCGATTTCGGTTCCCGTTGCTATCCGAACGTTCGGGGAACTCCGGGGTCCGCTTAGGGGGAACTCGTCAAATCTCGCAGTTTTGGTCTGTTCTGGCCTGTATTTTGTACTATTACTCACTGATTTTGGGTTCCGTTGCGATCCGAACGTTCGGGGAACCCAGGGGTCTGGTTACGGGGAACTCGTCAAAACTTGCAGAATTGGCCTATTCTAACCAATTTTCTACACTATTACTCACTGATTTCGGTTCCCGCTGGGGTCCGAACATTTGGGGAACTCCGGGGTCTAGTTACGGGGAACTCATGAAAACTCGCATATTTGGCCTCTTCTTACTTGTTTTCTATACTATTACTCACTGATTTTGGCTCCCACTGCGATTTGAACGTTCGGGGAACCCTGGTGTTCGGTTATGGGGAACTCGTGAAAACTCGCAGATTTGGCCTCTTCTAATTAGTTTTCCATACTATTACTCACTGATTTTGGCTCTCACAGCGATCTGAACGTTCTGGGAACTCCGGTGTCCGGTTATAGGGAACTCGTGAAAACTCGCAGATTTGGCCTCTTCTGACCAGTTTTCTATACTATTTCTCCTTGATTTTGGCTCCCGCTGCGATCCGAACGTTCAGGGACCCCAGGGGTCCGGTTTCCGGGAACTCATCAAAACTCGCAGATTTGGCCTGTTCTGGCCACTTTTCTATACTATTAATCACTGATTTCGGTTGCCGTTGCGATCCGAATGTTTAGGGAACCTAGGGGACCGGTTATGGGAAACTTATGAAAACTCGCAGATTTGACCTATTCTGACTACTTTTCTATACTATTACTCACTAATTTTGGGTCCCGATGTGATTCGAACTTTTGGGGAACCCCGAGGTTCTTTTACGGGGAACTCGTCAAAACTAGCAGATTTGACCTATTCTGGCCAGTTTTTGATACTATTACTCACCGATTTTGGGTCCCGCTGCGATCCAATCGTTCGGGGAACCTCGGTGTCCGGTTACGGGGAACTCATAAAATCTCGCAGATTCAGCCTGTTCTGGCTAGTTTTTTATGCTATTACTCACTCATTTTGGATCCCGCTGCGATCCGAATGTTCAAGGAACCGCGGGGTCCAGTTACGGGGAACTCGTCAAAACTCGCATAATTGTCCTATTTTGACCAGTTTCCTATACTGTACTCACTGATTACAGTTCCCGCTACGACCCAAACGTTTGGGGAACTCCGGGGCCCGATTACGGGGAACTCGTCAAATCTCGCAGTTTCGACATGTTCTGGCCAGTTTTTATACTATTACTCACTATTTTTGGGTCCTGCTGCGATTTGAAATTTCGGGGAACCGCGGGGGTCTGGTTACGGGGAACTCGTCAAAACTCGCATAATTGGCCTATTCTGACTAGTTTTCTATACTATTACTCACTGATTTCGGTTCCCGATGCGATCCGGTCATTCGGGAATCCCCGAGGTCCGGTTACGGGGAACTCGTCAAAAATCATAGATTTGGCCTATTCTCGCAAGTTTCTATACTATTACTCAATGATTTCGATTCCCATTGCTATCCGAACGTTCAGGGACCCTGGGGTCTGGTTATGGGGAACTCGTCAGAACTCACAGAATTGGCCTATTCTCACTAGTTCTGTACTATTGCTCACTGATTTTGGCTCCCAGTGCTATTTGAATGTTCGGGGAACCCCGGGGTCCGATTATGGAGAACTCGTGCAAACTCGCAGATTTGGCCTCTTCTGACCACTTTTCTATACTATTACTCACTGATTTTGGCTCCCGTTGCGACTCGGACATTCGGGGAACCCCGGGGTCCAGTTTTCGGGACCTTGTAAAAACTTGCAGATATGGCCTCCTCTGACCAGTTTTGTATTCTATTTCTCAAAGATTTTGGCTCCCGCTGCGATCCGAAAGTTTGAGGATCCGAGGGTTCCGGTTTTCGGGAACTCGTCAAAACTCGAAGATTTGGCCTATTCAGGCAGTTTTCTATACTATTACTCAATGATTTCGGTTCCCGCTGCAATCCGATCGTTCACGGAACCCAAGGTCTGGTTACACGCAACTCGTCAAAACTCGCAGATTTGGCCTATTCTGACCAGTTTTCTGTACTATTACTATCTGATTTAGGGTCCCGATGCGATCCGATCGTTGAGGGAACCCCGGGGTCCGGTTACGAGGAACTCATGAAAACTCGTAGATTTGGCCTCTTCTGACCAGATTTCTATACTATAACTCACTGATTTTGGCTCCCACTTCAATCTGAACATTCGGGAAACCCTAGTGTCCGGTTATGGCAACTAGTGAAAACTCGCAGATTAGTCCTCTTCCGACCAATTTTTATACTATTAGTCACTGATTTTGGCTCCCGCTGCGATATGAACGTTCGGGGAACCTCGGGGTCCGGTTTCGGGAAGTCGTCAAATCTCGCAAATTTGGCCTCTTCTGATCAGTTTTCCATATTATTACTCACTGATTTTGGCACCCACCGCGATCTGAATGTTCGGGGAACTCCGGTGTCCAGTTATGGAGAACTCGTGAAAAATCGCAGGTTTGGCCTCTTATGACCAGTTTTCTATACTATTTCTCATTAATTTTCGCTCCCACTGCGATCTGAACGTTCAGGGATCATAGGGGTCCGATTTGCGGGAACTTGTCAAACGCAGATTTGGCCTATTTTGGCCACTTTTCTATACTATTAATCACTGATATCAGTTACCGTTGTGCTTCGAATGTTCAGGGAACGCATGGGTCTGGTTATGAGCAACTCCTCAAAACCCGTAAATTTTACCTATTCTGACCAATTTTCTTCAGTATTACTTACTGATTTGGATCCCGATGTGATCTGAACTTTCGGGAAACCCCGGTGTTCCTTTATGGGGAACCCCGGGTTGTTTTACGGGGAACTCATCAAAACTTGCAGATTTGGCCTATTCTGGCCAGTTTTTGATACTATTACTCACTGATTTTGGGTCCCGCTGTGGTCCGATCGTTCTTGGAACCCAGGTGTCCGGTTATGGGGCACTCGTCAAATCTCGCAGATTCGGCCTGTTCTGGCCAGTTTTTACACCATTACTCACCGATTTCGGTTCCCGTTGCTATCCGAACGTTCGGGGAACTCCGGGGTCCGCTTACGGGGAACTCGTCAAATCTCGCAGTTTTGGTCTGTTCTGGCCTGTATTTTGTACTATTACTCACTGATTTTGGGTTCCGTTGCGATCGGAACGTTCGGGGAACCCAGGGGTCTGGTTACGGGGAACTCGTCAAAACTTGCAGAATTGGCCTATTCTAACCAATTTTCTACACTATTACTCACTGATTTCGGTTCCTGCTGGGGTCCGAACATTTGGGGAACTCCGGGGTCTAGTTACGGGGAACTCATGAAAACTCGCATATTTGGCCTCTTCTTACTTGTTTTCTATACTATTACTCACTGATTTTGGCTCCCACTGCGATCTGAACGTTCGGGGAACCCTGGTGTTCGGTTATGGGGAACTCGTGAAAACTCGCAGATTTGGCCTCTTCTAATTAGTTTTCCATACTATTACTCACTGATTTTGGCTCTCACAGCGATCTGAACGTTCTGGGAACTCCGGTGTCCGGTTATAGGGAACTCGTGAAAACTCGCAGATTTGGCCTCTTCTGACCAGTTTTCTATACTATTTCTCCTTGATTTTGGCTCCCGCTGCGATCCGAACGTTCGGGGATACCAGGGGTCCGGTTTCCGGGAAGTCATCAAAACTCGCAGATTTGGCCTGTTCTGGCCACTTTTCTATACTATTAATCACTGATTTCGGTTGCCGTTGCGATCCGAATGTTTAGGGAACCTAGGGGACCGGTTATGGGAAACTTATGAAAACTCGCAGATTTGACCTATTCTGACTACTTTTCTATACTATTACTCACTAATTTTGGGTCCCGATGTGATTCGAACTTTTGGGGAACCCCGAGGTTCTTTTACGGGGAACTCGTCAAAACTAGCAGATTTGACCTATTCTGGCCAGTTTTTGATACTATTACTCACCGATTTTGGGTCCCGCTGCGATCCAATCGTTCGAGGAACCTCGGTGTCCGGTTACGGGGAACTCATAAAATCTCGCAGATTCGGCCTGTTCTGGCTAGTTTTTTATGCTATTACTCACTCATTTTGGATCCCGCTGCGATCCGAATGTTCAAGGAACCACGGGGTCCAGTTACGGGGAACTCGTCAAAACTCGCATAATTGTCCTATTTTGACCAGTTTCCTATACTGTACTCACTGATTACAGTTCCCGCTACGACCCAAACTTTGGGGAACTCCGGGGACCGATTACGGGGAACTCGTCAAATCTCGCAGTTTCGACATGTTCTGGCCAGTTTTTATACTATTACTCACTAATTTTGGGTCCTGCTGCGATTCGAAATTTCGGGGAACCGCGGGGGTCTGGTTACGGGGAACTCGTCAAAACTCGCATAATTGGCCTATTCTGACTAGTTTTCTATACTATTACTCACTGATTTCGGTTCCCGATGCGATCCGGTCATTCGGGAATCCCCGAGGTCCGGTTACGGGGAACTCGTCAAAAATCATAGATTTGGCCTATTCTGGCAAGTTTCTATACTATTACTCAATGATTTCGATTCCCATTGCTATCCGAATGTTCAGGGACCCTAGGGTCTGGTTATGGGGAACTCGTTAGAACTCACAGAATTGGCCTATTCTCACTAGTTTTCTGTACTACTCACTGATTTTGGCTCCCATTGCTATTTGAACGTTCGGGGAACCCCGGGGTCCGATTATGGAGAACTCGTGCAAACTCGCAGATTTGGCCTCTTCTGACCACTTTTCTGTACTATTACTCACTGATTTTGGCTCCCGTTGCGACTCGGACATTCGGGGAACCCCGGGGTCCAGTTTTCGGGACCTCGTCAAAACTTGCAGATATGGCCTCCTCTGACCAGTTTTGTATTCTATTTCTCAATGATTTTGGCTCCCGCTGTGATCCGAAAGTTTGAGGATCCGAGGGTTCCGGTTTTCGGGAACTCGTCAAAACTCGAAGATTTGGTCTGTTCTGGCCACTTTTCTATACTATTAGTCACTAACTTTGGGTCCCGCTGCGATCCGAACATTCGGAGAACCTCGAGGTCTGGTTATGGGGAACTTGGCAAAACTCGCAGAATTTGCCTATTTCGACCAGTTTTCTATACTATTACTCACTGATTTCGGTTCCCACTTTTATCCGCACGTTCGGGGAACTCCGTGGTCCGGTTACGGAGAACTCGTCAAAACTCGCAGATTTGGCCTATTCACGCAATTTTCTATACTATTACTCAATGATTTCGGTTCCCGCTGCAATCCGAACGTTCACGGAACCCAAGGTCTGGTTACACGCAACTCGTCAAAACTCGCAGATTTGGCCTATTCTGACCAGTTTTTTGTACTATTACTATCTGATTTAGGGTCCTGATGCGATCCGATCGTTGAGGGAACCCCGGGGTCCGGTTACGAGGAACTCATGAAAACTCGTAGATTTGGCCTCTTCTGACCAGATTTCTATACTCACTGATTTCGGCTCCCACTGCAATCTGAATGTTCGGGAAACCCCAGTGTCCGGTTATGGCAACTAGTGAAAACTCGCAGATTAGTCCTCTTCCGACCAATTTTTATACTATTAGTCACTGGTTTTGCCTCCCGCTGCGATCTGAACGTTCGGGGAACCTCGGGATCCGGTTTCGGGAAGTCGTCAAATCTCGCAAATTTGGCCTCTTCTGATCAGTTTTCCATACTATTACTCACTGATTTTGGCACCCACCGAGATCTGAATGTTCGGGGAACTCCGGTGTCCAGTTATGGGGAACTCGTGAAAACTCGCAGGTTTGGCCTCTTCTGACCAGTTTTCTATACTATTGCTCATTAATTTTCGCTCCCACTACGATCTGAACGTTCATGGATCATAGGGGTCCGGATTCCAGGAACTTGTCAAACGCAGATTTGGCCTGTTCTGGCCACTTTTCTATACTATTAATCACTGATTTCAGTTACCGTTGTGGTTCGAATGTTCAGGGAACGCATGGGTCCGGTTATGGGCAACTCCTCAAAACCCGTAAATTTTACCTATTCTGACCAATTTTCTTCAGTATTACTTACTGATTTGGATCCCGATGTGATCTGAACTTTCGGGAAACCCCGGTGTTCTTTTACGGGGAACCCCAGGGTTGTTTTACGGGGAACTCATCAAAACTAGGAGATTTGGCCTATTCTGTCTAGTTTTTGGTACTATTACTCACTGATTTTGGGTCCCGTTGTGGTCCGATCGTTCTTGGAACCCGGGTGTCCGGTTACGGGGCACTCGTCAAATCTCGCAGATTCGGCCTGTTCTGGCCAGTTTTTACGCCATTACTCACCGATTTTGGTTCCCGTTGCTATCCGAACGTTCGGGGAACTCCGGGGTCCGCTTACGGGGAACTCGTCAAATCTCGCAGTTTTGGTTTGTTCTGGCCTGTATTTTGTACTATTACTCACTGATTTTGGGTTACGTTGCGATCCGAACGTTCGGGGAACCCAGGGGTCTGGTTACGGGGAACTCGTCAAAACTTGCAGAATTGGCCTATTCTAACCAATTTTCTACACTATTACTCACTGATTTCGGTTCCCGCTGGGGTCCGAGCATTTGGGGAACTCCGGGGTCTAGTTACGGGGAACTCATGAAAACTCGCATATTTGGCCTCTTCTTACTTGTTTTCTATACTATTACTCACTGATTTTGGCTCCCACTGCGATCTGAACGTTCGGGGAACCCTGGTGTTCGTTTATGGGGAACTCGTGAAAACTCGCAGATTTGGCCTCTTCTAATTAGTTTTCCATACTATTACTCACTGATTTTGGCTCTCACAGCGATCTGAATGTTCTGGGAACTCCGGTGTCCGGTTATAGGGAACTCGTGAAAACTCGCAGATTTGGCCTCTTCTGACCAGTTTTCTATACTATTTCTCCTTGATTTTGGCTCCCACTGCGATCCGAACGTTCGGGGATCCCAGGGGTCCGGTTTTCGGGAACTCATGAAAACTCACAGATTTGGCCTGTTCTGGCCACTTTTCTATACTATTAATCACTGATTTCGGTTCCCGTTGCGATCCGAATGTTTAGGGAACCTAGGGAACCGGTTATGGGAAACTTATGAAAACTCGCAGATTTGACCTATTCTGACTACTTTTCTATACTATTACTCACTAATTTTGGGTCCCGATGTGATTCGAAATTTTGGGGAACCCTGAGGTTCTTTTACGGGGAACTCGTCAAAACTAGCAGATTTGACCTATTCTGGCCAGTTTTTGATACTATTACTCACTGATTTTGGGTCCCGCTGCGATCCAATCGTTCGGGGAACCTCGGTGTCCGGTTACGGGGAACTCATAAAATCTCGCAGATTCGGCCTGTTCTGGCTAGTTTTTTATGCTATTCCTCACTCATTTTGGATCCCGCTGCGATCCGAATGTTCAAGGAACCGCGGGGTCCAGTTACGGGGAACTCGTCAAAACTCGCATAATTGGCCTATTTTGACCAGTTTTCTATACTGTACTCACTGATTACAGTTCCCGCTACGACCCAAACGTTTGGGGAACTCCGGGGCCCGATTACGGGGAACTCGTCAAATCTCGCAGTTTCGACATGTTCTGGCCAGTTTTTATACTATTACTCACTAATTTTGGGTCCTGCTGCGATCCGAAATTTCGGGGAACCGCGGGGGTCTGGTTACGGGGAACTCGTCAAAACTCGCATAATTGGCCTATTCTGACTAGTTTTCTATACTATTACTCACTGATTTCGGTTCCCGATGCGATCCGGTCATTCGGGAATCCCCGAGGTCCGGTTACGGGGAACTCATCAAAAATCATAGATTTGGCCTATTCTGGCAAGTTTCTATACTATTACTCAATGATTTCGATTCCCATTGCTATCCGAACGTTCAGGGACCCTGGGGTCTGGTTATGGGGAACTCGTCAGAACTCATAGAATTGGCCTATTCTCACTAGTTCTATAGTATTGCTCACTGATTTTGGTTCCCATTGCTATTTGAACATCCGGGGAACCCCGGGGTCCGATTAGAGAACTCGTGCAAACTCGCAGATTTGGCCTCTTCTGACCACTTTTCTATACTATTACTCACTGATTTTGGCTCCCGTTGCGACTCGGACATTCGGGGAACCCCGGGGTCCAGTTTTCGGGACCTCGTCAAAACTTGCACATATGGCCTCCTCTGACCAGTTTTGTATTCTATTTCTCAATGATTTTGGCTCCCGCAGCGATCCGAAAGTTTGAGGATCTGAGGGTTCCGGTTTTCGGGAACTCGTCAAAACTCGAAGATTTGGCCTGTTTTGGCCACTTTTCTATACTATTAGTCACTAACTTTGGGTCCCGCTGCGATCCGAACATTCGGAGAACCCCGGGGTCTGGTTATGGGGAACTTGGCAAAACTCGCAGAATTGGCCTATTCCGACCAGTTTTCTATACTATTACTCACTGATTTTGGCTCCCGCTACGACACGGACATTCGGGGAACCCCGAGGTCTGGTTTCCGGGAACTCGTCAAAACTCGCAAATTTGACCTCTTCTAATTAGTTTTCCATACTATTACTCACTGATTTTGGCTCTAACAGCGATCTGAACGTTCTAGGAATTCCGGTGTCTGGTTATAGGGAAGTCGTGAAAACTCACAGATTTGGCCTCTTCTGACTAGTTTTCTATACTATTTCTCATTGATTTTGGCTCCCGCTGCGATCCGAACGTTCGGCGATCCCAGGGGTCCCGTTTCTGCGAACTCATCAAAATTCGCAGATTTGGCCTGTTTTGGCCACATTTCAATACTATTAATCACTGATTTCAATTCCCGTTGCGATCCGAACGTTCAGGGGACCCAGGGGTCCGGTTATGGGAAACTTATGAAAACTCGCAAATTTGACCTATTCTGACTAGTTTTCTATACTATTACTCACTAATTTTGGGTCCCGCTTCGATCCGAACATTCGGGGAACCCCGGGGTTCTTTTACGGGGAACTCGTCAAAACTAGCAGATTTGACCTATTCTGGCCAGTTTTCGATACTATTACTCATTGATTTTGGGTCCCGCTACGATCCGATCATTTGGGGAACCTCGGTGTCCGGTTACGGGGAACTCGTCAAATCTCGCAGATTCGGCCTGTTCTGGCTAGTTTTTTTTATACTATTACTCACTCATTTTGGGTCCCGCTGCGATCCGAATGTTCGAGGAACCGCGGGGTCCAGTTACGGGGAACTCGTCAAAACTCGCATAATTGGCCTATTCTGACTAGTTTTCTATACTATTACTCACTGATTTCGGTTCCCGATGCGATCCTGTCATTCGCTAATCTCGGTGGTCCAGTCACGGGGAACTCGTCAAAAATCATAGATTTGGCCTATTCTGGCAATTTTCTATACTATTACTCAATGATTTCGATTCCCATTGCGATCCGAACGTTCAGGGAACCCTGGGGCCTGGTTACGGGGAACTCGTCAGAACTCGCAGAATTGGCCTATTCTCACTAGTTTTCTGTACTACTACTCACTGATTTTGGCTCCCAGTCCTATCTGAACGTTTGGGGAACCTCGGGGTTCGATTATGGAGAACTCGTGAAAACTCGCAGATTTGGCCTCTTGTGACCAGTTTTCTATACTATTACTCACTGATTTTGGCTCCCGTTGCGACCCGGACGTTCGGGGAACCCCGAGGTCCAGTTTTCGGGACCTCGTCAAAACTCGCAGATTTGGCTTCCTCTCACCAGTTTTCTATACTATTAGTCACTGATTTTGGGTCCCGCTGCGATCCGAACATTTTGAGAACCCCGGGGTCTGGTTATGGGGAACTGGGCAAAACTCGTAGAATTGGCCTATTCCGACCAGTTTTCTATACTATTAATCACTGATTTCGGTCCCGCTGTGGTCCGAACGTTCGGGGAACTCCGGGGTCCAATTATGGAGAACTCGTCAAAACTCACAGATTTGGCCTATTCAGGCAGTTTTCTATTCTATTACTCAATGATTTCGGTTCCCGCTGCAATCTGAACGTTCAAGGAACCCAAGGTCCGGTTACAGGCAACTCGTGAAAACTCGCAGAATTGGCCTATTCTGACCAGTTTTCTGTACTATTACTATCTGATTTAGGGTCCCGATGCGATCCGATCATTGAGGGAACCTCGGGGTCCGGTTACGGGGAACTCATCAAAACTCGCAGATTTGGCCTCTTCTGACCTGTTTTCCAAACTATAACTCACTAATTTTGGCTCCCACTACAATCTGAATGTTCGGGGAACCCCAGTGTCCGGTTATGGGGAACTCATGAAAACTCGGAGATTTGGTCTCTTCTGACCAATTTTGTATACTATTACTCACTGATTTTGGCTCCCGCTGTGTCGTGGATTTATCACGGCAGATGTTCGGGTGAACGGACTTGGATTCGAGGCCATCGCTAATGGGGTGGACTCAAAGGGGTTGATCGGGACGAAGGACATGGATTTACCCAGGTTCGGCCCCTCAAATCGAGGTAATAGCCTACGTCCTGCTTGTGTTTGTATTGCTTGTGTATCGATTACAAGGAGCTAGAAGCTTGACCTAGTTCTTGATCACCTGTCCTCTAAGTCACCCCGGGTCTGCCTTTATATAGGAGGTCAGGACCACCGGGTCGTTACAATTGTTTAACCGAGTCTTATTATATGTCCGAGTCTCTCTCTATCTTCTTGTCCAAGCTGTCTTTGATACGGCTTACATGCCCAGGTCTTCTCTGTCGGGGCCGTCGTGCGGCCTACACCTTGACCCGCCTATCTTCCTGGGCCACCTGTCTTACGGCTCACCCTTGGGCCGGCTCATGAGCCAGCAACATGACCCGGAGCCTGCAGGGCGGGTCATATCGGGGGGGTTATAACCCCAACATTAGGCCCCAGGTTGAATTGAGCTTGCTCACTTCATCCTTCTCTTCTGATTTTGGCGAGTCGCCCGGAAATGGCCCGGCGTGACGTCATGAGATCTACTGACGTATCACTGAATCTTTCATTTAAACAATCATCCCGAGAATCGAGGCGTCCGCCTCGGTCAAACGGTGTTGTCGCCTGGATTTTCGCGCCGTCCTTATTCCATATTTAAATACGACCCGTGCGGGTCGAAACTTTTCATCCTCCCGCTCGTGCCTCTTCTTCTTCTTCCTGTCGCCGCCGCTCCAGCGTCCTCGTCGTCCGGTGCTGTCTTCGCAGCTACACCAACCGGGCCGCTGCATCATCCTATATCGTACCAGAAACCTTCCGCCGCCACCGCGACATCTCCGGTGAGTTCTTCTTCTTCTTAGATTGCCCACCACCGTAGTAGGGTTTTCTCCGGGGGCTCCGTCGCTGCCGCTCGGGCTCCGGCACCGCCACCGTGAGTATATCTTGATGCTGTTGGCGCCTTTAGATTGCGCTCTTGCCTCGCCGCCGCGCGCAATGCGCGGACCATGATGGCTCCGCTCCATTTTCTTTCATTCTGCTGTTCATCGCTAGGTCAAGATAAAAATCCTTTTTCTCCGCTTTTGTAGATCCGTAGCCATAGTAGTAGTTTGTGGAATCTGTATTTTTAGGACTTAGATGATTTTAAATCTTCCTTCCTCTGTTGAGTCGCTAAGCTTCTCCGATTCTCATCAACCGGGTCTTTCCACATTATTCGTAGAACCCTTAAACCTGTAAGCCATCATAAATATTTGCTTGCATTTGACTCATCATGCCCTTTACCTTGCACAGTATTTAAGCCGCCAATATGTCTCGTGCGTCCAACTCATGCAACTGGGTTGGTTCTTGCGTTACGGAGGAGTACTTAGCAGGTTATATTGAAGCGGGTACTCTCCCTCCCAAAGAAGTCCTCAATTGGCGGGTTCCGGGTAAAGAGACCCGGCCTTCTCCCCAAAAAGGAGAGGTAGTAGTCTTCACTGATCACATCGAGCGAGGGTTCGTGTCGCCCGTCTCTAAGTTTTTCCGGGATGTTCTTCATTTTTACAAGATGCATCCTCAAGACTTGGCACCCAACTCCATCTCAAACATCTACAACTTCCAAGTTCTCTTCGAAGCTTATCTGCAAACTAAGCCGTCTGTGGGGTTCTTTCGAGAATTCTTCTATGCCAACCGCCAAACTGAAATGAAGGGTGGTCCGAGTCTGGAGCTGGACGGCATTTCTATTCAACGTTGGCGGGTTACCACCCCTCCCGGCTTAGGATAGACACAGAGCTTCCCGGCCGGCTCTCAGCCTTAGAGCGTGCCAGATACGTGCCGTTCCACGCTAAGATCAAAGCGCTCCTGGCCAACGGGTTAATAGGATTGGATTTGATCCGCTGCTAGATTTCCTGACGGATCATGCCTTTAAGCCGCAGAGGTCAGCTTATGTGCGAGTATGAAGGCAAATATGACATCTTGTTGTGCTTCAGCGAGTCAACACTGACACAGGACTATATTACCACTACCATCCGGAGCCTTGTCCACGAAGCCTCCGGCTCATGCAGCGCCATCGGCCTGGCGCCTTTCTGCGTCAATAATTGGCTCCCGGTGTAAGTTAATCTCTTCCCATCCGTCTCTTAGATGTTGCTTGTACTTTGTTGATTTGCTATTCATTCTCCAGGTCATTCTTGTAGGCTGACTCAGACTTCTGGAAGAAAGAATATGTTGCCCCTCCAAAGAAATCCAGGAAGAAGGTCGTGACCAAGAGGGCTAAAAGAGATGCCCCGCCACCATCATCCAGCTCAGAGGTAATACTTTAATTGCTTTGTTTGATCTTTTACCTTCCTGCTTTATTAATGCTTGTTTTACTTGCAGGATGAAGTGGAAACCAGCCGCGCCAATGCTCCTGAGGTAAATTATGTTTCTTCCGGCTCAGAATGTTTTGTCCCCCGAAAGCTGTGGCGGGTTATCAGAAAAGTTCCTCTTTCTCACCCTCTTGCTTACCTGGCTCCCGATTTTCTCTTAAAAAAGCAACAGCAGGCCGAGCATCGACAGACTCAAAGCACCGGCTCTACTGAGCTCGTGTCCGGGTTACCAAATTCTTCGGCTCCAAAGAAACGCCCCGCAGAGGTTTATGTCTCTACTTTTCCTTTGACTTTCCTTTGTAAACTTGACACTTTCTTATCTTTCTGTTTTATTCTTTTTAGAAATCCCCCTCCTTCGGCGACTCTTCGGCGTCAGTTCTACCACCGCACAAGTTCAATCCGCTGTAAGCATTCCTTACTATGATATCCGGACATCCGGCTCTTAATATGATAGCAACAGCTTTGACTGTCGATCCTTCTATTTTGTAGTGCTCAAGCCAAGCGTCGCAAGATCACCAAGCCCTCCCCCGGCCTTGTTATCCAAGAGCCGGAGCTCGAACAACCGGAGGAGGCTGAAGCAGAAGAAAATCTACCAACTGCCTCCACAGAACCGACTGTTGTCGATGTCATCATGGAGAGCCCTCCAAGGGCTCCTTCAAAACCGACGACTCCTGCCAAGACCTCTGCAACTCCAGATGTTATTATCACCGGGTCTGGTCATCAAACTCCTCTGGCTCATGTGCTGACCAAGCATACAGAGCCGGCCGAGGCCTCGAAGAAGCTGAACTTTGACTCTTCGTATGAAAAGATGATAGTCGAGGAGCTCCACGCCGGGTATATAAACCGGGTTACCACCAGCCGGGATCTGAAACTTCGGCTGGTCTCTTTAATGAAGACAAAATATGAGGTACTCTTCTTGTTGCCATATCCTTGCTTAGCCCCCAAGGGCCGGTTCAATGTAGTCAATCGTTGAACTGGGTCTTTGTTTAACTTTTTGTTAGAAAAAAATTCATAGCCATTGTCCCCTAGAGTCGACTTAATTTGCCAAAATTGAGTCGGATCTTCCTTTAGATAACTTAAACCGCCAGTCGTAGCCCCCAAGGGCCGGCTCAAGCTTGATGAAGTTGAGTCGGATCTTCTATTGGAAGTAAATTGAAGAGCCATACTGTAGCCCCCAAGTTCCGGTTTAACTTCGAAGAAGATGAGACGGAACTGCATTGCATGCTGAAAGATCAAATGTACATTAGCCCCCAAGTTTCAAATATATTGCTTGCAATCTGTTTGAGACTTGCATCAATTTTCTTTTAACACTCGTCCTGTATTTTGGCGACTTATCCTGTATTTTGATGTATTATAGGAAGCTTTAAAGGAAGCCGGCTCTCAATTGTCTCATATGAAGGCAAACTTAGCGGCTCAACAATAGGCCCACAGTGTCTCTGACGAAAAGTGTCGGCTGCTGTCTGAAGAGCTGGTCCATACTACGACAGAGCTTGCTTCTCTAAAGGAATCTACTGAGTTGGAGAAAGCTGCGTTGACCAAGCGAGCGGATGATGCCGACCAGCGACTGATAGCCGTGGCGGATGAGCTTCAAGGCCTAAAGTGTCATATAACCAAGATGGCAGCCGCTCTCTTTGGTAAGTTCTTGCTCACTTCATGCTTCCAGCATGTCTCATTTATCTGTTGTGATGGCAACTCATCTTGCTTTGTTTGACCTATACAGGCCCCAGAAGCCGGCAACTGGTTTCAGATAGCCTTTTACCCCTGAAGGCTATTTACACCTTTGCAGAACAGCTTTATTGCGGCGCTATTTTCACGATTAAGAAGGTTCAATACAAGGAGAAGATCCCCACCGGTCTGAAAGGTGTCTTGGAACTCTTCTCCACAATGCCCAAGCAAATAGAGGAGCTGAAGAAGTCTGCCTTCCGCCAAGGAGCCGTCGCTGGATTGAACTGGGCTCTGGCCTTTGCCCCCGAGCTAACGCCGGCCGAAATGATGGATGGTTACCCGTCCAAAAAAGATGACGGCTCAGAGTTCACCGAAGAAGATTACATCCGGTGTGTCAAAGAGTCGCGTTATCTGGCCTTTGTACTGGCGGATGAAGCTGACTTAAACACCTATCAGGCGGCTTACGACGCAGAGGAGAAGAGGATCCGCGAGCCTGTCTACGAGTGGAAGGATCTGACACCCGCCCGCAGTAAGGACCTCCTCCCTTGTGAACTTGACGCGTCCCCTTTCCTTGAAGGGTCTTTCGCTGCTCTGGCTGACTGTAATTGGGAATTGGGAAATCTCCAGATAAAGCCAGCGGAAGAACTGGAGCGGGATGAGCCGGCCAATAGCTGAAATTTGTTCTTTTAATCTTTCTGAGCACAGACTCATGTAATGACTCATGTAATGACCCGCCGTGAGCGGTTGAAACTTGGCAATGCCTTTTGCTCCTTCTGAGAGTAGTTTTTGTAATAGAGTAAGGATGACCCTGTCGTTGTCGGTTGTATATATTTTCATCTCTCTGTTTCAACTTTATGTATTGCCGGCTCTCCATTGATCGCTCGCTCCTTTGCATAAATATACCTTGAGCTTTTCTGATGAGGGGTGTTTGTCTTTGAAGACGTCATTCCTTCTCCAGAAGATTAGAGCCGGATAATATCTTTGACAACTTGAATTTTATCAACCGGAGCATCATGGCTCCGGCTCTTGTCGGATGAATCCATTAAGGAGCCCGTTGTCTTAGGATAATGTAAGCTATACCTGATGGTAAGAAGCCTCTATCGACAACTGCGGCTATTGATGAACCGGAAGCGGCCTAAAGCCGGCTGTACGAAGGGTAATGTAAGCTATACCTGATGGTAAGAAGCCTCCTTTTAACAGCAAATGTTGTATGCATGAACGCCGGCTGTCGACGGGAGATGTAAGCTATACCCCAAGGCAAGAAGCCTCCATCGACAGCCGCGGCTAATAACTAGCCTGAGACGGCATAAAGCCGGCTGTTTGAAAGGAGATGTAAGCTATACCCGAAGGCAAGAAGCCTCTTTCAACAGCTACAGTTGATAAGCAACTAAGGTTTGGCGTAAATGCCGGTTGTTAGGGTGAGATAAGCGAACCCGTCGGTAAGAAGCCCCCTTCGACAACCGCGGTTAATAAGTAACCGGAAGTGGCATAAAGCCGGCCATTAGGGTGAGATAAGCGATACCCGTCGGTAAGAAGCCCCCTTCGATGGCCGTAGTTGATAAGCAACTGGAGTTTGGTGTACACGCTGTTGTCTTAGGGTCATGTAAGCTATACCAAAGGTAAGAAGCCTCCATCAACAACAACGCTTAATGTAACCAAACTAGGCATAAAGCCCACTGTGCAAGGGAGATGTAAGCTATACCCGAAGGCAAGAAGCGTCCTTATAACAGTTTAATAACAGCTGGTTGTGCAAAGGAGATGTAAGCTATACCCGAAGGCAAGAAGCCTCTTTGCAATAGTGCTTAATTGGGCATAACACCAGCTGTGCAAGGGAGATGTAAGCTATACCTGAAGGCAAGAAGCCTCCTTGCAATAGCGTAAAAGCAAACTGTGTAGGGGAGATGTAAGCTATACCCGAAGGCAAGAAGCCTCCCTGCGATAGTGCTTGATAGGTCATAAAGCCGGATGATAGATCAGCCGTTTTGACGGCGAACATGCCACTTCAAGTCAAATTTTTGAGCCGGAAAAGTTGCATCTTGATTGCACAAAGACATACATAAGAACAGAGGCCCTAGTCCTTGCGGGGATGCTAGCTTTTACTCATGTAAACATGATATATACAATGATAGCGGCTTTCAACGCCTGCTAAGTAAAGCATGGTCGCCGATGTGCGATATTCCATGGCCGCAACGTCTCTTGACCCGCGATTTCCGACTCATCTCGGATATCAATGCGGTAATATGACCCGTTGTTAAGGTTTCTACTGATCACAAAAGGCCCCTCCCATGGTGGAGATAACTTATGAATTCCAGATTGGTCTTGAATCAACCGGAGCACCAGATCACCTTCCTAGAACGTCCGGGTCTTCACCCTGCGGCTATGATAACGTCGCAGGTCTTGTTGAGAAATTGCCGACCTGGCTGCTGCTAACTCTCGTGCTTCATCCAAGGCGTTCAACGCATCTTGGCGTGCTATCTCATTGTCCGTCTCAATATAAGCCACCATCCTTGGTGAGTCATGCCGGATATCGCTGGGTAGAACCGCCTCAGCACCATACACCATGAAGAAAGGTGTGAAACCTGTAGATCTATTAGGGGTAGTTCTGATGCTCCATAAGACGGAAGGCAACTCCTCAACCCAACATCCGGGTGTCCGCTTCAAAGGAACCATGATCCATGGTTTGACTCCTCTTAAAATTTCCTGATTGGCTCGCTCCGCCTGACCATTAGACTGTGGATGTGCCAGGGCTGAAATATCAAGGCGGATATGCTCCTTCTCACAGAATGCTTTCATAGCTCCTTTGGATAGATTTGTTCCATTATCCGTAATGATACTGTGCGGGTAACCAAAGTGATAGATCAGCTTCTTAATAAATTGAACCGCTGTAGCCGCGTCACATTTGCTGACCAGCTATGCCTCTACCCACTTAGTAAATTTATCAATCGCCACCAGAAGGTGTGTTTTCTTATCCTTGGCTCTCTTGAAAGGTCCTACCATATCAAGCCCCTAGGCCGCAAACGGCCAAGTGATTGGTATCATCCACAACTCTTGAGCCGGAACGTGAGCACGCCGGCCAAACTTTTGACAGCCGTCACACTTACGGACTAAGTCTTCTGCATCCTTGTGAGCCGTCAACCAGAAAAACCCATGTCGAAAAGCTTTGGCCACTAAAGATTTTGACCCGGCATGATGTCCACAGTCGTCAGCATGAATTTCACTCAAGATCTGTCGGCCCTCCTTTGGTGAGACGCAGCGCTGAAAGACACCCATCACACTACACTTATGTAACTCATCGTTGATAATCATCATAGACTTAGAATGCCGGGTGATCTTCCTGGCCAGATCCTCCTCCTGAGGCAACTCGCCGCGTGTCAGATACGCCAAAAAAGGAATAGTCCAGTCTGGGATAGCATGCAGAGCCGCCACCAATTCCGCCTCTAGGTCAGGAATAGCCAGCTCCTCCTCAGAGGGTATCTTGATAGTCGGATGATGCAATTCATGCAGAAAAACATTAGGTGGTACCGGCTTTCGTTGAGAACCTAACCGTGATAAGGCATCAGCCGCCTCATTCCTGCGATGATCAATATGATCCACCTGGTACCCCTTGAAGTGACTGGCAATGATATCAACCGCCTATCGATAAGCCGCCATCCGCGGATCCTTGGAGTCCCAAGTACCTGAAACTTGCTGAGCCACAAGATCTGAGTCGCCTAAGCATCTGAACCGGCTTAAGTTCATCTCTTTAGTGACTCTGAGACCATGGAGCAGTGCCTCATACTCAGCTGCATTATTAGTACAAGGAAATATTAACCGGAGCACATAACAAAACTTGTCACCCTTGGGGGAGGTGAGAACAACCCCTGCAGCGGACCCCTCTAGCTGCTTGGACCCATCAAAGTGTATATTCCAATATTTGTTATCCGGCTTCTCTTCCGGAGCTTGACATTCTATCCAATCATTTATGAAATCCACCAAAGCTTGACACTTTATTGCTATACGAGGAACATATTTGATGTTAAGAGGACCCAGCTCTAAGGCCCACTTGGCAATCCTCCCTGTGGCTTCTCTATTTTGAATGATATCTCCCAACGGGGCAGAACTGACCACGGTTATCTGTTGCCCCAAAAACTAGTGTTTTAACTTGCGGTTAGCCATGAAAACTTCGTATACCAGCTTCTGCCAATGTAGATACCTCTGCTTAGACTCTGCCAAAACTACATTGATGTAACAAACCGACATTTGCAAAGGATATTCCTTCCTTGCCTCCTTGCGCTCAACCACAATTGCTACACTGACCGCTCTGTTGTTAGCCGCCACATAAAGGAGTAACGACTCTTTCTCAGCCGTAGCGGCTAACACTGGCAGCTCAGTCAACTCTTTTTTAAGAGCTTCAAGTGCTTCAGCCGCTGCCTTGCTCCACTTAAATTTGTCTGTCTTCTTCATCATCTGGTATAAGGGAATGGCCTTCTCCGCAAGACGGCTTATGAACCGGCTCAACGCAGCAATCCGTCCTGCAAGGCGCCGAACGTCATTAATGCACGTCGTCTCTCCTAAAGTAGTGATAGCCTTAATTTTATTTGGGTTAGCGTCAATGCCCCGCTCAGAGACCAAGAAACCCAAAAGTTTTCCTTCTGGAACACGAAAAACACAGTTCGTCGGGTTAAGCATCATTTTGTAGACCCGGAGATTGTCAAAATTTTCCTTCAGATCCTCTAGGAGAGTTTCCTTCTTTCTGGATTTAACCACGATGTGATCTACATAAGCATGAACATTTCAGCCAATCTGACTGTGTAGGCAGTTTTGCACACATCGTTGGTATGTCGCCTGGGCACTCTTGAGCCCGAAAGGCATGGAGACATAGCAGAACGCCCCAAAGGGTGTAATAAACGTTGTCTTCTCCTGATCTTTCATTGCCATCTTGATCTGATGATAACCTGAATATGCATCCAGGAAGCATAAACTTTCACACCCGGCTATAGCATCAATAATCTGATCGATACGAGGTAGTGCAAAAGGGTCAGCCGGGCAGGCCTTGTTAAGGTATGTGTAATCTATATATATATACGCCAGGTGCCGTTCTTTTTGAGCGCTAGCCCCGGGTTAGCCAACCACTCCGGGTGAAAAACTTCCACTATAAAGCCTGCAGCCAAGAGCCGGGCAACTTCCTCCCCAATAGCTTTACGTCTCTCTTCGTTGAACCGTCGTAGAAACTGTTTAATCGGCTTAAACTTCGGATCCACATTAAGGTTGTGCTCAGCGAACTCTCTCAGTACACCCGGCATGTCAGAAGGTTTCCATGCAAAGATGTCCCGATTCTCACGGATGAATTCGATGAGCGCGCTTTCCTATTTGGGATCCATGTGAGCCCCAATGATGAACTGCTTGGATGAGTCGCCCGGATTGAAATCTGCTGCCTTGGTATCATCCGCTGAAAACTTGAGTGGAGGCTCAACTTCCGTAGTAGGCTTCTTCAGCAGGGTCATATCCTCCGGGTCAACGTTCTCCTTGTAGAACTTCAGCTCCTCCTGGGCACAACTAGACTCTGCATACACCGCATCTCCTTCCTCACACTCGAGAGCCGTTTTTCAATTAACGTGAACGGTAATTGTACCATTTAAGCCGGGCATTTTGAGTTGTAAATAAACATAGCAAGGCCTAGCCATAAATTTGGCATAAGACGGCCTCCCAAACAGTGCATTATAGGGACTTTTGATTTTAACCACCTCAAACCACAAGGACTCCACCCTGTAATTATACTCATCGCCAAAAGCCACTTCCAAAGTAATCCGGCCCATCGGGTATGCCGACTTACCCGGGACCACACCATGAAAGACGATGGAGGAAGGTTTAAGGTCTTTGTCAAGCAACTTCATCCGCCAGAAAGTGTCATAATAAAGGATGTTGATACTGCTGCCTCCGTCCATGAGCACCTTGTTCACCATATAGCCATTCACCTGAGGGGCCACAACAAGAGCGAGCCGGCCCAGGTCATCTACCCGTGGCGGGTGATCCTCCTGGCTCCACATTATGTCATACTCAGACCATGGTAAGTACCGCGGGAGAGCCAGAGCAACCGCATTAACCGCTCGCCTCTGCAACTTCTCGTCTCGTTTATTGTGACCGGTCATGAATACGTGATACTATCCAAAACTGAGCTGCTTCGGGTTACTCTGAAACCCGGACTGATTGCGCTGCTGCTGATTGTTGTTATTGCTGTTGTTGCCAGGATGTTGTTGGTGCCCCCCTTGGTTATTCTGACCCGGATGCTCGACTGCTGAACCGCCGGCGCCAAATCCAGCCCCTGATCCGCCGTGCCCTGAGCCGCTAGGCGGGCCACCGCCTAGTTATTACGCGGTTGGGAATGCTGGTTTTTGAATCTCTGCATGATAAAGCAATCACCCCACGCATGTAACGCCGGCTTATCAAGCGTGCTGTGCTCCGGACAAGGCTTCCTAAGCGCTTCTTCTAAATTGAAAGGACCTCTATTCCTTTGGTGAAACGGCCTGAATTTTCCGTTCCCCTTGGGATGGTTCTGTTCTGTGTTGGTGTTTGCCACTAGCTCTGACCCGCCATCAACGTTCTTCCGTTTATTATGATTCCCATTGCTCACAAAGCCTTTGCCTTGATTGTTCTTCTTCCCTTGGTTGGCTTTCTCATCATCCGAACTTGGATCCTTGGTGTTATCTAAGTCGGCATACTTTGTCAGGGCCATCATGAGCTCTCCCATATCCTGACACGTGTGCTTGAGCCGGCCGAGCTTCTATTTCAATGGAACAAAATGACAGTTCTTTTAAAGAATAAGCACCCTTGAGCCGCCGTAATCTGCTCCGAAGAGTGAATAATGGTCGACACCCGCCGGACCCAATGATGGGCCAACTCATTCTCCTGTTGAACACAATGGTCCAAGTCTACAATGGTCATAGGCTGCTTACAGGTCCCATGAAAATTCTTGATAAACTTCGCTCTTAGTTCCGCCCATGAACTTATCGTTAGGCGGCAAAACTTTCAACCATGTGCGAGCCGGACCCTCAAGCATCATGATGAAATATTTTTGCACATACCGCCTCACTGACGTCCAGCATCTCCATGGCCAGCTCATAACTCTCAACCCAAGCCTCAGGGGGTAGATCAGCTATGTAATTCGGAACTTTTCGAGGCCCCTTAAAATCTTTCGGTAGTCATTCACTTCTCAGAGCCGAAGTTAAACATGGCACCCCTACGGCTCTGGTACTAACTACTCCCATTGAGACGAAAAGCGCCGGCTCTGGACGGGTTGCCGCTATCTCTGCCTCTCACCTGTTCCTCACCCGGTCCGCGAGGGCTTGTGCATCTAGAGCCGCCTACTCATCCTCCGGTGGTCCATGATGCGGATGACTACTGGAACACGCCCGCGACTCGTAGCGCCAGCTAAAACTTTGACTGGGGAGGGGGGTAGAGTGAACCCGGCTCTGGCTGTGAGCATATCTCTCTTGCTGGGCCATGGCCATCTGCAAATATCCAATGGCGTTTCACACGTCCTTCGCAAAGGGTGCTTCATCTGGGATGGGAATCGTCTCAAGCCGGGTGGCCGCCGCCACCATGTTCTCAGCCGGGTTAGGGTAATAACACGACGGTGTCGGTAAAGCTCTAAGTGAGGTTTGGTTATGCTGGGGTGGATGAGTTGCCGGGCGTTCCATCGGGCGGCTTTTCGGCGCGCCCGTAACCCGCCCCGCACCAAGGGTATTAAATAGGTTCCTTGCTTTGTAATGTTCTGGCAGATGGGAGCCTCCTCCGGTGCACCACGACTGCTAACCTTTGTTACAGCTCCAGATGAAAAGCATCTGCCTTGATACGCTCCGCCTCTTCCTCCATCCGGATCTTCAGCTCAGCCATCCTTTGTCGTTCCTCTACCATCCGGACCTTGATCCGTGCCACCTCTAAATTCTGGGCTGCTTGATTGTCCGGTGTTACTTCCGTGGCCATGAGAGCTGTAAGCTCGTCCATCAATTCCACTAGAACCTGAGCCGACGGCGGCGGGCTATCACCCGCTATGGCGGCTCCCGCAGCTGTGTTACCAGCGGCTGGAGACGATCCCGCCATGAACACCGCCGCATGAACCGGGGGTCTTGGAGCATCCGACTCAAAGCCCTCTACCTCAGAATAGGTGTCGTAGTAGTCCCCAAGGCCACCGTTACTGAGCCGATACACTGACTCTGTCTCCCCACTAGAGGACTCATCTTCCGAGCAAACAAGAGTTCCCTGTGACCCGGACGCTTCCGGGTCCATACCTTGAGTAAAGCCCATGAGAACATGCCTTTGAGTCCACACACCACTTGCAGATTGGAGACGCCAAGCCAGCTCGATGATGTTGGTGCAGATGTCCGGCCCGGGTGTAGATCCATCAGCCTTTGAAATGAAAACCTGGATCCCGCCAAACGGAACCTGGAATCCATACTCCACAAAATCAGCATCAAGCCCCCAGCCAGCGTCATCGATGTAGAGCCGGCCATGGCGACTCTTGCTCATCCTTCCAACCACGTATCCCTCGAGCCCTGGGATAGAGCCCTTTGAGAACAAAACACCACCAAGCGCTAGCCCCACGGTGGGCGCCAACTGTCGTGGATTTAGCACGGCAGATGTCCAGGTGAACGGACTTTGATTCGAGGCCATCGCTATTGGGGTGGACTCAAAGGGGTTGATCGGGACGAAAGACACGGATTTACCCAGGTTTGGCCCCTCAAATCGAGGTAATAGCCTACGTCCTACTTGTGTTTGTATTGCTTGTGTATCGATTACAAGGAGCGAGAAGCTTGACCTAGTTCTCGATCACCAGTCCTCTAAGTTGCCCCGGGTCTGCCTTTATATAGGAGGTTAGGACCACCGGGTCGTTACAATTGTTTAACCGAGTCTAATTGTATGTCCAAGTCTCTCTCTATCTTCTTGTCCAAGCTATCTTTGATACGACTTACAAGCCCGGGTCTTCTCCGTCCGGGCCGTCGTGCGACCCACACCTTGAGTCGCCTATCTTCCTGGGCCACCAGTCTTATGGCTCACCCTTGGGCCGGCTCATGAGCCAGCAACATGACCCGGAGCCTCCAGGGCGGGTCATATCGCGGGTTTATATCCCCAACACGCTGCGATCCGAACATTCAGGGAACCTCGGGGTCCGGTTTCCGAGAAGTCGTCAAAACTAACAAATTTGGCCTCTTCTGATCAGTTTTCCATACTATTACTCACGTATTTTGGCTCCCACAGCGATCTGAATGTTCGGGGAACTCCGGTGTCCGGTTATGGGGAACTCGTGAAAACTCGCAGATTTGGCATCTTCTGACAAGTTTTCTATACTATTTCTCACTAATTTTGGCTCCCACTGCGATCCGAACATTCAGGGATCCCAGGGGTCCGGTTTCCGGGAACTTGTCAAATGCAGATTTGGCCTGTTCTGGCCACTTTTCTATACTATTAATCACTGATTTCGGTTCCCGTTGTGATTCGAACGTTCAGGGAACCCATGGGTCCAGTTATGCGCAACTCATCAAAACTCGTAAATTTTACCTATTCTGACCAGTTTTCTATAATATTACTGACTGATTTTGGGTCCCGATGTGATCTGAACTTTTGAGAAACCTTGGTGTTCTTTTACAGGGAACCCCGGGGTTCTTTTACGGGGAACTCGTCAAAACTAGCAGATTTGGCCTATTCTGGCCATTTTTCGATACTATTACTCACTGATTTTGGGTCCCGCTGTGATTCGATCGTTCTGGGAACCCGAGTGTCCGGTTATCGGGCACTCGTAAAATCTCGCAGATTCGGCCTGTTCTGGCCAGTTTTTTATACCATTACTCACCGATTTCGGTTCCCGCTGCTATCCGAACGTTCGGGGAACTCCGGGGTCCGGTTATGGGGAACTCGTAAAATCTCGCAGTTTTGGTCTGTTCTGGCCTGTTTTTTATACTATTACTCACTGATTTTGGGTTTTGTTGCGGTCCGAACGTTCGGGGAACTCAGGGGTCTAGTTATGGGGAACTCGTTAAAACTTGCAGAATTGGCCTATTCTGACCAATTTTCTATACTATTACTCACTGATTTTGGTTCCTGCTGGGGTCCGAACATTCAGGGAACCCCGGGGTCTAGTTACGGGGAACTCGTGAGAACTCGCATATTTGGCCTCTTCTTACCTGTTTTCTATACTATTACTCACTGATTTTGGCTCCCACTGCAATCTGAACAATCGGGGAACCCCGTTGTCTGGTTATGGGGAACTCGTAAAAACTCGCAAATTTGGCCTCTTCTGACCAATTTTGTATGCTATTACTCACTGATTTTGGCTCCCGCTACGATCCGAACGTTCGGGGAACCCATTGGTCCGGTTTCTAAGAACTCATCAAAAGTCGCAAATTTGGCCTGTTCTGGCCACTTTTCTATACTATTAATCACTGATTTCGGTTCCCGTTGCGATCCGAACGTTCAGGGAACCCAGGGGTCCGGTTATGGGCAACTCATGAAAACTCGCAGATTTGACCTATTCTGACTAGTTTTCTGTACTATTACTCACTGATTTTGGGTCCCGATGTGATCCGAGCATTCGGGGAACCCCGGGGTTCTTTTATGGGGAACTCGTCAAAACTAGCAGATTTGACCTATTCTGGCCAGTTTTCGATACTATTACTCACTCATTTTGGGTCCCGCTGTGATCCGATCGTTTTGGAAACCTCAGTGTCCGGTTGCGGGGAACTTGTCAAATCTCGCAGATTCGGCCTGTTCTGGGTAGTTTTTATACTATTACTCACTCATTTTGGGTCCCGCTGCGATCCAAATGTTCGAGGAACCGCGGGGTCCAGTTACGGGGAACTCGTCAAATCTCGCATAATTGGCCTATTCTGACCAGTTTTCTATACTATTACTCACTGATTTCGGTTCCCGATGCAATCTGGTCATTCGGGAATCTCCGGGGTCCGGTAATGGGGAACTCGTCAAAAATCATAGATTTGGCCTATTCTGGCAATTTTCTATACTATTACTCAATGATTTTGATTCCCATTGCGATCCGAACGTTCAGGGAACCCTGGGGCCTGGTTACGGGGAACTCGTCGGAACTTGCAGAATTGGCCTATTCTCACTAGTTTTCAGTACAATTACTCACTGATTTTGGCTCCCACTGCTATCTGAACGTACGGGGAACCCCGGGGTCCGACTATTGAGAACTCGTGAAAACTCACAGATTTGGCCTCTTCTGACCAGTTTTCTATACTATTACTCGCTGATTTTGGCCCCCGTTACGACCCGGACGTTCGGGGAACCCCGGGGTCCGGTTTTCGGGACCTCGTCAAAACTCGCAGATTTGGCCTCCCCTGACCAATTTTCTATACTATTTCTCACTGGTTTTGGCTCCCGCTGCGATCAGAACGTTCGAGGATCCAAGGGTTCCGGTTTTTGGGAACTCATCGAAATTCGCAGATTTGGCCTGTTCTGGCCACTTTTCTATACTATTAATCACTGATTTTGGTTCCCGTTGCGATCCGAATGTTCACGGAACCCATGGGTCCGGCTATGGGCAACTCATGAAAACTCGCAGATTTGACCTATTCTGACTAGTTTTCTATACTATTACTCACTGATTTGGGGTCCCGATGTGATCCGAACTTTCGGGGAACCCCGGGGTTCTTTTACGGGGAACTCGTCAAAACTAGCAGATTTGACCTATTCTGGCCAGTTTTCAATACTATTACTCATTCATTTTGGGTCCCGCTGCGATCCGATCTTTCAGGGAACCTTAGTGTCTGGTTACGGGGAACTCGTCAAATCTCGCAGATTGTGCCTGTTCTGGCTAGTTTTTTATACTATTACTCACTCATTTTGGGTCCCGCTGCGATCCAAATGTTCGAGGAACCGCGGGGTCCAGTTACGGGGAACTCGTCAAAACTCGCATAATTGGCCTATTCTGACCAGTTTTCTATACTATTACTCACTGATTTCGATTCCCGCTGCGATCCGAAGGTTCGGGGAACTCCGGGGCCCGGCTACGGGGAACTCGTCAAATCTCGCAGTTTCGGCATGTTCTGGTCAGTTTTTATACTATTACTAACTGGTTTTGGGTCCTGCTGCGATCCAAACGTTTGGGGAACCTCGGGGGTCCGGTTTCTGGGAGCTCATCAAAACTCTCAGATTTGGCCTGTTCTGGCCACTTTTCTATACTATTAATCACTGATTTCGGTTCTCGTTGCGATCCGAACATTTAGGGAACCCAGGGGTCTGATTATGGGCAACTCATGAAAACTCGCAGATTTGACCTATTCTGACTAGTTTTCTATACTATTACTCACTGATTTTGGGTCCCGATGTGATCCGAGCATTCGGGGAACCTCGGGGTTCTTTTATGGGGAACTCGTCAAAACTAGCAGATTTGACCTATTCTGGCCAATTTTCGATACTATTACTCACTGATTTTGGGTCCCGCTGTGATCCGATCGTTTTGGAAACCTCAGTGTCCGGTTACGGGGAACTCGTCAAATCTCGCAGATTCGGCCTGTTCTGGCTAGTTTTTTATACTATTACTCACTCATTTTGGGTCCCGCTGCGATCCGAATGTTCGAGGAACCGCGTGCTCCAGTTACGGGGAACTCGCCAAATCTCGCATAATTGGCCTATTCTGACCAGTTTTCTATACTATTACTCACTGATTTCGGTTCCCGATGCAATCTGGTCATTCGGGAATCTCCGGGGTCCGGTTACGGGGAACTCGTCGAAAATCATAGATTTGGCCTATTCTGCCAATTTTCTATACTATTACCTAATGATTTCGATTCCCATTGCGATCCGAACGTTCAGGGAACCCTGGGGCCTGGTTATGGGGAACTCGTCGGAACTTGTAGAATTGGCCTATTCTCACTAGTTTTCTGTACTATTACTCACTGATTGTGGCTCCCACTGCTATCTGAACGTTCGGGGAACCCCGGGGTCCGACTATTGAGAACTCGTGAAAACTCGCAGATTTGGCCTCTTCTGACCAGTTTTCTATACTATTACTCGCTGATTTTGGCCCCCGTTACGACCCGGACGTTCGGGGAACCCCAGGGTCCGGTTTTTGTGACCTCGTCAAAACTCGCAGATTTGGCCTCCGCTGACCAATTTTCTATACTATTCCTCACTGATTTGGGCTCCCGCTGCGATCAGAACGTTCGAGGATCCAAGGGTTCCGGTTTTTGGGAACTCATCAAAACTCGCAGATTTGGCCTGTTCTGGCCACTTTTCTATAGTATTAGTCACTGATTTTGGGTCTCGCTGCGATCCGAACATTCGGCGAACTCCGGGGTCTGGTTATGGGGAAATTGGCAAAACTCGCAGAATTGGCCTATTCCGACCAGTTTTCTATGCTATTACTCACTAATTTCGGTCCCGCTGTGATCCGAACGTTCGGGGAACTCCGGGGTCCAATTACGGAGAACTCATCAAAACTCGTAGATTTGGCCTATTCAGGCAGTTTTCTATACTATTACTCAATGATTTCGGTTCCCGCTGCAATCCGAACGTTTAGAAAACCCAAGGTCCGGTTACACGCAACTCGTCAAAACTCGCAGATTTGGCCTATTCTGACTTGTTTTCTGTCCTATTACTATCTGATTTAGGGTCCCGATGCGATCCGATTGTTGAGGGAACCCCGGGGTCCGGTTACGGGGAACTCATCAAAACTCGTAGATTTGGCCTCTTCTGACCTGTTTTCTATACTATAACTCATTGATTTTGGCTCCCACTGCAATCTGAACGTTTGGGGAACCCCAGTGTCCGGTTATGGGGAACTCGTGAAAACTCGCAGATTTGGCCTCTTCTGACCAATTTTGTATACTATTACTTACTGATTTTGGCTACCGCTGCGATCTGAACGTTCGGGGAACCTCGGGGTCCAGTTTTCGAGAAGTCATCAAAACTCACAAATTTGGCCTCTTCTGATCAGTTTTCCATACTATTACTCACTGATTTTGGCTCCCACAGCAATCTGAATGTTCGGGGAACTCCGGTGTCCAGTTTATGGGAACTCGTGAAAACCCGCAGATTTGGCCTCTTATGACCAGGTTTTCTATACTATTTCTCACTAATTTTTTCTCCTGCTGCGATCCGAACGTTCAGGGATCCTAGGGGTCTTGTTTTCGGGAACTTGTCAAACGTAGATTTGGCCTATTCTGGCCACTTTTCTATACTATTAAGCACTGATTTCGGTTCCCGTTGTGATTTGAACGTTCAGGGAAGCCATGCGTCCGGTTATGGGCAACTCATCAAAACTCATAAATTTTGCCTATTCTGACCAGTTTTCTATAATATTACTCACTAATTTTGGGCCCCGATGTGATCCGAACTTTCGGGAAACCCCAGTGTTCTTTTACGGGGAACTCCGAGGTTCTTTTATGGGGAACTCGTCAAAACTAGCAGATTTGGCCTATTCTGGCCAATTTTCGATACTATTACTCACAGATTTTGGGTCCTGCTGTGATCTAATCGTTCTGGGAACCCGAGGGTCCGGTTATGGGGCACTCGTCAAATCTCGCAGATTCGGCCTGTTCTGGCCAGTTTTTTATACCATTACTCACTGATTTCGGTACCTGCTGCTATCCAAACGTTTGGGGAACTCCAGGGTCCGGTTACGGGGAACTCGTCAAATCTTGTAGTTTTAGTCTGTTCTCGCCTGTTTTTTATACTATTACTCACTGATTTTGGGTTCCGTTGCGATACGAACGTTCGGGGAACCCAGGGGTCTGGTTACGGGGATCTCGTCAAAACTTACAGAATTGGCCTATTCTGACCAATTTTCTGTACTATTACTCACTGATTTTGGTTCCCGCTGGGGTCCGAACATTCAGGGAACTTCGGGGTCCAGTCACGGGGAACTCATGAGAACTCGCATATTTGGCCTCTTCTTACCTGTTTTCTATACTATTACTCACTGATTTTGGCTCCCACTTCGATCTGAACGTTCGGGGAAACCCGGCGTCCGGTTATGGGGAACTCGTGAAAACTCGCCGATTTGGCCTCTTTTGACCAATTTCGTATGCTATTACGCACTGATTTTGGGTCCCGATATGATCCAAACTTTCGGGAAACCCTGGTGTTCTTTTACGGGGAACCCCGGGGTTCTTTTACGGGGAACTCGTCAAAACTAGCAGATTTGGCCTATTCTGGCCAATTTTCGATACTATTACTCACTGATTTTGCGTCCCACTATGATCCGATCGTTCTAGGAACCCAGGTGTCCGGGTATGGGGCACTCGTCAAATCTCGCAGATTCGGCCTGTTCTGGCCAGTTGTTTATACCATTACTCACCGATTTCGGTTCCCGCTGCTATCCGAACGTTCGGGGAACTCCGGGATCCAGTTATGGGGAACTCGTAAAATCTCACAGTTTTGGTCTGTTTTGGCCTGTTTTTTATACTATTACTCACTGATTTTGGGTTCCGTTGCGATCCGAACGTTCGGGGAACCCAGGGGTCTGGTTATATTGAACTCGTCAAAACTTGCATAATTGGCCTATTCTAACCAATTTTCTATACTATTACTCATTGATTTTGGTTCCTGCTGGGGTCCAAACATTCGGGGAACTCCGGGGTCCAGTTACGGGGAACTCGTCAAAACTTGCAGAATTGGCCTATTCTGACCAATTTTCTATACTATTACTCACTGATTTTTGTTCCCGCTGGGGGTCCGAACATTCGGGGAACTCCGGGGTCCAGTTACGGGGAACTCGTGAGAACTCGCATATTTGGCCTCTTCTTAGTTGTTTTCTATACTATTACTCACTGATTTTGGCTCCCACTGCGATCTGAACGTTCGGGGAACCCCGGTGTCCGGTTATGGGGAACTCCTGAAAACTCGCAGATTTGGCCTATTCTGACCAATTTTGTATGCTGTTACTCACTGATTTTGGCTCCCGCTACGATCCGATCATTCGGGGAACCCAGGGGTCGGGTTTCTGAGAACTCATCAAAACTCGTAGATTTGGTCTGTTCTGGCCACTTTTCTATCCTATTAATCACTGATTTCGCTTCCCATTGCGATCCGAATGTTCAGGGAACCTAGGGGTCCGGTTATGGGCAACTTATGAAAACTCGCAGATTTGATCTATTCTGACTAGTTTTCTATACTACTACTCACTGATTTTGGGTCCCGCTGCGATCTGAGAATTCGGGGAACCCCGGGGTTCTTTTATGGGGAACTCGTCAAAACTAGCAGATTTGACCTATCCTGGCCAGTTTTCGATACTATTACTCACTGATTTTGGGTCCCGCTGTGATCCGATCGTTTTGGGAACCTCGGTGTCCGGTTACGGGGAACTCGTCAAATCTTGCAGATTCTGCCTATTCTGGCTAGTTTTTTATACTATTACTCACTCATGTTGGGTCCCGCTGCGATCTGAATGTTCGAGGAACCGCGGGGTCCAGTTACGGGGAACTCGTCAAAACTAGCATAATTGGCCTCTTCTGACCAGTTTTATATACTATTACTCACTGATTTCGGTTCCCGATGCGACCCGGTTATTCGGGAATCTCCGGGGTCCGGTTACGGGGAACTCGTCAAAAATCATAGATTCGGTCTTTCTGGCAATTTTCTATACTATTAATCAATGATTTCGATTCCCATCGCGACCCGAACGTTCAGGGAACCCTGGGCCTGGTTATGGCGAACTTGTCAGAACTCGCAGAATTGGCCTATTCTCACTAGTTTTCTGTACTATTACTCACTGATTTTGGCTCCCACTGCTATCTGAACATTCGGGGAACCCCAGGGTCCGATTATTGAGAACTTGTGAAAACTCGCAGATTTGGCCTCTTCTGACTAGTTTTCTATAGTATTACTCGCTGATTTTGGCCCCCGTTACGACCCGGACGTTCGGGGAATCCCGGGGTCCGGTTTTCGGGACCTCGTCAAAACTCGCAGATTTGGCCTCCTTTTACCAATTTTCTATACTATTTCTCACTGATTTTGGCTCCCGCTGGGATCAGAACGTTCGAGGATCAAAGGGTTTCGGTTTTCGGGAACTCGTCAAAACTCGTAGATTTGGCCTGTTTTGGACACTTTTCTATACTATTAGTCACTGCTTTTGGGTCTCGCTGCGATTCGAACATTCGGAGAACTCCGAGGTCTGGTTATGGGGAACTTGGCAAAACTCACAGAATCGGCCTATTCCGACCAGTTTTCTATACTATTACGCACTTATTTCGGTCCCGCTGTGATCCGAACGTTCGGGGAACTCCGGGGTCCAATTACGGAGAACTCGTCAAAACTCGCAGATTTGGCCTGTTTAGGCAGTTTTCTATACTATTACTCAATGATTTTGGTTCCCGCTACAATCCGAACGTTTAGGGAACCCAAGGTCCGGTTACACGCAACTCATCAAAACTCGCAGATATGGCCTATTTTGACTAGTTTTCTTTACTATTACTATCTGATTTAGGGTCCCGATGCGATCCGATCGTTGAGGGAACCCTGGGGTCCGGTTACGGGGAACTCATCAAAACTCGCAGATTTGGCCTCTTCTGACCTGTTTTCTATACTATAACTCACTCATTTTGGCTCCCATTGCAATCTGAACGTTCGTGGAACCCTAGTGACCGGTTATGGGGAACTCGTGAAAACTCACAGATTTGACCTCTTCTGACCAATTTTGTATACTATTACTCACTGATTTTGGCTACCGCTGCGATCCGAACGTTCGGGGAACCTCGGGGTCCAGTTTCCGAGAAGTCGTCAAAACTAGCAGATTTTGCCTATTCTGGCCAATTTTCGATACTATTACTCACTGATTTTGGGTCCCGCTGTGATCCGATCGTTTTGGGAACCTGGGTGTCCGGTTATGGGGGACTCGTCAGATCTCGCAGATTCGACCTGTTCTGGCCAGTTTTTTATACCATTACTCACCGATTTTTGTTCCCGCTGCTATTCAAACGTTCGGGGAACTCCGGGGTCCGGTTACGGGGAACTCGTCAAATCTCGCAGTTTTGGTCTGTTCTGGCCTGTTTTTTATACTATTACTCATTGATTTTGGGTTCCGTTGCGATCCGAATGTTCGGGGAACCCAGGGGTCTGGTTACGGGGAACTCGTCAAAACTTGCAGAATTGGCCTATTCTGACCAATTTTCTATACTATTACTCACTGATTTTTGTTCCCGCTGGGGGTCCGAACATTCGGGGAACTCCGGGGTCCATTTACGGGGAACTCCGGGTTCCAGTTACGGGGAACTCGTGAGAACTCGCATATTTGGCCTCTTCTTACTTGTTTTCTATACTATTACTCACTGATTTTGGCTCCCACTGCGATCTGAACGTTCGGGGAAACCCGGTGTCCGGTTATGGGGAACTCGTGAAAACTCGCAGATTTGGCCTATTCTGACCAATTTTGTATGCTGTTACTCACTGATTTTGGCTCCCGCTACGATCCGATCGTTCGGGGAACCGAGGGTCCGGTTTCTGAGAACTCATCAAAACTCGTAGATTTGGCCTTTTCTGGCCACTTTTCTATACTATTAATCACCGATTTCGCTTCCCGTTGCGATCCGAATATTCAGAGAACCCAGGGGTCCGGTTATGGGCAACTTATGAAAACTCGCAAATTTGACCTATTCTGACTAGTTTTCTATACTATTACTCACTGATTTTGGGTCCCGGTGTGACCCAAACATTCGGGGAACCCCGGGGTTCTTTTACGGGGAACTCGTCAAAACTAGCAGATTTAACCTATTCTGGCCAGTTTTCGATACTATTACTCAATGATTTTGGGTCCTGCTGTGATCTGATCGTTCTGGGAACCCGAGTGTCCGGTTATGGGGCACTCGTCAAATCTCGCAGATTCGGCCTGTTCTGGCCAGCTTTTTATACCATTACTCACCGATTTCGGTTCCTGTTGCTATCCAAACGTTCGGGGAACTCTGGGGTCCGGTTACTGGGAACTCGTCAAATCTCGTAGTTTTGGTTTGTTCTGGCCTGTTTTTTATACGATTACTCCCTGATTTTGGGTTCCGTTGCGATCCGAACGTTCGGGAAACCCTGGGGTCTGGTTACGGGGAACTCGTTAAAACTTGCAGAATTGCCCTATTCTGACAAATTTTCTGTACTATTACTCACTAATTTTGGTTCCCACTGGGGTCCGAACATTCAGGGAACTTCGGGGTCCAGTTACGGGGAACTCATGAGAACTCGCATATTTGGCCTCTTCTTACCTGTTTTCTATACTATTACTCACTGATTTTGGCTCCCACTGCGATCTGAACGTTCGGGGAAACCCGGTGTCCGGTTATGGGGAACTCGTGAAAACTCGCAGATATGGCCTCTTCTGACCAATTTTGTATCCTATTACTCACTGATTTTGGGTTCTGATGTGATCCAAATTTCGGGAAATACTGGTGTTCTTTTACGGGGAACCCCGGTGTTCTTTTATGGGGAACTCGTAAAAACTAGCAGATTTGGCCTATTCTAGCCAATTTTCGATACTATTACTCACTGATTTTGCGTCCCGCTGTGATCCGATCGTTCTAGGAACCCAGGTGTCCGGGTATGGGGCACTCTCCAAATCACGCAGATTCAGAATGTTCTAGCTAGTTTTTTATACCATTACTCACCGATTTCGGTTCCCGCTGCTATCCGAACGTTCGGGGAACTCCGGGGTCCGGTTATTGAGAACTCGTGAAAACTCGCAGATTTGGCCTCTTCTGACCAGTTTTCTATACTATTACTCGCTGATTTTGGCCCCCGTTACGACCCGGACGTTCGGGGAACCCCGGGGTCCGGTTTTCGGGACCTCGTCAAAACTCGCATATTTCGCCTCCCCTGACCAATTTTCTATACTATTTCTCACTGATTTTGGCTCCCGCTGCGATCAGAACGTTCGAGGATCCAAGGGTTCCGGTTTTTGGGAACTCATCAAAACTCGCAGATTTGGCCTGTTCTGGCCACTTTTCTATACTATTAATCACTGATTTTGGTTCCCGTTGCGATTCGAATGTTCATGGAACCCATGGGTCCGGCTATGGGCAACTCATGAAAACTCGCAGATTTGACCTATTCTGACTAGTTTTCTGTACTATTACTCACTGATTTGGGGTCCCGATGTGATCCGAACTTTCGGGGAACCCCGGGGTTCTTTTACGGGGAACTCGTCAAAACTAGGAGATTTGACCTATTCTGGCCAGTTTTCGATACTATTACTCATTCATTTTGGGTCCCGCTGCGATCCGATCTTTCAGGGAACCTTAGTGTCTGGTTACGGGGAACTCGTCAAATCTCGCAGATTGTGCCTGTTCTGGGTAGTTTTTTATACTATTACTCACTCATTTTGGGTCCCGCTGCGATCCAAATGTTCGAGGAACCGCGGGGTCCAGTTACGGGGAACTCGTCAAAACTCGCATAATTGGCCTATTCTGACCAGTTTTCTATACTATTACTCACTGATTTCGATTCCCGCTGCGATCCGAAGGTTCTAGGAACTCCGGGGCCCGGTTACGGGGAAATCGTCAAATCTCGCAGTTTCGGCATGTTCTGGTCAGTTTTTATACTATTACTCACTGGTTTTGGGTCCTGCTGCGATCCAAACGTTTGGGGAACCTCGGGGGTCCGGTTTCTGGGAGCTCATCAAAACTCTCAGATTTGGCCTGTTCTGGCCACTTTTCTATACTATTAATCACTGATTTCGGTTCCCGTTGCGATCCGAACGTTCAGGGAACCCAGGGGTCTGATTATGGGCAACTCATGAAAACTCGTAGATATGACCTATTCTGACTAGTTTTCTATACTATTACTCACTGATTTTGGGTCCCGATGTGATCCGAGCATTCGGGGAACCCCGGGGTTCTTTTATGGGCAACTCGTCAAAACTAGCAGATTTGACCTATTCTGGCCAATTTTCGATACTATTACTCACTGATTTTGGGTCCCGCTGTGATCCGATCGTTTTGGAAACCTCAGTGTCCGGTTACGGGGAACTCGTCAAATCTCGCAGACTCGGCCTGTTCTGGCTAGTTTTTTATACTATTACTCACTCATTTTGGGTCCCACTTCGATCCGAATGTTCGAGGAACCGCGGGGTCCTGTTACGGGGAACTCGTCAAACCTCGCACAATTGGCCTATTCTGACCAATTTTCTATACTATTACTCACTGATTTCGGTTCCCGATGCAATCTGGTCATTCGGGAATCTCCGGGGTCCGGTTACGGGGAACTCGTCGAAAATCATAGATTTGGCCTATTCTGGCAATTTTCTATACTATTACTCAATGATTTCGATTCCCATTGCGATCCGAACGTTCAGGGAACCCTGGGGCCTGGTTATGGGGAACTCGTCGGAACTTGCAGAATTGGCCTATTCTCACTAGTTTTCTGTACTATTACTCACTGATTGTGGCACCCACTGCTATGTGAACGTTCGGGGAACCCCCGGGGTCCGACTATTGAGAACTCGTGAAAACTCGCAGATTTGGCCTCTTCTGACCAGTTTTCTATACTATTACTCGCTGATTTTGGCCCCCGTTACGACCCGGACGTTCGGGGAACCCCAGGGTCCGGTTTTTGTGACCTCGTCAAAACTCACAGATTTGGCCTCCGCTGACCAATTTTCTATACTATTTCTCATTGATTTGGCCTCCCGCTGCGATCAGAAAGTTCGAGGATCCAAGGGTTCCGGTTTTTGGGAACTCATCAAAACTCGCAGATTTGGCCTGTTCTGGCCACTTTTCTATAGTATTAGTCACTGATTTTGGGTCTCGCTGCGATCCGAACATTCGGCGAACTCCGGGGTCTGGTTATGGGGAAATTGGCAAAACTCGCAGAATTGGCCTATTCCGACCAGTTTTCTATGCTATTACTCACTAATTTCGGTCCCGCTATGATCCGAACGTTCGGGGAACTCCGGGGTCCAATTACGGAGAACTCGTCAAAACTCGCAGATTTGGCCTGTTTAGGCAGTTTTCTATACTATTACTCAATGATTTTGGTTCCCGCTACAATCCGAACGTTTAGGGAACCCAAGGTCCGGTTACACGCAGCTCATCAAAACTCGCAGATATGGCCTATTTTGACTAGTTTTCTTTACTATTACTATCTGATTTAGGGTCCCGATGCGATCCGATCGTTGAGGGAACCCTGGGGTCCGGTTACGGGGAACTCATCAAAACTCGCAGATTTGGCCTCTTCTGACCTGTTTTCTATACTATAACTCACTCATTTTGGCTCCCATTGCAATCTGAACGTTCGTGGAACCCTAGTGACCGGTTATGGGGAACTCGTGAAAACTCACAGATTTGACCTCTTCTGACCAATTTTGTATACTATTACTCACTGATTTTGGCTACCGCTGCGATCCGAACGTTCGGGGAACCTCGGGGTCCAGTTTCCGAGAAGTCGTCAAAACTAGCAGATTTTGCCTATTCTGGCCAATTTTCGATACTATTACTCACTGATTTTGGGTCCCGCTGTGATCCGATCGTTTTGGGAACCTGGGTGTCCGGTTATGGGGGACTCGTCAGATCTCGCAGATTCGACCTGTTCTGGCCAGTTTTTTATACCATTACTCACCGATTTTTGTTCCCGCTGCTATTCGAACGTTCGGGGAACTCCGGGGTCCGGTTACGGGGAACTCGTCAAATCTCGCAGTTTTGGTCTGTTCTGGCCTGTTTTTTATACTATTACTCATTGATTTTGGGTTCCGTTGCGATCCGAATGTTCGGGGAACCCAGGGGTCTGGTTACGGGGAACTCGTCAAAACTTGCAGAATTGGCCTATTCTGACCAATTTTCTATACTATTACTCACTGATTTTTGTTCCCGCTGGGGGTCCGAACATTCGGGGAACTCCGGGGTCCAGTTACGGGGAACTCCGGGGTCCAGTTACGGGGAACTCGTGAGAACTCGCATATTTGGCCTCTTCTTACTTGTTTTCTATACTATTACTCACTAATTTTGGCTCCCACTGCGATCTGAACGTTCGGGGAAACCCGGTGTCCGGTTATGGGGAACTCGTGAAAACTCGCAGATTTGGCCTATTCTGACCAATTTTGTATGCTGTTACTCACTGATTTTGGCTCCCGCTACGATCCGATCGTTCGGGGAACCGAGGGTCCGGTTTCTGAGAACTCATCAAAACTCGTAGATTTGGCCTTTTCTGGCCACTTTTCCATACTATTAATCACCGATTTCGCTTCCCGTTGCGATCCGAATGTTCAGAGAACCCAGGGGTCCGGTTATGGGCAACTTATGAAAACTCGCAGATTTGACCTATTCTGACTAGTTTTCTGTACTATTACTCACTGATTTGGGGTCCCGATGTGATCCGAACTTTCGGGGAACCCCGGGGTTCTTTTACGGGGAACTCGTCAAAACTAGGAGATTTGACCTATTCTGGCCAGTTTTCGATACTATTACTCATTCATTTTGGGTCCCGCTGCGATCCGATCTTTCAGGGAACCTTAGTGTCTGGTTACGGGGAACTCGTCAAATCTCGCAGATTGTGCCTGTTCTGGGTAGTTTTTTATACTATTACTCACTCATTTTGGGTCCCGCTGCGATCCAAATGTTCGAGGAACCGCGGGGTCCAGTTACGGGGAACTCGTCAAAACTCGCATAATTGGCCTATTCTGACCAGTTTTCTATACTATTACTCACTGATTTCGATTCCCGCTGCGATCCGAAGGTTCTAGGAACTCCGGGGCCCGGTTACGGGGAAATCGTCAAATCTCGCAGTTTCGGCATGTTCTGGTCAGTTTTTATACTATTACTCACTGGTTTTGGGTCCTGCTGCGATCCAAACGTTTGGGGAACCTCAGGGGTCCGGTTTCTGGGAGCTCATCAAAACTCTCAGATTTGGCCTGTTCTGGCCCCTTTTCTATACTATTAATCACTGATTTCGGTTCCCGTTGCGATCCGAACGTTCAGGGAACCCAGGGGTCTGATTATGGGCAACTCATGAAAACTCGTAGATATGACCTATTCTGACTAGTTTTCTATACTATTACTCACTGATTTTGGGTCCCGATGTGATCCGAGCATTCGGGGAACCCCGGGGTTCTTTTATGGGCAACTCGTCAAAACTAGCAGATTTGACCTATTCTGGCCAATTTTCGATACTATTACTCACTGATTTTGGGTCCCGCTGTGATCCGATCGTTTTGGAAACCTCAGTGTCCGGTTACGGGGAACTCGTCAAATCTCGCAGACTCGGCCTGTTCTGGCTAGTTTTTTATACTATTACTCACTCATTTTGGGTCCCACTTCGATCCGAATGTTCGAGGAACCGCGGGGTCCTGTTACGGGGAACTCGTCAAACCTCGCATAATTGGCCTATTCTGACCAATTTTCTATACTATTACTCACTGATTTCGGTTCCCGATGCAATCTGGTCATTCGGGAATCTCCGGGGTCCGGTTACGGGGAACTCGTCGAAAATCATAGATTTGGCCTATTCTGGCAATTTTCTATACTATTACTCAATGATTTCGATTCCCATTGCGATCCGAACATTCAGGGAACCCTGGGGCCTGGTTATGGGGAACTCGTCGGAACTTGCAGAATTGGCCTATTCTCACTAGTTTTCTGTACTATTACTCACTGATTGTGGCACCCACTGCTATGTGAACGTTCGGGGAACCCCCGGGGTCCGACTATTGAGAACTCGTGAAAACTCGCAGATTTGGCCTCTTCTGACCAGTTTTCTATACTATTACTCGCTGATTTTGGCCCCCGTTACGACCCGGACGTTCGGGGAACCCCAGGGTCCGGTTTTTGTGACCTCGTCAAAACTGACAGATTTGGCCTCCGCTGACCAATTTTCTATACTATTTCTCATTGATTTGGCCTCCCGCTGCGATCAGAACATTCGAGGATCCAAGGGTTCCGGTTTTTGGGAACTCATCAAAACTCGCAGATTTGGCCTGTTCTGGCCACTTTTCTATAGTATTAGTCACTGATTTTGGGTCTCGCTGCGATCCGAACATTCGGCGAACTCCGGGGTCTGGTTATGGGGAAATTGGCAAAACTCGCAGAATTGGCCTATTCCGACCAGTTTTCTATGCTATTACTCACTAATTTCGGTCCCGCTATGATCCGAACGTTCGGGGAACTCCGGGGTCCAATTACGGAGAACTCATCAAAACTCGTTGATTTGGCCTATTCAGGCAGTTTTCTATACTATTACTCAATGATTTCGGTTCCCGCTGCAATCCGAACGTTTAGGGAACCCAAGGTCCGGTTACACGCAACTCGTCAAAACTCGCAGATTTGGCCTATTCTGACTAGTTTTCTGTCCTATTACTATCTGATTTAGGGTCCCGATGCGATCCGATTGTTGAGGGAACCCCGGGGTCCGGTTACGGGGAACTCATCAAAACTCGTAGATTTGGCCTCTTCTGACCTGTTTTCTATACTATAACTCATTGATTTTGGCTCCCACTGCAATCTGAACGTTTGGGGAACCCCAGTGTCCGGTTATGGGGAACTCGTGAAAACTCGCAGATTTGGCCTCTTCTGACCAATTTTGTATACTATTACTTACTGATTTTGGCTACCGCTGCGATCCGAACGTTCGGGGAACCTCGGGGTCCAGTTTTCGAGAAGTCGTCAAAACTCACAAATTTGGCCTCTTCTGATCAGTTTTCCATACTATTACTCACTGATTTTGGCTCCCACAGCAATCTGAATGTTCGGGGAACTCCGGTGTCCAGTTTATGGGAACTCGTGAAAACCCGCAGATTTGGCCTCTTATGACCAGTTTTTCTATACTATTTCTCACTAATTTTTTCTCCTGCTGCGATCCGAACGTTCAGGGATCCTAGGGGTCTTGTTTTTGGGAACTTGTCAAACGTAGATTTGGCCTATTCTGGCCAGTTTTCTATACTATTAAGCACTGATTTCGGTTCCCGTTGTGATTTGAACGTTCAGGGAAGCCATGCGTCCGGTTATGGGCAACTCATCAACACTCATAAATTTTGCCTATTCTGACCAGTTTTTTATAATATTACTCACTGATTTTGGGCCCCGATGTGATCTGAACTTTCGGGAAACCCCAGTGTTCTTTTACGGGGAACTCCGAGGTTCTTTTATGGGGAACTCGTCAAAACTAGCAGATTTGGCCTATTCTGGCCAATTTTCGATACTATTACTCACAGATTTTGGGTCCTGCTGTGATCTAATCGTTCTGGGAACCCGAGGGTCCGGTTATGGGGCACTCGTCAAATCTCGCAGATTCGGCCTGTTCTGGCCAGTTTTTTATACCATTACTCACTGATTTCGGTACCTGCTGCTATCCAAACGTTCGGGGAACTCCGGGGTCCGGTTACGGGGAACTCGTCAAATCTCGTAGTTTTAGTCTGTTCTCGCCTGTTTTTTATACTATTACTCACTGATTTTGGGTTCCGTTGCGATACGAACGTTCGGGGAACCCAGGGGTCTGGTTACGGGGATCTCGTCAAAACTTGCAGAATTGGCCTATTCTGACCAATTTTCTGTACTATTACTCACTGATGTTGGTTCCCGCTGGGGTCCGAACATTCAGGGAACTTCGGGGTCCAGTCACGGGGAACTCATGAGAACTCGCATATTTGGCCTCTTCTTACCTGTTTTCTATACTATTACTCACTGATTTTGGCTCCCACTTCGATCTGAACGTTCGGGGAAACCCGGCGTCCGGTTATGGGGAACTCGTGAAAACTCGCCGATTTGGCCTCTTTTGACCAATTTTGTATGCTATTACTCACTGATTTTGGGTCCCGATATGATCCAAAATTTCGGGAAACCCTGGTGTTCTTTTACGGGGAACCCCGGGGTTCTTTTACGGGGAACTCGTCAAAACTAGCAGATTTGGCCTATTCTGGCCAATTTTCGATACTATTACTCACTGATTTTGCGTCCCACTGTGATCCGATCGTTCTAGGAACCCAGGTGTCCGGGTATGGGGCACTCGTCAAATCTCGCAGATTCGGCCTGTTCTGGCCAGTTGTTTATACTATTACTCACCGATTTCGGTTCCCGCTGCTATCCGAACGTTCGGGGAACTCCGGGATCCAGTTATGGGGAACTCGTAAAATCTCGCAGTTTTGGTCTGTTCTGGCCTATTTTTTATACTATTACTCACTGATTTTGGGTTCCGTTGCGATCCGAACGTTCGGGGAACCCAGGGGTCTGGTTATATTGAACTCGTCAAAACTTGCAGAATTGGCCTATTCTGACCAATTTTCTATACTATTACTCATTGATTTTAGTTCCTGCTGGGGTCCAAACATTCGGGGAACTCCGGGGTCCAGTTACGGGGAACTCGTCAAAACTTGCAGAATTGGCCTATTCTGACCAATTTTCTATACTATTACTCACTGATTTTTGTTCCCGCTGGGGGTCCGAACATTCGGGGAACTCCGGGGTCCAGTTACGGGGAACTCGTGAGAACTCGCATATTTGGCCTCTTCTTACTTGTTTTCTATACTATTACTCACTGATTTTGGCTCCCACTGCGATCTGAACGTTCGGGGAACCCCGGTGTCCGGTTATGGGGAACTCCTGAAAGCTCGCAGATTTGGCCTATTATGACCAATTTTGTATGCTGTTACTCACTGATTTTGGCTCCCGCTACGATCCGATCATTCGGGGAACCCAGGGGTCGGGTTTCTGAGAACTCATCAAAACTCGTAGATTTGGTCTGTTCTGGCCACTTTTCTATCCTATTAATCACTGATTTCGCTTCCCATTGCGATCCGAATGTTCAGGGAACCCAGGGGTCCGGTTATGGGCAACTTATGAAAACTCGCAGATTTGATCTATTCTGACTAGTTTTCTATACTACTACTCACTGATTTTGGGTCCCGCTGCGATCCGAGCATTCGGGGAACCCCGGGGTTCTTTTATGGGGAACTCGTCAAAACTAGCAGATTTGACCTATCCTGGCCAGTTTTCTATACTATTACTCACTGATTTTGGGTCCCGCTGTGATCCGATCGTTTTGGGAACCTCGGTGTCCGGTTACGGGGAACTCGTCAAATCTTGCAGATTCTGCCTATTCTGGCTTGTTTTTTATACTATTACTCACTCATGTTGGGTCCCGCTGCGATCTGAATGTTCGAGGAACCGCGGGGTCCAGTTACGGGGAACTCGTCAAAACTAGCATAATTGGCCTCTTCTGACCAGTTTTATGTACTATTACTCACTGATTTCGGTGCCCGATGCGACCCGGTCATTCGGGAATCTCCGGGGTCCGGTTACAGGGAACTCGTCAAAAATCATAGATTCGGTCTTTCTGGCAATTTTCTATACTATTAATCAATGATTTCGATTCCCATCACGACCCGAACGTTCAGGGAACCCTGGGCCTGGTTGTGGGGAACTTGTCAGAACTCGCAGAATTGGCCTATTCTCACTAGTTTTCTGTACTATTACTCGCTGATTTTGGCTCCCACTGCTATCTGAACATTCGGGGAACCCCGGGGTCCGATTATTGAGAACTTGTGAAAACTCGCAGATTTGGCCTCTTCTGACCAGTTTTCTATAGTATTACTCGCTGATTTTGGCCCCCGTTACGACCCGGACTTTCGGGGAATCCCGGGGTCCGGTTTTCGGGACCTCGTCAAAACTCGCAGATTTGGCCTCCTTTTACCAATTTTCTATACTATTTCTCACTGATTTTGGCTCCCGCTGGGATCAGAACGTTCGAGGATCAAAGGGTTTCGGTTTTCGGGAACTCGTCAAAACTCGTAGATTTGGCCTGTTTTGGACACTTTTCTATACTATTAGTCACTGATTTTGGGTCTCGCTGCGATTCGAACATTCGGAGAACTCCGAGGTCTGGTTATGGGGAACTTGGCAAAACTCACAGAATTGGCCTATTCCGACCAGTTTTCTATACTATTACTCACTTATTTCGGTCCCGCTGTGATCCGAACGTTCGGGGAACTCCGGGGTCCAATTACGGAGAACTCGTCAAAACTCGCAGATTTGGCCTATTTAGGCAGTTTTCTATACTATTACTCAATGATTTTGGTTCCCGCTGCAATCCGAACGTTTAGGGAACCCAAGGTCCGGTTACAGGCAACTCATCAAAACTCGCAGATATGGCCTATTTTGACTAGTTTTCTGTACTATTACTATCTGATTTAGGGTCCCGATGCGATTCGATCGTTGAGGGAACCCTGGGGTCCGGTTACGGGGAACTCATCAAAACTCGCAGATTTGGCCTCTTCTGACCTGTTTTCTATACTATAACTCACTGATTTTGGCTCCCATTGCAATCTGAACGTTCGTGGAACCCTAGTGACCGGTTATGGGGAACTCGTGAAAACTCACAGATTTGACCTCTTCTGACCAATTTTGTATACTATTACTCACTGATTTTGGCTACCGCTGCGATCCGAACGTTCGGGGAACCTCGGGGTCCAGTTTCCGAGAAGTCGTTAAAACTAGCAGATTTTGCCTATTCTGGCCAATTTTCGATACTATTACTCACTGATTTTGGGTCCCGCTGTGATCCGATCGTTTTGGGAACCTGGGTGTCCGGTTATGGGGGACTCGTCAAATCTCGCAGATTCGGCCTGTTCTGGCCAGTTTTTTATACCATTACTCACCGATTTCTGTTCCCGCTGCTATCCGAACGTTCGGGGAACTCCGGGGTCCGGTTACGTGGAACTCGTCAAATCTCGCAGTTTTGGTCTGTTCTGGCCTGTTTTTTATACTATTACTCATTGATTTTGGGTTCCGTTGCGATCCGAATGTTCGGGGAACCCAGGGGTCTGGTTACGGGGAACTCGTCAAAACTTGCAGAATTGGCCTATTCTGACCAATTTTCTATACTATTACTCACTGATTTTTGTTCCCGCTGGGGGTCCGAACATTCGGGGAACTCCGGGGTCCAGTTACGGGGAACTCGTGAGAACTCGCATATTTGGCCTCTTCTTACTTGTTTTCTATACTATTACTCACTGATTTTGGCTCCCACTGCGATCTGAACATTCGGGGAACCCCGGAGTCCGGTTATGGGGAACTCGTGAAAACTCGCAGATTTGGCCTATTCTGACCAATTTTGTATGCTGTTACTCACTGATTTTGGCTCCCGCTACGATCCGATTGTTCGGGGAACCGAGGGGTCCGGTTTCTGAGAACTCATCAAAACTCGTAGATTTGGCCTTTTCTGGCCACTTTTCTATACTATTAATCACTGATTTCGCTTCCCGTTGCGATCCGAATGTTCAGGGAACCCAGGGGTCCGGTTATGGGCAACTTATGAAAACTCGCAAATTTGACCTATTGTGACTAGTCTTCTATACTATTACTCACTGATTTTGGGTCCCGGTGTGATCCAAACATTCGGGGAACCCCGGGGTTCTTTTACAGGGAACTCGTCAAAACTAGCAGATTTAACCTATTCTGGCCAGTTTTCGATACTATTACTCAATGATTTTGGGTCCTGCTGTGATCTGATCGTTCTGGGAACCCGAGTGTCCGGTTATGCGGCACTCGTCAAATCTCGCAGATTCGGCCTGTTCTGGCCAGTTTTTTATAGCATTACTCACCGATTTCGGTTCCTGTTGCTATCCAAACGTTCGGGGAACTCTGGGGTCCGGTTACAGGGAACTCGTCAAATCTCGCAGTTTTGGTTTGTTCTGGCCTGTTTTTTATACGATTACTCCCTGATTTTGGGTTCCGTTGCGATCCGAACGTTCGGGAAACCCAAGGGTCTGGTTACGGGGAACTCGTCAAAACTTGCAGAATTGGCCTATTCTGACAAATTTTCTGTACTATTACTCACTAATTTTGGTTCCCACTGGGGTCCGAACATTCAGGGAACTTCGGGGTCCAGTTACGGGGAACTCATGAGAACTCGCATATTTGGCCTCTTCTTACCTGTTTTCTATACTACTACTCACTGATTTTGGCTCCCACTGCGATCTGAACGTTCGGGGAAACCCGGTGTCCGGTTATGGGGAACTCGTGAAAACTCGCAGATATGGCCTCTTCTAACCAATTTTGTATGCTATTACTCACTGATTTTGGGTTCCGATGTGATCCAAACTTTCGGGAAATACTGGTGTTCTTTTACGGGGAACCCTAGGGTTCTTTTATGGGGAACTCGTCAAAACTAGCAGATTTGGCCTATTCTAGCCAATTTTCGATACTATTCCTCACTGATTTTGCGTCCCGCTGTGATCCGATCGTTCTAGGAACCCAGGTGTCCGGGTATGGGGCACTCGTCAAATCACGTAGATTCGGAATGTTCTAGCCAGTTTTTTATACCATTACTCACCGATTTCGGTTCCCGCTGCTATCCGAACGTTCGGGGAACTCCGGGGTCCGGTTATGGGGAACTCGTAAAATCTCGTAGTTTTGGTCTGTTCTGGCCTGTTTTTTATACTATTACTCACTGATTTTGGGTTCCGTTGCGATCCGAACGTTCGGGGAACCCAGGGGTCTGGTTATGTTGAACTCATCAAAACTTGCAGAATTGGCCTATTCTGACCAATTTTCTATACTATTACTCATTGATTTTGGTTCTTGCTGGGGTCCGAACATTCGGGGAACTCCGGGGTCCAGTTACGGGGAACTCGTGAGAACTCGCATATTTGGCCTCTTCTTACCTGTTTTCTATACTATTACTCTTTGATTTTGGCTCCCACTACGATCTGAACGTTCGGGGAACCCCGGTGTCCGGTTATGGGGAACTCGTGAAAACTAGCAGATTTGGCCTATTCTGACCAATTTTGTATGCTATTACTCCCTTATTTTGGCTCCCGCTAGGATCCGAACGTTAGGGGAACCCAGGGGTCCGGTTTCTGAGAACTCATCAAAACTCGTAGATTTGGCCTGTTCTGGCCACTTTTCTATACTATTAATCACTGATTTCGCTTCCCGTTGCGATCCGAATGTTCAGGGAACCCAGGGGTCCGGTTATGGGCAACTTATGAAAACTCGCAAATTTGACCTATTTTGACTAGTTTTCTATACTATTACTCACTGATTTTGGGTCCCGCTGCGATCCGAGCATTCGGGGAACCCCGGGGATCTTTTATGGGGAACTCGTCAAAACTAGCAGATTTGACCTATTCTGGCCAGTTTTCGATACTATTACTCACTGATTTTGGGTCCCACTATGATCCGATCGTTTTGGGAACCTCAGTGTCCGATTACGGGGAACTCGTCAAATCTCGCAGATTCGGCCTGTTTTGGCTAGTTTTTTTATACTGTTACTCACTCATTTTGGGTCCCGCTGCGATCCGAATGTTCGAGGAACCGCAGGTTCCAGTTATGGGGAACTTGTCAAAACTAGCATAATTGGCCTATTCTGACCAGTTTTCTATACTATTACTCACTGATTTCGGTTCCCGATGCGATCCGGTCATTCGGGAATCTCCGGGGTCCGATTACGGGGAACTCGTCAAAAATCATAGATTCGGTCTATCTGGCAATTTTCTATACTATTACTCAATGATTTTGATTCCCATCGCGACCCGAACGTTCAGGGAACCCTGGGGCCTGGTTACGGGGAACTCGTCAGAACTCGCAGAATTGGCCTATTCTCACTAGTTTTCTGTACTATTACTCACTGATTTTGGCTCCCACTGCTATCTGAATGTTCGGGGAACCCTGTTGGGGAACGTCGCATGGGAAACAAAAAATTTCCTTCGCACACGCAAACCTATCCATGGTGATGAGCATCTACGAGAGGGAGAGTGGATCTACGTACCCTTGTAGATCGCTAAGCGGGAAGCGTTAAGAAACGCGGTTGGTGTAGTCGAACATCTTCGCGATCCAAATCGCCGAGCGTCCCACGATCTCATCACGATCCGTCCCGCGATCCAATCATGATCCGTCCCGCGAACTCATCACGATCCGTCTCACGAACTTGATCACAATCTGTCCCGCGAACTCATCACGATCTGTTCCGCAATCTCATCTCGAATCGTCTCGCGATCTCGATCACGGTCCTTCCGATCTAGCACTGAACGGACGGCACCTCCGCATTCAGCACACGTGCAGCTTGATGACGATCTCCACCATCTTGATCCAGCAAGAGGAGGTGGAGAGGAGAGAGAGTTCACCGGCAGCGTGACGGCGCTCCGGTGATGGTGGTGGTGGAGCAATTCCGGCAGGGCTTCGCCTAAGCGCTGCAGAAATCCGATCTAGAGGAGCACCGGTGGAACGGGTAGCACGTGGCCGTAATTTTGTGCCAAACCCTAGCTATTCCACCAGTATATATAGGAGGAGAGGAGAGGAGAGGCAGCCAAGTCCTTTGGTTCAGCCGAAATAGGAGGTGGAGTGCAATCCTACTTCACCTCCAATCCTAGTTGGAGTAGGATTGCCTCCTATTGGCTTATTTTTTCACTTTTTCCTTTAGGACTTTTTCTCCCTGCGCCATGGGCCTTTGTGGCTGTTTTCCCAGCCCACTAAGGGCTGGTTATTATTCTCCCACAGCCCATGGACCTCTTGGGGTCGAAATACCCCTCCCGGAGGTCCCCCGGTACACTACCGGCACTCCCGGTACACTACCGATGAGCCCGAAACTTTTCCGGAAACCAAACTGGGACTTCCTATATATGAATCTTTACCTCTCGACCATTCCGGAGCTCCTCGTGACGTCTGGGATCTCATCCAGGACTCCGAACAACCTTTGGTCACCACCATACATAACTCTACACTACCGAAACGTCACCAAACCTTAAGTGTGCAGACCCTGCGGGTTCGAGAACTATGTAGACATGACCGAGACACCTCTCCGGCCAATAACCAATGGCGGGACCTGGATGTCCACATTGGTTCCCACATATTCTACAAAGATCTTTATCGGTCGAACCTCTATGTCAAGGATTCAGTTAATCCCGTATAACGTTCCCTTTGTTCTTCGGTATGTTACTTGCCCGAGATTCGATCGTCGGTATCTCCATACCTAGTTCAATCTCGTTACCGGCAAGTCTCTTTACTCGTTCCGTAATACAAGATCCTGCAACTAACAATTAGTCACATTGCTTGCAAGGCTCATTGTGATGTTGTATTATCGAGTGGGCCCTGAGATACCTCTCCGTCACACGGAGTAACAAATCCCAGTATCGATCCATGCCAACTCAACAGACACCATCGGAGATACCTGTAGAGCACCTTTATAGTCACCCAGTTACGTTGCGACGTTTGATACACACAAGGCACTCCTCCGATATCCATGAGTTGCATGATCTCATGGTCATAGGAACATATACATTGACATGCAGAAAACAGTAGCAATAAACTGACACGATCATATGCTACGTTTGTAGTTTGGGTCTTGTCCATCACATCATTCTCCTAATGATGTGATCCCGTTATCAAACGACATCTCATGTCCATGGCTAGGAAACCTTAACCATCTTTTGATCACCGAGCTAGTCTACTAGAGGCATACTAGGGACATGGTGTTGTCTGTGAATCCACACATGTATCTGAGTTTCCGATCAATACAATTATAGCATGGATAATAAACGATTATCATGAACAAGGAAATATGATAATAACTAATTTATTATTGCCTCCAGGGCATATTTCCAACAGTCTCCCACTTGCACTAGAGTCAATAATCTAGTTCACATCACCATGTTTTTCGCATTGTTATGAATCTAACACCCAATGAGTTTTGGGGCTCGATCATGCTTTGCATGTGAGAGAGGTCTTATAGTCAACGGGTCTGCGATATTCAGATCCGTGTGTACTTTGCAAATCTCTATGTCAAACCGTAAACACTGCTACCACACTCCACTTGGTACTATTTCCAAATGGCCGCTCCACTATACATATCCAGATTGCTACTACTAGTCATCCGGATAGGTGTTAAAGCTTGCATCGACGTAACTCTTTACGACAAACTCTTTATCACCTCCATAATCAAGAAACATTGACTTAGTCCTCTGGTTACTAAGGATAATTCCGACCGCTGTCCAGTGATCCACTCCTGGACCACTCTTGTACCCCTTGACAGACTCATGGCAAGGCACACATAGGTGCGGTACACAGCATGGCATAATATAGAGCCTATGGCTAAGGCATAGGGGGCGACATTCATCCTTTCTCTTTCTTCTGCCGTTGTCGAGCTTTGAGTCTAACTCAACTTCACACCTTACAAATCAGACGAGAACTATTTCTCTGGCTGATCCATTTTGAACTCTTTCAAAATCTTGTCAAGGTATGCACTCATTGAAAGTCTCATCAAGCATCTTGATCTATCTCTATAGATTTTGATGCTCAACAATTAGGTAGCTTTATCCAGGTCTTCCTTTGAAAAACACTTTTCAAACAACCTTTTATGCCTTCCAGAAATTCTACATTATTTCCGATCAACAATATGTCAACCACATATACTTATCAGAAACTCTATAGTGCTCCCACTCACTTTATTGCAAATACAAGTTTCTCGTAAACTTTGTATGAACATCAAAAACTTTGATCACCTCATCAAAGTGTATATTCCAACTCCGAGATGCTTGCTTCAGTCCATGGAAGGATCACCGAAGCTTGCACACCTTTTAGCATCCTTAGGACTGACAAAACCTTCTGGTTGTATCACATACAACCTTTCCTCAAGTAAACCGTTAAGGAAATGATGTTTTGACATCCATCTGTCAGATTTCATAATTGAAAATGCAGCAACTGCTAACATAATTCCAACAGACTTTAGCATCGCTACGAGTGAGAAAGTCTCATCGTAGTCAACTCCTTGAACTTGTCACAAACATCTTTGCAACAAGTCGAGCTTTACAAATAGTGACATTCACCATCAGTGTCTGTCTTCATTTTAAAGGTCCATTTGTACTCAACGACCTGCCGTCTAACGAGCAAGTCTATACTTGGTTTTCATACATGGATCCTATCTCGAATTTCATGGCCTCTAACCATTTGTTGGAATCCGGGCCCATCATCGCTTCTCCATAGCTCGTAGGTTCATCGCTGTCCAACAACATGACCTCGAAGACAGGGTTGTCGTACCGCTTAGGAGCAGTACACATCCTTGTCGACCCACGAAGCTCGATAGTAACTTGATCCTGAAGCTTCATGATCATCATCATTAACTTCCTCTTCAACTAACGTAGGCTTCACAGAAACATCTTTCTGCACTGCGCTACTCTCTGGTTGAACAAAGGTTTAACAACCTCATCAAGTTCTATCTTCCTCCCACTCAATTCTTTCGAGAGAAACCTTTCCTCGAGAAAGGATCCGTTTTAGTAACAAACACTTTGCACTTGGATCTGAGATAGAAGGTTCACCCAACTGATCTTAGGGTATTCTATGAAGATGCATTTGTCCGCCTTGGGTTCGACCTCATTAGGTGAAAACATTTTTCACACAAGTGCCGCAGCCCCAAGTATTAAGAAATGACAGCTTAGGTTTCTATCAAACCATAATTCATATGGTGTCATCTCAACGGATTTAGATGGTGCCCTATTTAAAGTGAATGTAGTTGTCTCTAATGCATAACCCCAAAATTATAGTAGTAAAACGACAAGAGACATCATAGCACGCACCATGTCCAATAGAGCATAACTATGATGTTCGGACACACCATCACACTATGGTGTTCCAGGTGGCGTTTAGTTGTGAAACAACTTTCACATTGTCTTAAGTTGTATGCCAAACTCATGACTCAGATATTCACCTCCACGATCATATCGCAGTCATTTTTATCTTCTTGTCACGATGATCTTTAAACTTCATTCTGAATTTGCTTGAACCTTTCAAATGATTCAGACTTGTGTTTCATTAAGTAGATATACACTATATCTACTCAAATCATCAGTGAAGGTAAGAAAATAACGATATCCACTGCACGCTACAAGACTCACTAGATTGCATACATCAACATGTATCATTTCCAATGAATCACTTGCCCGCTCCATCCAACGGGGTCCTTTAGTCATCTTGCCCAAGAGGCATGGTTCGCATGTCTCAACCGATTCGAAATCGAATGAGTCCAAATATCCATTAGCATGGAGTTTCTACATGCGCTTTATACCAATATGACATTTAGCGGCAGTGCCACAAGTATGTGGTACTATCATTATTAACTTTGTAACTTTTGACATCAATGTTATGAACATGTGTAATACTACGATCAAGATTTCAACAAACCATTCTCACTGGGTGCATGACCATTGAAGGTATTATTCATGTAAACGGAATAACTATTATTCTCTGACTTAAATGAATAACCATATTGCAACAAACATGATCTAATCATGTTCATGCTCAACGCAAAACACCAAATAACATTTATTTAGGTTCGTCACTAATCCTGAAGGTAGAGAGAGCGTGCGATGTTGATCACATCAACCTTGGAAACATTTCCAACACACATTGTCACCTCACCCTTAGCTAGTTCTCCGTTTATTCCGTAGCTTTTATTTCGAGTTACTAACATTTAGCAACCGAACCGGTATCCAATACCCAGGTGCTACTAGGAGTACTAGCAAGGTACACATCAATAACTCGTATATCAAATATACTTCTGTCGATGTTGCCATCCTTCTTATCTACCAAGTATCTAGGGTTGTTCCGCTTCAGCGACCGCTCACCTCATAATAGAAGCACTTAGTCTCGGGTTTGAGTTCAACTTTGGGTTGCTTCACTGGAGCAGCAACTGACTTGCTATCCATGAAGTTTCCCTCCTTGCTCTTGCCCTTTTCAAAACTAGTGGTTTGATTAACCATCAACACTTGACGCTCCTTCTTGATTTCTACCTTCGCGGTGTCAAACATCGCGAATAGCTCAGGGATCAATACTTCTATCCCTGGTGTATTATAGTTCATCACTAAGTTCTAGTAGCTTTAGTGACAGTGACTTGGAGAACTATATCAATCACTATCTTATCTGGAAGATCAACTCCCACTTGATTCAAGAGATCGTAGTACCCAGACAATCTGAGTACATGCTCAACGATTGAGCTATTCTCCTTCATCTTACAGGCAAAGAATCTTGTTGGAGATCTCATATCTCGCAACACAGGCATGAGCCTGAGATCACAATCTCTGCCCCTAGAACATCTCATATGTTTCGTGACGTTCAAAACGTTTTGGAGCCTCAATTCTAAGTCGTAATGCATGACGCACTAAACTATCAAGTAGTCATCGAAACGTGCCTGTCAGATGTTCACAACATCTATAGACGACGCTAGAGGGGGTGGCGCACCGAGCGGTGCATTAAGGACATAAGCCTTCTGTGCAGCAATGAGGACAATCCTCAGATCACGGACCCAGTCCGCAATATTGCTACCAACATCTTTCAACTCTATTTCTCTAGGAACATATACAAATTTAAGGGAGCTACAGCGCGAGCTAGTAATCTACAACATAATTTGCAAAGACACTTTGACTATGTTCATGATAATGAGTTCAATTAATCATATTACTTAAGAACTCCCACTCAAATTGACATCCCTCCGATCATTCGAGTGATACATGATCCAAATTCACCAACTCAAGTCCGATCATCACGTGAGTTGAGGTGGCTGCAATGGTGAACATCATTATGTTGATCATATCTACTATATGACTCATGTTCGACCTTTCGGTCTCTCGTGTTCCGAGGCCATGTCTGTACATGCTAGGCTCGTCAAGTTTAACCCGAGTGTTCTGCGCGTGCAAATCTGGCTTGCACCCGTTGTATGTGAACGTAGAGTTTATCACACCCGATCATCACGTGGTGTCTCAACACGACGAACTTTCGCAACGGTGCACACTCGGGGAGAACACAGTTCATATTGAAATTCAAGTGAGGGATCACCTTATAATGCTACCGCCGTACTAAGCAAAACAAGGTGCATAAAAGGATTAACATCTCATGCAATTCATAAGTGACATGATATGGCCATGAACTTGTGTTTAAGATCTCCATCTTCGAAACACCGGCATGATCTCCATCGTCACCGGAACAACACCATGATCTCCATCATCTTGATCTCCATCAATGTGTTGCCATTGGGGTTGTGGCGCCAACCCTGCTGCTACTTCTATTGCTACCGCTTAGCGATAAAGTAAAGCATTACATAGCGCTTAATGATTGACACGCAGGTCATACAATAATTAAAGACAACCCTATGGCTCCTGCCGGTTGCCGTACTCAACGACATGCAAGTCGTGAAATTCTATACATCACATGATCATCTCATACATCACATATATCTCATCATGTAATTGGCCATATCACATCACAACATACCCTGCAAAAACAAGTTAGACGCCCTCTAATTGTTGTTGCATGTTTTACGTGGCTGCTACGGGTATCTAGCAAGAACGATTCTCACCTACGCATAAACCACAACGGTGATACATAGATTGCTTTTCAACCTTCTCAAGGACCGCCTTTGTCGGATCCGATCCAACTAAAGTGAGAGAAACTGTCACCCGCAAGCCATCTAAGCAACAAGTTGCATCGAGGGAACCGGTCTCTCGTAAGCGTACGAGTAATGTTGGTCCGGGCCGCTTCATCTCACAATCCTGCTGAACCAAAATCCGACCAAGGGACGAAGCAATCTAAGCATCAACGCCCACAAACCTTTTGTGTTCTACTCGAGATCTCATCGAACCATCAACCTAGCTCATGATGCCACTGTTGGGGAACGTCGCATGGGAAACAAAAAATTTCCTACGCACACGCAAACCTATCCATGGTGATGAGCATCTACGAGAGGGAGAGTGGATCTACGTACCCTTGTAGATCGCTAAGCGGGAAGCGTTAAGAAACGCGGTTGGTGTAGTCGAACATCTTCGCGATCCAAATCGCCGAGCGTCCCGCGATCTCATCACGATCCGTCCCGCGATCCAATTACGATCCGTCCCGCGAACTCATCACGATCCGTCTCACGAACTTGATCACAATCTGTCCCGCGAACTCATCACGATCTGTTCCGCAATCTCATCGCGAATCGTCTCGCGATCTCGATCACGGTCCTTCCGATCTAGCACCGAACGGACGGCACCTCCGCGTTCAGCACACGTGCAGCTTGATGACGATCTCCACCATCTTGATCCAGCAAGAGGAGGTGGAGAGGATAGAGAGTTCACCGGCAGCATGACGGCGCTCTGGTGATGGTGGTGGTGGAGCAATTCCGGCAGGGCTTCGCCTAAGCGCTGCAGAAATCCGATCTAGAGGAGCACCGGTGGAACGGGTAGCACGTGGCCGTAATTTTGTGCCAAACCCTAGCTATTCCACCAGTATATATAGGAGGAGAGGAGAGGAGAGGCAGCCAAGTCCTTTGGTTCAGCCGAAATAGGAGGTGGAGTGCAATCCTACTTCACCTCCAATCCTAGTTGGAGTAGGATTGCCTCCTATTGGCTGATTTTTTCACTTTTTCCTTTAGGACTTTTTCTCCCTGCGCCATGGGACTTTGTGGCTGTTTTACCAGCCCACTAAGGGCTGGTTATTATTCTCCCACAGCCCATGGACCTCTTGGGGTCGAAATACCCCTCCCGGAGGTCCCCCGGTACACTACCGGCACTCCCGGTACACTACCGATGAGCCCGAAACTTTTCCGGAAACCAAACTGGGACTTCCTATATATGAATCTTTACCTCTCGACCATTCCGGAGCTCCTCGTGGCGTCCGGGATCTCATCCGGGACTCCGAACAACCTTCGGTCACCACCATACATAACTCTACACTACCGAAACGTCACCAAACCTTAAGTGTGCAGACCCTGCGGGTTCGAGAACTATGTAGACATGACCGAGACACCTCTCCGGCCAATAACCAATGGTGGGACCTGGACGTCCACATTGGTTCCCACATATTCTACGAAGATCTTTATCGGTCGAACCTCTATGTCAAGGATTCAGTTAATCCCGTATAACGTTCCCTTTGTTCTTCGGTATGTTACTTGCCCGAGATTCGATCGTCGGTATCTCCATACCTAGTTCAATCTCGTTACCGGCAAGTCTCTTTACTCGTTCCGTAATACAAGATCCTGCAACTAACAATTAGTCACATTGCTTGCAAGGCTCATTGTGATGTTGTATTACCGAGTGGGCCCTGAGATACCTCTCCGTCACACGGAGTAACAAATCCCAGTATCGATCCATGCCAACTCAACAGACACCATCGGAGATACCTGTAGAGCACCTTTATAGTCACCCAGTTACGTTGCGACGTTTGATACACACAAGGCACTCCTCCGATATCCATGAGTTGCATGATCTCATGGTCGTAGGAACATATACATTGACATGCAGAAAACAGTAGCAATAAACTGACACGATCATATGCTACGTTTGTAGTTTGGGTCTTGTCCATCACATCATTCTCCTAATGATGTGATCCCGTTATCAAACGACATCTCATGTCCATGGCTAGGAAACCTTAACCATCTTTTGATCACCGAGCTAGTCTACTAGAGGCATACTAGGGACATGGTGTTGTCTATGTATCCACACATGTATCTGAGTTTCCGACCAATACAATTATAGCATGGATAATAAACGATTATCATGAACAAGGAAATATGATAATAACTAATTTATTATTGCCTCTAGGGCATATTTCCAACAAACCCCGGGGTCCGATTATTGAGAACTTGTGAAAAATCGCAGATTTGGCCTCTTCTGACCTGTTTACTATAGTATTACTCGCTGATTTTTGCTCCCGCTGGGATCAGAACTTTCGAGGATCAAAGGGTTCCGGTTTTCGGGAACTCGTCAAAACTCGCAGATTTGGCCTGTTTTGGACACTTTTCTATACTATTAGTCACCGATTTTGGGTCTCGCTGCGATCCGAACATTCGGAGAACTCCGGGGTCTCGTTATGGGTAACTTGGCAAAATTCGCAGAATTGGCCTATTCCGACCAGTTTTCTATACTATTACTCACTGATTTCGATCCCGCTGTGATCCGAACGTTCGGGGAACTCCGGGGTCCAATTATGGAGAACTCGTCAAAACTCGCAGATTTGGCCTATTCCGGCAGTTTTCTCTACTATTACTCAATGATTTCGGTTCCCCTTGCAATCCAAACGTTTAGGGAACCCAAGGTCCGGTTACAGGCAACTCGTGAAAACTCACAGATTTGGCCTATTCTGAGCAGTTTTCTGTATTATTACTATCTAATTTAGGGTCCTGATGCGATGCGATCGTTGAGGGAAGCCCGGGGTCCGGTTACGGGGAACTTATCAAAACTCACAGATTTGGCCTCTTCTGACCAGTTTTCTATACTATAACTCACTGATTTTGGCTCCCACTGCAATGTGAACCTTCGGGGAACCCAGTGTCCGGTTATGGGGAACTCGTGAAAACTCGCAGATTTGGCCTCTTCTGACCGATATTGTATACTATTACTCACTGATTTTGGCTCCCGCTGCGATCCGAACGTTCGGGGAACCTTGGGGTCCGGTTTCCGGGAAGTCATCAAAACTCACAAATTTGGCCTCTTCTGATCAGTTTTCCGTACTACAACTCACCGATTTTAGCTCCCACAGTGATTTGAATGTTCAGGGAACTCCGGTGTCCAGTTATGGGGAACTCGTGAAAACTCGCAGATTTGGCCTCTTCTCACCAGTTTTCTAGACTATTACTCCCTAATTTTGGCTCCCGCTGCAATCCGAAAGTTCAGGGATCCCAGGGGTCCGGTTTTCCGGGAACTTGTCAAACGCAGATTTAGCCTGTTCGGGCCACTTTTCTATACTATTAATCACTAATTTTGGTTCCCGTTGTGATTCGAACGGTCAGGCAACCCATGGGTCCGGTTATGGGCAACTCATCAAAACTCGTTAATTTTACCTATTTTGACCAGTTTTCTATAATATTACTCACTGATTTTGGGTCCCGATGTGATCCGAACTTTCGGGAAACCCCGATGTTCTTTTACGGGGAACCCCGGGGTTCTTTTACGGGGAACTCGTCAAAACTAGCAGATTTGGCCTATTCTGGCCAATTTTCGATACTATTACTCACTGATTTTGGGTCCCGCTGTCATCCGATCGTTCTGGGAACTTGGGTGTCTAGTTACGGGGCACTCGTCAAATCTTGCAGATTCGGCCTGTTCTGGCCAGTTTCTTATACCATTACTCATCGATTTCGGTTCCCGCTGCTATCCGAACATTTGGGGAACTCCAGGGTCCGGTTACGGGGAACTCGTCAAATCTCGCAGTTTTGGTCTCTTCTGGCCTGTTTAATATACTATAACTCATTGATTTTGGGTTCCGTTGCGATCCGAACGTTCGGGGAACCCAGGGGTCTGGTTACCGGGAACTCGTCAAAACCTACAAAATTGGCCTAATCTGACGAATTTTCTATACTATTACTCACTGATTTTGGTTCCCGCTAGGGTCCGAACATTTGGGGAACTCCGGGGTCCAGTTACGGGAAACTCGCGAAAACTCGCATATTTGGCCTCTTCTTACCTGTTTTCTATACTATTACTCACTAATTTTGGCTCCCACTGCGATCTGAACGTTCGGGGAACCCCGGTGTTCGGTTATGGGGAACTCGTGAAAACTCGTAGATTTGGCCTCTTCTGACTAATTTTGTATGCTACTACTCACTGATTTTGGCTCCAAGTGTTCGGGGAACCCCGGGGTGCGGTTTCCGGGAACTCGTCAAAACTCGCAAATTTGACCTCTTCTAATTAGTTTTCCATACTATTACTCACTGATTTTGGCTCTCACAGTGATCTCAACGTTCTGGAAATTCCGGTCTCCGGTTATAGGGAACTCGTGAAAACTCGCAGATTTGGCCTCTTCTAACCAATTTTCTATACTATTTCTTACTGATTTTGGTTCCTGCTGCGATCCGAATGTTCGGGGATTCCAGGGGTCCGGTTTTGGGGAACTCGTCAAAAATCATAGATTTGGCCTTTTCTAGCAGTTTTCTATACTATTATTCAATGATTTCGATTCCCATTGCGATCCGAACATTCGGGGAACCCCGAGGCCTGGTTACGGGGAACTCGTCAGAACTCGCAGAATTGGCCTATTCTCACAAGTTTTCTACACTATTACTCACTGATTTTGGCTCCCACTGCGATTTGAACGTTCGGGGAACCCCGGGGTCCGATTATGTAGAACTCGTGAAAACTCGCAGATTTGGCCTCTTCTGACCAGTTTTCTATACTATTACTTGCTGATTTTGGCTCCCGTTGTGACCCGAACGTTCGGGGAACCCCGGGGTCCGATTTTCGGGACCTCGTCAAAACTCGCAGATTTGGCCTCCTCTGACCAGTTTTCTATACTATTTCCCACTAATTTTGGCTCCTGCTGCGATCCGAACGTTCGAGGATCCGAGGGTTCCGGTTTTCGGGAACTCGTCAAAACTCGAAGGTTTGGCCTGTTCTGGCCACTTTTCTATACAAGTAGTCACTGATTTTGGGTCCCACTGCGATCCGAACATTCGGGGAACCCTGGGGTCTGGTTATGTGGAACTAGGCAAAACTCGCAGAATTGGCCTATTTCGACCAGTTTTCTATACTATTATTCACTCATTTCGGTTCCTGCTGTGATTCGAATGTTCGGGGAACTTCGGGGTCCGCTTATGGAGAACTCGTCAAAACTCGCAGATTTGGCCTATTCGGGCAGTTTTCTATACTATTACTCAATGATTTCGGTTCCCGCTGCGATCCGAACGTTCGGGGAACCTTGGGGTCCGGTTTCCGGGAAGTCGTCAAAACTCGCAAATTTGGCCTCTTCTGATCAGTTTTCCGTACTACAACTCACCGATTTTAGCTCCCACAGTGATCTGAATGTTCGGGGAACTCCGGTGTCCAGTTATGGGGAACTCGTGAAAACTCGCAGATTTGGCCTCTTCTCACCAGTTTTCTATACTATTACTCCCTAATTTTGGCTCCCGCTGCAATCCGAAAGTTCAGGGATCCCAGGGGTCCGGTTTCCGGGAACTTGTCAAACGCAGATTTAGCCTGTTCGGGCCACTTTTCTATACTATTAATCACTAATTTTGGTTCCCATTGTGATTCGAACGGTCAGGCAACCCATGGGTCCGGTTATGGGCAACTCATCAAAACTCGTTAATTTTACCTATTCTGACCGGTTTTCTATAATATTACTCACTGATTTTGGGTCCCGATGTGATCCGAACTTTCGGGAAACCCCGATGTTCTTTTACGGGGAACCCCGGGGTTCTTTTACGGGGAACTCGTCAAAACTAGCAGATTTGGCCTATTCTGGCCAATTTTCGATACTATTACTCACTGATTTTGGGTCCCGCTGTCATCCGATCGTTCTGGGAACTTGGGTGTCTAGTTACGGGGCACTCGTCAAATCTTGCAGATTCGGCCTGTTCTGGCCAGTTTCTTATACCATTACTCATCGATTTCGGTTCCCGCTGCTATCCGAACATTTGGGGAACTCCGGGGTCCGGTTACGGGGAACTCGTCAAATCTCGCAGTTTTGGTCTCTTCTGGCCTGTTTAATATACTATAACTCATTGATTTTGGGTTCCGTTGCGATCCGAACGTTCGGGGAACCCAGGGGTCTGGTTACCGGGAACTCGTCAAAACCTACAGAATTGGCCTAATCTGACGAATTTTCTATACTATTACTCACTGATTTTGGTTCCCGCTGGGGTCCGAACATTCGGGGAACTCCGGGGTCCAGTTACAGGAAACTCGCGAAAACTCGCATATTTGGCCTCTTCTTACCTGTTTTCTATACTATTACTCACTGATTTTGGCTCCCACTGCGATCTGAACGTTCGGGGAACCCAGGTGTTCGGTTATCGGGAACTCGTGAAAACTCGTAGATTTGGCCTCTTCTGACTAATTTTGTATGCTACTACTCACTGATTTTGGCTCCAAGTGCGATCCGAACGTTCGGGGAACCCCGGGGTGCGGTTTCCGGGAACTCGTCAAAACTCGCAAATTTGACCTCTTCTAATTAGTTTTCCATACTATTACTCACTGATTTTGGCTCTCACAGTGATCTCAATGTTCTGGAAATTCTGGTCTCCGGTTATAGGGAACTCGTGAAAACTCGCAGATTTGGCCTCTTCTGACCAGTTTTCTATACTATTTCTTACTGATTTTGGTTCCTGCTGCGATCCGAATGTTCAGGGATTCCAGGGGTCCGGTTTTGGGGAACTCGTCAAAAATCATAGATTTTGCCTTTTCTAGCAGTTTTCTATACTATTATTCAATGATTTCGATTCCCATTGCGATCCGAACATTCGGGGAACCCCGAGGCCTGGTTACGGGGAACTCGTCAGAACTCGCAGAATTGGCCTATTCTCACAAGTTTTCTACACTATTACTCACTGATTTTGGCTCCCACTGCGATTTGAACGTTCGGGGAACCCCGGGGTCCGATTATGTAGAACTCGTGAAAACTCGCAGATTTGGCCTCTTCTGACCAGTTTTCTATACTATTACTTGCTGATTTTGGCTCCCGTTGTGACCCAAACGTTCGGGGAACCCCGGGGTCCGATTTTCGGGACCTCGTCAAAACTCGCAGATTTGGCCTCCTCTGACCAGTTTTCTATACTATTTCCCACTAATTTTGGCTCCTACTGCGATCCGAACGTTCGAGGATCCGAGGGTTCCGGTTTTCGGGAACTCGTCAAAACTCGAAGGTTTGGCCTGTTCTGGCCACTTTTCTATACAAGTAGTCACTGATTTTGGGTCCCACTGCGATCCGAACATTCGGGGAACCCTGGGGTCTGGTTATGTGGAACTAGGCAAAACTCGCAGAATTGGGCTATTTCGACCAGTTTTCTATACTATTATTCACTCATTTCGGTTCCTGCTGTGATTCGAATGTTCGGGGAACTTCGGGGTCCGCTTACGGAGAACTCGTCAAAACTCGCAGATTTGGCCTATTCAGGCAGTTTTCTATACTATTACTCAATGATTTCGGTTCCCGCTGCGATCCGAACGTTCGGGGAACCTTGGGGTCCGGTTTCCGGGAAGTCGTCAAAACTCGCAAATTTGGCCTCTTCTGATCAGTTTTCCGTACTACAACTCACCGATTTTAGCTCCCACAGTGATCTGAATGTTCGGGGAACTCCGGTGTCCAGTTATGGGGAACTCGTGAAAACTCGCAGATTTGGCCTCTTCTCACTAGTTTTCTATACTATTACTCCCTAATTTTGGCTCCCGCTGCAATCCGAAAGTTCAGGGATCCCAGGGGTCCGGTTTCCGGGAACTTGTCAAACGCAGATTTAGCCTGTTCGGGCCACTTTTCTATACTATTAATCACTAATTTTGGTTCCCATTGTGATTCGAACGGTCAGGCAACCCATGGGTCCGGTTATGGGCAACTCATCAAAACTCGTTAATTTTACCTATTCTGACCAGTTTTCTATAATATTACTCACTGATTTTGGGTCCCGATGTGATCCGAACTTTCGGGAAACCCCGATGTTCTTTTACGGGGAACCCCGGGGTTCTTTTACGGGGAACTCGTCAAAACTAGCAGATTTGGCCTATTCTGGCCAATTTTCGATACTATTACTCACTGATTTTGGGTCCCGCTGTCATCCGATCGTTCTGGGAACTTGGGTGTCTAGTTACGGGGCACTCGTCAAATCTTGCAGATTCGGCCTGTTCTGGCCAGTTTCTTATACCATTACTCATCGATTTCGGTTCCCGCTGCTATCCGAACATTTGGGGAATTCCGGGGTCCGGTTACGGGGAACTCGTCAAATCTCGTAGTTTTGGTCTCTTCTGGCCTGTTTAATATACTATAACTCATTGATTTTGGGTTCCGTTGCAATCCGAACGTTCGGGGAACCCACGGGTCTGGTTACCGGGAACTCGTCAAAACCTACAGAATTGGCCTAATCTGACGAATTTTCTATACTATTACTCACTGATTTTGGTTCCCGCTAGGGTCCGAACATTCGGGGAACTCCGGGGTCCAGTTACAGGAAACTCGCGAAAACTCGCATATTTGGCCTCTTCTTACCTGTTTTCTATACTATTACTCACTGATTTTGGCTCCCACTTCGATCTGAACGTTCGGGGAACCCCGGTGTTCGGTTATGGGGAACTCGTGAAAACTCGTAGATTTGGCCTCTTCTGACTAATTTTGTATGCTACTACTCACTGATTTTGGCTCCAAGTGCGATCCGAACGTTCGGGGAACCCCGGGGTGCGGTTTCCGGGAACTCGTCAAAACTCGCAAATTTGACCTCTTCTAATTAGTTTTCCATACTATTACTCACTGATTTTGGCTCTCACAGTGATCTCAACGTTCTGGAAATTCCGGTCTCCGGTTATAGGGAACTCGTGAAAACTCGCAGATTTGGCCTCTTCTGACCAGTTTTCTATACTATTTCTTACTGATTTTGGTTCCTGCTGCGATCCGAATGTTCAGGGATTCCAGGGGTCCGGTTTTGGAGAACTCGTCAAAAATCATAGATTTGGCCTTTTGTGGCAGTTTTCTATACTATTATTCAATGATTTCGATTCCCATTGCGATCCGAACATTCGGGGAACCCCGAGGCCTGGTTACGGGGAACTCGTCAGAACTCGCAGAATTGGCCTATTCTCACAAGTTTTCTACACTATTACTCACTGATTTTGGCTCCCACTGCGATTTGAATGTTCGGGGAACCCCGGGGTCCGATTATGTAGAACTCGTGAAAACTCGCAGATTTGGCCTCTTCTGACCAGTTTTCTATACTATTACTTGTTGATTTTGGCTCCCGTTGTGACCCGAACGTTCGGGGAACCCCGGGGTCCGATTTTCGGGACCTCGTCAAAACTCGCAGATTTGGCCTCCTCTGACCAGTTTTCTATACTATTTCCCACTGATTTTGGCTCCTGCTGCGATCCGAACGTTCGAGGATCCGAGGGTTCCGGTTTTCGAGAACTCGTCAAAACTCGAAGGTTTGGCCTGTTCTGGCCACTTTTCTATACAAGTAGTCACTGATTTTGGGTCCCACTGCGATCCGAACATTCGGGGAACCCTGGGGTCTGGTTATGTGGAACTAGGCAAAACTCGCAGAATTGGCCTATTCCGACCAGTTTTCTATACTATTATTCACTCATTTCGGTTCCTGCTGTGATTCGAATGTTCGGGGAACTTCGGGGTCCGCTTACGGAGAACTCGTCAAAACTCGCAGATTTGGCCTATTCAGGCAGTTTTCTATACTATTACTCAATGATTTCGGTTCCCGCTGCGATCCGAACGTTCAGGGAACCCAAAGTCTGGTTACAGGGAACTCGTCAAAACTCACAGATTTGGCCTAATCTGACAAGTTTTCTGTACTATTACTATCTGATTTAGGGTCCCGATGCGATGCGATCGTTGAGGGAACCCCGGGGTCCGGTTACGGGGAACTGGTCAGAACTCGCAGATTTGGCCTCTTCTGACTAGTTTTCTATACTATAACTCACTGATTTTGGCTCCCACTGCAATCTAAACGTTCGGGGAACCCGAGTGTCGAGTTATGGGGAACTCGTGAAAACTCGCAGATTTGGCCTCTTCTGACCAATTTTGTATACTATTACTCACCGGTTTTGGCTCCTGCTGCGATCCGAACGTTCGGGGAACCTCGGGGTCCGGTTTCCAGGAAGTCGTCAAAACTCGCAAATTTGGCCTCTTCTGATCAGTTTTCCATACTATTACTCACTGATTTTGGCTCCCATAGCGATCTGAATGTTCGGGGAACTTCGGTGTCCGGTTATGGGGAACTCGTGAAAACTCGCAGATTTGGCCTCTTCTCACTAGTTTTCTATACTATTACTCACTAATTTTGGCTCCCGCTGCGATCCAATTGTTCAGGGATCCCAGGGGTCCGGTTTCCGCGAACTTGTCAAACGCAGATTTGGCCTGTTCTGGCCAATTTTCTATACTATTAGTCAATTATTTCGGTTCCCGTTGTGATTCAAACGTTCAGGGAACCCATGGGTCCGGTTATGGGCAACTCATCAAAACTTGTAAATTTTACATATTCTGACCAGTTTTCTATAATATTACTCACTGATTTTGGGTCCCGATGTGATCCGAACTTCCGCGAAACCCCGGTGTTCTTTTACGGGGAACCCCGGGGTTCTTTTACTGGGAACTCTTCAAAACTAGCAGATTTGGCCTATTCTGGCTAATTTTCGATACTATTACTCACTGATTTTGGGTCCCGCTGTGATCCGATCGTTCTGGGAACCCGGGTGTCCAGTTACAGGGCACTCGTCAAATCTCGCAGATACGGCCTGTTCTGGCCAGTTTTTATACCATTACTCACCAATTTCGATTCCCGCTGCTATCCGAATGTTCGGGGAACTCCGCGGTCTCGCTATGGGGAACTCGTCAAATCTCGCAGTTTTGCTCTGTTCTGGCCTGTTTTTTATACCATTACCCACTGATTTTGGGTTCCATTGCGATCCAAATGTTCAGGGAACCCAGGGGTCTGGTTACGGGAACTCGTCAAAACTTGCATCATTGGCCTATTCTGACAAATTTTCTATACTATTACTCACTATTTTTGGTTCCCGCTGGGGTCCGAACATTCGGGGAACCCCGGGGTCCAGTTATGGGGAACTCGTGAAAACTCGCATATTTGGACTCTTCTGACCTGTTTTCTATACTATTATTCACTGATTTTGGCTCCCACTACGATCTGAACCTTCGGGAAACCCCGGTGTCCGGTTATGGGAACTCGTGAAAACTCACAGATTTCGCCTCTTTTGACCAATTTTGTATACTATTACTCACAGATTTTGGCTCCTGTTGCGATCCAAACGTTCGAGGAACCTCGGGTCCGGTTTCCAGGAATTCGTCAAAACTCGCAAATTTGGCCTCTTCTGATCAGTTTTCCATACTATTACTCGCTGATTTTGGCTCCCACAGCGATCTGAATGTTCGGGGAACTCCGGTGTCTGGTTATGGGGAACTCGTGAAAACTCGCAGATTTGGCCTCTCCTCACCAGTTTTCTATACAATTACTCACTAATTTTGGCTCCCGCTGCGATCCGAACGTTCAAGGATCCCAGGGGTCCGGTTTCCGGAAACTTGTGAAACCCAGATTTGGCCTGTTCTGGCAAATTTTCTATACTTTTAGTCACTGATTTCGGTTCCCGTTGTGATTCGAACGTTCAGGGAACCCATGGGTCCGGTTATGGGCAACTCATCAAAACTCGTAAATTTTACCTATTCTGACCAGTTTTCTATAATATTACTCACTGATTTTGGGTCCCGATGTGATCCGAATTTTCGGGATACCCCGATGTCCAGTTTCTTATACCATTACTCATCGATTTCGGTTCCCGCTGCTATCCGAACGTTCGGGGAACTCCGGGGTCCGGCTACGGGGAACTCGTCAAATCTCCCAGTTTTGGTTTGTTCTAGCCTATTTTCTATACTATTACCCACTGATTTTGGGTTCCATTGCGATCCAAATGTTCAGGGAACCCAGGGGTCTGGTTACGGGGAACTCGTCAAAACTTGGAGAATTGGCCTATTTTTACCAATTTTCTATACTATTACTCACTAATTTTGGTTCCCGCTGGGATCTGAACCTTCGGGAAACCCCGGTGTCCGGTTATGGGAACTCATGAAAACTCGCATATTTGGACTCTTTTGACCAGATTTCTATACTATTTATGACTGATTTTGGCTCCCGCTACGATCCGAACGTTCGGGGATCCCAGGGGCCCGGTTTCCGGGAACTCATCAAAACTCACAAATTTCAGCTCCTGTTGCGATCCGAACGTTCACGAAACCCAGTGGTCCAGTTATGGGCAACTTATGAAAACTCGCTGATTTGACCTATTCTGACTAGTTTTCTATACTATTACTCACTGATTTTGGGTCCCGTTGCGATCCGAACATTCGGAGAACCCCGGGGTCTTGTTATGGGGAACTTGGCAAAACTCGCAGAATTGGTCTATTCTGACCAGTTTTCTATACTATTACTCACTGATTTTGCTTCCCGCTATGATCCGAACGTTTCGAGAACTCCGAGGGTCCGGTTACGGAGAACTCGTCAAAACTCGTAGATTTGGCCTATTCAGGCAGTTTTCTACACTATTACTCAATCATTTCGGTTCCCGCTGTGATCCGACTTATCAGGGAACCCAAAGTCCGGTTACAGGCAACTCGTCAAAACTCACAGATTTGGCCTATTCTGAACAGTTTTCTGTACTATTACTATCTTATTTAGGGTCCCGATGCGATCCGATCATTGAGGGAACCCCGGGGTCCGGTTACGGGGAACTCATCAAAACTCGTAGATTAGGCCTCTTCTGACCAATTTTGTATACTATTACTCACTCATTTTGGCTCCCGCTGCGATCCGAACGTTCGGTGAACCCCGGGGTGCGGTTTCCGGGAACTCGTCAAAACTCGCAAATTTGACCTCTTCTAATTAGTTTTCCATACTATTACTCAATGATTTTGGCTCTCACAGCGATCTGAACGTTCTGGGAACTCCGGTGCCCGGTTGTAGGGAACTCGTGATAACTCGCAGATTTGGCCTCTTCTGACCAGTTTTCTATACTATTTCTCACTGATTTTGGCTCCCGCTACGATTCGAACGTTCGGGGATCCCAGGGGCCCGGTTTCCGGGAACTCATCAAAACTCACAGATTTCAGCTCCTGTTGCGACCCGAATGTTCAGGAAACCCAGTGGTCTGGTTATGGGCAACTTATGAAAACTCGCAGATTTGACCTATTCTGACTAGTTTTCTATACTATTACTCACTGATTTTGGGTCCCGCTGCGATCCGAACATTCGGAGAACCCCGGGGTCTTGTTATGGGGAACTTGGCAAAACTCGCAGAATTGGCCTATTCTGACCAGTTTTCTATACTATTACTCACTGATTTTGGTTCCTGCTATGATCTGAACGTTTCGAGAACTCCGAGGGTCCGGTTACGGAGAACTCGTCAAAACTCGTAGATTTGGCCTATTCAGGCAGTTTTCTACACTATTACTCAATCATTTCGGTTCCCGCTGCGATCCGACCGTTCAGGGAACCCAAAGTCCGGTTACAGGCAACCCGTCAAAACTCGCAGATTTGGCCTATTCTGAACAGTTTTCTGTACTATTACTATCTTATTTAGGGTCCCGATGCGATCCGATCGTTGAGGGAACCCTGGGGTCCGGTTACGGGGAACTCATCAAAACTCGCAGATTTGGCCTCTTCTGACCAATTTTGTATACTATTACTCACTGATTTTGGCTCCCGCTGCGATCCGAACGTTCGGGGAACCCTGGGGTGCGGTTTCCGGGAACTCGTCAAAACTCGCAAATTTGACCTCTTCTAATTAGTTTTCCATACTATTACTCACTGATTTTGGCTCTCACAGCGATCTGAACGTTCTGGGAACTCCGGTGCCCGGTTGTAGGGAACTCGTGAAAACTCGCAGGTTTGGCCTCTTCTGACCAGTTTTCTATACTATTTCTCACTGATTTTGGCTCCCGCTATGATCCGAACGTTCGGGGATCCCAGGGGCCCAGTTTCCGGGAACTCATCAAAACTCAAAGATTTCAGCTCCTGTTGCGATCCGAACGTTCAGGAAACCCAGTGGAATAGTTATGGGCAACTTATGAAAACTTGCAGATTTGACCTATTCTGACTAGTTTCTATACTATTAGTCACTGATTTTGGGTCCCGCTGCGATCTGAACATTCGGAGATCCCCGGGGTCTTGTTATGTGGAACTTGGCAAAACTCGGAGAATTGGTCTATTCTGACCAGTTTTCTATACTATTACTCACTGATTTTGGTTCCCGCTATGATTCGAACGTTTCGAGAACTCCGAGGGTCCGGTTACGGAGAACTCGTCAAAACTCGTAGATTTGGCCTATTCAGGCAGTTTTCTACACTATTACTCAATCATTTCGGTTCCCGCTGCGATCCGACCGTTCAGGGAACCCAAAGTCCGGTTACAGGCAACTCGTCAAAACTCGCAGATTTGGCCTATTCTGAACAGTTTCCTGTACTATTACTATCTTATTTGGGGTCCCGATGCGATCCGATCATTGAGGGAACCCCGGGGTCCGGTTACGGGGAACTCATCAAAACTCGCAGATTTGGCCTCTTCTGACCAATATTGTATACTATTACTCACTGATTTTGGCTCCCGCTACGATCCGAACGTTCGGGGAACCCCGGGGTGCGGTTTCCAGGAACTCGTCAAAACTCGCAAATTTGACCTCTTCTAATTAGTTTTCCATACTATTACTCACTGATTTTGGCTCTCACAGCGATCTGAACGTTCTGGGAACTCGAGTGCCCGGTTGTAGGGAACTCGTGATAGCTCGCAGATTTGGCCTCTTCTGACCAGTTTTCTATACTATTTCTCACTGATTTTGGCTCCCGCTACGATCCGAACGTTCGGGGATCGCAGGGGCCCGGTTTCCGGGAACTCATCAAAACTCACAGATTTCAGCTTCTGTTGCGATCCGAACGTTCAGGAAACCCAGTGGTCTGGTTATGGGCAACTTATGAAAACTCGTAGATTTGACCTATTCTGATTAGTTTTCTATACTATTACTCACTGATTTTGGGTCCCGCTGCGATCCGAACATTCGGAGAACCCCGGGGTCTTGTTATGGGGAACTTGGCAAAACTCGCAGAATTGGCCTATTCTGACCAGTTTTCTATACTATTACTCACTGATTTTGGTTCCCGCTATGATTCGGAAGTTTCGAGAACTCCGAGGGTCCGGTTACGGAGAACTCGTCAAAACTCGTAGATTTGGCCTATTCAGGCAGTTTTCTACACTATTACTCAATCATTTCGGTTCCCGCTGCGATCCGACCGTTCAGGGAACCCAAAGTCCGGTTACAGGCAACTCGTCAAAACTCGCGGATTTGGCCTATTCTGAACAGTTTTCTGTACTATTACTATCTTATTTAGGGTCCCGATGCGATCCGATCATTGAGGGAACCCCGGGGTCCGGTTACGGGGAACTCATCTAAACTCGCAGATTTGGCCTCTTCTGACCAATTTTGCATACTATTACTCACTGATTTTGGCTCCCGCTGCGATCCGAACGTTCGGGGAACCCCGGGGTGCGGTTTCCGGGAACTCGTCAAAACTCGCAAATTTGACCTCTTCTAATTAGTTTTCCATACTATTACTCACTGATTTTGGCTCTCACAGCGATCTGAACGTTCTGGGAACTCCGGTGCCCGGTTGTAGGGAACTCGTGATAACTCGCAGATTTGGCCTCTTCTGACCAGTTTTCTATACTATTTCTCACTGATTTTGGCTCCCGCTACGATCCGAACGGTCTTGGATCCCAGGGGCCCGGTTTCCGGGAACTCATCAAAACTCACAGATTTCAGCTCCTGTTGCGATCCGAATGTTCAGGAAACCCAGTGGTCTGGTTATGGGCAACTTATGAAAACTCGCAGATTTGACCTATTCTGACTAGGTTTCTATACTATTATTCACTGATTTTGGGTCCCGCTGCGATCCGAACATTCGGAGAACCCCGGGGTCTTGTTATGGGGAACTTGGCAAAACTCGCAGAATTGGCCTATTCTGACCAGTTTTCTATACTATTACTCACTGATTTTGGTTCCCGCTATGATCCGAATGTTTCGAGAACTCCGAGGGTCCGGTTACGCAGAACTCGTCAAAACTCGTAGATTTGGCCTATTCAGGCAGTTTTCTACACTATTACTCAATCATTTCGGTTCCCGCTGCGATCCGACCGTTCAGGGAACCCAAAGTCCGGTTACAGGCAACTCCTCACAACTCGCAGATTTGGCCTATTCTGAACAGTTTTCTGTACTATTACTATCTGATTTAGGGTCCCGATGCGATCGTATCGTTGAGGGAACCCTGGGGTCCGGTTACGGGGAACTCATCTAAACTCGCAGATTTGGCCTCTTCTGACAAATTTTGTATACTATTACTCACTGATTTTGGGTCCCGCTGCGATCCGAACATTCGGAGAACCCCGGGGTCTTGTTATGGGGAACTTGGCAAAACTCGCAGAATTGGCCTATTCTGACCAGTTTTCTATACTATTACTCACAGATTTTGGTTCCCGCTATGATCCGAACGTTTCGAGAACTCTGAGGGTCCGGTTACGGAGAACTCGTCAAAATTCGTAGATTTGGCCTATTCAGGCAGTTTTCTACACTATTACTCAATCATTTCGGTTCCCGCTGCGATCCGACCGTTCAGGGAACCCAAAGTCCGGTTACAGGCAACTCGTCAAAACTCGCAGATTTGGCCTATTCTGAACAGTTTTCTGTACTATTACTATCTTATTTAGGGTCCCGATGCGATCCCATCATTGAGGGAACCCCGGGGTCCGGTTACGGGGAACTCATCAAAACTCGTAGATTTGGCCTCTTCTGACCAATTTTGTATACTATTACTCACTGATTTTGGCTCCCGCTGCGATCCGAACGTTCGGGGAACCCCAGGGTGCGGTTTCCAGGAACTCGTCAAAACTTGCAAATTAGACCTCTTCTAATTAGTTTTTCGTACTATTACTCACTGATTTTGGCTCTCACAGCGATCTGAACGTTCTGGGAACTCCGGTGCCCGGTTGTAGGGAACTCATGATAACTCGCAGATTTGGCCTCTTCTGACCAGTTTTCTATACTATTTCTCACTGATTTTGGCTCCCGCTACGATCCGAACGTTCGGGGATCCCAGGGGCCCGGTTTCCGGGAACTCATCAAAACTCACAGATTTCAGCTCCTGTTGCGATCCGAACGTTCAGGAAACCCAGTGGTCTGGTTATGGGCAACTTATGAAAACTCGCAGATTTGACCTATTGTGACTAGTTTTCTATACTATTACTCACTGATTTTGGGTCCCGCTGCGATCCGAACATTCGGAGAACCCCGGGGTCTTGTTATGGGGAACTTGGCAAAACTCGCAGAATTGGCCTATTCTGACCAGTTTTCTATACTATTACTCACTGATTTTGGTTCCCGCTATGATCCGAACGTTTCGAGAACTCCGAGGGTCCGGTTAAGGAGAACTCGTCAAAACTCGTAGATTTGGCCTATTCAGGCAGTTTTCTACACTATTACTCAATCATTTCGGTTCCCGCTGCGATCCGACCGTTCAAGGAACCCAAAGTCCGATTACAGGCAACTCGTCAAAACTCGCAGATTTGGCCTATTCTGAACAGTTTTCTGTACTATTACTATCTTATTTAGGGTCCCGATGCGATCCGATCATTGAGGGAACCCCGGGGTCCGGTTACGGGGAACTCATCTAAACTCGCAGATTTGGCCTCTTCTGACCAATTTTGCATACTATTACTCACTGATTTTGGCTCCCGCTGCGATCCGAACGTTCGGGGAACCCCGGGGTGTGGTTTCCGGGAACTCGTCAAAACTCGCAAATTTGACCTCTTCTAATTAGTTTTCCATACTATTACTCACTGATTTAGGCTCTCACAGCGATCTGAACGTTCTGGGAACTCCGGTGCCCGGTTGTAGGGAACTCGTGATAACACGCAGATTTGGCCTCTTGTGACCAGTTTTCTATACTATTTCTCACTGATTTTGGCTCCCGCTACGATCCGAACGTTCGGGGATCCCAGGGGCCCGGTTTCCGGGAACTCATCAAAACTCACAGATTTCAGCTCCTGTTGCGATCCGAACGTTCAAGAAACCCACTGGTCTGGTTATGGGCAACTTATGAAAACTCGCAGATTTCACCTATTCTGACTAGTTTTCTATACTATTACTCACTGATTTTGGGTCCCGCTGCGATACGAACATTCGGAGAACCCCGGGGTCTTGTTATGGGGAACTTGGCAAAACTCGCAGAATTGGCCTATTCTGACCAGTTTTCTATATGATTTTGGTTCCCGCTATGATCCAAACTTTTCGAGAACTCCGAGGGTCCGGTTACGGAGAACTCGTCAAAACTCGTAGATTTGGCCTATTCAGGCAATTTTCTACACTATTACTCAATCAATTCGGTTCCCGCTGCGATCCGACCGTTCAGGGAACCCAAAGTCCGGTTACAGGCAACTCGTCAAAACTCGCAGATTTGGCCTATTCTGAACAGTTTTCTATACTATTACTATCTGATTTAGGGTCCCGATGCGATCGTATCGTTGAGGGAACCCTGGGGTCCGGTTACGGGGAACTCATCTAAACTCGCAGATTTGGCCTCTTCTGACAAATTTTGTATACTATTACTCACTGATTTTGGCTCCCGCTGCGATCCGAACGTTCGGGGAACCTCGAGGTTCGGTTTCCGGGAAGTCATCAAAACTCGTAAATTTGGCCTCTTCTGACCAGTTTTCCATACTATTACTCACTGATTTTGGCTCCCACAACGATCTGAATATTCGGGGAACTCGGGTGTTCGGTTATGGGGAACTCGTGAAAAATCGCAGATTTGGCCTCTTCTGACCAGTTTTCTATACCATTTCTCACTCATTTTGGCTCTCAATGCGATTCGAACGTTCAGGGATCCTAGGGGTCCGGTTTTCGGGAACTTGTCAGACGCAGATTTTGGTTCCCGTTGTGATTCGAACGTTCAGGGAACCCATGGGTCCGGTTATGCACAACTCATCAACACTCGTAAATTTTACCTATTCTGACCAGTTTTCTATAATATTACTCACTGATTTTGGGTCCCGATGTGATCCGAACTTTCGGGAAACCCCCGTGTTCTTTTATAGCGAACCCCGGGGTTCTCTTATGGGGAACTCGTCAAAACTAGCAGATTTGGCCTATTCTGGTCAATTATCGATACTATTACTCACTGATTTTGGGTCCCGCTATGATCTGATCGTTCTGGGAACCCAGGTGTCCGGTTGCGGGGCACTCGTCAAATCTCGCAGATTCAGCCTGTTCTGGCCAGTTTTTTTACCATTGCTCTCCGATTTCGGTTCCCACTGCTATCCGGACATTCGGGGAACTCCGAGGTCCGGTTACGGGGAACTCGTCAAATCTCCCAGTTTTGGTCTGTTGTGGCCTGTTTTTTGTACTCTTACTCGCTGACTTTGGGTCTCGTTGCGATCCGAACGTTCGGGGAACCCCGGGGTCTGGTTACGGGAACTCGTCAAAACTTGCAGAATTGGCCTATTCTGACAAGTTTTCTATACTATTACTCACTGATCTCGGTTCCCGTTGGGGTCTGAACATACGGGGAACTTCGAGGTCCAGTTACGGGGAACTCGTGAAAACTCGCATATTTGGACTCTTCTGACTTGTTTTCTATACTATTATTCACTGATTTTGGCTCCCACTACGATCTGAACCTTCGGGAAACCCTAGTGTCCGGTTATGGGAACTCGTGAAAACTCGCAGATTTGGCCTCTTTTGACCATTTTTGTATGCTATTACTCACTGATTTTGGCTCCCGCTGCGATCCGAACATTCAGGGAACCCCGGGGTCCGGTTGTCGGGAACTCGCCAAAACTCGCAAATTTGACCTCTTCAAATTAGTTTTCCAAACTACTACTCACTGATTTTGGCTCTCACAGCGATCTGAATGTTCTGGGAACTCCGGTGTCCGATTATAGGGAACTCGTGAAAACACGCAAATTTGGCCTCCTTTGACCAGTTTTCTAAACTATTTCTCACTGATTTTGGCTCCCGCTGCGATCCAAATGTTCGGGGATCCCAGGGGTCCGGTTTCCGGGAACTCATCAAAACTCACAGATTTGGCCTATTTTGGCCACTTTTCTATACTATTAATCCCTGATTTTGGTTCCCGTTGCGATCCGAGCATTTAGGGAACCCATGGGTGTAGTTATGGTCAACTCATCAAAACTCGTAGATTTGAGCTATTCTGACCAGTTTTCTATACTATTACTCACTGATTTGGGGTCCCGATGTTATCCGAACTTTCGAGGAACCCTGATGTTCTTTTACGGGGAACCCTGGGGTTCTTTTATGGGGAACTCGTCAAAATTAGCATATTTGGCCTATTCTGGCCTATTTTTGATACTATTACTCACTTATTTTGGGTCCCGCTATGATCGGATCGTTGTGGGAACCCAGGTGTCCGGTTATGGGGAACTAGTCAGATCTCGCAGATTCGGCCTGTTCTGGCCAGTTTTTTATACTATTACTCAGTGATTTTGGGTCCCGCTACGATCCGAACATTCAGAGAACCCCAGGGTCCGATTACGGGGAACTCATCAAAACTAGAAGAATTCGCCTATTCTGACCAGTTTTCTATACTATTACTCATGGATTTCGGTTCCCGCTGTGATCCGAACGTTCGGGAATTGCCGGGGTCTGGTTACAGGGAGCTCATCAAATCTCGCAGTTTCGGCCTGTTGTGGCCACTTTTCTATACTATTAGTCACTGATTTTGGGTCCCGTTGCGATCCGAACATTCGATGAACCCCGGGGTCTGGTTACGGGGAACTTGTCAAAACTCGCAGAATTGGCCTATTTTGACCAGTTTTCTATACTATTACTCACTGATTTCGGTTCCCACTATGAGCCGAACGTTTGGGGAACTCCGGGGTCCGGTTACGGAGAACTCGTCAAAACTCGCAGATTTGGCCTATTCTGGCAGTTTTCTATACTATTACTCAATGATTTCGGTTCCCGCTGTGATCCAAAGGTTCAGGGAACCCAAGGTCCGGTTACAGGGAAATCATCAAAACTCACAAATGGCCTATTCTGACAAGTTTTCTGTACTATTAATCTCTGATTTAGGGTCCCGATGCGATCCGATCGTTGAGGGAACCCCCGGGTCCGATCACGGGGACCTCATCAAAACTCGCAGATTTGGCCTCTTCTGAGCAGTTTTCTATACTATAACTCACTGATTTTGGCTCCCACTGCAATCTGAATGTTCGGGGAACCCCGGTGTCCGGTTATGGGGAACTCGTGAAAACTCGCAGATTTGGCCTCTTCTGACCAACTTTGTATACTATTACTCACTGATTTTGGCTCCCGTTGCGATCCGAACGATTGGCGAACCTCGGGGTCCGGTTTTCGGGAAGTCGTCAAAACTCGCAAATTTGGCCTCTTCTGACACGTTTTCAAAATATTACTCACTGATTTTGGCGACCATAGCGATCTGAATGTTCGGGGAACTCCGGTGTCCGGTTATGTTGAACTCGTGAAAACTCGCAGATTTGGCCTCTTCTGACCAGTTTTCTACTATTTCTCACTAACTTTGGTTCCCGCTGCGATCCGAACGTTCAGGGATCCCAGGGGCCCGGTTTTCGGGAAGTTGTCAAAACTCGCAGATTTGGCCTGTTCTGGCAACTTTTCTATACTATTAATCACTGATTTCGGTTCCCGTTGTGATCCGAACGTTCAGGGAACCCATGGGTCCGGTTATGGGCAACTCATCAAAACTCGTAAATTTTACCTATTCTGACTTGTTTTCTATAATATTACTCATTGATTTTGGGTCCCGATGTGATCCAAACTTTCGGGAAACCCCGGTATTCTTTTACGGGGAAACCCGGGGTTCATTTACGGGGAACTCGTCAAACTTAGCAGATTTGGCCTATTCTGGACAATTTTCGATACTATTACTCACTGATTTTGGGTCCCGCCGTGATCCGATTGTTCTGGGAACTTCGGTGTCTGGTTATGGGGCACTTGTCAAATCTTGCAGATTCTGCCTGTTCTGGACAGTTTTTTATACTATTACTCACTTATTTTGGGTCCTGTTGCGATCCGAACGTTCGGGGAACCCCGGGGTCTGGTTACGGGGAACTCGTCAAAACTTGCAGAATTGGCCTATTCTGACCAATTTTCTATACTGTTACTCACTCATTTCGGTTCCCGTTGGGGTCCGAACATTCGGCGAACTCCAGGGTCCAGTTACGGGGAACTCATTAAAACTCGCATTTTTGGCCTCTTCTAACCTGTTTTCTATACTATTACTCACTGATTTTGGCTCCCATTGCAATCTAACCGTTCAGGGAACCCCGGTGTCCGGTTATGGGGAACTCGTGATAACTCGTAGATTTGGCCTCTTCTGACCAATTTTGTATGCTATTACTCATTGATTTTGGCTCAAACATTCGAGGAACCCCGACGTCCGGTTTCCGTAAACTCGTCAAAACTCGTAAATTTGGCCTCTTCTGACTAGTTTTCCATAGTATTACTCACTGATTTTGGCTCTCACATCTATCTGAATGTTTTGGGAACTTTGGTGTCCGGTTATAGGGAACTCGTGAAAACTCGCAGATTTGGCCTCTTCTAGCCAGTTTTCTATACTATTACTTAGTGATTTTAATTCCTGCTGCGATTCGAACATTCGGGAAACTCCGAGGTCCAGTTACGGGGAACTCGTCAAAAAACACAGATTTGGCCTATTCTGGCAGTTTTCAATACTATTACCTAATGAATTCGATTCCCACTGCGATCCGAACATTCGGGGAACCTCGGGGTCTGGATACGGGGAACTTGTCAAAACTCGTAGAATTGGGCTATTCTGACCAGTTTTCTATATTATTACTCACTGATTTTGGCTCCCACTGCGATCCGAACGTTCGGGGATCTCCGGGGTCCGGTTATTGGGAACTCGCCAAATCTCACAGTTTCGGCCTGTTCTGGCCAGATTTTTATACAATTAGTCACTGATTTTGGGTCCCGTTGCGATCGAACATTCGGGGAACCCCGGGGTCTGGTTACGGGGAACTCATCAAAACTCGCATAATTGGCCTATACTGATCAGTTTTCCATACTATTACTCACTGATTTCAGTTCCCGCTATGATCCGAACAATCGGGAAACTCCGGGGTCCAGTGACGGGGAACTCGTCCAAAATCATAGATTTGGCCTATTCTGGTAGTTTTCTATATTATTACTCAATGATTTCGGTTCCCGCTGCGATCCAAACATTCGGGGAACCCCAAGGTCTGGTTATGGGGAACTCGTCAAAACTCGCAGAATTGGCCTATTCTAACCAGTTTTCTATATTATTACTCACTGATTTTGACTCCCACTACGATCTGAACGTTCGGGGAACCCCGGGGTCCGGTTATGGAGAACTTGTCAAAACTCGCACAATTCGCCTATTCTGAGTTGTTTTCTATACTATTACTCTCTGATTTCGGTTCCCGCTGCGATCCGAACGTTCGGGGAACTCTAGGGTCTGGTTACGGGGAACTTGTCAAAACACGCAGAATTGGCCTACTCTAACCAGTTTTCTATACATCATTGATTTTGGATCCAATGCGATCTGAACGTTCGGGGAACCCCGGGGTCCGGTTATAGGGAACTCGTCAAAACTCGCAGATTTAGCCTCTTCGGACCAGTTTTCTATACCATTACTCACTGATTTTGGCTCCCACTATGCTCTGAATGTTCGGGGAACCCCGGTGTCCAGTTATGGGGAACTCATGAAAACTCGTAGATTTGGCCTCTTCTGACGGGTTTTCTATACTATTAATCACTGATTTTGGCTCTCGCTGCGATCCGAACGTCCGGGGAACCCCGGGGTCTGGTTTTTAGGAGCTTGTCAAAACTCACATATTTGGCCTCTTTTGACTAGTTTTCTATACTATTTCTCACTGATTTTGGCTCTCGTTCCGATCTGAACATTCGGGGACCCCAGGGTTCCGGTTTCCGGGAACTCGTCAAAACTCGTAGATTTGGCCTATTTTGGCCACTTTTCTGTATTATTAATCACTGATTTTGGTTCCCGTTGTGATCCGAGCATTCAGGGAACCCGGGGTTCTTGTATGGAGAACCTCGGGATTCTTTTATAGGGAACTCGTCAAAACTAGAAGATTTGGCCTAGTTTGGCCACTTTTTGATACTATTACTCACAGATTTATGGTCCCGCTGCGATCCGATCGTTCGGGGAACCTTGGTGTCCGGTTACGGGGAACTCGTTGAATCTCGCAGATTCGGACTGTTCTGGCTAGTTTTTTATAATATTACATACTGATTTTGGATCCCGCTGCGATCCGAATGTTTGGGGAACCGCGCGGGGCGGTTACGGGGAACTCGTCAAATCTCGCAGTTTCGGCCTGTTCTGGCATATTTTTTATACGATTACTCATTGATTTTGGCTCCCTCTACGATCTGAACGTTCGGGGAACCCCGGGGTCTAGTTACGGGGAACTCGTCAAAACTCGCAGAATTAGCCTATTCTGACCAATTTTCTATATTATTACTCATTGATATCGGTTCCTGCTGTGATCCAAACATTTGGGAAACTCCGGGGCCCGGTTACGAGGAACTCGTGAAAAATCACAGATTTGGCCTATACTGGCAGTTTTAATTCTATACTATTACTGAATGATTTCGGTTCCCATTGCCATCCGAACGTTCGGGGAACCCCGAGGTCTAGTTACAGGGAACTCGTCAAAACTCGTAGAATTGGCTATTCTGACCAGTTTTCTATATTATTACTCACTGATTTTGGCTCCCACTATGATCTGAACATTCGGGAACCCCGAGGTCCGGTTATGCGGAACTCGTCAAAACTCGCAGAATTCGCCTATTTTGACTAGTTCTTTATACTATTACTCACTGATTTTGGGTCCCGCTGCGATCCGAATGTTCGGGGAACCGTGGGGTCCGGTTACGGGGAACTCGTCAAAACTCGCATAATTGGCCTATTCTGAACAATTTTCTATACTATTACTCACTTATTTCGGTTCCCACTGCGATCCGAACGTTCGGGGAACGCCGCGGCCTGGTTACGGGGAACTCGTTAAATCTTGGAGTTTTTGCCTGTTCTAGCAAGTTTTTTATACTATTACTCACTGATTTTGGGTCCCGTTGCGATCGAACGTTCGGGAAACCCTGGGGTCTGCTTACGGGGAACTCGTCAAAACTCGCAGAATTGGCCTATTCTGACCAGTTTTCTATACTATTACTCACTGATTTCAGTTCCCGCTACGATCTGAACATTCGGGAAACTCCGGGGTCTGGTTACGGGGACTCGTCAAAAATCACTGATTTGGCCTATTCTGGCAGTTTTCTATAGTATTACTCAATGATTTCGGTTCCCGTTGCGATCCGAACGTTCGGGGAACCCCAGGGTCTGGTTACGGGGAACTCATCAAAACTCGCAGAATTGGCCTATTCTGACCAGTTTTCTATATTATCACTCACTGATTTTGACTCCCACTACGATCTGAACGTTCGGGGAACCTCGGGGTCCAGTTATGGGGAACTCGTCAAAACTCGCACAATTCGCCTATTCTGACTAGTTTTCTATACTATTACTCATTGATTTTGGGTCCCGCAGTCATCCGAACGTTTGGGGAACCCAGGCGTCTGGTTACGGGGAACTTGTCAAAACTCGAAGAATTGGCCTATTCTAACTAGTTTTCTATGCTATTATCCACTGATTTTGGCTCCTAGTGCGATTTGAACGTTCGGGGAACCCCAGGGTCCGGTTATGGGGAACTCGTCAAAACTCGCAGATTTGGCCTCTTCGGACCAGTTTTCTATACCATTACTCACTGATTTTGGCTCCCACTATGATCTGAATGTTCGGGGAACCCCGATGTCCGGTTATGGGGAACTCGTGAAAACTCGCAGATTTGGCTTCTTCTGACCAGTTTTCTATACTATTACTCACTTATTTTGGCTCTCGCTACGATCCGAATGTCCGGGGAACGTCGGGGTCCAGTTTTCAGCAGCTTGTCAAAACACGCAGATTTCACCTCTTCTGACCAGTTTTCTATACAATTTCTCACTGATTTTGGCTCCCGCTGCGATCCGAACATTCGGGGATCCCAGGGTTCCGGTTTCCACTTTTCTATACTATTAATCACTGATTTTGGTTCCCGTTGCAATGCGAACGTTCAGGGAACCGAGGGGTCCAGTTATGGGCAACTCATGAAAACTCGCAGATTAGACCTATTCTGACCAGTTTTCTATACTATTACTCACAGATTTTGGGCCCTGATGTGATCCAAACTTTCGGGGAACCCCGGGGTTCTTTTACGGGGAACTCGTCAAAACTAGAAGATTTGGCCTAGTTTGGCCAGGTTTCGATACTATTATTCACTGATTTTGGGTCCCGCTCCGATCCGATCATTTGGGGAACCCCTGTGTCCGGTTACGGGGAACTCGTCAAATCTTGCAGATTCGGCCTGTTCTGGCTAGTTTTTTATACTATTACTCATTGATTTTGGGTCCCGCTGAGATCCGAATGTTCGGGGAACCGCGGGTTCCAGTTACGAGGAACTCGTCAAAACTCGCATAATTGGCCTATTCTGAACAATTTTCTATACTATTACTCACTGATTTTGGTTCCCGTTGTCCGAACATTGGGGAATGCCGGGGCCCGGTTCCAGGGAACTCGTCAAATCTCGCAGTTTTTGCCTCTTCTGGCAAGTTTTTTATACTATTACTCATTGATTTTGGGTCCCGCTGCGATCCAAACGTTTGGGGAACCCCGGGGTCTAGTTACGGGGAACTCGGCAAAACTCATAGAATTAGCCTATTCTGACCAATTTTCTATATTATTACTCATTGATTTCTGTTCTCGCTGCGATCCAAACATTTGGGAAACTCCGGGGTCCGATTATGGGAACTCGTCAAAAATCACATATTTGGCCTATTCTGGTAGTTTTATATACTATTACTGAATAACTTCGGTTCCCGCTGCGAGCCGAATGTTCGGGGAAGCACGGGGTCTGGCTATGGGGAAGTCGTCAAAACTCCCAGATTTGGCCTCTTCGGACCAGTTTTCTATACCATTACTCACTTATTTCGGCTCCCACTATGATCTGAATGTTTGGGGAACCCCGGTGTTCGGTTATGGGGAACTCGTGAAAACTCGCAGATTTGGCCTCTTCTCACCAGTTTTCTATACTATTACTCACTAATTTTGGCTCCTGCTGCGATCCGAACGTCCGATAAACGCCGGGGTCCGGTTTTCAGGAGCTTGTCAAAACTCGCAAATTTCGCTTCTTCTGACCAGTTTTCTATACTATTTCTCACTGATTTTGGCTCCCACTACGATCCAAACATTCAGGGATCCCAGGGTTCCGGTTTCCGAGAACTCATCAAAATCGTAGATTTGGCCTGTTCTTGCCACTTTTCTATACTATTAATCACTCGTTTTGGTTCCCGTTGCGATCCGAATGTTCAGGGAACCGAGGGGTCCGGTTACGGGCAACTCATCAAAACTCGCAGATTCGACCTATTCTGACCACTTTTCTATACTATTACTCACTAATTTTTGGTCCTAATGTTATCCGAACTTTCGGGGAACCCCGGGGTTCTTGTACGGGGAACCTCGGGGTTCTTTTATGGGGAACTCGTCAAAACTAGAAGATTTGGCCTAGTTTGGCCAGTTTTTGATACTATTACTCATTGATTTTGGGTCTCGCTGCGATCCGATCGTTCGGGGAACCCCTGTGTCCGGTTACGGGAAACTCGTCAAATCTCGCAGATTCGGCCTGTTCTGGCTAATTTTTTATATTATTACTCACTGATTTTGGGTCCCGCTGCGATCCGAATGTTCGGGGAACCGTGGGGTCCGGTTACGGGGAACACGTCAAAACTCGCATAATTGGCCTATTCTGACCAGTTTTCTATACTATTACTCACTAATTTTGGTTCCCGCTGCGATCCGAACGTTCGGGGAACGCCGGGGCCTAGTTACGGGGAACTCTTCAAATCTCGCAGTTTCGGCATGTTCTGGCAAGTTTTTGATACTATTACTCATTGATTTTGGGTCCCGCTGCGATCCGAACGTTCGGGGAACCCCGGGGTCTGGTTACGGAGAACTCGTCAAAACTCGTAGAATTGGCCTATTCCGACCAATTTTCTATATTATTACTCACTGATTTTGGTTCCTGCTGCGATCCAAACATTTGGGAAACTCCGGGGTCTGATTACGGGGAACTCGTCAAACACCATAGATTTGGCCTATTCTGGCAGTTTTCTATACTATTACTTAATGATTTCGGTTCCCGCTGCGATCCGAACGTTCGGGAACTCCGAGGTCTAGTTACGGGGAACTCGTCAAAACTCGCAGAATTGGGCTATTCTGACAACTTTTCTATATTATTACTTACTGATTTTGGCTCCCACTACGATCTGAATGTTCGGGGAACCCCGAGGTCTGGTTATGTGGAACTCGTAAAAACTTGCAGAATTCGCCTATTCTGACCAGTATTCTATACTATTACTCGCTAATTTCGGTTCCCGCTGCGATCCGAACGTTCGGGGAACTCCAGGGTCCGGTTAAAGGGAGCTTGTCAAATCTCGCAGTTTCGGCCTGTTCTGGCCAGTTTTCTTAGACTATTACTCACTAATTTAGGGTCCTGGTGCGATCCGAACGTCCGGGGAACTCCTGGGTCTGGTTACGGGGAACTCATGAAAACTCGCTGAATTGGCCTTATCTAACCAGTTTTCTATACTATTACTCACTGATTTTGGTTCCCAGTGCGATCTGAACGTTCGGGGAACCCTGGGGTCTGGTTATGGGGAACTTGTCAAAACTCGCAGATTTGGCCTCTTCGGACCAGTTTTCTATACCATTACTCACTAATTTTGGCTCCCACTAAGATCTGAATGTTCGGGGAACCCTGGTGTTCGGTTACGGGGAACTCGTGAAAACTCGCAGATTTGGCCTCTTCTGGCTAGTTTTCTACACTATTACTGACTGATTTTGGCTCTCGCACCGATCCGAACGACCGGGGAACCTCGGGGTCTGGTTTTCAGGAGGTTGTCAAAACTCGCAAATTTGGCCTCTTCTGACCAGTTTTCTATTCTATTGCTCACTGGTTTTGGCTCCCGCTGTGATCCGAACATTCGGGGATCCCAGGGTTCCGGTTTCCGGGAATTCGTCAAAACTGGTAGATTTGGCCTGTTCTGGCCACTTTTCTATACTATTAATCACTGATTTCGGTTCCCGTTGCGATCGGAACGTTCAGGAAACCGAGGGGTCCGCTTATGGGCAACTCATCAAAACTCGCAGATTGGACCTATTCTGACCAGTTTTCTATACTATTACTCACTGATTTTGGGTCCTGATGTGATCCGAATTTTAGGGAACCCCGGGGTTCTAGTACGGGGAACGCCGGGTTCCTTCTATGGGGAACTCGTCAAAACTAGAAGATTTGGCCTAGTTTGGCCAGTTTTCGATACTATTACTCACTGATTTTTGGTCCCGCTGCGATCCGATCGTTCGGGGAACCCCGGTGTCCGGTTACGGGGAACTCGTCAAATCTCGCAGATTCGGCCTGTTCTGGTTAGTTTTTTATACTATTACTCACTGATTTAGGGTCCCGCTGCAATCCGAATGTTAGGGGAACCTCGGGGTCTGGTTACGGGGAACTCGTCAAAACTCGCATAATTGGCCTATTCTGACCAGTTTTCTATACTATTACTCACTGATTTCGGTTCCCGCTGCTATCCGAACGTTCGGGGAACTCCGGGGTCCGGTTATAGGGAACTCGTCAAATCTCGCAGATTCGGCCTGTTCTAGCCAGTTTTTTATACCATTACTCACTGATTTTAAGTCCCGCTACGATCGAACGTTCGGGGAACCCCGGGGTCTGGTTAGGGGAACTCGTCAAAACTCGCAGAATTGGCCTATAGTGACCAGTTTTGTATACTATTACTAACTGATTTTGGTTCCCGCTATGATCCGAACATTCGGGAAACTCCGGGGTCCGGTTACGGGGAACTCGTCAAAAATCACAGATTTGGCCTATTCTGGCAGATTTCTATACTATTACTCAATGATTTCGATTCCCACAGTGATCCGAACGTTTGGGGAACCCCGGGGTCTGGAAAAGGAGAACTCATCAAAACTCGCGGAATTGGGCTATTCTGACCGGTTTTCTATATTATTACTCACTGATTTTGACTCCCACTACGATCTAAACGTTCGTGGAACCCCGAGGTCCGGTTATGCGGAACTCGTCAAAAACTCACAGAATTCGCCTATTCTGTCCAGTTTTTTATACTATTACTCGCTTATTTCGGTTCCCGCTGCGATCCGAACATTCGGGGAACACCGGGGTACGGTTATAGGGAACTTGTCAAATCTCGCAATTTCGGCCTGTTCTGGCCATTTTTTATTTTATTACTCAATTATTTTGGGTCCTGCTACGATCAGACGTTCGGGGAACGCCGGGGCCCGGTTACGGGGAGCTCGTCAAAACTCATAGAATTGGCCTGTTCTGACCAGTTTTCTATACTATTACTCACTGATTTAAGTTCCCGCTACGATCCAAACATTCGGAAAACTCCGGGGTCTGGTTACGGGGAACTCGTCAAAAATCATAGATTTGGCCTATTCCGGCAGTTTTCTATACTATTACTCAATGATTTCGGTTCTCGCTGCGATCCGGACGTTCGGGGAACCCCGGGGTCTGGATACGGGGAACTCGTCAAAACTCGCAGAATTGGCCTATTCTGACCAGTTTTCTACATTATTACTCACTGATTTCAACTCCCACTACGATCTGAACGTTCGGGGAACCCTAGGGTCCGGTTATGGGGAACTTGTTAAAACTCGCACAATTTGCCTATTCTGACCAGTTTTCTACACTAGTACTCGCTGATTTTGGTTCCCGCTGCGATCCGAACGTTCGGGGAACTCCAGGATCTAGTTACAGGGAACTCATCAAATCTCGCAGTTTCGGCCTGTTCTGGCCAGTTTTTTTATACTATTACTCACTGATTTTGGGTCCCGCTGCGATCCGAACGTTCGGGGAACCCCGTGGTCTAGTTACGGGGAACTCGTCAAAACTCGCAGAATTGGCCTATTCTAACCAGTTTTCTATACTATTACTCACTGATTTTGGCTCCTAGTGCGATGTGAACGTTCGGGGAACCCCGGGGTCCGGTTAGGGGGAACTCGTCAAAACTCGCAGATTTGGCCTCTCCGGACCAGTTTTCTATACCATTACTCACTAATTTTGGCTCCCACTATGATATGAATGTTCGGGGAACCCCGGTGTCCGGTTACGGGGAACTCTTGAAAACTCGCAGATTTGGCCTCTTCTGACCAGTTTTCTATACTATTACTCACTGATTTTGGCTCTCAATGCGATCCGAACGTTCGGGGAACCCCGGGGTCCGGTTTTCGCGAGCTTGTCAAAACTCACAGATTTGGCCTCTTCTGACCAGTTTTCTATACTATTGCTCACTGATTTTGGCTCCCGATGCGATCCAAATATTCGGGGAACCCAGGGTTCCGATTTCCGGGAACTCGTCAAAACTCGCAGATTTGGCCTGTTCTGGCCACTTTTCTATACTATTAATCACTGATTTCAGTTCCCGTTGCGATCCGAACGTACGGGAAACCGAGGGTCCGGTTATAGGCAACTCATCAAACCTCGCAGATTGGACATATTGTGACCAGTTTTCGATACTATTACTCACTAATTTTGGGTCCTGTTGTGATCCGAATTTTGGGGAACCCCGGGGGTCTTGTATGGGGAACGCCGGGGTTCTTTTATGGGGAACTCGTCAAAACTAGAAGATTTGGCTTAGTTTGGCCAGTTTTCGATACTATTACTCACTGATTTTTGGTCCCGCTGCGATTCGATCGTTCAGGGAACCCCGGTGTCCGGTTACAGGGAACTCATCAAATCTCAAAGATTCGGCTTGTTCTGGCTAGTTTTTATACTATTACTCACTTATTTTGGGTCCCGCTGCGATCCGAATGTTAGGGGAACCCTGGGGTCCGGTTACGGGGAACTCGTCAAAACTCGCATAATTGGCCTATTCTGACCAGTTTTCTATACTATTGCTCACTGATTTCGGTTCCCGCTGCGATCCGAACGTTCGGGGAACGCCGGGGCCCGATTACGGGGAACTCGTCAAATCTCGTAGTTTCGTCCTATTCTGGCAAGTTTTTTATACTATTACTCTGATTTTGGGTCCCACTGCGATCCGAACGTTCAGGGAACCCTGGGGTATGGTGACGGGGCACTCGTCAAAACTCGTAGAATTAGCCTAATCTGACCAATTTTCTATATTATTACTCATTGATTTCGGTTCCCGCTGCGATCCAAACATTTGGGAAACTCCGGGGTCCGGTTACGGGGAACTCGTCAAAAATCACATATTTGGCCTATTCTAGCAGTTTTCTATACTATTACTCAATGATTTCGGTTCCCGCTGCGATCGAACGTTCGGGGAACCCCAGGGTCTGGTTACGGGGAACTCGTCAAAACTCGCAAAATTGGCCTATTCTGACTAGTTTTCTATATTATTACTCACTGATTTTGACTCCCACTACGATCTGAACGTTCGGGGAACCCCGGGGTCCGGTTATGGGGAACTTGTCAAAACTCGCACAATTCGCCTATTCTGACCAGTTTTCTATACTATTACTCACTGATTTTGGTTCCCGCTGCGATCCGAACGTTCGGGGAACTCCAGGGTCCGGTTACAGGGAACTCATCAAATCTCGTAGTTTTGGCCTCTTTTGGCCAGTTTTTTGTACTATTATTCACTGATTTTGGGTCTCGCTGCGATCCGAACGTTCTGGGAACCCCGGGGTCTGGTTACGGGGAACTCGTCAAAACTCATAGAATTGGCCTATTCTAACCAGTTTTTGTACTACTAGTCACTGATTTCGGTTCCCGTTGCGATCCGAACATTCGGGAAACTCGGGGGTCCGGTTAAGGGGAACTCGTCAAAAATCACAGATTTGGCCTATTCTGGCAGTTTTCTATACTATTACTCAATGATTTCGGTTCCCGCTGCGATCTGAACATTCTGGGAACCCCGGGGTCTGGTTACGGGGAACTCGTCAAAACTCGCAGAATTGGCCTATTCTGACCAGTTTTCTATACTATTACTCACTGATTTTGGCTCCCACTGCGATCTGAACGTTCGGGGAACCCCGGGGTCCGATTACGGGGAACTCGTCGAAACTCGCAGATTTGGCCTCTTCTGGCCAGTTTTCTATACTATTACTCACTGATTTTGGCTCCGACTGCGATCCAAACTTTCGGTGAACCATGAGGTCCGGTTTCCGGGAACTCGTCAAAACTCGCCGATTTGGCCTCTTCTGACCAGTTTTCTATACTATTTCTCACTAATTTTGGCTCCCGCTGCAATCGGAACGTTTGGGGATCCCAGGGTTTCGGTTTCCGGCAACTCGTTAAAACTCGCTGATTTGGCCTCTTCTGACCAGTTTTCTATACTCTTTCTCACTAATTTTGCTAATATATGCATTTGGCATTTTCACAAAGAAAAAAGACATAGCTAAAATAGTAGCTTTACTACTGGAAAACGAACAGTATTCGAAATGAACCAAGCTGTGGTTAGATGGTTAAATGGATAATCGTATCCCAGACCACCATTGTTTAAGTCATGATGCTCGCATTATTTCTGGATTTATTTCAGGATTTCTGAGGATGCCCGTTTATCAGGAAGAGACGTTCCCGTCGTCGACGAGACATTTACGATGACTTCGTAAATCTCAAGATGATATGACGGCTCAGTCTTTTGGAGGTGCTCAGAGGGGTAGACTATGCGTGTGTTTATATGAATGAGTGTATGCAAGCACTTGCCATTTGTACTATGGTAAAAAATAGTATTAAAGAAAAGGACAAAAACAGGATTGTGTACTGTGGGACCCAGGGTCCAGTGGCTGGAACTAGCTCATGCGCAAGGAGAGGAGAACCTGCGGCTGCGGGCGGCGTTGCTTGCGCCGCTGGCTAATCCGGTCACCGGGATTACGCCAGGGTACCCCAACGGCGACTTCGCTCCGCCACCTGAAGCTCCATCGCCGTCTCCGCCATCGGCCAATCCCGCTCTTTCTCTAGATGTGTCACATCTGGGAGGAGTCTTGGCTCGCCGGATCCAGCCGCCTGTGCTGCCTCTTCTCCGATGTTGACTGCGGGCAGTCGTCGGAATCAGGTTTGCACTGCCCCTCCTGTTTGTATAGACGCGAGTGAGATATTTCTTTGAATGGATGGGGTAACTCGCGGATTCAGATTCCCAAGAGCTCATGTGTTTCTGTGAGTGCAAGGTGCTGAATGCTACTGAATTTTGGTAGATTTATAGCTGTTACTCTCACAGTTTGTTTTTACTGTAACAATTAGTTTATCCTTAGGTTCTTGTCGAACTAGATTCAGAGTGCTAGATAACTGTGGAGTGATGGGATGGGAGACCCGATTAGGCTCATGTTGCAGTGGATTCAGAGTGCTTGGCATGCATATAGATAAGTGCAGAGTGATGAACTGATGATGCAAATCAGATTAGGATGATACTCATATTATTACCGCCAGTAGCGTTTTCTTTTGTGCATGATTTCTGTCTGAAACTAGTGGTTCTGTACCACATCTATGCTCGAGTCAACGTATTTCTAAACTGAGAAGCGGTAATTAATATGGAAGCAACATATTATTTGCCAACATTTCCGGCAAAGAGAAGCGACCAAAATCACCACCTAAACGTATATTCTGCAAGGGCAAGGTCGCACATCATATCAAAACTTCGGTAGGAAACAGCACTCTGTCCACGCAATGAAAAATAAATTCGTTCTATTTGCGGTTGCCTGCGGCGTAGGCAGCATCAGGTTGAGACACTTTCTTGGCAAACTTATAATTGGAAGAAAAATAAAAATAAAATGTATGCTGGAATAAATCATAAACTCACATTGTGGGAATTACTCCAATCCTGGTCCCAGGAAGACAAAGAAATAGGTGGAGACTCAGGTCAATCTATTCATTGAGTGAGTCATTGATATAAATGATGGTGCCCTGATCATTCATTGGTGCCTCATTTCTTAGCTCCACATTTATGTACATGCCAAGAACAAGAAATTAGCGGTTCTGTTCCACATCTATGCTCAAGTGAACATCCTTCTGACAGAATCAAGACCCGGCGTCTGGTAGCAGCTGACTAGTTGCTGGTGTCATGTTGGGCAGCCCCTATAGGCGCAGGGGGGGGGGGAGCCCGACGAATTAGGCTAGGGCTGACAGCAGATCCAACCAGGGATTCGATCTTAGTTTATTGAAGGAATTAATAGTCACTTGTGGAGAGTCCTAGTCAGCAGGCAGTACTAGGAAATCATAATTCGTTTCCTAATAGGAGTCTGTAAGGCAAACCTCAGCATAAGCAGACCAGGCATGGAGAATTGATAAATATATCTGCTCTTGCTTGAGGCCGCAGAGCAGAGGAGACCTACCCGACCAACCCGCCCGCCCATCCCCCCGCGCGCTGTGGCTGCGTGCTGCGCAGAGCATCGTCACCACTAATTGTCTGCCGGGATGCGAAATATGCCGGCGTGTTCAGCGAGGATCCAGACGACAGTGGTGAGGTCTCCGCCACGGCTGAGCTGCTTGGCATGGGAACCACGGCTGCATCGTGTGGACGCGTGTATGAGCAAGCGCACCCATGCACCCAAGATGAGCTCCAACATCTCCTGCATCTCCAGCAACCTATGTTGGTAATAACACAAGCCGGGCACCAAATACCCAAGTTGTATCCTGGCCTTCAACGTCCTGTGGCTGAAGAACTCCGTCGGGACCTTGGCCCCCACATGACTGAGCATTGCGCCGGCGTAGACCGTTCCATCCGAGAGAATGATACTCGAGTCGTGAAGGCGGCTTCGATGACTGCCGTTGTTGTTGTTGCTGTCGGTCGTTTTGGCTTCCATGGCTAGCAGGATTTCTGCAAGCTCCTTCTCATCTCTTGGACTAGCAGTGCAACCACCTTGAGGATCAGCCGTGGCATGGTGCCGGCAGCAAGTTTTATGCACAGCCTCCCGCGTGGCGTCGTGCATGCTGCGGAGGTAGAGGCCCGGTAGCATGCCTGGGCGTACGGCGACGAGGAACATCATATAATTTGACAGCGCTTGTATCGCCTTGACATATTCAAACCGGAAGCTGCTGCTGCTGCTGCTGCCGGATGCTGCTGTTGATCTTGGCCTGCACAAGAGGAAGATGTCGGTTGCGATGTGCCACCTGAGGACCACCTCTTGGAATTCAGGGCCGAAATTAAGAGCGTCGCCTAATTCCGACTGTCTCCTTAGGCCATCCTGTTGATTGGGCACTTCATCCTTCTTTTTCGCCTTCTCTTCCTCCTCCTTCTTCTCGTCTTTCTTCTTTTCAGTTGGCGGCATGCCGCGATCTTCAGGTGGGAAGGCTGACTTGAGAATTTTCCATATCTCTCGGAACAACAAGTTCCTCACGCATGGTAACATGGCAAGATTAATGGCCCTGGAGTAGCCGTATTGGAATTCCATCCAACTATCAGTCTTTGCAACAATCTTTATCAGCTTGCTGGATATGCTCATGGTGGCGTGACATCTCTCGCTCAATAGGTTGTACTGCCCGATGGTGCCCGACCACAACCTGTGGCTAGTTGGATCCTTGACGGTGACGAAGGCCAAGCCACGGATCAGCCGTTGGCTTCTCCCCAGCGAACACTGAAGAAGCCAATACCGCCTATGCTTCAAGAATGCACATGTCCATGTGGACCCTAGCGTTCCGATTAAGCACCCGACATCAAGGATGAGCGTCACAATGAGCAAGGTGTAGGTGACGATGACATCCGCTCTGCTCTGGCCGTCTTTGCTGTCTGACCAGAAGAGCAGCAAGGCGGCGGTGGTGAAGGGCGGCGAGACTACGCGGATGCAGTAGCCCAGCCAGGTGTGGCCGACGGCCGCCTTGGTGTACATGACATCGTACACGAGGGACAGCTCCATCTGCACCACCTTGCACATGTCCTGCCAACCTCTAGACCGAGAGAAGGGCCTTTCTCTCCTATACTTGTCACGCCTCAACCGCCCGAAGGAATAGTCGGCAAAGGCACCCATGCTGATGTGCAGCAGGCCGTGGGCAATCAGCAAGGCTTGCTCATTGTCGAAATCATGGCCTAAACGCTCTGCATCGCTCAGGTCCCTGGGCTTCTTCATCTTCTTGATCGATCTCCGGATGCTGCCCAGATTGCCTCGACGCAGCGCGCGCACGCTCTCCGTGTACTTGGCAATACCCAGGGAGAACATGAGGTAGGACGCCGGCAGCAAGTTCCCGGGGTTGTGGACAAAGATGACGTGCTTGCACAGGATGAATATGGCTCCGATGACCTGCGCGGGGGCGCGCACCAACTGCCGGCTTGATAGTGCGTTGTCCTCGAGTGAGTAGGCGCTGATGCTGTCCGGCAAGGCGAGGTGCATGAGGAGGAAGGGAGTCCAGAAGGCGTGCAGCTGCTGCTCCCGGGACGTGAACGTGATGATGCCCAGCATGAGGTTGCTGATGGAGTGTGTCGCCGCCCAGCTGGCCACCTGGTAAGAAAGCCACACGAGGGTTGTGCGCACACCAATGGCTCGACGGCGACGGATCCCGGCGGCGAGGAGCAGGACAAGATGCGTCGCCAGGCTCAAAAGGACCAGCGCCCGGACCAGCCACTCGTTCGCCAGCTTCAGCAGTGCCAGTTGATCATTTCTATCCGGTAACAACTGCATGCTTGCTCGATCCTGCCTGCCTCTAATATATCCTCTTCTTTCCTGCAACCCAATGTAATGTGCTACTTAATGATGCATACAACCAAAATTAACTTGCGCATTTGCAGGCGTACGTACCTAGCTTCCGATTAGCTTGCTGTTGCTGGCCGGCCGCCTGAGCTTGATATTCGAGCAACCAGTTGCCACCTTCAACAAACGGTGTCGCTAGTGTTGCATCCATATAGCCGCCAATCAAGGGCCTTCTCCATGTCCAACGGTGCGCTCGCTGCGTGCAGTGTGTGCTCTGGTGGCTGAGAGAAACTTTCCTTCCATACAAGGTTCGTGCCGCAATCATTGAAGCTAATCATATGTACGTAATTCTATCCATGCATTTTTTAAGGTTATTCTGTTCGTGCTTAATGACATCACTTTCCCCCCGAAAATACAGTACAATTATTCTTAGTTTTCTTCCCAGTGCCACTTGATGCCTTGGTGAGTGGGTGCTAGACTGCAAGCGTGGATCATCCTGTCAGCCATATTATTTTCTTAGAAAAAGGCACATATCCTGACAAAGAGCATTCTATTTTTGGAATGACTAGGAATCAGACTATAGGTTCCTATCGACCACCCACCCGTCGGTTGGATTAGTGTAATCTGCCGGTAGAACGTGCACTTTTTTTTTATAAACACTATTGGAATTAGTGTAATCTGCCGAGTGCCCAAAAAACTTGACAAAAGGCAATTAACACTCGGTAAATGCTTTGCAGTTCAGCTCGTGATGTAGGGTATTTGTCTTACACTCTTCAGGCAAGGGCACTTTGCCGAGTGCCAAACAGGTAACCCTTTATATCATTGTTAGTATTTGGCTGCATCCTCAACCCCCTGTGGGAATCTGTTACTATGTTCTGCATGCCATTCATGATCAGGATATGTGCAGGCAGGCAGGCAGGCATGCATCTCACCTGGCCAACTTATAATCAGGATATGTTCACATTGCGTGGACTCTATCCATGCATTTCACCGTTTATTGCTCTGTTAATGACTCAGCGCGACGCAGCTGAAGAATGCCGACAGCTTTTTTGGTATGCAGGTATGCAGTTAGATGTTTGGGCAGATTCTGTATTATAACTTCCGATTGCAACTGTAGGTGGCATTTTGTCTGGAGTCTTTTGGGTCCGAAGGTGTTAGCTTTGTGATGATCATCATAGTAATTCATGTACTCCCTCCGATCCATATTACTTGTCGCTCAAACGGATGTATGTAGATGTATTTTAGTGCTAGAAATATTCGTTTGAGCGACAAGTAATATGGGTCGGAGTGAGTATTAATGATTCTCCAGGTTGTAGAATGGCTTTGTCCTGCTGCAATAGAAGGGCTTGCTTTCAAAGAAGCTGGCTTCTCTTTATTGCTGTGTATCGTTGACTGAATGTGGTGGTGTCTCCTCACTTTTTAATTAGCTCGTGAGTAGGAGCTTGAGATGTGATTCATGGGCTCAGATTTTGAAGAGCTGGACTTGTTTATGTGTGGTGTTAACCTGCTCAATAATGCAACTGAACATTGGCAAATGCCAAGCTGTTTGTTGATAGTTAGGGCTCATGTTGCAGTAGGTTCAGAGTGTTGAATTGCCGAGTAAGATGCAATCTACTCCCTCCGTTTCTAAATATAAAACATATCATTAATTCTGCTCCGTATGTAGTTTATATTAAAATCTCTAAAAAGTCTTATATTTAGGAACGGAGCGAGTAGTAACCTGCTCAATACAGTAATACAGTCAAATCGAATTAGAATGTACTGTCTCACCTTGTTGGTTGAGATTCAATAGTCAAGTCAGAGACAACACTATGGACTTTGATTGGAAATTCAGAATTTAAATATTATAGTTTTCTTCGTAAAGTGCTTTTTTTGTGTGGATTTTTTGGTCACACAGCTCCTCAGATGTCCAAACACCATGGAAATTTGCACGAACCTTGCGACATGAGCATCTTGGATGCCTAAAAATTGCAGATTTTTTTGAAATTGTTTTTTTAACTTACTGTTCATACTCGGGTGTAGATGGGCGCTCTGTTGGCTGTCGGCTACCAGGAGCACCTCCGGCCGCTGTTCGAGCTCTCTGTCTCCAGGCTATGGTCATTTCGTGACGCTGATATTCAACTCTGGCTCTGAATGTGAAGCAACAAAAAATGAGGGGAGGAGCAGCAAGAGGGACACTGGTACTAGAATGAATGGAGAATGTGTACCAGGTAAAAAAGGCTGAATGCAGGGAAAATTAGGACTGTTGGAACACGACTATTTATTCAGTGCTTGTTTTGTGTCTGTGTCTTCCGTGTTCACTATTTTCTTAGCCTGCACTGCAACTAGCTCACTCCAGGAGAGCCAAGATCCCCCCGATGGCGACGACTATTTTCACCACCATGCTCCGTGGTAACTGAAAATTGGGTGAGGTGTTAACCCGAAAGATGCTACTGAAAATTTGTTCAGTGCTGGATTGAGGAGTGATGCAACTGCAATGCGATGACGCTGATCTCATGGGGATATCCATTGCCGTGCACTGCAGGTTGGTTGTCCTGATCAGAAGAAGAAACCCAGCCACAGATCTTGTACAAGAAAAGTATGCATGCCAACAAAAAGACAGAGACTTGGAACATATATACTCTGTCTTGACCATCTTATAATTACGTTTCACCTTGTTAGTTCAGGCAACCTGATTGTTCTGGACCTTATTTACTTATTTAGAAAGGTAATGCTGAAATTAGATGCTATAATTTTTCTTCAATTCATCCATCCATTGATTGGTGCCTAATTTTTGAGCTCCTCATTTGTTCCTCTACTGTGAATTATTGCATGGTTGATTCTCCCAATCATAAGAAACACCAGCCACAACTTCTGTACTTGTGTGCAAGAAAAGTATGCATGACAAGACAAAGACCAAGACTAGACTTGGAACATACGGTAGACCATATATGTATTGTGCTTGTGAGTAAACTCAAGATGATCTCCCCTCTCCATTACATTGTCGTTCCCATCCGCAAGCTATTCCCTCCCTCGTCCGACCAATATGGATGCTGAGCTTGGGCATCTCGCCTGAGCAGTGGCAACAATACTTTGCCTATTGATTTTTTGTGATTTATTTCCTTGTGTGAGTAAAATACTATTTTCTCTCTGAAATTAGAGGTTTTGTACCACATCTATGTTTGGCAAATGTCTTCCTACCAAAACTGAGACATGGTAATATGTAGCCAATATGTCTTTTGTATAATTATTTTCTTGTGCAGCAAAGCACGCAAAGTCACCGTCGTAGTGTTAAGTATGACACCAACTATAATTGCACACTCCTAATCAGACACATGATGTGTCTGTTAATTCTTTGAGCATCACAGTTTAGCCACTATGGTATGTAGTATTAATATTGATGACATCGGTACAGCCTTAGAACATTTGGACTTTGATTGAGTGAAATCTCTCAGGCTCATTTGATTTAAAGACATTTCAGTGCACCTTGAAGGATGTTGATACTTATGATATATTTTTTCTACGTGCTTTTCACTCCATTTTGACAGAGGATTTCTGTCTCAAATTTCTTGCTACAATTTTCCCTTTTCTTCTGTGGCGTCAGGCACTACTTCATCTAAAAATTCATGTGGTCGATCTAGATTTTATTAAGTCTAAGCAATTTCTAGGAAGTGCATAGATGGACCTAGAATAATACATACTAGAGTTCAGATTCTGAAGAACTGATGTTTTTGTGAGTGCTAGGTGTTAACCTGCTTGTATATGCTACTGAAAATTGTTGGTGTCTAGCTGTTGACCACAGATGCAGTAGGTTCAGAGTGATGGTTTTCCTAATAGACAATTGCTGAGTGATGATGCAGGGTATTAGTATTATTGATACAGCCAGGTTGTTCTGCTCCTTGGTAGGAAATTTTGAATTGAAATGGTAATAGGATTGTACATTTACTGCCACTAGTGTGTTCTGCTTCACCTTGTTGATTGAGACAACCCCAGACTGTACTGGACTTCTTTCGGAAATTCTGAATTGGAATGGTATATGCTTCTGTTGCGATTCTTCATTTTTGCACGGAAAATACATACTACTATTTGATTATTGTTAGAGGTTATGTCCAGCATCTAAGCTTGAGTTAATTTTTCCCTGACAAAAAAATAAAATGAAGACGCCGTAATATGTACCTATAGAACCTTTGAAAAAGATCCCACCGCAGACATGGATGCGAAAAACCATCATAATGCAAAATAACTGATACAAATGATCTCAGGAATTGCCGGACATAACTCATCTTGGGAAAATTACTCCATTTTTCTTCCTTGAGGCTGGTTTTAATGGGAAGTATCATATACTGATATCATGGATACGATATTACATCCATAATGCATAGTATCATATGTTAGTACAACATAGGATAGTTCATTTACTGTCATGGATGACACATAGTAGCATAATATTTAATATGATACTCAATGCTTTTTTTCTTCATTTAATTCTATGTCACCTCATCAAAATTGGCTAATTGACGTGCATGATACTACCTATGATACTCCCATTACAACCAACCTGAGTCAGTCTTTGATAGAAACAGCAGCACCCTCTGCCCTGATCCCACGGCCATCCATTTATCGGTGCATGATTTTTTGAGCTCCTCGGTTATTTCCACTGCCGTGCAGTGCATTGCATTGCATGGTTGGCTGTCCTACTCAGTAGAAATTCCAGCCACTCCAGCCACAGCTTCTGTATTGGAAAAGTAGGCATGCCAAGACGAAGACCGAGACTTGAAAAATACAGTAGACCACACATAATATTGTGCCTGTGAGTGAACAAAGATGAACTACTCTCTCCCATTCCATTGCCCTTCACATCCTGTAGCTAGCTGCTCTCTCCCTGGTCGAACCAATATGGCTGCCGAGCTCGGGCATCTCGCCCGAGCAGCTGCAGCAATTCTCTGCCTGTTGATTTTCCATGTTGCGCCGTCTGATTCCCGTGCTCAAGCGAGGGTTTCAGGTGCGAATGGAACTTGCATTAGCAGGGAGCGGGATGCACTTTTGTCCTTCAAGGCAGACCTTCTCGACCCTGCTGGCCGTCTCTCGTCATGGCATGGTGAAGATTGCTGTCAGTGGGAGGGAGTAAGGTGCAGCAACAGAACTGGCCATGTCATCAGGCTCGACCTCCGTAACACCTACATGCCTGACTACAACATCAACCTTCTTGACTATGACAACATTGACAAGCACAGCTTGAGCTTGTCCAAAGATGAGATGAGCCCCTCTTTGGCTTCTTTACAACGGTTGAGGTATCTTGATCTGAGCTCTAATGATTTCAACGGCACAAGCATACCTAAGTTCCTGGGCTCTCTGGAGAACCTATGGTATCTCAACCTCTCGTTGACAGGTTTTGGTGGGAGAATACCTTCCCAACTCGGTAATCTCTCAAATCTGCAATATCTTGATGTTGGTGGTAATGATTTCTACTATGATGGTGAAGGTAATCGGCATGAGCCATACAGTCTGGATTTTGCATGGTTGACACGTTTCTCATTGTTGAGCCATCTTGACTTGAGTAGTGTGGACCTCAGTTCTTTGCAGGACTGGGTTCACATGGTTAACATGCTTTCTTCTCTGAAAGTGCTTCGGTTGGAAGGTTGTAGCCTTACCAGCATAGTGTCTGCTACTTCAGGATCAAACCTCACACATCTTCAAGTCCTTGATCTATCAGAAAACTTTTTTGACACATCATTAGAGCGAAGTTGGTTTTGGGATCTCACGAGCCTTGAGGAGCTACACCTATCCAATTGCTACTGGCATGGATCTATTCCTGGAGAACTAGGAAACATGACATCCCTTCAAGTAGCAGATTTTAGTGGCAATAATGATCTTGTCGGTTTGATACCAGGCAACTTGGAAAATTTGTGCAATCTGAAAGTGCTGAATTTTGAACGAATCAACATTAATGCGAGCATAGGGGAGTTGATCGATCGATTGCCAAGGTGCTCATGGCGTACAATACAAGTATTGTCAATGCGTGACACAAATTTGACTGGAAAACTACCAATATGGATTGGGAACATGACTAGTCTCAGTGTTCTTGACGCCAGTAATAACATGATAACTGGTACTATACCACTTGGAGTTGGAGCACTTGGTAACTTGACAGTGTTGGATCTTGGCTACAATAAACTCAATGGTGTGCTCGTGAAGGAGCATCTTTCAGGCTTACTGAATTTAGAGTCCCTGCACTTGTCATATAACTCGTTGAAAATGGACATCGAGCCAAGGTGGGTTCCTCCATTTAGACTAAAGTCTTTATTCCTTGAGTCATGCATAGTCGGTCCCCGCTTTCCAGCATGGCTTAGATGGCAGTCCAACATTCATCAACTTGTTCTGAGTAATGCAAATTTGGATGATATTATTCCTGATTGGTTCTGGGTGACATTTTCCCGAGCTTCACTCTTGGATGCATCAGTAAACATGTTGTGTGGTTCTTTGCCAGCAAGTCTACAACAAATGTCAGCTTTCCGATTATCTCTCAACTCCAATAACCTCACAGGTCTAGTCCCACACCTCCCTATAAATATATCCATCTTTGATCTGTCTTCAAACTTTTTCTCTGGGCCATTGCCATCTGAGCTAAAAGCTCCGTGGCTTACGGTGTTGATTCTGGAAAATAATCAAATTACAGGAACCATCCCATCATCTATTTGTCAGTTGACTGGTCTGAGACGGTTGGACCTATCACAAAACAATTTAACAGGAGATGTTTTGCAATGCCGGAACGGGCCAGACAATAATACTTCAGTGTCGAGGGCAAATTCTACAAATCAATTTGGTTCTGTCATGTCTATTCTATACTTGAGAAACAATGATTTCTCGGGTGAATTTCCTAAATTTCTTCAGAGTGCCTCACAACTGAAGATCCTTGATCTTTCATACAATAGATTCTTTGGAACATTGCCAGAGTGGTTACCAGTAAAAATGCAAGACTTGGAAATCGTGAGGTTGAGATCAAATATGTTCAACGGTCATATTCCTAGCAACCTTACTTGCCTTTCAAATCTTCGTTATTTGGACCTAGCCAGTAACAATATATCGGGATCCATACCATGGTCACTATCAAACTTGAAAGCAATGAGATACGTGTCTCATAATGATTATGATTATGACTATGCTTATAATGGTGCTTTTTATGACAACATGCCAGTAATCACAAAAGGCCAAACACGGGATTATACCTTTGAAATATACAAGCTACTGGTGAATCTTGATCTGTCATGTAACAATTTAACAGGACAAATTCCAGAGGAGATAAGTTTGCTCATTAGGCTCACCAATCTGAACTTATCAAGTAACCAGCTGACCGGCAAAATCCTATATCATATTGGTGATCTAAAGCAGTTGGAGTCACTTGACCTTTCCTACAATGAGTTATCTGGTGAAATCCCATCAGGTTTGTCGGCTCTAACATCTCTGAGCCACTTGAACCTGTCATACAACAACTTATCAGGCACGATACCATTCGGGCAACAGCTGCAGGTTCTCGACAACTTGAACTATACCTACATCGGCAACCCCGGTCTCTGTGGCTATCCTGTCTCCAAGAACTGTTCTGCTAGTACTACTGATGCAGAGGACCATGAAGATGCAGATCATATCTCATATCTCTACCTTGGGATGGGCATAGGATTTGTGGTTGGCCTTTGGGTGGTGTTTTGCACCATGTTACTGAGGAGAACCTGGGCGATTGCCTACTTTCAGGTCATCGACAAGCTGTACGATGAGACTTATGTGCGGGTGGTTATAACTTGGGCTCGCCTGATGAACAAGACCCACGGTGACACAGCGTGAGGAGCCTGCTTCATGTGCAGCTCAACTGGTCAAGATCTGTATATTAGTACTTTGTTATTTGGAGAATAAGTGGTACTTTGGTGTGTGAACTGCAACTATGTACAAGTTTCTGGTGCTATTACCTGTTACCTGCATATGTACTTGATGTACTATAGCCCAGTATATATTGTATGGACAGAATGAAGTGAAAATATTCGATAATGTTTGTAAGATGTGTTGTTTTGTAAACAACCTATTCTAGTCGGTTTGTAAACCAAACAATTTGGTAACCAGAAATGCATGCTATGTGCAGCAACTATGATGACCCTTTTGTATCTTGGCAGCTAATTAGTTCACACCATGCATGAGCCCAGTACTGCCTTCAACAATTTTTTACTGGTCTTTTCTGAGTGTGCCCAGAACATGAGCCAGGAAGAAGGACAGACATGTGTAACCCATCCCTGAACGAGCCGGTGGTGTAGGATGGGTAACAGGAGTATCTCCGGCCGCTGCTCAAGCACTCTGTCTCCAGCCTATGATCATTCCTGGATCTCCTACAATTCAACTCTGAGTCTGAATGTGAAGCGATAATGATTAAGCAGCAGAGGTGACAGATTGATTGTTCACTTCGCAAAATTGTCGGTCTTATTGCTTTAGTGAGTACGAGGTTCTGCAATTCTTAAACCCGAAGCAAAAGCAATCTGCAATTCTTTACTCTGAGTGCTCAGTGCAAGCTGGTACAGTACTAATAATAGTAGCGGACAGAGTTGCTGACCATCATGTGCACTACCTCACATGTGCATTCAAAGATATAAAGACCAACTAAACATGATGGCATGAGATAATTATATTATGTTTTTAGTAAACAGGTTCGCATGACATAATTCACATTTTTTTTAAAGATCCAACATCACTGGCATTCACTGATAATAGCAGTAAGCAATGGAAAAACAACAAGGTGATGAAGATCCTAGGACCAGAAGATCCAGAGATCAAAAGAAAAAGGAAATCACAGCGGAAAATCCATTTCAACGTATTTCATCCTAAAAATTTACACACATGTATGTTATGTCTCCATGTATATCTGTATTTTTTCCAGATCTTTTTGAATTGTAAAAATATGCATTTTCATGAACATTGTGTTTTTCAAAAACCGGTTCATGGAGGCCGAGCTCAAAAAGGCATTTTCGTTAATAAAGAGGCTATTGTTTCTACCCATCAGTCATTGAATTTGTCTTCAAAGTTGGCAAAGATGACCCACCAATGCCACCCGTTAGTGAAAAAAATAATTTGTTTTTTTAACTGATTGCCCATCATGTTTGGTTCATGTATATAGCGACCCCTTCATGTACAACATGTGGGTAAGCAACCTAGTGGCTTGAGCATTCCACTTCCACTTGGGAGACCCAAGTTCAAACCAATGTTGAGAATATCGCTTGTCGTTAGCATCTTGGTCTGTTGAGAATTTGAGATTAATCAGAAATCGGTCGATTAATCAATTTTATCGGTCGACTATTAATTTGCCGTTTTTTGCAAATCCTAGGTTTCCAACATTGAAATATGCTATATTCAACATCAAAAATATATTGGACATAAGTGTTACCTTGACTTCTAGCCTTTGAATCCCCGTATAATGAAAAAAAAATAGGACAATAGTACGTATTGCATAACAAGGTCCACAAAAACACAAATAAACACAGTTTTTGCAAACATAGTGCTCAGAATAGGCCTGATTTATTGGTAGATTCCAGATAAATCGCTTGTCAGAGCAATAAATCGGTCCAAAAGATAAACGGTGAAGATACGACGTAATCTTCACGGTCACCCATGATTAGTGATAAATTGGAAGATAAACCACTGAATTGGAAGATTTTTGAACAGTGGTTCGAACCCTCCCTCCCCCCCCCCCCCTCTTTTATCTGCTTTTTCTCCTTGATTTCAGCTTGGCGGAAGATAGAGCTGCCTTGCCCAGGTGTCATCTTACTAGATGGGCTGTACTGTCGCAACTTTGGCCTAATTATGTTCTTTTTAACATTTCTATTTTTTGCAGATTCAAATACTTTTTAAAATGTTCATATCTTCCAAATTCTAACTCCAAATTTAGGAAGTTATATACGAAAATAGCTCAGAAAAATACGTAGATTCCAAATATAATATTATCTTTCATGTTAATTATTTCTAAAATTATGATTATGTTGCATCCTTAAGTAATACCTTTGCTTATATGGGGCATTTTGAAAATGTCTATTCGTCATGTATGTCATTTCAGATTGATTGTTTTCGACGAAGATATCTAATATGTTTGCAATCAAATTAAGTCTTGATTTGGGTTATAGTTACAAACATATAGATCAACAAATCGGGAATAATGCTCTTATGACATGTTATCATTGAGTATTAAAGTGTACTTTGCTATTTTTAGTCTAATGCACTGTTTGTTGGATATGAATGAGGAACGCCGCAAAGAGGTGAATTGATATCGGCAACTAGTTAGATATTTTTGTTGTCTAATAAATTGGACATAACTATAGTACACTTAAAAAATCGTCCCATTTTTATGTTTGTGTCCAAAACCACTTATCATGTTGTTTCTCATATAACACCGTGAAAGATTTCAAGTGATTTGCTGATGTTGTCGAGTGTGTGTACGAAGGACGTTTTTTTTCTTCCGTTGCAACGCACGGACATGTTTGCTAGTTTATAATCAAATAGACACATAAATGTCTATTGTGCAACAGTTTAGCCACTGCTGGGTGGTTGATGTTTAGCGCAAGGTCGCACGTCACCTCAAAAGTGCAATAACCGGTAGGAGAAATAGTCATCTAAATGTCTTTTTAACACAATACAGACGCAAGCGCTCATATACATGCGCAAACATTCACCCTATGGATGCACACACGCACACCCTAATCCTATGAGCACATCCGAGAGACTGAGCCGACATATCATCTTAAAATTTACATATAACACCGTGAAAGATTTCAAGTGATTTGCTGATGTCGTTGAATGTGTGAATGAGGGATGATTTTTTTCTCCCGTTGCAACACATGAACATGTTTACTATTTATTATTAAATATAAACCTAAATGTCTTTTGTGCAACAATTTAGCCACTGCTAGGTGGTCGATGTTTAGCGCAACGTCGCACGTCACCTCAAAAGTGCGGTAATCAGTAGGAAAAATAGTCTCCTAAATGTCTTTTTTTAACACAGTAAAGACGCAAGCGCTCATATACACACACATACACTCACCTTTATGAACGCACACACGCACATCCTACCCCTATTAGCACCTTCGAAAGACTGAGCCGGCATATCATCTTGAAATTTACGAAGTACCATAAACATTTCCTCATTGACGGGAACATCTCCTCCTACTAAATGCATATCGCTGGAAATCCTGAAATAAATTTAGAAATAAATGCAAGCACCGGGACATGAACCCTGATGGGCTGGGGATACCACAGTTCATCTAACCATCCAACCATAGGTTGGTTTGCTGTCACCTAAATGTCTATTGTCACCTAAAGGTCGCACATCTACTTAATAAATAATTGTTCATGTGCAGCTGCCCGTGCTGTCCGCGGTATTAGGATGAGAAGAAAAATGAACCAACCTGTGGTTGAATGGTTAGAGAGACTGTGATATCCCCAGGCCATCAGGGTTCAAATCCTGGTGCTCGCATTTATTTCTAGATTTATTTCAGGATTTCTAGCGATGCACATTCAGTGGAAGGAGACGTTCCCGTCAATGACGAGGTGCCTATGATGACTTCGTATATTTCCAGATGATATACCGGCTCAGTCTCTCGAAAGTGCTCATAGGGATAGGATTAGCATGTGTGCGTTCATAGGGGTGAGTGTATGCACGTCTATATGAGCGCTTGGGCTTATACTGTGTTAAAAAAATGAGAAGAAAACTAACATGTGGATGCTCAACTCGACCTGTTCCGCTGTCATTGAGCGAGTCTTTGATGTAGATGGTGGCCCCCTGATCACTGATTGGTGTCTATTTTTCAACTCCTCAATTATATGCATGCCGTGAGAGTTGGAACATATACATTGTGCTTCTGGGGAAACTCAAGATCAACTACTCTCTCCAATCCATTGTCGCTCCCATCCGCTGCTGCCTCTCTCGTCCAACCAATATGGCTGCTGAGCTTGGGCATCTCGCCCAAGCAGCTGCAGCAATGCTTTGCTTGTTGATATTCCATGCTCAAGCGAGGGCATCTGGTGGGACTGGAACCTGCATCAGCGGGGAGCGAGATGCGCTTCTGTCCTTCAAGGCAGGCCTTGTAGATCCTGCTGGCCGTCTCTCCTCATGGCATGATGAAGATTGTTGTCAGTGGAAGGGGGTGCGGTGCCACAAAACAACCGGCCATGTTGTAAAGCTTGACCTCCGCAACGTCAAGTACGACAGCCTGAGCTTGTCGAGAGATGAGATGAGCTCCTCTTTGGCTGCTTTGCAGCAGTTGAGGTATCTTGATCTGAGCAGGAATGACTTCAACGGCACAAGCATTCCTGCGTTCATCGGCTCTCTGGAGAACCTAAGGTATCTCAACCTCTCGTCATCGGCTTTCGGTGGGAGAATACCTTCCCAACTCGGTAATCTCTCAAATTTGAAATATCTGGATGTTGGGGATTCTTATGGTGATCTGCACACGGTGGATCTTGCATGGTTGTCACATCTATCACTGTTGAGTTATCTTGACTTGAGCCGAGTGCCCCTCCATGCTGTGAGGAATTGGTTTGACATGGTCAACATGCTTTCTTCTCTGAAAGTGCTTCGTTTAGCAAATTGTGGCCTTACCAGCCCAGTGTCTACTACTTCAAAAACAAACCTCACGCATCTCGAAGTCCTTGACCTATCATCCAACACTTTTAGCACATCACTAGAGCACAGTTGGTTTTGGGATATCACAAGCCTTAAGGAGATTTACCTATCATCTTGCTATTGGCATGGATGTATTCCTAGAGAAATGGGAAACATGAAGTCCCTTCAGGTCATAGATGTTAGTGACAATGATCTTGTGGGTTTTACACCGGACAACTTAGAAAATTTGTGCAATTTGAAAGTGCTGCGTTTTGATGGTAACAACATTAATATGAGCATAGGGGAGTTCATGGATCGATTGCCAAGTTGTTCATGGAGTACAATACAAGTATTGTCAATGGATAATACAAATATGACGGGAAAACTACCAATCTGGATTGGCAACATGACTAGCCTCAGTGTTCTGATAGCGAGTCGAAACATGATAGTTGGTACGGTACCACTAGGATTTGGAGCACTTGGTAACTTGACATTGTTGGATCTCAGGGATAATAACCTTCATGGTGTGCTCATGAAGAAGCATTTTTCGGGCTTATTGAATATAGAGTCTTTGGCATTGCAGCACAACTCCTTCCAAATGGATATTGAACCTAATTGGGTTCCTCCGTTTAGATTAAAGTACATAAACTTAAATTCATGTCCAGTGGGCCCTCATTTTCCAGTGTGTCTTAGAAGGCAGACCGACATTGATTTTCTTGATCTTAGAAATACAAATTTGGATGATGTTATTCCTGATTGGTTCTGGGTTACATTTTCCCAAGCTTCATCATTGTATGCATCGGGGAACATGTTGCGTGGTTCATTACCGGAAAGTCTACATCACATATCAGTTGGTACTATAGATCTGGGGTCCAATAAGCTTACTGGTCTAATTCCATTGCTCCCTGTAAATATATCATGGTTGAATCTGTCCTCAAACTCATTCTCGGGGTCATTGCCATCGGTGCTACAACTTGCATGGCTTGAGGTGTTGTTGCTTGCGGATAATCAAATTACCGGCACAATTCCATCATCTATGTGCCAGCTGACCAATATGATACAGTTGGACCTATCAGGAAACAAATTAACAGATGTTATGCAGTGCTGGAAGGAGTCAGATAGCAACAACAATCTATCAACTGAATTTGGTAGCAACCTGGCAAGTCTATTCTTGAGCAACAATAATATATCAGGTGAATTCCCTAAATTTCTTCATAGTGCCTCACGATTGGAGTTCCTTGATCTTTCATACAATAGGTTCTTTGGAACATTGCCAAAGTGGTTACCGGAAAAATTGCCACTATTGCAAATCTTGAGGTTGAGATCAAACATGTTTAGTGGTCATATTCCTAAGAACCTTACTTGCCTAGAAGGTCTTCATTATTTGGACATGGCCCATAACAATATATCAGGAACTATACCACGGTCGCTATCAAAATTGAAAGCAATGAGAGTCATATCTACTTACAATTATGGCTTTTATTTTCATGACAGTATGTCAGTAACCACAAAAGACGAAACATGTGACTATAACTCTAGAATCTACAGGCTACTGGTGGATGTGGATCTGTCATGCAACAGTTTAACGGGACAAATTCCAGAGGAGATAAGTTTGCTCATTGGAATTAACAGTTTGAACTTATCAAGTAATCAGTTGATTGGCAATATCCCAAACCAGATTGGTGATCTGAAGCAGTTGGAATCCCTAGACCTATCTTGCAATGAGTTATCCGGTGAAATCCCATCAGGTTTATCAGCTCTAACATCTTTGAGTTACTTGAACCTGTCATACAACAATTTATCAGGTGTGATACCATCCGGGCCACAACTACAAGTTCTTGACAACCAGATTGGTATCTACATCGGGAACCCAGGTCTCTGTCGCTACCCACTCCCCAAGAGTTGCTTTGCTAGTACTGATGATGCAAAGCCAAGTGTCCATCATGAAGATGTGGATCATATCTCATATCTCTACCTCGGCATGGGCATAGGATTTGTGGTCGGCCTTTGGGTGGTGTTCTGCACCATTTTATTTGGGAGAACCTGGGCGATTCCATACTTTCAGGTGATCGACAAGCTGTATGACGAGGTTTATGTGTGGTTGGCTATAGCTTGGGCTCGCCTGACGAAGAATACCCGTGACGATGCAGCGTGAGGAGGATGCAGCATGTGCGGTTGAAGTGCTTAAGAACTGTATGCTAGTACTTTGTAATTCGGAGAATAAGTTTTGTGCTGGTTTGTGTAATACTTCTACTTTGTACGTACTAGTTTCTGGTGCTATTATCAGTTACCTGGTAAAGAACTTAATGCACCATGGCACAATATATTGTATGGATTGAATCAAGTGGAAACTATTCCATAAATATTTTAAGATAGATTGTTTTGTAAACATTCCATTCTAGTGACCGAAAGCTCTGTGGTGGGCATGGTTATTAAGTGAACAGCAGTGGGCTTCCTGACTTGCTTGCATAATATGTTCCTGCTTGCACTTACGAAGGAGACAATGCCGCTTTAGTTTTTGTAGGGCTGTATGATATACCGTGGTTCCGATGAGCCGACTGCATGCATTTGATCTCTAACCTGTTTTTTTTTCTTGGTTCAATATATTTAGCTTATAGTAAAACCACAACCTTTGGTGCTCTCTGTAGGTCGCAAGGCTTGTAATGAAGTCTGTTTCTCAGTTGACCTCTGAGAAGCAGCCTGTTGGTGCAACAGCTTACATGGGTAACAAACAGTACTTGATGCAATGCTTCAGGCAGAATATCTTCTCCAACTGTATGCTACATTTTGTGAGTCTCTTGGGATCATCATATAAATTGCGGTGTTTCCAAACTTTTCAGAACAACCCATTATCCATTCATCTTTGGTGTTCTCCCTATGCATAGGTTCATCGATAAACTGCGGCAGGACATCCCTGGTCACTGCATGGGCTTCCTGTCGACGGGGTGCATCGTGCCCGAGCAAGGAACACTACAGGGAAAACAACCGGCTTGGAAAGCTCTGCGTCCATACACCCAGGGAGTCCAATCGACCATCTCAAAGGCAACACCTACAGACCATGAGGCTATCCCTGGCTGAATGTGGCGTGATGTGCTGCTTGCAGGTGCACGCACGACCTGCTGTGCGCTGCAACGGTAGTCGCCGGTAGCAGGTGTGCGTAGTCTCCTGGCTTTTGAGTTAGCTCGTGAGTGAGATCTGTTATGGTGATGCCCGACTCATGTCCAACCTTTTTGGCCGAGACCTGATAGTTGGAGCACAACTCGACTGTTCTGGACATTGGCCAGGGAAGCTCTAAATTGATGTGGTATATACTTTGTGTGTCTGGTTCTATTTTCTTTGTGCGCAGAATACACGGTTCTCTCTCTCTCTCTCTCTCTCTCTCTCTCTCTCTCTCTCTCTCTCTTCAATTTTTTTTAGGTTTATTTTTAAATAGAGGTTTCTTACCATATGCATGCTCAAGCTGGTGTCTTGTTCAGAAAATTGAGGCCCGATATTGGGCAGGCAATTGACTTTTAAAGGCCAAAAATCCTAGCACAGAGAAGCCAGCAATGTGATCTCATAGTGAATTAATAGGACAACAACTATAATCAGTCACATGACCGGTAATGTTAGGACACCGCTCACTGTTTAGCCCATCACCGCAAAAGTTCAATAGGGAACATAACTTCATATGGACAATAATTAACTATTCAATACTTCTCATGTTTCTAAAAATAAGTTTTTCTAGACATTATAATAGTGGACTACATACGAAGCAAAATGAGTGAATTTGTACTCTAAAATATGTCTATGTGCATCCGTATGTAGTTCAATAATGAGATCTCTAAAAAGACCTATATTTAGAAACGGATGGAGTAGAAGACAAAAAGTATCCGCGTGGAAATTACTCCATTCCTAATCTTGGAAGAATAAAGAAAACTGTGAGGGGAGGCACAGGTTGAGCTGTTCCTGTTCCTTGAGCGAGTCTTCGCTACTAGTGATGGTCCACTGATTATGATTTGATGGCTATGCGTTGATTGACCATCATTTAATTCGTCTGTTGTCATTATATGGTTGAGTGTCCTAATCGCAAGAAACTCCCTCCTCAACTTCTGTGTAGATTTTTGGCCAAAATTTCCGGTGCAGGGAAGCACGCAAAATCATCATCATGGTGCTAAATCCAACAATAGCTATAATAGAACGCGCGCTTAATCAGTAATATGTCGTGTTTGTTAATTCTATGAGCACAAGAAAGAAATAGTTACCTAAATGCTTATTTAGCCAATGCTCACTGTTTAGCGTAAAATCGTGCATAACCTCAAAAGATGAGGAGGATGTACAATTTCATCCTCACATTAAAAAATTGAATGATTGAGCTTGCCAATGGTGTAGGCACTATTAGAGTGAGACGGTTTCTTGGCAAACTTACAACTGGGAGAATCTAAGAAAAAGTATCAATATGTGGAAGGAGGGGCAAGTTGATTTGTTCATTGAGATAGTCTTTGATAGAAGTTATTTTTAAAAAGAAGGGTTATCCCGGTCTCTGCATCTGAACGATGCGTGTAACCATATTATTAACCAAAAGGTCCACAAGGTCTGAAGTATGGTACAAGCTCACAAGGAGAGCTCAAGTGCAAAATAAAAAAATAAGAAGTGCCACAACTGGCGAAAAACATGGCAAGATGACTAAACACCTAGCCTATTATTGGATGACCATCGAAACAGGTTGTTAGTATCCCGTGCTACCACTCCCAACGGTTGCATCCAGTAGCCATATGCTATTTCACTACCGCATGATTGAGTGGTGACCATGTACGGATCCAGACAGTAGCTCTGTATATGACCTGGAAAAAATGTAAGATTTTGTCCGTTAAAGATCACATCATTACGATAGTTTCATATAGCCCAAACTAATGTGCATACTCCGATACGATTTTTTTTTTTTGAAAATGGAGGATGTCCCCCGGCTGAATATGGCTGCAATATTTGGCTTTACTCCATTTAGTCATGTCCAAACAATGTGTTAATAATATTTAGAGGACTCGCATTAATGCTACGTGGATCGTATGCCATAAAAGCTTGGTGAGTGGGCATTTGAGAAAAAGGTGCTGACGAGGATATGTACCTAGGGTAGGGTTCTAGGCATGACCTACATATCGTACCTAAGGGCATAACGTTGAAGGACTTGAAGATCACAAGCAAGATTCTGACTGGATCCCTAGTGGCGCTCAAGTCACTCGACAGGAAATCCACTCGGAGGCTTCTTCCTTCACTCGACGGCCAACCGTCACTCGGAAGACCTCGCTTCCACTCGACGCTAGGATACCAGAAGCCACCTCCAGGAGGCCAATGGGCAGGCTTTATGTTTTACACCATTAGTAGCTTTTATTGTGTACGTTACCTGTAACGGCACCCTTTATACCCACGATCGAACCATTAGATGCCAGGCAATTATGAGGGGCAGCAAACTCTATATAAGCCGCCCCTCCACTCTGGCACAAGGGTTCGCAACCACTATAATCACAATCTCCCACACGACAAAGCTCTCGAGCACTGAGACGTAGGGTTGTTACCTCCACGAGAGGGGCCTGAACTCATACACTTGTGTGTACATCCTCGCCGTAGCTAGGACTCTGCCCTCTCCCTACGTACCCCTACTTTCTACTGTCAGGCTCGTTCCCACGACAGTTGGCGCCCATCGTGGGGCAGGCGTCTAAGCGACTTCCGCCGAGGTTGCATTTTTCATCCTTCGACATGTCTTCCGGCGGTATTTTTGCTCTAGGCCACGAGATCCGTTTCAAAGCGCTCACTTTCATCGCCAACGATTCGACATGGCTTCAGGAAGCGCCTCTTGATGTCGAGGCGCTTCCAGTCCGCGGAGCCGCGCACTTCCGCGCGAGTTCTTGTGGCGTGTTGCTACGTCAGCCGTCGACTCCCTATGTGTCGGCTCCCCTCGCTGTTCGCAGTCGCAAGCGGTCTGGTCGCTCACGACTCCAGCGCTGGGTCAAGCAAACAGTGGCGCGTCAGATTTCTTCTGCGCAGATTGCAATGCTCGAGCCTGCCGAGTCACTCCATGGCGTGTTCGAGTCGGATTCCGATCCGTCCGATATCCCTTCCGAGTGCAAGAGCTATGACCTAGCAGCGGAGGTTCTTATGGCAGGTTCTCATCAGAGTTCGCCGTCTGGCTTCGGTCGTAACAAATGCTAGGTTGGTGGTTTGTCGGGTGAACACCCGCGGTGCGTTGCGGAGGTTCTTCATACTCCCATCGTCAGCACGTCCATCGAGGCTCAAGCCTTGGAAGCCGTGCACATTCGGCTGGAAGAGCTCCAGGCGGAGCTTGACGAGCGCACTCGACAACACCCTCCACGTTCCGGTCTACGTCAGCGACAGCTGTTTCCGACTGGATCTCGCGACAACATCAAGGTATACCGAACTCCTGTGTTGAATGTAGTAGCTGCAGCCAGGATAGCAGATTCGATTCAGCCATCCCGATCCGAGGCTGGAAGAGGATTAATGCAGATCAGGGCACTGTTAGATGCAACACAACGTCAGAATTCTATTGTTTCGTAGTCCCCCAGCAGGATCAACAACAATTCACCCAGGGCTGAAACCCTTTAGTCGGCACATAGCCCTAGACAACCCTTGCATCGCAGGGGTAGTGATTTTAGGGATGAGCAAGTCAGAGATCAGTTCCACCGCGAAGATCGTCGTCGAGTGCCCACTCCTCCGTGGAGTGATCCGTACGTGCCCCGGCACCAGGACGGTAGGCGCTCACTCGGCGGAGAGCGGAATGCGGGTTTTGATGCCCGTGACAAACTCACGCAGAAGCGGGTCGACAGAAGCAGAGCTCACAGAGAGGACCAAGATAGAGATTTTCCGAGTGGCAGCTCTGCCGTGATATCTGGCCCCGAATGCTTCAGCCGAGCCATTCGATCTGCGGAGATTCCCCCCAACTTCAGGTTGGCAGCCGGGATAGGAAAGTTTTCTGGCGAACCCAAGCCGGAAACCTGGTTGGATGATTATCAAGTGGCTGTACAGATTGGCGGCGGCAACGATGATGTCGTGATGAAGCACCTGTCCTTGATGTTGGACGGGTCGGCTCGCGCTTGGCTGAACCGCTTGGCTCCTTCCAGTATACATTGCTGGGAGGATCTTGCCCGAGTGTTTATCCGAACCTTCGAGGGCACTGGCAAACGCCCTGCAGGTCTGGTCGACTTGGAACATTGTGTCCAGAAGCCGAATGAAACCTTGAGAGACTACATTCAGTGGTGGTCCACTCTGCATCATACTGTGGAGAATATGTCAGAGCACCAGGTTGTATGTGCCTTCAAGGCCGGTATGAGATACATGGAACTCTATTTGAAATTTGGTCAAACGGGTGATGTATCACTCGGAAAGATGATGGAAATTGCCACTCGGTACGCCAATGGCGAAGAAGAAGACCGCCTCTATAGCGGCAAAGGCAAAGCAGTCACCAGTGAGACTGGTGGGAACGGCAATCGGAAGCAAAAGCGGAAAGCTGAAGCTTCGGCTCAAGCAGAAGCAGCTGCGGTGGCGACCCAGTCGAAGAATAAGGGGAAGGCTAAAGCTCAATATACCCCTAAGAAAGGAAAGAGTCAGTCAGGAACTGATATCTTGGATCGGCCGTGTGTTATCCACACGAGGACAAATGCCGAAGGCAACGTGATTTTTCCCAAACATACCACTCGGCAGCGCCGGACCCTTATCCAACAATTCAAGGGGGACCCGCCGAGTGATAAATCTCTTGAAAAAGGTGATGAAGACGAAGATAAAGAGACATTCCCAGATGTCACCGCTACACTTGTGATCTTTGCTGATGTCGAGAGCAAGAGCCGTTTGAAGGTCATCAACAGAGAAGTTAACATGGTTGTACCGGCTACCCCCACCTACCTCAAGTGGTCCCAGTATGCGATCACATTCGACCAAACAGACCATCCTGCTCATCTGGCCACTCCCGGTCGACAGGCTCTGGTAGTCGACCCGGTGGTGGGAGGTACTCGACTCAGGAAAGTCCTCATGGACGGTGGCAGCGGCTTGAACATTCTCTATGCGGATACCCTAAAGGGGATGGGCATTCCGATGTCCCAACTAAGTGAAAGCAACATGCAATTTCACGGAGTCATCCCAGGGAAGAAGGCCAAGTCACTCGGCCAGATAGCATTGGATGTGACATTCGGGAATGACAAAACATTTCGAAAGGAAAAGTTGACGTTTGAAGTCGTGGATTTCCAGAGTGCATACCATGCCATTTTGGGCCGACCTACATATGCACGTTTCATGGCCCGACCATGTTACGTGTATCTCAAGTTGAAGATGCCCGACCCTAAGGGCATGATTACGGTCACAGGCAATCGACAGCGGGCCAAAGAGTGCCTCCAGCAAGGCTCCAAGATCGCCGATCAATAGATGGCTGTCGTCGAGCTGGAGGAGTACAAGAAAACTGCTGACCCTGTTGATCTGCTCCGTGCAAAGAAGCCGGCTTCGGAGTCGGCATTTCAGTCGGTAGGGGAAGTAAAGAAGGTGCACATCCACCCGACGGATCCAACTGCTGCCTCGACAAATATCTCAACAACACTTGACAGTAAATAGGAAGACGAGCTCATCCAGTTCCTCCGTGAGCACTAGGATATCTTTGCATGGAAGCCCGCTGACATGCCAGGGATTCCCAAGGAGCTGGCTAAGCACCGTTTACGAGTGGATCCGAAAGCCAAACCCGTCAGGGAGCATTGGTGTCGCTCAGTGGCGGAGAAGCGCAAGGCAATCGGAGAAGAAGTGGCCCGTCTCTTGCAAGCCAAGTTCATTCGGGAGATTTACCACTCCGAGTGACTCTCGAATGTTGTGATGGTGCCAAAGATGGATAAGTCGTTGCGCATGTGCATTGACTTCAAACTTCTCAATCGGGTATGTCCGAAAGACCATTTTCCGCTCCCCCGCATAGATGAAATTGTTGACTCGACTGCGGGGTGCGAGCGTTTATTGTTTTGGACGCTTACTCTGGGTACCATCAGATCCGTCTGTTTAGCCCAGATGAAATAAAAACAGCCTTCATCACCCCATTCGGGTGTTTTTGTTATATCACGATGCCATTCGGTCTCAAAAATACCGGCTCTACGTTTATGCGCATGATTCAAAAATGTTTACTCGACCAGATCCCTCGGAATGTCGAGGCGTATATGGATGACATAGTGTTCAAGTCCCGCAAAGGTTCCAACCTGCTGGCTGACTTGGCTGAAACATTCACCAATCTGAGGAGATTCGACATAAAATTGAATCCGGCCAAGTGTACTTTCGTCGTCCCTGGCTTTCTCGTTTCCGTGCGAGGAATCATCGTCAACCCTGAAAAGATTAGTGCCATTACCCAAATGAAGACTCCCGTGCGAGTGCATGATGTTCAGAAGCTCATAGGTTGCTTGGCAGCATTGAGTCGATTCATTCCTCGTCTTGGTGAGAAGGCTCTGCATTTATATCAATTGATGAAGAAGTTTGACATGTTCGAGTGGACTCCTAAAGCCAAAGCAGCGCTTGTTGAGCTCAAAGCTTTGCTTTCCACCCAGTCGGTGTTGGCCGCTCCATGCAGCAAAGAGCCATTGCTCCTGTACATTGCGACTACTAATCAGGTCGTCAGTACGGTGCTAACTGTCGAGCGAGAAGAGGAAGGTAAAGCATATAAAGTCCAGCGGCTAGTTTATTATGTCTCGGAAGTTTTGTCCCCCTCGAAGCAAAGATACCCACATTATCAGAAGCTGGTGTATGGCATATACCTATCAGCAAATAAGGTGGCACATTATTTCCAAGACCACTCGATTTCAGTCATCAGTGATGCTCCTCTGTCAGAAATTTTCAACAATCATGACGCGTCAGGTCGATTGGCTAAATGGGCAATTGAGCTTGGGCACTTTGACATCAGATTTGAAGCCAAGAAAGCAATCAAATCCCAAGCATTGGTGGACTTTATGGCCGAGTGGATTGAGCAGCAGCAGCCAATTCAGGTTCACTCGACACACTGGACTATGTTCTTAGAAGGATCCAAAATGTTGAATGGGTCTGGTGCTGGCGTGGTTTTGATATCTCCCAAAGGTGACAAACTCAGCTATGTTTTGCAAATCCACTTTGATTCCTCCAACAATGAGGCCGAATATGAAGCACTGTTATATGGGTTGTGCATGGCCATCTCACTCGGCGTCAAACGCCTGATGGTTTATGGCGACTCAGACTTGGTAGCGAATCAAGTGATGAAAGAGTGGGATGTTCGAAACCCCGCTATGATTGGATACTACAACGCAGCCACTAAGTTGGAAAAGAAATTTGAAGGCCTGGAACTTCATCACGTTCCCCGACTGAAGAATCAAGCGGCCGACGAATTAGCAAAGATTGGGTCCACTCGACGGCCCGTCCCCAGTAATGTGTTTCTCGAGCATTTGCACTCTCCTTTGGTTCAAGAAGATCCTTTCACCGAAGAGCCCCCACAAGTTTTGAGTTCCACTGATTCGACTGAAGTTGACGTCCCTACGGTGATCGATCTGGTCATGGAAATGCTGGTTATCACTCCTGATTGGACTGTGCTGTACATTGCTTATATCCTCAGACAAGAGATCCCCAAAGACGAGACATAGGCTCGACAGATTGTGTGCAGGTCCAAGGCCTTCACCGTGATGGGAGACCAATTGTTTCAAGAGAGCGCAACTGGCGTTACACAACGGTGCATTTCCCCCGAAGAAGGTCGAATGATATTGGTCGAGATCCACTCAGGAACTTGTGGCCATCATGCATCCTCTCGGACAATCGTCACAAAGGCGTTCATGGCTGGTTTCTTCTAGCCGCGAGCTAATGAGATGGCCAAAGACATCGTCAATCACTGCGATGGATGCCAGTTCTATACAAACTTGTCGCACAAACCGGCTTCTGTACTGAATACAATTCCTCTTGCTTGGCCACTAGCAGTTTGGGGACTCGACATGGTTGGTCCTTTTCGTCCTGGTAAGGGCGGGTTCACTTACTTACTGGTAGTAGTCGACAAGTTCACCAAGTGGATAGAAGCGAAGCCTATCAAGAAACTGAACTCCCGCATGGCAGTCACGTTCATGAGGGAGATAATTTATCGATACGGCGTGCCACACAGCATCATCATAGACAACGACACTAATTTTGACTCGGAAGAATTCAGGAACTTCTGTAGCTCCCAAGGCACCCGAGTGGATTATGCATCTGTTGCACACCATCAGACCAACGGGCAAGTCGAGCGGGCTAATGGTCTCATTTTGCAAGGTCTGAAGCCTCGTCTCATACGCTATTTGGATCATGCTGCTGGGGCCTAGGTAACCGAGCTGCCGTCTGTTTTGTGGGGACTGAGAATGACGCCTAATCGGTCGACTAGGCGGACACCTTTCTTCCTGGTCTATGAAGCTAAAGCCATCTTACCGAGTGACTTGTTTCACAATTCTCCTTGGGTGGAACTCTACTCTGAAGCCAAAGCTGAACCGGCCAGACAAGACGGTGTTGATCTTATGGAAGAAGAGCGAGAAATGGCTCTGATCTGGCTACTACCTATCAGCAAGATCTGCGGTGTTTCCATGCGAAGAACGTCAAGAGCCGAGCGTTTCATGAAGGGGATTTGGTGCTCCGAGTGGATAAATAGCAGCCTCACAAACTTGTTGGAAATATGCCCTAGAGGCAATAATAAATTAGTTATTATCATATTTCCTTGTTCATGATAATCGTTTATTATCCATGCTATAATTGTATTGATCGGAGACTTAAATGCATGTGTGGATACATAGACAAAACCATGTCCCTAGTATGCCTCTAGTAGACTAGCTTGTTGATCAAAAGATGGTTAAGGTTTCCTAGCCATGGACATGAGATGTCATTTGATAACGGGATCACATCATTAGGAGAATGATGTGATGGACAAGACCCAAACTACAAACATAGCATATGATCGTGTCAGTTTATTGCTACTGTTTTCTGCATGTCAAGTATATGTTCCTATGACCATGAGATCATGCAACTCACGGATATCGGAGGAGTGCCTTGTGTGTATCAAACGTCGCAACGTAACTGGGTGACTATAAAGGTGCTCTACAGGTATCTCCGATGGTGTCTGTTGAGTTGGCATGGATCGAGACTGGGATTTGTTACTCCGTGTGACGGAGAGGTATCTCAGGGCCCACTCGGTAATACAACATCACAACAAGCCTTGCAAGCAATGTGGCTAAGTGTTAGTCACAGGATCTTGTATTACGAAACGAGTAAGGAGAGTTGTCGGTAACGAGATTGAACTAGGTATGGAGATACCGACGATCGAATCTCGGGCAAGTAACATACCGAAGAACAAAGGGAACGTTATACGGGATTAACTGAATCCTTGACATACAGGTTCGACCGATAAAAGATCTTCATAGAATATGTAGGAACCAATGTGGACGTCCAGGTCCCGCCATTGGTTATTGGCCGTAGAGGTGTCTCAGTCATGTCTACATAGTTCTCGAACCCGCAGGGTCTGCACACTTAAGGTTCGGTGACGTTTCGGTAGTGTAGAGTTATGTATGGTGGTGACCAAAGGTTGTTCGGAGTCCCGGATGAGATCCTGGACGTCACGAGGAGCTCCGTAATGGTCTGGAGGTAAATATTCATATATAGGAAGTCCCAGTTTGGTCGCCGGAAAAGTTTCGGGCTCATCGGTAGTGTACTGGGAGTGCCGGTAGTGTACCGGGAGACCTCCGGGAGGGGTATTTCGACCCCAATGGGTCCATGGGCTGTGGGAAAGTAATAACCAGCCCTTAGTGGGCTGGTGAGACAGCCACATAAGGCCCATGGCGCAGGGAGTAGGTTTCCTAAAGGAAAAAGGTGGAAAAGGCCAAAAAGGAGCAATCCTAGTCCTAGTAGGATTGGAGGAGGAGAGTCCTCCTCTCCCACCTTTCCTTGGCCGACTCAAAAGGGTGGTGCCTTGTGCGCCAGCCCTCCCTCTCCTTCCCTCCTATATATACTAGTGGATTGGGTGGCTTTTGGACAGATTTTACGGCCACCTGCTACCCGTTTCACCGGTGCTCCTCTAGATCGGATTTCTGTAGCGCTTAGGCGAAGCCCTACCGGAATCACTCCACCACCATCACCGGAGCGCCGTCACGCTGCCGGTGAACTCTCTCTCCTCTCCACCTCCTCTTGCTGGATCAAGACGGTGGAGATCCTCATCAAGCTGCACGTGTGCTGAACGCGGAGGCGTCGTCCGTTCGGCGCTAGATCGGGACGGATCGTGATGAGTTCGCGGGACAGATCGTGATCAAGATCGTGAGACGGATCGTGATGAGATCGCGGGACGGATCGTGATGAGTTCGCGGGATGGATCGTGATGTGATCGCGGGACACTCGGCGATTTGGATTGCGAAGATGTTCGACTACACTAACCCGTTTCTTAACGCTTCCCGCTTAGCGATCTACAAGGGTATGTAGATCCACTCTCCCTCTCGTAGATGCTCATCACCATGGATAGGTTTGCGTGTGCGTAGGAAAATTTTGTTTCCCATGCGACGTTCCCCAACACCTTTGTCGTTACCAAGGTGTTGAACAACGGAGCTTACCATTTGTATAACCTCAAGAAACAGATCGACGAGCCACGGGCTTGGATCGCAGATTTGCTTCGGCGCTTCTATACTTGAGATAAAAGGGCTTGATGTAATAAAGTACTTCATTCATGGAAAGCAAAGGTTCCTACAGCTTGTTATAGATTATGATCGAACAGTTTTATACTCGGGAATTCTCCAAGTGATGAGCAATCCTCACACTCGGGGACTTAGCTGCGAACACGCTTTCGCCAAAGTTAAAAACCCGGTCGAGTGGATAGCAGTCCATTCACTCGACGACTTAGCTACTAATCGCCATTCGCCTAAGTTCCAAAAATTATTCGGGTGATGAGCAATCCTCACACTCGGGGGGCTTAGCTACGAACATGCTTTCGCCTAAGTTAAAGACCCGGTAGAGTGGATGTCAATCCATTCACTCGACGACTTAGCTGTGAATCGACATTCGCCTAAGTTCTAAAATTCTCCGAGTGATGAGAAATTCTACACTCGGGGGCTTAGTTGCGAACATGCTTTCGCCTAAGTTAAAAACCCGGTCTAGTGGATGTCAATCCATTCACTCGACGACTTAGCTACGAATTGACATTCGCCTAAGTTCTAAAATTCTCCGAGTGATGGGCAATCCTCACACTCGGGGGCTTAGCTGCGAACACGCTTTCACCTAAGTTAAAAACCCAGTCGAGTGAATAGCAATCCATTTACACGACGACTTAGCTGTGAATCGACATTCGCCTAAATTCTAAAATTCTCCGAGTGATGAGCAATCCTCACACTCGGGGGCTTAGCTGCAAACACGCTTTCGCCAAAGTTAAAAACCCGGTCGAGTGGATGTCAATCCATTCACTCGATGACTTAGTTGCGAATCGACATTCGCCTAAGTTTTAAAATTCTCCGAGTAATGAGCAATCCTCACACTTGGGAACTTAGCTGCGAACATGTTTCGCCTAAGTCAAAAAAGGCAAATATAGTCGAATAAATGATTAAAGGCGAATTCGGATAATATCCAAAGGTCAAACTACGGATAAATGTTTCGGCGAAAAACAAAAGTGCTCAGGCCTAAGGCCTGAATGAAGTTTAAGGAAATACAACTCCACTCGGCATACCGAGGCAGATTAAAGTGTTTCATCTGAAGATCAAGTTTTTAAATGCCCGACGGGCTGGCTGGCTCGACGAATGTGTCCAGGTCCATGCCGTCTGCAATTCTGGTGGCGACGTTGATGAAGGTTTCCATGAAGTCCTCGAATTGAAGCTTCTTGGTGTTAACCACCTTGATCTCCTTCAGCTTCTCTTCCGTCACGTCCCTGCAATGGACCCCGGCGAGTGAAAGTGCCACATCAGCCCCGCAGCAAGCAGCAGACTTCTTCCAGGCCTGCACTCGACTTGGGAGGTTGTTTAGACGAGACATCATGGAGTTAAGATCAAGCTGAAGGGCATCCTCGGGCCACAGTTCCTTGTCAATCCTTTCCATGACAGATTTCAGTCGGACAAGATGTGCCTGAACGCCTCTAAGCCAGAAGTTGAGCCTGAGCTTGTTCATCGCCGCCACATCACCAACAGGCAACATGGTGGGATCCAGGTTGGGCTCAATGTCTTCAGTCTCCTTTTCAAAGTCCTGACAGAAGTCTGGGGAAGAAGGATGAGAGAATGAGTCAAAAATTGTCAAGGTCCAGTCGTCAAAGACTCTATAAGGTTCAGTTGACAGAAAAACTCACCTTCAAGCATGATGTACATTTTCCTTGCGAACTCTCCCAGATACCGCTCCAAGACATCGCTCCTCTTGGTTAGATGTTCGGTTTGCTTGAAGAATTCTAAGTGCTCTGACTTCAGCTTGGCAATCTCGTCCTCCAGCTTCTTGGCAGCTGCCAGTTTCCGATCAGCAGCTTTAGTTTTATCCTTGGCCGCCCGGTGAGCGTCAACAAGGGCTTTGTCTTTCTCCTCTAGCGCCCTCTTCATGGAATCTAAAGAAACAACACTGTTGAGTCGCGCTTGGAGTCGATAGTTTTCATTGCGCACGTCTGTTAGAGTGAGAGCACTCGGTTCAAAGCATGAAAAGTGAAGATGGAGATACAAGGGATCAACGATAGTTACCTCCCAAGGACTTCAGATCAGCCCATGCTCGTTCCAGAGCGTTGTTGGAGGCTTCCAGATCAGTGCGAAGTCGGTTCCTCTCGTTCTCGAAATCCTTGTACTGTGCTCCGAGTTCCCAAGCTTTCTAAAATCAGTGAAAGAAAAAAATTCAAGCAACAAGTGATTCCAGAGACAGACGGCTGAGCTATAGATACCGTCGACTGACTGCCTTACTACCTGGGGACAACGTCATATAAAGGTTGCTTGTGTCCAAGAAGAAGAAGAATTCAAGGAAAAAAGTCCACTCGACATGTCGAGTGGCTCTGGCACTCCGCGTGTCGTAAACAAATTGGAAACAGTCTCTATTAAGACCCCCGCCAGTGCAAGCACTCGACGGCGGTCTCGGGGACTACACCCAATGGGTGCACTCAGAGTGCCCCCACTGAGACGGTTAACGCTCGACTTGTCGAGTAACTCGTTAGACAAAAAAACACTCAACATGTCAAGTGATTCCCATACCACGTGTATGACGGACATCCCGATTTCAAGTTTTCAAGACTACTGCCTATCATCTGCGATTAATGGTAGCCTCGGGGACTACACCTAGTGGGTGCACTTAGCGTGCCCCACTGGTTACTGAAACATTCGACAAGGTCAGCCCTGTCAGAGCATTTATCCGTCACTCGACCCGTCGAGTGACACCCCTTCCTGTTCTAAAGACTCCTACCGGTGCAAGCACCCGACAACATTCTCGGGGACTACACCCAGTGGGTGCACTCAGAGTGCCCCCACTAGATCTGCCGATTCTCGATCGGTCGAGCGGCAGAATTTTTTAAGGCCTACTTGGTTAAGAATTGGTCTTTCTAGGTGGAAGAGTTTTTCAAAATAACACCCAGTGGGTGTGCAGTCAAAAAAGACAAGAATTCAATCAGAAATGAACTTACAATCATACTTACTTGGACGTTCGCATGGAGCGCTGTGCTAGCTTCATAGGCCAACTTGCTGGCCTCAAACGCCTCCTTGATCCGGAGCACCACTTGCTCTGTCTGGATAGGCTTCCTTCGCAGCTCCGGTTTGATCTTCCAGAACGCGATGCAAAGGAAAAGTCGTCATCGACGAGAGCGGCGTAGTGGCGGGTGCAGTCGACATTATCTGAGTGGGCTCGAGCAGAGTTGATGTCACGATAGTGGAGACGAATGGAGGTGCACTCGCCGGAAGCCCTATCGGGTCAGTCGTCCCCTGAGGTGTCTCCATGGTCGACTGCGGAGGCGCCTGCGCTGAGGAAACTCTGCGAGTCCAGATGCGTGGAATCCTCAAGGTTGCAGTCTCCCCTCCAGGGTGGTCTTCATCGTCGTCGAGCGGAATAATTTCTATAGCTAACAATCGACAGAATCAACTCTGGCATTCGACAAATCAAGACCAGTTTGCAGAATTGAAGGATTGGTTACCTCTGTGAGAAGTAGCCGCATCAGCGGTGTCTACGTCCATGGTGTCCCCGCCATCGTGGCGAGGCAACGACACCGAGGTAGAAGCTCTGGAAGATTGAGTAATTTTTAGAGGACAAAGATTTCAAATCACAGTTGACAGCATAAAATTCAAAGCAAATACTCACATTGAGACAATGGGCACGACAATCTTCATGCGGGGCAGGGCCTTCCGAGGCTTGATCGCAGCCACCTTGGGTTGCTTCGCGGAGCATTCACTCGACTCAGTGACCTAAGGACGACTCCGCTTCGGGTTCTTTTCACTAGGGCCCGGAGCCCTATCCTCTTCAGCTACGGGATCGTGGCGGATCTTGGAGCGGCGCCCATAGCGAGGTGGTGACTCGACTTCCTGTTCACTTTCGTCCGAGTTCTTGTACTTCTGTTTGGAGTCCTCGGAACCATCACTGTCCATGCTACCTCCTTCGCTCACTACGCCCTCTTCATCGTGTTCCCGTTGGGAACGGGCGAGTGCATATACGTCCACTCCTGCATGATTCAAACAGAACAGTCAGTTCAGAAATCGATTCAACACTCGACAATACAAGTGCTCCAATCGACACAGTACGGCTTACCAGGTTCTTTGGTGGATTTTTGGCCGAGAGAGGTTCGATCCTGTTGGCCCCCATGGGATTGTCACATGCTCCAGTAATATTGTGAAGCCATTGTTCGATAGTCTTTTGAGGAACTTCTTCTGGGTGCACCCTGGTCATGTCTTCCGGACCCACGTAATGCCACATCATATGGTCCCTAGCCTGGAGTGGTTGGATGCGTCGACTGAGGAAGGTTTCCAGTAGGTCCATTCCAGTCACCCCGCCCCGAACCAGCTGCACCACGGCTTCAACAAGGATTCCCACTTGGACGTGTTCCTCCACAGTCACCCGCAGAGATTTCGGAGTGGCCGGACGGTTAGACGAATATGGTGGCAGTCCATTCGACATGTTGGGAGATGCAACATCCTTGCAGTAGAACCAAGTCGACTGCTAGCCTCTAACCGATTTGGGAAAAGTCATGGCAGGGAAGGAGCTACGCGCCCTAGTTTGAAGCCCCAAGCCCCCACACAATTGGAGTACATGGGTCTTTCCGTCAACCGGGTGAGCTTTCTTCATAGTCTGGGACCTGACTGTGAAGACGTGCTTGAACAACCCCCAGTGCGGAGGACAGCCCAGAAAGCACTCGCACATCATGATGAACGCAGCTAAGTACGAAATGGGATTCGGCGGAAAGTGGTGCAGTTGTGCACCGAAGAAATTCAGAAAGCCCCTGATGAAGGGATGAGGACGCATGGAAAAACCTCTTTCGACATGGGTGAGGAGGAGGACCCGCTCCCCATCTCGAGGCACTGGCTCGTTCTCCCCTTCCGGCAGCCTCCAGGAGTCGTGCGCCACCAGCCCATCAGCGACGAGCCCCTCCATGTCTTGGCGAGTAACCACCAAGGGGAGGATGTCCCCCTGCATCCATCCCGGTGGCGCGGTGAACCGCGCCCTCGAGGGCTTCTTGCCCTTGCTCTTCGACGTCCCCTTCTTCGCGTGCTCAAGCTTCTTCGTTGTGCTTTTCGTCATCATGGCTGCTCTGGTCGTCGGAGACGAGCGAGAGGAGGCACTGGAGATTGGAGAGGCGGAGGAGAGGAGGAGGATTTGGGAAAGGTACTGTATGATCCACGACGTGCCGAAACTTATACTCCGCCGAGTGTCTCACTAACTGCTGGGCTCGCGAGATTACCGCGCACGCCAGCCACAGTCTATGGCCGGTACATGGCGAAATGACCGGCGCGAGAATTGAGGCGTCGCACCCCCACTTGCCCTGGACGTGGTGTCATCATCACGCGTGCACTTCCCAAAATTTTCGTATCCGGCAACTTTCGGGTCTGACAGATCGACCCGTCTCCTCTGAAGATTCCTTTCAATCACTCGGAGTAAAAATTGACACCGGACATTCACTCGGGCATTTCCAAGTGTGAACGGATCCGGGCGAATGACGTGAAGTCCAGTCGACGCAAATTTTGCTGAAGACCTAGATTCCATTCAGAAGATTCAATGCCTCAAGCAGGAATAGCATCAACATACTCATACGACACTCAAACCCCGATCCATTCGGGGGATAATGACGAGGATATGTACCTAGGGTAGGGTCCTAGGCATGACCTACATACCCGGCCTAAGGGCATAACGTTGAAGGACTTGAAGATCACAAGCAAGATTCCGACTGGATCCCTAGTGGCGCTCAAGTCACTCGACAGGAAATCCACTCGGAGGCTTCTTCCTTCAATCGACGGCCGACCGTCACTCGGAAGACCTCGCTTCCACTCGACGCCAGGATACCAGAAGCCACCTCCAGGAGGCCAACGGGCAGGCGTTATGTTTTACACCATTAGTAGCTTTTATTGTGCACGTTACCTGTAACGGCACCCTTTATACCCACGATCGGACCATTAGATGCCAGGCAATTATGAGGGGCAGCGAACTCTATATAAGCCGCCCCTCCCCTCTGGCACAAGGGTTCACAACCACTGTAATCACAATCTCCCACATGACAAAGCTCCCGAGCACTGAGATGTAGGGTTGTTACCTCCACGATAGGGGCCTGAACTCATACATCCGTGTGTACATCCTCGCCGTAGCTAGGACTCTGCCCTCTCCCTACGTACCCCTACTTTCTATTGTCAGCCTCATTCCCACGACAGGTGCTGAATAGTTTCGTCCTGATCGCAGAAGCAACATCATTTGTACCCTCCCATCTACGCTTTGTCAAGTTATCCTTAGTTAGAATCACTTTCTTGTGTACAAACCACATAAATATTTATCTTTGATTGAAATGATGGTGCCTCATTTAATTTGTCCATTGTCATTGTGTGGTTAAGTATCCTAAGCATAAGAAACTCGAGCCATAATTTCTGTATAAGAAAAGTATGTATCCAAGAGCAAGACTTTTGGAGAGCAACAAGAACATGACTTGGAACATAATATTGTAGACTATATATTGTGATCGTGGTGTGCACTACTAGGAAAAGGGCTATAGCTAATATATACATTAGTGGTGCACCACAAATGTGGTGCGCCATTAGTGTCCATATTGCTAATGGCGCACCCTGCGTGTGGTGCGCCATTACTAGTTGTGTCCTGGCCCCACACCCCTCCCCAGACTTAGCAGTGGCGCACCTGGTGAAAGTGCGCCATTACTAGTTTTAACTTGTAATGGCGCACCATACCCACGGTGCGCCACTACTAACAAAAAAAATTCATTTTTTTTTCAAAATTAGTAATGGCGCACCACGCACCTGGTGCGCCATTAGTAATCCTGGTTAGCAATGGCGCATTCTTAGGTGGTGCGCCATTGGTAACCTGAGACCAGCTAGATATTTTTGACAGCCACACCTACCACACTCACTTCCCAACTTCATTCTCTCCACCTCTACCAACAGCTTGGTCTCGGCTGCCTCCTCCTCCTCACCTCATTTGCACCATAGATTCACCCAAATTAAGTGGTTAAATTTCCTTTTTTTGATAGGTAAGTAAGGAAGCTTTCTTTATGTTCTTTTTATGGCCTAGATCTACGTATGTTTTGTTGGAAATATGCCCTAGAGGCAATAATAAATTAGTTATTATCATATTTCCTTGTTCATGATAATCATTTATTATCCATGCTATAATTGTATTGATCAGAGACTTAAATGCATGTGTGGATACATAGACAAAACCATGTCCCTAGTATGCCTCTAATGGACTAGCTCGTTGATCAAAGGATGGTTAAGGTTTCCTAGCCATGGACATGAGATGTCATTTGATAACGGGATCACATCATTAGGAGAATGATGTGATGGATAAGACCCAAACTACAAACATAGCATATGATCGTGTCAGTTTATTGCTACTGTTTTCTGCATGTCAAGTATATGTTCCTATGACCATGAGATCATGCAACTCACGGATATCGGAGGAGTGCCTTGTGTGTATCAAACGTCGCAACGTAACTGGGTGACTATAAAGGTGCTCTACAGGTATCTCCGATGGTGTCTGTTGAGTTGGCATGGATCGAGACTGGGATTTGTTACTCCGTGTAACGGAGAGGTATCTCGGGGCCCACTCGGTAATGCAACATCACAATAAGCCTTGCAAGCAATGTGACTAATTGTTAGTTGCGGGATCTTGTATTACGGAACGAGTAAAGAGACTTGCCGGTAATGAGGTTGAACTAGGTATGGAGATACCGACGATCGAATCTCGGGCAAGTAACATACCGAAGAACAAAGAGAACGATATACGGGATTAACTGAATCCTTGACATAGAGGTTCGACCGATAAAGATGTTCGTAGAATATGTAGGAACCAATGTGGACGTCCAGGTCCCGCCATTGGTTATTGACCGTAGAGGTGTCTCGGTCATGTCTACATAGTTCTCCAACCCGCAGGGTCTGCACACTTAAGGTTCGATGACGTTTCGGTAGTGTAGAGTAATGTATGGTGGTGACCGAAGGTTGTTCGGAGTCCCAGATGAGATCCCCGACGTCACGAGGAGCTCTGGAATGGTCCGGAGGTAAAGATTCATATATAGGAAGTCCCAGTTTGGTTTCCGGAAAAGTTTCGGGCTCATCGGTAGTGTACCGGGAGTGTCGGTAGTGTACCGGAGGACCTCCGGGAGGGGTATTTCGACCCCAGGAGGTCCATGGGCTGTGGGAGAATAATAACCATCCCTTAGTGGGCTGGGAAAACAGCCACAAAGGCCCATGGCGCAGGAGAGAAAGTCCTAAAGCAAAAAGTGGAAAATCAGCCAATAGGAGGCAATCCTACTCCAACTAGGATTGGAGGTGAAGTAGGATTGCTCCCACCTCCTATTTCGGCCGACCCAAAGGCCTTGGCTGCCTCTCCTCTCCTCTCCTCCTATATATACTAGTGGATTGCGTGGTTTTTGGACAGAATTTCCGGCCACGTGCTACCCGTTTCACCGGTGCACAGTTTCTCCTCTAGATCGGTTTTCCGCAGCGCTTAGGCGAAGCCCTGCCGGAATCACTCCACCACCATCACCGGAGCGCTGTCACGCTGCCGGTGAACTCTCTCTCCTCTCCACCTCCTCTCGCTGGATCGAGACGGTGGAGATCGTCATCAAGCTGCACGTGTGCTGAACGCGGAGGTGCCGTCCGTTCGGCGCTAGATTGGAAGGACCGTGATCAAGATCGCGAGACAGTTCGTGATGAGATCGCGGAACGGATCGTGATGAGTTCGCGGGACAGATCGTGATCAAGATCGCGGGACGGATCGTGATGAGATCGCGGGACGGATCGTGATGAGTTCACGGGACGGATCGTGATTGGATCGCGGGACGGATCGTGATGAGATCGCGGTTCGCTCGGCGATTTGGATCGCAAAGATGTTCGACTACACCAACCGCGTTTCTTAACACTTCCCGCTTAGCGATCTACAAGGCTATGTAGATCCACTCTCCCTCTCGTAGATGCTCATCACCATGGATAGGTTTGCGTGTGTGTAGGAAAAATTTTGTTTCCCATGCGACGTTCCCCAACAGTGGCATCATGAGCTAGGTTGATGGTTCGATGAGATCTCGAGTAGAACACAAAAGGTTTGTGGGCGTTGATGCTTAGATTGCTTCCTCCCTTGGTCGTATTTTGGTTCAGCGGGATTGTGAGATGAAGCGGCCCGGACCAACATTACTCGTACGCTTACGAGAGACCGGTTCCCTCAACGCAACTTGTTGCCTAGATGGCTTGCGGGTGACAGTTTCTCTCACTTTAGTTGGATCGGATTCGACAAAGGCGGTCCTTGAGAAGGTTGAAAAGCAAACTAGTGTATCACCGTTGTGGTTTATGCGTAGGTGAGAATCGTTCTTGCTAGATACCCATAGCAGCCACGTAAAATATGCAACAACAATTAGAGGACGTCTAACTTGTTTTTGCAGGGTATGTTGTGATGTGATATGGCCAATTACATGATGAGATATATGTGATGTATGAGATGATCATGTGATGTATAGATTATCATGACTTGCATGTCGATGAGTACGGCAACCGGCAGGAGCCATAGGGTTGTCTTTAATTATTGTATGACCTGCGTGTCAATCATTAAGAGCTATGTAATGCTTTACTTTATCGCTACGGTAGCAATAGTAGTAGAAGCATGCAGGGCATGACAACCCCAATGGAAACACATTGATGGAGATCAAGATGATGGAGATCATGGTGTTGTGCCGATGACGATGGAGATCATGCCGGTGTTTCGAAGATGGAGATCTTAAACACAAGTTCATGGCCATATCATGTCACTTATGAATTGCATGAGATGTTAATCCTTTTATGCACCTTGTTTTGCTTAGTACGGCGGTAGCATTATAAGGTGATCCCTCACTTGAATTTCAAGATGAACTGTGTTCTCCCCGAGTGTGCACCGTTGCGAAAGTTCGTCGTGTTGAGACACCACGTGATGATCAGGTGTGATAGACTCTACGTTCACATACAACGGGTGCAAGCCAGATTTGCACGCGCAGAACACTCGGGTTAAACTTGACGAGCCTAGCATGTACAGACATGGCCTCGGAACACGAGAGACCGAAAGGTCGAACATGAGTCATATAGTAGATATGATCAACATAATGATGTTCACCATTGCAGCCACCTCAACTCACGTGATGATCGGACTTGAGTTGGTGAATTTGGATCATGTATCACTCGAATGATCGGAGGGATGTCAATTTGAGTGGGAGTTCTTAAGTAATATGATTTATTGAACTCATTATCATGAACATAGTCAAAGTGTCTTTGCAAATTATGTTGTAGATTACTAGCTCGCGCTGTAGCTCCCTTGTATTTTTATATGTTCCTAGAGAAATAGAATTGAAAGATGTTGGTAGCAAAATTGCAGACTGGGTCCGTGATCTGAGGTTGTCCTCATTGCTGCACAGAAGGCTTATGTCCTTAATGCACCGCTCGGTGCGCCACCCCCTCTAGCGTCGTCTATAGATGTTGTGAACATCTAACAGGCACGTTTCGATGACTACTTGATAGTTTAGTGCGTCATGCATTACGACTTAGAATTGAGGCTCCAAAACGTTTTGAACGTCACGGAACATATGAGATGTTCTAGGAGCAGAGATTGTGATCTCAGGCTCGTGCCTTTGTTGCGAGATATGAGATCTCCAACAAGATTCTTTGCTTGTAAGATGAAGGAGAATAGCTCAATCGTTGAGCATGTACTCAGATTGTCTGGGTACTACAATCGCTTGAATCAAGTGGGAGTTGATCTTCCAGATAAGATAGTGATTGATATAGTTCTCCAAGTCACTGTCACTAAAGCTACTAGAACTTAGTGATGAACTATAATACACCAGGGATAGAAGTATTGATCCCTGAGCTGTTCGCGATGTTTGACACCGCGAAGGTAGAAATCAAGAAGGAGCGTCAAGTGTTGATGGTTAATCAAACCACTAGTTTCGAAAAGGGCAAGAGCAAGGAGGGAAACTTCATGGATAGCAAGTCAGTTGCTGCTCCAGTGAAGCAACCCAAAGTTGAACTCAAACCCGAGACTAAGTGCTTCTATTATGAGGTGAGAGGTCGCTGAAGTGGAACAACCCTAGATACTTGGTAGATAAGAAGGCTGGCAACATCGACAGAAGTATATTTGATATACGAGTTATTGATGTGTACCTTGCTAGTACTCCTAGTAGCACCTAGGTATTGGATACCGGTTCGGTTGCTAAATGTTAGTAACTCGAAATAAAAGCTACAGAATAAATGGAGAACTAGCTAAGGGTGAGGTGACGATGTGTGTTGGAAATGTTTCCAAGGTTGATGTGATCAACATCGCACGCTCTCTCTACCTTCAGGATTAGTGACGAACCTAAATAAATGTTATTTGGTGTTTTGCATTGAGCATGAACATAATTAGATCATGTTTGTTGCAATACGGTTATTCATTTAAGTCAGAGAATAATAGTTATTCTGGTTACATGAATAATACCTTCAATGGTCATGCACCCAGTGAGAATGGTTTGTTGAAATCTTGATCGTAGTAGTACACTGTTCATAACATTGATGTCAAAAGATACAAAGTTAATAATGATAGTACCACATACTTGTGGCACTGCCGCTAAATGTCATATTGGTATAAAGCGCATGTAGAAACTCCATGCTGATGGATATTTGGACTCATCGATTTCGAATCGGTTGAGACATGCGAACCATGCCTCTTGGGCAAGATGACTAAAGGACCCCGTTGGATGGAGCGGGCAAGTGATTCATTGGAAATGATACATGTTGATGTATGCAATCTAGTGAGTCTTGTAGCGTGCAGTGGATATCGTTATTTTCTTACCTTCACTGATGATTTGAGTAGATATAGTGTATATTGACTTAATGAAACACAAGTCTGAATCGTTTGAAAGGTTCAAGCAAATTCAGAGTGAAGTTTAAAGATCATCGTGACAAGAAGATAAAAGTGACCGCGATATGATCGTGGAGGTGAATATCTGAGTTACGAGTTTGGCATACAACTTAAGACAACGTGAAATTTGTTTCACAACTAACGCCACCTGGAACACCATGGTGTGATGGTGTGTCCGAACATCATAGTCATGCTCTATTGATATAGTGCATACTGTGATGTCTCTTATCGTTTTACTACTATAATTTTTGGGGTTATGCATTAGAGACAACTACATTCACTTTAAATAGGGCATCATCTAAATCTGTTGAGATGACACCGTGTGAATTATGGTTTTATAGAAACCTAAGCTGTCATTTCTTAATGTTTGGGGCTGCGATGCTTGTGTGGAAAATGTTTTCACATAATAAGCTAGAACCCAAAGCGGACAAATGTATCTTCATAGAATACCCTAAGAACAGATGGGTATGCCTTCTATCTCAGATCCGAGTGCAAAGTGTTTGTTGCTAGAACTGGGTCCTTTCTCGAGAAAAAGTTTCTCTCGAAAGAATTGAGTGGGAGGAAGATAGAACTTGATGAGGTTGTTAAACCTTTGTTCAACAGAGAGTAGCGCAGCGCAGAAAGATGTTTCTGTGAAGCCTACGTTAGTTGAAGAGGAAGTTAATGATGATGATCATGAAGCTTCAGGATCAAGTTACTATCGAACTTCGTAGGTCGACAAGGATGTGTACTGCTCCTGAGCGGTACGACAACTCTGTCTTGGAGGTCGTGTTGTTGGACAACGATGAACCTACGAGCTATGGAGAAGCGATGATGGGCCCGGATTCCGACAAATGGTTGGAGGCCATGAAATCCGAGATAGGATCCATGTATTAAAACCAAGTGTAGACTTTGGTAGACTTGCTCGTTGGACGGCAGGTCGTTGAGTACAAATGGATCTTTAAAATGAAGACAGACACTGATGGTGAATGTCACTATTTGTAAAGCTCGACTTGTTGCAAAGATGTTTGTGACAAGTTCAAGGAGTTGACTACGATGAGACTTTCTCACTCGTAGCGATGCTAAAAGTCTGTTGGAATTATGTTAGCAGTTGCTGTGTTTTCAATTATGAAATCTGGCAGATGGATGTCAAAACATCGTTTCCTTAATGGTTTACTTGAGGAAAGGTTGTATGCGATACAACCAGAAGGTTTTGTCAGGCCTAAGGATGCTAAAAGGTGTGCAAGCTTCGGTGATCCTTCCATGGACTGAAGCAAGCATCTCGGAGTTGGAATATACGCTTTAATGAGGTGATCAAAGTTTTGATGTTTATACAAAGTTTATGAGAAACTTGTATTTGCAATAAAGTGAGTCGGAGCACTATAGAATTTCTGATAAGTATATGTGGATGACATATTGTTGTTCAGAAATAATGTATAGTTTCTGGAAAGCATAAAACGGTTATTTGGAAAGTGATTTTCAAAGGAAGACCTGGATAAAGCTACCTAATTGTTGAGCATCAAAAATCTACAGAGATAGATCAAGATGCTTGATGAGACTTTCAATGAGTGCATACCTTCACAAGATTTTGAAAGAGTTCAAAATGGATCAGCTAGAGAAATAGTTCTCATCTGATTTGTAAGGTGTGAAGTTGAGTGAGACTCAAAGCTCGACAACGGCAGAAGAAAGAGAAAGGACGAATGTCGTCCCCTATGCCTTAGCCATAGGCTCTATATTATGCCATGCTGTGTACCGCACCTATGTGTGCCTTGCCATGAGTCTGTCAAGGGGTACAAGAGTGGTCCAGGAGTGGATCACTGGACAGCGGTCGGAATTATCCTTAGTAACCAGAGGACTAAGGAAATGTTTCTTGATTATGGAGGTGATAAAGAGTTCGTCGTAAAGAGTTACGTCGATGCAAGCTTTAACACCTATCCGTATGACTAGTAGTAGCAATCTGGATACGTATAGTGGAGCAGCCATTTGGAAATAGTACCAAGTGGAGTGTGGTAGCAGTGTTTACGGTTTGACATAGAGATATGCAAAGTACACACGGATCTGAATATCGCAGACCCGTTGACTATAAGACCTCTCTCACATGCAAAGCATGATCGAGCCGCAGAACTCATTGGGTGTTAGATTCATAACAATGTGAATCACATGGTGATGTGAACTAGATTATTGACTCTAGTGCAAGTGGGAGACTATTGGAAATATGCCCTAAGGCAATAATAAATTAGTTATTATCATATTTCCTTGTTCATGATAATCATTTATTATCCATGCTATAATTGTATTGATCGGAGACTTAAATGCATGTGTGGATACATAGACAAAACCATGTCCCTAGTATGCCTCTAATGGACTAGCTCGTTGATCAAAGGATGGTTAAGGTTTCCTAGCCATGGACATGAGATGTCATTTGATAACGGGATCACATCATTAGGAGAATGATGTGATGGATAAGACCCAAACTACAAACATAGCATATGATCGTGTCAGTTTATTGCTACTGTTTTTTGCATGTCAAGTATATGTTCCTATGACCATGAGATCATGCAACTCACGGATGTCGGAGGAGTGCCTTGTGTGTATCAAACGTCGCAACGTAACTGGGTGACTATAAAGGTGCTCTACAGGTATCTCCGATGGTGTCTGTTGAGTTGGCATGGATCGAGACTGGGATTTGTTACTCCGTGTAACGGAGAGGTATCTCGGGGCCCACTCGGTAATGCAACATCACAATAAGCCTTGCAAGCCATGTGACTAATTGTTAGTTGCGGGATCTTGTATTACGGAACGAGTAAAGAGACTTGCCGGTAATGAGGTTGAACTAGGTATGGAGATACCGACGATCGAATCTCGGGCAAGTAACATACCGAAGAACAAAGGGAACGATATACGGGATTAACTGAATCCTTGACATAGAGGTTCGACCGATAAAGATCTTCGTAGAATATGTAGGAACCAATGTGGACGTCCAGGTCCCGCCATTGGTTATTGACCGTAGAGGTGTCTCGGTCATGTCTACATAGTTCTCGAACCCGCAGGGTCTGCACACTTAAGGTTCGGTGACGTTTCGGTAGTGTAGAGTTATGTATGGTGGTGACCGAAGGTTGTTCGGAGTCCCGTATGAGATCCAGACGTCACGAGGAGCTCCGGAATGGTCTGAAGGTAAAGATTCATATATAGGAAGTCCCAGTTTGGTTTCCGGAAAAGTTACGGGCTCATCGGTAGTGTACCGAGAGTATCGGTATTGTACCGGGAGTGCCGGTAGTGTACCGGAGGACCTCCGGGAGGGGTATTTCGACCCCAAGAGGTCCATGGGCTGTGGGAGAATAATAACCATCCCTTAGTGGGCTGGGAAAACAGCCACAAAGGCCCATGGCGCAGGAGAGAAAGTCCTAAAGCAAAAAGTGGAAAATCAGCCAATAGGAGGCAATCCTACTCCAACTAGGATTGGAGGTGAAGTAGGATTGCTCCCACCTCCTATTTCGGCCGACCCAAAGGCCTTGGCTGCCTCTCCTCTCCTCTCCTCCTATATATACTAGTGGATTGGGTGGTTTTTGGACAGAATTTCCGGCCACGTGCTACCCGTTTCACCGGTGCACAGTTTCTCCTCTAGATCGGTTTTCCGCAGCGCTTAGGCGAAGCCCTGCCGGAATCACTCCACCACCATCACCGGAGCGCCGTCACGCTGCTGGTGAACTCTCTCTCCTCTCCACCTCCTCTCGCTAGATCGAGACGGTGGAGATCGTCATCAAGCTGCACGTGTGCTGAACGCGGAGGTGCCGTCCGTTCGGCGCTAGATTGGAAGGACCGTGATCGAGATCGCGAGACAGTTTGTGATGAGATCGCGGAACGGATCGTGATGAGTTCGCGGGACAGATCGTGATCAAGATCGTGATGAGTCCTCGAAAAGTGGTGTGGTACTTTCCGATCACTCCTCGTCTGCAACGGTATTTCGCGGACCCTAAGCTAGCAAAGCTCCTGCGTTGGCAAGTGGATAGGGAGGAGAAGAAGCGAGAAGATGACGGAAATGATCCGGAGATAAATAAAAAAGACAAGATGCTGAGTCACCCTAACGATGCGAGCCAGTGGCAAGCGTTGAACTTCGAACACCCAGAACTTGGGAACGATCCAAGGAACATCGTGCTGGGCACGAGCACCGATGGAGTCAATCCGTTTGGCAGCCAGAGAAGCACACATAGCACCTGGCCTATGTTTGTGTGGATGTACAACCTTCTCCCCTGGAGTGCATGAAGAGGAAGTACATACACATGAGTATGCTAACTGAAGGGCCAAAACAACCACGGAACGACATCAATCTGTATCTGGGGCTGCTGAAAGAGGAGCTAGACACGCTGTGGAAAACGCCAGCCAATACGTGGGACGCCACAGCGAAACAATATTTCCCTATGAGAGCCGCACTGCTCACGACGGTGCATGACTTTCTCGGTTACGGATATGTCGCGGGGCAGGTGGTCCACGGATTTAGTGCATGCGTCAGGTGCATGGATGACACAACGTATCACCATCTAGATAGAGATCCCGGGTCTTCGAAAACCGTGTTCATGGGACATCGAAGGTGGCTTCGCGACGATGACGCATGGAGAAAACGCAAGGATCTGTTCGATGGTGAAATCGAACCCCGAAGACCCCCACGTACGAGGAGCGGCAAGGAAATAGACGAGTTGTTGAAATATTGGAAAGAGTGCCCACCGCCGGGAAAGAAGCGAAAGGCGCCAGAGCCGCTGCTGAAGGTATGGAAAATGAGGTATGTTTTCTGGGATTTGCCGTACTGGAAGATCCTCCGTGTGCCTCATAGCCTTGATGTCATGCATATCACGAAGAACGTGTGCGAGAGTCTGCTTGGTACCCTGCTCAACATGTCAGAGAGGACCAAAGATGGGCCGAAAGCAAGGGCAGACTTGCAATCAATGGGCATCAGGGAGGAGCTTCATGAAAAACGCTGTAATGATGATGATGATGAGGCAAAGGACATGGAAAGTCGTCGCCAAGGCAAAAAGGCTAAGAAGATCGAATATGAATGCCCTCCCGCGTGCTTCACTCTAAGTCAGAAGGAGATCGACCAGTTTTTCACCTGCCTCGTAGGAGTAAAACTTCCTTACGGTTACGCGGGGAAGATAAGCATATACCTAGACTCAGCGAAGCAGAAGTTCAGTGGGATGAAGTCTCACGACTGTCACGTGATGATAACGCAGATACTTCCAGTTGCAATCCGTGGGATCATGGACGCGCACGTCCGTGAAATGCTATTTGGCCTATGCAACTTTTTTGACGTCATCTCTTGGAAGTCGGTTGGCGTGAAGCAACTCAGAAGGCTACAGGAAGATATCGTGGTGATACTATGCGAGCTTGAGATGTACTTCCCGCCCGCATTCTTCGACGTTATGATGCATCTGCTGGTCCATATGGTGGAGGATATCATCCAACTCGGGCCGACATTCCTGCACAGCATGATGCCATTCGAAAGGATGAATGGCGTCGTCAAAGGATACGTTCGCAACAGGGCACGTCCAGATGGAAGCATAGTCAAGGGCTTTCTGACCGAAGAGTGCATCTCCTTCTGCACGAATTATCTAGGCATCGAGAACCCCATTGGTCCGCTCGTCAACAGGCACCTTGGCAGGCTCGCTGGATGGGGTCACCGCGAAATGCATGTCGACTTCAAGGGTCAACTCGCCGACTTTGAAAGAGCAAACCTAGTCGCGCTACAACACATAGACGTGGTCGATCCTTGGGTGGTAGAGCACAAAACCTTTATTGAGAAGACGTACAATGACCGAGGCCAACAAAGGACGGACGGAGATATAATCAAAGAGCACAACTCATGTTTCACGCGTTGGTTCAAGGACAGGCTTCTGTTGTACCCTTTACATGAGGATTCTTCCGCGGAAGAAAAACTCATATTCGCCTTGTCACAGGGCGCCGAGCACAACCTGGTGACCTATGAGGCGTACGTATCAACGGCTACACATTCTACACCGAGGAAAAGGACATGAAGAGCGATAATCAGAACTCTGGGGTAATGATGCAATCCTACACCGGTAACGACAAGGACAGATACTACGGAAGGATTGAGGAGATCTGGGAGCTGAGCTACGCTGGAGAGAAGGTCCCGATGTTCCGTGTCAGATGGGCCAAGATCGTCCTAAAAGAAGACCGGTATTTCACCACCATGGTTATACCCGAAGCCAAATCCAAGACCGCGGGCGCAAACGTCACCGCGAAAAATGAGCCATGGGTACTGGCTTGCCAAGTGGACCAATGCTTCTTCATTACCGACCCGTCAAAGCCCAGTCGTGTTGTGGTGAGGAGAAGCAAAAGGAACATCATCGGAATGGATGGAGTTGCCAATGAGCAAGACTTCGACAAGTACGACGACCCGAAGATGGAAGATGATGACAACGATGAAGTACCATACACCACAAGAAGAAGCAGAACCACCCTACCTAAAGGACGTCCGTTCAAGAGAAGAACTCAAGGGGTTCCGGGGCTAAATTATTCAACCGCGAGAAAGAAGGGCAAGAAGATTGTGAAAATATAGCTAGCTAAGATCAAATCACGACGTGTCGGCCGCGTGTGTGTGTCAGTGGCAAGCTCAATCTCTTTGATGACTGTTATTTCGTGTCACTTGATTTCAACACTGTGTATATCTTGTTGGCTTTCCATCGATCACCATAAGGATTCTACTACATGTGGTTCGATCCTACGCAATAGATAACTTTGTATCATAGTGAACCAACTACACAACAACCAGGAGAAGGTGCAAACTAAAATCCAAACTTTGTATCATAATTTCAACTACGCAATTATTACATCCAACAAAATAAAAAAGAGTTAGTAATAGCGCACCAGGAGAAGGTGCGCCATTGCTATCTCTGTATCTATGGCGCACCCCTAGATGGTGCGCCATTGTTATTACTGTTTCTATGGCGCACCCCTCAGAGGTGCGCCATTGCTAACCCAAAAACCTGTTGGAAATATGCCAGGCAATAATAAAATGGTTATTATTGTATTTCCTTGTTCATGATAATTGTCTATTGTTCATGCTATAATTGTGTTAACCGAAAACCGTAATACATGTGTGAATACATAGACCAAAATATGTCCCTAGTGAGCCTCTAGTTGGCTAGCTCGTTGATCAATAGATGGTCCGCTTTCATGACCATGGACATTGGATGTCATTGATAACGGGATCACATCATTAGGAGAATTATGTGATGGACAAGACCCAATCCTAAGCATAGCACAAGATCGTGTGGTTCGTCTGCTAAAGCTTTTCAATGTCAAGTATCGTTTCCTTAGACCATGAGGTTGTGCAACTCCCAGATACCGTAGGAATGCTTTGGGTGTGCCAAACGACACAACGTAACTGGGTGGCTATAAAGGTACACTACGGGTATCTCCGAAAGTGTCTGTTGGGTTGGCATGAACCAAGACTGGGATTTGTCACTCCGTGTGACAGAGAGGTATCTCTGGGCCCACTCGGTAAGACATCATCATAATGAGCTCAATGTGACTAAGGAGTTAGCCACGGGATGATGTGTTACGGAACGAATAAAGAGACTTGCCGGTAACGAGATTGAACAAGGTATAGGGATACCAACGATCAAATCTCGGGCAAGTGTCATACCGATAGACAAAGGGAATTGTATACGGGATTGATTGAATCCCTGACATCGTGGTTCATCCGATGAGATCATCGTGGAGGACGTGGGAACCAACATGGGTATCCAGATCCCGCTGTTGGTTATTGACCGGAGAGTGTCTCGGTCATGTTTACGTATCTCCCGAACCCGTAGGCTCTACACACTTAAGGTTCGATGACGCTAGGGTTATAAGGAAATAGTGTACGTGGTTACCGAAGGTTGTTCGGAGTCCCGGATGAGATCCCGGACGTCACGAGGAGCTCCGGAATGGTCCGGAGACGAAGATTGATATATAGGAAGTGAGGTTTTGGTTACCGGAAGTGTTTCGGGCGTCACCGATAGTGTACCGGGACCCCCGGAAGGGTTCCGGGGGTCCACCAAGTGGGCCCACCTGCCCCGGAAGGTTCCATGGGCCAAGAGTGGGAGGGATCCAGCCCCTCGGTGGGCTGGTGCGCCTCCCACCCCAGCCCAAGGCGCAGCAAGAGGTGGAGGAGGCAAACCCTAGGCGTGGATGGCCAGATGGCCTCCTGAGGCTGCCGCCAGCCCTCTAGGGGAAACCCTAGGGCGCAGAACCTCTCCTCCCCTTCCCCTATATATAGTGGAGGTATTTTGGGATGGACAACACACGAGTTCCTCTCCTCCCTGGCGCAGCCCTACTCCTCCTTCTCCTCGATCTCCGTAGTTCTTAGTGAAGCTCTGCCGGAGTACCACGCAGCTCCACCGTCACGACACCGTCGTGCTACCGGAGCTCTCCCTCAACATCTCCTCCCTCCTTGCTGTATCAAGGCATAGGAGACGTCACCGGGCTGCACATGTGCAGAACGCGGAGGCACCGTTGTTCGGTGCTGAGATCGGAGTCCACCGCGATCTGAATCGCTACGAGTACGACTCCACCAACCGCGTTCTAGCAACGCTTCCGCTTAGCGATCTTCAAAGGTATGAAGATCCACTCTCCCCTTACTCGTTGCTGGTTTCTCCATAGATGGATCTTGGTGAACGCGTAGGAATTTTTTTGATTTACTAGTACGTCTCCAGACAGTGGCATCATGAGCTAGGTCTATGCGTAGAACCTATGCACGAGTAGAACACAAAGCAGTTGTGGGCGTCGATCTTGTTAATATGCTTGCCGTTACTAGTCTTATCTTGATTCGACGGTATTGTGGGATGAAGCGGCTCGGACCGACTTTACACGTACGCTTACGTGAGACTAGTTCCACCGCCTGACATGCACTTGTTGCATAAGGTGGCTAGCGGGTGTCTGTCTCTCCCACCTTAGTCAGATTGGATTCGATGAAAAGGGTCCTTATGAAGGGTAAATAGCAATTGGCATATCACGTTGTGGTTTTGGCATAGGTAAGAAACGTTCTTGCTAGTAACCTATAGCAGCCACGTAAAACTTGCAACTACAAATTAGAGGACGTCTAACTTGTTTTTGCAGCATGTCCCTTGTGATGTGATATGGCCAAAAGGATGTGATGTGATGCATTGTGATGTATTAGATCGATCATGTTCTTGTAATAGGATTCACGACTTGCATGTCGATGATTATGACAACCGGCAGGAGCCATAGGATTTGTCTTATTTATTGTATGACCTGCATGTCAATCACAAACGCCATGTAATTACTTTACTTTATTGCTAAGCGTTAGCCATAGTAGTAGAAGTAATAGTTGGTGAGACAACTTCATGAAGACACAATGATGGAGATCATGATGATGGAGATCATGGTGTCGTGCCGGTGACAGTGATGATCATGGTGCCCCAAAGATGGAGATCAAAGGAGCAAGATGATATTGGCCATATCATGTCACTATATTGATTGCATGTGATGTTTATCATGTTTATATCTTATTTGCTTAGAACGACGGTAGTAAATAAGATGATCTCTCAAATAAAATTTCAAGAAAGTGTTCACCCTAACTGTGCACCATTGCTAAGGATCGTTGTTCTGAAGCACCACGTGATGATCGGGTGTGATTGGTTCTAACGTTCGCATACAACGGGTGTAAGCCAGATTTACACACGCGAAACACTTAGGTTGACTTGACGAGCCTAGCATGTACAGACATGGTCTCGGAACACGGAAGACCGAAAGGTCGAACATGAGTCGTATAGAAGATACGATCAACATAGAAATGTTCACCATGGATGACTAGTCCGTCTCACGTGATGATCGGACACGGGTAGTTGACATGGATCATGTGTCACTTGGATGACTAGAGATATGTCTATCTAAGTGGGAGTTCATTAAATAATTTGATTTTGTGAACTTAATTGTCATGAACTTAGTCTAAAATTGTCTCTACAATCTATATTGTAGATCCAATGGCCAACGCGAATGTCACCCTCAATTTCAACGCGTTCCTAGAGAAAACCAAGCTGAAAGATGATGGAAGCAACTATGCGGACTGGGTCCGTAGCTTGAGGATCATCCTCATAGCTTCCAAGAGATTTTATGTCCTAGATGCACCGCTAGGTGACGCACCCGTTCTCCCAGCGAAACAAGACGTTATGAATGCTTGGCAGTCATGCTGTGATGATTACTCCCTTGTTCAGTGCGGCATGCTTTACAGTCTAGAACCGGGGCTCCAAAAGCGTTTTGAGCAACACGGAGCATATGAGATGTTCCAAGAGCTGAAACTGGTTTTCTAAGCTCATGCCCGGGTCGAGAGATATGACGTCTCCGACAAGTTCTTCAGCTGTAAGATGGAGGAGAATAGTTCTGTCAGTGAGCACATCCTCAAGATGTCTGGGCTACACAACCGCTTGACTCAGCTAGGAGTTAATCTCCCGGATGACTCGGTCATTGACAAAATCCTCCAGTCGCTTCCACCTAGCTACAAAAGCTTTGTGATGAACTACAACATGCAGGGTATGGAGAAGTCCATTCCTGAGTTGTACTCGATGCTAAAATCAGCAGAGGTCGAGATCAAAAAGGAGCATCAAGTGTTGATGGTGAATAAGAAAACTAGTTTGAAGAAAGGCAAGGGTAATAAGTGTTGGGGAACGTCGCATGGGAAAGAAAAATTTTCCTACGCACACGCAAACCTATCCATGGTGATGAGCATCTACGAGAGGAAGAGTGGATCTACGTACCCTTGTAGATCGCTAAGCGGGAAGCGTTAAGAAACGCGGTTGGTGTAGTCGAACATCTTCGCGATACAAATCGTCGAGCGTCCCGCGATGTCATCACGATCCGTCCCGCGATCCCATCACGATCCGTCCCGCGATCTCATCACGATCCGTCTCACGATCTTGATCACGATCTGTCCCGCGAACTCATCACGATCCGGCCCGCGATCTCATCACGAACCATCTCACGATCTCGATCATGGTTCTTCTGATCTAGCGCCGAACGGACGACACCTCTGCGTTCAGCACACGTGCAGCTTGATGACGATCTCCACCGTCTTGATCCAGCAAGAGGAAGTGGAGAGGAGAGAGAGTTCACCGGCAGCATGACGGCGCTCCGGTGATGGTGGTGGAGCAATTCCGGCAGGGCTTCGCCTAAGCACTGCGGAACTACGATCTAGAGGAGAAACTATGCACCGGTGGAACGGGTAGCACGTGGCCGGAAATTCTGTCCAAAAACCACCCAATCCACTAGTATATATAGGAGGAGAGGAGAGGAGAGGCAGCCAAGGCCTTTGGGTCGGCCGAAATAGGAGGTGGGAAGCAATCCTACTTCACCTCCAATCCTAGTTGGAGTAGGATTGCCTCCTATTGGCTGATTTTCCACTTTTTGCTTTAGGACTTTCTCTCCTACGCCATGGGCGTTTGTGGCTGTTTTTCCAGCCCACAAAGGGCTGGTTATTATTATCCCACAGCCCATGGACCTCTTGGGGTCGAAATACCCCTCCTGGAGGCCTCCCGGTACACTACCGGCACTCCCGGTACACTACCCATGAGCCCGAAACTTTTCCGGAAACCAAACTGGGACTTCCTATATATGAATATTTACCTCCGGAGCATTCCGGAGCTCCTCGTGACGTCCGGGATCTCATCCGGGACTCCGAACAAACTTCGGTCACCACCATACATAACTCTACACTACCGAAACATCACCGAACCTTAAGTGTGCAGACCCTGCGGGTTCGAGAACTATGTAGACATGACCGAGACACCTCTACGGTCAATAACCAATGGCGGGACCTAGACGTCCACATTGGTTCCTACATATTCTACGAAGATCTTTATCGGTCGAACCTCTATGTCAAGGATTCAGTTAATCCCGTACGATGTTCCCTTTGTTCTTCGGTATGTTACTTGCCCGAGATGCGATCGTCGGTATCTCCATACCTAGTTCAACCTCGTTACTGGCAAGTCTCTTTACCTGTTCCGTAATACAAGATCCCGCAACTAACAATTAGTCACATTGCTTGCAAGGCTCATTGTGATGTTGTATTACCGAGTGGGCCCTGAGATACTTCTCCGTCACACGGAGTAACAACTCCCAGTCTCGATCCATGCCAACTCAACAGACACCCTCGGAGATACCTATAGAGCAACTTTATAGTCACCCAGTTACGTTGCGACGTTTGATACACACAAGGCACTCCTCCGATATGCGTGCGTTGCATGATCTCATGGTCATAGGAACATATACTGGACATGCAGAAAACAGTAGCAATAAACTGACACGATCATATGCTATGTTTGTAGTTTGGGTCTTGTCCACCACATCATTCTTCTAATGATGTGATCCCGTTATCAAATGACATATCATGTCCATGGCTAGGAAACCTTAACCATCTTTTGATCAACGAGCTAGTGTACTAGAGGCATACTTGGGACATGGTTTTGTCTATGTATCCACACATGCATTTAAGTCTCCGATCAATACAATTATAGCATGGATAATAAACGATTATCATGAACAAGGACATATGATAATAACTAATTTATTATTGCCTCTAGGGCATATTTACAACAATAAGAACTTCAAGAAGGACGGCAAAGTTGTTGGCGTGCCCGGTAAGCAAGTTGCCGGGAAGAAGAAGAACAAGAATGGACCCAAGCCTGAGAGTGAGTGTTTTTATTGCAAGGGTACCGGTCACTGGAAATGGAACTGCCCCAAGTACTTAGCGGATAAGAAGGACCACAATGTTAAAGGTATATGTGATATACTCGTTATTGATGTGTACCTAACCAGCGGTCGTAGTAGCTCCTGGGTATTTCATACCGGTGCAGTTGCTCACATTTGTACCTCCAAGCAGGAGTTGCGGAATAAGCGGAGGCTGGCAAAGGACGAGGTGACGATGCGCGTCGGGAATGGTTCCAAGGTCGATGTGATCGCCGTCGGCACGCTACCTCTACATGTACCTTCGGGATTAGTTTTAAACCTTAATAATTGTTATTTAGTACCAGCTTTGAGCATGAACATTGTATCTGGATCTCGCTTGATGCGAGATGGCTACTCATTTAAATCTGAGAATAATGGTTGTTCTATTTATATGAGAGAAATGTTTTATGGTCATACCCCGCTGGTCAATGGTTTATTTTTGATGAATCTCGAACGTGATGTTACACATGTCCATAGTGTGAGTACCAAAAATTGTAAGGTTGATAACGATAGTCCCACTTACATGTGGCACTGCCGCCTTGGTCATATTGGTGTCAAACGCATGAAGAAGCTCCATGCTGATGGACTTTTGGAGTCTCTTGATTTCGAAATCATTTGACATGTGCGAGCCATGCCTCATGGGCAAGATGACCAATACTCCGTTCTCCGGAACAATGGAGCGAGCAACTGACTTGTTGGAAATAATACATACTGATGTATGCGGTCCAATGAGCGTCGAGGCTCGCGGTGGCTACCATTATGTTCTCACCCTCACTGATGACTTGAGTAGATATGGGTATGTCTACTTAATGAAACATAAGTCTGAAACCTTTGAAAGGTTCAAGGAATTTCAGAGTGAGCTAGAGAATCAACGTGACAGGAAAATAAAGTGCCTACGATCTGATCGTGGCGGAGAATATTTAAGTCACGAGTTTGGCACACACCTAAGGAAATGTGGAATTGTTTCACAACTCACGCCGCCTGGCACACCTCAGCGAAATGGTGTGTCTGAACGTCGTAATCGCACTTTATTGGATATGGTGCGATCTATGATGTCTCTTACTGACTTACCGCTATCATTTTGGGGATATGCATTAGAGACTGCCGCATTCACTTTAAATAGGGCACCGTCAAAATCCGTTGAGACGACACCGTATGAACTATGGTTTGGTAAGAAACCTAAGCTGTCATTTCTAAAAGTTTGGGGATGCGATGCTTATGTGAAGAAACTTCAACCTGAGAAGCTCGAACCCAAAGCGGAAAAGTGCGTCTTCATAGGATATCCCAAAGAGACTATTGGGTATACCTTCTACCTACGATCCGAGGGCAAATTCTTTGTTGCCAAGAATGGATCCTTTCTCGAGAAAGAGTTTCTCTCGAAAGAAGTAAGTGGGAGGAAAATAGAACTTGATGAGGTAATTGTACCTTCGCTCGAACCGGAGAGTAGCGCTGCACAGGAAGTTGTTTCTGTGGAACCTACACCGGCTGGAGAGGAAGTTAATGATGATGATCATGAAACTTCAGATCAAGTTGCTGTCGAACGTCGAAGGTCCACTAGGGCACGTTCCACACCAGAGTGGTATGGCAACCCTATCCTGGAAATCATGTTGTTGGACAACGGTGAACCTTCGAACAATGAAGAAGCGATGGCGGGCCCGGATTCCAACAAATGGCTTGAGGCCATGAAATCCGAGATAGGATCCATGTATGAGAACAAAGTATGGAGTTTGGTGGACTTGCCTGATGATAAGCGAGCCATTGAGAATAAATGGATCTATAAGAAGAAGACTGACGCGGATGGTAATGTGACCGTCTATAAGGCTCGGCTTGTCGCTAAGGGTTATCGACAAGTTCAAGGAGTTGACTACGATGAGGCTTACTCACCCGTAGCGATGCTGAAGTCTGTTCGAATCATGTTAGCAATTGCCGCATTTTATGATTATGAGATCTGGCAAATGGACGTCAAAACGGCATTCCTTAATGGCTTCCTCAAGGAAGAACTGTATATGATGCAGCCGGAAGGTTTTGTCGATCCTAAAGGAGCTAACAAAGTAGGCAAGCTCTAGCGCTCCATCTATGGGCTGGTGCAAGCATCTCGGAGTTGGAACATTCGCTTTAATGAAGTGATTATAGCGTTTGGCTTTGTACAGGTTTATGGAGAACCCTGTATTTACAAGAAAGTGAGTGGGAGCTCTGTAGCATTTCTTATATAATATGTGGATGACATATTGATAATGGGAAATGATATAGAACTCTTGGAAAGTATAAAGGCCTACTTGAACAAGTGTTTTTCACCAAAGGACCTTGGAGAAGCTGCTTACATATTAGGTATTAAGATCTATAGAGATAGATCGAGACGCCTCATAGGTCTTTCACAAAGCACATACCTTGAAAAGATATTGAAGAAGTTCAATATGGATCAGTCCAAGAAGGGGTTCTTGCCTGTGTTACAGGGTGTGAGATTGAGTACGACTCAATGCCCGACCACGGAAAATGATAGAGAAGAGATGAGTGTCACCCCCTATGCTTCAGCCATAGGCTCTATTATGTATGCCATGCTGTGTACCAGACCTGATGTGAACCTTGCCATGAGTTTGGTAGGGAGGTACCAAAGTGATCCCGGAGCGGAACACTGGACAGCGGTCAAGAATATCCTGAAGTACCTGAAAAGGACAAAGGACATGTTTCTCGTATATGGAGGTGCCTAAGAGCTCGTCGTAAAGGGTTACGCCGATGCTAGCTTCGACACAGATCCGGACAAATCCAAGTCACAGATCGGATACGTGTATATTTTGAACAGAGGGGCGGTCAGCTGGTGCAGCAGCAAGCAAAGCGTTGTGGCGGCATCTACATGTGAAGCGGAGTACATAGCTGCTTCGGAAGCAGCAAAGGAAAGAGTCTGGATGAAGGAGTTCATCACCGACTTAGGAGTAATTCCCAATGCGTCGGGCCCGATGACTCTATTCTGTGATAACACTGGAGCTATTGCCCTTGCGAAGGAGCCCAGGTTTCACAAGAAGACAAGACACATCAAGTGCCGCTTCAACTCCATCCGTGATTACATTCAGGAGGGAGATATAGATATTTGTAAAGTACATACGGATCTAAATGTCGCAGATCCGTTGACTAAAACTCTCTCACGAGCAAAACATGATCAACACCAGAATGCTATGGGTGTTCGATTCATCACAATGTAACTAGATTATTGACTCTAGTGCAAGTGGGAGACTGTTGGAAATATGCCCTAGAGGCAATAATAAAATGGTTATTATTGTATTTCCTTGTTCATGATAATTGTCTATTGTTCATGCTATAATTGTGTTAACCGGAAACCGTAATACATGTGTGAATACATAGACCACAATATGTCCCTAGTGAGCCTCTAGTTGGCTAGCTCGTTGATCAATAGATGGTCACGGTTTCATGACCATGGACATTGGATGTCGTTGATAACGGGATCACATCATTAGGAGAATGATGTGATGGACAAGACCCAATCCTAAGCATAGCACAAGATTGTGCAGTTCGTCTGCTAAAGCTTTTCAATGTCAAGTATCGTTTCCTTAGACCATGAGGTTGTGCAACTCCCGGATACCGTAGGAATGCTTTGGGTGCGCCAAACGTCACAACGTAACCGGGTGGCTATAAAGGTACACTACGGGTATCTTCAAAAGTGTCTGTTGGGTTGGCATGAACCAAGACTAGGATTTCTCACTCCGTGTGACGGAGAGGTATCTCTGGGCCCACTCGGTAAGACATCATCATAATGAGCTCAGTGTGACTAAGGAGTTAGCCACGGGATGATGTGTTATGGAACGAGTAAAGAGACTTGCCGGTAATGAGATTGAACAAGGTATAGGGATACCAACGATCGAATCTCGGGCAAGTGTCATACTGATAGACAAAGGGAATTGTATACGGGATTGATTGAATCCCCGACATCGTGATTAATCTAATGAGATCATCGTGGAGGACGTGGGAACCAACATGGGTATCCAGATCCCGCTGTTGGTTATTGACCGGAGAGTGTCTCGGTCATGTCTACGTATCTCCCGAACCCGTAGGGTCTACACACTTAAGGTTCGATGACGCTAGGGTTATAGGGAAATAGTGTACGTGGTTACCGAAGGTTGTTCAGAGTCCCGGATGAGATCCCGGATATCACGAGGAGCTCCGGAATGGTCCGTAGACGAAGATTGATATATAGGAAGTGAGGTTTTGGTTACCGGAAGTGTTTCGGGCGTCATCGGTAGTGTACCGGGACCACCGGAAGGGTTCCGGGGTCCACCAAGTGGGCCCACCTGCCCCGGAAGGTTCCATGGGCCAAGAGTGGGAGGGAGCCAGCCCCTAGGTGGGCTGGTGTGCCTCCCACCCCAGCCCAAGGCGCAGCAAGAGGTGGAGGAGGCAAACCCTAGGCGTGGATGGGCCTTAAGGCCTACCCTAGGGCGCCTCCACCCCTCCCTGCCCTAGCCGCCGGCCAGATGGCCTCCTGAGGCTGCCGCCAGCCCTCTAGGGGAATCCCTAGGGCGCAGCACCTCTCCTCCCCTTCCCCTATATATAGTGGAGGTATTTGGGGTTGCACAACACACGAGTTCCTCTCCTCCCTGGCGCAACCCTACTCCTCCTTCTCCCCGATCTCCGTAGTGCTTAGCGAAGCTCTGCCAGAGTACCACGCAGCTCCACCATCACCACGCCGTCGTGCTGCCGGAGCTCTCCCTCAACCTATCCTCCCTCCTTGCTAGATCAAGGCGTAGGAGACGTCACCGGGCTGCACGTGTGCAGAACGCGGAGGCACCGTTGTTCGGTGCTGAGATCGGAGTCCACGGCGATCTGAATCGCTACGAGTAAGACTCCACCAACCGCGTTCTAGCAACACTTCCGCTTAGAAATCTTGAAAGGTATGAAGATCCACTCTCCCCTTACTCGTTGCTGGTTTCTCCATAGATGGATCTTGGTGAACGCGTAGGAAATTTTTTGATTTACTACTACGTCTCCAGACAAAACCCACCACGTCATTTTCCCTCTCCCTCCCCTCCCACCTCCCGCGTTCCCCTTCTTCCCCCACCACTACGGTTTCGCCCTCTCCCACCCCCGCTCCACCGTCGCCTCCCACCCCCACCCTCGTCGGCCGCCGTCGCCCGTCGCCGCCTGCCTCTCCGTCCCGGCCCGCCCGCCCGGCGCTCGGCGCCCCTACAAGTCGTCGGCCGCCGCCTTCCGCTCCGGACATCATCGCCGCCACCCCATTCGCTGGTCACCATCGCCGTTTCGCCCTCCTCCTCCTCCCTGGTCGCCATCGCCGCCACCCCAGCTCTGTTCCCGTGGCTGTGGGAGGCGTCCCCGACGGTAAGTTCCTCCTCTCCCTTGTTTATGCTAAGAATATCATGGTTTTGCAATTTTGCAATTTTGCAATTTTGCAATTTTGCAATCTAGGGTTCTTGTTGCTTGTTGGTGGAGTTAAATAGAAAAAGTTGTAGGAGTTGCTAAATGGTTTACAGATGTAGATAAATAGAAAAGGTTGGTGGAGTTGCTTGTTGCTTTTTGCTTTGTTAGTGTTTTCTTCAGCACATAATATTTTCCTTGTAGACTTTCCTGAAATAAGAAACATAGAACCATAGGATCACCCATCTTTAGATAATAACCCAGAAGAGGCACTATCGGCATTTTGTTACAGATGTAGATCATATGGTTGGTAGAAAGATGACAATTGACAGGTATATGAGCCTGAACTATGTACGCTGACAGGAATAACTTGAGGCCAATCCTTGAATCATTAGGGGTAAAGAAGAAGGTGCATAGTTAATTGGTCAATGCCCAACAAAATTCATAATGCACGTGGAACATATTATTTGTGGGAGGAAAGTACGCGACGTAAAGACTATGGTGTAGATATATACCCAACATAAATTACGTGTGTGAAGATATATGTTGCCTTGCTTCATGTTTCTGTCATCTTTGTATAAGAATCATATCTGGACCTCCCTTAGGTGTCTTTTGACATCATGGGGTTAAATATGTTTTGGTAACTGAACTCATGTTAGGTTTTTGATATTAATATATTTTCTTCACAATCGTAATAAACTTCAAATTTCCAGTACTAAAAAGCTTGAAAGGGGACAAGTTTCATAATAATTGTAATTCAGGATTATCTAGGCAGCCCTTACATTGCATAATAATTGTAACTCTGTGAATGGATATGTTGATATTGGCACTTACAAACACCATAAACAAATAGTTATCCCTTTCTCCTGAAATGTTGATTAAAATCCGTTTCGGTTGAGAATGGGGCACTCTTAGGTCAAGAAAATTAGCAAAGGTCATGCCCAATATTCTTGACCTAGAAGGTGCCCGATTCTCAACCCAAACAAAAATAACTCTAGTAGCCTTTATTCCTATTTAGAGCGAACATGGCCAACAACGATGAGGCCGGCGGTTCGGGCAAGCCATTCTGGGAGCTGTCCCAGGAGATGGAGGAAGAACCTCACGGCTATGAGGACGACGCGGAAGACACCAATCCCGACTACACAACCCCTAGTGGCGTCGGGGATGACACCACTAATGGTGCCACCGCGGATGCCACCACTAATGATGGCAGCGAACGCATAGATGGCAGCCAACAGAAGAGGCAACGGAAGGACCGGTGCCCGAACGTGCTCAACACCATCAAGGAGGAATTTACTGAAGTGTCCTCCAGTGGGAATCCAACGACGCCCAAAGAATTAGTCCGTGGGTATGCGGGACAACTCGGGTGCATTCTCCGGAGCACCATCTCGATCAACACCGAGAACCTAAGGCATCCTGACCGAGGGAATTTGCGCAACCTCCTCTTCACGAAGCTGCACGAACGATACAAGTTCCCCGGTGACTTCGCAAACACACGCCTCTCAGGGAATAAAGTGAACAGTGCCACCCTCACAAAGATGAGCACGGCCCTGGCTACTTGGAGAGCCGCGGTGAAGAGAAGGATTCTAAGTGGTGATAGTTATGAGAAGATCAAGGCGACAATCCTTCGATCAGTGAAGAGGAGTACCTAGATTTCAAGATCAAGTGCGAGAGCAACGCATCTGCGGAATCAAGTCAGTGGGGGAAAGATATGCGGGACTTGAACTTAGGGGTCCACAAACTCGGTCCCGGTAGTTACAGAGTGGCGGAATCTAAATGGGACAAGGAGGACGCGGGGCGTGCCGCGCAAGGCCTACCGCCCCTCTTTGATAAATATCATGAAAAGCAGACCAAGAACTATGTCAGGGCCCGATACAAGGTGGACCCGGTAATAGGGGAGCTTACCACGGATCCGAAGGTGAAGGAGCTTGAGCGTGTTCTGGTAAGGAAAACACCCCCGCGTAATTAGCTCCATATGGTTTCATTCTAATTAATGAAGCCAAATTTCTAAATGGTTCACGTTCCTTACGCAGGAAACTGAAAGCAGTAGCGCGGGGTCTCAGAGCTCCCCGCCTGCTGCCCCTTGGGACACCTCTTTAAATAGGGCGTTGAACGTTCTGAAACAAAAGGATAAGTTCAGTAAGCCGTCGTCAGCTGGTCGTGTGGCCGGTGAAGGCTTGTCCACGAAATGGTCAGAATACTATAGGGCTGGGCGAAAGGAGAGAAAGACCAACACGGAAAGCCAGGAGCATGAGGTTAAAGAACTCAAGGCACAAGTGGCGCGGATTCCCGAGATAGTCTCAGAGCAAGTGTGAGACCAACTGGGAGCGACGATCACCGCCATTATATCTACCTTGGTTGAGGGGCTGCGGGGGGTGGATTGCGGGCGACCAACAGGGGCTGCCCCCGATTCCCAGCTTCAAGGGCAGCAACTCACACAACGTGTCGGCAATGGTGTCTCCGGCGGAGGCGGCATTGGTGTCTCCTACGAAGGCGGCAATTGTGTCTCCGGCGTCGTCCCGGTATTGGACCTTAATGCACCCGGGTGTGGGAAGAATACGCTGGCTGGCACCTCGACAGCAAGCGGCCCCTCCGTCACTTGCACGCCCGCCGTTGGCGGTGCCTCGACATTAGCCGAGCTCAACGGCATCACGGCAACTAAGCCTCGGCCAATGACTACTTCATCTCCTTGCCTTTGACTTGGCATCCCTGAGGCCCTACATGTTTTCGCAGGGCGCCACCAACGTTCCATGCACTCTCCTGCACTTCGTGGACGGCGAGTTGATCGATGTCGCCAGGGCCAAAATCGTTGAACCGGGCAACCGCGTGTTCCACGGTAATCCGATGCCACCCACCGTGTATAGGGTTCAACTGGTTCGGGTGCTGCGGGGCTGCGACGACTTGTTACCTCTGTATCGACCCCCTGGGGCCGACGAAGATGATGTGATGACCCTCAACGCCTGCTTAAACTGGTCCATGCTTTGGCCGAAGAGCCAGATTCGTTTGGGGGCGGGGGACACCACCCCACAGACAACAAGACCGCCGCAACGGTACCGCCGTCAGCTGATCCGGACATGCATATGGCACAGGATCTGGACGACGACGATGATACATTTTCCAATGTCGATAAGTACATCAACGAAGATGGGTACGATGAAGAATTCTTGGGGCCTCCTTCTCAAGAACCCAACCCTGCAAAAGACGATCGCGATCTAGCTGCTACCGCGGAGAAACCCAATTGCAACAGGCGTCGTCTGTTCAGTTCTCAGGAGACGCCTCCAGCTGCCGCCTTCACCGAAACTCAAACAGCCGAGGTGCAAAATATTATCAGCCCCAACACACTCAAGAAGGTGGTCTCTGAGCAGAACTCGATCTCATTACAGCAGAAGAAGCAGAAGAAGGCATGGAAAAGAAAAAATAACAAGGGTGCGAGCCAGCCGGCACCGAGTACAATCCGTGCTCAGGACGGGCCACCAATACCTAAGGATATCTCGAGGAGGGTGCATGTGACGGGTAGGCTGATGCTACCGCCTAATCTGCTCAATGCTGCAACCGGTGCTATGCGGAGTCTGCATGACGGTGTTCTTACTATGGAGAAGCGGCGTCTCTCCGAGAATGATGTGGCATACCCGGTTTTCATGGCCAAGGTGCCAGAGCGCAAGGGCTTTGTCGATAGCAGCATCGGTGGTACGATCGTCCTGCGGTTTGATGACATCTTCGCTATGTTTAATCTTTATCCGCTGCACTACACCTTCGTTCGGCTATTTTCGCTCAGTATGGAGATGCGGATCATTACAGACAAGACCCCGGACATCGTGATAGTCGACCCCTTCTACATGCGTGCCAAGATCTTGGGCAGCGCTGGGGACCGGCAAGTCGCGAGTTCATACCTCGAAGGCGTCATTCTGGCGAACCAAGATAAGGATAACTTCCTCATGCCTTACTTTCCCGAGTAAGTCATCCCCTCACCGCCCCGTAACATATGATTTCTTAGATTTTGATCGTTCTTTTTTTTCTAACATTCCGTGTTTTGTGCAGTGACACACATTGCACACTCATCCTCTTAAGCCCGAAATATTCCATGGCCACGTATTTCGACTCGGACCGTCAGTCGAATAAAGACTACACAAATATCAAGAAAGTTCTTGATGATGCTCTCCCTAGCTACGCCAAATCTGGAGGCACCTTCAGGAGGCCAATTAAGAGGTACGGCAAGCACGTGTTCACCCACGTAACGACGTTCCCCTGCATCAAGCAGCCGCCTGGCAGTCAGAAGGATGCGTACTACGCCCTCCATCACATGCGGGTGATCGTACGGGACCTTCATCACCTTCTGCTACCAGATAATCTTAAAGATTGGGCTGCATGCTTGTCGGAAATCCAGGACGCGGACATCAGACAAGAATTCTTTCGCATCCAGTTGGATATTGCGGAAATCATCTATCAAGATGTCCTTCGTACCTCGGGGCAGTTCTACCTCAAATATCAACCATCCAACAGTGAAATAGAAACGACGCTACAAATGCAGGCTGACAACGACCGCACATTCATGACCATCATGAAAGACGGCGGCTGCATCCACGCTCCGGGCCCCTGAGCCGAGTCAAAGTAATGATGCTATGTAGTTCTGGAAGAAGAGTTTAGCTCATGTTGTAATTAAACTTTAATGAACTTGTATGTCTCTTTAGTTTGGATAGTCGTTCAACTTATATGTAATTGATGCTATTTATTAGTAGTACCATGAATCGTGCTATTAATAATGTGTTGTTTTTCTCTTCCGATCCTTTTGTTGCATACATATATATTGCTTATATATTATCTGTGAATTGCTACTAACGTTTTGTTTGTCTAGTGCATAGATATGCCATCGTATGTCGTGTACAAGAGTAAGGTTCCCGGAGTCTACGACGACTGGGAGGAGTGTCGGAGACAGGTTCAGCGTTTCAGTGGTAACAGTTATAAAGGATACACCACTAGGGCGGAGGCATAAACTAGATACGCGCGCTATCTAGCGGGAGAGAGGAGGGAGCGGAGGAGGAACCGGATGAAGACCAGTTTCATCGCGATGATGCTCATCGTGACCGCAGCTCTCTTCTATGTGATGGTAGTTTAGATGATCGATATCGACTTTGTAATGTGACAACAAACTCGGCTAATACGATGAACTTTGCTAATGTCTCAAGACCGTAACTTGGCTAATGTTTGAACTTTGTTCGCTATTTCGAATTTGGAGACTAATATGATGAATTCTATTGTGTGATGTTTATATTTTATGCTGTAACGTATTTTGTAACCTGCGCAAATACCGGAAAAGCAAAAAAAAATCCTAATATTCATAGTAGTGTCGCACCATATTAAGCGTTAGTGGCGCATCTGGGCAAAATACCAGTGGCGCATGTTGGGGCATAGTAATGGCGCATCAGGAGGCATAGGTGAAGGCAAATATGGCCCCTTAGGAGGCATTGTAATGGCGCACTGTGGCACATAGCAATGGCACACTACGTGGTGCGCCACTATTATCTGGGATGCTAATGGTGCACCGGAGGTGCGCCATTACTATTTGTTACTAGTGGCATGATAATAGTAGCGCACCTATAGTGCGCCATTAGTAGTAAAAAACAGGTGCGCCACTAACAGCCTATTCCCTAGTAGTGGTGGGATCAGCTGCTGAGCTTGGGTATCTCGCTCGAGGTGCCGTAGCAATACTTTGCCTGTTAATTTTCCATGTTGTGCCATCTGCTTCCCATTCTTGTTAGATAAAACGAGATCAATGAGACACAAGAGATAGGGATTTTACATGGAAACCCGTTTGGGAGAAAACCACGGATGCACAAAGATGCAATCACTATAACGAAGGAGTATTACAAGTATAAGACGACATACCGTCTTTAGGTGCGACTACATGTGATAAATATGAGGGACAATACATAAGAGTCCTTGGAGGACAAGTAAACGATTGTACTTGTACACATCGGTACCAACGTAAAGGCACACACCGTTTGTACTACGTCTAGTCCAACATGATAGAATTTGGATCACAATTTAACAATCTCCACCTTGGGCCAAATTCTCTCCGATAATCAAAGAAATTAAATAACTTTATCCAAATCGGCATAAACACCTTGCACGTTAAAGTCCATAGGACTAGTGAGAAATACCAACTAAGTATGAGCAAAGCTCAACCTTGTTGGTAGGAATCGGCTTTGTTATCATATCAGTTGGATTATCATTAGTACTTATCTTGCATACCTTCAAATCACCTTCAGCAATAAAATCTCGAATGTAGTGAAATCCGACATCAATGTGCTTCGTTCTCTCATGATACATTGGATTCTTTGTAGGACATGTCGTACTTTGACTGTCACAAAATATGGTAGGGCAGGATGAATCTCCACAAAGCTCAGTGTATAAACCTCTCAACCAGATAACTTCTTTGCATGCCTCAAAAATAGCAATATACTCAGCATTGGTAGTGCAACAAGCCACAATAGGTTGCAAAGTTGTTCTCCAACTCACAGCACAATCACCAATGGTGAAGACAGAACCTGGGAGTGATCTTCTCTTATCCAAATCACCAGCAAAATCAGAATCAACAAAACCGACAAGCCCATCTCTAGTTTTTCCAACTTTTAAATAAGCATTAGAAGTATCTCGCATGTATCTAAAAATTCACTGGACTGCTTTCCAATGCTCTTTTCCAGGATTAGCCATGTATCTACTAACAACACTCAATGTATAAGATAAATCCGGATGAGAACAAAGCATGGCATATATAAGTGAACCAACATGCAATGGCGAAGACATATCCTAGGAGTGATCTTCTCTTATCCAAATCACCAGCAAAATCAGAATCAACAAAACAAACAAGCCCATCTCTAGTTTTCCCAAATTGTAAATAAGCATTAGAAGTACCTCGCATGTATCTGAAAATCCACTGAATTGCTTTCCAATGCTCTTTTCCAGGATTAGCCATGTATCTACTGACAACACTCAATGTATAAGATAAACTCGACAGAGAACAAAGAACAACATACATAAGTGAACCAACTACACTCGAATAGGGAACTCTAGACATGTACTCAATATTGCCATCTGACTCAGGACATAAGGCTGCTGATAATTTAAAGTGTGCAGCTAACGGAGTATTTACTGGCTTGGCATTATGCATACTAAAACGACGAAGAAATTTATCAATGTATCCCTTCTAACTTAGATATAGTTTTCCAAACGATCAATCTCTGGATATTTCCATGCCAAGTATTATCTTTGCTGCACACAAACCCTTCATCTCAAATTCATTACTCAATTCCTTCTTGAGTTCATTAATCTCTCACATACTCTTTGCAGCAATTAAAATATCATAACATAAAGGACCGAATAAATAGTTGAAACATTGACAATTTTCAAATAAACACATCTATCATAATTAGACCTTTTGAAACCTTGAGAGAGCAAAAAGGTGTCAAATCTCTTGTACCACTATCTAGGGGATTGCTTCAATCCATAAAAAGATTTCTTTAACTTGCAAACAAGCATTTCATTTCTAGGAATAGCAAAACCTTCAGGTTGTTCCATATAAATATACTCTTCTAATTCTCCATATAAGAATGCATTTTTAACATCTAATTGTTCGATCTAAAAATCATGCATGGCAACAATACTAGGTAAAGTGCGAATAGAGCTATGCTTCACAACAAGAGAAAAGACTCCGTTATAGTCAATACCAGGAATTTGGCTATAACCTTTAGCAACTAACAACCTTGCTTTATATCGTGTCTCATCATAGGAGAAACATAGTCCTTTCTTGTCTCGAATATGTTTCTTCCCTCTAGGTGATTTTACTAAATCCCAAGTGCCATTATTTTCAAGTGATTGCATCTAATCATGCATAAAAGTCATCCACTTATTACTATCACCAGAAATAATAGCTCCAGAATATGAAGAATGCTTAGAATTACCTTCAATTTCTTCTGGAACAGATAAAGCAAAAGAAACAATGCTACACTCTTCAATTAATCTTTCAGGTGCATTAACACCCCGCCCAACTCTGTCATGTGCGAGATTCAAACTGGGCGGAACAATAGGTTGATTTGGAGTGACATGTTCATCATCAACGACGAGTTCATCATGTGCATCAACATTTTCCTTATCCGATGTATCACCTAAATCAATAACATACTCCAGCTGAATGGTAGGCTGCTGAACAGTAGGTCATTCTTCACTCTCAAAAGGAACATTAGTAGATGGAACATCGTGTAGCATAGAAGATTCATTAAAGATAACATTTATGCTAATAACAACCTTCTGTGTTTTAGGGTTCCGCAATTTAAAACCTTTAACACCAGATTTATAACCAACAAAGATGCACTTAACAGCCCTAGGCTCCAGCTTTCCATTATCAACGTGAGAATAAGTAGTGCAACCAAAAAGTCTCAGCTGTGAATAATCAACAGGTGAAATAGACCATACCTCAATAGGAGTTTTCTTATTAAGAGCAATATATGGGAATGGTTAATGAAATAACAAGCAGTGGAAGTGGCCTCAGCCCAAAAACGCCTATCCAAACCTGCATTGGACAACATGCAACGGGCTCTGGAAATAATAATCCTGCTCATACGCTCAGCAACATCGTTTTGTTTAGGAGAATAAGGAACGGTGTAATGTCTAACATTGGCCTTCGGACTTGCAATATTCTCAAATTGCTTAGAACAGAATTCCATACCGTTATCAGCGGGAAGTATTTTTACCTTCTTTTCAGTTTGTCTCTCAATCATAATCTTCCACTCCTTAAATATTGAGAATGCTTGATATTTATGCTTCAAGAAATAAGACCAAAATTTTCTCGAATAATCATCAATAATAGTCAACATGTAAATAGCACCACCTAGTGACTTTTTGCGAGATGGTCCCCATAAGTCAGAATGCATATAATCAAGAGTACCTTTAGTTGTATGAGTCGAAGTGTTGTACTTCACCCTCTTGTGCTTGCCGAAAATACAGTCTCACAAAATTTTAATTTACCAGTTTCATCTCCTTTAAGAAGACCTCTCTTATTTAACTCTACCCAACCAAGTTCACTCATATGTCCAAGACGCATATGCCAAAGGTTAGCATCATCACAAACCAAATTCTCTGAAATAACTGGAATAACATTACATGAAACAGTAGAACCTTAAAGGTAATAAAGACCATTGGTCGAACTTAAGTCACCTTTAAACACAATAAGAGAACCTTTGGTGACCTTCAAAAACAATATCTCCACCTGAATATTTGTACCCCTTTGCATTAAGGGCACTCACAGAGATAAGATTTCTCTTTATGTTCAGAATATACCGAACATTTTTTAAAGTTTTGATTGTGCCATCAGACATCTTGATTTGAATGAAACATATACCTTCAATCTTGCCCTGTTCCTTTTATGATTTTTTGGGCATGGCTGTGTTGATGTCCCATCCGTCGTTTTTGGTGATGATGTATGATTGGATGTTGTTCGGACCATTGCTTTTGTTGGAAATATGCCCTAGAGGCAATAATAAAATGGTTATTATTGTATTTCCTTGTTCATGATAATTGTCTATTATTCATGCTATAATTGTGTTAACCGGAAACCGTAATACATGTGTGAATAAATAGACCACAACATGTCCCTAGTGAGCCTCTAGTTGGCTAGCTCGTTGATCAATAGATGGTCACGGTTTCATGATCATGGACATTGGATGTCATTGATAACGGGATCACATCATTGGGAGAATTATATGATGGACAAGACCCAATCCTAAGCATAGCACTAGATCGTGTAGTTCGTCTGCTAAAGCTTTTCCAATGTCAAGTATCGTTTCCTTAGACCATGAGATTGTGCAACTCCCTGATACCGTAGGAATGCTTTGGGTGTGCCAAATGTCACAACATAACTGGGTGGCTATAAAGGTGCACTATGGGTATCTCCGAAAGTGTCTGTTGGGTTGTCATGAATCGAGACTGGGATTTGTCACTCCGTGTGACAGAGAGGTATCTCTGGGCCCACTCGGTAAGACATCATCATAATGAGCTCAAAGTGACTAAGGAGTTAGTCACGAGATGATGTATTATGGAACGAGTAAATAGACTTGACGGTAACGAGATTGAACAAGGTATAGGCATACCGATGATCGAATCTCGGGCAAGTATCATACCGGTAGACAAAGGGAATTGCATACGGAATTGATTGAATCCCCGACATCGTGGTTCATCCGAGGAGATCATCATGGAGCATGTGGGATCCAACATGGGTATCTAGATCCCGTTGTTGGTTATTGACCAGAGAGGTGTCTCGGTCATGTCTACGTGTCTCCCGAACCCGTAGGGTCTACACACTTAAGGTTCGATGACGCTATGGTTATAGGAAAATGGTATACGTGATTAACGAAGGTTGTTCGGAATCCCGGATGAGATCCCGGATGTCATGAGGAGCTCCAGAATGGTCCGTAGGTAAAGATTGATATACAGGAAGTCTAGGTTTGGTCACCGGAAAGTTTTCGAGCTCATCGGTAGTGTATCGGGAGTGCCGGGAGGGTGCCGGAGGACCCCCGGGAGGGGTGTGACGACCATAGGACTTCGTGGGCCCTTAGAGGAGATGTACCAGCCCTTATTGGGCTGGCCAAGTCCTTCCAAAAAGGCCCATGTGGCTGGAGATATGGAGATAGGGCAAAGGAGTTTGAAAAAGAGGAGATCCACCTCCCTTGTGGGAGGTGGAATCTTCCCTTGGTTCGGCCGAACCTCTCCTCCTTGGAGGAGAGGCCAAGGCAGCCCTTCCTCTCCCTCATCCTATATATAATTGAGGTTTTGTCCTTTTTGAGACAAGATCTGATCTCTCTCTCTCTCACGACGAAGCCCTACCTCTCTTCTTCCTCCTCCGTAGTGCTTAGGCGAAGCCCTGCCGGAATACCTTGCTACTCCACCACCACCACGCCGTCGTGCTGCTGTTGGAGCCCTTCCCCAACCTCTCCTTCCTCCTCGATGGATCAAGGCGTAGGAGACGTCACCGGGTTGTACGTGTGTTGAACGCGGAGGCGCCGTTGTTCGACGCTTAGATCGGAATCCACCGCGATCTGAATCGCTGCGAGTATGACTCCCCCAACCGCGTTCTCTTAACGCTTCCGCTTAGCAATCTTCAAAGGTAGTATGATGCAATCTCTTCCCACTCGTTGTTGGTTTCTCCATGGATAGATCTTGGTGATCGTAGGAATTTTTTTTATTTACTACTACGTCTCCCAACAGTGACATCATGAGCTAGGTCTATGCGTAGAATCTATGCACGAGTAGAAAACAAGTTATTGTGGGCATCGATCTTGTTAATATGCTTGCCGTTACTAGTCTGATCTTTATTCGACGATATTGTGGGATGAAGCAGCCCGGACCAACTTTACACGTACGCTTACGTGAGACCGGTTCCACCGCCTGACATACACTTGTTGCATAAGGTGGCTAGCGGGTGTCTGTCTCTCCCACATTAGTCGGATCGGATTCGATGAAAAGGGTCCTTATGAAGGGTAAATAGCAATTGGCATATCACATTGTGGTTTTGGCGTAGGTAAGAGACGTTCTTGCTAGAAACCTATAGCAGCCACGTAAAAACTTGTAACTACAAATTAGAGGACGTCTAACTTGTTTTTGCAGCATGTGCCTTGTGATGTGATATGGCCAAAGCATGTGATGTGATGCATTGTGATGTATGGGATTGATCATGTTCTTGTAATAGGATTCATGACTTGCATGTCGATGAGTATGACAACCGGCAGGAGCCATAGGAGTTGTCTTATTTTATTGTATGACCTGCGTGTCAATCATAAATGCCATGTAATTACTTTACTTTATTGCTAAACGTTAGCCATAGTAGTAGAAGTAATAGTTGGCGAGACAACTTCATGAAGACACGATGATGGAGATCATGGTGTCGTGCCGGTGACAGTGATGATCATGGTGCCCCGAAGATGGAGATCAAAGGAGCAAGATGATATTGGTCATATCATGTCACTATATTGATTGCATGTGATGTTTATCATGTTTATATCTTATTTGCTTAGAACGACGGTAGTAAATAAGATGATCTCTCAATAAAATTTCAAGAAAAGTGTTCACCCTAACTGTGCACTGTTGCTAAGGATCGTTGTTCCGAAGCACCACGTGATGATCGGGTGTGATAGGTTCTAACGTTTGCATACAACGGGTGTAAGCCAGATTTACACACGTGAAACACTTAGGTTGACTTGACGAGCCTAGCATGTACAGACATGGCCTCGGAACACGGAAGACCAAAAGGTCGAACATGAGTCGTTTAGAAGATACGATCAACATAGATATGTTCACCATGGATGACTAGTCCGTCTCACGTGATGATCGGACACGGGCTAGTCGACATGGATCATGTATCACTTGGAAGACTAGAGTGATGTCTGTCTAAGTGGGAGTTCATTAAATAATTTGATTATGTGAACTTAATTATCATGAACTTAGTCTAAAATTGTTTTTACCATCTATATTGTAGATCCAATGGCCAACGTGAATGTCACCCTTAACTTCAACGCATTCCTAGAGAAAACCAAGCTAAAAGATGATGGAAGCAACTATGCGGACTAGGTCCGTAGCTTGAGGATCATCCTCATAGCTTCCAAGAGATTGTATGTCCTTGATGCTCCGCGAGGTGACGCACCCATTTTCCTAGCAGATCAAGACGTTATGAACGCTTGGCAGCCACGCTGCGATGATTACTCCCTTGTTAAGTGTGGCATGCTTTACAGTTTAGAACCAGGGCTCCAAAAGCGTTTTGAGCAACATGGAGCATATGAGATGTTCTAAGAGCTGAAACTGGTTTTCCAAGCTCATGCCCGGGTCGAGAGATATGACGTCTCCGACAAGTTCTTCAGCTGTAAGATGGAGGAGAATAGTTCTCTCGGTGAGCACATATTCAAAATGTTTGGGTTGCACAACCGCTTGACTCAGCTGGGAGTTAATCTCCCGGATGACTCGGTCATTGACAGAATTCTCCAGTCGCTTCCACCTAGCTACAAGAGCTTTGTGATGAACTACAACATGCAGGGTATGGAGAAGTCCATTCCTGAGTTGTACTCGATGCTGAAATCAGCGGAGGTCGAGATCAAAAAGGAGCATCAAGTGTTGATGGTGAATAAGACCACTAGTTTCAAGAAAGGCAAGGGTAAGAAGAACTTCAAGAAGGACGGCACAGCTGTTGCCGTGCCCGGTAAGCAAGTTGCTGGGAAGAAGAACAAGCATGGACCCAAGCCTAAGACTGAGCCCTTTTATTGCAAGGGTACCGGTCACTGGAAGCGGAACTGCCCCAAGTACTTAGTGGATAAGAAGGCCGGCAACGTTAAAGGTATATGTGATATACTTATTATTGATGTGTACCTAACCAGCACTCGTAGTAGCTCCTGGGTATTTGATACCGGTGCAGTTGCTCACATTTGTAACTCCAAGCAGGAGCTGTGGAATAAGCGGAGGCTGGCAAAGGACGAGGTGACGATGCGCGTCGGGAATGGTTCCAAGGTCGATGTGATCGCTGTGGGCACGCTGCCTCTACATCTACCTTCGGGATTAGTTTTAAACCTTAATAATTTTTATTTAGTACCAGCTTTGAGCATGAACATTGTATCTGGATCTCATTCGATTCGAGATGGCTACTCATTTAAATCTGAGAATAATGGTTGTTCTATTTATATGAGAGAAATGTTTTATGGTCATGCCCCGCTGGTTAATGGTTTATTTTTGATGAATCTCGAACGTGATGTTACACATGTCCATAGTGTGAGTACCAAAAAGTGTAAGGTTGATAACGATAGTCCCACTTACATGTGGCACTGCCGCCTTGGTCATAGTGGTGTCAAACGCATGAAGAAGCTCCATGTTGATGGACTTTTGGAGTCTCTTGATTTTGAATCATTTGACACGTGCGAACCATGCCTCATGGGCAAGATGACCAAGACTCCATTCTCCGAAACAATGGAGCGATCAACTGACTTGTTGGAGATAATACATACCGATGTATGCGGTCCAATGAGCGCTGAGGCTCGCGGTGGCTACCGTTATGTTCTCACCCTCACTGATGACTTGAGCAGATATGGGTATGTCTACTTAATGAAACACAAGTCTGAAACCTTTGAAAGGTTCAAGGAATTTCAGAGTGAGGTCGTGAATCAACGTGACAGGAAAATAAAGTGCCTACGATATGATCATGGTGGAGAATATTTAAGTCACGAGTTTGGCACGCACCTAAGGAAATGTGGAATTGTTTCCCAACTCACGCCGCCTATCACACCTCAGCGAAATGGTGTGTCTGAATGTCGTAATCGCACTCTATTGGATATGGTGCGATCTATGATGTCTCTTATTGACTTACTGCTACCATTTTGGGGATATGCATTAGAGACTGTCGCATTCACTTTAAATAGGGCACCGTCAAAGTCTGTTGAGACGACATCGTATGAATTATGGTTTGGAAAGAAACCTAAGCTGTCGTTTCTAAAAGTTTGGGGATGCAATGCTTACGTGAAGAAACTTCAACCTGAGAAGCTTGAACCCAAAGCGGAAAAGTGCGTCTTCATAGGATATCCCAAAGAGACTATTGGGTATACCTTCTACCTCAAACCCGAAGGCAAAGTCTTTGTTGCCAAGAATGGATCCTTTCTCGAGAAAGAGTTTCTCGAGAAAGAAGTAAGTGGGAGGAAAATATAACTTGATGAGGTAATCGTACCTCCACTCGAACCAGAGAGTAGCGCAGCGCGGGAAGCTGTTTCCGTGGAGCCTACACCGGCTAGAGAGAAAGTTAATGATGGTGATCATGAAACTTCAGATCAAGTTGCTACTCGAAGGTCCACTAGGACACGTTCCGCACTAGAGTGGTACGGCAACCCTGTCCTGGAGATCATGTTGTTAGACAACGATGAACCTTCGAACTATGAAGAAGCGATGGCGGGCCCGGATTCCAAGAAATGGCTTGAAGCCATGAAATCCGAGATAGGATCCATCTATGAGAACAAAGTGTGGACTTTGGTGGACTTGCCTGATGATAAGCGAGCCATTGAAAATAAATGGATCTTTAAGAAGAAGACCGACGCGGATGGTAATGTGACCGTCTATAAGGCTCGGCTTGTCGCTAAGGGTTATCGACAAGTTCAAGGAGTTGACTACGATGAGACTTTCTCACCAGTAGCGATGCTGAAGTCTGTCCGAATCATGTTAGCAATTGCCGCATTTTATAATTATGAGATCTGGCAAATGGACGTCAAAACGGCATTCCTTAATGGCTTCCTCAAGGAAGAACTGTATATGATGCAGCCGAAAGGTTTTGTCGATCCTAAAGATGCTAACAAAGTATGCAAGCTCCAGTGCTCCATCTATGGGCTGGTGCAAGCATCTCGAAGTTGGAACATTCGCTTTAATGAGGTGATTAAAGCGTTTGGGTTTGTACAGGTTTATGGAGAATCCTGTTTTACAAGAAAGTGAGTGGGAGCTCTATAGCATTTCTGATATTATATGTGGATGACATACTGATAATGGGAAATAATATAGAACTCTTGGAAAGTATAAAGGCCTACTTGAATAAGTGTTTTTCAATGAATGACCTTGGAGAAGCTGCTTACATATTAGGCATCAAGATCTATAGAGATAGATCGAGACGCCTCATAGGTCTTTCACAAAGCACATACCTTGAAACGATATTGAAGAAGTTCAATATGGATCAGTCCAAGAAGGGGTTCTTGCCTGTGTTACAGGGTGTGAGATTGAGTACGACTCAATGTCCGACCACGACAAAGGATAGAGAAGAGATGAGTGTCATCCCCTATGCCTCAGCCATAGGCTCTATTATGTATGCCATGCTGTGTACCAGACCTGATGTGAACCTTGCCATAAGTTTGGTAGGGAGGTACCAAAGTGATCCGGAACACTGGACAGCGGTCAAGAATATCCTGAAGTACCTGAAAAGGACAAAGGACATGTTTCTCGTATATGGAGGTGCCGAAGAGCTCATCGTAAAGGGTTACGTCGATGCTAGCTTCGACACAGATCCGGACGACTCCAAGTCGCAAACCGGAGACGTGTATATTTTGAACGGAGGGGCAGTCAGTTGGTGCAGCAGCAAGCAAAGCGTCGTGGCGGCATCTAAATGTGAAGCGGAGTACATAGCTACTTTGGAAGCAGCAAAGGAAGGAGTCTGGATGAGGGAGTTCATCACCGACCTAGGAGTGATTCCCAATGCGTCTGGCCTGATGACTCTACTCTGTGACAACACTGGAGCTATTGCCCTTGCGAAGGAGCCCAGGTTTCACAAGAAGAAAAGACACATCAATCGCCGCTTCAACTCCATCCGTGATTACATTCAGGAGGGAGATATAGATATTTGTAAAGTACATACGGATCTGAATGTCGTAGATCCGTTGACTAAACGTCTCTCATGAGCAAAACATGATCAACACCAGAATGCTCTGGGTGTTCGATTCATCATAATGTAACTAGATTATTGACTCTAGTGCAAGTGGGAGACTGTTGGAAATATGCCCTAGAGGCAATAATAAAATGGTTATTATTGTATTTCCTTGTTCATGATAATTGTCTATTGTTCATGATATAATTGTGTTAACCGGAAACCGTAATACATGTGTGAATACATAGACCACAACATGTCCCTAGTGAGCCTCTAGTTGGCTAGCTTGTTGATCAATAGATGGTCACGGTTTCACGATCATGGACATTGTATGTCATTGATAACGGGATCACATCATTGCGAGAATGATATGATGGACAAGACCCAATCCTAAGCATAGCACTAGATCGTGTAGTTTGTCTGCTAAAGCTTTTCCAATGTCAAGTATCGTTTCCTTAGACCATGAGATCGTGCAACTCCCGGATACCGTAGGAATGCTTTGGGTGTGCCAAACGTCACAACATAACTAGGTGGCTATAAAGGTGCACTACGAGTATCTCCGAAAGTGTCTGTTGGGTTGGCATGAATCGAGACTGGGATTTGTCACTCTGTGTGACGGAGAGGTATCTGGGCCCACTCGGTAAGACATCATCATAATGAGCTCAAAGTGACAAAGGATTTAGTAACGGGATGATGTATTATGGAACGAGTAAAGAGACTTACCGGTAACGAGATTGAACAAGGTATAGGGATACAGACGATCGAATCTCGGGCAAGTATCATACCGATAGACAAAGGGAATTGCATAAGGGGTTGATTGAATCCCCGACATTGTGGTTCATCCGATGAGATCATCGTGGAGCATGTGGGATCCAACATGGGTATCCAGATCCCGCTGTTGGTTATTGACCGGAGAGGTGTCTTAGTCATGTCTACGTGTCTCCCGAACCCATAGGGTCTACACACTTAAGGTTCGATGACGCTAGGGTTATAGGAAAATGGTATACGTGATTACCTAAGGTTGTTCGGAGTCCCGGATGAGATCCCGGACGTCACGAGGAGCTCCGGAATGGTCCGGAGGTAAATATTGATATATAGGAAGTCCAGTTTTGGTCACCGGAAAGTTTTCGGGCTCATCGGTAGTGTACCGAGAGTGTCGGGAGGGTGCCGGAGGACCCCCGGGAGGGGTGTGACGACCATAGGACTTCGTGGGCCCTTAGAGGAGGTGTACCAGCCCTTATTGGGCTGGCCAAGTCCTTCCGGAAAGGCCCATGCGGCTGGAGATAAGGAGATAGGGCAAAGGAGTTTGAAAAAGAGGAGATCCACCTCCCTTGGGGAGGTGGACTCTTCCCTTGTTTCGGCCGAACCTCTCTTCCTTGGAGGAGAGGCCAAGGCAGCCCTCCCTCTCCCTCCTCCTATATATACTTGAGGTTTTGGCCTTTTTGAGACAAGATCTGATCTCTCTCTCAGGGCGAAGCGCTACCTCTCTTCTTCCTCCTCTGCAGTGCTTAGGTGAAGCCCTGCCGGAATACCTTGCTACTCCACCACCACCACGCCGTCGTGCTGCTGTTGGAGCCCTTCCCCAACCTCTCCTTCCTCCTTGCTAGATCAAGGTGTAGGAGACATCACCGGGCTGCATGTGTGTTGAATGCGGAGGCGTCATTGTTCCGACGCTTAGATCGGAATCCACCGCGATCTGAATCGCTGTGAGTACGACTCCACCAACTGCGTTCTCGTAACGCTTCCGCTTAGCGATCTTCAAAGGTATGAAGATGCAATCTCTCCCCACTCGTTGCTGGTTTCTCCATGGATAGATCTTGGTGATCGTAGAAATTTTTTTGATTTACTACTATGTCTCCCAACAGCTTTACCTATAAAGCGGGACAAAAGCCTATTTCGAGCCAAAGCTCCCCTTCGTCGTGTCGGGCGATTTTAATCTTATGATGGGGGAGGTGAGATCAAATAACAATGATTGATCGAGACTTGAGAGTGGTGCACTCTAATATCTAAATTACAGACTTGGCGATTAGGGAAATATGTAGGGAGGGGCATTGTACTTATACAAATAAGCAATTGAACCCAGTCAGACTACACAAGAGTGATTGTTCTGTCATGCTTGTGACATAAAGTGTATGCATCCATCCGCCGTCGTTGTTTTGAGATTCGTGGCACATTTTTCAAGTTTTTTGGTCAAAATTTGTCTTTTTCCAAGTCTCACATGATGCTTTATTAGGTTTTGAAAGAATCACATGATGTTTCGTTAGGTGTTTGTGTGTGAGAAAGAGAGAGAGAGAGAGAGAAAGAGAGGGTATCCAGAAAGAAAGCCAAAAGAAGAACAATAATTACAAATTGATCCCGGTTTCATAGAGAGGTGGTGGGCGTGACCACAACGAGCTCATCACATCAAGATCGGCAGGCACAATTGCTCATACAAGCACTTGTTTTTTGTTGCGCTCCATGCCTGGCCGTCAGCTCGCTGGAGCAATGGCTTTCCTCACCACAAGATGATTAAAACCAAGAGAGCTGGGTCACCCCCTCCATCCGCAATACCCTGCTCACACACTAACCACAAAACTCCGCCATCTCACCCTAGCTCGATACCCTCTTTTTACCGTTTCTCACTCTTGGTATGAAGCATCTACCAGCTCTAATGGCCATGTTGTAGACGGTCAAAGCTGGAGGCAGGTGAATGAAGATGCAGTACGGTGTGTGGGCATTGCAAATCTCCTCCTTCACTCACCTATCTTCTGCACGTACCTAGCTTGATTCGCCTTTCCTCTCGAAACATTTTCAACCTCTCGAAACAGATTCGCCTTTCCTTCACTAGATTCTACCCGTTGCGCCCATTGCACAAAGACACAAATGAAGAGAAGTTTTATTTGCGTATTAATCGCCATACATTTGTAGCGGCGGGAAAGAAAAACATGAGCCAAGTTTGCATGAAAAGGTAAATATAAGTATGTTACATAATTAAGCACTTGATTTGCCAGCACATATATTTTTTTTTGACGTAAATATGGCCCTAGGGCCGCATTTCATTGATTATTCCGAGAGAACAAAACCACAGTTACGAAGTTACAGAGTGCTGGGAGGGACATTCAGAGCGAGATTTCATGCATCCCTGGTTTCAAAGGGAGGAACCGCCTACATTTTAACATCATGGTAGAGACATGGGACAGGGATCAGGGAGGTTCAAAGAGTCTGTCGAGCTGGTGTATCCCGACCGCAGACCAACATCTTCATATATGCTTGATCAGTACAGACAAGGAACATAACAATGGATATCTAAGATGACCCAAAACTTATTATAGCTTATGTATATGTGTCAATTGTGTGGAACTGAAAATTAGCTTAAATATCCATGAAATCGTATAAGAATAACATTCTTTTAACCTCAAAAAATGAATGGCAAATCTTGAGTATGCTAGAACTGATGGGCAACAACTTGGATGACACTTTTGTACGTTGGAAGCTAATTAACCAACTCGCACAATACACAGAGAGACAAATAATACATACTTGTTTACTGGTTTGCACTGATTGTGCAAATGGAACATCCCATTATCATTGGTTCATCCTTATCGCTTGTTGTTTATAGCATGTCAACCAAAATCTGAGCTCCACTGGAACATGTAAAGTCACATAAAACTGTCTAGTGACAACTTAGGATCAGTGTGATTAGGATCCAATGCAACATGCATTTCTCAGTTTTTCTTGATGTGTTAATAAAGCGAGACACCCTGTTACATAGGACGTTGTTGAAGAATGCCGAAAGCTGTGTGGTGGACATGGTTAATTATTACCTGAACAACAGTGAGCCTTCTGAACTGTCTGCGATCTATGTTCCTGCCTGCACTTTCAATGATGTAATGTCATTTTGCTTTCTGCAAGTCAGGTCATTTGCGGTCTATCTCAGTTTTGGTGAATTTTCATCTAGTCTTTTTCTTTTCTTTTTAACCTTAGTTCGGTATTGGGCAGCAATAAAATCACAACCTTAGGCTCTCTCTGCATGTCGCAAGGTTTTTTATGAAGACTGTTTTGTCAGTTGGCCTCTAGGAAACAGACAGGTACTTGATGCAATGAAAAAGTGCAGTAAATACAGACATACATGTATGCACACTTTTCATATTACTATTTCTCCTGCAACTGTATGTGGCATTTTTTATCTAGAGTCCTGCAAAGTGTGTTGTTGACTTTGTGATGATCATAATACAGTAATACTAATTCATGTATTGATGACTCTCCATGGTTGTAGAGTGGTTTAATCCTGCTGCGGTAAACAGTGCCCGTGCCAAGAAGAAGGTCGGTACATATTACGGATGCTGAATTAGAGACATCAACCAAACCATGTGTACCTTCTTTGACGTCTCGTGGAAGATTACTAATGTGGGCTCAGTTACATGGATGCTCTGTCTTCCTCCAGGTAGGCTATGATCCTGAACCTCCAGTATTGTTACCTGAACAGCAGTGAGCTTCCTGGATCGCTTGCGGCCTATATGTTCCTGCTTGCTCGCACTTATGATGCCGTTTTGCTTTAGCAGATCTGCATGATATAAGAGGAGGTGGTGGTGCCCGATGGGTACCAGGAGCACTTTCGGTCGCGGCTCCTAAGGTATACGAAGATGATTATAGCAAAAGATTTTCAGAAGTGCAAGATAGATACATAGAAACTTGATTACAAGTGCAAGATCACTCAGATAGCAAACTCGTCATAATGCAAAATCACTCAGAAGACAATTGTTATAATCTTCATGGCAAATAAATTTATTTTCTGAACTTAAGGTCACAGACACCGAGAAACCAACTTGCATGCATTTTTTGCACGATCTAGCTAGCACCATTGGTTTACTTACCTGCAGCTCCAATAAAGGTTGCCATATATTCCACTTCCGATGCGACGAATAAGACGAGTTTTCTGATAACAGGAGCATAGCTCAGCTCCCCAATTTCATCACGAAACTGAATACAGTTTCAATAATAACAGCATCATTGTGAATTCCAGATTGAGTTTTTAGCAGCATATTTGCGTGCTCTCATGAACAAATTTCAGCATGCCAAAGCAAGCAGGTAGGCAACAGAAACTTCAACTAACTGATGAGCAGAATACTCATTTCACATGGCGAAATGTGGAAGGAGCCTCTCATGTTCTCCCCTTCAGGATTGCGCACCGTCAAGTACGCAAGCTCATTGTTCTTTTTCTTCTTTGCAGCTAAGAAGAAATCGCCAGTCATGGAAATATGTATTTCCCTTTCACACCCACAGCTGATCTTCTTACATGTCTTATTTGATCAAAAACAGGAATACCCCAGATTTAAGAAATCATTGAGAAACAGAAGCAACACCTCACGGCATGCCAGGATTAAATTCCTCTCGCCCCATCAAAGCCTTAACACAGGAGGTGATATGTCAGGAACTCCTCCAAACTATCGAGATGTGCCATTTTGCCTTGGAACTCTTGAATTTTTTGTCGTGAATCCCATGAGAAGATGATGGAGCTGGCAGTCTTGCATTACAGAGCAGAACCTGATAATAATCGCGAGTCAGTCTTGGGAGTGAACGAATCTCTGTATATTTGTCAATGCATTAAGCAGTCAACTCTGCCTCTTATTTTTGGATAAGCACGAAAAAACACATTATTTAACAAACTTTAAACGAGAGCATGCACATATGGGGAACTAGAAGTTATATTGACAGAGAACAAATAGGACTTAAATTCGAGTCCACGGCGAGTATTTAAACTTCGGGAGGTGTAAAGCACACATCTCATAAATATAGCATAACATATATCAATACGAGGAAAATGGAAACAGTATGATCTATTACTTGTTTCTACAATGAGTTCTACCAGCAATGGGTTATGTAGTTGCATATTTCTACTCTAGGTGAAGAAGATACACATGGGCATGAACAAAGGAATTACATTTATTAGCTGTAGTCAACAAACTCACCCATTATTACTAGCTTACAATGCTAATTCAATTCTGCCAATACATAATATGCACACAAAAGCCGAAACAGTGGACCCTAACCTTGGAGCAGGGACGATCACCTAATCCTTTCAAATAGTCCTTTATGTGTCAGTTCGACTGTAACATTCCTTATGTGGCTAATCTTCATTACATCTTCATTGCATTCATCTGAATCTCGCTGTCGCCGGAGTTTCTCTATCAGCTCTTCTGATGTGTCCTCCAGACGTAATTTTTCAAGGGCCCTAAGATTTTCGATACCATCAGGAAGAAACTTCAGCTCGGGACAGTACATGAACAGTAGCACGACGAGATTTTGCAGTGCGCCCTTCTCTATTCCAACTTGGTTGAGCTGTGCCGCACCCCATATGTGTAGAAACCGAAGTTTTGGAAATGACCCTGCGTAAAAATCCAACCTCTTCCCTGCAAAAGCCTTCATTAGCCCAAGAGAGCGTAGACCATGTAAAACGCATAAGCAGGAAAAGGTCTGCTCATCAATATTGGAGAATCCCAGGGTCAAGCAAGTGAGGCTATTAAGGTGTGACCAAGAAGAGAGAAGCTTTGGCATCGATGTTTTTTCTAACTGCCCTGCTAAACCAAGCCAAGATAGGGTTAGAGGTAAATATAGCCCTTCAAATCGCAACACCTCATTCTCAGACACAGCGGCAATTCCGAGATGAACAAGATGGCTCATTTCAGTGATAGCATTACTCAAGTCAGCAGAGTGTTCACTTCTCACATTGCACACAGTGAATGTTCTTAGCTCTGTCAAAGCTCTAACTTCACGCAGAAACACTGAAGTGGCTTTAACACACTCAAGAGCACGCAGTCCTGCCAAGTACTGGATGCCATTAGGCACCTTGACTCCACCTACCCTGAAAATTTCTAATGCCTCCAATGCACCAGGAACAGTATATGCATACAGGTATCTCAACTTGTGAAGTTTTACAACACTGCTCGGCAAATACGTCAGATTAGCACCCGAAGCATCCAAGACTTCCAAGTTTTGTAACCTCCCCACTGCTTCAGGTAGGCTTTCAATATCGGTATCTCTGAGTCCCAAATAACGCAGATTAAACAAGTCAAATACCTCATTGGGCAGCATTTTGACACGAGAACCTTGCAGATCCAATGTCGACAGCAAATTTGAAGATGTTAAGATAGGCTTCAGCAAATCAACATTGCTATGTTCAAATACATGAAGCGCACGGAAATGTATCGCACCAGAACGTGTCAGTTGCTCAAGGCTTTCCCCTTGGACCGATATGCGACGTGCACACTCTACAGAAAATGCCCCAGCAGCAGAGCCAATATAAACTTCACCAAAGCGTTCCTCTTTGGCTTTGTTGAGGGCAAGAAGGCGTATGACATCATGCATCCGGTAGGATGTCAGTGATCCGGCATGATTACTCTCCATTACCTGTAGTAGGCTTCGGTTCACGAGCTCAACCAAGTATCCCTCGGCCACTTCCTCCAAGGTTCTGTTTTCTTCCTTTTCCCTGATAAATCCAGCAGCAATCCACTGCCTCGTTATCATCTTCCGCTTTAATACATAATCTTCTGGGAATAATGCACAGTGCAAGAAACAATTCTTCAAATCGTATGGAAGGTCCTCCAGGCTGACGTTTAGAATCATATCAACATCAGGGAGCACGTCTTTAGCCAACTGTGTATCCAAACCCCTGTACACATTCTCCCATTCGGCAATAGTTGGGAGTTTGCTGGAGAGTAGGCGGCCAATGCATGCAAGAGCAATAGGCAAACCTTGACACTTTGCAATGAACTTCACCGCCAATTTGTGCAACTCCAACGGGCACTCTTTATCATCATCATTCCAAAAAGCTCCTTGGCAGAATAACAACCAAGAGTGATGTTCTTGTAGCGGTTCCAAGTGAATTGCGGACCCCCTGGTTGCCAACAACGACACTTCCTGCTTTCTTGATGTTATGACAAATCGGCCAGTGCAATCAGATGTTGGGAACACATTCCTTATCTCTGTCCACACGCGTGCAGTCCAGACATCATCCAGGACCAAGATGTACTTTTTACCTTGAAGGTAGTTATGGATGGATTCTGCTAGGCCTCTCATCTCAATGTTGGCGACATCAACTGCGACCCCGAACTCCACAGCGATCTTCTTCAGCAGGTCTTCAAGACGGTAACTCTGCGACACGGTTACCCGCGCAGCAGTGTCGAAATCCACCTTAACGGTGTTGTACACATGAGCAACCAGAGTGGTTTTGCCAACACCGGGCATCCCACACACCGTGGTGACTTTGCTGCTCCTCTGCTCCAGACCATTATCACCACCGCCTGCGCCGGTCAGCCACCGTATCAACCTTTCCCTCTTCTCCTCAATCCCTACAAGGTCCTCATCCCTGGTGAAATGCAAAGCTTGACTCGTCGATCTGGTCGCAGGAACAAATCTGCTGATTGAGTAATCCTTCTTCCTCCGCCTGGCATCCTGCAGCTTGGCTTCGATTTCTTGGAGCTTGGCCGCCAGGCGTTGCCAGGTCTTGATATGCTTGAGCCTCTTCTTCGTCTTGGCGGCGAACCCCCCGTGCTTCTCCTCCTCCATCTTGTAGGTGAACTCGTCGACGACGTCCTCGATCTGGAAGGCGAGGCCCCTGATCTTGCCGACAAAGATAGCGGTTGTCCTGTCGGTGTCCTTGAACCACTCCGCCTCCTGCAGGTAGGCCTGCATGCTCTCCAGCTCTGCCTTGGAGTCACGGATCTTGCCGAAGAGGCCCTTGAGGGCGGAGGCTTCCCTCCATAGCAGTTTTGCGCCAAACGTGAGCGCATCTTTCGCCAGCGCCGCACCTAGCTTGACCACCACCTGCCCTACCACGGCCTCCGCCATGGCTGGTGACGCCTCGAGCTCAGTCAAAGCATCACCCACTGCACATCAATTAAATACATGTAAAAATGCATCAATTTTGACCCTGAGATCTCCAGCAAGATAACAAACAAGAAAATAATACTACCTTATAAGTTGAACACCACGGTAGGTAGGAGGCACAGGCCAGGGAGCTGAGGGGGGAGGAGAAGTTGTACGGCTAGAGAAGCTGGACGGCTTGGAGCTCGGGCCGGAGGAGGTGGGCGGCGGCAGCGGAGACTACTGGAGCTGGAGGGCGGCAGTGCTGCGCGGCTTGGAGCTGGGGCCGAATGAGGCGGACGGCGGTGAAGACCCCCAGGGCTGCACGGCCCGGTGACCAGCTCGACTGGGGAGGTGGGAGGGCCGAGGGCGGCGGCTACCTGAGAGCGGCGAGGAACGGTGCCACGGGCGGGATTGGCGGCGGCAGAAACCCTAGGCGGTCGGGGGGAGATCTCAGAAGACCCGTGCTCGCCGAGGTCACCGTAGTCGCCGTCAGGCCGGTGGTCGTGCTGGACTAGCCCCGCCGTCTGCGGTGGCTGGACTCGCGCCCCACCGTGGACCTCGAGCTCGAGCTGTACGGCTCCGGCTGGGTTTGCTTTTTTTTTTTTGGCGAAAAGGGTCGAACCAGATACGCACACGTTAGCAAATTTGCAAGCACTAGGGCCATTTTTTCACGCGTCGGTCGGCAGATAAGCAAAATAAATCCTCCGCGTTGCTGACCATTGGATTGGAACGTTAATGCTCGTTCGATCTGTCCACATGAGTAAGAGCAACTGCAACTGCCCGGTCAAAATAGATGATGTTTTTGTCTGCTTTTTGTCCGTTTGGGTTGACCGTCTGCCCGGCGTCTGACCTGTTTTAGATTTAGGTCCATACTGCGCCTACCGCGCCGACCCATATGTCCCGGCGTGGCTGGCTGGCCGCCCTATTTAAACAAAGATATAATTTTTGCATTGCCTTTGCATTCAAGCATATAGTCAAATAACATAGTTCGAACGGAATAAAATAATATAGCTTTACAATCCGAATAAAAGTAAAAATGGCTCTCATAGTTTTGCAAGCCGAATAAAGAACATACATCTATTGATTGCCAACATGATCCCAAATATGCTCAACCAAATCATTTTGTTGTTGCACGTGAGTTTTTCAATCACGCATGTCATGTTGAAATTGGGTGAACTGTTCAAACGTTGCCGCTCCTCCATGCTCAGGCACAACATTCCCACCCTGAGACTGAAACCCTTGATCGTACAGACGTACCGGGCGCTCATCTTCTACGATAATATTGCACACAAGCAGTCATCACCTCCCACATTTTCTGTGTGCTCCAGGTATTAGCAGGATACCGAACAATGCCCCATCGAGATTGCAAAACACCAAAGACACGCTCGACATCCTTCCTAGCACTCGCTTGCTCTTGGCAAATTCTTTTTCTCTTCTCTTCGACAGGGTCGAAAATTGTCTTGACAATAGTGGTCCACTGAGGATAGATACCGTCACCCACATAGTATCCTTTGTCGTGGTTGTGCCCGTTGATAGTAAAGTTCACCGATGGGTTGTTGCCTTCGGCAAGCCTAGCAAACACCGGCGATCGCTGAAGCACGTTGATATCATTGTATGATCCGGCCACGACCTCTAGTTTGACAGTGCAAGCCCTGACATGGCCCTTACACTGCGCTTGCCAAGCAGAAGGGTAGTTCTTTCACTCCCAGTGCATGCAGTCTATGCTGCCAAGAATCCCTGGGAAGCCCTTGCTGGCATTCATCGCCAACAAATGGGCTATATCTTCAGGAGTCGGCTCTCTCAAGTACTCAGGGCCAAACACAGCAATAACAGCCTTGCAGAACTTATACAGGAACCCTAGGCATGTAGACTCGCTCATACGGACGTACTCGTCAATGAGATCACCGGGCACTTCGTAGGCAAGCATTCGGATGACGATAGTGCATTTCTGATAAGAGGAGAAACCAATATTTCCAACGGCATCGTCTTTGCACTTGAAATAGTCATCGTAGCCGACCACCCCCTCTCTAATACGGTTGAAAAGATTCGTACTCATACATAAATGACGACAGAATTTCTGATGTTTGAACAATGGATTTGCTGTATCAAAGTAGTCCTTCCAAAGAAGGAGATGCCCGCTCTCTAGGTTGCGATTAAATGCCGGGAGGTGGCCCGGAATGGAGCCACGGAACAACGGCCTCTGGCTATTGAGATGGTGATGGACCAACACGGCAGCCAATATCTCCTCCTCCTCGTCGGACGACGAATCGTCGGAGTCACAAAGAAAATTGTGAAAAAAAACCTCGTCGACGGAGTTCATTTTGTACCTTGGCAAACTGTCGAACAACTTGCGGGCGTCGACGAAGGAGACCGTCGGCGAAGGATACGGCCGGCGAAGGAGACTTGCTGCCCTGCCGACATCGACGAAGGAGACCGTCGGCGCTGGATACGGCCGGCGAAGGAGACTTGCTGCCCTGCCGACATCGACGAAGGAGACCGTCGGCGCTGGATACGGCCGGCGAAGGAGACTTGCTGCCCTGCCGACATCGACGAAGGAGACCGTCGGCGCTGGATACGGCCGGCGAAGGAGACTTGCTGCCCTGCCGACATCGACGAAGGAGACCGTCGGCGCTGGATACGGCCGGCGAAGGAGACTTGCTGCCCTGCCGACATCGACGAAGGAGACCGTCGGCGCTGGATACGGCCGGCGAAGGAGACTTGCTGCCCTGCCGACATCGACGAAGGAGACCGTCGGCGCTGGATACGGCCGGCGAAGGAGACTTGCTGCCCTGCCGACATCGACGAAGGAGACCGTCGGCGCTGGATACGGCCGGCGAAGGAGACTTGCTGCCCTGCCGACATCGACGAAGGAGACCGTCGGCGCTGGATACGGCCGGCGAAGGAGACTTGCTGCCCTGCCGACATCGACGAAGGAGAACGTCGGCGCTGGATACGGCCGGCGAAGGAGACTTGCTGCCCTGCCGACATCGACGAAGGAGACCGTCGACGCTGGATACGGCCGGCGAAGGAGACTTGCTGCCCTGCCGACATCGACGAAGGAGACCGTCGGCGCTGGATACGGCCGGCGAAGGAGACTTGCTGCCCTGCCGACATCGACGAAGGAGACCGTCGGCGCTGGATACGGCCGGCGAAGGAGACTTGCTGCCCTGCCGACATCGACGAAGGAGAACGTCGGCGCTGGATACGGCCGGCGAAGGAGACTTGCTGCCCTGCCGACATCGACGAAGGAGACCGTCGACGCTGGATACGGCCGGCGAAGGAGACTTGCTGCCCTGCCGACATCGACGAAGGAGACCGTCGGCGCTGGATACGGCCGGCGAAGGAGACTTGCTGCCCTGCCGACATCGACGAAGGAGACCGTCGGCGCTGGATACGGCCGGCGAAGGAGACTTGCTGCCCTGCCGACATCGACGAAGGAGAACGTCGGCGCTGGATACGGCCGGCGAAGGAGACTTGCTGCCCTGCCGACATCGACGAAGGAGACCGTCGACGCTGGATACGGCCGGCGAAGGAGACTTGCTGCCCTGCCGACATCGACGAAGGAGACCGTCGGCGCTGGATACGGCCGGCGAAGGAGACTTGCTGCCCTGCCGACATCGACGAAGGAGACCGTCGGCGCTGGATACGGCCGGCGAAGGAGACTTGCTGCCCTGCCGACATCGACGAAGGAGAACGTCGGCGCTGGATACGGCCGGCGAAGGAGACTTGCTGCCCTGCCGACATCGACGAAGGAGACCGTCGACGCTGGATACGGCCGGCGAAGGAGACTTGCTGCCCTGCCGACATCGACGAAGGAGACCGTCGGCGCTGGATACGGCCGGCGAAGGAGACTTGCTGCCCTGCCGACATCGACGAAGGAGACCGTCGGCGCTGGATACGGCCGGCGAAGGAGACTTGCTGCCCTGCCGACATCGACGAAGGAGAACGTCGGCGCTGGATACGGCCGGCGAAGGAGACTTGCTGCCCTGCCGACATCGACGAAGGAGACCGTCGACGCTGGATACGGCCGGCGAAGGAGACTTGCTGCCCTGCCGACATCGACGAAGGAGACCGTCGGCGCTGGATACGGCCGGCGAAGGAGACTTGCTGCCCTGCCGACATCGACGAAGGAGACCGTCGGCGCTGGATACGGCCGGCGAAGGAGACTTGCTGCCCTGCCGACATCGACGAAGGAGAACGTCGGCGCTGGATACGGCCGGCGAAGGAGACTTGCTGCCCTGCCGACATCGACGAAGGAGACCGTCGACGCTGGATACGGCCGGCGAAGGAGACTTGCTGCCCTGCCGACATCGACGAAGGAGACCGTCGGCGCTGGATACGGCCGGCGAAGGAGACTTGCTGCCCTGCCGACATCGACGAAGGAGACCGTCGGCGCTGGATACGGCCGGCGAAGGAGACTTGCTGCCCTGCCGACATCGACGAAGGAGACCGTCGGCGCTGGATACGGCCGGCGAAGGAGACTTGCTGCCCTGCCGACATCGACGAAGGAGACCGTCGGCGCTGGATACGGTCAGAGAAAGAGATTTGCTTTTGTGTCTGCGCCGACCCAAACGGACGTCAGCGGACGAAATGGATCACCCCATTGGAGTTGTTCTAACCCTCTTTGCAACAAAAAGTGATGTTGTACAAGGCCTTTTGCAACAAGGTGTTTATTGCAAATCCTTTGAACCGTTTATTTTCTTTCTTTCTAAAACATGGTCTGTGTTTGTAAAACCTTTTTTTGCAACTATGGTCTTACTCCGGAATTTTTGTACACCCCAGTTTGTTGCACAACTTTTTTGTCTTAATTTTTTCTTGCAACATATATAGTTGATGTTAATTATGAGAAAAAGTTGATGTTACGAGGTCGAGCCGGTGGTGTCGCGATGCTGGTCCTGTACCCGATTCGCAACCGGTGAAGGTGACCTCCGGCGGGCCCGTGTCCGCCAGGGACGACTGCGTCGTGGTCCTGGTCTCACCTGGCTGGCCGGGCAATCCCGTGGTACCCTCTTTCCATTCAAGTCGAAGAGAGCTGAATCGTATCTTCCAACCGTGATACTCTCTTGACGCAGTCACTAGACGACTTCGACATCTCATCCTAGCTCGATGCCCTATTTCGACTTCTCGGTCAGATTTCTGCTACCTCACAATCCCACCACGTAATGGTTAATCATTGACGTGCACTCATACATGGATATAATTTAGGGAGAAACTCTTCAATGTTGTGAAGCAACGACCACAACCGCTCGAATGTTTTTTCCTAGCCCAGCCAAGACAGGTGCACGCTCACATCGATCGCGAACGAGTGCAAATTTATAATGGGCATGTAATTAAGATGTATACGGTCAATGCAGGTGAATGAAGATGCAGTACGGTGTGTGGGCATTGCAAATCTCCTACTTCACTCACCTACCTTCTATACGTGCATATATAGCTTGATCCGCCTTCCCTTGAGCTGCACTTGGTCTTCCACCACATATATGCTTGATCAACACAAAACAAGCAAAATTACATTGGATATCTAGGATGAACCGTCGTGCCCATGGCGCAAAAACTCACTACAGCTAGCATGTATCTATGTGTCAATTGTGTGGAACTCAAAATTAGATTAAATATCCGCCATATCATACAGGAGTAACATTTCTTGAATCTCACATGATGAATCACAATTCTTGAGCATGCTAGAATTGATAGGCTGCATGCCCTTTTTCTTCAACACGGATGTCGTATTATTAATCCTCCTTTGTTCATGCCAAGGGACAAAGGAACATGCCAACATATGGAACAAAACAGAACATCAGTACTAGCACGTAACATAGATGGAAGAAAGGAATTGCATGTGAGAACAAAAGAAGCAAAACTCAAAATTAGCGGCATGTTGGCAATATGAATTACAGTGAAAAGACTCTTGAAAATATGTTCTAGAGCCAATAATATTTTTTTATTATCATATTTTTCTTGTTCTTGATAAATGTTTATTATACACGCTAGAATTGTATTGACCAGAAACTTAAATAGATGTGTGGATATATAAATAACACAATGTCCCTAATGAGTCTCTACTGAACTAGCCCGTTGATCGAAGATGATTAAGGTTTCCTAACCATAGACATGATTTGTCATTTGATAACAAAATCACATCATTAGGAGAACGAATGATGTGATGAAGAAGACCTAACTATAAGCTTAACATATGATTGTATCACTTAGTTTATTGCTACACCCTTCTTTATGTAAAGTATATATTCCTTATACCCTGAGATCGTGCATCTGCTTGACACCAGAGGAATACTTAGTGTGTATCCAAACTTCACTTCATAACCGGGTGATCATAAATGTGTTGTACAGGTATCTCCGAAGGTGTTTGTTGGGTTGTGTGGGTCGAGACTTGGATTTTTCACTCCGTGTGACAAAGACATATCTCTGGCCCTCTCGGTAATACAACATCACATTAGCTTGCAAGCATGTGACTAATAAGTTTAGTCAGAAGATCTTGTATTACAGAACGAGTAAAGAGACTTTTCGATAACGAGATTGAACTAGGTATGAAGATATCGATGATCAAATCTCGGGCATGTAACATATCGCTAGACAAAGGAAATTGTATATGGGATTAACCGAATCCTCGACATCATGGTTCAATTGATAAATATCTTCATAAAATATGTAGGAACAATATGGACATTCAGGTCCCGCTATTGGTTATTGATCGAAGAGGAGTCTCAGTCATGTCTACATGGTTCTCGAACCCGTAGGGTCGCATGCTTAACATTCGATGATGCTAGACTATTAATGGCATATGTACACTGATGACCGAATGTTGTTCAAAATCCTGAATGATATCTCGGATGTCAGGAGGAGCTCCGAAATAGTCCGGAGGTAAAGATTCATATATAAAAAGTCATATTTTAGCTACCGGTAAGGTTTCAAAAAAATTCAACGGTTTACCAAGAGTGTCGAAAGAGTTCTGAAGGTTCATCGGGGAAGGGGGGTGGCATAGGCTGAAGAGGGGGCGCGCAGGGGCTGGGCGCCACTTCCCCCAAGGGCCTAGGGTTGGGGAAATCCTAGTGTGAAGGCGGCCCCCTTACTTGAGGGCCACTCCACCCCTTTTGGCCGCTGCCCCCCTCCAGGGTTAGATGGCCCCCCAACAAGATAATGAAGGTAAGTTCCTCAAGGACGAGGAACTTGAATGCTTGTTTTCCATACCAGGTGTATATGCATCTTTCAATTTTAGAAATATATTGTTGTGCATTCTTTTTCCATCGGTCACTTGCGTGGTTGTCTAATATAGTGAGATATTTATTCATCCCTACAATAATTTTACATGCCTGGATGTTATACAAAGAAAATGTGGCCACAATAGGAAGTGTGTCTGCTGGTAATACGCTGGAAAGATGCTTCCATGTGCAATACAATAATTTCCATGTGGCATTGCTTCTGTGACCAACCACCTAGGGCATGTGTGCTGTGCACGTACGTACCATTTTCACTCGTGTGAGGCTCCAGGCACCGGTCAGTTGACCTGATTTCATTGGCCTGGCATTGACCATTAGTAAGGCCAGGTTCTAGAACACTGGTGCTGAAGCAGTGCTCCCTCATCTTGCGGCTAGACATGAAGATGGTGACCTCCATAGTGGCAGCATTTTGCCTCAGTGAGCACCTGGGCATGTGGAGCCTCTTGCCGCCCGTAGAGAGCAGAAGCACAGAAATGGGGCTTGGGAGGTATCATGAATACGGACTTGCCAAAACTTGAGTAGTGGATGCCTAACAGTCATCGCCCAGGTTCGTTGTTGAAGAATCGTCATACGGGTGGGCAGAATGCGACGAGCCATAGATGAACAATTTGTTGGGGATATTCCTTAACTAGGAACGGATGAGAATGAGATACTAACCGCGTCATTCATGGAAAAAGAGGTGTTCGATGCTATTGCGCAGATGAAGAATAATAAGGCCCCCGGTCCGGATGGGTTTCCAGCTGAATTCTATAAGAAGTGTTGGCATATTATCAAAGGTGATCTTTTGCCAATGTTTCGTGACCTCTTCAATGGGCACTTGCAGTTGTACCATCTTAACTTTGGAACGATCACGTTGTTGCCAAAGCAGGAAGGGGCGGTGCGTATTAAACAGTTCAGACCCATATGCTTACAATGTAAGTTTTAAAATCTTCACGAAAGTTGGAACAAACAGGCTGACGCAGATCACATACAAAGTGGTGCAACCGAGCCAATCTTATGCCGGATCGCAACATTCTGGAGGGGATGGTTGTGCTCCATGAAACCCTTCACGAAATTCATTCGAAGAAACTAGATGGGGTTATCTTCAAAGTGAACTTCGAGAACGCATACGATAAAGTTAAATGGCCTTTTCTTCAACAAGCATTACGTATGAAGGGGTTTGATGAGCTATGAAGAAAGCAAGTCGAAACCTTCGTACATAAAGCGAGTGTTGGGATTAAAGTGAATGACGACATGAGTCGTTTTTTCCAAACTCAAAAGGGGCTTCGAAGGGAGACCCAATGTCCCCTATCCTATTCAATGTGGTCGCAGATATGCTTGCGATATTGTTAGGGAGGGCTAAACAGGAAGGCCTCATAGGAAGGCCCCATCTAGTTGACGATGGGGTGTCAATCTTACAATATGCAGATGACACCATTCTGTTCATGGAGCATGATATAGCGAAAGCCAGAAACATGAAACTCATTATCTGCTTATTTGAACAACTGCCAGGTCTGAAAATAAATTTCCATAAGAGCGAATTGTTTTGCTTTGGGAGAGCCAAAGAGGAACAAGAGAATTATAAACAGTTGTTTGGATGTGAATCGGGTACCTTGCTGTTTAGCTATCTGGGCATACCGATTCATCATCGCAAATTGTCAAACCACGAATGGAAAAGGATAGAGGATCGATTTGAGAAGAAACTAAGCTGCTGGAAGGGCAAGCTGTTATCTTACGGAGGAAGGTTAATTTTGATTAACTCGGTACTCACGAGCATGCCGATGTTCCTCTTGTCATTCTTTGAGGTACCAGTAGGCGTACGGAAAAGATTGGATTTTTATCGATCAAGGTTCTTTTGGTAGAGTGATGAGATTAAGAAGAAATATAGATTGACTAGATGTGACATTATATGTCGACCCAAAGACCAGGGAGGACTTGGAATAAAAAACCTTGAGGTCAAAATAGGTGTTTACTCAGCAAGTGGCTGTTTAGACTATCGGTTGAGACTGAGGGTATGTGGGTACAAATTCTGCGTAATAAATACCTACACAATAAAACTTTGTCCCAAGTCACGGCTAGGCCGACTGACTCCCCATTCTAGAGAGGTTTGATGAAGGTCAAGCCTCAGTTTTTCCATAGAACGAAGTTCATCATTGGAAATGGAGAGACAACCCGGTTTTGGGAAGACACGTGGTTGGGGAACACGCCTCTGGCCATGCAATATCCAACCCTATACAATATCGTGCAACACAAGGAGAGATATGTGACCACGGTATTACAGTCCACTCCTCTCAACCAGTTCAGGCGCACATTGATAGGTCATCAATGGGCGGAGTGGCTACATCTAGTCAGAAGACTCATGGATGTGCAGCTCACGAAAGATGCGGACAAGGTTGTTTGGCAACTTTCTGCGGTTGGGACATTCTCAGTTAAATCCATGTATTTCGACCTCATAAATACAACGGCTCTGACCAAAGCCACCCATATCTGGAAGGTCAAAGTCCCTTTAAGAATCAAAATATTCATGTGGTTTGTTCGCAAGAAAGTGATTCTTACTAAGGATAACCTCGCAAAGCGCAATTGGCCGGGGTGCACGAGATGTAGCTTATGTGATCATCATGAGACAATCGAACACCTGTTCTTCCATTGCCCACTAGCGAAACTTCTATGGCAAACAGTTTCAATTACTTTCAACATTAAACCTCCAGATAGTATTGACACATTATTTGGGACGTGGCTAAATGGAGTGGATGTTAACGTAGCAAAACATATAAGCATAGGAGTTTGTGCACTGCTTTGGGCTATATAGAACTGTAGGAATGACATGACATTTAACAGAAAGACACATATTCATTTCTTGTAGGTACTATTCAGGGCGTCGGCGTGGATCCGTACGTCGTCGGCGGGGAGCCTTTGGTTACTGGGTCTGCCCGGTGGGAGATGGTAGCGCTAGATATATACAATCAGTTTGGATGGCGGTCCACTAATAGGATAAATGAGTAGGCATCTATGCCTTTTTTTTGCCCGTTATGACTTTCCTTGCTTTATTCTACATTTTGTGATAGCTCCTTCAAAGCTTGGTTGTATCACCAGACTATTGGACTTTGCTATTTTAATAAAGGGGTTGTATGCATCTCACTGATGCAGAGGCCGGAGATAACACTCCTTTTCTAGAAAAAAAGAATGCGACGAGCCATGCAATTGTCCTTCTAGTAATTTCTATTCCATATGACCGAGTTCGATATGCAATGTGAGGGCGTATGCTTCCAATGGACTACAGTTGAAATGACAACTTCTTCCTTAAAATCATAATCAAATTCATCGTTTATGCTTGTGTGCATTTTCGTGTTCCTACTCATAATGTATAAAAATCCAGCTAGCGTGAGTACACACAATTTTGTGTCCTCGCATGTTTGAGATAGAAAAAAAGAATTCCACATTAAGTTTTTTTTTCTGAATTGATCGGGTGCTCTAGATTCTTAATGCTCACTAGATATGGAGCATCATATCAAGATAAAAGATTAAGATTCCGATTAAGAAGGTAATTTCTGAAGATAGAAAAAGGAGTGCAGTCCACGGTAAAGTATCTGGTGCACTGGAACTTCTTGTGCACTTGTGCATGTGACTTGGGCTTACACTTTTAGTAGTTTCAATAAAAAAACGAGAAACAATCAACACATAGATCTACCATGAATATAGAATGCCAAAACAGTTACGTATAAATCCGAAACTTAACTTTAAGGTTTTGAAATATACATTATGAAAAGCAGTGATGGGCCAAATTTAAAGCCCAATTTACATTATGTCTTTTTCAGCATACAATATATCAATTTCATTTCTCGACCCATGTTATGAACTCCAATTTGAAATTTGCAAGATGTTAGATACGAGCATCTAAGTTCAGTCTCTCGAAACAGGCTTTCGCCCCACTTTATATATAGAAGCAACACTTGAAGAAGTACACGGCTGAACGATATAAAATGGTGAGGTAACCCTCTTACAAAGTCAATCCTGAGATAACAGGCAGACGTAGAACGCACGTGGCTACGTTACCAGCAAAGAGCACCAGGAGAACTAAACACACCCCATGCTACGACCTAGCACAAACGACAACCCCCGAAGACGGAGAATGGCGCACACCTAAGCTCCTATACGATACACAGATGACGCCTTTTCCCATGTTTGCCCGGCCATTTGACGCTGCAGACCGGTCGGCTGATGTGTACGTTGCACGTGCTCCCTAGTCGCACTCTTCCTTGGACTATCAATCGACTGGTCACGTCGCGTGATTTCTTTTATCTCATGTGGTTTCGGGTTGGAGTTCCCAGTTTCGATGGTTCAGGTCACTTGCCATGAAGGTATCGGCGGGTATTCTCTCGACCCGCGTGGAGTATGAAAAAGAATTAGGTTGAACTCACTAGCTCAAGAATGACTTATCGATCGCGAAAGTAAGACATGGGCAATGCTCTTCACAGTCTATCGTTAGTAGATACAAGGAAAATACATAACCAATATGGACATAATCAACATTGGATGACCGGCTCACGCCACCCATAGCTTGCTTAACTTCTCGGTTGCAGTTCGTCTTTGTGCCAATGACACAACCTGTCATCCATTATTATTCATGTTAATGCGCTTTAGTGATAATTTGTAAAACAAACATTAAACGTGCTTCCCATAGCTTGCTTAGCTTTCTGGTTGTAGTTGGTCTTAGTGTCAATGGTGCAACGGGTATCTAGGGCCCACACTATGTTGCCAGATGTATTTCTAATACAAATCATAGAATCGTAACACACATGGAGTTGGGCAAATGTATTCCTACTCTATCTACCTTATCTTGTTAACTATTCAAAATCCATTCTAATAGTGCACCCAGCCAGAAAGATGATCATAATATTTTTCTATTGCAAGTTATAACACCGATCTTGGTGGCACTGATTATTGTCTTTTGTGAGGCTACTAACCAAAGTATATAAACTCGGGCGCCAGCCCCTCTCCCACTTTATACCTGGTCTACACTCTTGCACAGTCGCTAACCAACCTATGAAACAAGAGGACAAACAAATAAATCATCTAAAATATTACTTAATAGGATATTTATTTTACATGGTAATTTGAAATTCTACTAGTACGAAAATTAAAAAAAAGCAACCTTCAACGCACAATGCCACATATTTAATTTCAGGTTCTAATAAATGTGCATATTTCTTTATTTGTAGAGTCCAACAGTCCAGACAATTATTTTCCTACAAGTCTCCGAGATGATTGATGGAAAAGCACACCTTGCTGATATACTATACTATCATTACATATTGCATCACCAATGTCACTAACAAATCTTCGATCATCATGTTGCAGCTGTTCAGTCCGTCAAGGAACCACATGTTGTTGACGTCGTGCAGAAATTTTTTGTTGGCCAGGCATCTGAGTCCCATTTGCCTCTCAATCCTACGCCATGATGCCAAGCAAAAGTTCCTGGAGGACTACTAAATGGTTGTCATGCATTCCAATTCACGCAGCATGCACACTGGATTCTTCAGCTTGATCATGCACGTCTTATTTCCATTGTCCGTGGCACTAGACAGACTACCCTGTGGAGCTTTAATAAGACACCCATGCATCCATGTGCCACGAATATATGTGTCCTTTCCTTGCATCGATCAACAAACTAGGAAACGTGTACACTAGTCCATACACAATTACTACGTACCCCATGTGAGTACATTCAACTGTAATTGATGGAACCATTACATCCACTAGAACGCCTACAACTTCTATGACCATTGTTGATGAAGGATCCTGCTCCCAACACATTTTATCACCCTTCCTCTGCAAAAACGTGGATGGAGCAAGATGACGTGTGATATTGATGATCTGTTACCTAGGCATGTCATTGGGAAATCAAAGGTATCTAGTTTGCTGAAAAATATGACTACCAAGTACATAATCTTGGCGCATCGCAAAAAAATAAACTACATATTCCGGGCTCTTGTCATGCGCATTAACCTATGGGAACGTGGGATGCTACCTAGATCGTGTTACCAAGGGTGCAATGGTTGTTGGCGTGTCCGCTACCGCTAATACATAGACTGGATGTGTTGATCAACTAGAGCCCCGCCATAAAAGAGACCATCTCGTATTCTTTGCGACCTTTGAATGGTCGCTTGGCGAATACAATCAACACATATCTGCCTCATTTTAATAGCGTCCCATGCCTCGCCGTATTCTTGAGTTGAGCATGACTACTTGCACCAAGCGAAGGATCCTCTCAAGGGCCATATTGTCTTTTCCGAAGCTTGTGATGCCGGGATTGATCACTCCATGCACATATGTTGTTAATGTGGGATGTCATCAGTGTTGCATGTATACCGTACATAACTGGTTGAGAACACTAAAAACCTTATTGTCCATATTTTAGCTAGGTTGACGTATATACCTAAATATCTTGATGCAACCAAATAAAGTAGAGATCAATGGAGTTGGAGCACCTAGAACTTAGAAAGCCAAATAAGATCATTAGAACAATATAGGGCATTCCACATCGCAAGACAACACCAAACTGATTTTAAAGAGGCAACAAAAATAATTATGGTGTAACAAGTATTTTAAGGAAATTATGATGTAATAAGGCTTCTTTTGAAGGAAATTACGATGTAACAAGTAGGGCCTATATCTGCTACCCTATATATCTAAGGGAGTCATCCCCACTAATGTAAATAAGACTTCTAAGAATATCAAAATAAATACAGCCCGGCCATGATCCAGTGTCTCGATAAATAAAATAGAATCATGTGTGACATGTTCACAGTGCAATTTTGAGGAAAACCATTTCCTTGTGGGGCTGGTAGGGTTGTTGTGGAATGACTGCACCCACTATTGTAGGAGTTATATATTTTAGAAGAACCTCGTGATGCCGCTCCTCTTCATTATGTTGTGCGATTATAATCTTATGATGGGGGTAGACGAGATAAAATAAATAACCCATATAACATACATTGGTCGATACTCAAGAGTGGTGCGCTCTAATAACTAAATTGCATACTTGATGCCAGGGAAATATGTAGGGCATGGCGCTTTACTTGTATGATGAATAAGCAGTTGAACCCAGTCAGACTGCACCAGAGTGATTGTTCTATCATGTTTGTGATATACCGTGCATGCATGCATCGTTCGCTGTTGTTTTGAGATTAGTGACATGTTTTTTTTATTTTTATAAAAAATAGCCTTGTCTTAGAGTTGTTGGAAATATGCCCTAGAGGCAATAATAAATTAGTCATTATCATATTTCCTTGTTCATGATAATCGTTTATTATCCATGCTATAATTGTATTGATCGGAGACTTAGATGCATGTGTGGATACATAGACAAAGCCATGTCCCTAGTATGCCTCTAATAGACTAGCTCGTTGATCAAAAGATGGTTAAGGTTTCCTAGCCATGGACATGAGATGTCATTTGATAACGGGATCACATCATTAGGAGAATGATGTGATGGACAAGACCCAAACTACAAACGTACATTATGATCGTGTCAGTTTATTGCTACTATTTTCTGCATGTCAAGTATATGTTCCTATGACCATGAGATCATGCAACTTACGGATATCGGAGGAATGCCTTGTGTGTATCAAACGTCGCAACGTAACTGGGTGACTATAAAGGTGCTCTACAGGTATCTCCGAGGGTGTCTGTTGAGTTGGCATGGATCGAGATTGGAATTTGTTACTCCGTGTGACGGAGAGGTATCTCGGGGCCCACTCGGTAATGCAACATCACAATGAGCCTTGCAAGCAATGTGACTAATTGTTAGTTGCGGGATCTTGTATTACAGAACGAGTAAAGAGACTTGCCAGTAACGAGGTTGAACTAGGTATGGAGATACCGACGATCGAATCTCGGGCAAGTAACATACCGAAGAACAAAGGGAACGTTATACGAGATTAACTGAATCCTTGACATAGAGGTTCGACCGACAAATATCTTCGTAGAATATGTAGGGACCAATGTGGACGTCCAGGTCCCGCCATTGGTTATTGACCGTAGAGCTGTCTCTGTCGTGTCTACATATTTCTCAAACCCGCAGGGTCTGCACACTTAAGGTTTGGTGACGTTTCGGTAGTGTAGAGTTATGTATGGTGGTGACCGAAGGTTGTTCGGAGTCCCGAATGAGATCCCGAACGTCACGAGAAGCTCTAGAATGGTTCGGAGGTAAAGATTCATATATAGGAAGTCCCAGTTTGGTCGCTGAAAAAGTTTCTGGCTCATCGGTAGTGTACCGGGAGTGCCGGTAGTGTACCGGGAGACCTCCGGAAGGGGTATTTCGACCCCAGAGGGTCCATGGGCTGTGGAGAGTGATAGCCAGCCCTTATTGGGCTGGAGGAACAGCCACAATAAGGCCCATGGCGCAGGAGGCAAAAGTCCTAAAGGAAAAGGTGGAAAAACAGGCTAAAAGGAAGAGTGCTACTCCTACTAGGAGTGGAGGAGGAGTAGGACTCCTCCCCCTCTAGTTCGGCCGACTCCTATTGGAGTTTCTCCTTGCGCCAGCCCTCCTCTCCCTCTCTCCTTTATATACTGGTGGATTGGGTGCTGTTTGGACACAGTTTACGGCCACATGCTACCCGTTTCACCGGTGCTCCTCTAGATTGGTTTTCTGCAGTGCTTAGGCGAAGCCCTGCCGGAATTGCTCCACCACCATCACCGGAGCGCCGTCACGCTGCCGGTGAACTCTCTCTCCTCTCCACCTCCTCTTGCTGGATCGAGACGGTGGTGATCGTCATCAAGCTGCACGTGTGCTGAACGCGGAGGTGCCGTCCGTTCAGCGCTACATCGGAAGGACCGTGATGAGATCGCGGAACCGATCGTGATGAGTTCGCGGGACAGATCATGATCAAGATCGTGAGACGGATCGTGATGAGATCGCGGGACGGATTGCAATGAGTTCGCGGGACAGATCGTGATTGGATCGCGGGACGGATCGTGATGAGATCGCGGGACGCTTGGCGATTTGGATCGCGAAGAAGTTTGACTACACCAACCGCGTTTCTTAACGCTTCCTGCTTAGCGATCTACAAGGGTACGTAGATCTACTCTCCCTCTCGTAGATGCTCATCACCATGGATAGGTTTGCGTGTGCGTAGGAAATTTTTTGTTTCCCATGCGACGTTCCCCAACAGTGGTATCAGAGCTAGGTTGATGGTTCGATGAGATCTCGAGTAGAACACAAAAGCTTTATGGGCGTTGATGCTTAGATTCCTTCCTCCCTTGGTCGGATTTTGGTTCAGAGGGATTGTGAGATAAAACGGCTCGGACCAACATTACTCGTATGCTTACGAGAGACCGGTTCCCTCGGCGCAACTTGTTGCTTAGATGGCTTGCGGACGACAGTTTGTCTCACTTTAGTTGGATCGGATCCGACAAAGGCGGTCCTTGAGAAGGTTGAAAAGCAATCTATGTATCACCATTGTGGTTTATGCGTAGGTGAGAATCGTTCTTACTAGATACCCATAGCAGCCACGTAAAACATGCAACAAGAATTAGAGGACGTCTAACTTGTTTTTGCAGGGTATGTTGTGATATGATATGGCCAATTACATGATGTGATATATGTGATGTATGAGATGATCATGTGATGTATAGATTATCACGACTTGCATGTCGGTGTATACGGCAACCGGCAAGAGCCATAGGGTTATCTTTAATTATTGTATGACTTGCGTGTCAATCATTAAGCGTTATGTAATGCTTTACTTTATCGCTAAATGGTAGCAATAGTAGTAGAAGCATGCAGGGCGTGACAACCCCGATGGTAACACGTTGATGGAGATCAAGATGATGGAGATCATGGTGTCATGCCAGTGACGATGGAGATCATGCCAGTGCTTTCTAGATGGAGATCAAAAGCACAAGTTCATGGCCATATCATGTCACTTATGATTTGCATGTGATGTTAATCCTTTTTATGCACCTTGTTTTGCTTAGGACGACGGTAGCATTATAAGGTGATCCCTCACTTAATTTCAAGATAAATTGTGTTCTCCCCGAGTGTGCACCGTTGCGAAAGTTCGTCGTATTGAGACACCACGTGATGATCGGGTGTGATAGACTCTACGTTCACATACAACGGGTGCAAGCCAGATTTGCACGTGCAGAACACTCGGGTTAAACTTGACGAGCCTAGCATGTACAGACATGGCCTCGAAACACAAGAGACCGAAAGGTCGAACATGAGTCATATAGTAGATATGATCAACATAATGATGTTAACCATTGCAGCCACCTCAACTCACGTGATGATCGGACTTGAGTTGGTGAATTTGGATCATGTATCACTCGAATGATCGGAGGGATGTCAATTTGAGTGGGAGTTCTTAAGTAATATGATTAATTGAACTCATTTTCATGAGCATAGTCAATAGTGTCTTTGCAAATTATGTTGTATATTACTAGCTCGCGCTGTAGCTCCCTTAATTTTTATATGTTCCTAGAGAAATAGAGTTGAAAGATGATGGTAGCAATATTGCGGACTGGGTCCGTGATCTGAGGATTGTCCTCTTTGCTGCACAGAAGGCTTATGTCCTTAATGCACCGCTCGGTGCGCCACCCTCTCTAGCGTCGTCTGTAGATGTTGTGAATGTGTGACAGGCACGTTTCGATGACTACTTGATAGTTTAGTGCGTCATGCATTATGGCTTAGAATTGAGGCTCCGAAACGTTTTGAACGTCACGGAACATATGAGATGTTCTAGGAGCTGAGATTATGATCTCAGGCTCGTGCCCGTGTTGCGAGATATGAGATCTCTAACAAGATTCTTTGCCTGTAAGGTGAAGGAGAATAGCACAATCGTTGAGCATGTACTCAGATTGTCTGGGTACTACAATCGCTTGAATCAAGTGGGAGTTGATCTTCCAGATAAGATAGTGATTGATATAGTTCTCCAAGTCACTGTCACTAAGCTACTAGAACTTGGTGATGAACTATAAATTGCCAAGGATAGAAATAATGATTCCTGAGTTGTTCGTGATGTTTGACACCGCGAAGGTAGAAATCAAGAAGGAGCGTCAAGTGTTGATGATTAATCAAAACCACTAGTTTCGAGAAGGGCAAGAGCAAGGAGGGAAACTTCATGGATAGCAAGTCAGTTGCTGCTCCAGTGAAGCAACCCAAAGTTGAACTCAAACCCGAGACTAAGTGCTTCTATTATGAGGTGAGTGGTTGCTGAAGCGGAACAACCCTAGATACTTGGTAGATAAGAAGGCTGGCAACATCGACAGAAGTATATTTGATATACGAGTTATTGATGTGTACCTTGCTAGTACTCCTAGTAGCACCTGGATATTGGATACCGGTTCGGTTACTAAATATTAGTAACTCAAAATAAAAGCTACGGAATAAAACGGAGAACTAGCTGAGGGTGAGGTGACGATATATGTTGGAAAGGTTTCCAAGGTTGATGTGATCAACATCGCACGCTCACTCTACCTTCAGGATTAGTGACGAACCTAAATAAATGTTATTTGGTGTTTTGTGTTGAGCATGAACATGATTAGATCATGTTTATTGCAATATGGTTATTCATTTAAGTTAGAGAATAATGGTTATTCTGTTTACATGAATAATACCTTCAATGGTCATGCACCCAGTGAGAATGGTTTGTTGAAATCTTGATCGTAGTAGTACACATGTTCATAACATTGATGTCAAAAGATACAAGGTTAATAATGATAGTACCACATACTTGTGGCACTGCCGCTAAATGTCATATTGGTATAAAGCGCATGAAGAAACTCCATGCTGATGGATATTTGGACTCATTCGATTTCGAATCGGTCGAGACATGCGAACCATGCCTCTTGGGCAAGATGACTAAAGGACCCCATTGGATGGAGCGGGCAAGTGATTCATTGGAAATGGTACATTTTGATGTATGCAATCTAGTGAATCTTGTAGCGTGTAGTAGATATCGTTATTTTCTTACCTTCACTGATGATTTGAGTAGATATAGTGTATGTTTACTTAATGAAACGCAAGTCTGAATCGTTTGAAAGGTTCAAGCAGATTCAGAGTGAAGTTTAAAGATCATCGTGACAAGAAGATAAAGATGTCTGCGATGTGATCGTGGAGGTGAGTATCTGAGTTACGAGTTTGGCATACAACTTAAGACAATGTGAAATTTGTTTCACAACTAACGCCACCTGGAGCACCATAGTGTGATGGTGTGTCTGTTGGGGAACGTCGCATGGGAAACAAAAAATTTCCTATGCACACGCAAACCTATCCATGGTGATGAGCATCTATGAGAGGGAGAGTTGATCTACGTACCCTTGTAGATCGCTAAGCGGGAAGCGTTAAGAAACGCGGTTGGTGTAGTCGAACTTCTTCGCGATCCAAATCGCCGAGCGTCCCGCGATCCAATCACGAACCGTCCCGCAAACCAATCACGAACCGTCCCACGATCTCGTCATGATCCGTCCCACGATCCAATCACGAACGTCTCGTGGCCTTGATCACGATCCTTCCGATCTAGTACCGAACGGACGGCACCTTCGCGTTCAGCACACGTGCAGCTTGATGACGATCTCCACCGTCTTGATCCAGCAAGAGGGGTGGAGAGGAGAGAGATTTCACTGGCAGCATGACGGTGCTCCGGTGATGGTGGTGGAGCAATTCCGGCAGGGCTTCGCCTAAGCACTGCGGAACTACGATCTAGAGGAGAAACTATGCACCGGTGGAACGGGTAGCACGTGGCCGGAAATTCTGTCCAAAAACCACCCAATCCACTAGTATATATAGGAGGAGAGGAGAGGAGAGGCAGACAAGGCCTTTGGGTCGGTCGAAATAGGAGGTGGGAGCAATCCTACTTCACCTCCAATCCTAGTTGGAGTAGGATTGCCTCCTATTGGCTGATTTTCCACTTTTTGCTTTAGGAATTTCTCTCCTGCGCCATGGGCCTTTGTGGCTGTTTTCCCAGCCCACTAAGGGCTGGTTATTATTATCCCACAGCCCATGGACCTCTTGGGGTCGAAATACCCCTCCCGGAGGTCCCCCGGTACACTACCGGCACTCCCGGTACACTACCGATACTCCCGGTACACTACCGATGAGCCCGAAACTTTTCCGGCGACCAAACTGGGACATCCTATATATGAATCTTTACCTCCGGACCATTCCGGAGCTCCTCGTGACGTCCGGGATCTCATCCGGGACTCCGAACAACCTTCGGTCACCACCATACATAACTCTGCACTACCGAAACGTCACCGAACCTTAAGTGTGCAGACCCTGCGGGTTCGAGAACTATGTAGACATGACCGAGACACCTCTACGGCCAATAACCAATGGCGGGACCTGGACGTCCACATTGGTTCCTACATATTCTATGAAGATCTTATCGATTGAACCTCTATGTCAAGGATTCAGTTAATCCCGTATAACATTCCCTTTGTTCTTCGGCATGTTACTTGCCCGAGATTCGATCGTCGGTATCTCTATACCTAGTTCAATCTCGTTACCAGCAGGTCTCTTTACTCGTTCCGTAATGCAAGATCCCGCAACTAACAATTAGTCACATTGCTTGCAAGGCTTATTGTGATGTTGCATTACCGAGTGGGCCCCGAGATACCTCTCCGTCACACGGAGTAACAAATCCCAGTCTCGATCCATGCCAACTCAATAGACACCATCGGAGATACCTGTAGAGCACCTTTATAGTCACCCAGTTACGTTGCGACGTTTGATACACACAAGGCACTCCTTCGATATCCGTGAGTTGCATGATCTCATGGTCATAGGAACATATACTTTGACATGCAGAAAACAGTAGCAATAAACTGACACGATCATATGCTACGTTTGTAGTTTGGGTCTTGTCCATCACATCAGTCTCCTAATGATGTGATCCCGTTATCAAATGACATCACATGTCAATGGCTAGGAAACCCTGACCATCTTTGATCAACGAGCTAGTTCACTTGAGGCATACTAGGGACATAGTGTTTGTCTATTTATCCACACATGCAATGTGTTTCCGATCACTACAGTTATAGCATGGATAATAAACGATTATCATGAACAAGGAAATATAATAATAAACACTTTATATATTCCCTCTAGGGCATATTTCCAACAGTCTCCCACTTGCACTAGAGTCAATAATCTAGTTCACATCACTATGTGATTTACATGGTAATGAATCGAACACCCATACAGTTCTGGTGTTGATCATGTTTAGCCCTTGGAAGAGGTTTTGTCAACGGGTCTGCAACATTCAGATCCGTGTGCACTTTGCAAATATTTATGTCCTTCTCCTCGATGTAGAACCGGATGGAGTTGAAGCGTCGCTTTATGTGTCTGGTCCTCTTGTGAAACCTTGGTTCCTTGGCTAGAGCAATGGCACCAGTGTTGTCACAGAACAGATTTATTGGATTCAGTGCACTAGGCACTACTCCAAGATCTGTCATGAACTGCTTCATCCAGACACCTTCCTTCGCTGCCTCCGAGGCTGCGATGTACTCCGCTTCGCACGTAGAATCAGCTACCACGCTGTGCTTGGAACTGCACCAGCTTACCGCTCCCCCGTTAAGAATAAATACGTACCCGGTTTGCGATTTAGAATCGTCCGGATCAGTGTCGAAGCTTGCATCGACGTAACCCTTTACGACGAGCTCTTCATCACCTCCATAAACGAGAAACATGTCCTTAGTCTTGTTAAGGTACTTAAGGATATTCTTGACCGCTTGCCAGTGCTCCATTCCAGGATCACTTTGAAACCTTCCAGCCATACTTATGGCAAGGCTGACATCGGGTCTCGGGCACAACATTGCATACATGATAGAGCCTATGGCTGAAGCATAGGGGATGACGCTCATCTTTTCTTTATCTTCTGCAGTCACTGGGCATTGAGTCTTACTCAACTTCACACCTTGTAACACAGGCAAGAACCCCTTCTTGGCCTGTTCCATTTTGAACTTCTTCAAAACTTTATCAAGGTATGTGCTCTGTGAAAGTGCTATTAAGCGTCTCGACCTATCTCTATAGATCTTAATGTCTAATATGAAAGCAGCTTCTCCTAGGTCCTTCATTGAAAAACTCTTATTCAAATATTCCTTCACGCTTTTCAGCATTTCTATATCATTTCCGATCAGCAATATGTCATCCACATATAACACTAGAAACGCTACAGAGCTCCCACTCACTTTCTTGTAAATACAAGCTTCTCCATAAACTTGTATAAACCCAAACGCTTTGATCACCTCATCAAAGCGTTTATTCCAACTCCGAGATGCTTGCACCAGTCCATAAATGGATCGCTGGAGTTTGCAAACTTTGTCAGCATTCTCTGGATCGACAAAACCTTCGGGTTGCATCATATACAACTCTTCCTCAAGGAAACCGTTGAGGAACGCCGTTTTGACGTCCATCTGCCAAATTTCATAGTCGAAATAAGCAGCTATTGCCAACATGATTCTGACAGACTTAAGCATCGCTACGGGTGAGAAAGTCTCATCGTAGTCAACTCCTTGAACTTGTGAAAAACCCTTTGCCACAAGTCGAGCTTTATAGACGGTGACATTACCGTCCGCGTCCGTCTTCTTCTTATAGATCCATTTGTTCTGAATGGCCTTTCGCCCTTCAGGTAGTACTTCCAAAGTCCATACTTTGTTTTCATACATGGATCCCATCTCAGATTTCATGGCCTCTAACCATTTCTCGGAATCCGGGCCCATCATTGCTCCTCCATAGCTCGTAGGTTCATTGTTGTCCAACAACATGACCTCTAAGACAGGGTTGCCGTACCACTCGGGAGTAGTACGCGTCCTTGTCGACCTACGAGGTTTAATAGCAGCTTGATCCGGAGCTTCATGATCATCATCATTAACTTCCTCTTCTACCGTTGTAGGTTCCACAGAAACATCTTTCTGTGCTGCGCTACTCTCTGGTTGAAGTAAAGGTTCAATAACCTCATCAAGCTCTATTTTCCTCCCACTCAATTCTTTCGAGAGAAACTCTTTCTCAAGAAATGTTCCGTTCTTAGCGACAAACACTTTGCCCTCGGATCTGAGATAGAAGGTATACCCGACTGTCTCTTTCGGGTATCCTATGAAGACGCACTTTTCTGCTTTGGGTTCCAGCTTTTCAGGCTGAAGCTTTTTGACATAAGCATCACATCCCCAAACTTTAAGAAACGACAACTTCGGCCTTTTGCCAAACCACAGTTCATATGGCGTCGTCTCAACGGATTTTGATGGTGCCCTATTTAAAGTGAATGCAGCTGTCTCTAATGCATAACCCCAAAACGATACTGGCAAATCGGCAAGAGACATCATAGAACGCACCATATCCAATAAGGTCCGATTACGACGTTCAGACACACCATTACGCTGTGGTGTTCCGGGCGGTGTCAACTGTGAAACAATTCCACACTGTCTTAAGTGATTGCCAAACTCATAACTCAGATATTCACCTCCTCGATCAGATCGAAGAAATTTAATCTTCTTGTTACGATGATTCTCAACTTCACTCTGAAATTGCTTGAACTTTTCAAATGTTTTAGACTTGTGCTTCATCAAGTAAATATACCCATATCTACTCAAGTCATCAGTGAAGGTGAGAAAATAACGATAACCACCGCGCGCTTCGACATTCATTGGACCGCACACATCAGTATGTATGATTTCCAATAAGTCACTCGCCCGTTCCATTGTTCCAGAGAACGGCGTTTTGGTCATCTTGCCCATAAGGCATGGTTCACATGTGTCAAGTGATTCAAAATCAAGTGACTCCAAAAGTCCATCAGCATGGAGCTTCCTCATGCATTTTACACCAATATGACCTAAAGGGCAGTGCCACAAGAAAGTGGTACTATCATTAACTACTCTACATCTTTTGGCATCAATGTTATGAACATGTGTGTCATCACTATCAAGATTCAATATGAATAAACCCCTAACATTGGGTGCATGACCATAAAAGATATTACTCATATAAATAGAACAACCTTTATTCTCTGATTTAAATGAGTAACCGTCTCGCAATAAACAAGATCCAGATATAATGTTCATGCTTAACGCAGGCACTAAGTAACAATTATTTAGGTTCATCACTAATCCTGATGGTAATCGAAGAGAGAGCGTGCCGACGGCGATCACATCAACCTTGGAACCATTTCCCACGCGCATCGTCACTTCGTCCTTTACCAGTCTTCGTTTATTCCATAGTTCCTGTTTTGAGTTGCAAATGTGAGCAACCAAACCGGTATCAAATACCCAGGCACTACTACGAGAATTAGTAAGGTACACATCAATAACATGTATATCATATATACCTTGTTTATCGTTGGCCGCCTTCTTGCCAGCCAGGTACTTGGGGCAGTTCCGCTTCCAGTGACCAGTTCCTTTGCAATGAAAGCACTCAGTTTCTGGCTTAGGTCCATGCTTAGGCTTCTTTGTAGGAGTAGCAACTGCTTTGCCATCCTTCTTGGTTTTACCCTTCTTGCCTTTGCCTTTGCCGTTTTTCTTGAAACTAGTGGTTTTATTGACCATCAACACTTGATGTTCTTTCTGGATTTCAGACTCAGCGACTTTCAGCATCGCAAACAGCTCGGCGACTGACTTGTTCATCCCGTGCATGTTATAGTTCATCACAAAGCTCTTGTAACTAGGTGACAGCGATTGAAGAACTCTATCAGTGATCGCCTCCGGCGGAAGGGTAATTCCCAACTCCGCTAGACGGTTTGAGTACCCAGACATTCTGAGTATGTGTTCACTAATATACCCGTTCTCCTCCATCTTGTAAGCATAGAATTTATCGAAGGTCTCATACCTCTCTATCCAGGCATTCTTCTGAAAGATAAACTTATACTCCTGGAACATCTCATATGCTCCATGACGTTCAAAACGTCTTTGAAGTCCCGGTTCTAAGCCATACAATATTGCACACTGAACTATTGAGTAGTCTCCTCACGAGCCTCCCAAGCGTTCTTAACGTCTTCGGAGGTCATGTCTTCTGGCTGGTCACAAAGCGGTGCATCAAGGACATATGACTTCTGGGAAGCCGTGAGGATAATCCTCAGATTACGGGCCCAGTCAACAAAGTTACTTCCATCATCTTTCAATTTAGCTTTCTCTAGGAACGCATTAAAATTCAGGGGTGCTACTGCGCGAGCCATTGATCTACAACATAAATATGCAAAGGTTACTTAGACTATTGTTCAAGATAATGAGTTTAGTTAATCAAATTACTAAATCTCCCACTCAAATTGACATCCCTCAGGTCATCTGAGTGTCACATGATCCAAATTCACCAACTCAATTCCGATCATCACATGAGTTAAGGTGGCTTCAATGGTGAACATCATTATGTTGATCATATCTACTATATGACTCATGTTCGACCTTTCGGTCTCTTGTGTTCCGAGGCCATGTCTGTACATGCTAGGCTCGTCAAGTTTAACCCGAGTGTTCTACACGTGCAAATCTGGCTTGCACCCGTTGTATGTGAACGTAGAGTCTATCACACCCGATCATCACGTGGTGTCTCGACACGACGAACTTTCGCAACGGTGCACACTCGGGGAGAACACAGTTCATCTTGAAATTTAAGTGAGGGATCACCTTATAATGCTACCGTCGTACTAAGCAAAACAAGGTGCATAAAAGGATTAACATCTCATGCAATTCATAAGTGACATGATATGGCTATCAACTTGTGTTTAAGATCTCCATCTTCGAAACACCGGCATGATCTCCATCGTCACCGGCATGACACCATGATCTCCATCATCTTGATCTCCATCAACGTGTCGCCATCGGGGTTGTCATGCCCCGCATGCTTCTACTACTATTGCTATCGTAGCAATAAAGTAAAGCATTACATAGCGCTTAATGATTGACACACAGGTCATACAATAATTAAAGACAACCCTATGGCTCCTGCCGGTTGTCGTAATCACCGACATGCAAGTCGTGATAATCTATACATCACATGATCATCTCATACATCACATATATCTCATCATGTAATTGGCCATATCATATCACAACATACCCTGCAAAAACAAGTTAGACGTCCTCTAATTCTTGTTGCATGTTTTACGTGGCTGCTACGGGTATCTAGCAAGAACGATTCTCACCTATGCATAAACCACAACGGTGATACATAGATTGCTTTTCAACCTTCTCAAGGACCGCCTTTGTCGGATCCGATCCAACTAAAGTGAGAGAAACTGTCACCCGCAAGCCAACTAAGAAACAAGTTGCGTCGAGGGAACCGGTCTCTCGTAAGCGTACGAGTAATGTTGGTCCGGGCCGCTTCATCTCACAATCCCGCTGAACCAAAATCCGACCAAGGGAGGAAGCAATCTAAGCATCAACGCCCACAAACCTTTTGTGTTCTACTCGAGATCTCATCGAACCATCAACCTAGCTCATGATGCCATTGTTGGGGAACGTCGCATGGGAAACAAAAAAATTCCTACGCACACGCAAACCTATCCATGGTGATGAGCATCTACGAGAGGGAGAGTGGATCTACGTACCCTTGTAGATCGCTAAGCGGGAAGCGTTAAGAAACGCGGTTGGTGTAGTCGAACTTCTTCGCGATCCAAATCGCCGAGCGTCCCGCGATCCAATCACGAACTGTCCCGCGAACCAATCACGAACCGTCCCACGATCTCGTCATGATCCGTCCCACGATCCAATCATGAACGTCTCGTGGCCTTGATCACGATCCTTCCGATCTAGTACCGAACGGACGGCACCTCCGCGTTCAGCAAACGTGCAGCTTGATGACGATCTCCACCGTCTTGATCCAGCAAGAGGGGTGGAGAGGAGGGAGAGTTCACCGGCAGCGTGACGGCGCTCCGGTGATTGTGGTGGAGCAATTCCGGCAGGGCTTCGCCTAAGCACCGCGGAACTACGATCTAGAGGAGAAACTATGCACCGGTGGAACGGGTAGCACGTGGCCGGAAATTCTGTCCAAAAACCACCCAATCCACTAGTATATATAGGAGGAGAGGAGAGTAGAGGCAGCCAAGGCCTTTGGGACGGCCGAAATAGGAGGTGGGAGCAATCCTACTTCACCTCCAATCCTAGTTGGAGTAGGATTGCCTCCTATTGGCTGATTTCCCACTTTTTGCTTTAGGACTTTCTCTCCTACGCCATGGGCCTTTGTGGCTGTTTTCCCAGCCCACTAAGGGCTGGTTATTATTCTCCCACAGCCCATGGACCTCTTGGGGTCGAAATACCCCTCCCGGAGGTCCCCCGGTACACTACCGGCACTCCCGGTACACTACCGATACTCCCGGTACACTACCGATGAGTCCGAAACTTTTCTGGCGACCAAACTGGGACATCCTATATATGAATCTTTACCTCCGGACCATTCCGGAGCTCCTCGTGACGTCCGGGATCTCATCCGGGACTCCGAACAACCTTCGGTCACCACCATACATAACTCTATACTACCGAAACGCCACCGAACCTTAAGTGTGCAGACCCTGCGGGTTCGAGAACTATGTAGACATGACCGAGACACCTCTACAGCCAATAACCAATGGCGGGACCTAGACGTCCACATTGGTTCCTACATATTCTACGAAGATCTTATCGGTTGAACCTCTATGTCAAGGATTCAGTTAATCCCGTATAACGTTCCCTTTGTTCTTCGGCATGTTACTTGCCCGAGATTCGATCGTCGGTATCTCTATACCTAGTTCAATCTCGTTACCGGCAAGTCTCTTTACTCGTTCCGTAATGCAAGATCCCGCAACTAACAATTAGTCACATTGCTTGCAAGGCTTATTGTGATGTTGCATTACCGAGTGGGCCCCGAGATACCTCTCCGTCACACGGAGTAACAAATCCCAGTCTCGATCCATGCCAACTCAACAGACACCATCGGAGATACCTATAGAGCACCTTTATAGTCACCCAGTTACGTTGCGACGTTTGATACACACAAGGCACTCCTTCGATATCCGTGAGTTGCATGATCTCATGGTCATAGGAACATATACTTTGACATGCAGAAAACAGTAACAATAAACTGACATGATCATATGCTACGTTTGTAGTTTGGGTCTTGTCCATCACATCAGTCTCCTAATGATGTGATCCCGTTATCAAATGACATCAAATGTCAATGGCTAGGAAACCCTGACCATCTTTGATCAACGAGCTAGTTCACTAGAGGCATACTAGGGACATAGTGTTTGTCTATTTATCCACACATGCAATGTGTTTCCGATCACTACAGTTATAGCATGGATAATAAACGATTATCATGAACAAGGAAATATAATAATAAACACTTTATATATTGCCTCTAGGGCATATTTCCAACAGTGTCCGAACATCATAGTCATGCTCTATTGGATATGGTGCGTGCTATGATGTATCTTATCGTTTTACTACTATAATTTGGGGTTATGCATTAGAGACAACTACATTCACTTTAAATAGGGCATCATCTAAATCCGTTGAGATGACACCGTGTGAATTATGGTTTGATAGAAACCTAAGCTGTCATTTCTTAATATTTGGGGCAGCGACACTTGTGTGGAAAATGTTTTCGCCTAATGAGGTTGAACCCAAGGCGGACAAATGCATCTTCATAGAATACCCTAAGATCAGTTGGGTGAACCTTCTATCTCGGATCCTAGTGCAAAGTGTTTGTTGCTTAAACGAATCCTTTCTCGAAAGAATTGAGTGGGAGGAAGATAGAACTTGATGAGTTTGTTAAACCTTTGTTCAACCAGAGAGTAGCGCAGTGCAGAAAGATGTGTCTGTGAAGCCTACGTTAGTTGAAGAGGAAGTTAATGATGATGATCATGAAACTTCAGGATCAAGTTACTATCGAACTTCGTAGGTCGACAAGGATGTGTACTGCTCCTAAGTGGTACGACAACCCTGTCTTGGAAGTCATGTTGTTGAACAACGATGAACCTACGAGCTATGGAGAAGCGATGATGGGCCCGGATTCCGACAAATGGTTGGAGGCCATAAAATTCGAGATAGGATCCATGTATGAAAACCAAGTATAGTCTTTGGTAGACTTGCTCGTTGAACGGCAGGTCGTTGAGTACAAATGGATCTTTAAAATGAAGACATACACTGATGGTAAATGTCACCATTTGTAAATCTCGACTTGTTGCAAAGTTGTTTGTGACAAAGTTCAAGGAGTTGACTGCGATAAAACTTACTCACTCGTAGCGATGCTAAAGTCTGTTGGAATTATGTTAGCAGTTGCTGCGTTTTCAATTATGAAATTTGGCAGATGGATGTCAAAACATCGTTTCCTTAACGGTTTACTTGAGGAAAGGTTGTATGTGGTACAACCAGAAGGTTTTGTCAGTCCTAAGGATGCTAAAAGGTGTGCAAGCTTCGGTGATCCTTCCATGGTCCGAAGCAAGCATTTCGGAGTTGGAATATACACTTTGATGAGGTGATCAAAGTTTTTGAGTCTATACAAAGTTTACGAGAAACTTGTATTTGCAATAAGTGAGTGGGAGCACTATAGAATTTCTGATAAGTATATGTGGATGACATATTGTTGATCGGAAATAATGTAGAATTTCTGGAAAGCATAAATGGTTGTTTGAAAAGTGATTTTCAAAGGAAGACCTGGATAAAGCTACCTAATTGTTGAGCATCAAAATATATAGAGATAGATCAAGATGCTTGATGAGACTTTCAATGAGTGTATACCTTGACAAAGATTTTGAAAGAGTTCAAAATGGATCAGTCAGAGAAATAGTTCTCGTTTGATTTGTAAGGTGTGAAGTTGAGTGAGACTCAAAACTCGACAACGGCAGAAGAAACAGAAAGGACGAACGTCGTCCCCTATGCCTTAGCCATAGGCTCTATGTAGTATGCCGTGCTGTGTACCGCACCTGAGTGTGCCTTGCCATGAGTCTGTCAAGGGGTACAAAAGTAATCCAGGAGTGGATCACTAGACAGCGGTCAAGATTATCCTTAGTAACTAAAAGACTGGGGAGATGTTTCTCGATTATGGAGGTGATAAAGGGTTCGTCGTAAAGAGTTGCGTCGATGCAAGCTTTAGCACCAATCCGGATGACTAGTAGTAGCAATCTGGATACATATAGTGGAGCAGCCATTTAGAAGTAGTACCAAGTGGAGTGTGGTAGCAGTATTTACAGTTTGACATAAGGATTTGCAAAGTACACACGGATCTAAATTTTGCAGACCCGTTGACTGTAAGACCTCCCTCACATGCAAAAGCATGATCGAGCCCCAGAACTCATTGGGTGTTAGATTCATAACAATGCGAATCACATGGTGATGTGAACTAGATTATTGACTCTAGTGCAAGTGGGAGACTGTTGGAAATATGCCCTAGAGGCAATAATAAATTAGTTATTATCATATTTCCTTATTCATGATAATCGTTTATTATCCATGCTATAATTGTATTGGTCGGAGACTTAGATGCATGTGTGGATACATAGACAAAGCCATGTCCCTAGTATGCCTCTAATAGACTAGCTCGTTGATCAAAAGATGGTTAAGGTTTCCTAGCCATGGACATGAGATGTCATTTGATAACGGGATCACATCATTAGGAGAATGATGTGATGGACAAGACCCAAACTACAAACGTAGCATATGATCGTGTCAGTTTATTGCTACTGTTTTCTGCATGTCAAGTATATGTTCCTATGACCAAAGATCATGCAACTTACGGATATCGGAGGAGTGCCTTGTGTGTATCAAACGTCGCAACGTAACTAGGTGACTATAAATGTGCTCTACAGGTATCTCCGAGGGTGTCTGTTGAGTTGGCATGGATCGAGACTGGGATTTTTTACTCAGTGTGATGGAGAGGTATCTCGGGGCCCACTCGGTAATGCAACATCCTCTTGATCTCATACATACCTCTCTCATGTTGACCAACGACTGCGACTCTCTAGAATCAGGTGCATCTACTCATTCGTCTTCAAGGCATGTCTCCGCGTTGGATTCACCATAATAGTTGTACGCGTTATGAGATGCTGAAATTAGCCGAAATAATGAACAGAAATACGTAATTAGTTATCATATAATATTCCACAAAATTTTCAATTTGCATGGCCCAACAAAAAATTCCACTTTCCCACCTGACTAATGTCATCTTCATTTGAGACCTCGGAGTTGTTTTTCTCAATATCATCATCCACGTCCATCTATAAATTTTCAATACAAAAATATAATGTTAATGGATGCCATAAAAAACGTACAACATGATAATGCCACTCACATTAACATCTTTCCCTACTGTCGTGGTTTTATCACGGTAGATGTCCAGATTACCGAACTTGAGTTCGAAGCTATCGCCATCGTAGTGGACTCAAAGGGGTTGATCGGGACAAAGGACACGAGTTTACCCACGTTCGTCCCCTCAAGTCGAGGTAAAAGCCCGCGTCCTGCTTGTGTTGTTATTGCTTGTTGTACCGATTACAAGGGGCTGAAAGCTTGACCTAGTTTTCCATAACCTAACCTCTAAGCCGCCCCGACTCTGCCTTTATATAAGAGATCAGAACCGTTGGGTCTTACAATTGTACAACCGGATCATGTTTACATCTCCGAGTCTATCTCTATCTTCTTACCCAAGTCATCCTTGAGACGTCTTGCACATCCGGGTCTTTGCCGTCCGGGCCGTCATCCGGCCTGCCTCTAGAGCCGCCTATCATCTTGGGCCTTCGATTGACACCTTCTCTCTTGGGCCGGCTCACAAACCGATACTATCAGCCGGAGCCTCTTAGCCGGGTCATATCACGGGGTTATATCCCCAACATTAGGCCCCAGGTTGAAGTGAGCCAGCTCGTTTCATCCTTCTCTTTTAATCGTCTGAGAATCGCCACGGAATGACTTGGCGTGACGTCACGGGATCCGCTGACGTATCACCAAATCTTCGCATTTAACCACTTACTCCGAGAATCGAGGCGTCCGCCTCGGTTAGACCGGTGTCGTCGCCTGGGATTCTGCACCTTCCTCGTTCTCCTCTTAAATAGGACCCGCACGGGTCAATATTTTTCATTCCTTCCCGCTCGTGCGCCCTTCGTCTTCCTCCTGTCGCCGCCCGTTGACCCGAGCTCTGCTCCGCTCCGGCGCCGTCGCTCCTCATCATCAACCTTGGCCGCTGCATCACCCTGACTGGTCCAGATTCTCGTCCGCCTCCGTCTCCAGTCCCGGTAAGTCTTTCCGTCCCGTAGATTAAGGCCATTATGAGTAGGGTTTCCGGTGGCTTCGCCGCCGCGCGCTCGCTCTCCGGCGCGGTCGTTATGAACGCACTTCGGCGCCCCTGTGCTTCTTTGGACTGCGCTATCACCACCGCCGCCGTACACGGGCCGGCCGCACACAATGCGCGGGCCGTTTGGGCTCTAATCCGCCTTTCCATTTCCTGCTATTCATCACTAGGTCGAAGTAAAATTTATTTTACCACCTGTGTAGATCCATAATTTCGGTAGTAGTTTGTGAAAACTGTTTGTCTGGGTCTTAGCCGATTTTTCGGCTCTCCCTTCCGTGGTGAACCGCTAGACTCCCTCCGGCTCTCATCAGCCGAGCCTTCAAAATTTAGTCTTTAGAACCCTGTAAACTGTAAGCCGTAATGGCCACCTGCTTTCATTTGACTAGTCACCGTTTTCCTTTGCACAGTACTTTAAGCCGTCAGTATGACACGCGCCACCAACTCATGCAATTGGGTCGGCTCTTGCATCACCGAAGAGCATATGTCAGACCTTGTCGCTGCTGGCACCCTTCCCCCAAAGGAGGTCATCCACTGGCGGGTTCCGGGTGATGAGACCCGCCCCGCACCTAAGAAGGGGGAGGTGATAGTATTCACAGATCATATTAAGCGGGGTTTCATACCACCCGGCTCCAAGTTTTTTCGCGATATTCTTCACTTGTATAAGCTGAACCCCCAAGACCTGGCGCTGAACTCAGTATCAAACATTTGCCACTTCCAAGTACTCTGTGAAGCATACCTTCAATCTAGACCATCGGTTGGTTTCTTTCGCGATTTTTTCTATGCCAACCGCCAAACGGAGTACAAGAGCGGTCCGAGTCTGGAACTCGGAGGGATCACCATCCAACGCCGAAGGAGCATCATCTTCCCGGCTATTCAGATGCCAAGCCACCCCAAGGATTGGAACAAGACATGGTTTTACTGCCAAGACACGTCTCCTGAGACTGAACATCGCCTGCCGGGTTATCGCCCTTCCCGGCTCTCAACAGACACGGCGCTCCCTGACCGGCTCTTGGCCGCTGACCGGATTCCGACAAATGGTTGGAGGCCATAAAATTCGAGATAGGATCCATGTATGAAAACCAAGTATAGTCTTTGGTAGACTTGCTCGTTGAACGGCAGGTCGTTGAGTACAAATGGATCTTTAAAATGAAGACATACACTGATGGTAAATGTCACCATTTGTAAAGCTCGACTTGTTGCAAAGTTGTTTGTGACAAAGTTCAAGGAGTTGACTGCGATAAAACTTACTCACTCGTAGCGATGCTAAAGTCTGTTGAAATTATGTTAGCAGTTGCTGCGTTTTCAATTATGAAATTTGGCAGATGGATGTCAAAACATCGTTTCCTTAACGGTTTACTTGAGGAAAGGTTGTATGTGGTACAACCAGAAGGTTTTGTCAGTCCTAAGGATGCTAAAAGGTGTGCAAGCTTCGGTGATCCTTCCATGGTCCGAAGCAAGCATTTCGGAGTTGGAATATACACTTTGATGAGGTGATCAAAGTTTTTGAGTCTATACAAAGTTTACGAGAAACTTGTATTTGCAATAAGTGAGTGGGAGCACTATAGAATTTCTGATAAGTATATGTGGATGACATATTGTTGATCGGAAATAATGTAGAATTTCTGGAAAGCATAAATGGTTGTTTGAAAAGTAATTTTCAAAGGAAGACCTGGATAAAGCTACCTAATTGTTGAGCATCAAAATATATAGAGATAGATCAAGATGCTTGATGAGACTTTCAATGAGTGTATACCTTGACAAAGATTTTGAAAGAGTTCAAAATGGATCAGTCAGAGAAATAGTTCTCGTTTGATTTGTAAGGTGTGAAGTTGAGTGAGACTCAAAACTCGACAACGGCAGAAGAAACAGAAAGGACGAACGTCGTCCCCTATGCCTTAGCCATAGGCTCTATGTAGTATGCCGTGCTGTGTACCGCACCTGAGTGTGCCTTGCCATGAGTCTGTCAAGGGGTACAAAAGTGATCCAGGAGTGGATCACTAGACAGCGGTCAAGATTATCCTTAGTAACTAAAAGACTGGGGAGATGTTTCTCGATTATGGAGGTGATAAAGGGTTCGTCGTAAAGAGTTGCGTCGATGCAAGCTTTAGCACCAATCCGGATGACTAGTAGTAGCAATCTGGATACATATAGTGGAGCAGCCATTTAGAAATAGTACCAAGTGGAGTGTGGTAGCAGTATTTACAGTTTGACATAAGGATTTGCAAAGTACACACGGATCTGAATTTTGCAGACCCGTTGACTGTAAGACCTCTCTCACATGCAAAAGCATGATCGAGCCCCAGAACTCATTGGGTGTTAGATTCATAACAATGCGAATCACATGGTGATGTGAACTAGATTATTGACTCTAGTGCAAGTGGGAGACTGTTGGAAATATGCCCTAGAGGCAATAATAAATTAGTTATTATCATATTTCCTTATTCATGATAATCGTTTATTATCCATGCTATAATTGTATTGGTCGGAGACTTAGATGCATGTGTGGATACATAGACAAAGCCATGTCCCTAGTATGCCTCTAATAGACTAGCTCGTTGATCAAAAGATGGTTAAGGTTTCCTAGCCATGGACATGAGATGTCATTTGATAACGGGATCACATTATTAGGAGAATGATGTGATGGACAAGACCCAAACTACAAACGTAGCATATGATCGTGTCAGTTTATTGCTACTGTTTTCTGCATGTCAAGTATATGTTCCTATGACCAAAGATCATGCAACTTACGGATATCGGAGGAGTGCCTTGTGTGTATCAAACGTCGCAACGTAACTAGGTGACTATAAAGGTGCTCTACAGGTATCTCCGAGGGTGTCTGTTGAGTTGGCATGGATCGAGACTGGGATTTTTTACTCCGTGTGATGGAGAGGTATCTCGGGGCCCACTCGGTAATGCAACATCACAATGAGCCTTGCAAGCTAAAAGGAAGAGTGCTACTCCTACTAGGAGTGGAGGAGGAGTAGGACTCCTCCCCCTCTAGTTCGGCTGACTCCTATTGGAGTTTGTCCTTGCGCCAGCCCTCCTCTCCCTCTCTCCTTTATATACTGGTGGATTGGGTGCTGTTTGGACACAGTTTACGGCCACATGCTACTCGTTTCACCGGTGCTCCTCTAGATCGGTTTTCTGCAGTACTTAGGCGAAGCCCTGCCGGAATTGCTCCACCGCCATCACCGGAGCGCCGTCACGCTGTCGGTGAACTCTCTCTCCTCTCCACCTCCTCTTGCTGGATCGAGACGGTGGAGATCGTCATCAAGCTGCACGTGTGCTGAACGCGGAGGTGTCGTCCATTCGGTGCTAGATCGGAAGGATCGTGATCAAGTTCATGAGACGGATCATGATCAAGTTCGCGGGACGGATCGTGATTGGATCGCGGGACAGATCGTGATTGGATCGCGGGACGCTCGGCGATTTGGATCGCGAAGAAGTTCGACTACACCAACCGCGTTTTTTAACGCTTCCCGCTTAGCGATCTACAAGGGTACGTAGATCTACTCTCCCTCTCGTAGATGCTCATCACCATGGATAGGTTTGCGTGTGCGTAGTAAATTTTTTGTTTCCCATGCAACGTTTCCCAACAAGAGTATGCATGATGTTTTGCTAGGTTTTCAAAGATTCATGTGATGTTTGGTTAGGTGTGTGTGAGAGAAAGAAAGAAAGCCAAACAAAAACAATACTTATAATCCCGGTCTCTGACATGTCCCAGAGAGAAAGGCGGTGGGCGTGACCATAGAAAGCTCATCACGTAAAGATTGACGGACGCGACTAGGCATCCAAACACTAGTGTGATATTGCGCTCTGGGCCTAGCCGTCTCCCCGCTGGAGGAATGGCTTCTATCACGACAATCTCATTCAAACCGCCGAGAGCTCGATTGTATCTTCCATCTGCGATACCCTCTTGAAACAGTCGCCAGACGACTCCGTCGTCTCACCCTAGCTCGATATCCTATCCCCCCCCCCCCCCCCCCCCCTTTCTCACTCTTAGGATGAAGCATCTACCACCTCTGTAACTCTGCATGCACTAGTCGTAGCCCTTATGCAGATACCTTTCGTTTACTGCTCGGTCAGATTTTTGTTACCTTACAATCCCACCACGTAGTAGTGGGATTGGGATTCAGGGAGAAACTCTTTCATGTTGTGAAGCGACGACGACAACCGCTCGAATGTAGCTGCCAAGCCTAGCCAAGACAGGTGCACACTAACATCGATCATGACCGAGTGTAGGTTTATAACAGCCATGTAGTGATGTAGATGGTCAAAGCTGGAGGTAGGTGAATGAAGATGCTGTATGGTGTGCGGCAATTGCATATCTCATCCTTCACTCACCTACCTTCTGCACGTACATAGCTTGATTCGCCTTTCCTTCAGTTGTACCCATTACACAAAGGCACGAAAGAGGGCAAGTTTTATTTGAGTATAGGTCACCATACATTGTACAGCGAGCAAGAAAAAAAGAAGCCGGATTTGCATGAAATGTAATATATGTATTGTACATAAGCTATATATGCTTGATCAGTACAGAACAAAGAACATTACAATGGATATCTAAGATGACCCGTCGTGCCCATGGCGCAAAAACTCACTATAGCTAGCATGCATGTCTCGATTGTGTGGAACTCAAAATTAGGTTAAATATCCGCCATATCCTATAGGAATAACATTTTTTTTAATCTCACGAAATGAATAACAATTCTTGAGCATGCCAGAATTGATAAGTTGCATGTCCTTTTCCTTCAGCATGGATGTTCTTTTACCAATCCTCTTTTGTTCATGCCAAACAGCAAAGTAATATGCCAACATTTTGAAGAAACCAGAACGTCGGCACTAGCACATAACAAAGATGGAACAAAGGAATTGCATGTGAGAACAAACCAAGCAAAACTCAAAATTAGCGGCATGTTGACAGTATGCATTACAGTGGGAAGACCACTAATATGAGAATCTATGCCTTGGGACATTCCCACACTGTTTTATTCATGCTAATCCGAAGCTTGGGCAAACTGGCTGCCACGGGCAGAGTTTTGGTATCACACAACACTCCATTCAGCATTATGTATGGTCAAAACCAAAGCGCTTTGGGGTTTCTCCCCCAAGTGACCTTGCTCCCCCTGATTTGAAACAATGGTTGGATGAACGAGACACCATGCAGTTACTAATACAACAATATTTGCTCTATGCTTAGCAATGGATGAAAAAACATGCCGACCATCACCACTCGAAACATGTGATTGAGGTGGGAGATTAGGTATGTTCTTACGTCTGTAACCCTATATCCAAACTTCAGTAGCGCAGGGTTCGTCCCAAAAATTATTTCTCAGAACTTCGGTCCTTATCCGATCGGGTAGCGGGTTGGTGAAGTGGCGTATATGGTCAAGCTACTACTAATTAAGAGTCAAGTTCATCTGGCGTTTCATGTTTCGCGGCTGAAGAAACTAGCTAGTTCCCCTATCGACCTCTGTAAGCGCTACTCTCCCAGATTCTTCCACTGATGAACTGACGATGTTGGTGCCTCATGGTCTCGCGGGTGAGAAGGTCATCCGACAGGGAAGAAGATGCTGCCCCAAGTTCAAGTAAAGTGCAAGGCGTTCTGATGGTTTTGCCACATGGGAGGAGTTGCACGCTCCGTAGTCGCAGACATGCGGGGTATGCTGGGGCTTTATGGGACGGCATTTTCACGGTGTTTCTTCAAACTGAAGCACATGTGCAAGAACAGAAGAAAGCTAAATGGGCCAAGTGAGCTGCGATGCGAAAGGAGAGTGCTCTTCGGGCCTCTAGGAAACAATCAAAGTCCTTGAAGAGCACAATTATTCAGGCAGGAGTCACTGATAAGGTGTGCTCTGAAATGTTACTAAAAAAATGTGTGCTATGTGTTAGAGTTAACCTTGTTGTAGAATTATAGTCTCATGTTTATTTGTGTTTGCATGATTTTAGTTCTAGTAGTCGATTTAGTTCTAGGTAGTTGTATGCATGTAAACGTGCCGGAGTGACCGGGTCGGCAGAGAAGACAGCACACAACGATAGAGAGGGTGCAATGTAGCGGGCGGATTGGCAGCCATTAGTTGAGTACATGCATTCACGTGTTGCCGGGACTAATCATGAGTTTGGTGATCAGAGTATTAGTGCACATACTGAAGAGGTGGCCTACGTACACAACACACGTACTGGTGGTCAAGGAAGAGTACTGATGCGGTGGTGAATTTGGATTCTGATAAAGTGGGCGCTGGAGGTGTTGCCCGCTCCAGTACCACTTTGTTGGGAGCATAGAGTTAACCCTATCCGGGTGTTACCGATCCTTTTATTGGGGAGACTATGGCGCTGCGTAATGGAGTAATCTTTGCTAATCTGTGTGGTTTCTCTCATGTGGTTATGAAAACGGACTGCATGAGGATTATTAATCTCTGAAACACTCGTCACAATAGCCTTTCTATTGTGGCACCGATACTTTTAGAAATTGAAGAGCCGGCTTCCTCTTTTTCCTTTTTTGATGTTCAACATATAAATAGATCAACCAATGTACCGGTCCATCTTTGTGTCAAATATGCATGCACACTGATGGTCATCGAAAGTTGGACTGGATCTAGACCCTCTTTCCTACTCACCAGTCTTATGGCTGATGATGCTAGTAGTTCTTTTCTTGACTAAAAGCTCTCAGATTTGAATGCAAAAAAAGAGTAGTGTCTAGCTACATGCATGTAAAGAAAATGGCCGAGCCCCGTGTGGCCGTTGCGGGAGGTTCGGCCTGTTGGTGCTGGACGTGCGTGCATGGAGTTAGTGGAGAGTGAAAGACGGATCAAGCCTATGTGTGGCTTGGCCGCGTGTACATATTTCCTTTTAAAAGCACGTTGTAATCAGTTCTGTTAGTGAGTTGATAAGAAATAGAGAAGGAGAGCTGGATAACCCGACCCGCTCCCGAGTCGCTCCCGCCGGCGATTCCGGGAGCCAACCCCCGTGCTGCCTCTTCTTGCCCCCGCCCCGGCCTTCCTCCCCTCGCCGCCGCCGGTGACGTCGCTTGCCAAAGGCCGCGTAGGTGGCGGTGGGGCCTCTTTCTCCCGCGCGCCGGAGGTCTTCCTCACGAGCGTGACCTTTCGCGGCTACGGCCACGGTCGTCGGGCCCTCCCCGGGCCCTGACCCTCCCCCCGTCGGCCGGGCATCTCAATGGTGGCACCCCCTCCCTGCGACGGCTCGTGGGGGTCCGGGCTGCAAGGTGGCTTGGGGCGGCCCCTCGGGGTCTCGGCGTGGCTGTGGGCTGTCATGGCGTGGTGATAGCTCATGTGGTGGTCGGGATCGTTTCACGGTGATGGCTGGATTCCTCCGATGTCGGCCCGTCGGTGAGCGGCCTAAGTCGGCATTCGATTCCTTTCCTTGTCGTCCAGGCTCTACCTTCGTCGAAGGGCTGGCCCGCTCCCAGCTGTGGTCCACTACTCGTCTGGCGCCCGATGTTGCGGGACCGAGCTGCAGGACCACACTCGTCTCGCGCCTGGTGTATCAGGACGGGTCGATGGAGGCCAATTTTGGCCGGCCTTTTGGGTGTTGGCGTTGGGGGGGCGCCCAGGGGCGCTAAAGGTGGGGCCTTTCCATTCGTCTTTTGGTTGGTGTAGCGTCGGGTCTTGGGTGAGGTGGTGTCAAGGTCTTGGATGCCGGGGCGGCGGCCTTGGTGGTGGTAGCGTGATGCTCATGGGCAGAGCTTGTGGCTTGGTGCTGCCCGATGACCATGGTCATGTGGGCGGCATGGTAGCTGGGGTGTGGCGTTTGGTGGGCGGTGAGTGTTGGCCGGGATGAAAACCTGTTCTATGTTCGGACGGACCAGTGGCGGCGAAGCTCGTTCCCTTCTTGAAGGCGTTGTCGCGGCTGTCATTACCCGTCGTGTGGCTCCAGGAAAAACTCTGATCCTTGGCTCAGGCGGTGGCGGCACACCGGTGTCATATCCTTCCTGAAGGCGCCTCCTTGGAACGCACGGTTCGTCGTATGCGTCTTTATCTCTTCGCGGTAGTGTTAGGGGTGGTGTTGCTACGCTCAACGCCTATGTATCCTGCCTTGGGTGTGTGCATGTGTGATGGTGGCGTGCCTTTGTACCGGGTGATGTTGATCTTTGCTTTATATATAAAGCGGGGCGAAAGCCTTTTTTGGTAAGAAATAGAGAAAAGGCAAAGGTGTGTGTGTGTGTCAAGACTCTCTGTGCATATCTTCTTCAGCCTACAGAATTGTGTATGTTCTTCTTTCTCCTTTGAAACCCAACATTATGAAATAGTCATGTGGCTGGTGGGTCTACGGCAACTTGTTGCTAGCGGTTGCTGATTAATCAGCACACTCAGCTAATCAACCCCCAATCGGTCTTACGGCGGTGACAGATAACTCCACCGCCCATCTCTCTTCGGATAGTACAATCATCTAAAATTAATTGTCCTAAATTTCTCTAGATACAAATATATGTAACACTAAAACGTGTCTACATTCGTATCTAGAAAAATTTAAGACAAGTAATGAGGAGGTCGGGCCCTTCTTCCGGTCTTTGTGTGGGGTTAGGCAAGGGGATCGTCTTTCCCTCCTCCTTTTGGACTTCACGTGCCATGACGACCATCCTCGATAAAACGAGGATGACCGACCACCTTAAGGGCGTGGTAGGTCACTGTATCCCTAGGGTGGAGTCACTCACCTATAGTATGCAGATGATATCAAGATTATGTTTTGAGGGATCTCACCTGGACATCATCAATATGAATCACCTCCTCCTTTGCTTCGAAGATATGTGTGTTCTTAAGATTAGTTTTGACAAGAGTGAGGTGATAGTCCTTGGATATTATGAGGTCGAGCAACAACTGATCACGGACAACCTATATTGCAGGTGGGCTGCCTTCTCTATAGAGTATTTGGGGATGCCTCTTTCCAATAGAAGTGTTCTTCTGAGCAAGTTTGACCCTCTTATAGGGAAGGACGCCGTGTGGGTCGAATTGTGGTGTGGACAGTTTACTTCAAAGGGAAGTAAAATGGTCTTCATTGACTCTGATATTTCTAGCCTACCCATGTATGATAGGAGGATTGCATATTCTTCCCGTGGAAGTACATACTTTGTTCGATAAAGACATCTCTCTATTCTTCCGACAAGCAATGAACGGTTATCAAAAGTACCACATGGTCAAGTGGGTTGACATCTGGTAGCCCAAGGACCTTGGAGTTGGGTATCCTTGCCTCCCATTGTATGAACATGGCCCTCATGCTGAGGCGCATCTTGTGGATCATCCGGGGGGGGGGGGGGCTTTGGTTGCAACTGATTTAGGAAAAGTACATTTGAAGTGTGCCGCTTCTTGCTTGCGCTCATATCGGAGGGGTCCTAGTTTTGAATGTCGATCGAGAAGATCAAGCAGTCAGGCAATCCAACGCGCTCTATGGATGCACCGCCCCGTGGAGCACTCTCGGCTAGCTGCCTCGGATCACGCCTATTGCCACTTCTTCGTCGGCCAGAGCTGAAATCGAGTATAAGCTTTGAGCATGGTTGAGAAATTGGATATTAATATCTATAAGGAGAATGCATGAGCTTGGATATGTTACATGATTTTGTATAAATAAATAAGTGAAGAAGGTATTCGCTAAAGAAAGCTCCGTGCATCATGGTTGCCAACATTTATCTAGTGTTGCAATACCCTAGTTTGTGGGATTCATCAAAAGCCTACGAGGAATGGGGAAGGTGGAGCATGTCCAACGGTTCTGAAGTGGTTATCAGAACCTCGCTGATAGAAGCTAGTATATTAATGACATGTACTAATAAAACATATTGCAATATCAAGCACTATAAAATGGCCTAGCATGGGAGCAAAATTGTACGAGCACATGTAAAATTCGTCCATGCAATAACCTCACCTCCAGTAACCTTGGAGAAAACTATACTCACTTCAGCGCAATACAATGGTGTTTCTTTCTATGTCAATACTAAAAAATTATTTGAGATTACCAAGAAGACACACAAACATACAACTATTCGACAAACAATACTATGCGTAAATCATGAGAAATATGATTACAAAGTCTCAGGTGGGTTTCATACATTAGTTCTAGAACAAACTAGCTGAGACTCTGTGGTCTGTCCTATCGATCACTCACTAGCTACCTTATCCGGTTTGTTTATCAGATATTTGTGGAAAATAAAAGTGTAACTTAGGATTAAGACATATTCATGTGGTATTTAGACATATGGGTGGTCCTAAGAAAGGATAATCTGAGAAGAGCAGGTGGTGGGGTTGTTTAAAATGTTGTTTTGCGACCAGGGGAAATGATACCCCCCCCCCCCTTTTTCCCTTCCTACCCATTTCTTGCCCTTATTTGACACCCGTTCTGTTTATCCTTAACCTTCCTCCGTCTAGTAGCATAAATAATTTATTCAAAAACTGGTTGGTCAGGGTTCACACCATACTAAAGGCACAAATCCGTGTGAAAGTGTGCACTTTACTATGGATGGTCGAAATGATTGTGTTTCTAACAAAACGAAGTTTCCAACATTATTGGAGGTCAACATTATTGATGATCCCATCAGCATGTAGAAGATCAGACACCTATGGCCTTTGAGTGGAACCGTTGGTTGATGGTAGCATTTGATACACTCAACAAGGTTTGATGGCGGTCTTGTAATAGGTTATATGTTTGAGTCATGTAATCATCCTATCGTCTGGTTCTTCTTGGGCCTTACTCGCCCTTTGTATTTTTCCGGATGTTTTGCTAGGATGATTTAATAAATATGGTAGTGTAGATGATGTACAAGAGAGGACAGGGTTTAACCTCCTTTTGGGGGGAAAACTTGTTGCCTACCAGTTGCATTGAATACCCATACACACACGTTGCACCTAGCCAATACTGGTAGTTAACCAAGACAAAATGGTTGAAAACCAAGTGGACTATATATGCTCTTCCCACGGTATAGATATATACTCATAGAATGTTTTCAAGGGCATAGTTCATCCAGGTTAATTAACATTTGTATGCGAAAATGAATAGATAGTGAAGAACCTCATACATATATAACACTCTCTTATCAGCTCCCTTCATATCAACTCTAGTTAGCTTTTCAAACTTGGTCCTACTCCATGTTCTCGATATTAACTGCTCCTTGCATGTACGACATGCCAGTCTTTGCGTGAGCATGGTCCTCATACCAACAATGAGGATGGTGATTATGGATAAAACACTATGGGCTTGAGAGGTATTGGGAATCTGGTTGTGCCAATATGTTGGTGCCCACATTAGATGTACAGTGATAAAATTGCCAAACTTGTTCATCAACCACTGGTTATCTACCACGGAGGCAGGAAGAGACAGCTACGCACATCATCCACTTTGCCACGTGTATAAGGATTGTGATAACAAGCTTAAATATGTCGATTTCAGATGCAGTTTATTTTCTTATTGCTCTAGAAAGTGGACCGCCTGGGTACCTGGTTGAGGGTGGGACAACTGATTGCACTACAAATGCTACACAGATTGCGGATCTGGCTTACAAAACTACCCCCCCCCCCCTAATTCTTCACCAATGTGCCCCTACTTGGTTGGAAGGGAGGTGTTCCTCAACGGCCATACAACGAGAGTCTATGTTTTTTGTTGAGTATATTGATTATTAGAAAATATGAGATAAAGTAGGATTTGTCCTACCTTGTCTTGTACTCCAAGTTGATCATGTACTCCTATATATATGCCCATGAGGCTCAAGCAATACATCAACTATTCCAATCTCTCTCTCCCTTCTAACATCCATCTCAGACAATTTCTCACTAACAAGCTGAGTTTCTAGAGTGAGAAATCTATACATTGCATCTTAACATACAAGATCCTAACAGACTTAGGTGTTGGAGATTATGTAACAAACTATATCATGTATAACAAACTATATCATGTATAGATGTTTAAGTAATAGTAGGATCTGTAGAATTGGTTGTACCAGATACTTATCCGTTGTTTGTATTCTTGCCGATCAAGCTGACCATGTATATAAATACATTAATGCCCCTAGGGGCATTTCAAGACAAACCGTTACTTCTGACTTGTATAAAGAGCGAAATATTCAATCTCTCAGCCCTCGCCATGACTACAGACATTTTTTCCCCTCACTGACACTTCTTTTAGGAGGAACAAGCGGAAATAGAGTATTATGTCCATTATCTCCACATATTCACGATCATAGTTAGCATAATGGAAGTCGGGAGCACAGGGGTGGGGGAGGGGTCCGGGAATGGAAGATACTCTCTCGCCTCTGATTTACGGTTAGAGTTGGCACAATGGCAAGTGGAAGGGGGGAGGCTGGGTCTCAACACGGTCCTTATTTTCATGTCATCAAATGAGCGGCCAGAGAGTTTGTTTCTGGACTCAATTTCGATCACACCATGTGAACTTCTTTCCGGCATAAATGCAATTAGTTTATTGCATACACATAAGAAAGAGTAGTCTTGGAGAGGGGACCACTTTCAATGTTTTGACCCTTTTGCGAAAGTTGAGCAAGATTTGAACCTGGTTTGAAAAAAAAATCGGGATTTGACCATTTTCCTACCGTGGGGTACGATAGCGGTAGGGTATACCAGCCTACTGCCGAGGCCCCTGAGGGTAGGCAACTTACCCACGTCAGAGCAGCGCAACCCTACAGCCAAACAGGCTGGCAGTAGCCTGTGCAACCCTACTGTCGAGGTGTCCGAGGGTAGGTGGGTCAAGCACTCTATTTGGTATTTATATTTTTTTTACGACATTCACCCCTACCTCCAGGGGCCTCGGCGGTAGGCAGCTATACCCTACCGCTATCAACCCTAGTGATAGGAAAAGGGTCGGATCTCGAAAAAAATTGAACCAGGGTCGGATCCAGCTCCAAGTTTGCCTAGAGGGGGGGGGGGTGTACAACTTATCAAAATTGCATCATTAATGAACATCGTGTATTAACTTCCCACTCCAACTTTCATAATTATGTACTCCCTTCGTAAAGAATATAATCGCTCTTATATTACTTGACAAAGGAGTATTAATTAAGTACTCAAACAAACATGTCAACTTGAAAGAATCTGTTGTGCACATTATGAAGATTTATTGTGGACAACCACCACAAATTTGTTTTTCGTTCAAGAACTAAACACCGTGTCCGGCTACAAAATGACATCTGCATGAGGCACACTTGTGAAGCAGGAGAGTAGGATTACGTGCCATGCTGTTATTCTTTCCTCGCATAGGCTACTTCCTACCAAGATTAATGGAGACCAAAAAGATGCAGGGTGATCACATATATATACATATGCACCCACAGATTTTGCTTCCAGGTGACTGGATGCACATGTGACATGCCGGTTCCATGCAAATGCGACAACTCGAATTTCATACCGCCCGATATCAACATGGAACCTTCAAAGTAAAAAGGATACCAACATGGGGGACAATGACACACTACAGGCTTAGGAGGTGTCAGGAATTCAAACACGCCAATAATTCATCTGCTTGAGCGGACCAATGTAAATGAGTGTGTTGTTGACGGATCTGAAGGCGCCAACATTATGTAGAGAGGGAGAAGGAAGACGTGAGAGGTAGCACATGGTTTTGTTCAAGAACGAAGGAAATTAACATTTTTTTTAATTATTGTCTACAGATCCTTATGGACACAAGAATAAATCTCAGGTTCGTTAACTAACCGGTTGCTGGAGCTACCATTCTACCTACAAAATGTTGTTACGTTCTTAATAATTTCCAATAAATTTGAATTTAAACATTAAAAAAATCGACTAAGAAGCATACGGTGGTGGCCGCGAAAGAGTCTATTCCGTTGTAATAATGAAGGTAAATGCTAAGCCTACGGGCAAATTACGGAAAGCCTACCAATCTCCCACGCACGGAACATCATTCATGTGCTAATATCGTAGATTAGTATCTTAGCCATGGAACATCATTCATTCTAGAGAACGCCACTAGCATGGGTCTACGAGTAGGAATCGAACCATCAACTCTGATTTTTGCATATTGCATATGTCAAGATAAATACTTATCTATAAGTTCTTGTTGGATTACAGTTTTCACACAAGTAATAATTGAAGGTTACCCCTTGCGTACACCCCTCAAGGGTCATTTTTGGTGCGATGAGAGCATGCCACTTGGCGTGCTCTTAACCACCGCAATGTGCATGCTGGGCCCTCCGTCAGTATTTGTTTTGTTATATTTTTTGTACTCGTTTTTGGAGTTTAGATGGATTTCTTTTAGTTTTCGCCCAAATTTGCCTAGGTTTTGAACCCAAAAAGTGCGCAAAAAATATCATTTTTTTCTTCCGCAAGACTCACATGTTTGCTTCCGTGAGAGAAACAACTATGCCCTGAAAAAATGTTTTTTTTCTTCCGTGAGAGACACGGATTTGCTTCCGCGAGAGGCACAGTTATGCCTCTCTAAAAGAAAAAAAACCTTTTTTCTACTGCAAGAGCCACAAATTTGGTTCTTTTGGAGGCACGGGTTTGCTTTCATGTGTGCCTTTCGAAAAAGAGAAAAAACATGTTTATTTTCACGTGTGCCTCTCGAAAAAGAAAAAATACTTTTTTATTTTTTGTCATGAGAGACACATATTTATTTCTCGTAGAGGCACATATTTTCTTTCATGTTAGAGTTGTTCAGTCCGTCAAGGGACCGCACACGTTTAATGTCGTGCAAGCCTGCTCTATTGGCCAGGCACCGGAGTCCGATTGTCATCCACTCCGATTCACGCAGCACGTGCGCCGGATTCTTGAACTTGACCGTGCACGTCTTCAGTCTATTGTGTGTGTGTCTCACTAGACGGACTACATTGTGGAGCTTTTTTATAAAGACACACATACACTCATGCATACATGTGCCACGAATATATGTGGCAGCATCTCCTTTTGAAAGTAGCATCCTCTTCTTTCTGAAACAAAGATTGTATATATCACGCTTCGTAAAACCAACACCGCTGTATCATGCATGTTTACTGGTGAAGGAATACATAATAATATGAATTATAATCCCTATGGCACCCATGAAAATTATCTCGTCTTTCTGGTACTCTTTGATTTTTCTATGGGACTAAAAAAAAGGTACTTCGTCCGGTCTTGCTAATATATGGTTATGCTTCTCCTCAAAAGTATCAACATACCAAACTCCACGCTTTTCGTCAAGCTTCATGGTTAGGTACGCTTCACAGTTGCAGCGTGACTCGTGTCTGAGCCTATGGCTACGTCCATCCTCAGTTAGCAACCTACTATCATGTTTCCCTTCTCTGGAACAAACATACCGCCGCAAACGCATATGATGTGACTCTGTATTGCTATACCTGACCTTATCCTTTCTAATGCTGAAACCATTATCTCTAGCATAACTGTTATAGAAAATGAACGCAACTTCTTTGAACATAGAAGTTATTTTTCTTATCTTCATGAACATATCCCTTTGATCATCTGCATGCATACTATCTGGGACTTTCTCTTTCCCGTCATCTTCTGTCACCTAAACAATCACAACATAGCCATGATTTTTACATGGTTTAACATTACTTCCATACAATATTGATCTCATACATACCTCTCTCATGTTGACCAACGACTGCGACTCTCTAGAATCAGGTGCATCTACTCATTCGTCTTCAAGGCATGTCTCCGCGTTGGATTCACCATAATAGTTGTATGCGTTATGAGATGCTGAAATTAGCCGAAATAATGAACAGAAATACGTAATTAGTTATCATATAATATTCCACAAAATTTTCAATTTGCATGGCCCAACAAAAAATTCCACTTTCCCACCTGACTAATGTCATCTTCATTTGAGACCTCGGAGTTGTTTTTCTCAATATCATCATCCACGTCCATCTATAAATTTTCAATACAAAAATATAATGTTAATGGATGCCATAAAAAACGTACAACATGATAATGCCACTCACATTAACATCTTTCCCTACTGTCGTGGTTTTATCACGGCAGATGTCCGGATTACCGAACTTGAGTTCGAAGCTATCGCCATCGTAGTGGACTCAAAGGGGTTGATCGGGACAAAGGACACGAGTTTACCCACGTTCGTCCCCTCAAGTCGAGGTAAAAGCCTGCGTCCTGCTTGTGTTGTTATTGCTTGTTGTATCGATTACAAGGGGCTGAAAGCTTGACCTAGTTTTCGATAACCTAACCTCTAAGCCGCCCCGACTCTGCCTTTATATAAGAGGTCAGAACCGTTGGGTCTTACAATTGTACAACCGGATCATGTTTACATCTCCGAGTCTATCTCTATCTTCTTACCCAAGTCATCCTTGAGACGTCTTGCACATCCGGGTCTTCGCCGTCCGGGCCGTCATCCGGCCTGCCTCTAGAGCCGCCTATCATCTTGGGCCTTCGATTGACACCTTCTCTCTTGGGCCGGCTCACAAACCAATACTATCAGCCGGAGCCTCTTAGCCGGGTCATATCACGGGGTTATATCCCCAACATTAGGCCACAGGTTGAAGTGAGCCAGCTCGTTTCATCCTTCTCTTTTAATCGTCTAAGAATCGCCACGGAATGACCTGGCGTGACGTCACGGGATCCGCTGACGTATCACCAAATCTTCGCATTTAACCACTTACTCCGAGAATCGAGGCGTCCGCCTCGGTTAGACCGGTGTCGTCGCCTGGGATTCTGCACCTTCCTCGTTCTCCTCTTAAATAGGACCCGCACGGGTCAATATTTTTCATTCCTTCCCGCTCGTGCGCCCTTTGTCTTCCTCCTGTCGCCGCCCGTTGACCCGAGCTCTGCTCCGCTCCGGCGCCGTCGCTCCTCGTCATCAACCTTGGCCGCTGCATCACCCTGACTGGTCCAGATTCTTGTCCGCCTCCGTCTCCAGTCCCGGTAAGTCTTTCCGTCCCGTAGATTAAGGCCATTATGAGTAGGGTTTCCGGTGGCTTCGCCGCCGCGCGCTCGGTCTCCGGCACGGTCGTTATGAACGCACTTCAGCGCCCCTGTGCTTCTTTGGACTGCGCTATCACCACCGCCGCCGTACACGGGCGGCCGCACACAATGCGCGGGCCGTTCGGGCTCTAATCCGCCTTTCCATTTCCTGCTGTTCATCACTAGGTCGAAGTAAAATTTATTTTACCACCTCTGTAGATCCATAATTTCGGTAGTAGTTTGTGAAAACTGTTTGTCTGGGTCTTAGCCGATTTTTCGGCTCTCCCTTCCCTGGTGAACCGCTAGACTCCCTCCGGCTCTCATCAGCCGAGCCTTCAAAATTTAGTCTTTAGAACCCTGTAAACTGTAAGCCGTAATGGCCACCTGCTTTCATTTGACTAGTCACCGTTTTCCTTTGCACAGTACTTTAAGCCGTCAGTATGACACGCGCCACCAACTCATGCAATTGGGTCGGCTCTTGCATCACCGAAGAGCATATGTCAGACCTTGTCGCTGCTGGCACCCTTCCCCCAAAAGAGGTCATCCACTGGCGGGTTCCGGGTGATGAGACCCGCCCCGCACCTAAGAAGGGGGAGGTGATAGTATTCACAGATCATATTAAGCGGGGTTTCATACCACCCGGCTCCAAGTTTTTTCGCGATATTCTTCACTTGTATAAGCTGAACCCCCAAGACCTGGCGCTGAACTCAGTATCAAACATTTGCCACTTCCAAGTACTCTGTGAAGCATACCTTCAATCTAGACCATCGGTTGGTTTCTTTCGCGAATTTTTCTATGCCAACCGCCAAACGGAGTACAAGAGCGGTCCGAGTCTAGAACTCGGAGGGATCACCATCCAACGCCGAAGGAGCATCATCTTCCCGGCTATTCAGATGCCAAGCCACCCCAAGGATTGGAACAAGACATGGTTTTCCTGCCAAGACACGTCTCCTGAGACTGAACATCGCCTGCCGGGTTATCGCCCTTCCCGGCTCTCAACAGACACGGCGCTCCCTGACCGGCTCTTGGCCGCTGATCGTGCCAAGTATGAACCAGCTCATGCCAGGGTGAAGGCTCTCTTGGCCAACGGACTGATAGGGACTGATTTGATCCGCTGCTGGGTAGAATGGCGGATCATGCCTCTGAGCCGCAGGAGCCGGCTCATGCATGAATATCCGGGGAAGTACGATAGCTCGTTGTGCTTCAGCAAGGTTACTTTGACCAAAGATGACATCTGCATGACCGTCCGAAGCCTCGTCCACAAAGCCTCCGGCTCTTGCAGCGCCATCGGCTTAGCACCCTTTTGTGCTACCAACCCGGCTCCCCTTGTAAGTTTTAATTCCTTTCCCATCCGTCTCTTGCATGCTTACTCACCCTTTTTGCTTGGTTTTACTATCTGTCCTTCCGGGTTAAATTTGCATAGGCCGACTCGGAGTTCTGGAAAAAGGAATATGTGCCTCCTCCGAAAGCAGCCAAGAAGAAAGCCGCTACCAAGAAACAGAAAAGAGGTGCCCCCCAAGAAAACTGGCTTGAACAGCCGGCTTCCTCAGACTCGGGGGTAAGATCTTAAATTTGCTTATCCGACTCCTTGCTCTTCCTGCCCCTTATTAATGTTTACTGTGCTCACAGGACGAAGTGGAGACCAGTCATGCCAATGCTCCTGAGGTAACTTACATATATTCCGACTCAGAATATTTCATCCGAAAGCCGCGGCGGGTTGTTAGGAAATTTCCTCTTTCTCACCCTCTCGCTCATCTAGCTCCCGACTTCTTCTTAAAAAAGCAACAACAGGCCGAACGTCGCCAGACCCGGAGCACCGGCTCTACCGAGCTTATGTCTAGGCTTCCCAACTCTCCAGCTCCCAAGAAACGGTCTGCCGAGGTTTATATTTCTATTTTCCTTTGATTTCTCTTTTGTGCTTAATTGTCCTCTCATTTTCCTGTTTTATTTGTTCAGAAGACCCCTTCCTCTGGCGACTCTTCAGCGTTAGTCATACCTCCACCCAAGATCAACCCTCTGTAAGTATTCAAATACCCGGCTGTTGATGCAATACCAGTCTCTTTCAAACGCTGACCCTTTATCTTGCAGTGCTCAGGCGAAACGCCGCAAAACCAACCATCCTTCCTCCAGCCCAGTCCTCGAGGATCAAGAGCTCGAACAGCCGGCCCCGGCTCAACCGGACCTTGGACAGCCGGAAGAAACTCCAGCGGAAGAGGCTCCACCAACGGCTTCCATAGAGCCAGCGGCGGACGATGTCATAATAGAAAACTCTCCAACAGCTCCTTCAAGGCCGGTCACACCCGCCAAGACTCCCACAACTCCGGATGTCATCATCACCGGGTCTGCCCAAAAGTCTCCTCTTCCGGAGCATGTACTAACCCGGCATCCTGAACCGGCTGAAACCTCACGGAAGCTTCAATTTGACTCCGCGTATGAAAAGATGACGACCGAAGAACTCCATTCTGGCTATCTGAATCGGGTCAACACCAGCCGGGATTTAGAACTCTGGCCGGTCGCTATGATGAAGACCAAATATGAGGTATGTCTCTCTTCTCCAGCCATAACCTTTCCTAGCCCCCAAGAGCCGGATTTAATCTAGTGTGTAGTTGAACGGGGTCTTCCTTGAGGTTATGCAGAAAATACCTTCGCGGAAATGTAGTAATGCAAACTGTACATTGTAGACTTTAGTATACTGCCAATTGTAGCCCCAAGGGCCGACTCAAATTTTATTTGAATCGGGTCTTTTACTTGCAACTATGCAAAGGACTCGTTGTAGCCCCCAAGGGCCGACTCAAATTTTATTTGAATCGGGTCTTTCTTAACTGAAAAGAGCCATAGTGTAGCCCCCAAGTTCCGGATCAACTTCAAAGAAGATGAACCGGAATTGTATGCTGAGACAGATAAAATTTACATTAGCCCCCAAGTGTCAAATATATTGCTTGCAATATGTTTGAGACTTGCGTAACTTTAGCGGTGAACACTTGTTTACTTTGATGCCCTTGTCTGTGTAACAGCTCATGGTTTACTTTGATATGTGCAGGATGCTCTGAACGCCGTCGGCTCTTAGCTGGCGGATCTTAAAGTTAACTTAGCTGCTCAACAGGAAGCTCGAAGCGTTCCAGATGAGAGATGCCGGCTCTTAGCCGAAGAACTTGCAAAGGCCACTGCTGAATTGGTGTCTCTAAAAGAAACAACAGAGTTGGAGAAAGCTGCTCTGACGAAACGGGCGGATGATGCCGATCAACGGCTTATCGCCGTTGACGAAGAACTCCAAGGCTTGAAACGGCATATCACCAAAATGGCTGACGCCTTGTTTGGTAAGTCATTTTGTCGTAATATGTATGTTAACACCTTTCACTGAATTCTGGCGACTCACGTACCTCTTCCGGCTTATACTGGTCCTCGCAGCCGGCAACTTGCTACGGACAGCATTCTCTCTTTGAAGGCCATCTATACCTTCACCGAGCAGCTATATTGTGGAGCCATTTTTACCATCAAGAGCGTGCAATACAAGGAGAAGATCTCCAATGCATTGAAAGGGGTGTTGGAGCTGTTCTCAACCGTGCCAAAACAAATAGATGAACTAAAGAAGTCTGCGTTCCGCCAAGGAGACATCGCAGCATTGAGCCGGGCTCTGGTCTTTGCGCCGGACCTCACGCCGGCTGAAATGATGGGCGGCTACCCCTCTAAGAAGGTCGACGGCTCAGAATTCACTAAGATGGACTATTTCAAATGCGTCAAAGACTCGCGCTTCCTGGCGTCTGTTATGGCGGAAGAAGCGGATCTGAAGAGCTATCAAGCGGCGTACGACAACGAAGACAAACGGATCCGCAGGCCTCTCTATGAATGGAAAGACTTAGCACCCGCCCGTAGTAAGGATCTTTTCCCCTGTGAGCTCAATGTCTCACCTTTCTTTGAAGGGACCTTTGCTGCCGTGTCTAACTGCAATTGGGAACTGGGCAACCTTTCAGATCCAGCCCGCGGAAGAGCCGGAGCAGGATGAGCCGGCCAACTGATGTGACATTGTAACATTCAGAGCAAAAACGGCTCTTGTAATTACCCGCCGTGTGCGGCTTGAAACTTTTTAGAAACGCCTTTGTTCCTTCTGAGAACACCTTTTGTAACAGCTTGTCGATAATATCTAAGAGTGTTTGCCGGTCGTTTCATATTATTTTGAATAGTCTTTTTCATCTATTTATCTCCGGTTGTTAAATTTGCCGACTCTTCGTGAGAGGTGCTTGTATTTCTTCATAGTCTGATGGTAAGAAACCTCTATAGACAAGCTGCGGCTGTTGACGAAGCTATACTTAATTTTTCTGAGACGTCATTCCTTCTCCCAAAGTCATTAGACTCGGAGAATTTACTGTATCAGCCAGAACGTCATGGCCCCGTCTCTTATAATACGATTCCATTGAAGAGCCGGCTGTCATAGGATAAAGTAAGCTATACCTTATGGCAAGAAGCCTCTATTGACAACGACGACTGTGAATGAGCTTGAAGCGGCCTATAGTCGGTTGTATGAAGGGTGATGTAAGCTGTACCACAATGGTAAGAAGCCTCCTTTTGACAGCAAATATTTATCCATTGTATTCAACACCGGTTGTCAATAGGTTATGTAAGTTATACCTTATGGCAAGAAGCCTCTATTGACAACCGCAACTCAAAAAAGCCTGCTATTGGAGGGTGATGTAAGCTATACCCGAAGGCAAGAAGCCTCCTCCAATCAGCGAATGTTGCATAAAGCCGGCTGCCGATGGGTTTATGTAAGCTATACCTTATGGCAAGAAGCCTCCATTCGACAGCCGCGACTAGTAATTGTACTAGCCGGCTGTGTGAAGGGTGATGTAAGCTATACCCGAAGGCAAGAATGTTGGGGAACGTCGCATGGGAAACAAAATTTTTCCTACGCACACGCAAACCTATCCATGGTGATGAGCATCTACGAGAGGGAGAGTGGATCTACGTACCCTTGTAGATCGCTAAGCGGGAAGCGTTAAGAAACGCGGTTGGTGTAGTCAAACATCTTCGCGATCCAAATCGCCGAGCGTCCCGCGATCTCATCACGATCCGTCCCGCGATCCAATCACGATCCGTCCCGTGAACTCATCACGATCCGTCCCGCGATCTCATCACGATCCGTCTCACGATCTTGATCACGATCTGTCCTACGAACTCATCACGATCCGTTCCGCGATCTCATCACGAACCGTCTCGCGATCTCGATCACGGTCCTTCCGATCTAGCGCCGAACGGACGGCACCTCCGCGTTCAGCACACGTGCAGCTTGATGACGATCTCCACCATCTTGATCCAGCAAGAGGAGGTGGAGAGGAGAGAGAGTTCACCGGCAGCGTGACGGCGCTCCGGTGATGGTGGTGGAGTGATTCCGGCAGGGCTTCGCCTAAGCGCTGCGGAAAACCGATCTAGAGGAGAAACTGTGCACCGGTGAAACGGGTAGCACGTGGCCGGAAATTCTGTCCAAAAACCACCCAATCCACTAGTATATATAGGAGGAGAGGAGAGGAGAGGCAGCCAAGGCCTTTGGGTCGGCCGAAATAGGAGGTGGGAAGAAATCCTACTTCACCTCCAATCCTAGTTGGAGTAGGATTGCCTCCTATTGGCTGATTTTCCACTTTTTGCTTTAGGACTTTCTCTCCTGCGCCATGGGCCTTTGTGGCTGTTTTCCCAGCCCAATAAGGGCTGGTTATTATTCTCCCACAGCCCATGGACCTCTTGGGGTCGAAGTACCCCTCCCGGAGGTCCTCCGGTACACTACCGGCACTCCCGGTACAATACCGATACTCCCGGTACACTACCGATGAGCCCGAAACTTTTCCGGAAACCAAACTGGGACTTCCTATATATGAATCTTTACCTCCGGACCATTCCGGAGCTCCTCGTGACGTCCGGGATCTCATCCGGGACTCCGAACAACCTTCGGTCACCACCATACATAACTCTACACTACCGAAACGTCACCGAACCTTAAGTGTGCAGACCCTGCGGGTTCGAGAACTATGTAGACATGACCGAGACACCTCTACGATCAATAACCAATGGCGGGACCTGGACGTCCACATTGGTTCCTACATATTCTACGAAGATCTTTATCGGTCGAACCTCTATGTCAAGGATTCAGTTAATCCCGTATAACGTTCCCTTTGTTCTTCGGTATGTTACTTGCCCGAGATTCGATCGTCGGTATCTCCATACCTAGTTCAACCTCGTTACTGGCAAGTCTCTTTACTCGTTCCGTAATACAAGATCCCGTGACTAACACTTAGCCACATTGCTTGCAAGGCTTGTTGTGATGTTGTATTACCGAGTGGGCCCTGAGATACCTCTCCGTCACACGGAGTAACAAATCCCAGTCTCGATCCATGCCAACTCAACAGACACCATCGGAGATACCTGTAGAGCACCTTTATAGTCACCCAGTTACGTTGCGACGTTTGATACACACAAGGCACTCCTCCGATATCCGTGAGTTGCATGATCTCATGGTCACAGGAACATATACTTGACATGCAGAAAACAGTAGCAATAAACTGACACGATCATATGCTATGTTTGTAGTTTGGGTCTTATCCATCACATCATTCTCCTAATGATGTGATCCCGTTATCAAATGACATCTCATGTCCATGGCTAGGAAACCTTAACCATCCTTTGATCAACGAGCTAGTCCATTAGAGGCATACTAGGGACATGGTTTTGTCTATGTATCCACACATGCATTTAAGTCTCCGATCAATACAATTATAGCATGGATAATAAACGATTATCATGAACAAGGAAATATGATTATAACTAATTTATTATTGCCTCTAGGGCATATTTCCAACAGTCTCCCACTTGCACTAGAGTCAATAATCTAGTTCACATCACCATGTGATTCGCATTGTTATGAATCTAACACCCAATGAGTTCTGGGGCTCGATCATGCTTTGCATGTGAGAGAGGTCTTATAGTCAACGGGTCTGCGATATTCAGATCCGTGTGTACTTTGCAAATCTCTATGTCAAACCGTAAACACTGCTACCACACTCCACTTGGTACTATTTCCAAATGGCTGCTCCACTATACGTATCGAGATTGCTACTACTAGTCATCCGGATAGGTGTTAAAGCTTGCATCGACGTAACTCTTTACGACGAACTCTTTGTCACCTCCATAATCAAGAAACATTTCCTTAGTCCTCTGGTTACTAAGGATAATTCCGACCGCTGTCCAGTGATCCACTCCTGGACCACTCTTGTACCCCTTGACAAACTCATGGCAAGGCACACATAGGTGCGGTACACAGCATGGCATAATATAGAGCCTATGGCTAAGGCATAGGGGACGACGTTCGTCCTTTCTCTTTCTTCTGCCATTGTCGAGCTTTGAGTCTCACTCAACTTCACACCTTACAAATCAGACGAGAACTATTTCTCTGGCTGATCCATTTTGAACTCTTTCAAAATCTTTGTCAAGGTATGTACTCATTGAAAGTCTCATCAAGTCATCTTGATCTATCTCTATAGATCTTGATGCTCAACAATTTGGTAGCTTTATCCAGGTCTTCCTTTGAAAATCACTTTCCAAACAACCATTTATGGCTTCCAGAAATCCTACATTATTTCCGATCAACAATATGTCATCCACATATACTTATCAGAAATTCTATAGTGCTCCCACTCACTTTGTTGCAAATACAAGTTTCTCGTAAACTTTGTATAAACTCAAAAACTTTGATCAACTCATCAAAGCGTATATTCCAAATCCGAGATGCTTGCTTCAGTCCAAGGAAGGATCACCGAAGCTTGCACACCTTTTAGCATCCTTAGGACTGACAAAACCTTCTGGTTGTATCACATACAACCTTTCCTCAAGTAAACCGTTAAGGAAACGATTTTTTGACATCCATCTGCCAGATTTCATAATTGAAAACACAGCAACTGCTAACATAATTCCAACAGACTTTAGCACCACTACGAGTGAGAAAGTCTCATCATAGTCAACTCCTTGAACTTGTCACAAACATCTTTGCAACAAGTCGAGCTTTACAAATAGTGACATTCACCATCAGTGTCTGTCTTCATTTTAAAGATCCATTTGTACTCAACGACCTGCCATCCAACGAGCAAGTCTACCAAAGTCTACACTTGGTTTTCATACATGGATCCTATCTCGGATTTCATGGCCTCCAACCATTTTTCGGAATCCGGGCCCATCATCGCTTCTCCATAGCTCGTAGGTTCATCATTGTCCAACAACATGACCTCCAAGACAGAGTTGTCATACCGCTCAGGAGCAGTACACATCCTTGTCGACCTACGAAGTTCGATAGTAACTTGATCCTGAAGCTTCATGATCATCATCATTAACTTCCTCTTCAACTAACGTAGGCTTCACAGAAACATCTTTCTGCGCTGCGCTACTCTCTGGTTGAACAAAGGTTTAATAACCTCATCAAGTTCTATCTTCCTCCCACTCAATTCTTTCGAGAGAAACTTTTTCTCGAGAAAGGACCCAGTTCTAGCAACAAACACTTTGCACTCGGATCTGAGATAGAAGGCATACCCATCTGTTCTTAGGGTATTCTATGAAGATACATTTGTCCGCTTTGGGTTCTAGCTTATTATGTGAAAACATTTTCCACACAAGCATCGCAGCCCCAAACATTAAGAAATGACAGCTTAGGTTTCTGTCAAACCATAATTCACACGGTGTCATCTCAACGGATTTAGATGGTGCCCTATTTAAAGTGAATGTAGTTGTCTCTAATGCATAACCCCAAAAATTATAGTAGTAAAATGATAAGAGACATCACAGTATGCACTATATCAATAGAGCATGACTATGATGTTCGGACACACCATCACAGCATGGTGTTCCAGGTGGCGTTTAGTTGTGAAACAAATTTCACGTTGTCTTAAGTTGTATGCCAAACTCGTAACTCAGATATTCACCTCCACGATCATATCGCGGTCTTTTTTATCTTCTTGTCACGATGATCTTTAAACTTCACTCTGTATTTGCTTGAACCTTTCAAACGATTCAGACTTGTGTTTCATTAAGTAAATATACACTATATCTACTCAAATCATCAGTGAAGGTAAGAAAATAACGATATCCACTGCACGCTACAAGACTCATTAGATTGCATACATCAACATGTATCATTTCCAATGAATCACTTGCCTGCTCCATCCAACGGGGTCCTTTAGTCATCTTGCCCAAGAGGCATGGTTCGCATGTCTCAACCGATTCGAAATCAATGAGTCCAAATATCCATCAGCATGGAGTTTCTACATGCGCTTTATACCAATATGACATTTAGCGGCAGTGCCACAAGTATGTGGTACTATCATTATTAACTTTGTATCTTTTGACATCAATGTTATGAACATGTGTACTACTACGATCAAGATTTCAACAAACCATTCTCACTTGGTGCATGACCATTGAAGGTATTATTCATGTAACCAGAATAACTATTATTCTCTGACTTAAATGAATAATCGTATTGCAACAAACATGATCTAATCATGTTCATGCTCAACGCAAAACACCAAATAACATTTATTTAGGTTCGTTACTAATCCTGAAGGTAGAGAGAGCGTGCGATGTTGATTACATCAACCTTGGAAACATTTCCAACACACATCGTCACCTCACCCTTAGCTAGTTCTCCGTTTATTCCGTAGCTTTTATTTCGAGTTACTAACATTTAGCAACCGAACCGGTATCCAATACCCAGGTGCTACTAGGAGTACTAGCAAGGTACACATCAATAACTCGTATATCAAATATACTTCTGTCGATGTTGCCAGCCTTCTTATCTACCAAGTATCTAGGGTTGTTCCGCTTCAGCGACCTCTCACCTCATAATAGAAGCACTTAGTCTCGGGTTTGAGTTCAACTTTGGGTTGCTTCACTGGAGCAGCAATTGACTTGCTATCCATGAAGTTTCCCTCCTTGCTCTTGCCCTTTTCGAAACTAGTGGTTTGATTAACCATCAACACTTGACGCTCCTTCTTGATTTCTACCTTCGCGGTGTCAAACATCGCGAACAGCTCAGGGATCAATACTTCTATCCCTGGTGTATTATAGTTCATCACTAAGTTCTAGTAGCTTTAGTGACAGTGACTTGGAGAACTATATCAATCACTATCTTATCTGGAAGATCAACTCCCACTTGATTCAAGCGATTGTAGTACCCAGACAATCTGAGTACATGCTCAACGATTGAGCTATTCTCCTTCATCTTACAAGCAAAGAATCTTGTTGGAGATCTCATATCTCGCAACAAAGGCATGAGCCTGAGATCACAATCTCTGCTCCTAGAACATCTCATATGTTCCGTGACGTTCAAAACGTTTTGGAGCCTCAATTCTAAGCCGTAATGCATGACGCACTAAACTATCAAGTAGTCATCGAAACGTGCCTGTTAGATGTTCACAACATCTATAGACGACGCTAGAGGGGGTGGCGCACCGAGCGGTGCATTAAGGACATAAGCCTTCTGTGCAGCAGTGAGGACAATCCTCAGATCACGGACCCAGTCCGCAATTTTGCTACCAACATCTTTCAATTCTATTTCTCTAGGAACATATAAAAATACAAGGGAGCTACAGCGCGAGCTAGTAATCTACAACATAATTTGCAAAGACACTTTGACTATGTTCATGATAATGAGTTCAATTAATCATATTACTTAAGAACTCCCACTCAAATTGACATCCCTCCGATCATTCGAGTGATACATGATCCAAATTCACCAACTCAAGTCCGATCATCACGTGAGTTGAGGTGGCTGCAATGGTGAACATCATTATGTTGATCATATCTACTATATGACTCATGTTCGACCTTTCGGTCTCTCGTGTTCCGAGGCCATGTCTGTACATGCTAGGCTCGTCAAGTTTAACCCGAGTGTTCTGCGCGTGCAAATCTGGCTTGCACCCGTTGTATGTGAACGTAGAGTCTATCACACCCGATCATCACGTGGTGTCTCAACACGACGAACTTTCGCAACGGTGCACACTCGGGGAGAACACAGTTCATCTTGAAATTCAAGTGAGGGATCACCTTATAATGCTACCGCCGTACTAAGCAAAACAAGGTGCATAAAAGGATTAACATCTCATGCAATTCATAAGTGACATGATATGGCCATGAACTTGTGTTTAAGATCTCCATCTTCGAAACACCGGCATGATCTCCATCGTCACCGGCACAACACCATGATCTCCATCATCTTGATCTCCATCAATGTGTTGCCATTGGGGTTGTCACGCCCTGCATGCTTCTACTACTATTGCTACCGTAGCGATAAAGTAAAGCATTACATAGCGCTTAATGATTGACACGCAGGTCATACAATAATTAAAGACAACCCTATGGCTCCTGCCGGTTGCCGTACTCATCGACATGCAAGTCGTGATAATCTATACATCACATGATCATCTCATACATCACATATATCTCATCATGTAATTGGCCATATCACATCACAACATACCCTGCAAAAACAAGTTAGACGTCCTCTAATTGTTGTTGCATATTTTACGTGGCTGCTATGGGTATCTAGCAAGAACGATTCTCACCTACGCATAAACCACAACGGTGATACACTAGTTTGCTTTTCAACCTTCTCAAGGACCGCCTTCGTCGAATCCGATCCAACTAAAGTGAGAGAAACTGTCACCCGCAAGCCATCTAGGCAACAAGTTGCGTCGAGGGAACCGGTCTCTCGTAAGCGTACGAGTAATGTTGGTCTGGGCCGCTTCATCTCACAATCCCGCTGAACCAAAATACGACCAAGGGAGGAAGCAATCTAAGCATCAACGCCCACAAACCTTTTGTGTTCTACTCGAGATCTCATCGAACCATCAACCTAGCTCATGATGCCACTGTTGGGGAACGTCGCATGGGAAACAAAATTTTTCCTACGCACACGCAAACCTATCCATGGTGATGAGCATCTACGAGAGGGAGAGTGGATCTACGTACCCTTGTAGATCGCTAAGCGGGAAGCGTTAAGAAACGCGGTTGGTGTAGTCAAACATCTTCGCGATCCAAATCGCCGAGCGTCCCGCGATCTCATCACGATCCGTCCCGCGATCCAATCACGATCCGTCCCGTGAACTCATCACGATCCGTCCCGCGATCTCATCACGATCCGTCTCACGATCTTGATCACGATCTGTCCTACGAACTCATCACGATCCGTTCCGCGATCTCATCACGAACCGTCTCGCGATCTCGATCACGGTCCTTCCGATCTAGCGCCGAACGGACGGCACCTCCGCGTTCAGCACACGTGCAGCTTGATGACGATCTCCACCATCTTGATCCAGCAAGAGGAGGTGGAGAGGAGAGAGAGTTCACCGGCAGCGTGACGGCGCTCCGGTGATGGTGGTGGAGTGATTCCGGCAGGGCTTCGCCTAAGCGCTGCGGAAAACCGATCTAGAGGAGAAACTGTGCACCGGTGAAACGGGTAGCACGTGGCCGGAAATTCTGTCCAAAAACCACCCAATCCACTAGTATATATAGGAGGAGAGGAGAGGAGAGGCAGCCAAGGCCTTTGGGTCGGCCGAAATAGGAGGTGGGAAGAAATCCTACTTCACCTCCAATCCTAGTTGGAGTAGGATTGCCTCCTATTGGCTGATTTTCCACTTTTTGCTTTAGGACTTTCTCTCCTGCGCCATGGGCCTTTGTGGCTGTTTTCCCAGCCCAATAAGGGCTGGTTATTATTCTCCCACAGCCCATGGACCTCTTGGGGTCGAAGTACCCCTCCCGGAGGTCCTCCGGTACACTACCGGCACTCCCGGTACAATACCGATACTCCCGGTACACTACCGATGAGCCCGAAACTTTTCCGGAAACCAAACTGGGACTTCCTATATATGAATCTTTACCTCCGGACCATTCCGGAGCTCCTCGTGACGTCCGGGATCTCATCCGGGACTCCGAACAACCTTCGGTCACCACCATACATAACTCTACACTACCGAAACGTCACCGAACCTTAAGTGTGCAGACCCTGCGGGTTCGAGAACTATGTAGACATGACCGAGACACCTCTACGATCAATAACCAATGGCGGGACCTGGACGTCCACATTGGTTCCTACATATTCTACGAAGATCTTTATCGGTCGAACCTCTATGTCAAGGATTCAGTTAATCCCGTATAACGTTCCCTTTGTTCTTCGGTATGTTACTTGCCCGAGATTCGATCGTCGGTATCTCCATACCTAGTTCAACCTCGTTACTGGCAAGTCTCTTTACTCGTTCCGTAATACAAGATCCCGTGACTAACACTTAGCCACATTGCTTGCAAGGCTTGTTGTGATGTTGTATTACCGAGTGGGCCCTGAGATACCTCTCCGTCACACGGAGTAACAAATCCCAGTCTCGATCCATGCCAACTCAACAGACACCATCGGAGATACCTGTAGAGCACCTTTATAGTCACCCAGTTACGTTGCGACGTTTGATACACACAAGGCACTCCTCCGATATCCGTGAGTTGCATGATCTCATGGTCACAGGAACATATACTTGACATGCAGAAAACAGTAGCAATAAACTGACACGATCATATGCTATGTTTGTAGTTTGGGTCTTATCCATCACATCATTCTCCTAATGATGTGATCCCGTTATCAAATGACATCTCATGTCCATGGCTAGGAAACCTTAACCATCCTTTGATCAACGAGCTAGTCCATTAGAGGCATACTAGGGACATGGTTTTGTCTATGTATCCACACATGCATTTAAGTCTCCGATCAATACAATTATAGCATGGATAATAAACGATTATCATGAACAAGGAAATATGATTATAACTAATTTATTATTGCCTCTAGGGCATATTTCCAACAAAGAAGCCTCCTTCCACAGCTATGTTTGGCGTAAACACCGGTTGTTAGGGTGAATAAGCGAACCCGTCGGTAAGAAGCCCCCTTCGACAACCACGACTAACATGTTAACCAGAAATGGCATAAAGCCGACCATTAGGGTGAGATAAGCGAACCCGTCGGTAAGAAGCCCCCTTCGATGGCCGCAGTTGATAAGCAACTGGAATTTGATGTACACGCTGCTGTCTTAGGGTCATGTTATGCTATACCGAAGGTAAGAAGCCTCCATCAACAACAACGCTTAACGTACTCAAACTAGGCATAAAGCCAGCTACGCAGGGGAGATGTAAGCTATACCCAAAGGTAAGAAGCCTCCTTGCAACAGTATAAGAAGCGGACCGCACAGGGTAGATGTAAGCTATACCCGTGGGCAAGAAGCCTCCCTACCATCGGTGCTTTGAAAGGGCATAAAGCCGGATGATGGACAAGTCGCTTAGCAGCAACGAATCAATTTAACTTAACTCCGTGAACCGGAGAAACTTCATCTTGATTGCAAAAAGATACATATAAGAGTTGGATTTTCGGTCTTGGTAGAGATACTACTCTATACTGACATAAATATGATATGTACAATGATGACGGCTCTCAATCGTCTATTAAGTATAATATGGCCGCAGGTGCGCGACATTCCATGGTCGCAAAGTCTCCTGACCCGCCGTGTCCGACTCATCACGAATATCAATGAGGTAGTATGACCCGTTGGTGAGGTTGCTGCTAACCACAAAGGGCCCTTCCCACGGCGGAGAGAGCTTATGCATCCCAGATTGATCTTGAATGAGCCGGAGCACCAGGTCTCCTTCCTGGAACGTCCGGGTCTTCACCATGCGGCTATGATAGCGTCGTAGGTCTTGTTGATAAATCGTCGATCTGGCTGCTGCTAACTCTCGTGCTTCATCCAAGGCGTCCAACGCATCTTGGCGTGCCATCTCATTATCCGTCTCAACATAAGCCGCCACTCTCGGTGAATCGTGCCGGATGTCACTAGGTAAAATTGCCTCGGCCCCGTACACCATGAAGAAAGGTGTAAAACCTGTAGACCTGTTAGGTGTAGTCCGGATGCTCCATAAGACGGAAGGTAACTCATCAACCCAACATCCAGGTGTCCGTTTCAAGGGGACCATGAGCCGAGGTTTAACCCCTCTCAAGATTTCTTGATTAGCTCGCTCAGCTTGACCATTAGACTGCGGATGTGCCACGGCTGAAACATCAAGCCGGATATGCTCCTTCTCGCAGAACGTCTTCATAGCTCCCTTAGACAAGTTTGTTCCATTATCAGTAATGATGCTGTGTGGATAACCAAAACGGTAGATCAACTTTTTAACGAATTCAACTGTTGTGGCCGCACCACACTTGCTAACCGGTTCGGCCTCAACCCACTTAGTAAACTTGTCAACCGCCACCAAGAGGTGTGTTTTCTTATCCTTGGATCGCTTGAAAGGTCCTACCATATCAAGCCCCCAGACCGCAAATGGCCAAGTGATTGGTATCATCCTCGACTCCTGAGCCGGAACATGAGCACGTCGGCCAAACTTCTGACAACCGTCACATTTGCGCACCAAATCTTCTGCATCTTTGTGAGCCGTCAACCAGAAAAAACCATGCCGAAAAGCCTTGGCCACTAAAGATCTTGACCCGGCGTGATGTCCATAGTCGCCAGCATGAATTTCATTTAAGATCTGTTGGCCCTCCTCTGGTGAGACGCAGTGCTGGAAAACACCCGTCACACTACATTTGTGCAACTCATCATTGATAATCGTCATGGACTTAGAATGACGGGTGATTTCTCTAGCCCGGCTCTCATCGTCTGGTAACTCGCCGCGTGTCAAATACGCTAAATAAGGAGTGGTCCAATCCGGAATAACATGTAGAGCCGCCACCAAAGTTGCCTCCGGGTCAGGAACAACCAGATCTTCCTCAGAAGGCATCTTGACAGTCGGATGATATAACACATCAAGAAAAACATTAGGCGACACCGGCTTACACTGAGATCTGAGTCGTGACAATGCATCAGCCGCCTTGTTCCTTCGACGATCAATATGATCCACTTGATACCCTTTGAAATGACCTGCAACAATATCAACCGCCTGTCGATAAGCCGCCATTCGCGGGTCTTTAGAATCCCAAGTACCTGAAACTTGCTGAGCCACAAGGTCCGAGTCGCCCAGGCATCTAACCCGGCTTAAGTTCATCTCTTTGGCGACTCTCAAACCATGGAGCATCGCCTCATACTCAGCTGTGTTATTAGTACAAGGGAACATTAACCGGAGCACATAACAAAACTTGTCACCTTTGGGGGAGGTGAGAACCACCCCTGCACCAGACCCCTCGAGCTGCTTAGACCCGTCAAAATGTATAGTCCAATACGTGTTGTCCGGCTTCTCCTCAGGCGCTTGGCATTCTGTCCAATCATTTATAAAATCCACCAAGGCTTGAGACTTGATTTCTGTACGAGGAATGTAAGCGATGTTAAGAGGACCCAACTCCAAAGCCCACTTAGCGATCCTCCCCGTGGCTTCTCTATTCTGAATGATATCTCCCAACGGGGCAGAGCTGACCACAGTTATCTGATGGCCCAAAAAATAGTGCTTCAGCTTACGGTTGGCCATGAAAACTCCGTATACCGGCTTTTGCTAGTGCGGATACCTTACGCTCAACTACAATCGCCACACTGGCTGCCCGGTTGTTAGCTGCCACATAGAGGAGTAACGGCTCTCTCTCAACCGGAGCAGCTAATACTGGCGGCTCAGTCAATTGCTTCTTAAGAGCTTCAAGTGCCTCTGCTGCTGCCTTGCTCCATTTAAACTTGTCTGTCTTTTTCATCATCTGGTACAAGGGAATGTCCTTCTCCCCAAGTCGGCTTATGAACCGGCTCAACGCAGTGATTCGCCCTGCAATGCGCTAAACATCATTAATGCACGTCGGCTCTCGCAGAGAAGTGATAGCCTTGGTTTTATCCGGGTTAGCCTCGATGCCACACTCAGAGACCAAGAAACCCAAAAGCTTTCCTACTAGAACACCAAAAACACACTTCGTCGGGTTAAGCATCATCTTGTAGACCCGAAGATTGTCAAAAGTTTCCTTTAGGTCCTTTAAGAGGGTTTCCTTCTTTCTGGATTTCACCACTATGTCATCTACATAAGCATGAACGTTACGGCCAATCTGACTGTGAAGGCAGTTCTGTACACACCGCTGGTAAGTCGTCTGGGCACTCTTGAGCCCGAAAGGCATGGAGACGTAACAGAACGCCCCAAAAGGTGTGATAAACGACGTCTTTTCCTGATCCTTTACTGTCATTTTGATCTGATGATACCCTGAGTATGCATCCAAAAAACACAAGCTCTCACATCCGGCTGTAGCATCGATGATCTGATCAATACGGGGGAGCGCAAAGGGATCAGCCGGACAAGCCTTGTTGAGGTCCGTGTAGTCTATGCACATACGCCAAGTGCCGTTCTTCGTAAGTACCAATACCGGATTAGCCAACCACTCCGGGTGAAAGACTTCAACTATAAACCCTGCAGACAAGAGCCGGGCAACTTCTTCCCCAATAGCCTTGCGTCTCTCCTCGTTGAACCGTCGTAGAAACTGTTTGATCGGCTTAAATTTCGGATTCACATTAAGATTGTGCTCAGCGAACTCTCTCGGTACACCTGGCATGTCAGAAGGTTTCCATGCGAAGATGTCCCGATTCTCACGGATGAATTCGATGAGCGCGCCTTCCTATTTGGGATCCATGTGAGCCCCAGTGATGAACTGCTTGGACGAGTTTCTCGGGTTAAAATCCACTGCCTTGGTATCATCCGCTGAAAACTTGAGCGGCGGCTCTGTCTCCGTGGTCGGTTTCTTCAGCGAGGTCATGTCCTCCGGGTCAACATTCTCCTTATAAAATTTAAGCTCCTCCTAGGCACAGCTAGCTTCTGCATAAGCCGCATCTCCTTCCTCGCACTCAAGAGCCGTCTTTCGATTGCCATGAACCGTAATTGTGCAATTTAAGCCGGGCATTTTGAGCTGCAAATAAACATAGCAAGGCCTAGCCATAAACTTGGCGTAAGTCGACCGCCCAAATAATGCATTATAGGGACTCTTGATTTTGACCACCTCAAACCACAAGGTCTCCACCCTGTAATTGTACTCATCGCCGAAAGCCACCTCCAAAGAAATTTTGCCTACGGGGTATGCCGACTTACCTGGCACCACACCGTGAAAAATAGTGGAAGAGGGTTTAAGATCCTTATCTAGCAGCTTCATTCGCCGGAAGGTGTCATAGTACAAGATGTTGATGCTGCTGCCTCCATCCATGAGCACCTTATTCACGCCGTAACCATGTATCTGAGGGGCCACCACCAAAGCCAACCGGCCCGGGTCGTCCACCTGTGGCGGGTGATCCTCTCGGCTCCACATTATGTCATATTCAGACCAAGGCAAATAACGTGGGAGAGCCGGCGCAACTATATTAACCGCTCGCCTTCGCAGCTTCTCATCTCGTTTGCTGTGACGAGTCGTAAATACATGATATTGACCGGAGCTGAGCTGCTTCGGATTACTCTGGAACCCAGACTGATTGCGCTGCTGCTGCTGCTGATTGTTATGGTTGTTGCCAGGGTGTTGTTGATGCCCCCCTTGGTTGTTCTGACCCAGATGCCCAGCTCCTGAGGCGCCGGCACCAAGTCTAGCTCCTGAGCCGCCGGCCGGTCCACCGCCCTGATTATTAGGCGGCTGGGAGTGCTGGTTCTTAAACCTATGCATGATAAAACAATTGCCCCACGCATGCGTCGACGGCCTGTCAGGCGTGCTGTGTTCTGGGCAAGGCTTCCTGAGAGCCACTTCTAAGTTGAAAGGGGCCCTGTTTCCACGTTGATACGGCTTATACCGTCCGTTCGTCTTAGGAGCATTTGGCCCTGTGTTAGCATTCGCCACCAGCTCTTACCCGCCACCAGCGTTCTTCTGCCTGCTCTGATTCCCATTGTTCCCAAAGTTCTTGCCTTGGTTGTTCTTTTTCCCCTGATTTGACTTTTCCTCATCTGAACCCGGATCTTTGGTGTTGTCCGAGTCGGCATACTTCGTCAGAGCTGTCATGAGCTCTCGCATATCCTGACACGTGCGTTTGAGCCGGCCAAGCTTCTGTTTCAGCGGAATGAAGTGACAGTTCTTCTCCAAAATGAGCACCGCTTGAGCCGCCGTGATCTGCTCTGATGAGTGAATGATGGTCGACACCCGCCGGACCCAATGATGAGCCGACTCATTCTCCTGCTGAACACAATGATCTAAATCCACAATGGTCATAGGTTGCTTGCAAGTCCCCTGGAAATTTTTAATGAACTTCGCCCTTAACTCAGCCCAGGAGCTTATCGTATTGGGCCGTAAGCCCTTTAACCATGTGCGAGCCGGACCCTCAAGCATCATGATAAAGTACTTTGTGAAGACCGCCTCACTGACGTCCAACATCTCCATAGCTAGCTCGTAGCTCTCGACCCAGGCCTCGGGAGGGAGATCTGCTGTGTAATTTGGAACCTTACGGGGTCCCTTGAAATCCTTGGACAACCTCTCGCTCCGTAGAGCCGGAGTTAAGCATGGAACTCCCACGGCCCTGGCGCTACCAATGGCTCCAGCCTCCATTGATACCGAGTGTCCAGGACTCGGATGAATCATTGCCGCCTCTTCTTCTCGTCTGTTCCTTGCTCTGTGCATGAGGGCCTGCGCGTCTAAAACCGCTCGTCCCCCTTCCGGCCCACGATGCGGACCACTGTTGGAAGCCGCCGGCGACTCATAGCACCGGCTGAAGCTTGAACTATGGAGAGGGGTAGAGTGGACTAGGCTCCGGCTGTGAGTGTATTTCTCCTGTTGAGCCACGGCCGTCTGTAAATATCCGATGGCACTCCGTACCTCCTCTGCGAAGGGCGCCTCGTCTGGGATAGGAATTGTTCCGAGCCGGGTAGCCGCCGCCACCATATTCTCGGCCGGGTTAGAATAATGACCCGCCGGTGTTGCGAACCCTCCGGGTTTGGCCACGTGAGCCGTTGCTCGCCCTTCCTCAGGGGCAGCTGCCGCTCTCCCAGAGCCGGGGGTGTTGAAGAGATTCCTCGCCTCGTAGCGCTCCGGTAAACGAGATTGATGCCTCCTGCGGTGCACAGCTACTACAGAGACTTGTTCTAACCCCAAACGGAAAGCGTCGGCTTTGAGTCGTGTCGCCTCTGCCTCCATCTGATCCTTTAACTCAGCTATCCTCTAACACTCCTCGGCCATCCGACCCTTGATCCTTGCGATCTCCGCATTCCGAGCCGCTTGATTGTCTGGTGTAACCTCCGTAGCCATCAAAACCTCAAGCTCATCCATCAATTCCACGAGACCCTGAGCCGGCAGCTGTGGGGGCGGGTTAGCTCCTGACCCGGCCGCTCCTGGCCCCGCCATGAACACCGCCGCGTGAATCGGCTGCTCAAGCTCGCCTGACTCGCCGCGCCCTGACTCGGGGCATGCGTCACCGCAGCCCCCAAGGCCGCCGTTGCTGAGCTGGTACACAGATTCTGTTTCTCCACTCGAAGACTCGTCTTCGGAGTGCACAAGAGTTCCTTGAGATCCGGAAGGTTCCAGATCCATACCTTGAGTAAAACCCACGAAGACGTGCTCCTGAACCGGACTGACAAGGGCAGGGCATACCTTACATGCGGGCTGGAGACGCCGAGCCGGCTCGACGATGTTGGTGCAGACATCCGGCCCGGGTGCAGATCCGTCAATCTTTCCGATGAAACCTGGATTCCGCCAAACGGAACCCGGAAGCCGTACTCCACGGAATCAGCATCAAGCCCCCAGCCGGCGTCGTCGATGTAGAGCCGGCCGCGGCGACTCTTGCTCATCCTCCCAACTACGTATCCCTCGAGCCCTGGAAGGGAGCCCTTTGAGAATTCAACACCACCAAGCGCAAGCTCCACGGTGGGCGCCAACTGTCGTGGTTTTATCATGGCAGATGTCCGGATTACCGAACTTGAGTTCAAAGTTGTCGCCATCGTAGTGGACTCAAAGGGGTTGATCGGGACAAAGGACACGAGTTTACCCAGGTTCGGCCCCTCAAGTCGAGGTAAAAGCCTACGTCCTGCTTGTGTTGTTATTGCTTGTTGTATCGATTACAAGGGGCTGAAAGCTTGACCTAGTTTTCGATAACCTAACTTCTAAGCCGCCCCGACTCTGCCTTTATATAAGAGGTCAGAACCGTCGGGTATTACAATTGTACAACCGGATCATGTTTACATCTCCGAGTCTATCTCTATCTTCTTACCCAAGTCATCCTTGTGACGTCTTGCACATCCGGGTCTTCGCCGTCTGGGCCGTCATCCGGCCTGCCTCTAGAGCCGCCTATCATCTTGGGCCTTCGATTGACACCTTCTCTCTTGGGCCGACTCACAAACCAATACTATCAGCCGGAGCCTCTCAGCCGGGTCATATCACGGGGTTATATCCCCAACACCTACGTTACCATTCTCTGCCGAATCTCCACGATCTGAATTTTCATCATCTGGCCAATCATCTATCCAGTCTTTCAGTAGTTTTTCAAACTTCATATCTACCACGATATCAGTTAACTCACTGTCCGCCATTTTTCCTACAACAAATAATAAGTATCATCACATGTTCAAACAATATCAATTATGAAATAGACAGCACATACCACGGGATTGTGAACGTTAAGTAAACTACCCCAACCGAGGGAGTTCAGATCGTGCACACAACCAACGCCAACAACCTATGACCACCGATGGATCTTCCCCTGTCTCCAGAGCGGTCGCCGGCGATAAGGTACGTGAACCGTAGTAAGGAAGATGCCCATGGCACCCGTCTTGATCACTTTGGACCACGAGGAGGAGGACTGCCGAAACTAGATAAGTGATAACATGCGTCGCCGGATACTTAGGTTGGCTGCCACAACAAATAACGATAGCCGTCATGCACACGGTCGATGGCAACCGAGGCTAAGTTAACCCTAGACAGAAGAAACCCACTTTAGCCGATGTCATCACTTTGTAAGACGAGGAGCAGCTCTACAGGAACAAGATTCGTGATCTCCTAGGCCTCCGGTAGCTAGGTTACCCGCTACCACGACAACGGTGGCAGTTTGTTCCATGCCGTCGCCGCGAACGAGAGAAATATGTGTGGGTGGGTGTTCGTGAGCGAGATGTGGTACTTGGGAGCGCCGGAGGTTGACTACGGTGCCGCGCACGCTGTCGGGCGAGATTGCTGCCGACGAGTTCGCCGCCGCCGATATACAAAGAACCTCAACTAGGGTACCGCATGAACGATGGAGCTGTGTTAATGATGAAGGTGCCTCGCGTTAATGATGGAGCCGCGGGTCGTACGTGGTTGTGGGGTCGTGGGATCTTTTTTTTCGGGGGTAGGTAAGGTATGGGTTATATGGGTTATACGGGGCTTGGATATGGTTTATACGGGGCTTGGATATGGGTTCTACGGGGCTTGGATATGGGCTACGACGGGCCGGATAAAATAAAATTGGCGGGGTCAGGAATACCCCTCCGAAACCGAACGAGGAGGAAGCAGGGAAGCAGGCCTCGTCAACTTGAAATAATGAGCTGTGAACATTAAGAAGACTTATTGCGGACAACCACCATAAATTGTGTTGTTATTCAAAACTAGGAACCATGCCGGCTATAAAATGCTATCTCTATGAGGCACACTTGTCATGCAGGAGAGTAGGATTACATGCCATGATGTTATTCTTTCCTCGCATAGCTAGGGTACTTCCTACCAAAATAGATGGATATAAAAAATGCAGGGTGAGGACAAATACACACACGCACCCACAGATTTTGCTTCCAGGTGCCGGCCTCATCTCCAGGTTCCATGCAAATGCAACAAATTCGAATTCATACTGTCGGATATGAATATAGGGGAGGATGTCACACTATGGGCTTAAGACGTGTCAGGAATTCGTATGCGCCAATAGCTCATCCGCCTGAGCGGACCAACGTGAATGATAACGTTGTTGACGGATTCGAAGGCACCAACATTATATAGAGGGAAAGAAGGAAGACAGGAACTTGCACTTGGTTTTGCTGAACAACGAAAGAAATTAACAAATTTCTTGAATTATTGCCCGCAGAAAGATACAGAGACAAGACTAAATCGCAATGATATTTTCGTTAAATAGCTGGTTGCTGGAGCTACCTTTATACCCGCAAAATGTTGTTACTCATAACAAATTTCAACAAATTTGCGTTTAAACATTTAAAAATTGACTAAGAAGCATATGATGGTGTTGATATAATAAGGACAAATGATAAGCCTACGGGTAAATTACAGAAAACCTATCGATCTCCTCCATGTACTAAGAGCATGCTTACTGATAAAAGCAACAATCAATTATAAGAAGTTGTCATGTAATTTAGGACAACCTCCGACATATACACTAGTTGACCCACCTTATAATCTTATAAAATGTCTTCAGGCTTGTGCTGTAGCTGGCTAATAATCTGCATCTTGTTTATTTTCTATCTCCTTCAAAGCAACAATATAATATTTAAATCCTTATAGTATATGCTTATGTCACATTGTTGTACTTTCTACTATCACAAAATAATGTCACCAAACTCGAGAGAAAAATAAAGCCAAAGTCACACGAGAAGTTATGCGGTCGACATGGAGAATTCCATTTGAAGAATAAGCTTTTAGTCCGTCTGCAATCTATTTTCCTACTAATAAAGGAAGTTTGTGTGATGTACCAACGGGCCATTGAATCGGCAGTACATTTCCGAACAACTGCTATCTCTATAATTAATTCATCATGTTTCGTGGTAATAGTTTTTCAGAACAACCATTACATACGCGATTTGCGAAGAAGCAAGCCTCCATATAAAACGAGCATGCAGCAGAAACACACTCATACTGGCCTCCATTGCCTCTGTTTGGTCTCTGATGCACTCATGCACACTTCCTTTTCTTAGTTTATTTGTACTTCCTCCGTCCCAAAATATGTGTCGCTACTTTAGTATAAACTTTGTACTAACTTAGTACTAAATTTGCGTCATTTATTTTGAGACAGAGGGAGTATCATCCAACTAGCTATAGCAAATATCTTTATTTTAGAGACTTACATACTGGTGTAATAGAATTGGGAGGTATCATGAAGCCATACATGAGCTAACGAATGAACTGTCTCTATTTTAGCATTTCAGTCTGCGGTGCCAAGTTATAGTGTCCAATATGTCCTCAGTAGTTAGGTTCTTGGTAGATAATCGGTGCCGCATTTTTTTATGGGAACAGTAACGCTCTGAACATCAGAAAAATGGTGATGCGGCTGGAATAACTTCAGAACTGAACCATATCCAGCCCAAGACTGGACCCGGCTTTCCCTTCACATGCTCGCTTATCCGGTAACAGATGTCCTGAATTTTGTGCATAGCTGTTCAAGTAACCATTGTGCCTATCTTGAACCCTAGGCGACCGAAATAGATATGCCTGTCTGAGAGGGAAGGTTTTTTGGATATAGTATTATTATTATCGATGGAATGTTTATATACTAAAGGGCCCCAATTTTTCATTTCGCCCTGGGCCCTCGAAATCTCAGGGCCGGCCCTGGACATACCAGTCAGGTATGTTGTGAAATAATTTTGGATGTTTCCGGAATGTCTAAAGATGAAATTTGGCGGTTGTATTCATTGATCTCACCTAATGTGAGATCCTATACTAGTCTCCCCCGTGTAACATTGCACTTTCAACATCTTTTTTCTATTTTGAACTGGACACTTTCTTATCTATCTTAAACGGTGGAAGTGTGGTCATTAGTCGAATAGCATGTAAGCTTCTACGAGCTTCAAAATTTCCTCTATCAACTCGCGAATATGCAAAGCTTACATATCTTTTATTGATAGAAGGATACAGAAAGAGTAAAAAAGATATAACACATGTCATGAACGCAAACCGGCGTGGCTATGGTCACCCAAGCATAGAGACAAATGATGCCCAGCCCGAACAGAAGAAAAACCATATTTGAACCCACTAAGACTAGAACTGAGGGGCCAGCCGCTATGGCGTCGATCATCTCCAAAGCCAACACTAGAGACGCCGCGAGCGAGCAAGATAGCACCCTCAAGAAGGGAAGCACGCCAAAATTTCCTCTGTCAACTCCTACGGGCTGAAATCTACAAGAGAAACCTTCTTTGAACTTAGTTTTTTTCGAAAAGGTCGCAGGCGGGGGGGGGGGGGGTTATCCACCTGTATATTTCATTCGATTTTTGGAGTACCCCAACGGGGGGACAAAGTTTTGCAAGAGGTTCCAAGCATCGGAAGGTACAAGGGGCTAGATCACGGGGAACCATTGGGTAGTCACGTGCCTGATCTTCGACGGAAATTTTTCTTTCAATAGGGCAGCGTCTTCACGACACGTCAGCAAGGAGAGCTCTAAACACGGTTGTTGTTCCCTAAATGCAATCCCGTAGCGATGCTTCCACAGATTCTAACAACACAATAGGGTAAATGTGGGAGCCCATTCTCGAAGTAATGCTACACACGGACGGTTGAACGACCAACATGCATTGAGGTCGATGGCCCATCTTAACAGGCACATATGTGGAACATGATGTTCAGATGTGGAACATGAAAGACCAACATCCAGGCCTCCCACACTCCTCGAAAGAGCAACCTCCTTCACGGTGAGGAGTGACGACTGGCTTCCCGAAGAGAGCATCGCACATTTGAATGCACGCTTGCACTAGCAGCCAGCCAAAAAAATTGACCCGAGAAGGGGCATGGCATTGTCTGACGAAGTTGATAAAATACATGTAGGCCCCACTTAAGGAGAACATACAGTAGAGCTCGGACACCACCAGGCCACCTTCATTGTTGCGCGTGCCACCGCGATAGCTCACGATGGTCCGGGATCTCCGTCAGCTGCATAGCACTGACGACTACCGAGAGCTCCTAGAGCTTGTGTTTTGTCGCGCAAGATGGACACGGCGCGAGCAATGCCCGTATCCCATCTGCCGCCAAAGGAGTTCACATGCTCCCCCTCTACTCATCATGCATATGTCTATTATGAAAAGATTGTCTTGTGTAGCTTAGCATCCAATCCATACCTCCATTCCTACAAAATTGTACCAAAGAGACAAACTAACCAACCATACCCAGATTTGTGTCTATCATCTTTGGTTCTGTATCAAACAAGAATAGATAAGAAGAGTGGGAATACCCGCAAACCGTCTAGACAATAGGAATACTCGTAGACCGACTGGAGAGGGTGAAAAAAATGAGGGAATAATATGTGCTAGATGGGAGCCTTTGTCGTTGCTGCTACCATGGATCCAGAGCTCAAGGGAGAGGGGCTCTATGAGAGGATGAGCAGCGGGACGGAGACCCACGGGTGGAGGGGCCCGTCGCCGTCGCAAACAAGGTTGAGGTTGGAGGCGGAGACAACGCCCACATCTGTCCAAAGCTTCTTGGGCACCTCGGTGAGGGCCTCACCGTGGGGTAGGTTCCGCGCCGCCATGAAGCCGAGCCTCCCTTTTTGGCTAGATCGCCGCACATATGGCTCGACACATCCCTTCCTTCATCCCGAAGTGGATATTTGTCATCCTTTCGGCTCACCCCTTGGCCTCTTGTCTCTGATGCGAGTGGGCGAGAGAAAGGAAGGAGGAAGGAGATGGTGTGCATGGGGCAGAGAAGTGGGTTGAATCACTGGTGCATCTGGAGCGGGCTACGAGCATATCTGGCGAAGGGATAACCGTGTGCTGCTCAGTCTCTACTATTTGATGTATAGACTTTCCATTTAGCATGACAAAGATTTTAATTTATACTAAACTTTTTAACTTATTTATAATTTAATTTATCTAACATTAATGTTGACTAGAATATTTTTATTATCCAGTTACGACATATTATGTTCCTAAATTGAATTTTTATTTCGTAGTTCAATTAATCATTGTTTCATAATTTATAGATATTGGTCTTAAAATAGATATTTTGTTAAGCGAAGCCCATTAGGTGAGAGGATTAGAAATACACATAATCCAAACCTTACACTAATTAATTCATGACAATTGCTCAAACCATAGTGTATATATAGTCAAGATTTGCTATTTCATCATGTGAAATAGTTATTCTCAATTGATGATTGCATACAACTAGTTACAGAATTTTGTGTATGCAATTTTAGATACAAAAATGTTTTTTAAATATGAAGTTGTATATCATTTCAAATTTTCAATAATGTGCATTCACTTAATTGGTTGTTGCTTAGATAATTGGCGTATAAGATCATGAACATAAAACAATTGTTTATTTGTGGATGAGAAGTATGCACTCTCATATGTATATATACGTTTACGGTGTTTATTTTCTAGTTTGAGGTTTTAGGTGTACCATGAGATATGATCAAATAGAAAGCTCTACACATACACGGTGTTTACGAGGACCTCATCAACAAATAGTTGGTATTACACGTTTTACTAGTGTTTTCCTGATCGAAGGTGTGGTGGATCCCTTATTGACAATATATTCTCATCTAAATACTCAAAATGTTAGACTAAGATGGACAATGCACTTTTACTTTGACAATCATACGGTTCAATAATTAGCTAGCTCTTTGTCTTTTGGGTCAAGTGACATAGATGCCATTTAGCAAATTATTTAAAGAATTATAGTTCATGAGTGTATACCGGTAGACTTGAATCCATGCCATGGTCTATTAAATCCTCAAATATCATGGCTTATAACAAGACAAAAAAAAGTACTGAATTTTACTATGTTTGACCTGCAACTCAATCTGAAAAACAACAGGCGCACCGATTTGATGGCCCAACAATCAGACCTAGTCAGATGGGCTTGCACGACCCACCCTAGGCTTAAGCGTGTGAGGAACAGGCTGTGACATATCGACCCGCTTGCTGCACCCCCAGCCCAGACATGACCCTCTTAGTAAATGGGCGGGCCCGACTTCACATTTAGCCTGCTGATTTTGTTTTTGTTTTGAGAAGTAGCCCTCTAGGTTGTTGACTAAGTGACTAAATGACTTGGAAGAGCAATTAAAAACAAAAGGTCCTCTGTTTGTATTGCCTGCCAAGTCAGCCTTTATAACAGGTGGTGTGGTTTTCTCCCCGCCCCATGTCAATGTCGGGAAAAAAAAGTCCACAACATATGACTGTGCATCATCTACTAGTTCTGACATGTGCCATCAGAATTTTCAGATGTTCAATGTAAAATGTGCCTTCGGATTGTTAATTGTTTTAAGGAAGCAAAAAATTTAATATATCTACATTAATTTGTATAAAATGGACTTTCAATTGAGAAGTTTGATAGAAAGCATGCACTTCTATATTCAAACAAAGCAAACTTTTAAAATTTACCCAGACATTTTTACGATTTTGAGCTTTAAATGTTAACATATTTGTAATACCCATAAAAGTTGATAATAGCCAATAGTTAGTCGATTGAATTTGTTGGGTATTTACAAACATGTAATTGGTTCCATACAAGTCTCTAACTTGTTCAAGACTCAATTGATTTATATAATGGCAAATTTCGATTTGTAGAACAAACAGGCTTGTGTGGTGTGGTTTTTTTGAGCAAAACTTGTGTGGTGTGGTAGTTAGAGCTCACTCACAAGGAGCGCCCACGAGCCAATCCTATTTGCGGCCCATGGGCGGCAAATATTCAAGGCTTTGTTGAAGCGAGTCACCACTTGGGCCAGCCCACGTTCAGATTTCCGTAACTGCTTTCCTTTGCTGTTTCCTGCGGTTTTTTTGTTTTTCTTATGTGGTCCAGTTTTTTTATTTTCCCTTTCTGTTTCCTTATTTTATTGTTATTATATAAATAGTTCACCATGTGTTGAAAAAATCTGCATCGTATATTATGAAACAGCTCGCCTTGCATTGAAAAAATTGTTCACCGGATATTATGAAATAGTTCACCTTGCATTACATATGTTGCAAAATGTCATTGTGTTTTTAAAACTTGTACATATACCACAGAATGTTCATTGTGCATTTGAAATTTGTTGTGTGTTTTTTTTTAAAGTTCACTATATGTTAAAATTTGTTCAATGTTTATTCGAATTTTTTCAGCGTATATATTCATAAAATGCTTGAAATAAAAACTTGGCCAAAAACAAAGGGGACGGCACAACATCGTTCTGCTACAGTAACGAAAAGCTACAGTGTTCCTACGTTGCCTTTTTAAAAGTTATAAATTATATCCAAATGGGCCGGCCCAATTGGATCGCCCCTGTGGGAAGCCGCAGCTCCGTGACGCACAGGGGCGTCCTATAGGGAGTCTCTGTCGCATGCGCCGCCCTCTCCTTGCCGGGATTACGCCAGGAGACCCCAACGGCGACTTGGCTTTCGCAGCGCCGTCTCCGCCACCGGCCGACGGCCGACCCGGCGGCGATCTCTTTAGAAGCGTCACTTCGGGGAGCAGTCTCGCCGGATCCAGCCGCCTCTTCTCCGACGTCGCCAGCCGGAATCAGGTTTGCACTGCACCGCGTCTCCTGAATTTATACACCGGCTGATTCCGATTCTGAAGAGCTCATGCCTTCTTGTGAGTGCGAGGTGCTATATAAATTGCTACTGAATATTGGTAAATTCGTACGTAGCTGTTGGTTAATCTCACAATCAGTTAATAGTTTGGTTTTACTGTAACAGTTAGACGATCCCTCGGTCCGAAAGCACTTGTCAGAGAAATAGATAAAAAATGAATGTATCTAGAACTAAAATACTTCTAGATACATCAGTCAGTTTCTCCCACATGTATTTCGTAGTTAGGCTCATGTTGCAGTAGATTCAGGTTGCTTGGCATGCATATATATATATAACTGCAGAGTGGCGAACTAATGGTGGAACTCGAACTAGGGTGATACTATTACTGCCACTGGCATTTTTCACCATGTATATATATAGATGCATTTGCGCTCAAAATCATCACCTAAACGTATATTGTGCGACAGTTTAGCCACTGCTCACTTTCTAGTGCAAGGTCGCACATCAGCTCAAAAGTTCAGTACGAAACAACACTCTGTCCACACAATAAAAAGTAAAATCGTTCTATTGCGATGGCCTTGTGGTATATTCAGCATTAGATCGATGACAGTTTCTTGGCAAACTTATAACTGGAAGGAAATAATAAAAAAAGTATGACGGGTGGAATAAATCATAAACTCGCAGTTTGGAAATTACTCCATTCCTGGTCCCTGAAAAACAAATAGACACTCAGGTCGGTCTGTTCAGTGAGTGAGTCTTTGGTATTTATGGTGGTCCCCTGATCATGGATTGGTGCCTCATTTTTTAGCTTCTCATTTATATTCATGCCAAGACCAAGACCAAGACTTGGAACATACTGTAGACATTCCTTGCTTCAAATTAGGGGTTCTGTACCATATGTATGCTCGAGTTAACATCTTTGTGACATAACTGAGACACAATGATATTGAAGTAACAGATTCCTTGCCAACATTTCAGGCACAGAGAAGTTAACATCTTTACGGCTCACCGGCTCCGACCGCACCCTGCTGCCTCTTCGCCGGCGTCAGGGCAGCCGCTGGAAAAAGGTTTGTGCCACGTCTTCCGGTTTTATAATTAGCTGATTTAATAGGTGTGATGTGAGGCAGAGCATGATAACTCGCGCCGATTCAGATTCTGAAGATGTTAGCCTGCTAAATGCCACCGATATTTGGTAATGTCTAGCTGTTAATCTGAAAATTAGTTAATAGCTTGTTTTTACTATAACAGTTTGTTCATAGTTAGGCTCATGTTGCACTAGATTCAGAGTGCTAGCTGAATGCAGAGTAATGGGACCCTTTTATATAGACAATTGCAGAGTGATGAACTGATGATGCAAATCGAATTAGGATGATACTATTACTGCCACTAGCATTTTTCACCTTGTTAGTTGAGATCTGATAGTTACAGAGAACCTGATTGGTCTAGACTTTGGTCGAGGAAATTCTGAATCGGATTTTTTATAATTTTTGTGTGGTTCCTTTTCTTTTGTGCGCAAGATACATATATCTGTTTAAGCTGCAGATTATGTACCACATCTATGCTGAGTTACCGTCTTTCTCACATAAATGAGACACAGTAATATGGAAGCAGCAGATTTTGCCAACACGGCGAAACGCTCAAAATCATCCGTGTTAAATAGGACAGCAACTACAATCTCACGCTCATAATCAGTTATAGCATGTGTTTGTTAATTCTGTAATCAAATAGTCACCTAAATGTCTGCTTACCCACTGCTCACTGTTAACCGGACTGTAGGCAGTACTAGGATGAAACAGTTTATGGCAAACTTATAACTGGAAGGAAAAAAAAACTGTATGACGAATAAATCATAAACTCACAGTGTGGAAATCACTCCAGTCCTGGTCCCTGGAAGACCAAGAAACAAGAGCAGACTCAGGTCTGATCTGTTCACTGGGTGAGTCTTTGGTATAAATGATGGTCCCTTGATCATTGTTTGGCGACTCATTTATATGCATGCCAAGACCAAGACCAAGACCAAGACTTGGAACATAATGTAGACCATACATATATTGCATTTCTGGGTGAACTCAAGATCAGCACCTCTCTCTCCATTCCATTGTCACTCCCATCCGCTGCCGCCTCTCTCGTCCAACCAATATGACTGCTGAGCTTGGGCATCTCGCCCGAGCAGCTGCAGCAATACTTTGTCTGTTGATTTTCCCAGTTGCACCATCGGTTTGCCTTTCTCAAGCCAGGATATCCGGTGGGGATGGAACCTGCATCGGCAGCGAGCGAGACGCGCTTCTGTCCTTCAAGGCAGGCCTTCTGGACCCTGGTGGCCGTCTCTCGTCATGGCATGGCAAAGATTGCTGTCAGTGGGAGGGAGTCCGGTGCAGCAACAGAACAGGCCATGTTATAATGCTCGACCTCCGCAACACATATTTGCTTCAGCCTAGCACGAGCATCTACGACACCTACAGCTACAGGGCTGGCCATGACAAAGTCGACTGGACCAAGAGCCTGAGCTTGTCGAGAGATGAGATGAGCTCCTCTTTGGCTGCTTTGCAACAGTTGAGGTATCTTGATCTGAGCTCAAATGACTTCAATGACACAGGCATACCCGAGTTCCTGGGCTCTCTGGAGAACCTAAGGTATCTGAACCTCTCGTCGTCAGGTTTCGCTGGTAGAATACCTTCCCAACTTGGCAATCTCTCACATTTGAAATATCTTGATGTTGGCGGTTCTTTTGGTGATCTGCATACAGAAGATCTTGCATGGTTATCACGCCTATCATTGTTGAGTAATCTTGACTTGAGCGGAGTGGACCTCAGTCCTGTGCAGGATTGGCTTCGCATGGTTAATATGCTGTCTTCTTTGGAAGTGCTTCGCTTAAGATTTTGTGGCCTTACTAGTGTTGTGTCTTCTACACAACCAACTTTCGCACATCTCCAAGTCCTCGATCTATCAAAAAACTGGTTTAACGCATCACTGGAACACAACTGGTTCTTCTGGGATCTCACAAGCCTCAAGGAACTTCACCTCTTTGACTGCGACTGGCATGGACCTATTCCTGAACAACTGGGAAACATGACATCCCTTCAAGTCATAGATTTTAGTGCAAATGATCTTGTGGGTTTGATACCAAGCAACTCAGAAAAATTGTGCAATCTGAAAGTGCTGCTTTTCGATGGTATCAACACTGAAGCGAGTGTTGGGGAGTTCATGAATAGATTGCCAAGGTGCTCATGGAGTACATTACAAGTACTATCAGTGGGGTGGACAAATATGTCCGGAAAACTACCAAGCTGTATTTGGAACATGACCAGTCTCACTGTTCTTTCAGCCAATGGTAATGGGATAACCGGTACTATACCACTGGGAGTTGGAGCACTTGGTAACTTGACAGTGTTGGATCTCAGCCACAATGAACTCAATGGTGTGCTCATGAAGGAGCATTTTTCAGGATTGTTGAAATTGGAGAATCTGGACTTGTCGTACAATTCCCTGAAAATGGATATTGAACCAAACTGGGTTCCTCCGTTTAGTTTAAAGCGCATAAACCTCCAGTCATGCTCTGTGGGCCCCCGTTTTCCAGACTGGCTTCGAGGGCAGACTGACATTGATGTTCTTGATCTCGGAAATACAGGTTTGGATGATGTTATTCCTGATTGGTTCTGGGTGACATTTTCCTGAGCTTTAACCTTGGATGCCTCGGGAAATATGTTGTGTGGTTCACTACCGGCGAATTTACAACACATGTCAGCTAATATTATACATCTGGGGTCTAATAAGCTTACAGGTCAAGTTCCGGTGCTCCCTATAAATATATCATTCTTGAATCTGTCTTCAAACTCTTTCTCCGGGTCATTGCCAACAGAGGTAAAGGTGCCACCACTTGAGTTTTTGTTGCTTGCAAATAATCAAATTACCGGTACCATTCCATCATCCCTGTTTCAATTGACTGGTCTGAGACAATTGGATCTATCAGGAAACAATTTTACAGGGGATGTTATGCCGTGCTGGAAGGAAACAGATAATAATTCTTCAGTGTCAAGCGCAAACTCTGCAAATCGATTTGGTTCTAGCATGGTTAGTGTAGCCTTGAACAACAATGATCTCTCAGGTCAATTCCCTAAATTTCTCCAGAGTGCCTCCCAATTAGGGTTCCTTGATCTTTCATACAATAGGTTCTCTGGAACATTGCCAAACTGGTTACCAGAAAAAATGCCGCAGTTGCGGATCTTGAGGGTGAGATCAAATATGTTCAGTGGTCATATTCCTAAGAACCTTACTTGCCTTGAAAAACTTCATTATTTGGACTTGGCCCGTAACAATATATCAGGAAGCATACCATGGTCGCTATCAAACTTGAAAGCAATGAGAGCCAAACCTCCGACTAAGCCAATGTATTTTTTTGAAGAGAGCATACCAGTCATCACAAAAGATCAAACACGTGACTATACCTCTAGAATATACAACCTACTGATGAATCTTGATCTGTCATGTAACAGATTAACAGGAGAGATTCCAGAGGAGATACATTTGCTGATTTTTATTAACAATGTGAACTTATCAAGTAATCAGTTGACTGGCAAAATCTCAAATCAAATTGGTGACCTCCCTGGACCTATCCTACAACGAGTTCTATGGTGAAATTCCGTCAGGTTTGTCGGCTCTAACCTCTCTGAGCCACTTGAACCTGTCATACAACAACTTATCAGGCGCGATACCGTCCGGCCCGCAGTTGCAGGCTCTCGACAACCAGATCAACATCTACATCGGCAACCCCGGTCTGTGTAGCTACCCTCTCTCCAAGAACTGCTCTGCTAGTACTACTGATGCAAAGCAAAGTGCAGACCATGAAGATGCAGATCATATCTCGTATCTCTATCTTGGGATGGGCATAGGATTTGTGGTCGGCCTTTGGGTGGTGCTTTGTACAATGTTACTGAGGAGAACCTGGGCGATTGCCTACTTTCAGATCATTGACAAGCTGTATGACGAGGTTTATGTATGGGTGGCTACATGAAGAAGGCCCATGACGATACAGAGTGAAGAGCCTGCACCATGTGCAGTTGAACTGCTCAAGAACTGTATGTTAGTACTTTGTAATTTGAAGAATAAAGGATACTATGATCTGTGTCCTGCTACTATGTACTAGTTTCTGATGCTATTATCAGCTTAGAATTAGGAGTCACATGGATGGCCTAGTCATGCATTTCTCAATTTATTTGTTCTGTTAATAACGCTGGTACTTCTCTCTGTTAAGCAGGATGCGATTGAATTGCCGAAAGCTCTTCAGTGGGCATGGTTATCTCCTGAACAGCAGTGGGCTTTCTAAACTGCTTCCTGTCTTCACCTTTAATAATATATATAATGGAGACAATGTGTTTTTGCTTCTGCAGGTCCGTATCATAGTTCCAGCGGATCACAGGCATCTCATCTCCTTAACCTGTTTTTAACCTTGGTTTGGTATTGACCGGTAGTTTAACTAGAATGCTCGGTGCATTTTGTGGTTAAGCTGCTTTTGCAGGTCACGAGGTGACTGTTTCTCAGTTGGCCTCTGGGAAGCAACAACTTTGCTGGTACAGATCTCCGATCGAATGGAAACATATATTGCTCAAAAGTGGCCAAAAGCCACGAGGGATACCTCCTTGAAAGGAAAACCGGATTGAAAACCTAAACATGTTAACCCCGTTTATAGGAAAACCGTACACAATAATGTTATTACAAAAGATGAGAAAAACATTAACACTCAATAGAAAGCACGACCTAGCTAGCAGAAAGACTATCACCAGGAGATGCACTCGTAGATCGTGTGTCTTGCTGTTTGCCGAGAGATGCAATCGGCTTACGTAACCTTTTCCGTGATCCCGTGTTTAGGTAATCGGTAAACATGACAAACTCCGTAATGACGGTTTTCTAGAGTGTTTCCTTTTTATGCACAATAGAGCGTACACAAGCGCACATATATAGTGTTGAGAGCTAATATATGCGCATACGCTCATTTCTATAGTGTCTCTCTAACTCACCCAGGCCGGCCGCTTGTATATACAGCAGCAGCCCACGCGAAACCAAAGAGCCGGAGATTGATCGAGGAACCACCATTATACAATCCAACGGGAGGAGGCGCGCGAGATCGATCTCGATAGGCGTCCATGGCGGCGGAGCCCTACCACTACGAGGAGCTGATCATGGGGCCGGAGCCCGAAGAGCCGTTCCCTTATCCCAAAGACTGGTGGGCGCAGTTGATGGAGGAGATGCTCGCCGCCCCGCTCCACGACGGCGACGACCCTGCTGCTGCTGTTGCTGCTGCGGGTCAACCCGCTCCTCCGGCCCCGGTGTGGTGGCTTCCTCCGCCGCCGGCTGCTGCCCATGCCCACCAGCTCCCGCAACCGCTGCCGCTGGAGGAGGAGGGTCATGCTCTCTTCGATGCTCCTCCGCCACAGCCACAGGCGGGGGTTCCTCTGCCACCGGCTGCGGCGGACGCGCACCAGTAGCCGCTGCCGCCGCCGGAGGAGGCGGGTCATGATTTCTTCGACGCACAGTGGATGCAAGAGGGCGGCGACGACGAACCATACCACTTCCAGCAGCCGCTGACGCCGGTGGAGGCGGGTCATGATTTCTTCGACGGACAGTGGATGCAAGAGAGGGGCGACGACGGCGAGCTGTACTTGGAACCGTGGTCGCACCTGTACTTGGCCCCGCCGGATGACCGGTGGATGCAGGGGTTCCAGGAGCTGTTCGACTTCGGCGACGGTGACCACGCTGCTGTCGCTTGCCCACCCGCCGGTACCCGTGCCTGATGTCCATCGATGGCCCCGGCGACTACGACAACCAACATCACTATCTGATTCTGAATTTCTGATCGACCACCGTCGCTACTTCCGGTCAAGCCTCCAAGCTATATATTATCTCATTGATTATCATCTAAATTAGTGATAGGTGAAATCAGCTGAGTGTTATGAATTAGCGATGATCGAGCAATACTTGATCGCTGTTTGGGGATGATCTTGGCTTCTTGCCAGTGGAATGCAAGATGGCGATTGATGTATCTGATTTGTCTTTTGACCGAATATGTAGGAATTTCTTCGCACAGTGATTTTTTAAATAAATTTTCAAGATTTAGAGAACTGCTTGCTGGTCAGGAATTACTTACCGTTTAAATGGATGTATCAATATCAGAAGCTAGTTTAGCATCTACCAAGTAGCTAAACCTAGAGAACAATAAAACTAGGACGCCGATTTTACCATACTTGTGACATAATGGACACCCGATCGCACAATTCGTTTGGTCGTATCCAGGAGCCACACGACCCCGTGTGGGCGAACATTAAAACTGTCATACGTTTGGGCAGAGCTATGACGGCCCACGCAACCTTGTGTGGCAACTACTCACCCCAATCCCATGAGGGTCGAACGCATGTGTAATTAAGTTTAGTTGTCATGTCTAATTATTACAGTCCCCATGTCTAATTTATGTATTTGTCATGTGCGATTAAGTTTAGTTGTCATGTGTCATTAAATATAGTTGACATGTGTAACTAATTTGAATTGCCACGTGTGGTCAAACTATAGTGCTATGTATGGTTAATTATAGTTGTCATGTGTGATTAACTAGTTGCCACATATGCATAACTGTAGGCAAAGAGCAGTTTCACCCACATGTTCGGTCGATTGTCGTGTGTCCGTTCGGAAGAAAAGCGCCCACACGTGTGACACTAAATGATAACGCCCACACGACACTGCCTGCTTACATGGCTGTCGACCCACATGGCAACCACTATAAAATTTGTGCAAATGAATCGAACAATGTTGACTCCGTTTGGACCATGTTAATAACTGCCATATGCATTGGCGTTATCATTCAGATAAAACTAACTAAAGAAGTAAAGGTACATCCAAATTCAGAGAACAAAGTGTTTTATCTGAAAAATTGGGCCCAATGAACTGAAATCCTCATACTTATTTTTGTTAGATCTGAGAGTGATCCATTGAAGCTCCTCCTTGAATTTTGTTTTCTAACAAGCATAAAGATTGGAATCTATATTGTTGAACATGTGGTCATCACCTGTATTTCAAATCACGTAGCATAAAAGCTGGTCAAAATGAACCAAATTTATGAGTTTTGAAGAGGTCCCCATGACCCCGAGGGTCTCCTAAAGTTCGGATCGTCCCAGGACCCAAAATTAGTAAACAAAAGTATAGAAAATTGGTCATAATATGCGAAATATGCGAGTTTTGGTGAGGTCTCCATAAACGGACCTCAGGGTTCCCTAAATGTTCGGATCCCATGAGACCCAAAATCAATGAGCAATCACATAGAAAATTGGCCATAAAATGCCAAACCTGCGAGTTTTGGTGAGGTCCCCATAAACGGACCTCGGGGTTTGCCGAACGTTCGGATCACCGTGGGAACCAAAAACAGTGTGAAATAGCATAGAAAACTGGCTAGAATGGACCTAATACTTGTGAGCCGCGTTGGGTTTTCTGCGAAAAGAAGCGGGTGATGCAACATAGTACAGATAAGTATTTACCTCATTAAAGAACTAAGGTTTATCGAACCAATAGGAGTAGCATGCAACCCCGTCTTCAGTGACTACACACAAAGAAGCAAACACTTGTACTCAACGCAGATAAGAGGGTTGTCAATCCCCTTTGACTCATTACTTGCAAGCATATCAGTAGTGTGGTTGATAGTAGATAATTATAAATTACAAAATAAAAAATAAAATAAATAATGGTTGCAAGGTAAATTTTGTAAATATATATTTTGATAGACCGGGGGGGCATAGTTTTCCCTACTGGCATCTCTCAATAAGTAGGCATACAGTGGGTAAACAAATTACTGTTGGGAAATTGATAGAAAAACGCATAGTTATGTGATATTCATGACAATGATGATGTGTATATAGGTATCACGTCCATAAGCAAATAGGCCGACTCCTGACTGTACCTATTACTATTACTCCACCCATGGACCGCTATCCAGCATGCACCTAGAGTATTAAGTAAAACAGAGTAATGCTTGGAGAACAATGACATGATATAGACAAAGAGAAATCAATCAATATGAATTAACCCCGTCGTTTTATCCTTAGTGGCAACAATACAAAGACGTGTCTTGTCTCTTTCTGTCACTGGAATATAGAGCACCGCCAGATTGAACCCACTACGACGCACCCCTGTCACTGAAGAAATATCAATCTAGTTGGCCAAACTATTTCAATAGATCAGGGAGATTAACGAAGCTATAATAATCATGAAAATAAGAACCATAATAGATTTCAGAGAAGACTCAAATATTTTTCAAGAATAATCTGAACATAAACGCACAATTCATCGGCTCCCTCGTGCGGCCTTCAGTCTTCTCTCAAAGCTTTCAGGTCTTCTTTTGGTCCAGAAAAAATCATAAAAAAGTTTCGTGGCAATTGGACTTCGTTTGGTATTGTAAACCTGAAAAGCCAAAAACACGCAGAAAACAACAACTGACACTTGGCACTGGGTTAATGGGTTAGTGATCAAAAATAATATTAGTTGATATATAATTGCCCAAAAACTATCCTAGAGTGATAATATTTTAGCATGGATCAATCAAAAATTACATATACGTTGGAGATATATCAGTATCCCCAAGCTTAATTCCTGCTCATCCTCGAGTAGGTAAGTGATAAAAACAGAATTTTTGACGTGACATGCTACCGAACATGTAATGTATTGCACGTATGATCATTGAGAAACAATGAATTAATAAACATCATCGTATTAATATTCATAAACACAGGTAACATAATCATCAAGTTTCAAAATATACGATCCTTGAAGAATGTGAACCCCCTGTTCATTTTTATCATATAATCATAACACGGCTCCGTCTTCATCATATAAATACAAATGTTAAGCACCACTATGTCAAGTCAGGCAATTGGATCGTACTTCTTAACGAGCTTCAGATTTTTATTACTCAAACAATATATGAGCGTGAACCATGGATATAGCATGAAGTGGAATAGAATATGGTGGTAGGTTTCAAAGGGGTAAAAGTGGAGAAGAAGGTATCGCATCAACTAGGCGTATCAACGGGCTATGGAGATGCTCATCAATAGATATCAATGTGAGGAGTAGGGATTCCCATGCAACGGATGCACTAGAGTTATAAGTGTATGAAATCTCAACTGAAGCTAAGTGGGTGTGCATGCAACTTGCTTGCTCATGAAGACCTTGGGCATTTTAGGAAGCCCGTCATCGAAATATACAAGCCAAGTTCTATACTGAAAAATTTCCACTAGCATATGAAAGTGACAAAACAAGAGACTCCCTTATATGAAGAATATGGTGCCACTTTGAGGCACAAGTATGTTAAAAGAGGTAGTAGCACTGCCCCTTCTCTCTTTTATCTCATTTATTTTATTGTTTTTTTTATTATTTTCTCTCTCTTTTTCTTTTCTCCTTTTTCTTTCTTTCTTTTTTCCATTTTCTCTCTTTTTACGTCCGGAGTCTCATCCCGACTTGTGGGTGAGTCATTATATCCATCATCCTTTCCTCACTGAGACAGTGCCCTAATAATGATGACCATCCCACGTTTATTTACTTACAACTCAATAGGAAAAATTGATAAGATGATATGACTCTATATGAATGCCTCATGCAGTGTACCAGGATGTGCAATGATCAAGTGTAACATGTATAAAAAATGATGAACGGTGGCTTTGCCACAAATACTATGTCAGCTTATATGATCATGCAAAGCAATACGACAATGGAAGTATAAGTCATATGATGAAATGGTGAAAGTTGCATGGCAATATATCTCGGAATGGCTATGGAAATTCCATGATACATAGGTATGGTGGTTGTTTTGAGGAAGATATAAGGTGGCTTATGTGCAACAGAGCACATCATGTCACGGGGTCCGGATGCACCATCAAAGCTTGCACTGATCTCGAGGTGGGAATGGGTAATGCACGGTACCGAAGAGGATAGCAAATATGAAGTGGTGAGAGTGCGTATATCCATGGATTCACATTAGTCATAAAGAACTCACATACTTATTGCAATATTTTATTAGCTCTCATGAAGCAAAGTACTACTCACATGCCCCTGAGGAGGAGGTTGAGAGGAGTTAACCATCGCGCGCCTCCGACTCAAACAACACTAGGATTTCAACAAGGAATAAGAATGCTCACACATCATCACCATGCTATAAAATATTTAGGTGAGCAAAAAGTTAACAACCTCTAATTCACAATATTATTACTAACTAAAAATCATGCACTCATGCCCATTTACATTACCACATTAATATCATTAACTCAAAATGTCTCTTTTATGTGCTACATGAAGGTTTTGATTATGCACTCTTGGAATACCTATTATTTTTGGACTAGTCTTATAACCCATGCAAATTACCTTCACTTTGTATTAACTCTCAAACAAATATAAGTGAAAACAAGAGTGCAATTATTTCTTTAAGATCTACATGTCGTCGTGCTCTAAAAAGATATAAGTGAAGTAGTAGAGCAACTGTTAGCTTAAAAGATATAGGTAAAGCACATAGAGTATTCTAAAAAATCATGTTGATTTTGTATCTCTATCAAGTAGGTGTGTCCAGCAAACAATGATTGAGGAAAACTAAAATTAAAACAAATGACGCTCCAAGCAAAACTCATACCATCTTATGAATAAAAATGTAACTCCAAGTGACATACCGGTGGATTGAGACGAAAGAGGGGATGCCTTCCTGGGCATCACCAAGCTTAGACGCTTGAGTCTTGCTAGAATTTGACTTGGTGTGCCTTGGGCATACCCAATCTTAGTCTCTTTCCGCTCCTTATTCCTTCATCTGTAGTGATAGCACTCAAAACTTGAAACCTTCAACACACAAAACTCAACAGAAACCTTTGTGAGATCCGTCAGTATAATAAACACATCAAATACTTTAGGTACTATTATAAATTAATTCTTATTTTATTATTTCATGGGTACTTTGTTCTAACTTCTCAATGTCTTATACCCCCCCCCTCTATACAACCCATAGCATCGTCAAAACAAACAAATTATGCAAGCAAAAAAAAGAATTTGTCTAAAATGGAACAATCGCTAATGATCTCTAAAGAAATCATACTTATGTAACTCCAAAAATTCTAAAAAAATAGGAAAACCTAGGGAATTTGTATATAAATAATGTGTAAAAATGTCAGATCAAAAAGAGGTCCCTGTAAAATCAGAGAAATTGTACACTGGACACTAAAGTTTATGTTTTTGCACCGTATCAATTCTACTTATCATGCAAGTCATCCCAAAATATTTACTTGGCAGAAACACTAATTTAAACATAAAAATGAAATTATTATAGTACCAATAATAACGTTATTGAAAACAAACAGAAAGTAAAAAAAGCAAGAAAGATAAGATAAGTATTCGGTTGCCTCCCAACTAGCGCTATTGTTTTAAGCCCCTAGCTAGGCATAATGCATATGATTCACGTGTTGTCATCCTTCTTATCAAGCTCCTAAATGACACAAACATGCTTAGGAAAAATAGGAGGCTTGAAAATAGGTTCTCTTAGCGATTTTATAAAATTGGGATGCACACTAATCATTTTAGCATCCTCGTTTTTCTTGATAGGAGAGGTACTAATGCTCTTGGGAACATATATGAACTTTGGATATTTTTTTTGAGAGGTACTAGCATTAGTTTTGGAGGGACTCAAAGCGGAACTGACTTTATCAATGAATTCCTCCATTTTATCAATTCTAATCAATCCTTGCTCTACTCGCTCATTAATAGTTGTATATTTATCCTTTTATGTTTTCAAAGTAATTCCTACCTTTGATCCAAATTGGGTGATATGATTATGAATGTTTTTGTCCAACTCCTCAATTTGTTCTCTAGTGGCCATATTATTTTGAATAACATCAAGCCCTTGCATAACATCTTCCAAGGACACAATAGTTTCATTAATGATAATAGGTGGCGACCCAACTAAATTTTCCATGGCCTTGAAAGCATCCGAAGTATGACTCATTAAGAAATTACCACTGTTAATAGTATCAAGTACAAATCTATACCAAGTAGTAATACCAACATAGAAATTATGAAGCAAGATGTTTGGGGTTTGCTTATGAGTGGACTTATTTTGAGCAATGCAAACCCTATACCAAGCATCTTTAAACTTTCTCCTCCCCTTTGTTTAAAATTAAGCATCTCATTATCGGGAGTAAACAAGACAAAAGAAGAACTAGCCATGGTAACGAGCAAACTAATAAAGATAACTATTTTTTTATTTTTTTATTTTTCTATATAAGAAACATATAATATAAAATAAAAAGTAGAACAAGTGCATGATAATTTCTGTGAAGGTACTTGATAGTAGGTAGGTGATACTCCCTCGCAACAGCGTCAAAAATCCTTCATGATAGTTGTGATCTGCGTTGGGTTTTTCGCGAAGAGGAGCGGGTGATGCAGCACAATATTGATAAGTATTTACCTCGGTAGAGAACCAAGGTTTATCGAACCAATAGGAGTAGCACGCAACCCCCGTCTTCAGATACTACACACAAAGAGGCAAACACTTGCACCCAGTGCGGGCAAGAGGGTTGTCGATCCCCTTGGACTTGCTACTTGCAAGCTTATGAGTAGTGTGGTTGATAGTAGATAATTATAAATTACAAACTAAAATAGAAAAGAAATAATGGAAGCAAGGTAAATGGTATTTTTTTAAATATATATTTTGATAGACCCGGAGGCCATAGTTTTCCCTAGTGGCATCTCTCATCAAGTAAGCATGTGGTGGGTAAACAAATGTTGGGGAACGTAGTAATAATTCAAAAAAATTCCTACGTGTCACCAAGATCAATCTAGGAGATGCTAGCAACGAGAGATAGGGAGTGCATCTTCATACCCTTGAAGATCGCTAAGCAGAAGCATTGCAAAGAACACGGTTGATGGAGTCGTACTCACGGCGATTCAAATCGCGGAAGATCTGATCCAAGCACTGAACGGACGGCGCCTCCGCATTCAACACACGTACATCCCGGGGACATCTCCTCCTTCTTGATCCATCAAGGGGGGAGAAGAAGTTGAGGGAGAGCTCCGGCAGCACGACGGTGTGGTGGCGGTGGAGCTCGTGGTTCTCCGGCAGAGCTTTGCTAAGCACTACGGAGGAGTAGGAGGTGTAGGAGGGGAGAGGGTTGCGCCAGGGGCAAGGGGGTGCGGCTACCCTCCCAACCCCCCACTATTTATAGGCCAGGCGGAGAGGGGGCCGGACCCCTAGATCCAATCTAGGGTGAGGCGGCGGCCAAGGGGGGAACTTGCCCCCCAAGTTTGGTGGGGGCCCCCACACCCCTAGGGTTGGCTGCCCTAGGCGCCTTGGAACCTAGGGGAGGCATACCAGCCCACTAAGGGGATGGTTCCCACCCAACTACAGCCCATTAGGTCCTCCGGGGCAGGTGGACCCTCCTGGTGGACCCCTGGAACTCCTTCGGTGGTCCCGGGACAATACCGATAAACCCTGAAACTTTTCCGGTGACTAAAACTGGACTTCCCATATATAAATCCTCACCTCCGGACCATTCCGGAACTCCTCGTGATGTCCGGGATCTCATCTGGGACTCCGAACAACTTTCGGTAACTACATACAATTCCCATTACAACTCTAGCGTCACCGAACCTTAAGTGTGTAGACCCTACGGGTTCGGGAGGCATGTAGACATGACCGAGACACCTGTCCGTCCAATAACCAATAGCAGGATCTGGATAACCATATTAGCTCCCACATGTTCCACGATGATCTCATCGGATGAACCACGATGCTGGGATTCAATTAATCCCATATACAATTCCCTTTCTCCATCGGTATGTTACTTGCCCGAGATTCGATCGTCGGTATCCCTATACCTTGTTCAATCTTGTTACCGGCAAGTCTCTTTACTCGTTCCGTAACACATGATCTGTGACTAAATGCTTAGTCACATTGAGCTCATTATGATGATGTATTACCGAGTGGGCCCAGAGATACCTCTCCGTCACACGGAGTGACAAATCCTAGTCTCGATTCGTGCCAACCCAACAGACACTTTCGGAGACACCTGTAGTGCACCTTTATAGTCACCCAGTTACGTTGTGACATTTGATACACCCAAAGCATTCCTATGGTATCCGGGAGTTGCACAATCTCATGGTCTAAGGAAATGATACTTGACAGTAGAAAAGCTCTAGCAGACGAACTACACGATCTTGTGCTATGCTTAGGATTGGGTCTTGTCCATCACATCATTCTCCTAATGATATGACCACGTTATCAATGACATCCAATGTCCATGGTCAGGAAACCATGACCATCTATTGATCAACGAGCTAGTCAACTAGAGGCTCACTAGGGACATGGTGTGGTCTATGTATTCACACATGTATTACGGTTTCCGGTTAATACAATTATAGCATGAACAATAGACAATTATCATGAACAAAGAAATATAATAATAACCATTTTATTATTGCCTCTAGGGCATATTTCCAACAGTCTCCCACTTGCACTAGAGTCAATAATCTAGTTACATTGTGATGAATTGAGCACCCATAGAGTTCTGGTGATGATCATGTTTTGCTCGTGAAAGAGGTTTAGTCAACGGATCTACGACATTCAGATCCGTATGTACTCTACAAATATCTATATCTCCATCATGAATGTAACCACGAATGGAGTTGAAGCGGCACTTAATGTGCTTGGTCTTCTTGTGAAACCTGGGCTCCTTGGCAATGGCAATAGCTCCAATGTTGTCACAGAAGAGAGTCATCGGGCCCGACGCATTGGGAATCACTCCTAGGTCGGTGATGAACTCTTTCATTCAAACTCCTTCCTGTGCTGCTTCCGAAGCATCTATGTACTCCGCTTCACATGTAGATGCCACCACAACGCTTTTCTTGCAACTTCACCGCTGATTGTCCCACCATTCAAAATATATACGTATCCGGTTTGTGACTTGGAGTCATCCGGATCTGTGTCAAAGCTAGCATCAACGTAACCCTTTACGACGAGCTCTTCGGCACCTCCATAAACGAAAAACATATCCTTAGTCCTTTTTAGGTACTTAAGGATATTCTCGACCGCTGTCCACTGTTCCATTTTGGGATCACTTTGGTACCTCCCTACCAAACTTATGGCAAGGTTCACATCAGGTCTGGTACACAACATGGCATACATAATAGAGCCTATGGTTGAGGCATAGGGGATGACACTCATCTTTTCTCTATCTTCTGCCGAGGTCGGGCATTGAGCTATGCTCAATCTCACACCTTGCAATACAGGCAAGGACCCCTTCTTGGACTAATCCATATTGAATTTCTTCAATATCTTGTCAAGGTATGTGCTTTGTGAAAGACCAATGAGGCGTCTCGATGTATCTCTATAGATCTTGATGCCTAATATGTAAGCAACTTCTCCAAGGTCCTTCATCGAAAAACACTTATTAAAGTAGGCCTTTATGATTTCCAAAAATTCTATATCATTTCCCATCAACAATATGTCATCCACATATAAAATGAGAAATGCTATAGAGCTCTCACTCACTTTCTTGTAAATACATGCTTCACCATAAGTTTGTATAAACCTAAACGCTTTGATCACCTCATCAAAGCGAATGTTCCAACTCCGAGATGCTTGCACCAGCCCATAGATGGAGCGCTGGAGCTTGCATAGCTTGTCAGCATTCTTAGGATCGACAAAACCTTTCGGCTGCATCATATACAATTCTTCCTTATGGAAACTGTTAAGGAATGTTGTTTTGACGTCCATTTGCCAGATCTCATAATCATAAAATGCGACAACTGCTAACATGATTCAGACGGACTTCAGCATCGCTACGGGTGAGAAAATCTCATCGTAGTCAACTCCTTTTACTTGTCGATAACCCTTAGCGACAAGTCGTGCCTTATAGACGGTCACATTACCATCCGCGTCAGGCTTCTTCTTAAAGATCCATTTGTTTTTTGTGGCTTGCCGATCATCGGGCAAGTCCACCAAAGTCCATATTTTCTTCTCATACATGGATCCTATCTCGGATTTCATGGCTTCAAGCCATTTGTTGGAATCTGGGCCCGCCATGGCTTCTTCATAGTTCGAGGGTTCACCATTGTCTAACAACATGATTTCCAGGACAGGGTTGTCGTACCACTCTGGTGCGAAACGTGTCCTCGTGGACCTACGAAGTTCAGTAGTAACTTGATCCGAAGTTTCATGATCATAAGCATTAACTTCCTCTCTAGTCGGTACAGGCACCACAGAAACATTTTCTTGCGCTGCACTACTTTCTGGTTCGAGAGGGGGTACAATTACCTCAAAAAAAAACAATGACTAATAGCATAGAGAATTGGCCATAATATGCTAAATCAGAAAGTTCTGCTAAGGTCCCCATAAGCTACCCCGGCGTTGCCCGAAAATTTGGATCACCCCGACACCCAAAACCAGTGAGTAATAGTATAGAAAAGTGGCCAAAAGGGAGCAAATATGTTTGTTCCCGCGGTGCCCCGAACATTCAGATAGCCGCGGGACTCAAAAACTATGAGTACTAGAATAGAAAATTGGCCATCATATGACAAATCTACGAGTTTTGGTGAGGCCTCCATAACTGGAACCGAGGGTTCCGCGAACGTTTGAACTATCGTGGAACCCAAAAACAATGAGTAATAGAATAGAAAATTGGCCATCAAATGACACATCTATGAGTTTTAATGAGGCGCCGTAACCGGAACCCAGGGTTCCCCGAATGTTCGGATCGCCGTGGGAACCAAAAACTTTGAGTAGTAGCATAGAAACTTGGCCATAATATGCCAGATCTGTCGATTTTGGTGAGGTCGTAGTGAGTGGACTCCCAAGGTTCCCTGAACGTTCGGATCGCCCCGACACCCAAAATCAATGAGTGGTAGCATAGAAAACTAGCTAGAATGGAGCAAATCTGTGAGTTTTTGTGAGATCCCCGTAAGATGACCACAAGGTTCCCCGAACGTTCGGATCGCCGTGGGAACCAAAAACAATGAGTAATAGCATAGAAAACTGGCCATCATATGACAAATCTACGAGTTTTGGCGAGGCCCCCATAACCGGAACCCAGGGTTCCCTAAACATTTAGATTGTTGTGGAACTCAAAAATAATGAGTAGTAGATTAGAAAATTTGCCATCATATGACAAATCTATGAGTTTAACGAGGCCCCCGTAACCGGAATCGAGGGTTCCCCGAATGTTCGGATCGTCGTGGGAACCAAAAACTTTGAGTAGTAGCATAGAAAATTGGCCATAATATGCCAAATCTGTCAGTTTTGGTGAGGTCACCGTGAGTGGACCCCCGGGTTCCACGAACGTTCGGATCGCCCCGACACCCAAAATCAATGAGTGGTAGCATAGAAAACTGGACAGAATGGAGAAAATCTGTGAGTTTTGTGTGATCCCTGTAAGCTGACCCCGGGGTTCCCCGAACGTTCGGATCACCGCGGGAACCAAAAACAATGAGTAATAGCATAGAAAACTGGTCATAATATGCCAAATATGCGAGTTTTGGTGAGGTCCCTGTAACCAGACCTCGGGGTTTCTCGAACGTTCAAATCACCACGGCAACCAAAATCAATGAGTAATAGCATAGAAAATGGCCCAAAATATGCCAAATTTACGAGGTCCCCGTAAGCGGAACCCGGGGTTCCCCGAACGTTCGGATTGCCACGCGACACATAATGAGTGAGTAATAGCATAGAGAAACTAGACGGAGTGGACCAAATCTTCAAGTTTTGGCATGGTCCCCGAAACGTGACCCCGAGGTTCCCCAAAAGTTCGAATCGTCGGAGGAAGCAAACAATGAGTAATACCATAGAAACCTAACCATAATATGCCAAATCTGTAAGTTTTATCGAGGACCCCGTAAGCGTAGCATGGGGTTGCCAGAACGTTTGGATCGCCCCGTGATACTTCTCCAACGTATCTATAATTTTTGCTTGTTCCATGATGTTATATTATCAATTTTGGATGTTTTACAATCATTTTATAGCAACTTTATATCATTTTCTGGGACTAACCTATTGACATAGTGCCAAGTGCGAGTTGTTGTTTTTTGCTTGTTTTTTACTTCGCAGAATATCAGTACCAAACGAAGCCCAAACACCGTGAAACTTTTTCGAGATTTTGTTTTTGTGCCAGAAGACATCCACTGGACCAAAGAAGTGCTAGAGGGGGGGCGAGGAGGCCTGATAACCCACAAGTATAGGGGATCGCAACAGTTTTCGAGGGTAGAGTATTCAACTCAAATTTATTGATTCGACACAAGGGGAGCCAAAGAATATTCTCGAGTATTCGCAGCTGAGTTGTCAATTCAACCACACCTGAAAGACTTAATATCCACAACAAAGTATTCAGTAGCAAAGTAGTATGGAAGTAACAATAACGGTGGCAAAAGTGACAGTAGCAGTTTTGTAGTGAAAGTAACAGTAGCAACGTAAAAGTAACTTAGCAAGGATCAATATGTGGAAAGCTCGTAGGCAATGGATTGGTGATAGATAATTATGTCGGTCGGCATTCATCATGCAACAGTTATAACATAAGGTAACACAGAACTAGCTCCAATTCGTCAATGTAATGTAGGCATGTATTCCATATATAGTCATACGTGCTTATGGAAAAAAAACTTGCATGCCATCTTTTTTCCTATCCTCCCGTGGCAGTGGGGTCCTAATGGAAACTAACACTACTAGAATCAGGGATTTTCCGTCTGCCGACAAAGAGGGTCTTTGCCGTCCGTTTACAAAAAAACAGACGACAAAGAACTAGCTGATGGCAAAGATACTATTTGCCATCAGCCAGTTCTTTGCCGTCTGTTAGCAGACGGCAAAGAATTTTTGTCGTCCGCTAGCAGACGGCAAAGAGGTGGGATGGGATCCAGTGGAGGCTTGAACACTGTAACGGCCCACCCCACCTCTTTGCCATCTCCTAACGGACGGCAAAGATTCTTTGTCGTCTGCTAGCAGACGGCAAAGAAAATGCTACCTAATGACGTGACCTCCTCTCTCTCTTGTCTCTCTGCCTCTCTCTCCTTCCCCGACCCCCACCGCCCCTGCCGCCCTTGACCCCCACCGCACCCACCGGCCACCGCCCCCGACCCCTACCACACCCGCCGGCCACCGCCCCCGACCCCCACCGCACCCGCCGGCCGTCGTCCCCAACCCCCACCGCACCCGCCGGTCGCCGCCCCCGACCATCACGGCCCCTGCCACCCCCGACCCCCGCCACACCCACCGGTCGCCGCCCCTGCCGCCCCCGACCCCCACCGCCCCCGTCGGTCGCTGCCCCCGACCCCCACTGCACCCGTCGACCGCCGCCCCCGACCCCCACTGCCCCTGCCGCCTTCGACCCCCGCCGCACCCGTCGGCCACCGCCCCTGCCGCCCCCGAACCCCCCTCCCCTGCGGTGGCTGCCCGAGCCCCGTCGTGAGGCAGGCCGCGGCGCCGCCCCACTCCCCTACGGCGGCCCTCCTCCACAAGCCCCCTCCTCCACCGGCCCCCTCCTCCCATCCATGTTGAGCTTCTCGATCTCCTCTTTTTTTGTTTTTTTAGGTTTAGGTTTAGTTTAGATTTAGTTTAGGTTTAGGTTTAGATTAGATTAGATTTACATAATTAGAAGAAGAAAGAAGAAAGATGAAAAAAAAAGAAAAAAAGAATAAGTAGAAGAAGAGGAAGAAGAAGAAGAAGAAGAAGAAGAAGAAGAAGAAGACGAAGACGAAGAAGAAGAAGAAGAGAAGAGGAGAAGAAGAAGAGGAAAAAGGAAAAGAAGGAAGAAGAGGAAGAAGAAGAGGAAGAAGAAGAAGAAGAGGAGGAGGAGGAGCAGGAGGAGGAGAAAAGAAGAAGAAGAAGAATGAGGAGGTTTGCTCAAAAATGACCTATACTTAGCTTCTTTAGTTCATTTATGACATACTTAGCATACTTAGGTCAAAAATGGCATAATAATCTTGGTTACCTCCAAAATGACATTGACTTAGCTTATTTTCCTCGAAAATGACATAATAACCTTAGTAACCTCCAAAATGACCTATTTACCTAGCTTAGCTCTAAAATGACCTACACTTGGCATTTTTACGTAGCTTAGCTAAAAATGGCATAATTACCTATGTTACCTTCATTAGAAGAGGAATAAGATAAAGAAGAGGAGAAAAATAAAGAGAAGAAAAATTCTTCTACTTGTACTTCTACTTCTTCTAACTTTCTTCTTTCCTAATTTGCAGATTTGCTTTAGATCACGGAAGCTTGCGTTGATGGAGTCTACTCTTCTCCTTGTCCTTACTTTTTGTTTTGATTTTGTAGGATGAACAATGTGAAACTTGCTACCTATATATGTATGTATGGATGAAACCATTGTATGCTTGTTGTCGGATATATGTTGGCTATATATATGTTGGATATGGACTTTTGAGTTGGTATGTTTATGTGTTGGATGATCATATCCATATGGCAGGGATATGTATGCTTGTTAAAAGTATTTTCAAATGTATATATATCTGTGAAATTGATTGAATTTAAGAAAAAAAAGAAAAAAATAGGGGCAGTACAGGCACTTTGTCGTTTGTTGGCAGATGGCAAAGAGCTTTGCCGTCAGCCAGCAGACGGCAAAGCTGCCACGTGGCAGCTATTTCTGCAACCTGGGGGGCACTAGGCTGGCCTAATGTGGTTGCTTTGCCATCCGCTGGCAGACGGCAAAGAACTTTGCATCTTTGCCGTCCGCCACCTAACGGCAAAGCACGCCATTAACCCCTTAGCGGACCTAAGCTGCCACATGTGCCGTCTATGACCTTTGCCGTCTGCTAGCAGACGGCAAAGACCTTTGCATCTTTGCCGTCCGCCAGCTGACGGCAAAGTGCCCTTTACCATAGATTGTTCAGCCGGATGTGGGGCCGTCTACTGGCTGACGGCAAAGACCTTTGTCGTTCGCCATACATGCCTTTGCTGTCAGCCTTGGCAGACGGAAAAGTACCTGATTTCTGTAGTGTAAGGGATATTAAGGCCTCCTTTTAATAGAGAACCGGACCAAAGCATTATCACTTAGTGAATACATGAACCCCTCAAACTAGGTAATCACCGGAAAGAATCCCAGTTATTGTCACCCTCGGGGATGCAGATCATAACTCGTAATAGGTGTCTACAACTTGCAAGATAGGATAAAGAACACATATATATTCATGAAAACATAATAGGTTCATATCTGAAATCATGGCACTCGGTCCCTAGTGACAAGCATTAAGCATAACAAAGTCATAGCAACATCAACCTCAGAACATAGTAGATACTAGGGATCAAACCCTAACAAAACTAACTCCATTAAATGATAAATCTCATCCAACCCATCACCCTCTAGCAAGCCTATGATGGGATTACTCACGAACGGCGGAGAGCATCATGAAATTGGTGATGAAGGATGGTTGGTGATGACGATGGCGTCGATTTCCCCTCTGCGGAGCCCAAAACGGACTCCAAATCTGGCCTCCCGAGTAAGAACAGGAGGTGGTGGCGGCTCCGTATCGTGAAACGCGATCAACTCTTCTACTTGATTTTTTTCTCCGCGAATATGAATATATAGGAGTAGAATTGAGGTTGGTGGAGCCACAGGGGGCCACAAGCTTGCCAGGCGCGGCCAGGGGGGTGGCCGCGCCTGGTGGGCTTTTCACCTATGGGTGGCCCCCTCCAGTTGATTCTTTCACCAGTATTTTGTATTAATTCCAAAACTATTCTTCGTAAATTTTCAAGTCAATCCGAGAACTTTTATTTCTACACAAAAATAACACCAAGGCAATTCTGCTGAAAACAGCGTTAGTTCGGGTTAGTTCCATTCAAATCATGCAAATTAGAGTCCAAAAAAGGGCAAAAGCGTTTGGAAAAGTAGATACAATGGAGACATATCAAGGCCACAACCCACCAGGGCATGCCGGAGGCCCCTGGCGCGGCTTGGTGGGTTGTGCCCTCGTCGGGACGCCTCTCCACCGCCTATTAGTAAAGATTGCAAGATTACACATGTTCCTAAGAGCAAGGGTACCACTTCTAGTAGAAACAATGAAGATCTTAAAATGATTAGTATTCACCCCAAATTTGTTGAAGTGGTAAATATCATTAATGGCAAGAAACAATTTTGCAATCCTATTCCTAGAAGTATTGTCATTGAAAGTATGCATGCTAGATCCTTGAAAAAATCTCATTGTGTGCTTTGATACGTGTACAACATATCTATTATTTTTCCTTGTTCCATATTGTAGTATTATCAATCTTGGATGTTTTACAATCATTTTATAGTCACTTTATACATTTTTTGTACTAACCTATTGACATAGTGCCAAAATGCCAGTTGTTGTTTTTGCTTGTTTTTTACTTCGTAGAAAATTAGTACCAAACGAAGCCCAAGCACCATGCAAACATTGGAGAATTCTTTTGGACCAGAAAACACCAAATGGGCCAAACAAGTGCCAGAGAGGAGGCCCGAGGTGGCGAACACCCACCAGGACGTGCCAGAGGCCCCTGGCATGGCCTGGTGGGTGGTGCCCACCTCCGGACCCTCCCCCCCCCTCCACGGAATATCAGTTCTATAAATTCACAAATATTCGAAAAACCCTACGGTAGTTGACGAAACACAATTCCAGCTGCCGCAAGTTCCGGAACCTCAAGATCCAATCTAACACCATCACGGAGGGGTTCATCTTCATCATAGGTGCCTCTCCAATGATGCGTGAGTAGTCCACCATAGACCTACGGGTCCGTAGGCAGTAGCTAGATGGCTTCCTCTCTCTCTCCCTTATGATTCTCAATACAATGGTCTATTGGAGATCTATTTGATGTAATGACTTTTGTAGTGTGTTTGTTGGGATCCGATGAATTTTGAGTTCATGATCAGTTTCTATCCATGAATATGATTTGAGTCTTGTTTGATCTCTTATTTGCATGATTACTTATAGCCTCGTATTTATTTTTCAAATCTTTGGTTTAGTTAGGCCAACTAGATCGATTTTTCTTACCATGGGAAGAGGTGCTTTGTGATGGGTTCGATCTTGCGGTGTTCTTTCCCAATGACAGAAGGGGCAGCAAGGCACGCATGTCTCGTTGCCATTAAGGATAAAAATATGTGGTCTATTCCTACATGAATAGATCTTTTCTACATGATGTCACCATTCTTATTGCATTACTCCGTTTCTCCATGAACTTAATACACTAGATGCATGCTAGATAGCGGTTGATGTGTGGAGTAATACAAGTAGATGCAGAATCATTTCGGTCTACCTGTCTTGGATGTGATGCCTATATAATGATCATTGCCTGGATATCGTCATGATTATTTGATCTTCTATCAATTGCCCAATAGTAATTTGTTCATCCACCGTGCGCTATACTCATGAGAGAAGCCACTAGTGAAGCTTACGGCCTCCGGTTCTACTTTTCCAACATATTGCTTTCCGATCTACTATTTTGCCATTCTGTTTTCAGATCTATTAATCCAAAAAAAACAAAAACATCTTGCTGCACTTTTTGTTTACTTATTTTATTTTGTGTTCTTGCAAGATCTATTTGCCAAAACTATCACTACCTAATCTATCTTTTTACAGTTGAGAGCTTGACAACCTCTCTAATGCATCGGGTTGCAAGTATTTTTTATTTGTGGGCAGGTGTTGTTTACGTAGGTGCTTGATCTTCCTCTACGGATGGATACCTTGGTTTCATAACTGAGTGAAATACTTACCGTTGTTGTGCTGCATCATCCCTTCCTCTTTGGGGAAATACTGACGCAATCTCAAGCCATGTCATGCTTAATGAGTTGGAAACTAAAGATGACAATATTTTAATCTATGCATTATGCCTAACTAGGGGCGTAAAACGATAGCGCTTGTTGGGAGGCAACCCAATGAATAAAATTTATCTTATCTTTTCCTTTCTGTTTTTGAGTGTTTACACAATTATGCCCTTTTTATGATTGTGTTTTTATGTTTTATTTAGTGTTTGTGCCAAGTAGAACTTTTAGGATGATTCATAAGATGAGTAGAAACAATGTTGAATCCGAAACAGAAACTTTGACTCCAGTACACGAATTTTCGTTTTTTACTCGAGCGTGATAATGAGCTGAAATTTTAACACATTATTTCCATAAAAATTCTTCACATTGGCATAATTTGTCAGAGTTTGTAGTGTTACATAAGTATGGGTAGAGTGCATATTATTACAGACTATTCTGTTTGAGACAAATTCTGTTTTCGTTGCATTGTGTGCTTGTTTTGATGAATCTATGGCTTGTATTGGAGGGTATAAGTCATAGTAAAGTTAAAATACAGTAGATATAATGCAATAATAAAATATGAATTGGTTTTCAATAGTACTTAGAGTGGTAATTTGCTTTATTATACTAACGGATCTCACGAAGATTTTGTCAAGTTTTCTGTGATTGAAGTTTTCAAGTTTTGGGTGAGATCATGATGGATGAAGGAATAAGGAGTAAGAAGAGCCTAAGCTTGGGGATGCGCATGGCACCCCCAAGATAATTTCCAAAGAGTAAAAAGCAACTAAGCTTGGGGATGCCCCCGAGTGGCATCCCCACTTTCTTCTAACAACCTCGGTATTTTACTTGGAGTTATATTTTTATTGGTCACATATCATGAGTTTTGCTTGGAGCGTCTTGTATCATTTGAGTTTTTGATTGATTTGCTTTTTATCCTTGCTAGACACACCTATTTGAGATAGCCACAATTATGCTATGATTTGTTAGAATTGCTCTATATGCTTCACTTAAATTTTTTGAGCTATGGAATTGCTCTAGTACTTCACTTATATCATTTTGAGCACGGCATACTTTTACTTGTTTGAAGAAATGCTCTCATGCTTCACTTACATTAATTTGAGAGTTAGTAATTTTGAACAAACCCTCTCATGCTTCACTTATATTATTTTGAGAGATGAAACTTTTATGCTCATGATCTTCACTTATATCTATGTGAGCTTATCAAAAGCAATGGCAATATATGAAACTAGTCCCAAAGTGATAGATATTCAAGAGGGATATAGTAAAAACTTTCATGAAGATCATTGGACAAATTAAACCTGATTCTTTGTAATTGTTTTGAGACATGATGATAGTAATATGTGAGTTATGTCAGTGAGTAATTATATTTAGTAACAATATTGATGGTAAGGTTTGTGATTCCCTATGCAACCACGAAAGTCAATGGTTATGCTATGAAATTACATCCTACTTATAGTGCATTATTCGGTGTTAGTTATGCTTAATACTCGCTTCTGTGATTTTTTTGGTTTCTTCGTCGGATGCTTATCAATATATTTGCTAGCCTTCACTTGTACTAAGTAGAAATACTACTTGTGCATAAAAAAATCCTTAAACCCAGTTTTGCCATATGAGTCCACCATACCTACCTATATGCGGTATTTCCATGTCGTTCCAAGCAAATTTGTATGTGCCATCTCTAATTTTAAAAATGATTTTTCCTTTTTGTGTGCTCGTACCGCTCATGAAGCGGAAGGGGGTGACCGATATTTTCCATGCTAGAAGTGTTTTTCTCAAGATGGGTGTTTATTCACTTGTCATTGCACCAGAGTATGGCGGTAATAGGGATGCCCAGTCCAGAAATGAAAAAAATTACTTTATGTTGTCAAATAATAAATTCCTTGGAAAGTGTTGGTATGGAAGGCAGCCGTGGATTCGGCTAGCCATGGAAAGTGAAAGAATGGTGGAAAAAGGAATAAACTTTATTTTCTGTTTGGGAACCGCTTATGATGTATCTAGCAAGGAAACATATTGAAATCTCTCGATCGTTTTTGTTGACAGGAAAGGCATGCCACCCAAAATATTTTTCTCTATCAATTTAAACCTTGATCTCTGGCACCTCTACAAATCTCTACTTCCCTCTACGAAGGGCCTATCTATTTACTTTATGCAATTTTTATTTTTACTCGAGTCTCCATCTTCACTTATAAATCACCAACTAGGGGGCACTATGATCATACTAGAGCATTAGGTGTAGCTAATATTTGAGTGTGTTTCATGAATGGATCAATGATTGAGCATGATGGGCTAGGGATAACTTGCTTTAGTGTTTATATTTTGAAATACATGGTTGCTTGTCGATATGCTTGAGTATTAAAGTATCTATGTCAAAACTAGACTATTGCTTTGAACCATCTAAAAGTCCAAATGTCCATGCTATGAAAGAAAAGAATATGTGATGAACATGTTTGGCAGCATTCCACATCAAAAATTATGTTTTTATCATTTACCTACTCGAGGACGAGTAGGAATTAAGCTTGGAGATGTTGATATGTCTCCAACGTATCTATAATTTTCGCTTGTTCCATGCCGTTATATTATCAATCTTGGATGTTTTACAATCATTTTATAGAAAATTTATATCATTTTGGGGACTAACCTATTGACATTGTGCCAAGTGTCAGTTCCCATTTTTCTTGTTTTTTACTTTGCAGAATATCAGTACCAAACGAAGCCCAAACACAGTGAAACTTTTGGGAGATTTTTTGGGCCAAAAGGCATCCAATGGACCAAAGAAGTGCCAGAGGCGAGGTCCGAGGAGTCCACAACCCACCAGGGCGCGCCAAAGGCCCCTGGTACGGCCTGGTGGGTTGTGCCCTCCTCGGGATGCCTCTCCACTGCCTATCACCTCTATAAACCCAAATATTCAGAAAACCCTAGGCGAGTCGACGAAACACAATTCCAGCTGCCACAAGTTCCAGAACCTCAAGATCCACTCTAACACCATCACGGAGGGGTGCATCGTCTTCATGGGTGCCTCTCCGATGATGCGTGAGTAGTCCACCATAGATCTACGGGTCCATAGGCAGTAGCTAGATGGATTCCTATCTCATTTTTGATTCTCAATACAATGGTCTCTTGGAGATCTATTTGATGTAATGACTTTTGCGGTGTGTTTGTTGGAATCCGATGAATTTTGAGTTCATGATCAGTTTCTATCCATGAATATGTTTTGAGTCTTCCTTGATCTCTTATTTGCATGATTACTTATAGCCTCGTATTTCTTCTTCGAATCTTTGGTTTAGTTAGGCCAACTAGATCGATTTTTCTTGCCATGGGAAGAGGTGCTTTGTGATGGGTTCGATCTTGCGGTTTCCTTTCCCAGTGACAGAAGGGGCAACAATGCATGCATGTATCGTTGCTATTAAGGATAAAAATATGGGGTATATTTCTACATGAATAGATCTTGTCTACATCATGTCACCGTTCTTATTGCACTACTCCATTTTTCCATGAACTTAGTACACTAGATGCATGCTGGATAGCGGTTGATGTGTGGAGTAATACAAGTAGATGCAAAATCGTTTAGGTCTACTTATCTTGGACGTGATGCCTATATAATGATCATTGCCTTGGATATCGTCATGACTATTCGATCTTCTATCAAGTGCCCAACAGTAATTTGTTCACCCACCGTGTGCTATACTCATGAGAGAAGCCACTAGTGAAACTTATGGCCCCGGGTCTACTTTTCCAACCTATTGCTTTCCGGCCAATCTTTTTGCCACATTTGTTTTCAGATCTATTAATCCAAAAACCCAAAAATACCTTTTTGCACTTTTTGTTTAATTATTATTTTTTGTTCTTGCGAGATCTATTTGCCCAAACTATCACTACCTAATCTATCTTTTTATCGTTGAGAGCTTGACAACCTCTCTTGCGCGTCGGTTGCAAGTATTTGTTATTTGTGTGCAGGTGATATTTACATAGGTGCTTGATCTTCCTCTACGGATTGATACCTTGGATTCTTAACTGAGGGAAATACTTACCGTCGTTGTGTTGCATCATCCCTTCCTCTTTGGGGAAATACCGATGCATTCTCAAGCCACGTCACCCCAACACCCAAAATCAATAAGTAATACCATAGAAGACTTGCCAAAATGGCGCAAATCTTTTTGTTTTGGCAAGGTCTCCATCACCGCACCCCAGGGTTCCCCAAATGTTCAGATCGCCGCGGGAACCAAAAGTTGTAAGTAATAGCATAGAAAACTGGCCATAATGGACCAACTCTAGGAATTTTCATGAGATCCCCATAGCCTGGCCCCGGGATTCCCCTAACGGTCGGATCGCCGCGGTAACCAAAATCAGTGAGTAATAACATAGGAAACTAGCCAAAATGGAGCAAATCAGTGAGTTTTGGTGAGGTCCCCGTAACATGCCTCCGAGGTTCCCTGAACGTTAGGATCGCCCCAGGATTAAAAAATTGTGAGAAATAGCATAGAAAATTAGCTAGAATGGACCACATATAGGACTTTTCGTTAGCTCCCCGTGCCTGACATCGGGGTTCCCCTAATGTTCGGATCGCCGCGGGAACCAAAATAGTAAGTAATAGCATAGAAAACTAGCCATAATATGCCAAATGTGCGAGTTTTGGCGAGCTCCCCGTAACCTGACCCCGAGGTTCGTCGAAGGTTCGAATCACCGCGGGAACAAAAACAATGAGTAATAGCATAGAAAACTAGCCATAATATGCCAAATCTGCAGGTTTTGTCGAGGTCCCATAAGCATACCTTGGGGTTGCCCGAACGTTTGGATCGCCCCGACACCCAAAATCAGTGAGTAATTGCATATAAAACTGGCCACAATTGAGCAAATTTGTTCTTTTTGGCGAGGTCCCCGTCACCACACTCGGGGTTCCCGGAACATTCAGATCGCCGCGGGAACCAAAAATTGTGAGTAATAGCATAGAAAACTGGCATGAATGGACCAAATCTAGGAGTTTTCACGAGGTCCCCGTAACCTGACCCCGGGGTTCCCCTAACAGTCACATCGCCATGGGAACCAAAAACAGTGAATAATAGCATAGAAATTTGACCATAATATGCCAAATATGTGCGGTCCCCATAAGCAGACCCCGGGGTTCCCCGAACATTCGGATCATCCCGGGAACCAAGTCAGTGAGTAATATCATAGAAAACTGGCCAAAGTGGAGCAAATCAGTGAGTTTTGGCTAGGTCCCCATAACCTTACTCTGGGTTCCTCGAATGTTCAGATCATACTTGGACCAAAAATCTGCATGTAATAGCATAGAAAGCTGGCCAAAATGGACCAAATCTAGGAGTTTTGATGAGGTCCTCGTGAGCTGTCCTAGTGTTCCCAGAACGTTCAGATCATCGTAAGACCAAAAAACAATGAGTAATAGAATAGAAAAGTGGCTACATATGACAAATCTACGAGTTTTGGGGAGGTCCCCGTCATCGGGCCCCTAGGGTTCCCCGAACGTTCAGATCACCGAGGGAACCAAAAACTGTGAGTAATAGCATAGAAAACTGTCCATAATATGCGAAATCTACCAGTTTTGGCGAGGTCCCCATGAGTGGACCCCGAGGTTCCCCGAACATTTGGATTGCCCCAAGAACCAAAGTCGGTGAGTAGTAGCATAGAAAACTGGCTAGAATGGAGAAAATCTGTGAGTTTTGGCGTGGTCCCAGTAGCTGACCTCGGGGCTCCCCGAGTATTCAGATCGTCACGAGAACCAAAAATATTGAGTAATGGCATTGAAAAATGGCCATAATATACCAAATCTTCGAGTGTTGGCGAGGTCCTTGTAACCAGACCCTGGGGTTCCTCGAACGTTCAGATGGCCACGGAAACCAAAAACAATGAGTAATAGATAGAAAAGTGGCCGAAATATGCCAAATCGGCGACGTCCCCATAAGCAGAGCCCGGGGTTACCCGAACATTCGGATCGCCCCGGGACCCATAACCAATGAGTAATTGCATAGAAAATTGGACACGGTGAACCAAGTCTGCAAGTTTTGGCATGGTCCCCGTAACCTGACCCCGAGGTTCCCCTAAGGTTCGAATTGTTGTGGGGAAAAACAATGAGTAATAGCGTACAAAATTGGGCATATGTTAAATCTACAGGTTTTGTCGTGGTCCCGTAAGCATACCCCAGTGTTGCCCAAACGTCATGATTGCCCCGATACCCATAGTGAGTAATATCATAGAAAACTAGCCAGAATGGAGCAAAAATGTTTGTTTTGGCAAGGTCCCGTAAACGGACACTGGGGTTCCCCGAGCGTTTAGATCACCACGGGAACCAAAAATTATGAGTAATAGCATAGAAAACTGGTCATAATATGCCAAATTTGCGAGGTCCCATAGCGGAACCCGGGGTTCCCCGAAAGTTCGCATCCCCTTGGGACCCATAATCAGTGATAAATAGCATAGAAAACTAGCCAAAATGTACCAAATCTGTGTGTTTTGGCGAGATCCATGTAACCCGACTCTAGGATTCTTTGAATGTTCGGATCGCCCTGGGATCAGAAATGTATGGGTAATAGCATGGAAAACTAGCAAGAATGGACCAGATATAGGAGTTTTGGCAAGGTCCCCGTGAGTGGACCCCGAGGTTCCTCGAATGTTCGGATCAACCCAACATCCAAAATCAGTGAGTAATAGCATAAAAAACTGGCCAGAATGAAGTAAATCTGTGAGTTTTGGAGAGGTTCCCATAACTTGACTCGTGGGTTCCCCGAACGTTCTGATCGCCTCGGGACCAAAAATTTGTGAGTAATAGCATAGAAAATACGCATGAATGGATCACATATAATAATTTTCGTGAGGTCCCTGTGCCTGACCTCGGGGTTCCCCAAACGTTCGGATCGCCATGAGAATAAAAAATAGTGAGTAATAACATAGAAAACTGGCCAGAATATGCCAAATCTGCGCGTTTTTGTGAGGTCCCTATAACCGGACCTCGGGGTTCCTCGAACGTTCAGATCGCCGCAGGTACCAAAACAGTGACTAATAGCATAGAAAACTGTCAATAATAGGCCAAATATGTGAGGTCCCCATAAGCGGACCCCCAGGGTTCCCCGAATGTTCAAATCGCCACGAAACCCAAAATCAGTGAGTAATATCATCGCAACTCGCCAAAATGGAGCAAATCTGTCAGTTTTGGCGAGGTCCTCGTAACCTGACTCTGGGTTTCCCTGGACGTTCAGATCGCACTTGGACCAAAAATTTGTGTGTAATAGCATAGAAAACTGACCAAAATGGACCAAATCTAGGTGTATTTGCGGGTTCCTAGTAAGTTGTCCCCGGGGTTCCTCGAATGTTCGAATCGCCGCGGGATCCAAAAACAATGAGTAATAGAATCGAAAATTGGCCATCATATGATAAATATATGACTTTTAGCGAGGTCTTTGTAACCGAACCCCAGGATACCCCGAACGTTCGGATCGCCACGGGAACCAAAAACTGGCCATAATATCTCGAATCTTCCAGTTTCGATGAGGTCCCCGTGAGTGGACCCTGGGGTTCCCCAAACGTTCGGATCGCCCCGGCACCCAAGGTCAGTGAGTAATAGCATAGAAAACTGGTCATAATGAAGCAAATCTATGAGTTTTGGCAAGGTCCCCGTAACCTGTCCCTAGGGTTCTCCGAACTATCATATAATCGCAGGAACCAAAAACAATGAGTAATAGAATACAAAATTGACCATGATATCAAAATCTGCGAGGTCCCCGTAAGCAGATCCCGGGGTTCCCCGAATGTTCGGATCGACCCCAGACCCAAATTCAGTGAGTAATAGTGCGTCAATTAATAAAAAAGAGGTTTATCCGTCTTTTTGAAGAAAAAACATAAAGATATGGTAATGTTGTGGCATCATGTTCATTCCACATAAGAAACGTCTTTTCCGTAACTTCTAAAGGTCATTTGCGCGAAAATGAATTTGGCTTGGTTCATTTTCGTTAAGATGATTTCTAACAATGTGTCGAGCCAGAGACGAGGGATGATGCAAATGCCCATGGCGATGGTGAGTCGGGAACGATTCAAAGAAGGGGACGCGATCGTGTCGATCGCCAAGGGGAAACCGAGGATTTACGAGTGCGTGTGAAGAGGGCATGGGGTGGTCATCGGCAGTGGTGGAGCGTGAGCAAAACACAAGGCGGAGGGGGTTCAACTATGTACAAGAAGACACAATATGCTTGAAAAGGCCAAGTCATAGAACAGATATTAGAGATAGTTTTGGACCGGTAAATTTGTCCAAACAAATACAATTGATATGACAAAAGTCATTTTTGGTGTTTTTGGTGTTTCAAAAGAAAAGAGCTCACCTAATAACCAAAAGGCAACTAAACAGGGTAAATTTTGGTGGTCAATGATTTCTTCTTCTCCTTTTCATCTCCACGGGTCGCTGGTGATTGTGGAAGGATTCCATTTTATTGTGCTTTTGGTGAAGGATCCAAATAACACTCACTCTGCTAATTATAGTGACATGGATTCATTAGACGATATGAGAATGTGATCACCAGCCAGCAAAGCAAAGTAACTTCCGTGCTATGCATGGGTGGGCGAGGGCGTGGCGGTGAGGCCCATTTTGCATTCATGTTGGCTGCTGCTGCGCACTCTTCGGAAGACGAGGTACTAGTGCATGCACACCTAGTGGACAGACTATTGCATGACCCCGTTTGATCTCCACGTAGCTCCGCCAGTGGTCGTCGGCATCAGACTATGCACAATGAAAAATAATATAGAATAGTAATATACATGTGTTACTAGTCTAAATTATTATCTTCATAGTGAATAGTAATATAGGAATAGTAATATTGAGTCTTTCATTTATTAGTTTATAGACTCATCTTGTCTTGGTATGCGCTATGTTACTCATAGAGTTAGTAACATGCTAAGTTATTCAATGTCTTTCTCTTCTCATTAGTTATCACATCGTATTTTTTGTTTAGGTGACATCATGTTACTACCTATGTTATTTTCATTGTGAATAGTCACAAAGATGGGTGGGAGTAGAGAGATGGCCATGCCAGCAGCGGTCTGGAGGAAGTGTGGTACCGCCACCGGCATGTCCTCATGTTTTCAGCTCATGCATTAATTGCTTGTGTGGTTGTTCTGTTTTGGGCAGGCCGATGATCACTCCGACTGTGTTCGAGTTCAGTCGACTCTGACTAAGTTTGTTTTGTATTTGTCTAAATATGAATGTATCTAAACACGTTTTAGTTTTAGATGGATATCTATCTAGAATTCTAGATAGGACTAAGGCAATCTTTTTAGGACGTAGGTCCGTGCATGCCCATGGTAATCTATCTTGATTGATCGATTTGCTGAATCCGTAGTCTAATCATACTTGAGCAGTACTTCCTCTGTTTTAAAATAGTTAACTTTATACTAGTTTTAATAGAAAATTATATTACGCTGAAGACATTTATTTTGAAACGATGGAAGTATTAATTAGTAGTGATGGAACGATACTTGTAATTGATCTTATTCGGGGATAAATATGGGTTCTTCCCATTGAATCGGCAAGATTACAACCAATTTTTATTTTATTTTGAAAATTCCATCGTATGAGCGTTCTCTAGCTAGCTCTTGTCTGATATTGCCTCGACACCTACAACCCCGGTTCCTCTCTCCACCCCCTTGCGCCCTATGTTCGTCTTTCGACTCCTGGCTTCCATCAAAACAAGCGAGTGAACTGGTGAAGCTATGTGAGTGTGAAACCGGGCCATGATCCAACCAGCTCGGCCACGAGGACAAAAATTGTGTGCACTCCTTTAGCCTGATCCAAACTATTACTCCCTCAGTCCGAAAATAGTTGTCCTTAAAATAAATAAAATAAATATATATAATTAAAATAAGTCTAGACATATCTATTTATAGAACAAGTATTTCCGGATGGAGGAAATACTTTATAATTCCGTCCCTCGGTGCATGGGCCTGTGTCTTTGCCAAGCCACCGAAGAGGTGATGTCAATTGATCGAGCCGGGCGGAATGCGGGTCAAGTTAGGTCGGATCGTACGCTAAGGTAGGAAAAAAACATGTTCGGGTGAATTTACGCTTCCGAGTTAGCATATGCTAGTGACACGACAACTTTGTTGAAAATAGATATGTTAAGGATGTGTCTAGGACACATCTAAGTGACTCGATCAAACATAAAAAGAGAAAGAAAAGGAAAAAATACATACAAGAATCTTCGCGTAAGATCAAAGACATAGAACTATAATGCTTATGGCACACCTAGATGTGCTTTAGCAATGCTGATATGTTAAACAGGGCAAAATCAGACACCATGTAACAACCTTGGAGTAAATTAAATGTGGCAGCGCATTTAAAACGGGATATACACCATCACGAATTTACAAAAAGAAGGTAAAAATGAGATTCACAACAGGATAAAAGAAGCTATCACAATTGTAAAAGGGTAGGCTTAACTATCGTCAAGATGAGAATTAACTAAATCTCATCTAATTTCTACATCATTTGGTTTTGCGTTGAGAAGTTTTTTTCCTTCGTTTTTTATATTTGATTGTTTATTAAATGGTACACATAGGTGTTTGATGAGATTTTGTTGAGAGATTAGCAAATTTTGTTAGAGTAAAACGAGATTGAATGAAAATGAATGGACGATTGGTTCTGATTTCTATTGATTCTCAAGTATATATACATCTGGAAGAGATGGGAAGAAGAGGTCCATGTTCGGACGCATCCGTCCAGAACAAGTGCCTTTTGGCAATAGAGAGAGAAGGGACATGACTTTTCGGGGTTGTACACACCCCTTGTGATTGTTCGTTAATTAACATGTGCTAATTAACAATAGACATGTGCTAATTTATTTCTAACACTCCCCCTTATACAACACCGCTTCTTGATCATCATTCAAGGCTTCTTGAACATGATTGAGGGTGTATTGTATATGCATCTTCCATCTTGACAAATTCTTATATTATGGGACACTGTCTAGTCGTGGTGATTGAGGGTGATTAGTCATGGTGAAGTCTCGTCTAATTTCTACTCACTCCGTCTTATAATATAAAAGCATTTTTTTGACATCTGTTAAAAACGCTTTTATATTATGAGACAGAGGGAGTACATCATTTGGTTTCGCGTGGAGTTTTTTTTTCGTTTTTTAATTTGATTATATTTGAATGATACGCATATGAGTTTGATGAGACTTTGTTGAGAGCTCACAGCAAACCTGAGTGTAAAAAAGCAATAGCGAAGTTGAGCTGGTGAGTTGGGCTCCTTGATGGACATGGACTCATCCAGGCTCAGCTCACGGATATATGTATAGCGGCCGCGGACCGAGAAACCAACCAACATCCAATTCGAAGCGCGAGAGATCGATCTCGGCGTCCATGGCGGCGGAGGAGGTTCCATCACTTCCATGGTGCGATCCCCTGCCATACCATGAGCCCCACTATGAGCTGATCATGGAGCTGGAGCCGTGGACGCAGCCCGAAGCGCCGTTCCCACCGTTTGTCAATTGGTTGAGGAGGTTGGAAGACGGCGGCCAGCCGGACAAGCCAAGAGAGTTGCTGGAGCTGTTCCCCTCGGTCCCTGCACGAAGACGGCGGCCAGCCATGTGACAAACCCAGAGAGTTGCTGGAGATGTTCCCCCTCCGGCCGCTGCACGAAGACGGCGGCCAACCGTGTGACAAGCCCACACAGTTGCTGGAGTTGTTCCCCCTCCAACCACTGCACGAAGACGGCGGCTAGCCATGTGACAAGCCCAGAGAGTTGCTGGAACTGTTACCCCTCCGGCCGCTGCACGAAGACGGCGGCCAGCCGTGTGACAAGCCCAGAGAGTTGCTGGAGTTGTTCCCCCTCCGGCCATTGCACAAAGACGGCGGCCAGTCGTGTGACAAGCCAAGAGAGTTGTTAGAGTTGTTCTCCCTCCGGCCGCTGCACGAAGACGACGGCCAGCCGTGTGACAAGCCTAGAGAGTTGCTGGAGTTGTTCCCCCTCCGACCGCTGCACGAAGACGACGGCCAGCCGTGTGACAAGCCCAGAGAGTTGCTAGAGCTGTTCCCCTCCGGCCGCTGCACGAAGACGGCGGCCAGGCGTGTGACAAGCCCAAAGAGTTGCTGGAGTTGTTCCCCCTCCGGCCGCTGCACGAAGACGGCGGCCAGCCGTGTGACAAGCATAGAGAGTTGCTGGAGTTGTTCCCCCTCCGGCCGCTGCACGAAGACGGCGGCCAGCCGTGTGACAAGCATAGAGAGTTACTGGAGTTGTTCCCTCTCCGGCCGCTGTACGAAGACAGCGGCCAGCCGTGTGACAAGCCCAGAGAGTTACTGGAGTTGTTTGCCCTCCGACCGCTGCACGAAGACGACGCTGCCGCTGCTGCAGGTCGTGCCGCTCCTCCGCCGACGGCGTGGTGGGTTCCTCCCCCACAACCGCTGCCGTCGCTGGAAGAGGACGGTTATGCCGTCTTTCCTCTGTTGTCGGCGTGGTGGGTTCCTCCTCCGCCCTGTGCGGCGGATGGCCTCCAGCTCCCGCAACCGCTGCTGCCAGTGACGGAGGAGGACGGTTATGCCGTCTTTCCTCTGCTGCCGACGTGGTGGGTTCCTCCTCCGCCGTGTGCAGCGGATGGCCTCCAGCTTCCGCAACCGCTGCTGCCAGTGCCGGAGGAGGAGGGTGATGTTGATGCTGTCTTCGACGCTCCTCCGCCGCCGGCATGGTGGGTTCCTCCTGAGCCGGCTGCGGCGGATGGCTACCAACTCCCGCCGACGCTGCCGCCGTATGATGTACTCAAGAGCCAGGGCGGCGACGTCGAGCTGTGGTGGCAGCCATGGAGGATGCCGTGGTCAGTGTCCCAAGAGGAAGAGGAAGAGTTCCGGCAGCTGTTCGGTGGCGGTGACCACGACGCTGTCGCTCGCCGCCTGTAAGTGCATGCGTGAGATCGTCCATCCATGCATGCGCATGGCCTCGGCGACTACCAAAAAGTTACTATATGATCGACGGCGGCAGGTCTGACCATCGTCATGTCCCCTAGCATCTAATGTAATGGATCCTTTCCAGATGCAGTTAATATTGTCGTCAGTTAGCGATCGACATCTGATCCATGGAACAATTAATACTTGAACGTTTGTTTGGGGATGATTTGGGTTTGTTCTTGCCAATGGATTGCAAGGATGACTATTTGAGTATGTGGTTTAATTGTTGTTGAATCTGCACAGTCAAAATCTGGTTAATTAAATCTCTCGAAAATTGGTTAAATTTTGAATGAAAACAAACAGTCATGAGCCTCATCATTAATATCGCACATTATTTGTACTTCCCTCACCTACGGTTATTATTCCCGTATTTTTCATCTTGTGCTTGCCATCTTGTAGATAGTTCTAGACTTTGAAGAAGCCCCAGCAGGTGTCCTAAATCCTATATTTGAGAAGAAAAGGTGCGTTTTAGTGGGTTATAAGCACTAGCTAGCAGATCATCTAAAGCATATAATCCCTAAAATTATAAGGAATTCTAGCACCTTGTTCTGCAAATGCCCCAACCAGGCAGTAAGTTATACTGAATATGCATTTTCACCAGCTCATCAATTCGTGTTAGCCACCGAAGCGAATAGACCGGCAGACGCGTTTCCTACACCTGGGCAGAGCCCGGCCCCACCAGATCAAGGAGCAGTTAGAAGCCTCAACTCTTTGACACCACTACCACTCAACCGTGCCCTATATATGTATAGATTCGAACTAAAAAGGCACGGCGACAAACAGATTGCATCGTGGACAAACATATTAGGGTACACAACATGCATCCATAACATATTATATAACCGGTTCTGGCATTATCTTGATGAGCACATTGTTCCATCAGAATCACAGCTTAGGGGAAACAGCACTAGTCTTCCATCATCTTCATTCACCAGGACACACAAAATTCGATAAAAACTACGACGGACACGACACTGGCATATTTAAGCATGAACATGGTAAGGAGGTCCAGTATTGTAGGTAGCACTGAGATAAACGGGGGGCAGGGGCACGAGCTCAGAACACACGGACCGGCTTTCCCATGGTGCTCTTGATGTACAGACACCTCACCTGCAAAAAACAAAAGAAATAACAAATGCCATGTCATGTCATGTCCAGTTTAGTTTTTCAGGCCTAACCGCTTGTCCATCTAAGTATTTCACTCGACCCGGGAGAAGGAAACGAAACGGAAACACAAGGAGCTGCAAAGTTTGAATGGAACTCACATTCTGCCAGTTCTTCTTGAGCAGGGAAACCAGGAAGTTGACGCTCATCTGGATGTTCTGCTGGATCTGCTTCTCCTCCATCGACAGGTTGCCCACAGCGACACCCATGCACAGCACCTTCTTGAGCTGGAACTTGATTGTGGCTTTTGTCTCGTTCACCTTGGCTTCCAGAGACTCCTGGTGAGAAACCAGAGTCGGGAACTTTCCTGCAGGGCCATCAAAACACACAAAATTAAGTGCGCAAGCTAGAAATTTCAGAACAAAGATACTAGGATAGTTAAGGCGTTCATGCAATGCCCAAAAAGGAGATGCTATAACTCTCATCAGATTTGGGCATAAGAGTGGGACATAATGCAAGCAAAACTCTACAAAACAATGAGAGCATAATAGAACAGTAAAAAAAACCTATGGACCCCAATGGAAGTGCAATGAGATTATGTGCATGATCATCTCATCACACACAAATACCTGGCATATGACACTGTCATCCATATAGGGAATGGAATGGAATGGAATGCAACACAAGAAACACTTGCATGATTCGGCTAGCAGGTCAGCGTTGACAGAAACCGATCACTATATCAATTCAATTAATAAAGCGATGCTAGAAGAGACATACAGCAAACATCAACATGACAACAGCCATGAAGAAATACTGTTCCAGGTTTTAACTACGAGGGAGGGTTAACCCAACCAGCTGGGAGACAAGCAAACTAATCGATGACAGATCAGAACACTTGCCTGCCTTGTTGAGACCAGGACCAAGGAGACGTGGAATCTGCTTGATAATAGCCTCTGAGGCCAAGAAAGCATGGTACTTCTTGGCAAGCCTCTTGACAAGCTTCTTGTTCTTGTTCATCTTCTTAAGAGCTTCAACGTCCATGGAATCCAGACCAATCTTTTCAGCCTGCAATCAGGAGAATAAGCAAATGTAAATACTAAAAAGAACCATAAGCTATGACAAAAGTTAAAAGAACAGTGATCCAGCTATCACTTCAAAGGCTACAGTTCTAAGATACAAAAAGCATTCATGTGATGTAACAAAGTTATCAGTTGTCATATTAGCAAAACAGGAGCAGAGCAACTCATTGGTGTTTGGTACAAGTGAACCTGATAAAGTTTGCATATCACATATAGAATTACACTAGCTCAAGACTAAGCAAAGAATTACACTAGTTTAGTAGAGCTGAACCAAATGATAATAATCCTAACTACGCGCCTAAAACCAGACACCGATATATAACACTCCCTCTGTAAACTAATATAAGAGCATTAGTCACTAAAGTAGTGATCTAAACGCTCTTATATTAGCTTACGGAGGGAGTATAAAAGAAAGAAGTTTCCAGCGCTGGTCAACATTCTCACAGCATGATGCAATAACCCATGTAAAGAGTAAACTGTAATCACAGTTCAAACAATCATGTTTAAAAGGCCACAGTACTAATATGCAATAAACAGTCACTAGATGTAACAAAGTTAAAAGCGCCGCTCAAAATTCTCAGGACTAGTGATTGCTCATGGAACGAACGCAATAATACTAACTAACATCACCATCTATGTTATAACAGAGGAAAAGGATAACTGATTAGCAGTAGCAGCAGGTCCATACCTCTCCCACATGCTGGGCATCACCAAGCATGCAGACCCTCATCTTGGGGCGAGGGACGTGGGGCAGCTTGACGGAGCCGCTGAAACGCTTGTCCTTTTGCGGATCATAGTTCTTGAGACCGATCTGGAGCTCAACGGTCTCAGTGAACTTCCTGTTCTTCTCCTTGGCATCCGCCACCACCTGGGTGATGGCCTCCTTGAGGGCCTCTGTCTGCAGCTTACTGCAAGGCAAAGCTTAAAAGGTCAAAGGGATGGAATTTGAAGCGCAAAACAGCATGATCTCGCATCCAAGCAGCTCTTATAACTACACCCCAGAGTTGTAAATAGCCAACTTAGGTATATTGCTATAACAAACGATCCTGAATGCATATATTTGGCTATGAAAAGGGAAAGAAAAAAATAGTACATGAGCAGTAACCACAAATCCTGCAAATCCAAGAGAAGTAGAAACATCCTGCAAATCCATAACTAGACAAAGGAGTGCTATAAACCCAATCTCCGCGTGTCAATTACGGGCACAAAAGAAGAGTATAAACGCCGCAGTAGATTCCTCTACACCTCATAGATCCAAACGGCAAACTGATTACTACTACTCCAGACACAAAACCAGTAACGACTTACGGTAAGATCCAAGACAACTGGACATAGTAGAAGCGCTACGTGGCAAACTCCGAATGGTAATCACCGCCACGAAGGAGTATAAACAAACACCATCTATCTACCAGAGGAGCGGTTGATTTTAGTTACACACGTCATGGATGCAACCAGCCGGCCGATTACTACACCAGATACGACGAATTCGGTAACGTTTTAACTTAACAGATAGCACGGGAAGAGCGTCTGATGCGCCTACAGCAGGCATGTAGGTGGAGATATGTCACACAACCATGTATGTAAACCCACTCCCCGGTAACTAGACGACGGGACTGGCATGAATCCAGTCTCCAAACAAGTGAACTCCCGCCACTCATCGGAACCACAAACGCCGTTTATATTCATCAGAATTCAGTCAGTCTAAAAAGGCGCGAGATCTATCTATCCATCCGTCCATCCATCTCGGCCACCGGTAGAGCGAGATGTATTTAATCTAGGCACTAGTCTTCCTAGCACGAACTAGGACCTGGACGGGATGGTCTACATCCCGCGTCGGATGAATCGCACGGGGAAGCGGGGATGCGGCGGTGGCGGGCGGGGTTACCTCATGGCTCGCCGCGGGGGATGGGTCGCCGATTCACCTGCGGGGGAAGGGAGAAACAAACACGGTGAGATGAGCGGCGGCAGGGAGCGGGAGCGGGAGCGGGATCGGCGGGGGCGACGGGGCCAGAGGGCCTACCTGGTGTGCGTGGCCTGGGGTTTGGGGAGGAATGTGGAGGGGCGGCGCGAGGAGGAGGACTCTGGAAACCCCAAGGCTATGGTGGGGGATGGCGTGGCGGGTGCGGTTGTGGCCGCTGCCGGCCGTTGGATGCGCTGGCTGGAGGGACTCACGGCCGTCCGATCGTGGGCCGAGGCAACGTGTGATGTGGGCTGCGGAGGCCGTGGGAAGGAGGTTTGCCATTGCCAGCCCAATGAAAAAGTGCGAAACGGCCAGCTTCGAATTTGTTTTTTTGGTAAAATCTACTCTGTTTCAAACATTTCAAACAGTCAAGTTTGAACTGGATTATTTTTTTTTCAGGCGGACTAGGCAACGAAATCTCTCTTCTTCGAAAAGTGTGCCATGTTGGCAGCTTCCAGCACACGATTTGACACGCTCGTATATGGAACACAAGCAGCAACAACTTAACCCAACACGCTGCTTCAGCACAACAGAAAGCACATCATGATTGAGCAAAGCTTTTGCCTTTGTTTCGACAAAAAAGGAAACCAAACTCCAAACATCAACATGAACCAAACCAAGAACTACACCACCGCTGGCCATACTCGCAACATACTCAATTTCCCGGAATAAATATGTCATGATAGAGAGCTAACGGATCTCAGCGCATCTCAAGTTGTAATAACATAAACAACATAAGTCAGTTAATAAACAAGTTGGGGGTCACCCGACTACTACCATGTATGTACAGACACACATACTCAGCGGGACTGTAGCGTCGCTACCTTGGCCACGCAAAGGCAGCGAATCTGGATCGCTCTATACTACTACCAAGTTCGAATCGAAGAATCTTATCGCAAGACAACACAAAGCCAGGACTGGAAACTCTTCGTCGTCATCATCATCAGCGGCAGCAAATCCCTGCAGACCCCTAAGAGCACGGGTGGCATGCCAGGGCAGCAGTCGACACAGCTTGCCACTGCTCCAGCTCGAGTCACGCAGCTTCAGCCAGACGCAATAGGAGCGCTGGCCTGGTGATCCAGTCGGGCAGCTTCACACCAGTGTGGCTTCAAGCCAGACACAATAGGAGCGCTGGGCCTGGTGATCCAGTCGGGCAGCTACACGTGACAGTTAATTGTCATTAGTTTTCGTCAAAAGATGAAGTGACGAAGCGGAGCACAAAGATCACAGGACTAACCCAGGTCCTGGCCATCGATCCGCATACTGGATGCCCCCATGCCACTCTCTTCTCTTCTCTTGCAGCCCACATGGCGCCACTCGTCTTCCAAGGAGCCAGTGGCAGTAACATGTGCCCCTCCTGCATCTCACGTAAGCAAGGGGAGGCAGCGTTTGCCGAGAACAAAGAAACCAAGCCAAGGGCAAGACAGCAACAGGCTCCGCCTTCAACTTCTTAGCTTCTTTTCATGTGATGGACTTCCTGAAGTCCACGCGACTCCACCGACCGATGAAGGAGTACGGTGCCCCGCCTGCATCTCAATGTGCAGGGAGCAACAACACCGAGAAGCGCACGGGCATGACAAGATCAGGTGGATGACTAGCTCGGCACGGCGCTTCTCGGTTCTTTCATGCCTGCTCCTGCCAGCCAGAAATGAGAAGGATGTCCCATTCGATTTGATTTGGAAGTTCAGCGCATGCTGGCAGGAGCAGGCATGCCCAGGCCCCTCATCGGGGCCGGGCTAACCGTAGACTAGCTTCAGATTGTTGGTGGTGGTGAGTCTGCAAAAACATCGGGTGTGTCAAAGCCAGAAGGAAACTCTGCAAGTGCATCTTGCAATTTATGACTCAAATTTATAAGAAGTTTCATGCACATATTTCCCACTTCCCAACCTCATAGATACGACTGTAATAGTGTATATCGGCTAGCTTGCATTTTTACATGCCCAAATATAGAAGCTAAAATGGTTAAACAAACTGTCTATCACTGACACTGGGAGTAAAAACATAAAAAAAAGGAAGCGAAACTGTCATAGGCAGGACTAGTATAATAATAATACATCATGGTTAGTAGGTATCCGTGGACATATAGAACATCAGTCTGGTACTCCCTCCGTAAAGAAATCTAAGAGCGTTTAGATCACTATTTTAGTTATCTAAACGCTCTTATATTTGTTTACAGAGGGAGTATTAATTTGTACAGTCCACCTCTATCAAAAGATTACTCTAGGAAATCAGCTCAGTATACGGCTGATAGGAGAAAACACGGACCTGTGCAAATGGTCGCATGGAATCCTGTGGATGTACAAATGTAACTCCTGGGCGTGAAGGCATAGCATATTGCTGGGAAGCATGCATGAAAATAGAAGACCTGACAGGAGCACCAGCTTGACCAGGACTGTAGGGTGGCATAACACCATCTGGAGGCCTGTAGCCAACTGCATTAGGTGATTGAGCCGGCGACCAGGGCCCAGGCATGTGCTGAGCCATTGGATGAGGCTGCTGCTGTTCAACAGGCACAGGAGACATTTGTGGTGACCCAAGCTGGGGGAACTCAGTGTTGTAGGTAACAGCAGGAGCATACAGAGGTTGAATGGTGTACGTGCCTCCATTAAATCCAAATCCAGGGTCAAATCTTTGCATATACCTGAAATGGCCTATCAACGGTGAGGAAACTTGTAATAAAGTTCACAGTCAAAAGGATATGTGTGTCCTTGTGAGAAAATGAGAATGTGATTAAAAAGGCTAAGAATCTTGGCTATGTGTATATGCACTTCTGTAGAGTAAGATTAGCAAGTATATGAAACAATAAGATTGCATTCATCTTTCATCAAAATACACATGAAATATTTTGATGTCATTTCTCACCACTTTAACCCCTTTATGTTTTAAAGAATTCTGACATGGCACCCTAATCTTGACATGTTTCACATGCATTTTCTCTAATCATCAGCAATTAAGACAGTTCAATATAACTTAGCCACATGCCTTTGGTAGTTTATGGAGAAAAGTGTCATCAGGAAAAATTAAACAGTAGAGACAGATCAATTGAATGTAGGCACAGTATAAATCAGGTACTCTTTATTACAACACAGGAAACCCCAGATCAGATAGCAACAAACAGAAGTCGTGTTATGTGGAACAAACCTGTCATAGCTTCTGTCATAATCAGGATCCTTGCGATCAGAGTCACGGTCTCGAAATATCGCCACCCTATTGCCTTGCCTGCCTCTATTGACTGGAGGCTCCTTGTCAATCCTGCTTCTATTATTTGATCTGCTGCTAGATGCAGTACTAGTCAAACTCCTTTCAAGGGTAGCTTCAGGCAATTCACCGTACCTGGTGTTTGAGTTCAACTCCAAGGAAGTGGACCTATGTAGGGTGTTGGGCAAAACCATTTCATCAGCTGATCTTCCATCAACCAGACTACTGCTACCACTGCTGTTGTTAAATATGCGAGCACGTGCCCTGTTGTATTCCTCTTTCCTCTCTTCGACGCTTTTCTGAAGGTTGCCTCTGTTAGAGTTAGCGCCTGCGCCTGCGCCGCCATGGTGATTCTTCTGAGGCCTTTGCTTAATAGCTACTTTGGTGGCCACAGCGCTGCTCTCTTCTTGAGGCAAATTAACTGGAATATCAGCTAGGCGGACAGCAGGCAATCGGCATTCAGCAGACGTCTTACGAAGGATGATCCGAGAACTGGTTCCATCAGGCAGGCTGTTATCCGGCAGGGCGATCGATATCAGGAAGTAATGCTGTGCCAGACGGTGCGCAGCGAGACGCAAGTATGAAGTCGGAAGACCCTGGAACTCAAACTGCGTCTGTCCAGGGTCACGAAGGAACTTCAGAATGTCTTGCTCCATCCGTAGCACTGCAATGAGAAATAAGGTTGCAATAAGATTAAACCATTCAAGTATTGCTCAAGTTCGAGCTTGTAGGAATATAATCACATAGTAGCAAGACAGCGTGCAGATATACGGGGCAACACAATTGGCACAAAGGGGGGAAATACGAGTCAGCACGAAGAGATTGCTGATGAAGAAACTCAGAACGTTTTTGAGTTATTATTAATAGCCGACACGATGCTAATTATCAACCCACAATCAGATGCAGCAGTAACCAGTAACCACTAGTTTCACACGCATGTTTAGGTGTTTTCATGTCCAAGAGCTTGCATACAATTGGCTCGCGATTTGCCAATATGTAGTTTGACTTGCACGGCCAAGTAATGTTTGCAAAACAGGCTACGCAGGCAGCTATGGTACGTTGCAAGGACCGATACATATTCTCAGCTAGAGACCCAACATGGGCTACTGAACCAGAGCACGGGCATCCAGCAGGAACACGCTGCGCATCTCGACAGACCGGAGCACCAAACCACAGAGCTAGCACTAGCTATGACCTTAGCTACCGCACGGAATTTTGCACGCTTTCCAAATTCCTCGTCCTGCACGAAGTAGCTGAAATTCTACCTGGAAGAAAGCTAGCTAGCAGGAGCGAGTCGCAGCAACCAAAACTAGTGAGCAGAGACCGTGTATATATTATCTAGTAAGAGGAGGAGGAGCACGGGAACGAGGCCGGTGGGACGGTACCTGAGAGGCGCTCGCGGGGCTTCTCGAGGGCCTCGCGGAGGAACTGGTCGACCTGCGCGACCGGATCGTCGGCCTGCTGCTGCGCGTCCGCCTGGTGGTCGTCGGCGAGGTCTGGCGAGGAGGAGACCCTTCGCGCGGCGGAGGAGGAGAGGAGCAGGCGGCTCATGGCCCCGTCGAGGTCGGCCGTCTCCCACGAGTCGGGCGCCGCGGCAGCAGCCGCGGCGACCGCAGCGGCCGCGTCCTCCTCCATGCTTTCACCGATCCGCGCGCGGTAGCTCGCGAACTAGAAGCCGGCGAGGCGGGGAGCCGGAGCGGCCATCGGGGGCGCGGGTCGGCGGCGGGATCTGGCGGGAGGCGCGCGGCGAGCTGGCTAGGGTTTGGTCCTCTCTGGGCCTGGCCTGGTCTGGTCTGGTCTGGATTTGCGGGGTGCGGTGTGGGGAGGAAGAAGGGTCCGCGGTAGAGATAGAATCGAGCAGGGAATCTCATCTCGTCTAGTGGCACGCACGGGAAGTTACCCTCCTGCCCCCTCGCCTGGCGCCTCTGACCGGGGGCGTTTCGGGTATTTCCTCGCTCAGGTCGGGGTCGGGCCCGGCTCCGGTCGGGGTCGGGGTCGCGGTTGGTGCCTGCCGTACGCGTAGCGGTCTACTGCTCTCACGCGCTTCGCTTCACCACGTTTTTATATATATATATACGTAACGCACGGTGCGTTGCGTTGCCTTACGCGGGAGACATTCCTTCCCTCCGTCAATCCAACCGTTGGCTTGTGATCCGGTCCACCGGCGACGGCGACGGCGAGGGAAACAACATGCCGTCGTGCATTTTTGTGACGATGGGATGAGAAAAGGATGCATCATTTGAGCAACACGTCAAGTCTTCCCCCTTTCGCGTCCATCGACGACGGGCCACGAGTAGAATCGGTTGTGTGCTACTTTGGCGAAGATCATGGGCATCCAACTTAACATCCATAAAGTCGTAGATCTGTTTAATTTCATCCTTGAATAATTTCTGTTTGGAGAAAAACCTTCGGAGCAAATTCCAAAGGTGACGCTTGTTCTCGACTCTCATAGGTTTTGGTTTAAGCATCAGATAAACAAAAGTTTTGAAACACTATATACCTCTCTAATAATACGATGGTCCTATGACTCAAATAAGAGAGAAAGGACTACAAAAGAAAATGCTACGTCTTCTATCCGTCTTCTTTCTTCTCGGTTGCAGTCCCTAGTCAAGCACTCGAACGAGGTACCGAAACAATTGCTTTACGTTAGCAAATTGTAGGGGTCAATTCCGCCATGCATTATCTTATGGTAGTCTTCTCTGCTACGCAAATGATAATATTTGGAGTGTATAACAAACTCCTCTGAACTCTAGAGACCTATAATCTCTATGTGCACGATGCACTACAAACACATTAGTCCCTCATTGTTTTTCATAACAACCTCTAAAATAAGGAGGCAAATTATTGCAACACCACCACCCTTCATGTGGACGACTCACATGTTAGGATGAGCTTCATAGAGCGTCGGTGTGGAAGAGGATGAGTTCCTCAAGGCATGGCCTCTGACCGAAGAAGAAGGCATTTCCCCAACCTTGGTAAAGGAAGATAGAAAAAAAAGCAAGGAAAACAAACTGTGGCCAACTCGTCACCTCCTCATTCTCGGTGCAATTTAAAGTTAAAGAGGAGGTCAAGCCTACTGCTCCTGCATCAAGACAAGATTTGAAGATGATTGAGGCCTCGGACACGCCTCTGACAAAAATCGGGCTATTGATGGAGGACACGGGAATCGTCATCCTGTGTAAAGATAACTTGGGAATAGGAGAATGTCGGGGCCTCGACACTTTCCTAAAGCACGAGACGAACACGAGCCATGGCAGGGTGACAAGCGTCTCTCGCGAGCACCGCTCGAACCGATCGCAGATCTTGCCGTGGCTCACCTCTGGGTCTTTGTTCGAGTCAAACTCCTCGTCTGTCAAGTAGTCCACCTCGCCCGATTCCGGCACACCGCCGCCCCTCGGTCGCGCCTTGACGACGGACGGCGGCTCATCCGCACCGTCCTTCTACACCTCGTAGCCGGTGGCCATCGGCATGGCAAACTTCTTCTTCTCACGGACATTGTTGGATCTCTCTCGCTAGGTCCGAAGGAAATCGAACGGGAAGAGAAGGCGGTCGTGTATTTTTGTTTGATGGCTGGTTGCCGTATATATATACATGTCCACAGTGGTGGAGCTTGGGCTGAATTCTAAGGGGAGAGGGACAAACAATATGTGTTTTGGGCTGATTTCCCTTGTCAAATGGGCCAAATACTAAGGGGTGTAGCAGAAAAAAAATCTTGGGCTGGGGGGCGCAAGCCCAGGTTGCCCCCGAGAAACTCCACCACTGCATGTCCAGGCCTAGCTTAGCCGGCTCGGGTCAGACTCGAGGGTCTCGTCTCCGGACCGGATTCGTCATACTCGAACATTGGGCTGAGCTAGGTTGGCCCCGCCCCGTCACTTCTATCTTTTACCCCTAAAAAAACTAGCCTATTGTACCTTTTCTTTTTGAGAAAAACGAGAGAGCTTTATTCAAGGTTTAAAGTTACAGGGATGCAACTTGGATCAGGGGAATCCAAGAGCCATACAAAATGTTCATGAGTTTGTAAAATATTTGTAAATTCCAACAAATGTTCACAAATTCGAAAAAGTATGTGAATGAGTTTCAAAAAATATTGATGGATTTTACAACAAAAGCAAAAGAAATAATATAAAGCAAAAAAATGAAAATTTTAAAAATAAGAGAAAACTTGTAAAAACATCAAAGTAAAATCAGCAAAACAAATCAGTGAAGGACAAATTCTAGAACCAAACCTTCCCAAAACTAGTGAGAGAAAGAACAATATACCGACCTACAAACGCCCAGGAGGGTACGTGTGTGGTCGCTATCTAGCGACCCATGAGTGGATATGAAAGCCCACCGACTCTCTACAAGGACTTTCATTGAAATAATAAATAAACATTACCACAACTTGCAAACTTAGGCTATCATGTGGGGAAAAAACACTTGTCTCCACCAATAAGTGCAATAGTTGAATTTATTCCAGTACAATGCCACCATCTCCTTTAGACGCCAGTGTTGCAGGGTCAAATAGGACGGTGCGGCTGATCCATGACGATGCTTCGTCGGTACAATGCTATTGGATTCTAGCTCTTGATGATGCATAGCTCACTCGAGATATGGACATGAGCAGATTCATGTGATGATGGAGCACACTACGATCGAGGAGTTCATAAAGGCTACATGGATTTGGAAAATATGAATTAAATAATGTTCATGAATTTCAAATATATTTGTCGATTTGGAAAATGTTCCCGGATATGAAAAAATATTCATCAATTCAAAAATCATTCTTGATTTTTTTAAATGCGCGCTAATTCAAAAATAAAATACAAATTTCAAAAAAAAGATTGTGAATTTGAAAAACATTATGAGTTTGAAAAATATTCATGAATCCCAAAACATGTTTGCAAATTCAAAAAAATACTCAGGAATTTAAAATAAATAATAAAATAAAACAACTAAGAAAAAAACCCTAGGATAAAACGTATAAAACTAGCAACGAAAAATTAAAAAATCCCCTATGTCGGTTATCCTGGACATTGCAAGACAAGATTGAACCATTTCATATTCATGCAAGTATTTTCTCCCGAACTTTAAGAATGCGTGGGAAGCTATTTTCAAAAGTCGAAAGTCGAACAAAATTAAACTGGAGGGCAACATAAAAGTAACTGCAAGTATTTAATTACAATATGTAAAGCTAGAAAATCTTCTTTGCTGACTAAGCACGCTAAAATAACTGAACTGAAAAGTATGTTTTATGATCATAAGCTTATCCCGAGATGTTTGCATCTTCACCTTCTTTAGCTTAATTCTCTGAAACCCCATGAATGCAAATGACACATAAATCCAAATAATGACCACTAATAGCACTCCCAAGTCCTGACACTCAATTCTGAAACTTTGGTTGGTGTGTGTGTGTGTGTGTGGTACTAATCTGCACCACAATATCTGCTTGCTCTTCTGTTTTGTGCCACTTGAGCCTTGAGCTTTCAGAACGCTTCACCTTGTCAACTTTTGTGTGATGGATGGTCGCCTGAATGCCAATTCTGCAAATCAGAACTTATCATCAATAAGGATGCCTGTAAGGCGCCAACCTTTCACGGAATTTATGTGCTGGTTCCTGGCTCCAATGTCACCAGCACCGCTCATAGATTTTTGAGATTGTTGCTGCTATCTATCAGAGAAAGCATCTTTTTCTTCATATCTACCGAGCATAAATTTCAGAAAGTTTTGGAATTCACCACACAGAAGAAATGAAGTTGCCATTGACGTCGACAATTGTGCCAAATGCTGCCATGCCGACTCGTTCCCTTGTCTCTACTTTTTACTGATGAATCTGCTGGAGAGAAAAATACCTGTTTGGCTTGGCAGTGAGACCTGATGGGTTGTGTCCGAAGGCAGCGCTGATCTTGTTTTTTAGATCAAGTACCAGCTGATCTTCTTGGCAAGGACTGAAGGCTGCAAGGCTGACAATTAAGTCTGAAACTTGGTTATGTGTTGTGTGATGCTAGTCAGCACTGTATTCTGTCAGCACACACACACAAAAAATACAGTATCTGTACTTTCTATTAAGATTACAGCACACACCATATATGCTTAGCAGTTCGAAGTAATGTTCATTGAAATGTTAGAAATCATTCCACATTTTGTGCTTGTAAAAGAAACTAGAAATCTATTTCGATTGTCTTATTCATGATTCCGTTGGTGTGCCGAAGATACTACTCAAAAAAGGATCACCAGGTAACTGCATAAGGTTAGCTTTATTCAGCTCAAACCTCAAACCATCGTCGAGCATTGTGTTTTGAAATATTGGAAATCATTCCACATCTCGTGATTGTAAATAAGTTACATACCTTATGTTCTCAGCATGGCATCAATTTTCTTCCTCTCAAAACAGGAATGCATAGAAACCAACATAAATGAGCTGAATACTATATTTGATTTATCTTATTCATGATTCCGTTGGTGCGCCAAAGATCAAATACATGTAGTAGATATCCTTGCACCCGTTAATGAACTTCACACAAAGTAAACCAACAGAAGCAGCCACTAAACAAGGCCAATGTCCTCATTTTGCAGTGAAATCAGAATCGACAGATTATCACAAAGCAGATTACATCTGACCTTATCATAGAGTACATTACAATAAGAATTCACTCTTCCCATCATAAGAATTAAAATCGTGTTGCACAATTTAACCGTGAACAAGAAATGAACCCCATGCTACACAACTTACTTTGCTTGGGACTACTGTTGCAAGCATTGACTCCAGTTTCTTGAATAATATCGAGTAAATATTTCAGATGGTTTGTACTACTGCGCCAAGGATATCTGCAACCACGGTTGAAGAGCACACTTCCGACTTAACACCATGGATATCTTGGATTGAACCTAAGAATCAGTCTTCAACTTTAAATCATTGAATCCTCTGTTTTCAGCTATCCAGGAGCACATCAAATTTCAAAAGAAAAGAGAGCACAGAAATTCGCGGTCAGATTGTCTGGACCTTAGCAAGCATTGTGGATATCCTAACAAATAATGTCCAGGAGACGGACATGAGGATAACTGAGCACTAACCACGAGCATGTATTGTGTGAGTTAATTAGCTGCCAAGATACAAAAAAGCCATCGTAGTATTCAGCAGGATTCAAATCATCCATCTGTCTGTGGTTTACAATCAGACCAGAAAAGTATGTTGAGAACCCATACAATATATTGTGTCGCAATACATTAAATACCTTTTACAGGTAGCTCATAATAGCACCAGAAACTAGTACATATAGTAGTACACACCAAACATACATCTCTTGGGCAGTTCAACTGCACATGCATGAAGCAGGTCACCCACGCTGCATCTTTGCGGATCTTCTTCATCAGGCGAGCATGAGTTATAGCCACCCGTACATAAACCTCGTCATACAGCTTGTCAACAAACTGGAAGTAGGAAATCGCCCAGGTTCTCTTCAGTAACATGGTGCAAAACACCGTCCAAAGGCCGACCACAAATCCTATGCTCATCCCAAGGTAGAGATACGCGATATGATCTGCATCTTCATGGATGACACTTTGCTCTGTGTCAGTAGTACTGGTAGAACAGTTCTTGGAGAGAGGGTGACCGCAGAGACCGGGGTTGCCCATGTAGATATCAATCTGGTTGCCGAGAGTTTGCAGCTGCGGCCCGGATGGTATCGGGCCTGACAAGTTGTTGTATGACAAGTTCAAGTAGCTCAGATAGGTTAGAGCCGACAAACCCGACGGGATTTCACCGGAAAACTTGTTGTTGGATAGGTCGAGGGACTGCAACTGCTTCAGATCACCAATCTTGTTTGGGATTTTGCCGGTCAACTGATTACTTGATAAGTCCAAACTGGTGAGCCCAATGAGCAAACTTATCTCCTCTGGAATATGTCCTGTTAAACTGTTACATGACAGATCAACATTCACCAGTCCGCTGAAGGTTTCAAAGGTGTAATCACGTGTTTGGCCTTTTGTGATTATTGGCATGATGTCCGCATAAACATAGTCAGTTTCATTCTTATATACGACTCTCATTGCTTTCAAGTTTGATAGCAACCATGGTATGCTTCCTGATATGTTGTTATGGGCCATGTCCAAATAATAAAGATTTTCAAGGCAAGTAAGGTTCTTGGGAATATGACCACTGAACATGTTTGATCTCACCCTCAAAATTTCCAATCGTGGCATTTTTTTCTGGTAACCACTTTGGCAATGTTCCAAAGAACCTATTGTATGAAAGATCAAGGAACATCAATTGTGAGGCACTCTGAAGAAATTTAGGGAATTCACCTGAGAGACCATTGTTGCTCAAGGCAAGGCTATACATGTTAGAACCAAATTGATTTGCAGAGTTTAAGCTGGGCACTGAAGAATTTTTATCTGACTCCTTCCGGCAATGCATAACATCTCCTGTTAATTTGTTTCCTGATAGGTCCAACCGTGCTAGACTAGTCAGTTGGCACATAGAGGACGGAATGGTGCCTGTAATTTTATTATCTGCCAATGACAACATAAAAATTCGTGGTGCTTTTAGCTCTGCTGGCAATGACCCGGAGAAAGAGTTTGAAGAAAAAACCAAGCTTCTTATATTTATTGGGAAGAGCCGTGGAACTTGACCTGTAAGATTATTTGATCCCAGATCAATACTGCTGGCTGACATGTGTTGAAGATTTGACGGTAATGAACCACGCAACATGTTTTCTGATGCATCCAAGTACGAAGCTCGGGAAAACGTCATCCAAAACCAATCAGGCATAACATCATTCAAGCTTGTATTTCTTAGATCAAGTGAATCAACGTCGGTCTGCCATCTAAGCCACTCTGGAAAACGGGGTCCTACCGTGCATGACCCTAAATTTATGTGCTTTAGTCTAAACGGAGGAACCCAATTTGGTTCAATATCCATTTTCAAGGAGTTGTCCGACAAGTCCAGATACTCTAAATTCAATAGGCCTGAAAAATGTTCCTTCACAAGCACACCATCAAGTTTATTATTGCCAAGACTCAACAATGTCAAGTTACCAAGTGCTCCAACTTGTAGCGGTAGGTTTCTGGTCAAGGTTGTATTCCTCATTGACAACTTCTGTAATGTACTCCATGAGCACCATGGCAACCGATCCATGAACTCCCCAATACTCACATTAATGTTGTTACCATCAAAATTCAGCACTTTCAAATTGCACAAATTTTCTAAATTGCTCGGTATCAAGCCCACAAGATCATTTGCGCTAAAATCTATTACTTCAAGGGACGTCATGTTTGCCAATTGTTGATGAATAGGTCCATGCCACTCACAATGGGAGAGGTGAAGCTCCTTCAGGCTTGTGAGATCCCAGAAGAACCAGTTATGCTCTAGTGTTGCGTCAAATGAGTTAAATGACAGATCAAGGACTTGGAGATGTGTGAGATTTGATTTTGAAGTAGCAGACACTGTGCTGGTAAGGCCGCAATCTACTAAGCGAAGCACTTTCAGAGAAGAAAGCCCGTTAACCATGTCAACCCAACCCCGCACAGCATGGAGGTCCACTTCGGTCAAGTCAAGATAGCTCAGCAGTGATAGATGTGACAACCATGAGAGATCCAGTGCGTCCAGACCATTGTAATAATCCCCACTAACATCAAGATATTGCAGATTCGAGAGATTACCGAGTTGGGAAGGTAATTTCCCAGCGAAACCCGCCATCGAGAGGTTGAGATACCTTAGGTTCTCCAGAGAGCCCACGAACACAGGTATGCTTGCACCAGTGAAGTCATTTGAGCTCAGATCAAGATACCTCAACTGTTGCAAAGCAACCAAAGACGAGCTCATCTCATCTTTGGACAAGAGCAAGCTGTTGAAGTAGTCATGCCGCGGGTTGCGGAGATCGAGCTTGATGACACGGCCTGTTGTGCTGCTGCACCGGACTCCCGCCCACCAACAGCAATCTTCACCATGCCATGACGAGAGACGGCCAGCAGGGTCGAGAAGGCCCGCCTTGAAGGACAGAAGCGCATCCCGCTCCCTGCTGATGCAGGTTCCAGCCCCACCTGATATCCTCGCCTGAGCACGGGAATCGGACGGCTCTGCAAGGAAGATCAACAGGCAAAGTATTGCTGCAGCTCCTTGGGCGAGATGCCCAAGCTCGGCAGCTATATTGGTTGGACGAGGGAGGGAACAGCTACTGAGAGAGATGATCAAATCCCACTCCACAAGCACAGCATATGGCCTACGATAGGCTATTCAAAGACTTGGTCTTGGCACGCACACTTTTCTTACGCAGAGGTTGTGGGTGGCTCATGGAATTTCTTATGATTAGGACACTCCACCATGCAATGGACGGCCATGGATCGATGACTATGGACCAGAGCACCACTACTGTATCTGTCCAAGACTCATTCCATGAAAATATCGCCTTCCCCAGTTCCCTTTCTTCATTCCTGAGATTGGAGTAATTTCCACACGGTGGGTTTAGTATGATTCTTTTTTGCGAGCCATGTGATCAGAAATCCACACAAATTTTGTTTTACACGCAACAGAAAAGGAACCACACTCGAGGCCAAGGGGTGCAACCAGGTTGAAATAAGGTTGCCTCTAACTATCAGATCTCAGTCAACAGGGGTGAAATTATCCCTAACTAGTGGCAGCAATAGTACCATCACAGTTCGATTTGTCTGTCACTACTCACTAGAGTACATCGCATCATCATCACTCTGAAAATGTGTAGGCTGAAAGAATCCCCATCAGTCCACAGTTCAGCACTCTAATTGCAAGGTTAACAGCCGGGCAGTAACCAAACTCGGTAATTTAGCAGGTTATAATCTCACACAAACACACACCAGTTCTTCATAATTTGAACCCAAGTGTCACCGCGAATTGCCTACCTATCATTCAGAAAACTTTCACTCACGAGCCAATTAGAAAGTCAAGAGACGCGGTGCACACCTGATTCCGGCGAGCGCCGCCGCCGCCGCCACCATCGGAGGGGAGGCAGTAGGCCTGGCTGGGGCCGGCGAGCCGAGACTGCTCCCCACGGTGGCGCATACATCGGAGTCCTAAGAAGGGCGGGCTTGGCTTGCGGTGGAGACAGCGGCGGAGGCCGGAGGCGCAAGCGACATCGCCATCGCCATCAGGGCCTCTGGGGCGTGAGCTAGAGTCCAGTCCAAGCCCACCACGCTGGTTGCTGGGTCCCACACAATCCTGTTTGTTTTAAAAAAAATATTCAAGAACAATTTTGTTTTCAGTAATGAAGCTATACTTTTCATGAGAAGTCAAACTTTGACCAGGTATGTAGAGAAAAGTATTTACATTTAGGACACTAAATACGTATCATTAGATACATTATGAGTTGTATTTTCATATTGCAGACGTCTGATATTGTATAAATATATAAATAAATTTCTTTATAAATTTGATCAAATTTACAAAGTTTAACTTCAGAAATAAATTTCTTTATAAATTTGGTCAATGTTAGCTTAACTCCGTCTTTGCATCAAAATAGTGCACTTTGCAAGAGTTTAATCTTTGACATCCGAGAACCGAGGCGACCAAAACATGTACTCCCTCCGTCCCAAATTACTTATCTTATATTTATCTTTATACATACGTTCTAAACACGTTTTAGTGTTAGATATATTTGTATTTAGACCAATCTAAAACAACTAATTTGGTACAGAGGTAGTATAATGTTGTTTAACAAAGCCAAATTAAGTCATAGGCAGAGAGGTTGAAAAGGCATCAATTCATCGGATATTCAGGGCGTGTTTGGTTGCTCGCATCTATTAAAAACAGGTTAAAAATCAACATATGTACATTGTTTGGTTGTATGCATACTCTCTAGCCTGGTTGCGATGAAACGGAAAGCATGTTGTTTGGTAGCGGGTTTGTTTACGAGAAAATGCATAAGGCTGTTTGGTTTGATGCAACACATGTTGTCTGATAACCTCCTCGTGGAGATGGTGAGGTTACCAACACACTGACAAGAAGTACACAACCAAAATAACCTCCCGCGGCATAGTAGTGCGCCTTATAACATTAGCTCGCAACACCGATGATGCTTCGATGGTATGGCGGCACTCCCGCGGCATAGCGGCGCGCCCTGGTGCCATGTGGAGGCCTTGTCCCACCTCCGGCCTCCTCCTTCTGGTATATAGCTCATTTTACCCTAAAACTTTTATGGAGAGACTTTCGAGACGAGGCGCCGCCGCCACGAGGCGGAACTAGAGCAAGAGCACTTTTGCTCTCCGGCGGGCAGATTTCGCCGGGGACACTTCACTCTGGGATGGGGAAATCGAAGCCTTCATCATCACCAACAACCCTCTCATCGTGGAAGGATCAACAGCACCATCTTATCTCAAACCCTAGTTCATCTCTTGTATCCAATCTTTGTATCAAAACTATAGATTGCTACTTATGATTTGCTACTAGTGTTGATTACCTATCGTAGTTGATGCTAGTTAGTTTTCTTTGTGAGATATTAAATGTTCAGATCCTTTATGTTATTCAATACTCCTCTGATCTTGAACATCATGATGATGAGTGATTAGTTACTTTTGTTTTTGAGGACATGGGAGAAGTCTTGTCATAAGTAATCATGTGAATTCGGTATTCGTTCGGTATTTTGATGATATGTATGTTGTGATTCTCTTAGTGGTGTCATGTGAACGTCGACTACATAACACTTCACCATTTATGGGTCTAAGGGAATGCATTGTGGAGTATTAATTAGATGATGGGTTGCTAGAGTGACAGAAGCTTAAACCCCAGTTTATGCGCTATTCCGTAAGGGGCTAATTTGGATCCACATGTTTATTGCTATGGTTAGACTTTGTCTTAATTCTCTTTTCGTATTTGCGGATGCTTGTGAGAGGGGGTAATCATAAGTGGAAGGCTTGTTCAAGTAAGAACAACACCCAAGCACTGGTCCACCCACATATTAAATCATCAAAGTAACGAATGCAAATCGAATGAACATGATGAAAGTGACTAGATGAAATTCCCGCGTGTCCTCAAGAACGTTTGCATCATTATAAGTACTTGTTCCGGCCTGTCCTTTGCACTGAAAAGGATTGGGCTATCTTGCTGCACCTTATTTACATTTGTCACTTGTTACTTGCTACAAATTATCTTGCTATCAAACTATATGTTACCGCTTGTTTCAGTGCTTGCAGAAAATACCTTACTGAAAACCAGTTGTCATTTCCTTCTGCTCCTCGTTGGGTTCGACACTCTTACTTATCGAAAGGACTATGATTGACCCCCTATACTTGTGGGTCATCAATGAACCATGGTGAAGTTGGACTACAGTAGATATAATGCTAATATGAATATGGAATGAGTTCACAACAATACCTAAGTGGTGATTTGCTTTTATTATACTAACAGAGCTCACGAGTTTTCTCTTGAGTTTTGTGTTGTGAAGTTTTCAAGTTTTGGGTGAAGTTTCGATGGACTAAGGAATAAGGAGTGGCAAGAGCCTAAGCTTGGGGATGACCAAGGCACCCCAAGGTAATATTCAAGGACAACCAAGCATCTAAGCTTAGGGATGTCCCAGATGGCATCCCCTCTTTTGTCTACAATCCATCGGTAAATTACTTGAGGCTATATTTTTATTCACTACATGATATGTGTTTGCTTGGAGCGTCTTCTGTTATATGAGTCTTTGCTTTATTTTATTTTTAGTTTGCCACAATAATCCTTGTTGTACACACCATTTGAGAGGGACACACATTAATCGTGAATTTATTAGAATACTCTATGTGCTTCACTTGTATCTTTTGAGCTAGGCAGTTGCTCTAGTGCTTCACTTATATCTTATTAGAGCATGGCGGTGGTTTTATTTTGAAGAAATTGATGAGCTGTAACACCCTGGTGTCAGTGCTACAGTGATGGTGTAATTAAGCTACAGTAATGGCAGGGTCAGCAACTAATTATTTTGCTAAGTGGGATATGATCAAGTTGAAAATCAATTCCAATTCCCTCTCTCCATTCAAATGCCTTGTGATTCAATGTGACAAATTTAAATCTTCAAACAACAAAACTAAAATGTTCCAAAGTTGTGAAATAATCCAAGATAGATAATGGTAAGGAAAACAACATCACCAAACATGTGGTGTGGTCCCCACCATTTATAAGAGGAGCTAAAAGTATTTTTAAATTGCATTTAAATTCAATTGAAAATACAAACAGGTTCAAATAATCCCCAAAGTTGCTATGGACCTTAAGAATAATGCTTATTGTTTTGTGGACCAGGTCACACAATTTTGCTAAGGCAAATTGTGGTTAAAAGTAATTAAGACAGAATTTAAAAAATAAGATAAAACAGAAAATGGAAAGTAGAAAACAGAAAACAAAAGGAAAAGGAAATCCCTCCTGCCCCACTGGGCCGGCCCCAACCGGCACATTCCCCCGTCGCCCCCTTCCCATGTAGCGACCAGCGCGGTCGCTACAAAGCGCCGGGCGCGCTCGTCGCCGCCGGACCAGCTCGCCAGCGACGGTGAGGGGATAAGACCGCCACCGCGGCCACCCCACCTGCCCCCGAAACCCTAGCCCCTCCAAATCTCACCTACTCCCTCCCCACGCTCTCTCAACCGCTCGCTTGGACGCCACCGTCGCCATGGACGCCGGCTAGCCGCGGCCACCGTGCCTCCCGCGCCCTGTCGCCGCACCCACGAGCTCCGCCACGTTCTCCTCATCCCCCTCGACCACACGCATGATGCCCGAAGCCCCTACATCGCCGCCTAGTAGCTTCTTCCCCCTCGGATCGCCGTCGCTCGTCATCGTCGATTCCGGCGACATAGAGCCTCCCCCGAGCCCGCTAAGCACCACTACAGGACCCCAGTGAGCTCCTACTTCTTTCCCCTCTTCCCCTCGACGAACCCAAGCTCGTAGCGTAGGATTTCGCCGGAGCCCAAACCCACCGCCGCAAGAGCTCCGCAGCGGCGACCGTCTGGTGACCATTTGGTCCAACTGCCGCCACCACTCGACTCGCCGCGTTGCGTAGAACCCCGCAACGCCTTGGGTTAGCTCAAACGCGCTCCGGTTAGCTCGCTTCCATCGGTGCCCGCAGCTCGCCTCTGCCACCGTCGACCCGCCGCTCACCATCGTCCACGGCAGCTCCTGCCGAGACCAGGAATGGAACGGCGCCGTCGCCGGCTTTCGAACGCGCCCAAGAACGCGTGATTTGACCCCCTGTACGCCTTTTCCGACCCTCCCCGACGTTTCGGGAGCTCGCCGGAGCTCCTCCGGTGGCCGGCCGGCACCGCCGCCCACGTGGCCGACCTGGGGCCACTGCCGGGGTCACTAACCCGTGGGCCCCGCGGTCCTGGTTGACCTGTTGACCAGGTCAACTGCTGACTGGGCTGGCCCCAGCCACTGACATATGGGGCCCAACACCCCTGTGTCAATGACAGGTGGGTCCCCCTGTCAGCTGGCTAATTAGCTAACTTAGTTAATTAAAAATAATTAATTTAGACTAATCTGTCACTCACCTGTAGGCCCCACTTGTTAATTAATATGTTTAGTTAATTTAAAACATCAGAATAACCCCTAGTCTATGACATGAGGGCCTCACGTGTCGGTTTGACCAGTCTGTTGAGGCTGTTGACTGCTGATGCAGTGTTGATGTCAGCATGATGTCATAAAGGATTTTTCGAATAAATAATAATCTGTTAATTCCAAAAATTAATAAAAACTTTAGAAAATCATATCTTTTAATCAGTAGCTCAGATGAAAATAATTTATATATGAAAGTTGATCAGAAAAATCCCACGAATCCAACTATGCCATCCATTCATTTGTCACATACTCGTGGCATGATGAACATGGAACTTTCCCCTCCGATTCGACTGTCCGATAAATCGCCAACCCAGGAAATATCGTCACGTATTCTCCCGCTACGTCTGCAACGTGTAGTACTGCGTTAGTGCATACCTAGCTGTGCATATTGCCATGTCATGCTTCGTGCATATGTTTGCTTTATATTTATTGTTTCTTCCCCCTCTTCTCTCCAGTAGACCACGAGACTGACGCTGCTGCCGAGTACGACTACGCCCTTGACAACCAGGTCTTTGCCGCAGAGCAGCAAGGCAAGCAAACCCCCCTTGAGCATTTCGATATCACCCACCTCTCTCCCTCTTATTCTTGCATTAGAATTTTGCTACCGTATTAGTTAGCTCCTATTCTGATGCATAGCTTGTTTTTGTTGAACTGCTACTATTATTGCAAGCATACCAACTGCTTAGTATAGGTTGGTTAGTGAATCCCCAGTGACCCCTTAGTCCCAGTCGCCCCTGCTTCTTCATCGACGACCCGACGACTCGACGACTCGAAGACTCAGTCAACTGACCGACAAGCCAGTCCCCTCACATCACCGCACTTCCCCTAATCGTATGACTCTGAAGTGCTACTATCGAGTACCGAGGGTGACACCTCGCGAAGTACTCATGATGTTAGCCCTGTAGTGCAGCTAGTCGGTCATGGTTATCGAGGGTGATTCCTCCTTCACCATTCCCGACGATGTCTCTGTCGTGCAACCCCTCAAGTGTGGGACCCTCTAGGGTGATTCCTCTAAAGTCCACCTTGACGGTTACATCGAGTGGGGACCATTGAGGGTGATTCCTCAGTTCCCTTCTTGATGTTATAACCACACAGTTACTATTGACTTGGCATTGTACTAACATGATGGGACTAAAGGGACAGGCGGTACCACCCTCTTGAGGTGGACCTAAGTTCCCGACAGTTCTGAGACGGGTCGGCCCCAAGGGTACCCGTGTGAGAAAGTTTTGGTGGGATGCGTTGCAAGGCATCCGAAGACTTGGTGGGGTGCGCCGGTAAGGCACCCGAGAGTTATTGGCGGGCCGACGGCCTGCAATATGGTTCGAGCTTGCCCCGCACTAATAAATGCTAATGGGTTGGGTATTTGATCCGAGTTGGTCGTTGACCTTTTACGCACTAAACCTTCACGTGGGAGAAGTTATGGGTACTCAGCGTCGTTGTATCAGCCGAAGCTCTTCGAACGTCGGCAATGGAGCGGCACGCGCCGGATTGGGTTGGAACGTACAACTCCTAGACTGAGTGTACTAGGTTTGCTTCCGGGCGCGTACGCATCGTGCAGGAGTGCAAGGGCAAGTGGGCCCACGAACCTGCGCGCTTAGGAGTAGACCGACGGGCTGGCCTCTTCGTTGAGTCTAGGTGGGGCGACGACGTTTTGGATCCCGAGGCCGGGCATTACCCCGGAAAGTGTGTCCAGCCGGAGGTGATCAAGCGTGTTGGAAATGCGGTGCACCCCTGCAGGGAAGAACAAACTATTCGAATGGCCATGTCCACGGTAACAGGACGACTTGGAGTTGTACCTTGACCTTATACAACTATAATGTGATTTAATTTGAAATGAATTGTGGCTCCGGGATTGCTTCCTCGTAGGGAGTCGAGGAAGAATCTCTGGGCGTGGTTACTTAATAAAATTGCTACAATAATATGAATATATATGAGATACCAGTCTACTCTCTTCTCATGCTGGAAGATGTTGAAGATGCTAGTCTTCGATAGGACTAGGCCTTCCGCCTATTCTCGCTTTCTGCAGTCAGTCCAGATATGACCCCCACCCCCTTGATAATGATGCATATTTAGCGTAGTTCTGATGTTAGTCTTGCGAGTACTTTGGATGAGTACTCACCGCTGCTTTGCTTTCCCTTTCCCCCTCGATGCGATTCTGCGTTCAGACGATGGAGCCGAGGAGATGGAGTACACCGGAGACGACTACTACACCACCGTAGGAGCCTACTACTACGTGGAGGCACCCCCGACCAGCAGTAGGATAGAAGGTTCCCAGGCAGGAGGCCTTGCTTCTCTTGATCCGATGTTATGTTTGTGCTAGACTTCTTAAGGCAAAACTTGTCTAACTTATGTTTGTACTTAGATATTATTTGCTTCCGCTGACTCGTGCTTGTTGAGCTTTGTATTCAAGCCCTCGAGGCCCCTGGCTTGTAATATGAAGCTGGATGACTTTATTTTGTGTCTAGAGTTGTGTTGTGATATTGATTAGTGAGTCCCTGATCTTGGTCGTACGCATTGCGTGTATGTTTAGCGTACGATCGAAATTGGGGGCGTCACATGAACTCTCGTGCTTCACTTATATTATTTTGAGTGTCTTATAAATAGTATGGCAATTTGCTTAGGTTATGAATTTGGTCCTACTATGATGGGTATTCAAGAGGGATATAATAAAAACTTTCATGAAGATCATTGAATATATGAGAAGTTTGATTCCTTGCATTTGTTTTGAGATATAAAGATGATGATATTAGAGTCATGCTAGTTAGTAATTTTGGTTTAGTAATACTTGTGTTAAGGTTCGTGATTCCCGAAGCATGCACGAATGGTCTCTCGTTATGCGATGAAATTGGAGCATGATTTATTATTGATTGTCGTCCTTATGAGTCGCGGCCGGGGACGAGCGATGGTCTTTTCCTACCAATCTATCCCCCTAGGAGCATGCGTAGTAGTACTTTGCTTCGAGGGCTAATAAACTTTTGCAATAAGTATGTGAGTTCTTTATGATTAATGTTGAGTCCATGGATTATACGCACTCTCACCCTTCCACCTTTGCTAGCCACTCTAGTACCGTGCAACTTTAGCCGGTGCATTAAACCCTCTTATACCTTTCCTGAAAATATCCACCATACCTACCTATTATGGAATTTCCATAGGCATTCCAAGATATATTGCCATGCAACTTCCACCATTCTGTTTTATTATGACGCATACCATCATTGTCATATTGCTTTGCATGATCATGTAGTTGGCATTGTATTTGTGGCTTGGCCACCGTTCATATTTTTTATACATGTCACGCTAGATCATTGCACTTCCCGGTACACTGTAGGAAGCATTCATATAGAGTCATATCTGTGTTCTAGTATCGAGTTGTAATTCTTGAGTTGTAAGTAAAAAAGGTGTGATGATCATTATTAGAGCATTGTCCCATGTGAGGAAAGGATGATGTAGACTATGATTCCCCCACAAGTCGGGATGAGGCTCCGGACAAAAAAAAAGAGGCTAAAGAGCCCAACAAAAAAAGAAAGGAAAAAATGAGAGAAAAAGAGAGAAGGGACAACGTTACTATCCTTTTTCCACACTTGTGCTTCAAAGTAGCACCTTGTTATTCATGATAGAGAGTCTCCTATGTTGTCACTTTCATATATTACTAGTGGGAATTTTTAATTATAGAACTTGGCTTGTATATTCCAATGATGGGCTTCCTCAAATGCCCGAGGTCTCCGTGAGAAAGCAAGTTGGATGCACACCCACTTAGTTTTCTTTTGAGCTTTCATACACTTATAGTTCTAGTGCATCCGTTGCATGGCAATCCCTACTCACTCACATCGATATCAATTGATGGGCATATCCATAGCCTATTAATTTTCCTAGTTGGTGTGAGAATTTATTTCTCCTTTTTGTCTACTACCACCTTCTATTCCACCCATAGTGCTATATCCATGAATCACGCTCATGTATTGCATGAGAGTTGAAAAAGCCGAAGTGCATTAAAAAGTATGAACCGATTGCTTGGCTTGTCATCGGGGTTGTGCATGATAAATACTTTGTGTTAAGAAGATGGAGCATGACAAGACTATATGATTTTGTAGGGATAACTTTCTTTAGCCATGATATTTTGAAAAGACATGATTGCTTTATTAGTATGCTTGAAGTATTATTGTTTTTATGTCAATATTAAACTTTTGTTTGAGTCTTATGGATCTGAATATTCATGCCACATAAAAGAAAGATTACTTGATAAACATGTTAGGTAGCATTCCACATCAAACATTCTATTTTTATCATTTACCTACCCGAGGACGAGCAGGAATTAAGCTTGGGGATGCTTGATACGTCTCCAATGTATCTATAATTTTTGATGGTTCCATGCTATTATATTATCAATATTGGATGTTTCATATGCATCATTATGCTATTTTATATCATTTTTTGGGACTAACATATTAACCTAGTGCCAAGTGCCAGTTGTTGTTTTCCCCTTGTTTTTGTCTTTTATAGAAAATCAATACCAAATGGAACAAAACTTTTTGATGATTTTTCTTGGACCAGAAGACACCTAGGAAGCTTTGGGAGGAGGCCAAAAGAGCCACGAGGCCACGACAAGCTCGGGAGGCGCGCCCTAGGTGGGCATGCCCCCTCTGGCTCCTCTAACCCTAATCTTTGCTCCATAAATACCAAAATATTCCCCGTATACCAGAGGGCACACCAAAAATACTTTTCCGCTGCCGCAAGCTTCTGTTCTCGTGAGATCCCATCTTGGGGCCTTTTCCTGCACTCTGCATGAGGTGGATTCGATCACGGAGGGCTTCTACATCAACCTTGTTGCCCTTCTGATGATGTGTGAGTAGTTTACCACAGACCTACGGGTCCATAGCTAGTAGCTAGATGGCTTCTTCTCTCTCTTTGATCTTCAATACAATGTTCTCCTCGATGTTCTTGGAGATCTATTCGATGTAATCTTCTTTTGCGGTGCGTTTGTTGAGATCCGATGAATTGTGGATTTATGATCAGATTATCTATGCATATTATTTGAGTCTTTTCTGAACTCTTTTATGCATGATTTAGGTAGCTTTGTATTTCTCTTTGATCTATTGATTTGGTTTGGCCAACTAGATTGATTTTTCTTGCAATGCGAGAGGTGCCCTATAGTGGGTTCAATCTTGCGGTGTCCTCACCCAGTGACAGAAAGGGTAGCGAGGCACGTATTTGTATTGTTGCAACTAAGGATAAAAAGGTGGTGTTTATTTCATATTGATTGGATCTATCCCTCTACATCATGTCATCTTGCTTAAGACGTTACTCCGTTCTTGTTAACTTAATACACTAGATGCATGCTGAATAGCGGTCGATGTGTGGAGTAATAGTAGTAGATGCAGGCGGGAGACGGTCTACTTGTCACGGTGTGATGCCTATATTCATGATCATTGCCTTGGATATTGTCATAACTATGCGCTTTTCTATCAATTGCTCAACAGTAATTTGTTTACCTACCGTATGTGTTCTTTCAAGAGAGAAGCCTCTAGTGAAAACTATGGCCCCCGGGTCTATTTTTATCATATTATTTTTAGATCTACAAAACCAAAAACACAAAAATACCTTGCTGCAATTTATTTACCTTTACTTTATTTTGCACTTTTATTTATCTTTTATATCAATCTCTATAGAATCTCATCCTTGCAAGTGACCGTGAAGGGATTGACAACCCTTTTTTTTGCGTTGGGTGCAAGTATTTGTTTGTTTGTGCAGGTGCATCTATTGGGGACTTGTATGTTCCTCCTACTAGATTGATACCTTGGTTCTTAACTGAGGGAAATACTTATCTCTACTTTGTTGCATCACCCTTTTCTCTTCAAGGGAAAAACCAACACAAGCTCAAGAAGTAGCAGAGCCTTCCAAGCTTTGAGTGGGCACGGGTAACCGTTGTCACGAAGATGATCTCAGTTTCTTCTACTCCTCCACCACCATCACCATTCGGAATGGCCCGAAGACTCCCTTTTGGGACTCCCCCTTGGATTCATGGGAGGACGATTTCGCTCCCCTTATTTTTAAGGCATCTTCAAGAAAGAAGTGGAAGGTGCGTGAGGCCCTTAAGGAAAAGGCTTGGATAGCCAAAATCAAGGTCTCTCCCAGCTACTTTTGGGTGCACATCAATGAGTTTTTGGCTATTTGGTCTCTCACCCGCGACTTCTAGTTGGACAATATCATGGAGGATTATATTATTTGGAAACAACAACTAGTGGTCACTACTCAGCGTCTTTCGCTCACAAGACACATTTTTAGGACAATCCTCTCCCTTGGACCAAGCGGCGTCGAAGGCTTGGGCTCCCCCAAAGGCAAAAGTCTTCGCATGGCTAGCGATTCAAGATAGAATTTGGACGGCTAAACGGTTGGCCAAGGGACGGTGGCCAAATTATGGACCATGCCTGCTCTGCAAGAGAGAGCAAGAATATGGACCATACCTTTTCTACAAGTGTCGCTGCACCCTTCGCATTCTAAGCCTCAACAATAATTGGATTCATATGGGGAACTTAGATACATCTAGTTGGCACTTGCAAAATTCTGTCAAAGATTGGTTGATCAACTCTTCGGGCGCCAACATTCCTCATAGGAAGGCCATGTATTCCCAAACCATACTTGTGAGTTGGAAAATTTCGAGTGAGAGAAATGTGTGTCTACCGTCACAAGAGCGCTACACCGCCAATCCTTTTAAACATGATTAAAAGGGAGGCCATGCTTTGGGTCAAAGCGGGGGCTAAGAAGCCAGTGAACATAATTTTGGGAGAGTAACCCTTTTTGTTGTAAGGGTGTACCGTAAAACAAAGTCTTTTCCCCTCCTCAATCTATCTCTACTCCTAAAGGGAGAGTTGGTAGCGTTGCTGCACCTCCCACCAAGCCTATATTACGCCCACGAGTGTCTTACACGCGATGTTTCGCTCAAGCGCAACCAATTTGGGCTGGCCCATTTGACACATACATTAACTCAATCTAATCGACACATTCCCAAAACAATGTCATGATTAACTCATTTAAATCAAATCTTAAGTAGATCTCAACTAAATTCAAACTTTCCTCGCCTTCCACTACTAATACCCAAATCAAATCAAATCTTACCAAAACATCAACTATAATCAAAATTGGCCAGCCCATTTGTGGCGTGCGCGCATTTTTATATTTCATTTTTTAATGTTTTTCCTTTTGTTTCCTTTTTCTTGTTTCATTTTTCTATGACCAATCTATTATTTTGTGCTAGGCATACTATAAGAATCGGCACAGGCCTGTACGCCATGGTGAATTGGTAGCGTTGCCTCCATTCTAGTTAAACCTCTCCGACCTATTTTTTTATTCCACCAATTTATTGAAACTATTTTTAGCCCACTGATGTCTACTACTAAAGGAGAATGTGTATGTAGTCGTTCGCACACAACCATTAATGCAAAAAATGAAAACAAAGTGTGAATCAATTTGAAAATCAAACCATTGATGCAATTAATTACATGTGCAATTAATTGCATCTAGTTAAACAGGGAATTTTCACACCAAATCAATTTAAAAATTCATTCATTCATATGGAGGTTTTTATTTAGACGTACAAATGGGCGTGGCTATCTCCTGCGCGAGCGCTCCAGCGGTCGATTTCAAACAGCGGGAAACTTTCCTGTTTTAGTAATTGAGGGGAGAAGGTTTTGGCCCACCGGCGCCCCACCCGTTGAAATCGGTGGGGGGGGGGGGGTGAAAATATGGAGATCGAGCGTTGGAGCGCTCGGGCGCGTAGGAGTAAACTCCCCTACAAATATTAACTTTTTTTTCATGTTAGGGGGCAAGCAATTAATTAGGCAGAAAATTAATCACATCGAATCAATCATGCAACCATTAATGCCAAAAACTTGAAAATCTTGTGCTGAATCTATTTGGAAATCAAGCCATTAATACAACAAATTAGCCAGATGATTAATAACATGTGCAATTAAGTAGGTCAATTTAAATATGGATTTTTTGCACCGAATCAATTTTAAAACTAATTCATTAATGCAGCTAATTAGTTAGTTAGACAATTAGTTAGTCAGACAATTAGTTAGTCAGACAATTAATTAGTCCTATAGATAATTTGAAATATGGATTTTTTCAGTTAGTCAGGCAACTAATTAATTAAACACACAGCTACTCATGTAGATTCAGTTTGAAAGCGCTCGTGGACGAGGACGGCCAGCAAGCTTTCGCTGACATTGGCGACTACCAACAGACTCTCTGCGCATGGGTGACCAACGCTTGCCAACATGGACAACGACCAACAAGCACTTGCGACAAGGGCGACCAAGCGTTTGCCAAGATGAATGACGTGCATGCTTTGCAGGACGTCAACACGCTAACAGTTATCGAACGATTTGCGGGCAAGGTCGACAGTCGCTCGGTCGAGGAAGACCAAGCTCATGGTCGAGGGCTGTGACCGTGGCTCCGAGGACAATGGTGACGATTGAAGACAATCGGTCAGACGACACCATTTTTCAAATATTGTTCCATCCCATAGAAACACACGGGTATTTAGCTAGTTAATATATGAGGCAAAGCTTTTGCGTACGTTTTTTAAAAGTAGTAAAAAGTGGATCTGATTTTTGTGAGATTTTTGTTGGGAACGTTGAATGGGAAACAAAAATTTTCCTACGCACACGCGGATCTATCATGTGAGCATCTACGAGATGGGAGTGGATCTACGTACCCTTGTAGATCGCTAAGCTGGAAGCGTTAAGAAACACTGTTGGTGTGGTCGAACGTCTTCGTGATCCAAATCGCCGAGCGTACCGCGATCCAATCACGAACCGTCCTCACGATCCGTCCCGATCAAGCACCGAACGGACGGCACCTCCGCGTTCAGCACACGTACAACTTGATGACGATCTCCGCCTTCTTGATCCGGCAAGAGAGAGCGGAGAGGTAGAAGAGTTCTCTGGCAGCGTGACGGCGCTCCGGCGATGGTGGTGGAGCTATTCCGGCGGGGTTTCGCCTAAGCACCGCAGAAAACCGATCTAGAGGAGAAACTATGCACCAGTGGAACGGGTAGCACGTGGTCGTAAAAATCAAGTGCAAAACCCTCAATACCACCAGTATATATAGGAGGAGAGGAGGGAGAGGCTTGGCACAAGGGCCAAGCCTCCTTGCTTCGGCCGAATAGGGGAGGAGAGGAGGACTCCTCCTTCAATCCTAGTAGGACTAGGATTCCTTCTTTTTTGGCCTTTTTCCAGCTTTTTCCTTTGGGCTTTTTTCTCCCAGCCGCATGGCCCTCTTGTGGTTGTTCCAACAGCCCACTAAGGGCTGGTTTACACTCTCCCACATACCATGTAGCCTCTTGGGTCGAAATATCCCTCCCGGAGGTCTCCCGGTACACTACCGGCACTCCCGGTACACTATCGATGAGCCCGAAACTTTTCCAGTGACCAAAACAGGACTTCCTATATATGAATCTTTACCTCCGGACCATGCCAGAACTCTTTGTGACGTCCGGGATATCATCCGGGACTCCGAACAAACTTCGGTCACCATCATACATAACTTTATACTACCAAAACGTCACCAAACCTTAAGTGTGCAGACCCTGCGGGTTCGAGAACTATGTAGACATGACCGAGACACCTCTACGGTCAATAACCAATGGCAGGACCTGGATGTCCACATTGGTTCCTACATATTCTACGAACATCTTTATCGGTCGAACCTCTCATGTCAAGGATTTAGTTAATCCCGTATAACGTTCCCTTTGTTCTTCGATATGTTACTTGCCCGAGATTCGATCGTCGGTATCTCCATACCTAGTTCAACCTCGTTACCGGCAAGCCTCTTTACTCGTTCCGTAATACAAGATTCCGTGACCAACACTTAGTCACATTGCTTGCAAGGCTTGTTGTGATGTTGTATTACCGAGTGGGCCCTGAGATACCTCTCCGTCACACGGAGTAACAAATCCCAGTCTTGATCCATGCCAACCCAAAAGACACCCTCGGAGATACCTGTAGAGCACCTTTATAGTCACCCAGTTACGCTGCGACGTTTGATACACACAAGGTATTCCTCCGGTGTCAGTGAGTTGCATGATCTCATGGTCATAGGAATATATACTTGACATGCAGAAAACAGTAGCAATAAACTGACACGATCATATGCTATGTTTGTAGTTTGGGTCTTGTCCATCACATCATTCTCCTAATGATGTGATCCTGTTATCAAATGACATCTTATGTCCATGGTCAGGAAACCATAACCATCTTTGATAAACAAGCTAGTTCACTAGAGGCATACTAGGGACACTGTGTTGTCTATGTATCCACACATGTATCCATGTTTCCAATCAATACAATTCTAGCATGATAATAAAAAATTATCATGAATAAGGAAATATAATAATAAATGCTTTATATATTGCCTCTAGGGCATATTTCCAACAGTCTCCCACTTGCACTAGAGTCAATAATCTAGTTCACATCACTATGTGATTTACATTGTAATGAATCGAACACCCATGCAGTTCTGGTGTTGATCATGCTTAGCCCTTGGAAGAGGTTTAGTCAACGGGTCTGCAACATTTAGATCCGTGTGCACTTTGCAAATATTTATGTCCCTCTCCTCGATGTAATATCGGATGGAATTGAAGCGTCGCTTTATGTGTCTGGTCCTCTTCTGAAACCTTGGTTCCTTGGCCAGAGGAATGGCACCAGTGTTGTCACAGAACAGGCTCATAGGATTCAGTGCACTGGGCACTACTCCAAGATCTGTCATGAACTGCTTCATCCAGACACCTTCCTTCGCCGCCTCCAAGGTTGCGATGTACTCCGCTTTGCACGTAGAATCGGCTACCACGCTTTGCTTGGAACTGCACCAGCTTATCGCTCCCCCGTTGAGAATAAATACGTATCTGGCTTGTGACTTAGAGTCATCTGGATCAGTGTCAAAGCTTGCATCGACGTAACCCTTTACGACGAGCTCTTCATCACCTCCATAAACGAGAAACATTTCCTTAGTCCTTTTCAGGTACTTAAGGATATTCTTGACCGCTTGCCAGTGCTCCATTCCAGGATCACTTTGAAACCTTCCGGCCATACTTATGGCAAGGCTGACATTAGGTCTTGTGCACAGCATTGCATACATGATAGAACCTATGGCTGAAGCATAGGGGATGACGCTCATCTTTTCTCTATCTTCTGCAGTCACTGGGCATTGAGTCTTACTCAACTTCACACCTTGTAACACAGGCAAGAACCCCTTCTTTGACTGTTCCATTTTGAACTTATTCAAAACTTTATCAAGGTATGTGCTTTGCGAAAGTGCTATTAAACGTCTCGATCTATCTCTATAGATCTTAATGCCTAATATGAAAGTAGCTTCTCCTAGGTCCTTCATTGAAAAACTTTTGTTCAAATACTCCTTCACGCTTTCCAGCATTTCTATATTGTTTCCAATCAGCAATATGTCATCCACATATAATATTAGAAACGCTATAGAGCTCCCACTCACTTTCTTGTAAATACAAGCTTCTCCATAAACTTGTATAAACCCAAACGCTTTGATCACTTCATCAAAGCGCTTATTCCAACTCCGAGATGCTTGCACCAGCCCATAAATGGATCGCTGGAGTTTGCAAACTTTGTTAGCATTCTCTAGATCGACAAAACCTTCTGGTTGCATCATATACAACTCTTCCTGAAGGAAACCGTTGAGGAACGCTGTTTTGACATCCATCTGCCAAATTTCATAGTCGAAATAAGCAGCTATTGCTAACATGATTCTGACAGACTTAAGCATCGCTACAGGTGAGAAGATCTCATCGTAGTCAACTCCTTGAACTTGTGAAAAACCCTTTGCCACAAGTCGAGCTTTATAGATGGTGACATTATCGTCCGCGTCTGTCTTCTTCTTAAAGATCCATTTATTCTGAACGGCCTTTCGCCCTTCAGGTAATACTTCCAAAGTCCACACTTTGTTTTCATACATGGATCCCATCTCGGATTTCATGGCCTCTAACCATTTCTCGGAATCCGGGCCCGTCACCGCTCCTTCATAGCTCATAGGTTCATTGTTGTCCAACAACATGACCTCCAAGACAGGGTTGTCGTACCACTCAGGAGTAGTACGCGTCCTTGTCGACCTACGAGGTTTAGTAGAAACTTGATCCGAAGCTTCATGATCATCATCATTAACTTCTTATTCAACCGTCTTAGGCTCCATAGAAACATCTTTCTGCGCTGCGCTACTCTCTGGTTGAAGTAAAGGTTCAACAACCTCATCAAGTTCTATTTTCCTCCCACTAAATTCTTTCGAGAGAAACTCTTTCTCAAGAAATGTTCCATTCTTAGCGACAAACACTTTGCCTTCGGATCTGAGATAGAGGGTGTACCCACTGTCTCTTTCAGGTATCCTATGAAGACGCATTTCTCTGCTTTGGGTTCCAGCTTTTCAGGCTGAAGCTTTTTGACATAAGCATCACATCCCCAAACTTTAAGAAACGGCAACTTTGGCCTCTTGCCAAACCACAGTTCATATGGCGTCGTCTCAACGGATTTCGATGGTGCCCTATTTAAAGTGAATGCAGCTGTCTCTAATGCATAAACCCCAAAACGATAGTGACAAATTAGCAAGAGACATCATAGAATGCACCATATCTAATAAGGTCCGATTACGATGTTCGGACACACCATTACACTATGGTGTTCCGGGCGGTGTCAACTGTGAAACAATTCCACACTGTCTTAAGTGATTGCCAAACTCATAACTCAGATATTCACCTCCTCGATCGCAAGAATTTAATCTTCTTGTTATGATGATTCTCCACTACACTCTGAAATTGCTTGAACTTTTCAAATGTTTCAGACTTGTGTTTCATTAAGTAAATATACCCATATCTACTTAAGTCATCAGTGAAGGTGAGAAAATAACGATATCCACCACGCGCTGTAACATTCATTGGACCGCACACATCAGTATGTATGATTTCCAATATGTCACTTGCCCGTTCCATTGTTCCAGAGAACGGCGTTTTAGTCATCTTGCCCATGAGGCATGGTTCACATGTGTCAAGTGATTCAAAATCAAGTGACTCCAAAAGTCCATCAGCATGGAGCTTCCTCATGCGTTTTACACCAATATGACCTAAACGCCAGTGCCACAAGAAAGTGGTACTATCATTATCAACTCTACATCTTTTGGCATCAATGTTATGATCAATTGTGTCATCACTATCAAGATTCAATATGAATAAACCCCTCACATTGGGTGCATGTGTTGGAAATATGCCCTAGAGGCAATAATAAATTAGTTATTATCATATTTCTTTGTTCATGATAATCGTTTATTATCCATGCTATAATTGTATTGAATGGAAACACATTACATGTGTGGGTAAATAGACAACACTCTGTCCCTAGTATGCCTCTAGTGAACTAACTCGTTGATCAAAGATGGTCAAGGTTTCCTAGCCATTGACATGTGACGTCATTTCATAACGGGAACACATCATAAGCAGAATGATGTGATGGACAAGATCCAAACTACAAACGTAGCATATGATCGTGTCAGTTTATTGCTACTTTTTTCTGCATGTCAACTATATGTTCCTATGACCATGAGATCATGCAACTCACGGACATCGGAGGAGTGCCTTGTGTGTATCAAATGTCGCAACGTAACTGGGTGACTATAAAGGTGCTCTACAGGTATCTCTGAGGGTGTCTGTTGAGTTGGCATGGATCAAGACTGGGATTTGTTACTCCGTGTGACGGAGAGGTATCTCAGGGCCCACTCGGTAATACAACATCACAATAAGCCTTGCAAGCAATGTGACTAGTGTTAGTTGCGGGATCTTGTATTACAGAACGAGTAAAGAGACTTGCCGGTAACGAGGTTGAACTAGGTATGGAGATACCGACGATCGAATCTCGGGCAAGTAACATACCGAAGAACAAAGGGAACATCGTACGGGATTAACTGAATCCTTGACATAGAGGTTCGACCGATAAAGATCTTCGTAGAATATGTAGGAACCAATATGGGCATCCAGGTCCCGCTATTGGTTATTAACCGTAGAGGTGTCTTGATCATATCTACATAGTTCTCGAACCCGCAGGGTCTGCACACTTAAGGTTTGGTGACATTTCGGTAGTACAGAGTTATGCATGGTGGTGACCGAAGGTTTTTCGGAGTCCCGGATGAGATCCTGGACGTCGCGAGGAACTCCGGAATGGTCCGGAGGTAAAGATTCATATATAGGAAGTCCTATTTTGGTCGCCGGAAAAGTTTCGGGCTCATCGGTAGTGTACCGGGAGTGCCGGTAGTGTACCGGGGGACCATCGGGAGAGGTATTTCGACCCAAGAGGCTACATGGGCTGTGGGAGGCTGGAAACCAGCCCTTAGTGGGCTGGTGGAAGTCCTCTAAGAGGCCCATGCGGCTGGACTTGAGAAAGAGAGAAAAAAAAGCTAAGGTGGAAATAAATTCCAAGTAGGAAAGGAGGAATCCTAATCCTACTAGGATCTCCAATCCTCCTTGCGCAAGGGCAGCCTTGGCGCCACCCCTCCTCCTCCCTCCCTCTTATATATACTAGTGGTATTGGGTGTTTTGCACTTGATTTTAAGGCCACGTGCTACCCGTTCCACCAGTGCTCCTCTAGATCGGATTTCCGCAGTGCTTAGGCGAAGCCCTGCCGGAATTGCTCCACCACCATCGCCGGAGCGCCGTCACGCTGCCGGTGAACTCTTCTTCCTCTCCACTTCCTCTTGCTAGATCAATACGGTGGAGATCGTCATCAAGATGCACGTGTGCTGAACGCGGAGGTGCCGTCCGTTCGGCGCTAGATCGGAAGGACCGTGATCAAGATCGCGAGACGGTTCGTGATGAGTTCGCGGGACAAATCGTGATGAGTTCACGGGACGAATCGTGATGAGTTCACGAGACGGATCGTGATGAGATTGCGGGACAGATCATGATGAGATCGCGGGACAGATCATGATGAGTTCGCGGGACGGATCATGATTGGATCGCGGGACGGATCGTGATGTGATCGCGGGACGCTCGGCGATTTGGATCGCGAAGATGTTCGACTACACCAACCGCATTTCTTAACGCTTCCCGCTTAGCGATCTACAAGGGTATGTAGATCCACTCTCCCTCTCGTAGATGCTCATCACCATGGATAGATCTGCGTGTGCGTAGGAATTTTTTTGTTTCCCATGCGACGTTCCCCAACAGTGGCATCATGAGCTAGGTCTATGTGTAGATGAGATCTTGAGTAGAACACAAAAGGTTTGTGGGCGTTGATGCTTAGATTTCTTCCTCCCTTGGTCGGATTTTGGTTCAGCGGTATTGTGAGATGAAGCGGCCCAGACCAACATTACTCATACGCTTACGAGAGACCGGTTCCCTCGACCGCAACTTGTTGCATAGATGGCTTGCGGGTGCTAGTTTCTCTCACTTTAGTTGGATCGGATTCGACAAAAGCGGTCCTTGAGAAGGTTGAAAAGCAACTAGTGTATCACCGTTGTGGTTTTTGCGTAGATGAGAATTGTTCTTGCTAGATACCCGTAGCAGCCACGTAAAATATGCAACAACAATTAGAAGACGTCTAACTTGTTTTTACAGGGTATGTTGTGATGTGATATGGACAATTACATGATGTGATATATGTGATGTATGAGATGATCATGTGATGTATAGATTATCACGACTTGCATGTTGATGAGTACGGCAACCGACAGGAGCCATAGGGTTGTCTTTAAATATTGTATGACCTGCATGTCAATCATTAAGCACTATGTAATGCTTTACTTTATCGCTAAACGGTAGCAATAGTAGTAGAAGCATGTTGGGCGTGACAACCCCGATGACGACACGTTGATGGAGATCAAGATGATGGATATCATGGTGTCTTGCCGGTGACGATGGAGATCATGCCGGTGCTTTCAGGATGGAGATCAAAAGCACAAGTTCATGGCCATATCATGTCACTTATGATTTGCATGTGATGTTAATACTTTTATGCACCTTGTTTTGCTTAGGACGACGGTAGCATTATAAGGTGATCCCTCACTTAATTTCAAGATAAATTGTTTTCTCCCCGAGTGTGCACCGTTGTGAAAGTTCGTCGTGTTGAGACACCACATGATGATCGGGTGTGATAGACTCTACGTTCACATACAACGGGTGCAAGCCAGTGTTGCACATGCAGAACACTCGAGTTAAACTTGACGAGCCTAGCATGTACAGACATGGCCTCAGAACACAAGAGACCGAAAGGTCGAACATGAGTCATATAGTAGATATGATCAACATAATGATGTTCACCATTGAAGCCACCTCAACTCACGTGATGATCGGACTTGAGTTGGTAAATTTGGATCATGTGTCACTCAGATGACCCGAGGGATGTCAATTTGATTGGGAGTTCTTAGGTAATATGATTAATTGAACTCATTATCATGAACACAGTCAAAGTGTCTTTGCAAATTATGTTGTAGATTACTAGCTCAAGCTGTAGCTCCCTTGTATTTTTATATGTTCCTAGAGAAATAGAATTGAAAGATGATGGTAGCAATATAGCAGACAGGGTCCGTGATCTGAGGATTGTCCTCGTTGCTGCACAGAAGGCTTATGTCCTTAATGCACCGCTCGGTGCGCCACCCCCTCTAGCGTCGTCTATAGATGTTGTGAACATTTGACAGGCACGTTCCGATGACTACTTGATAGTTTAGTGCGTCATGCATTACGGCTTAGAATTGAGGCTCCGAAACGTTTTGAACGTCACGGAACATATGAGATGTTCTACGAGCTGAGATTGTGATCTCAGGCTCATGCCCGTGTTGCGAGATATGAGATCTTCAACAAGATTCTTTGCCTGTAAGATGAAGGAGAATAGCTCAATCGTTGAGCATGTACTCAAATTGTCTGGGTAGTACAATCGCTTGAATCGAGTGGGAGTTGATCTTCCAGATAAGATAGTGATTGACATAGTTCTCCAAGTCACTATCACTAAGCTACTAGAACTTGGTGATGAACTATAAATTGCCAGGGATAGAAATAATGATTCCTGAGCTGTTCGTGATGTTTGACACCGCGAAGGTATAAATCAAGAAGGAGCATCAAGTGTTGATGGTTAGTAAAACCACTAGTTTCGAGAAGGGCAAGGGCAAGGAGGAAAACTTCATGGATGGCAAGTCAGTTGCTGCTCCAGTGAAGCAACCCAGAGTTGAACCCAAACCCGAGACTAAGTGCTTCGATTATGAGGAGAGCGGTCGCTAAAGCGAAACAACCCTAGATACTTGGTAGATAAGAAGGCTGGCAACATCGACATAAGTATATTTGATATACGTGTTATTGATGTGTACCTTGCTAGTACTCCTAGTAGCACCTGAGTATTGGATACTGATTCAGTTGCTAAATGTTAGTAACTCGAAATAAAAGATATGGAATATACGGAGAACTAGCTAAGGGTGAGGTGACGATGTGTTGGAAATGTTTCTAAGGTTGATGTGATCAACATTGCACACTCTCTCTACCTTCGGGATTTGTGACAAACCTAAATAAATGTTATTTGGTGTTTTGCATTGAGCATGAACATGGTTAGATCGTGTTTATTGCAACACGGTCATTCATTTAAGTTAGAATAATGGTTATTCTGTTTACATGAATGATACCTTCAATGGTCATGCACCTAGTAAGAATGGTTTGTTGAATTTTGATCGTAGTAATACACATGTTCATAACATTGATGCCAAAGGATACAATGTTAGTAATGATAGTACCACATACTTGTGGCACTGCCGCTAAATGTCATATTGGTATAAAGCACATGAAGAAACTCCATGATGATGGATATTTGGACTCATTCGATTTTGAATCGATTGAGACATGCGAACCATGCCTGTTTGGCAAGATGACTAAGGACTCCGTTTCCAGATGGATGGAATGGGCAAGTGATTTATTGGAAATGATACATGTTGATGTATGCAATCCAATGAGTCTTGTAGCGTGCAGTGTATATCGTTATTTTCTTACCTTCACTGATGATTTGAGTAGATATAATGTATATTTACTTAATGAAACACAAGTCTGAATCGTTTGAAAGGTTCAAGCAAATTCAGAGTGAAGTTCAAGATCATCGTGACAAGAAGATAAAAATGTCTGCGATATGATCGTGGAGGTAAATATCTGAGTTACGAGTTTGGCATACAACTTTAGACAATGTGAAAATTGTTTCACTACTCACGCCACCTGGAACACCATAGCGTGATGGTGTGTCCGAACGTCATAGTCGTGGTCTATTGGATATGGTGCGGGTTATGATGTCTCTTATCGTTTTACTACTATAGTTTTGGGGTTATGCATTAGAGAGAACTGCATTCACTTTAAATAGGGCACCATATAAATCCGTTGAGATGACACAATGTGAATTATGGTTTGGTAGAAACCTAAGCTGTCATTTCTGAATGTTTGGGGCTGCGACGCTTGTGTGGAAAAATGTTTTCACCTAATGAGCTCAAACCCAAAGCGGACAAATGCATCTTCATAGAATACCCTAAGAATAGTTGGGTGAACCTTCTATCTCAGATCCAAGCATAAAGTGTTTGTTGCTGAAATGGGTCCTTTCCCGAGAAAAGGTTTCTCTTGAAAGAATTGAGTGGGAGGAAGATAGAACTTGATGAGGTTATTGAACCTTTGTTTCAACCAGAGAGTAGCGCAGCGCAGAAAGATGTTTCTATGCAACCTACGTCAGTTGAAGAGGAAGTAAATGATGATGATCATGAAGCTTCGGATCAAGTTACTATCAAACCTCGTAGGTCGACAAGGATGTGTACTGCTCCTGAGCGGTACAACAACCCTGTCTTGGAGGTCATGTTGTTGGACAACAATGAGCCTACGAGCTATGGAGAAGCGATGATGGGCCCGGATTCCGACAAATGGTTAGAGGCCATGAAATCCGAGAAAGGATCCATGTATGAAAACCAAGTACAGACTTTGGTAGACTTGCTCGTTGGATGGCAGGTCGCTGAGTACAAATGGACTTTTAAAATGAAGATAGACGCTGATGGTAAATGTCACCATTTATAAAGCTCGACTTGTCGCAAAGAAGTTTCCGGCAAGTTCAAGGAGTTGACTACGATGAGACTTTCTCACTCGTAGTGATGCTAAAGTCTGTTGGAATTATGTTAGCAGTTGCTGCATTTTTCAATTATGAAATCTGGTAGATGGATGTCAAAACATCGTTTCCTTAACGGTTTACTTGAGGAAACGTTGTATGTGATACAACCAGAAGGTTTTGTCAGTCCTAAGGATGCTAAAAGGTGTGCAAGCTTCAGTGATCCTTCTATGGGCTGAAGCAAGCATCTCGGAGTTGGAATATACACTATGATGTGCTGATCAAAGTTTTTGAGTCTATACAAAGTTTATGAGAAACTTGTATTTACGATAAAGTGAGTGGGAGCACTATAAAGTTTCTGATAAGCATATGTGGTTGACATATTGTTGATCAGAAATGATGTAGAATTTCTAGAAAGCATAAATGGTTGTTTGAAAAGAGTTTTTCAAAGGAAGACCTGGATAAAGCTACCTAATTGTTGAGCATCAAGATCTATATAGATAGATCAAGATGCTTGATGAGACTTTCAATGAGCACATACCTTGACACGATTTTGAAAGAGTTCAAAATGGATCAGTCAGAGAAAGAGTTCTCTCCTGATTTGTAAGGTGTGGAAGTTGAGTGAGACTCAAAGCTCGACCACGGTAGAAGAAAGAGAAAGGACGAACGTCGTCCCCTATGCCTTAGCCATAGGCTCTATATAGTATGCCATGCTGTGTACCGCACCTGTGTGTGCCTTGCCATGAGTCTGTCAAGGGGTACAAGAGTGATCCAGAAGTGAATCACTGGACAATAGTCAAGAATATCCTTAGTAACTAAAGGACTAAGGAGATGTTTCTCGATTATGGAGGTGATAAAGAGTTCGTCGTAAAGAGTTACGTCGATGCAAGCTTTAACACCAATCTGGATAACTCGTAGTAGCAATATGGATATGTATAGTGGAGCAGCCATTTGGAATAGTACCAAGTGGAGTGTGGTAGCAGTGTTTACAGTTTGACATAGAGATTTGCAAAGTACACACGGATCTGAATGTCACAGACCCGTTGACTATAAGACCTCTCTCACATGCAAAGCATGATCGAGCCCCAGAACTCATTGGGTGTTAGATTCATAATAATGTGAATCACATGGTGATGTGAACTAGATTATTGACTCTAGTGCAAGTGGGAGACTTTTGGAAATATGCCCTAGAGGCAATAATAAATTAGTTATTATCATATTTCCTTGTTCATGATAATCGTTTATTGTCCATGCTATAATTGTATTGAATGGAAACACATTACATGTGTGGGTAAATAGACAACACTCTGTCCCTAGTATGCCTCTAGTGAACTAGCTCGTTGATCAAAGATGGTCAAGGTTTCCTAGCCATTGACATGTGATGTCATTTGATAACGGGATCACATCATTAGGAGAATGGTGTGATGGACAAGACCCAAACTACAAACATAGCATATGATTGTGTCAGTTTATTGCTACTGTTTTCTGCATGTCAAGTATATGTTCCTATGACCATGAGATCATGCAACTCACGGACATCGGAGGAGTGCCTTGTGTGTATCAAACGTCGCAACGTAACTAGATGACTATAAAGGTGCTCTACAGGTATCTCCGAGGGTGTCTGTTGAGTTGGCATGGATCAAGACTGGGATTTGTTACTCCGTGTGACGGAGAGGTATCTCAGGGCCCACTCGGTAATACAACATCACAATAAGCCTTGAAAGCAATGTGACTAAGTGTTATTTGCGGGATCTTGTATTAGGGAACGAGTAAAGAGACTTGCCAGTAATGAGGTTGAACTAGGTATGGAGATACCGACGATTGAAGCTCGGGCAAGTAACATACCGAAGAACAAAGGGAACATCGTACGGGATTAACTGAATCCTTAACATAGAGGTTCGACCGATAAAGATCTTCGTAGAATATGTAGGAACCAATATTGGCATCCAGGTACCGCTATTGGTTATTGACCGTAGAGGTGTCTCGGTCATGTCTACATAGTTCTCGAACCCGCATGGTCGGCACACTTAAGGTTTGGTGACGTTTCGGTAGTATAGAGTTATGCATGGTGGTGACCGAAGGTTTTTCGGAGTCCCGGATGAGATCCAGACGTCATGAGGAGCTCCGGAATGATCTGGAGGTAAAGATTCATATATAGGAAGTCCTATTTTGGTCGCAAAAAAGTTTCGGGCTCATCGGTAGTGTACCGGGAGTGCCGGTAGTGTACCGGGGGACCATCGGGAGAGGTATTTCGACCCAAGAGGCTACATGGGCTGTGGGAGGGTGGAAACCAGCCCTTAGTGGGCTGGTGGAAGTCCTCTAAGAGGCCTATGCAGCTGGACTTGAGAAAGAGAGAAAAAAAGCCAAGGTGGAAATAAATTCTCCTTGCGCAAGGGCAGCCTTGGCGCCAGCCCTCCTCCTCCCTCCCTCTTATATATACTGGTGGTATTGGGTGTTTTGCACTTGATTTTACGGCCACGTGCTACCCGTTCCACCGGTGCTCCTCTAGATCGGATTTCCGCAGTGCTTAGGCGAAGCCCTGCCGGAATTGCTCCACCACCATCGCCGAAGCGCCGTCACGCTGCCGCTGAACTCTTATTCCTCTCCACTTCCTCTTGCTGGATCAAGACGGTAGAGATCGTCATCAAGCTGCACGTGTGCTGAACGCGGAGGTGCCGTCCGTTCGGCGCTAGATCGGAAGGACCGTGATCAAGATTGCGAGATGGTTCGTGATGAGTTCGCGGGACGGATCGTGATGAGTTCGCGGGATGGATCGTGATGAGTTCACGGGATGGATCGTGATGAGATCGCGGGACGGATCATGATGAGATCGCGGGATGGATCGTGATGAGTTCGCGGGACGGATCGTGATTGGATCGCGGGACGGATCGTGATGTGATCGCGGGACGCTTGGCGATTTGGATCACGAAGATGTTCGACTACACCAACCGTGTTTCTTAACACTTCCCACTTAGCGATCTACAAGGGTATGTAGATCCACTCTCCTTCTCGTAGATGCTCATCACCATGGATAGATCTGTGTGTGCGTAGGAAATTTTTTGTTTCCCATGCGACATTCCCCAATAGCATGACCATAAAAGATATTACTCATGTAAATAGAACAACCTTTATTCTCTGATTTAAATGAGTAACCGTCTCACAATAAACAAGATCCAGATAAAATGTTCATGCTTAACGCAGGCACTAAATAACAATTATTCAGGTTCATCACTAATCCCGATGGTAATCGAAGAGAGAGCGTGCCGACGGTGATCACATAAACCTTGGAACCATTTCCCATGCGCATCGTCACTTCGTCCTTTGCCAACCTCCGTTTATTCCGTAGTTCCTGTTTTGAGTTGCAAATGTGAGCAACCGAACCGATATTCAATATCCAGGCACTACTACGAGAGCTAGTAAGGTACACATCAATAACATGTATATCATATATACCTTGTTTGTCGTTGTTTGCCTTCTTGTTAGCCAGGTACTTGGGGCAGTTCCGCTTCCAGTGACCAGTTCCCTTGCAATGAAAGCACTTAGTTTCTGGCTTAGGTCCATGCTTAGGCTTCTTTACAGGAGTAGCAACTGTTTTGCCATCCTTCTTGGTTTTACCCTTCTTGCCTTTGCCCTTGCCATTCTTCTTGAAACTAGTTGTTTTAAATACCATCAACACTTGATGTTCTTTTCTGGATTTCAGACTCAGTGACTTTCAGCATCGCAAACAGCTTGGCGACTTACTTGTTCATCCTTTGCATGTTATAGTTCATCACAAAGCTTTTGTAGCTAGGTGGCAGTGATTGAAGAACTCTGTCAGTGATTGCCTCTGGCGAAAGGGCAATTCCCAACTCCGCCAGACGAGTCGAGTACCCTGACATTCTGAGTATATGTTCACTAATAGACCCGTTTTCCTCCATTTTGCAAGCATAGAACTTATCAGAGGTCTCATACCTCTCGATCCGGGCATTCTTCTCAAAGATGAACTTCAACTCCTGGAACATATCATATGCTCCATGACGTTCAAAACATCTTTGAAGTCCCGGTTCTAAGCCATACAAAATTGCACACTGAACTATTGAGTAATCTCCAGAACGTGTCTCCCAAGCGTTCTTAACGTCTTCGGGTTGGTTGCCAAGCGGTGCATCAAGGACATATAGTTTCTGGGAAGCCGTGAGGATAATCCTCAGATTACGGGCCCAGTCAACAAAGTTACTTCCATCATCTTTCAGCTTAGCTTTCTCTAGGAACGCATGAAAATTCAGGGGTGCTACTACGCGAGCCATTGATCTACAACATAAATATGCAAAGGTTACTTAGACTATTGTTCAGGATAATGAGTTTAGTTAACCAAATTACTAAAGCTCCCACTCAAATTGACATCCCTCAGGTCATCTGAGTGTCACATGATCCAAATTCACCAACTCAAGTCTGATCATCACGTGAGTTGAGGTGGCTTCAATGGTGAACATCATTATGTTGATCATATCTACTATATGACTCATGTTCGACCTTTCGGTCTCTTGTGTTCCGAGGCCATGTCTGTACATGCTAGGCTCGTCAAGTTTAACCCGAGTGTTCTGCGTGTGCAACATTGGCTTGCACCTATTGTGTGTGAACGTAGAGTCTATCACACTCGATCATCACGTGGTGTCTCGACACGACGAACTTTTGCAATGGTGCACACTCAGGGAGAACACAATTCATCTTGAAATTTAAGTGAGGGATCACCTTATAATTCTACCGTCGTACCAAGCAAAACAAGGTGCATGAAAGGATTAGCATCACATGCAATTCATAAGTGACATGATATGGCCATGAACTTGTGCTTTAGATCTCCATCTTGAAAACACTGGCATGATCTCCATCGTCACCGGCACGACACCATGATCTCCATCATCTTGATCTCCATCAACGTGTCGCCATCGGGGTTGTCACGCCCTGCATGCTTCTACTACCTTGCTACCGTTTAGCGATAAATTAAAGCATTACATAGCGCTTAATGATTGACATGCAGGTCATACAATAATTAAAGACAACCCTATGGCTCCCGCCGGTTGCCGTACTCATCGACATGCAAGTCGTGATATTCTATACATCACATGATCATCTCATACATCACATATATCACATCATGTAATTGGCCATATAACATCACAACATACCCTGCAAAAACAAGTTAGACGTCCTCTAATTGTTGTTGCATGTTTTACGTGGCTGCTACGGGTATCTAGCAAGAACAATTCTCACCTACGCATAAACCACAACGGTGATAGACTAGTTTGCTTTTCAGCCTTCTCAAGGACCGCCTTTGTCGAATCCGATCCAACTAAAGTGAGAGAAACTGTCACCCACAAGCCATCTATGCAACAAGTTGCGGTCGAGGGAACCAGTCTCTCGTAAGCGTACGAGTAAGGTTGGTCCGAGCCGCTTCATCTCACAATACCGCAGAACCAAAACACGACTAAGGGAGGAAGCAATCTAAGCAGCAATGCCCACAAACCTTTTGTGTTCTACTCGAGATCTCATCTACTCATATACCTAACTCATGATGCCACTGTTGGGGAACATTGCATGGGAAACAAAATTTTTCCTACGCACATGCGGATCTATCCATGGTGATGAGCATCTACGAGAGGGGGACTGGATCTACGTACCCTTGTAGATCGCTAAGCGAGAAGCGTTAAGAAACGCGGTTGGTGTAGTTGAACGTCTTCGCGATCCAAATTGCCGAGTGTCCCGCGATCCAATCACGAACCGTCTTCACGATCCGTCCCGAGCAAGCACCAAACGGACGGCACCTCCGCGTTCAGCACACGTACAGCTTGATGACGATCTTCGCCTTCTTGATCCAGCAAGAGAGAGCGGAGAGGTAGAAGTGTTCTCCGGCAGCGTGACGGTGCTCCGGCGATGGTGGTGGAGCTATTCTGGCAGGGCTTCGCCTAAGCACTGTAGAAACCGATCTAGAGGAGAAACTATGCACCGATGGAACGGGTAGCACATGGCCGTAAAAATCAAGTGCAAAACCCTCAATACCACCAGTATATATAGGAGTAGAGGAGGGAGAGGCTTGGCATAAGGGCCAAGCCTCCTTGCTTCGGCCGAATAGGGGAGGAGAGGAGGACTCCTCCTCCAACCCTAGTAGGACTAGGATTCCTCCTTTTTTGGCCTTTTTTTCCAGCTTTTTCCTTTGGGCTTTTTTCTCCCAGCCGCATGGGTCTCTTTTGGTTTTTCCAACAGCCCACTAAGGGCTGGTTTCCACTCTCCCACAGCCCATGTAGCCTCTTGGGTCGAAATACCCCTCCCGGAGGTCTCCTGGTACACTACCGATGAGCCCGAAACTTTTCCGGCGACCAAAACAGGACTTCCTATATATGAATATTTACCTCTGGACCATTCCAGAGCTCTTAGTGACATCCGGGATCTCATCTGGGACTCCGAACAAACTTCTATCACCATCATACATAACTCTATACTACCGAAACGTCACCAAACCTTAAGTGTGCAGACCCTGCGGGTTCGAGAACTATGTAGACATGACCGAGACACCTCTACGGTCAATAACCAATGGTGGGACCTGGATGTCCACTTTGGTTCCTACATATTCTAGGAAGATCTTTATAGGTCGAACCTCTCATGTCAAGGATTCAGTTAATCCCGTATAACGTTCCCTTTGTTATTCGATATGTTACTTGCCCGAGATTCGATTGTCGGTATCTCCATACCTAGTTCAACCTTGTTACCGGCAAGTCTATTTACTCGTTCCGTAATACAAGATCCCATGACCAACACTTAGTCACATTGCTTGCAAGGCTTGTTGTGATGTTGTATTACCGAGTGGGCCCTGAGATACCTCTCCTTCACACGGAGTAACAAATCCCAGTCTTGATCCATGCCAACCCAACAGGCACCCTCGGAGATACCTATAGAGCACCTTTATAGTCACCCAGTTACGTTGCGACGTTTGATACACACAAGGTATTCCTCCGGTGTCAGTGAGTTGCATGATCTCATGGTCATAGAAACATACACTTGACATGCAGAAAATAGTAGCAATAAACTGACACGATCATATGCTATGTTTGTAGTTTGGGTCTTGTCCATCACATCATTCTCCTAATGATGTGATCCTGTTATCAAATGACATCTTATGTCCATGGTCAGGAAACCATAAGCATCTTTGATAAACAAGCTAGTTCACTAGAGCTATACTAGGGACATTGTGTTGTCTATGTATCCACACATGTATCCATGTTTCCGATCAATACAATTCTAGCATGGATAATAAACAATTATCATGAACAAGGAAATATAATAATAAACACTTTATATATTGCCTCTAGGGCATATTTCCAACAATTTTATCATATTTTTTGTTTTTTGGGTTAGTCCATATATAATAGATTAACTACAAGTGGGTACCACCGGTTTTATTTGATCATAATATCTATTGGATGATCTTTTTTTTCTAGAGTTCTATAGGTGGTCAGGTGCCCTAGTTGAAGACGAGGGATGGAGCAGCTCCCCCAATCACCCTTGACGGGACCGTCAGATCGCTTCGAGGAGCCCGCATCGCTCGCCATTGTTTGAAATCTCGGGTTGGATCTAGGAGTAAAGAGGGAAGGCACGCAAAGATTGGTGGGGATGTGGTTGAGATGCGCTCTGTCCAGGCCCTAGATTGTGTGGTTATAACTAAGGAAGAAAAGGGCTCACACTTCGACATACCGGCATAAAGCGGCTTGGTTCCCCAAAGGCGCATGAAGATCGAGGTCAGGGATTTTGCGCCATGTGTTGTGGGACCGTGCCCCGAGCAAGGCTGTCCATAAGACTGAAGACCTCGGGGCCAAACTGAAGAAGATACCGAGAAAGGAACTCGCCTATCAAGCCAAGACTCCGGAACCAAAGTTTGAATATCGTCCTCGGCGTCGAAGACTAGTTCAGGGGCTACTGACTGTGTCCTGGATATGGGGGTACTAGCCTAGCCAGCCCGTAGTCCTGGAATTGGCCGGGGGTCCTCGCTCTCTTCAAGCTGGACTCCAAAGGCCGTGGGCCTAGGCTTGATCAGGACTACCTCTGTCGAATACTTGACGTACACTCCAAGACACCTCCTACCGCCTCCACGTGATCCCCAAGATACCGACCATGTAACCCTAGATACCCTACCTGGCATGTATATAAGCCAATGGGTTTAACCCGTAGAAGGGGACCGAATCACAATTACATTCGCCTAGCCCTAGAGGTAGAACACAACTTACGATCTCGAGGTAGATCGTCTCCCCTGTTCTTATTACCACCAATCCGAGATCCACATCTCGGGACCCCCTATCCCAAGGTCTGCCGGATTTCACACCAACACTTGGGGTTCTTGGGAGGTATACGAAAGATATCACTCCCCTTATTTTTGAGGCATTGTCATCACTCGATCCCTGGATTAATAGTTGACACGCACAGTCGACGATGAAATACCAAGATTACACCACATGACATAGTATTACGTCATATATATATCCAGTGCTTTACAATACACATTAGCTTAGCTCATGGGCTAGCTTACAATATAGTCATGCACCGAAGATAATGTTCTAGTCTTGTGGCGTCCAATCACTCACAGGCAAGAGTTGAGTATAACATCGTAACCCTACTTCATACCTTCCCATCGTTATAGAAAACTTGCAACATAATACGTTGCAACCACAAGGGTCAGTAAATTTAATGTATTGGCAAGCTTCACCAGGATAGGATTTGTGGAACATAAGCATACAAATTGGTACGACTGGGTTTTCTTTGTGTGAAAATAATTTTTCTATCTTTTTAGTGGTGGTCTACTCTAATAGCAGTATGAAAACTCCCGGTAAACCCCGGTTGTAGTCCATGACACTTTTGGTAAACCCCTGCCATAGCCCGGTGGCATTTGAGTATGTGGACTCCCGGTAAACCCCGGTTATCCCAAGATTTCCTATAGAAACCATGGTAACCCCAGTCCCCTGAGATCATCTCCTCACTCCCCTTTGGTTCAACACATTGGTTTTATAAGGGAAGAGGTGATGACATCAAACTGACAATTCACCGAAGAGTTGCTCAAAAATTGCCCGTAACCGGGGACACGGCTAATCATGATCAATTTTATACACTCTGCAAAGAGTTGTGTACTTTACCCATGATTCCCAATCACACCTTCCTGCTACTAAACTTTACTCATGCGGTAGCTGGGTAGATAAAGACGAGACTTTTGGGAAGTAGTTGCCCTCTCAAAAAAGACAGACCCAGTTCAACCTACATGCAATACTACATCTGCTGGTCTGCCGCAGGAGGGTTCCCACAACTTACTTGGTCCAGATAAAGCCCATATTGTCTCATGGGCACACATGAAAGCTACTCAACTTTGAACTCGTACAATCCTTTTGAGCCTAGTCGGTCGCCCACAAACTGTCGACAACCAAGCAATACCGTAGCACCGCCAGATTATTCATTAATAAGTTATAATTAAGTAAGCAACCATGAGGTTGTATGCTGGAAATGATAATTGGTGTTTCCCAATCCACGTTGTAGCAGCTAAGCAACTACTCGTGAGTTACAAGGTCAGGGTATAATGCACTACAATAATTCTATTGGGTTCTGTCAAGCACAAAGTAAAATCCTATAGGGGGTCCTAGTTGAAAACACCTACAATGCAAGAAAAACATAGGTTATGATCAAAGGTTCCACTTGCCTATATTGACGACTCTTCAATCTCACAATCTTGATCAAGTTTCTCTTCGCTCTCCGTACAATCTATAGTAAGTAAAGAGCAGTCATAAGCAACCATAAAATACAGTGAAACATATAATAAGTGTTGTGCATTATGTTAGTGTCATTGTGCTGTGATATCGTTTGTCATGGTTAACTCATAAGAGTTTTGGAGACAACATAGTGGTTGTCATAGGAATACATGTGACATAAGGGTTCACATGCCAGTTTCAGTAAGGGCTCATCACATGAGGAGTATGTGATGTCAAGTGATGGTTGTCACATTCCAGAAATGAATGTTAACAACAGAGTCATGGTCTATGAATCTTGGATAGCCAAGTTCATATTCAAGTTTGAATGATAATTCAAACTTGTTGACCTTTCATCAGCTTGAATACACTAAGGTCTGAAAGTGGTAATTTGGTCTGGCTTTTAATTCAATTTCGATTTGAATCCACCTCACTTGAATTCAATTTGAATTGAGTTCACAATTTGATTTGGTTTGACTAAGTCAAATTAGATTATGAACTATTTCATAATTGACTTAGTCAGTTCAATTCAATTCAAATACAATTAAGGCTTTTCGTAAAGTCAAATACAAACCCAATATGATTATTGATGTTTATTTTGTCTAATTCAAGTTCAACTAAAGTCAAATACAAATCCAATATAATCACTACAGTTTATTTATTTAATTTAAACTAAAGTCAAATAAAATCCTATAGTATGTCTAAGTCTATTTACTTAATTTGAACTAAAGTCAAATATTAATCCAAAATAATTTACTATGTGCTAATAGTTTTCAAACCTTATTTGAATTTAATTTTGGTTCATCTTTCCCTGTAGTCAATTATTAACTCCAATTTAATTACTACGTTTAATTCAATTCACTAAACCATTTGCATTAGCTTTATTCAAATTAAACCTAGGGATTTGAGGTTATATTCAAACTGTGTTTTGATTAATTTTAAATTAAATTCGTAAAGTCAAATAATCATCCAAAAGTATTTACCAAAGTTCATTCTAAGTTTCTAAACTTAATTACAAAAGGAATTATTCCATTTAGGTCTTCTATTTTAAAGTTAACCTAAATAGTTTTGAATTCTATTTGAATTCAGGCTTCTACCGTATTCTGCTTAAAATATATTTTTAAATTATTCAAATTTGGACCAAAGTGTTCTGAGTTGAGAATATATTTCACTAGGTTCAATTTGCTAAAAGAATCATTTAATTTGGATTTGTAAAATGCAAGTTATGCCCGTTCTAAGTTTGAATTCATTCAGTTTGAATTTTAGTTTTAAATTATCCAAAAGTGAAATGTTTCTGGACAAGGTGAAAGTACATTTCATAAGGGTCACATTCCAAAACGAATCACTCAATTCAGACTTATAGAATAAACGTTATGAGTGTTTTATGTTAAGGGAATTTTTTGCAAAAGTTCCATTTAGTTTAATTAAATAGAAAAACGAAAAGGATAATGTTCTGGATAAGGCTAGGCCACGTGTCAAGCTCTGATTGGATGATACCGATTCGGAAATGAAAGAAAACGTGGTCGTTGGATTTAAGTCGATCTGGACGGCAAATATTATACGGTACCCCTTCGTTTAAGTGAGCGCACATGAGGCATTACATCGAGATCGTGTGGTGGAGATTAGATCGCGAGGGAGCTCACCGGCTAGGTCACCAGAGTTGGCGCTGGAAAAAACGAAGACGATGGTGCTAGCTCGGGTGTGGATGCTCCGGTCGCTCCCGTTGTCGCCAGAATCGATGGAGGGCACGACTAGACAAGGCTCGTCATCCCAGAGCTGGATGTGGTGTCGGACGGGGCTAGGGACGACGGATGGGTGGCTGCGAGCATGCCGGAGGTGCGGGGGTGGTGGGGCTCCTCTGGTGAAGATGGGGTGCTCGAATTCGAGCGCTCCTGGACAAGGCAAGGTGGTCAGCAGGTGCGCATGATCACCGCGAGTCGAATGGACATGGAGAAGAGGTCCGGGGTATCCTCACCTCGTCGGAGACGACGACGGAGCGGCTGTGAGGTTCGGGTTTGCACGAAACCAGAGCTCCAGGGGTCTTGGGCGCGCCAGGGTTGTCTGGGAGGTGCGCTGGCCGGAATTGGCCAGAGCGAAGCTAGGACAGAACGGCGATAATGGTGTCGCGGTGGAGTAGCCTTGCGGTGAGGGGTGCTGCGACCTGGGGCGAATGAGAGAGAGATGAGGAGGATTTATAGGACAGGGTCTCAGGCGCGGGTGTGGCCGGATTGCGCGAACGTGGGCGACATGGGCGCGAACGTGCTCGGGATCATGCCTGCGCGCAGTGGGGCAGTTGGAGGTCAGGGACGACCCTGATGCGTGGGTCCCGCGTGACAGTGGCTCCGGGTGATGGGGTGGGGTGCGGTTGGGTCGGTCGGGCTGGCTGGCTGCTACTGGGGGCCTGGCTGGGCCTTTTTCTTTTCTTTTTCTTTTTTGTTTTGTCTTTTCCTTTTCCATGTTCTTTCTAAATTCAATTTTGTTTTGAATTTTAATTTACTTTCAATAGAGGATAATTCTAAATTCCAAATGGAATATTAGTGAATTGGTGCACATTTCTTTTGGGCATTTTGGGCAAACAGTTTCTGCTCTTGTATTTTCTTTTTGAATTTGAATTTGGTTTCCAAAATGGCCCATTTGACGTATGCCCGTGTTTTTATTTTTCATTTTTCTATGTATTATTTTTTTGTTTTCTTTCCTCTATGAACAACCTATTATTTTGTGCTAGGCATACTATCAGAATCGGCACAATCCTGTACGCCATGGTGAATATTGGTAGCTTCATCTCCACGCTGGTTAAACCTCCCCCACCGATTTGTTCTATCTCACCAATTTCTTTAATTCTGTTTTTGTCCCACTGGTCTCTACTATAAAGGTGACTATGTACATAGTCGTTCGCACGCAACCATTAATTGAAAAGAATAGAAACGGATTGCAAATCAATTTGAAAATCAAACTATTAATGCAATTAATTAGATCGATAGTTAATTACATGTGCAATTAATTGCATCTAGTTAAACAGGGTTTTTTCGCGATGAATCAATTTGAAAATCGATTCATTAATATGAAGTCTGTTAATCGGGCCTACAGATAATTAGAAAAAGTTATACTTCAAGCTAGTAAGCAAGCAATTTAATGCGAAAAAATTAATTGGGCCTATAATTAGATTTTTTTAATCAATCACGCAACCATTAATACGAAAACAATCTGAAAATCTAGCGTCAAATCCATTTGGAAATCAATCATGGAAATCAATCCATTAATACAATAAATTAGCCAAATGATAAATTATATGTGCATTAATTATGTCTATGTAAATAGGGATTTTTTTGTGGCGAATCAATTTAAACAGTCATTAATGCAGTTAATTAATTAGACAAATAATACATTAGGCCTATACATAAATAAAAATAGGAATTTTTCTCAGTTAGTCGGACAACTAATTAACTAAACAAACAGCTAATTGGGCAGAATCAGTTTGAAGCCCTCAAGGGCGAGGATGGCTAGCAGGCTCTCGCTGATGTTGGCGACTACCAGCAGGCTCTCAGCGCATGGCTGACTAACACTTGCCAACACGGACAATGGCCAACAAGTGCTCGTGTGTGGGCGACCAAGCGTTCGCCAAGATGAATGACGTCCACATGCTGACGGTTATCGAACCGTTTGTGGGCAAGGTCGACGGTCGCTCGCTCGAGGACGACCAAGCGCTCACGGCCGAGGGCTCCGACCGCTCCTCCAAGGACAAGGTGTCGATGAAAGACAATCAGTCAAATGACATCATTTTTTAAATAGTGTTTCATCCCGTAGCAATGCACGAGTATTTAGCTAGTTAGTATATGAGACAAAGCTTTTGCCTCAGTTTTGAAAAAGGGGAAAAAAGTGGATCTAATTTTTGTGAGATTTCTATCATATTTTTCTTGTTTTGGATTAGCCCATATATAATAGATTAACAACGAGTGGGTGTCACCAGTTTTATTTGGACATAATATCTATTGGATGCACTTTTTTCTAGAGGTCTATAGATGCCTTATCGAGTTATCGTACCATATCCATTTGACATTATTTTCACCGTTTAGCCTTAGTGGGGACCACCTTTTGGTGTCATGATATCTTATGGATATACTTATCTTATGGATATACTTTTATTAGTTTATATATCTAAAGATGATATGTTGTTCCTTATCCTTTTGACACTATATATTGTCGGGCCTCGTTGGGTCTGGAATACAAGAATGGATAAACGGTCTGCTGCAGCTTGTTTTATGGTGGTGCTGCTTCTGTTGTTAGGAAGTAGTATGAGTGCAGGTATGTTCTAGCTTTTGTTCTTCTTAAGTAGGATCCTTAAGGCATATGTTACTTTAAGGAATAATCTGCAATATATATCAAGATCATAATACCACAAGCTTTATTAAATACTCCGTTTGTAAAGAAATGTAAGAACGTTTAGATCACTAAAGTAGAAATCTAAACGCTCCTATATTTCTTTAAGGTGGGGGTACTATGATGTTGGCGCACATTTTTTTCTGCCCTTGAGGTGTATTATGTGTTAGTCATGCAATAGTGTAACAAGGTATGTTGGTACAATTGGTATCTCTCACTATGATGGTCTAACCCTTAATATATTTGGATGCACAGAGGCCTGTGAGTTTAAACGGGAAAGGATCGTCATTTGTACCAAGTTTGGATGCAAGAATTATTGTCAACGTGGGGTTGGAAAAGTCATGCAGTATTGGTGTGACGGGGTGGCCTTCGGATTCTGCAACTGCAAGATCTGCTATGGCGAATAGAGTTCAATGGATATTTATTATGCTAAGTAGACTTGAAGCTTTAATTTAATAATTGATCACCTTATATCTTGGAATCACTTAGTTTTGGTTGGAAAAGATAATAATATGTGTAGTCCCATGGGCAAACTGCTTAAAGTCAAAATTCATGGAGTTATGAATAAAAACAACAGAAGGGAAGCCTTGGCACAGTGGTATAGTAAAGATGCCGCCTTATGACCGTAAGGTTACGGGTTCAAGTCTTGAAAACAGCCTCTTGCAGAAATACAGGAAAAAACTGCGTACAATAGATCCAAAGTGGCCGGACCTTTCTTCGGACCCTTTGCAAACGGGAGCACCGGGCTGCCCTTGTGAATAAAGACAACAAGTGCACTTGAAAGTTTTATTTAAAAGTTGATCACTTTGTATACTGGAATCACTTAGTTATGGTCGGAAAAGATAATGATAGAGACAGGATTTTTAGCAGCCGGACGTGCCAACACACAATTACTGCGACCATATGTGCAAAGCCCAGTTTGTTGTTTTTTTCTCAAAAAAGAGGATGATTTCCGGCCTCTGCATCTAGGAGATACATGCAGCCATCTTATTAGCTATTCACAGAGACCTTACAAAGTAATACATCAAGTAATCTGAAGTCACCATCTTAGCAACATCTGTCGCTACTTTTATCCACTTGATGAAGGGGTGCCGATAGTCCGAGTCTAATACCAAACAGACATCGCACAAATGCCTAACATCTAAAGCCGGAGGCCCCAACCAAGCCACATACTGGGTATGGGGTGCAAACCGATCCGACGCACTCTCATAGGTCGTCGCCGCCGTCTTCCACTGATCCATCTTCAGAGTAGGTGCTGACGCATCAACCTTGCTAGGCCTGCCGTCGACGCCCCCATGACGCCAGACAATGCCTCCTCCCTGCGCGTGTCCATCATCACACATCCGTCGCCGAGGCCCTGTCGCGCCACGCCGCCAAGACTCCACGTCGTCGATGCGTCACATGGAATGCCGCTCCACCGTTGGAACTGTCCATCCCTCAAGCCAATGCACACTTTCAAGAATGACGCCCCCAAGGAGGGAATGACACAAGTACGCCGCCGTCATCCGATCGACTGATCTTGGGTTTCCTCCGGAGGTAGTGGAAGGAGTTGGGAGCTTCACCTCGATGATGCCTTCAAGAAGGAAACGACGCTGAGGGCGTTACCATCACTGGCTCCGACCACCGGCCAAAGACCAGGTTTTCACCTGGATCTGTCCCATGAGTATCCGACCAACAACATGTGCACCGTCTAGACCGCCTTCAAAGCCCCAGATATGGCCATCCAGATCCGGCGACCATCCACAAACAACACTGCCACCGTGGGAGCCCTGGCACACCGGACACTGCCTGCGTGTGCCATCGCTGGAGCCTGGGAGGAGGGCCGCCACCGCACCTCGCCAAACCGCGAGAGCCGCCGAGATGAATCCCGCGCGCTCATCACCGTCGCTGATCCGATCCAATCTGGAGGCAAAGTCACCAGACCGCCGGCACAGATCCGCCTTGGACAGGGACATCGCCATGCTGTGCTGCCACGAGAGGCATGGGCTTCACCTGGCACCACCTTCCAGGGCCCCCGCCCCAGGTTGCCACCGCCACGAAGTCCTCCACGCCGCCGCATCACCCGCGCAAGCAACCCACGCCGGCGAGCCGCCGCGCAGCGGTGCCCCATGCCACGCCCAGGCCCGAGGAGGCCGGCCCGCGCCGCACCATCGTGCGTGGGGAAGAAGACGCCCCGCCGGCACCGGCCGCGCCCTTGGGCAGCGGCGAGGGAGAGGAAGGCAGGAGGAGGAGACCGGCGGCGCAGCCTCGTGGGGGCGGCGCGGGAGGGTTAGGTTTCGGCTGGCGGGGTCCAGTTCGTTGTGATCCGCACCATGTCCTGTAGCGCTGTTTCATTAGCGCGTCTGAGCCTGGAATTATTTGGAACATAGCTGAGCCTAGGCTCGCACTATTCACCGTAGGCAGAAGCAGCCGCGTCTGTGATCGGGCAGTCGACGTCAAGCTTGTCAGGGCATGGCCAACGCTCCAGTCTGGACCGATGCCCCAGCCGCCACATCGTCCTGCCCGATGCCACGTCCACCGAATCTATCGCTTGTAGAGCAAAACGGGCTCCTGCAGAAGAACTCGCCTCTTCCCTGGCAAAAGCTACGAGGCAGCCGCTCGGGCGACGCGGTGTGGGATCGGACGCTTCCCTCGGTACGGGACCACGCACGCCCAGGAGAAGGGAAGGCGCGAACCAGGCGCGGGAAGGGGAGAAGGGAAGGGGCGAAGCAGAGGAGAAGGCCGCGCACCCTCGTCCTCAGCCCGCCGTCCTGCCTGATCTGAGTCGCGAACCAGAGGAGAAGCCGGCGCACCCTCGTCCTCAGCCCACCGTCGGCGTCGTCCTGCCCGATCTGATCTGGTCTTGTTCTCCTGTAAGGTATGAGATTACTTCTTCCCCTGTCTCTTCCTGTTCTAATGGCCAGATGAATTTTTGTTCAATAAACTAGGCTAGGGTTTGCTGGATTCTCGAGATTTATGGTGATTCGGTCAGTAGTTTTGTTCCAAGAACAATATTGATTCCCCTATGCTGCGATTTAGGTTCAATCTATTTGGGTCAGGCTGTCATGCTTGTGGGAGTCCCCACGTCTTTTCTCTTAAGCAATGTCTCTAGATTCATGTTCAGCAGTTTGCTTTCTTTTATTATTTGAGGAATGTGCGGAGCTTCCTTCATTGTTCACTCTAGTTTTTCTTCAAGTAAATCATGCGTGCCTACAGCCTGCTACTTCTGTGCTGGCTGGCCGGTGTGTGCATCTCAATTCTGAAGTGCAAATTGTTGATTATATCTACGATAGATTTACAGTGTTAATTGATTGTATCAGCTACTCCTAGGGTCTGCTCTATGGGTCCATCTGTTGGGAGATAACTAGCACATGCCGACCTCTCTTTATGAAGAACATATATCAGATACATCTTGATTTGTTTGCCAACTAAACAGTGCAAATTACTTTATGTACGTAAGTCAGCGTGGGATGAAAATCATAACTGTTTGTGTAATTAAAACTGATGCTAGTGTGGAAGAAGTGAAGTGAATGTTGTTATTTAGCTGTTTCCATCCACAGTTTTTTAGTGCTGGTTTGGTGTGCGCACCTTAGTGCAAATCCTTAGTGATTCACTGTAGATTTACGGTTCCCACAAGGCTGTAGGCTGTAGGCACGCATGTATTTGGAAACCTTAAGAATATTTTAGTATTGTGTGATTTTTCAGTGTCATGGAGATCAAGATTGCTGATGCTGTTTACATATCTTCCCTTTAACATAGTTGCTGGTACTGTTTGGATATCCAGATTGCTGATTTTTGTATGGAAATCAAGTTTTTTGATAACTTTCATGTATGCTTGTTGATATCGTTGATTCAAATGGTTGCTGGTATTGTTTAAATGTAATGGAGATTTTATGTGTTGGAAAGTATGTGAGAGAGAAAAAGTAAGATGATGACATCACATAGAGTAACTCTCATTGGGTGATTGTGGCACACACCAGTAGCTTCATTCAAATTTATACATGTGGATGGCTGGGGCAGCACCAAAGTGATGCTTCCATTGTACATGCCCTAAGAGGGTGTCGTGACTCCCGGGTGCTATTACACCTTTCCCATAATGATATGTCTGGTCTCTCAAACATAGTGTTTGAAGGCAAAATTATGAAGTTATGAATAAATATAGCGAACAGGGCATACATATAAATCGAGTATATTGGTCTCAGGACAACTCTAATGAAGAAAGTTAACAGTCAAGCTAGCCTTGCTAGGCAAGACTGGGCGTTTGGTAACCCCAAAAATTCTTGCTTCGCTGGGGCAAAGAGGCACTTGGGGCTAGGACAACCTTGCCAGGCTAGGAGAGTGGAATCGTCTCTCCTTTAGTGCCAAAGAACAAACGGAAGTTACGGATTAGGAAGAAAGGTTGCCGGTTGTCACAACTCCGTCCCTATTAGTAGACATGGTGGGGATGATTTTGCTAGCTGGCCACCATGTCATGACACCCACATGGTTCCTTAGAGATTTTTCTAAAATTATTTCATGGACATAAATCCCACCTATATTTCAACCCAAAATTCTAATGTTTGCTAGAAGATTGATGTACTCTATGTGTTTTTTTCTGGATATTTTTTCATATCTATATTTTTCCAAATCAAGCAACCACAATATTAACCAAGTGACTCGAGGACACATGATAAGTTATTTATTCATAAACTCAACTGTTCATGCTAAACATCCACTGAAGTGCTATTAAGTAATGCAAATTCTGCAATTGCATTTGCCAAAGATAAGATTATCACACGAAATGTCCCTGACATTTTCATGCCACTTAATATGGCATTGCTTCGCACACATTTCATAGTAGCACAAGATGAGCCGAATGTGAATCACCTGACATTTCTCTGAATACAACAAATATAATAGTTACATCATAATTGTGAGACATCAGTTGTAGACTTGAGTGGATACAACATTGCCTAAGCGGTATGATGTTAACAGTCTCAATGACTTACAAGAAAGTAAAGTGTTAAATGCACCAACATCCTATTATATATAAGAGAACTCTAGGTAATATGATCTAGAGTTCTTCCTTCGAAATAACATATGACGCAGTAATTTCATTTTAGAGCAACATAAGAGAGAACACTCCTGCAGACGTTGTGCTTCCCAACAACATAAGCATCATAAGGAAACAACTTGCGGTTGTCCTCCAATCCATTCTTGAATTGCACACCCCATCGAGAGCCAAAGGAGCAATATATAGTGTCAAAAGGATATGGAAAGATATATCATCTCTTGACTTCTGTACTAAAATATCTATAAGAGCATCGATAAGATATCATGACCAAGCACCAACATGTGGTCCCCACAAGAGCCAAAGGAGCAACATATAGTTTCAAAAGGATATGGAGAGATGTGGCATCTCTTTACTTCTGTACTAAAAATATATAAGAGCATCCATAAGATATCATGACCACCACCAATAGGTGGTCCCCTCAAGAGCCAAATGGACATTAAAAATGCAAAATGATATGAAATGATGTTCCAAGACTAGACTTCTACATAAGGACACATAAAGTGTATTCATAATGTATTACCAGCGAGTAGCACGCGGTGGCGCGCCGTGCAACACTGATATATCTGAATGCAGACACATCAAGGTCTATATTTTTAATTAGTGGTCATTTATATGACAAGGTACATGCTATTATATATCGGGTTAATAACAAACATGATCTAAATTTTGAAACTTCATTTATGTAGGATGAGAAGACCAACACCAGCATTCTTAACACCAAGTGTGTCCTATCTATGGATTTACCATTCAGAAGAAGAAGCCATAATCTATGTAATTTTCTCACTACCTCGCCGCTAGATGCGTCTTAGTAAATTCAAGCATGTTTAAGTTTATGTCCCGTAATCTTTCAATTGCAAAGCATGTTCCAAAAGTAAAAAAATCACTACTTCACATCTAGATGTGTCTTCATAAATTTGAACTTGTCAAGTTTATGCTTTGTTATCTTTTAATTGCAAAACATATTCCAAAACCGGACATGGGCCCATGCAACCGATGCAAACTTGCCAAAGTTCTCAACTACACTAACATAATAACTAAACATCCCATGGTCCATGGCCAAGCTGAAATAGATCACTACATAATTACTCATCATCATGTCAAAAGAAATGGCGATGATAGTATCCTTCCTCTTGCTAGAACAGAAAACGTCAGTGTTGTGGAAGCACTTAGTTATGCATCAAAGCAAGCATAGAAAGCCCCAGCGTTGACCGACAGAAATAGAAGCCTCGATGGTGATGTTTTCCTTGAGAAGAGTGTTATTGAGTGCTCATCAACCGCATCCAACTCTGGCTCAGAGTCATCAAGAGGACAAGAGGATGGGAGCCGGGGCTAAGCGGGCCTTCACAAAGATGGTACAAAGAGATGACTAAGAGGAATATTAGAAATTTTCCAATCAAAGAATAGTAACATGATATACTTATGAAGATATAATTTTACTGACCTATATTAACATAGAAATTTTCAATGTTCATCTTAATTATAGACTCCACTAAACTATATTAGAAAACCAAAGAAGAACCAACCACTAAACTCTCAAAAGTGCGGTAGATAATTCCTGAAAACAATATGATTTTAGAACCGGATACTCGTAGCAGACCTTAACAAAAATTTCTCTTGAGCAACCTTTATTTTCCTACATACGATTATTTTGTGGGAATTCTTTTCCTTGGATACTCGTAGCAGACCTCAACATAAATGGCAGGCATTGCATAATCAAGCGAACTCGATAAAAATGACAATACTACTAAATTATGAGCTAAAGGAATGAATTTTGGACCCAAAAAGAGAGAAATTATTTAAAATTCTATTCATGGTGCATGGCTAACCAGTTGCCTTCATCAGACCTCCACAAAAATTAAACAAATTAAGATTCCAAAAATACAAACGTTACAATAGTTTAATCTATACATGACAAAGCTGATCAAAATTGACTATCTATAATTAAAAATGGTCACACGGCAACATATTTCATAACCAAAAGGAAGCAAAGTACATAATAAGTGCCAATTTGTTCATTAACATTTCTCTTGGATACTTAGTAGTAGTTGTTACTCAATACTATTCAATAAAGCAAATGTAAATGAGGAACGATAATACACCAAATGTGAACGATAATAAACAAGGCATACTACGAACAACCAAAGATAGCATTTGAAACTGGACATATGCTAACTACAAACAACTGAACAACCAAAAAACTTTAAAAGAAGCATATGCTAGCTATAACAGGCTTAACAGCAAGCAAATATATGCATTCCTATCGGTATGTTTAAAAATGGTATTGATGAAAATGTACTGCACAGTAAATAGTTGCACATATAGAGCATCACATTGTGAACAACTGAAATAAACAAGGCATACTACAAACAACCAAATATAGCAATTAAAACTGGACATATTCTCACTACACTACAAAAGGGACTCGACAAAAAAAATCGTGGGTTCCCCTGTGAAAGGCACGGCAAAACAAATTATGGGTTTCCTCACTTGTTGGGGATATAACCCCACGGTGAGACCCGCCATAATAGCCCGGGTCACACTGGGCGGCTCGTACACCCGTTCAGGAGTGGGCCGGGAAGACTTGAGCCCAAGACGTGCGGAGGCTTGGGCAAGACGGATCAGCCCATGACCCGGATGGAGAAGACCCGGGCGCGTAAGCCGCCCGGAGACAACGTGACCAAGAAGGCAAGAGAAAGGTAGAGATAGAGTCGGATGTATGAAGAGAGTCGGTTACAACTTGTGTAACCCGTGGTCTTGACCTCCTATATAAAGGCAAGACCCGGGGTGACTTAAAGATCAAGCTATCGAGAACTAGGTCAAGCAATAGCTCCCTTGTAATCGATACATCAAGCAATACAAACTCAAGCAGGACATAGGCTATTACCTCGACTTGAGGGTCCGAACCTGGGTAAACCCGTGTCCTTCGTCCCAACCAACCCCTTTGAGTCCATCACGTTAGCAATGGCCTCGAACCCAAGTCTGTTCACCTGGACATCTGCCGTGATAAAACCATGACAGTTGGCGCCCATTGTGGGGCTTGCACTTGGTGGTGTTGAGTTCTCAAAGGGCTCTCTTCCTGGGCTCGAAGGATACGTTGTCGGAAGGATGACTAAGAGTCGCCGTGGCCGGCTCTACATCGACGATGCCGACTGGGGTCTCGATGCCGACTCTGTTGAATACGGGTTCCGGGTTCCCTTCGGAGGAATCCACGTTTTCATTGGTAAGGTTGATGGATCTACGCCCGAGCCGGACATCTGCACCAACATCGTCGAGCCGGCTCGACGCGCCCAACCCGCCCAACAAGCAGCACAATCGTCGGAGCCACAAATGCGGGGGCTGATCCACCGCCTCCGGCTCAAGTTCTTTTGGATCTGATGAATGAGCTCACGGACTTGATGGCCACTGAGGTTACGCCGGATAATCAAGCGGCTCGGAACTTGGAGATTGTGAGGCTCAAGGGCCGGATGGCAGAGGAGCAGCAAAGGATAGCAGAGCTGAAGGTTCAGATGGAGGTAGAGGCGGAACATATTGAGACAGATGCTTTCCGTCTTGGGATCGAACAACAGTCGGCGGCTCCAGTACATCGGATGAGGCATGAATCCCATTTGTCAGAGCAGTATGAGGCTAGGAATCTCTTTAATATGCCAGGGGCGAGGCGGGCAGTAGATGCGCCTGGGAGTCGGCCGATGGCTCGGCCACAGCTTAATCCGTCTCGACAAAACCAGGCTTCGCCAATAGTCTTTCCAACACCGATGGGTCATTATTCCAACCCGACCGAGAACATGGTGGCTGCGGTAACCCGACTTGAAACAATCCCTATCCTAGATGAGGCGCCCTTTGCGGACGAAGTACGGAACGCCATCGGGTACCTTCAGACGACAATGGCCCAGCAGGAGAAGTATGCCTTACAGCCGGAGCCCCGTTCATTCAACCCCTCTCCCCATCCGCAGTTTTAGCCAGCGCTACGAGTCGCCAGCGGTTTCCAACAGTGGCTAGCGTAGGGAGCCCCCAGGGGATGATCGGGCGGCTCTAGATGCACAAGCACTAGTGGACCGAGCGAGAAACTGGTGGGAGGCGGCGGCCACGGCGGCTCACCAAGAGCTCGCGCCCTCCGTTTTGATGGGAGCTGGAGTCTCATCCAGCGCCAGAGCCGTGGGAGTGCCATGTTTAACTCCGGCTCTGAGAAGTGAACGGATGCCAAGGGACTTCAAAGGGCCTCGCAAGGTCCCGAATTACACGGCCGACTTACCTCCGGAGGACTGGGTCGAAAGCTATGAGCTAGCTATGGAGATGTTGGATGTCAGCGAGGCGCGTGTGCCAAATAATTCATCATGATGCTCGAAGGTCCGGCTCGCATGTGGTTAAAGTGTTTGCAAGGCAAGGTTCATGGGCTGAGTTCATGGGCTGAGTTGAGGGCAAGGTTCATCAAAAAATTTCAAGGGACTTGCAAACAACCTATGACCATTGTGGATCTTGATCATTGTGCCCAGCAGGAGAACGAGTCAGCTCATCATTGGTTCCGACGGGTGTCAACCATCATCCACTCCTCTGAACAGATCATGGTGATTCAAGCAGTGTTAATCTTAGAAAAGAACTGTCACTTCGTCCCTCTGAAGCAGAAGCTTGGCCGGCTCAAGCGTACTTGTCAGGACATGGGAGAACTCATGGCGGCTCTCACAAAGTACGCCTACTTGGATAACATGAAGGATCCAGGCTCTGATGAGGATAAGGCTGGTCAAAGTAAGAAGAACAATCAAGGTAAGGGTGTGGCAAACAATGGTAACCATAATAAGCGAAAGAACGCTGATGGCGGGTCAGAACTGGTAGCCAATGCAAGCACCGGCCAGAATCTATTGGAAATATGCCCTAGAGGCAATAATAATTAGTTATTATCATATTTCCTTGTTCCTTATAATCATTTATTATCCATGCTATAATTGTATTGATCGGAGACTTAGATGCATGTGTGGATATATAGACAAAACCATGTCCCTTGTATGCCTCTAATAGACTAGCTCGTTGATCAAAGATGGTTAAGGTTTCCTAGCCATGGACATGAGATGTCATTTGATAACGGGATCATATCATTAGGAGAATGATGTGATGGACAAGACCCAAACTACAAACGTAGCATATGATCGTGTCAATTTATTGCCACTGTTTTCTGCATGTCAAGTATATGTTCCTATGACCATGAGGTCATGCAACTCACGGACACCGGAGGAGTGCCTTGTGTGTATGAAACGTCGCAACATAACTGGGTGACTATAAAGGTACTCTACAGGTATCTCCGAAGGTGTCTGTTGGGTTGGCATGGATCAAGACTGGGATTTGTTACTCTGTGTGACGGAGAGGTATCTCAGGGCCCACTCGGTAATACAACATCACAATAAGCCTTGCAAGCAATGTGACTAAGTGTTAGTCATGGGATCTTGTATTACGAAACGAGTAAAGAGAATTGCTGATAACGAGGTTGAACTAGGTATGAAGATATCGATGATCGAATCTCGGGCAAGTAACATACCGAAGAACAAAGGGAACATCATACGGGATTAACTGAATCCTTGACATAGAGGTTCGACCGATAAAGATCTTCGTAGAATATGTAGGAATCAATATGGACATCCAGGTCCCTCTATTGGTTATTGATTGTAGAGGTGTCTCGGTCATGTCTACATAGTTCTCGAACCCGCAGGGTCTGCACACTTAAGGTTCGGTAACGTTTCGGTAGTATAGAGTTATGCATGGTGGTGACCGAAGGTTGCTCGGATTCCTGGATGAGATCCTAGACGTCACGAGGAGCTCTGGAATTGTCCGGAGGTAAAGATTCATATATAGGAAGTCCTGTTTTGGTCGCCAGAAAAGTTTGGGGCTCATCGGTAGTGTACCGGGAGTGCCGGTAGTGTACCAAGGGACCATCGGGAGGGGTATTTCGACCCAAGAGGCTACATGGGCTATGGGAGGATGAATACCAGCCCTTAGTGGGCTGGTGGAAGTCCCACAAGAGGCCCATGCGGCTGGAGTTGTAGGAGAAGAAAAAAAACAAGGTGGAAAGAGTTTCCAAGTAGGAAAGGAGGAATCCTAGTCCTACTAGGATTGGAGGAGGATTCCTCCTCTCCTCCTTGCACAAGAGGCAAGAGGGCTGGGCCTTGTGCGCCAGCCTCCTCCCTCTCTCCTCCTATATATACTAGAGGTTTTGAGGGGGTTTCACGCATAGAAAACAGCCACGTGCTGCCTCTCCTCTAGATCGCAGTTTCTCCTCGAGATCGGATTTCTGCAGTGCTTAGGCGAAGCCCTGCCGGAATAGCTCCACCACCATTGCCACAGCATCATCACACTGCCGGAGAACTCGTCTACCTCTCCGCTCCCTCTTGCTGGATCAAGAAGGCGGAGATTGTCATCGAGATGTACGTGTGTTGAATGCGGAGGTGCCGTCCCGCTCGGCGCTAGATCGGAAGGACCGTGATCAAGATCGCTAGACGGATCGTGATGAGATCGCGGGACAGATCATGATGAGTTCATGGGACATATCGTGATTGGATCGCAGTACGGATCGTGATGAGATCGCGGGACGCTCGGCGATTTGGATCGCGAGGACGTTCGACTACACCAACCGCGTTTCTTAACGCTTCCCGCTTAGCGATCTACAAGGGTATGTAGATCCACTCTCCCTCTCATAGATGCTCATCACCATGGATAGATCTTGCATGTGCGTAGGAATTTTTTTGTTTCCCATGCAACGTTCCCCAGCAGTGGCATCATGAGCTAGGTCTATGTGTACATGAGATCTCGAGTAGAACACAAAGAGTTTGTGGGCGTTGATGCTTAGATTGCTTCTCCCTTGGTCATGTTTTGGTTCAGTGGTATTGTGGGATGAAGCGGCCCGGACCAACCTTACTCGTACGATTATGAGAGACCGGTTCCCTCAACTGCAACTTGTTGCATAGATGGCTGGCGGGTGACAGTTTCTCTCACTTTAGTTGGATCGGATTCGACAAAGGCGTTCCTTGAGAAGGTTGAAAAGCAAACTAATGTATCACCATTGTGGTTTATGCGTAAGTGAGAATTGTTCTTGCTAAATACCCGTAGCAGCCACGTAAAACATGCAACAACAATTAGAGGACGTCTAACTTGTTTTTGCAGGATATGTTGTGATGTGATATGGCCAATTACATGATGTGATATATGTGATGTATGAGATGATCATGTGATGTATAGAATATCATGACTTTCATGTCGATGAGTAAGGCAACCGGCAGGAGCCATAGGGTTGTCCTTAATTATTGTATGACCTGCGTGTCAATCATTAAGCGCTATGTAATGCTTTACTTTATCGCTAAACAGTAGCAAGAGTAGTAGAAGCATGATGGGCGTGACAACCCCGATGGCGACACATTGATGGAGATCAAGATGATGGAGATCATGGTGTCGTGCCGGTGACGATGGAGATCATGCTGGTGCTTTCAAGATGGAGATCAAAAGCACAAGTTCATGGCCATATCATGTCACTTATGATTTGCATGTGATGTTAATCCTTTTATGCACCTTGTTTTGCTTAGGACGACGGTAGCATTATAAGGTGATCCCTCACTTAATTTCAAGATAAATTGTGTTCTCCCCGAGTGTGCACCGTTGCGAAAGTTCGTCGTGTCGAGACACCACGTGATGATCGGGTGTGATAGACTCTACGTTCACATACAACGGGTGCAAGCCAGTGTTGCACATGCGGAACACTCGGGTTAAACTTGACGAGCCTAGCATGTACAGACATGGCCTCGAAACACAAGAGACCGAAAGGTCGAACATGAGTCATATAGTAGATATGATCAACATAATGTTGTTCACCATTGAAACCACCTCAACTCACGTGATGATCGGACTTGAGTTGGTGAATTTGGATCATGTATCACTCGAATGACTGGAGGGATGTCAATTTGAGTGGGAGTTCTTAAGTAATATGATTATTTGAACTCATTATCATGAACATAGTCAGTAGTGTATTTGCAAATTATGTTATAGATTACTAGCTCACGCTGTAGCTCCCTTGAATTTTTATATGTTCCTAGAGAAATAGAATTGAAAGATGATGGTAGCAATATTGCGGACTGGGTCCATGATCTGAGGATTGTCCTCATTGCTGCACAGAAGGCTTATGTCCTTGATGCACTGCTCGGTGCGCCAACCCCTCTAGCGTCGTCTGTAGATGTTGTGAACATCTGACAGGCAAGTTCTGATGACTACTTGATAGTTTAGTGCGTCATGCATTACGGCTTAGAATTGAGGCTCCAAAACATTTTGAACGTTACGGAACATATAAGATGTTCTATGAGCTGAGATTCTGATCTCAGGCCCGTGTTGTGAGATATGAGATCTCCAACAAGATTCTTTGCTTGCAAGATGAATGACAATATCTCAATTATTGAGCATATGCTCAGATTGTCTGGGTGCTACAGTCACTTGAATCGAGTGGGAGTTAATCTTCCAGATAAGATAGTGATTGACATAGTTCTCCAAGTCACTGTCACTAAGCTACTAGAGCTTCGTGATGAACTATAAAATGCCAGGGATAGAATTAATGATCCCTGAGCTGTTCGCGATGTTTGACACCGCGAAGGTAGAAATCAAGGAGCATCAAGTGTTGATGCTTAGTAAAACCACTAGTTTCGAGAAGGGAAAGGGCAAAGAGGGAAACTTCATGGATGGCAAGTCAGTTGCTGCTCCAGTGAAGCAACCCAAAGTTGATTCCAAACCCGAGACTAAGAGCTTCGATTATGAGGAGGTCGCTGAAGCGGAACAACCCTAGATACGTGGTAGATAAGAAGGCTGGTAACGTCGACAGAAGTATATTTGATATACGTGTTATTGATGTGTACCTTGCTAGTACTCCTAGTAGCACCTGGGTATTGGATACCGGTTCGGTTGATAAATGTTAGTAACTCGAAATAAAAGCTACGAAATAAACTGACAACTAGCTAAGGGTGAGGTAACGATGTGTGTTGGAAATGTTCCCAAGGTTGATGTGATCAACATCGCACACTCTCTCTACCTTTAGGATTAGTGACGAACCTAAATAAATGTTATTTGGTGTTTTGCGTTGATCATGAACGTGATTAGATCGTGTTTATAGCAACACGGTTATTCATTTAAGTTAGAGAATAATAGTTATTCTGTTTACATGAATAATACATTCAATGGTCATGCACCCAGTGAGAATGGTTTGTTGAATCTTGATCGTAGTAATACACATGTTCGTAACATTGATGCCAAAAGATACAAAGTTAATAATGATAGTAGCACATACTTGTGGCACTGCCGCTAAAATGTCATATTGGTATAAAGCGCATGAAGAAACTCCATGCTGATGGATCTTTGGACTCATTCGATTTCGAATCGGTTGAGACATGCGAACCATCCCTCTTGGGCAAGATGACTAAGGATCCCGTTTTCCGAATTGATGGAGCGAGCAAGTGGTTTATTAGAAATGATACATGTTGATGTATGCAATCCAATGAGTCTTGTAGCGTGCGGTGGATATCGCTATTTTCTTACTTCACTGATGATTTGAGTAGATATAGTGTGTATTTACTTAATGAAACACAATTCTAAATCGTTTGAAAGGTTCAAGCAAATTCAGAGTGAAGTTTAAAAGATCATCGTGACAAGAAGATAAAAATGTCTGCGATATGATCGTGGAGGTGAATATCTGAGTTACGAGTTGGGCATACAACTTTAGACAATGTGAAAGTTGTTTCACAATTCACGCCACCTGGAACACCATAGTGTGATGGTGTGTCTGAACGTCATAGTCGTGCTCTATTGGATATGGTGCTTACTATGATGTCTCTTATCGTTTTGCTACTATAATTTTGGGGTTATGCAATAGAGACAACTACATTCACTTTAAATAGGGCACCATCTAAATCCGTTGAGATGACACCGTGTGAATTATGGTTTGATAGAAACCTATGCTGTCATTTCTTAATGTTTGGGGCTGCAACGCTTGTGTGGAAAATGTTTTCACCTAATGAGCTCGAACCCAAAGCGGACAAATGCATCTTCATAGAATACCCTAAGAACGGTTGGGTATACCTTCTATTTCAGATCCGAGTACAAAGTGTTTGTTGCTAAAACTGGGTCCTTTCTCGAGAAAGAGTTTCTCTCGAAAGAATTGAGTGGGAGGAAGATATAACTTGATGATGTTATTTAAACCTTTGCTTCAACCAAAGAGTAGCGCAAAACATGAAGATGTTTCTATGAAGCCTACGTTAGTTGAAAAAAAGTTAATGATGATGATCATGAAGCTTCGGATCAAGTTACTATCGAACCTCGTAGGTCGACAAGGACGTGTACTACTCCTGAGTGGTACAACAACCCTATCTTAGAGGTCATGTTGTTGGACAATGATGAACCTACAAGCTATGGAGAAGCTATGATTGGCCCGGATTCCAACAAATGGTTAGAGGCCATAAAATCCGAGAAAGGATCCATGTATGAAAACCAAGTATAGACTTTGGTAGACTTGCTTGTTGGACGGCAGGTCGTCGAGTACAAATGGACCTTTAAAATAAAGACAAATGTTGATGGTAAATGTCACCATTTATAAAGCTTGACTTGTTGCAAAGAAATTTCCGACAAAGTTCAAGGAGTTGACTGCGATGAGACTTTCTCACTTGTAGCGATGCTAAAGTCTGTTGGAATTATGTTAGCAGTTGCTGTATTTTTCAATTATGAAATCTGGTAGATGGATGTCAAAACATTGTTTCCTTAACGGTTTACATGAGGAAAGGTTGTATGTGATACAACCAGAAGGTTTTTGTCAATCCTAAAGGATGCTAAAAGGTGTGCGAGCTCCAGCAATCCATCTAAGGGCTGGAGCAAGCATCTCGGAGTTGGAATATACACTTTGATGAGGTGATCAAAGTTTTGTAGTTTATACAAAGTTTATGAGAAACTTGTATTTACAATAAAGTGAGTGGGAGCACTATAGAATTTCTGATAAGTATATGTGGATCACATATTGTTGATCGGAAATAATGTAGAATTTCTGGAAAGCATAAACGGTTGTTTGAAAGTGTTTTTCAAAGGAAGACCTGGATAAAGCTACCTAATTGTTGAGCATCAAGATCTATAGAGATAGATCAAGATGCTTGATGAGACTTTCAATGAGTACATACCTTGACAAGAGTTTGAAAGAGTTCAAAATGGATCAGTCAGAGAAAGAGTTCTCACCTGATATGTAGGGTGTGAAGTTGAGTGAGATTCCAAGCTCGACCACGACAGAAGAAAGAGAAAGGACGAAAGTCGTCCCCTATGCTTTATCCATAGGCTTTATATAGTATGCCATGATGTGTACCGCACGTGTGTGTGCCTTGCCATGAGTCTGTCAAGGGGTACAAGAGTGATCCAGGAGTGGATCACTAGACAACGGTCAAGATTATCCTTACTAATTAAAGGACTAAGGAAATGTCTCTCAATTATGGAGGTGATAAAGAGTTCGTCATAAAGAGTTACGTCGATGCAAGCTTTAACACCAATCCGGATGACTCTTAGTAGCAATCCGGATACGTATAGTAGAGCAACCATTTGGAATAGCTCCAAGCAAAGTGTGGTAGCAGTATTTACAGTTTGACATAGAGATTTGCAAAGTACACACGGATCTGAATGTCGCAGACCCGTTGACTAAAAGACCTCTCTCACATGCAAAGCATGATCGAGCCCCAGAACTCATTGGGTGTTAAGATTCATAACAATGCGAATCACATGGTGATGTGAACTAGATTATTGACTCTAGTGCAAGTGCGAGACTTTTGGAAATATGCCCTAGACTCAATAATAAATTAGTTATTATCATATTTCCTTGTTCATGATAATAGTTTATTATCCATGCTATAATTGTATAGATCGGAGACTTAGATGCATGTGTGGATACATAGACAAAACCATGTCCCTAGTATGCCTCTAATAGACTAGCTCGTTGGTCAAAGATGGTTAAGGTTTCCAAACCATGGACATGAGATGTCATTTGATAACAGGATCACATCATTAGGAGAACGATGTGATGGACAAGACCCAAACTACAAACGTAGCATCTGATCGTATCAGTTTATTGCTATTGTTTTCTGCATGTCAAGTATATGTTCCTATGACCATGAGATCATGCAACTCACGGACACCGGAGGAGTGCCTTGTGTGTATCAAATGTTGCAACATAACTGGGTGACTATAAAGGTACTCTACAGGTATCTCCGAGGGTGTTTGTTGGGTTGGCATGGATCAAGACTGGGATTTGTTACTCCGTGTGACGAAGAGGTATCTCAGGGCCCACTCGGTAATACAACATCACAATAAGCCTTGCAAGCAATGTGACTAAGTGTTAGTTGCTGGATCAAGAAGGCGGAGGAAGAGGGGCTGGCACACAAGGCATCCAACCAGCCTTCTGCGCCAAGGAGGCGAGGAATCCTACTCTTCCTCCAATCCTAGTTGGACTAGGATTGCTCCCTATTGGCTGATTTTTGGCCTTTTTCCTTTAGCCTTTTTTTCTCCTGCGCCATGGGCCTTTCTAGGCTGATTTACCAGCACACTAGGGGCTGGTTAATACTCTCCCACAGCCCATGGTCCCTCTAGGGTCGAAATACCCCTCCCGGAGGTCTCCCGGTACACTACCAGCACTCCCGGTACACTACCGATGACCCCGAAACTTTTCCGGCGACCAAACTGGGACTTCCTATATATGAATCTTTACCTCCGAACCATTCCGGAGCTCCTCGTGATGTACGGGACCTCATCCGGGACTCCAAACAACCTTAGGTCACCACCATACATAACTCTACACTACCGAAACGTCACCGAACCTTAAGTGTGCAGACCCTGCGGGTTCGAGAACTATGTAGACATGACCGAGACACCTCTACGGTCAATAACCAATGGCGGGACCTAGACGTCCACATTGGTTCCTACATATTCTATGAAGATCTTTATCGGTCGAACCTCTATGTCAAGGATTCAGTTAATCCCGTATAACGTTCCCTTTGTTCTTCGGTATGTTACTTGCCCGAGATTCGATCGTCGGTATCTCCATACCTAGTTCAAACTCGTTACCGGCAAGTCTCTTTACTCATTCCGTAATACAAGATCCCGCAACTAACAATTAGTCACATTGCTTGCAAGGCTCATTGTGATGTTGTATTGCCGAGTGGGCCCTGAGATACCTCTCCGTCACATGGAGTAACAAATCCCAGTCTCGATCCATGCCAACTCAACAGACACCCTCGGAGATACCTGTAGAGCACCTTTATAGTCACCCAGTTACGTTGCGACGTTTGATACACACAAGGCACTCCTCCGATATCCGTGAGTTGCATGATCTCATGGTCATAGGAACATATACTTGACATGCAGAAAACAGTAGCAATAAACTGACACGATCATCTGCTATGTTTGTAGTTTGGGTCTTGTCCATCACATCATTCCCCTAATGATGTGATCCCGTTATCAAATGACATCTCATGTCCATGGCTAGGAAACCTTAACCATCCTTTGATCAACGAGCTAGTCCATTAGAGGCATACTAGGGACATGGTTTTGTCTATGTATCCACACATGCATTTAAGTCTCCGATCAATACAATTATAGCATGGATAATAAACGATTACCATGAACAAGGAAATATGATAATAACTAATTTATTATTGCCTCTAGGGCATATTTCCAACAGTCTCCCACTTGCACTAGAGTCAATAATCTAGTTCACATCACTATGTGATTCGCATTGTTATGAATCTAACACCCAATGAGTTCTGGGGCTCGATCATGCTTTCCATGTGAGAGAGGTCTTTTATAGTCAATGGGTCTGCGATATTCAGATCCGTGTGTACTTTGCAAATCTCTATGTCAAACCGTAAACACTGCTACCACACTCCACTTGGTACTACTTCCAAATGGCTGCTCCACTATATGTATCCAGATTGCTACTACTAGTCATCCGGAATGGTGCTAAAGCCTGCATCGACGTAACTCTTTACGACGAATTCTTTATCACCTCCATAATCGAGAAACATCTCCTCAGTCTTTCAGTTACTAAGGATAATCTTGACTGCTGTCCAGTGATCCACTTCTGGTTCACTCTTGTACCCCCTGACGAACTCATGCCAAGGCACACACATGTGCGGTACACAGCATGGCATACTGTACAGAGCCTATGGCTAAGGCATAGGGGACGACGTTCGTCCTTTCTCTTTCTTCTGCCGTTGTCGAGCTTTGAGTCTCACTCAACTTCACACCTTACAAATCAGACGAGAACTCTTTCTCTGGCTGATCCATTCTGAACTCCTTCAAAATCTTGTCAAGGTATGTACTCATTGAAAGTCTCATCAAGCATCTTGATCTATCTCTATAGATCTTGATGCTTAACAATTAGGTAGTTTTATCTAGGTCTTCCTTTGAAAATCACTTTTCAAACAACCATTTATGCTTTCCAGAAATTTCACATTATTTCCGATCAACAATATGTCATCCACATATACTTATCAGAAATTCTATAGTGCTCCCACTCACTTTATTGTAAATACAAGTTTCTCATAAACTTTGTATAAACCTCAAAACTTTGATCACCTCATCAAAGCGTATATTTCGACTCCGAGATGCTTGCTTCAGTCCATAGAAGGATCACTGAAGCTTGCACACCTTTGAGCATCCTTAGGACTGACAAATCCTTCTGGTTGTATCACATACAACCTTCCCTGAAGTAAACCGTTTAAGGAAACGATGTTTTGACATCCATCTGCCAGATTTCATAATTGAAAATGTAGCAACTGCTAACATAATTCCAACAAACTTTAGCATCGCTACGAGTGAGAAAGTCTCATCACAGTCAACTCCTTGAACTTGTCACAAACATCTTTGCAACAAGTCGAGCTTTAGAAATGGTGACATTTTCCATCAGTGTCTGTCTTCATTTTAAAGATCCATTTGTACTCAACGACCTGTCGTCCAACGAGCAAGTCTACCAAAGTCTATACTTGGTTTTCATACATGGATCCTATCTCGGATTTCATGGCCTCTAACCATTTGTCGGAATCCGGGCCCATCATCGCTTCTCCATAGCTCGTAGGTTCATCGTTGTCCAACAACATGACCTCCAAGACAGGGTTGTCATACCACTTAGGAGCAGTACACATCCTTGTCGACCTACAATGTTCGATAGTAACTTGATCCTGAAGCTTCATGATCATCATCATTAACTTTTTTTGAACTAACGTAGGCTTCACAGAAACATCTTTCTGCACTGCGCTACTCTCTGGATAAACAAAGGTTTAACAACCTCATCAAGTTCTATCTTCCTCCCACTCAATTCTTTCGAGAGAAACATTTCCTCGAGAAAGGATCCGTTTAAGCAACAAACACTTTGTACTTGGATCTGAGATAGAAGGTTCACCCAACTAATCTTAGGGTATTCTATGAAGATGCATTTGTCCGCCTTGGGTTCGACCTCATTAGGTGAAAACATTTTCCACACAAGTTTCGCAGGCCCAAATATTAAGAAATGACAGCTTAGGTTTCTATCAAACCATAATTCACACGGTGTCATCTCAACAGATTTAGATGGTGCCCTATTTAAAGTGAATGTAGTTGTCTCTAATGTATAACCCCAAAATTATTGTAGTAAAACGATAAGAGACATCATAGCACGCACCATGTCCAATAGAGCATGACCATGATGTTCGGACACACCATCACACTACGGTGTTCCAGGTGGCATTTTAGTTGTGAAACAAATTTCACATTGTCTTAAGTTGTATGCCAAACTCGTAACTCAGATATTTACCTCCACGATCATATCTCAGTCATTTTTATCTTCTTGTCATGATGATCTTAAACTTCACTCTGAATTTGCTTGAACCTTTCAAACGATTCAGACTTGTGTTTCATTAAGTAAATATACACTATATCTACTCAAATCATTAGTGAAGGTAAGAAAATAACAATATCCACTGCACGCTACAAGACTCACTGGATTGCATACATCAACATGTATCATTTCCAATGAATCACTTGCCCGCTCCATCCAACGGGGTTTTTAGTCATCTTGCCCAAGAGGCATGGTTCGCTTGTCTCAACCGATTCGAAATCGAATGAGTCCAAAGATCCATCAGCATGGAGTTTCTTCATGCGCTTTATACCAATATGACATTTAGCGGCAGTGCCACAAGTATGTGGTACTATCTTTATTAACTTTGTAGCTTTTGACATCAATGTTATGAACATGTGTATTACTACGATCAAGATTTCAACAAACCATTCTCACCGGGTGCATGACCATTGAAGGTATTATTCATGTAAACAGAATAACCATTATTCTCTAACTTAAATGAATAACCGTATTTGCAATAAACATGATCTAATCATGTGCATGCTCAACGCAAAACACCAACTAACATTTATTTAGGTTCGTCACTAATCCTGAAGGTAGAGAGAGCGTGCGATGTTGATCACATCAACCTTGGAAACATTTCCAACACATATCATCACCTCACCCGTAGCTAGTTCTCAGTTTATTCCGTAGCTTTTATTTCAAGTTACTAACATTTAGCAACCAAACTGGTATCCAATACCCAGGTGCTACTAAGAGTACTAGCAAGGTACACATTAATAACTCGTATATCAAATATACTTCTATCAATGTTGCCAGCCTTCTTATCTACCAAGTATCTAGGGTTGTTCCACTTCAGCGACCGCTCACCTCATAACAGAAGCACTTAGTCTCGGGTTTGAGTTCAACTTTGGGTTGCTTCACTGGAGCAGCAACTGACTTGCTATCCATGAAGTTTCCCTCCTTGCTCTTGCCCTTCTCGAAACTAGTGGTTTTGATTAACCATCAACACTTGACGCTCCTTCTTGATTTCTACCTTCGCGGTGTCAAACATCGCGAACAACTCAAGAATCATTATTTCAATCCCTGGCAATTTATAGTTCATCATCAAGTTCTAGTAGCTTAGTGACAGTGACTTGGAGAACTATATCAATCACTATCTTATCTGGAAGATCAACTCCCACTTGATTTAAGCGATTGTAGTACCTAGACAATCTAAGTACATGCTCAACGATTGAGCTATTCTCCTTCATCTTACAGGCATATAATCTTCTTGGAGATCTCATATCTCGCAACACGGGCACGAGCCTGAGATCACAATCTCAGCACTTAGAACATCTCATATGTTCCGCGACGTTCAAAACGTTTCGGAGCCTCAATTCTAAGCCGTAATGCATGACGCACTAAACTATCAAGTAGTCATCGAAACATGCCTGTCAGATGTTCACAACATCTACAGACGACGCTAGATGGGGTGGCGCACCGAGCGGTGCAATAAGGACATAAGCCTTCTGTGTAGCAATGAGGACAATCCTCAGATCACGGACCCAGTCCGCAATATTGCTACCATCATCTTTGAATTCTATTTCTCTAGGAACATATAAAATTTACAAGGGAGCTACAGCGTGAGCTAGTAATCTACAATATAATTTGCAAAGACACTTTGATTATGTTCATGATAATGAGTTCAATTAATCATATTACTTAAGAAGTCCCACTCAAATTGACATCCCTCCGATCATTCGAGTGATACATGATCCAAATTCACCAACTCAAGTCCGATCATCACGTGAGTTGAGGTGGCTGCAATGTGAACATCATTATGTTGATCATATCTACCATATGACTCATGTTCAACCTTTCGGTCTCTTGTGTTCCGAGGCCATGTCTGTACATGCTAGGCTCATCAAGTTTAACCCGAGTGTTCTGCACGTGCAAATCTGGCTTGCACCCGTTGTATGTGAACGTAGAGTCTATCACACCCGATCATCACGTGGTGTCTCAACACGACGAACTTTCGCAACGGTGCACACTTAGGGAGAACACAATTTATCCTGAAATTAAGTGAGGGATCACCTTATAATGCTACCGTCGTCCTAAGCAAAACAAGGTGCATAAAAAGGATTAACATCACATGCAAATCATAAGTGACATGATATGGCCATGAACTTGTGCTTTTGATCTCCATCTAGAAAGCACCGGCATGATCTCCATCGTCACCGGCATGACACCATGATCTCCATCATCTTGATCTCCATCAACGTGTCGCCATCGGGGTTGTCACGCCCTGCATGCTTCTACTACTATTGCTATCATTTACCGATAAAGTAAAGCATTACATAGCGCTTAATGATTGACACGCAGGTCATACAATAATTAAAGACAACCCTATGGATCCTACCGGTTGCCATATTCACCGACATGCAAGTCGTGATAATCTATACATCACATGATCATCTCATACATCACATATATCACATCATGTAATTGGCCATATCACATCACAACATACCCTGCAAAAACAAGTTAGACGTCCTCTAATTGTTGTTGCATGTTTTACGTGGCTGCTATGGGTATCTAGCAAGAACAATTCTCACCTACGCAAAAACCACAACAGTGATAGACTAGTTGCTTTTCAACCTTCTCAAGGACCGCCTTTGTCGAATCCAATCCAACTAAAGTGAGAGAAACTGTCACCCACAAGCCATCTAGGCAACAAGTTGCGTCGAGGGAACTGGTCTCTCGTAAGCGTATGAGTAACGTTGGTCCGGGCCGCTTCATCTCACAATCCCGCTGAACCAAAATACGACCAAGGGAGGAAGCATTCTAAGCATCAACGCCCACAAACCTTTTGTGTTCTACTCGAGATCTCATCGAACCATCAACCTAGCTCATGATGTCACTGTTGGGGAACGTCGCATGGGAAACAAAATTTTTCCTACGCACACGCAAACCTATCCATGGTGATGAGCATCTACGAGAGGAAGAGTGGATCTACATACCCTTGTAGATCGCTAAGCGGGAAGCGTTAAGGAACGCGGTTGGTGTAGTCAAACATCTTCGCGATCCAAATCGCCGAGCGTCCCACGATCTCATCACGATCCGTCCCGCAATCCAATCACGATCCGTCCCGTGAACTCATCATGATCCGTCCCGCGATCTCATCACGATCCGTCTCACGATCTTGATCATGATTTGTCCCGCGAACTTATCACGATCCGTTCCGCGATCTCATCACGAACCGTCTCGCGATCTCGATCACGGTCCTTCCGATCTAGCGCCGAACTGACAGCACCTCCGCGTTCAGCACACGTGCAGCTTGATGACGATCTCCACCGTCTTGATCCAACAAGAGGACGTGGAGGGGAGAGAGAGTTCACCGGCAGCGTGACGGCGCTCCGGTGATGGTGGTGTAGCAATTCTGGCAGGGCTTCGCCTAAGCACTGCAGAAAACCGATCTAGAGGAGCACCGGTGAAACGGGTAGCACGTGGCCGTATTTTCTGTGCAAAAACCCTCTATTCCCCTAGTATATATAGGAGGAGAGGAGATGAAGAGGGTCTGGCGCACAAGGCAGCCAACCAGCCTTCTGCGCCAAGGAGGAGAGGAATCCTACTCTTCCTCCAATCCTAGTTGGACTAGGATTGCTCCCTATTGGCTGATTTTTGGCCTTTTTCCTTTAGCCTTTTTTTCTCCTGCGCCATGGGACTTTCTAGGCTGATTTACCAGCCCACTAAGGGCTGGTTAATACTCTCCCACAGCCCATGGTCCCTCTAGGGTCGAAATACCCCTCCCGGAGGTCTCCTGGTACACTACTGGCACTCCCGGTACACTACCGATGAGCCCGAAACTTTTCCGGCGACCAAACTGGGACTTCCTATATGAGAATCTTTACCTCCGGACCATTCCGGAGCTCCTCGTGACGTCCGGGATCTCATCCGGGACCCCGAACAGACTTCGGTCACCACCATACATAACTGTACACTACCGAAACGTCACCGAACCTTAAGTGTGCAGACCCTGCGGGTTCGAGAACTATGTAGACATGACCGAGACACCTCTACGGTCAATAAACAATGGCGGGACCTGGACATCCACATTAGTTCCTACATATTTTACGAAGATCTTTATCAGTCGAACCTCCGTGTCAAGGATTCAGTTAATCCCGTATAACGTTCCCTTTGTTCTTCGGTATGTTACTTGCCCGAGATTTGATCGTCGGTATCTCCATACCTAGTTCAACCTCGTTACCGGCAAGTCTCTTTACTCGTTCCGTAATACAATATCCCGCAGCTAACAATTAGTCACATTGCTTGCAAGGCTCATTGTGATGTTGTATTGCCGAGTGGGCCCTGAGATACCTCTCCGTCACACGGAGTAACAAATCCCAGTCTCGATCCATGCCAACTCAACAGACACCCTTGGAGATACCTGTAGAGCACCTTTATAGTCACCCAGTTACGTTGTGACGTTTGATACACACAAGGCACTCCTCCGATATCCGTGAGTTGCATGATCTCATGGTCATAGGAACATATCTTGACATGCAGAAAACAGTAGCAATAAACTGACACGATCATATGCTATGTTTGTAGTTTGGGTCTTGTCCATCACATCATTCCCCTAATGATGTGATCCCGTTATCAAATGACATCTCATGTCCATGGCTAGGAAACCTTAACCATCCTTTGATCAACGAGCTAGTCCATTAGAGGCATACTAGGGACATGGTTTTGTCTATGTATCCACACATGCATTTAAGTCTCCGATCAATACAATTATAGCATGGATAATAAACGATTACCATGAACAAGGAAATATGATAACAACTAATTTATTATTGCCTCTAGGGCATATTTCCAACAGGATCGTGATGAGATCGCGTGACGCTCGGCGATTTGGATCGCGAAGACGTTCGACTACACCAACCGCATTTCTTAACGCTTCTTGCTTGGCGATCTACAAGGGTATGTAGATCCACTCTCCCTCTCGTAGATGCTCATCACCATGGATAGATCTTGCGTGTGCGTAGGAAATTTTTTGTTTCCCATGCAACGTTCCCCAACAGAATCATCCTAAGAGCAATGGGAGGTTCAGGCCGCCCTTCAATAAGAAAAGGACCCCTTTCAATTTAGAGGAGGCGCTTAAGAAGCCTTGTCCGGAACACGGCATGCCTGGTAAGCCTTGGTTACATGCATGGTGGGATTGCTATATCATGCAAAAGTTCAAGAACTACCATTCGAAACAACACAACAACCACGGCGGTGGCCCGCCTGGCAGCTCAGGACCAGGCGGGTCAGGGGCCGTATTGGGATCCGACGGCTCAGGTCATCATGGTCAAGGTAATCAAGGAGGACATCCGCCGCACTCTGGTAGCAACAGCCAGCAGCAGCACAACTAGTCCGGGTATCAAAGTAACCCAAAACAGCTCAGCTCGGGCCAGTATCACGTCTTCACGACCAGCCTTAACAAGCGGGATCACAAGTTACGCAAGCGAGCAGTTAATGCGGTTGCGCCAGCTCTGCCACAGTATTTGAAATCGTCGGAATATGACATAACATGGAGTCGGGAGGATCACCCGCTGCGTGTTGATGACCCGGGGTGGCTGGCTTTGGTTGTTGCCCCCCAAGTGGGAGGGTATATGGTGAATAAGGTGCTTATGGATGGAGGCAGCAATATCAACATCCTATATTATGACACCTTCTGGTGGATGAAACTGCTGGACAAGGATCTTAAGCCTTCATCCACTATTTTTCACGGTGTGGTGCCAGGCAAGTCAGCTTATCCGGTGGGACGGATTTCTTTGGAAGTCGCCTTTGGTGATGAATATAACTACAGAGTGGAATCCTTGTGGTTTGAAGTGGTCAATATCAAGAGCCCTTACCATGCGTTGTTTGGACGGCCGGCTTATGCTAAGTTCATGGCTAGGCCCTGTTATGTCTATTTACAGCTCAAGATGCCCGGGTTAAAAGGTACAATTACCGTTATGGTGATCGGAATACGGCTATTGACTGCGAGGAAGGAGACGCGGCTTATGCAGAGTCAAGTTGTGCTCAGGAGGAGCTGAAGTTTTATAAGGAGAAGGTTGACCCGGAGGATATGACGCTGCTTAAGAAGCCCACAACGGAGGTTGAGCCGCCTCTTAAGTCTTCGGCGGATGATACCAAAGCAATAGACTTCACTCCAGGCAACTCATCCAAACAATTCATCATCGGGGCTAACATGGACACCAAATAGGAAAGCACGCTCATCGAATTCATCCATGAGAATCGGGACATCTTTGCATGGAAACCTTCTGACATGTCGGGTGTACCGAGAGAATTCACTGGGCACTACCTCAATGTGGATCCTAAGTTAAAGCCTATCAAACAGTTTCTGCGGTGGTTCAATGAGGAAAGACGCAAGGCCATTGGGGAAGAGGTCGCCCGGCTCTTAGCGGCGGGTTTCATCGTCGAGGTTTTTCACCCGGAGTGGCTTGCCAACCTGGTGTTGGTACTAAAAAAGAATGGCACGTGGCGTATGTGCATTGATTACACGGACCTTAACAAGGCTTGTCCGGCTGACCCTTTTGCTCTCCCTCGCATTGACCAGATCATTGATGCCACGGTAGGTTGTGAAAGCTTATGTTTCCTGGACGCCTATTCAGGATATCATCAAATCAAGATGGCAGTCAAGGACCAAGAGAGGACGGCTTTGATTACGCCTTTTGGAGCCTTATGCTATGTATCTATGCCTTTCGGGCTCGAGAGTGCCCAGGCAACTTATCAGCGTTGTGTGCAGAATTGTCTTCACAGCTAGATCGGGCGCAACGTTCATGCTTATGTTAATGATATTGTGATCAAGTCAAGGAAGAAAGAGACCCTTTTGGATGACTTAATGGAAACCTTTGACAATCTCCAGATCTACAAGATGATGCTTAACCCGGCCAAAGTGTGTTTTCGGTGTCCCGGCTGGCAACTCTTGGGGTTTCTGGTTTCTAAGCGTGGCATTGAGGCTAACCCGGATAAAATCGAAGCCATCACCTCCCTGGCTGAGCGGCCTATGTTAACGACGTCCAATGCCTGGTGGGGTGAATCGCCGCATTGAGCCGGTTTATAAGCCGCCTAGGTGAGAAAGCTATCCCCTTATATCAGATGATGAAAAAGACGGACAATTTTGTCTGGAGCACGGTGGCTGGTGAAGCCTTTGAGGCGCTCAAGAAGCAGCTCACTGAGCCGCCGGTGTTAGCCGCTCCGGCTGAGAAAGAACCTTTGCTCCTGTATGTAGCGGCTAACAACCGAGCTGTCAGCGCAACAATTGTGGAGGAACGCAAGGAGGCGGGCAAGGAATATCCGGTCCAGCGGCCGGTTTATTATATCAGTGAGGTCCTAACGGAATCCAAGCAGATATATCCACATTGGCAGAAGCTGGTGTATGGGGTCTTCATGGCTAATCGCAAATTAAAGCACTATTTCTTAGGGCACCAAGTCACCGTGGTCAGTTCTGCTTCGTTGGGAGATATAATTCAGAACAGAGAAGCTACTGGTGGGATTGCTAAGTGGGACTTGGAGTTGGGACCTCTCAATCTGAAATATGTACCTCGTACGGCTATTAAGTCCCAAGCCCTTGTGGATTTTATCAATGATTGGATAGAGTGTCAAGCTCCCGAGGAAAAGCCGGACAACACATACTGGACTATACACTTTGATGGATCTAAGCAGCTGGAAGGATCAGGAGCAGGAGTTGTCTTGACATCTTCCAAAGGTGAAAAGTTTCGTTATGTGCTCCGGCTGATGTTCCCTTGCACCAACAATGCGGCTGAATATGAAGCCCTCCTTCATGGTCTCAGAGTGGCCAAGGAGATGAATTTAAGCCGGGTAAGGTGTTTGGGCGACTCGGATCTCGTGGCTCAACAAGTTTCAGGTACTTGGGATTCCAAGGACCCGTGGATGGCAGCTTATCGTCAGGCGGTGGATATTATAGCCGGATACTTCAAAGGTTATCAGGTAGATCACATTGATCGTCGCAGGAATGAGGCGGCTGATGCCTTGTCACGGTTAGGCTCTCAGCGAAAGCCGGTGCCGCCAAATATTTTTCTGGATGTTTTACACCACCCGACCGTTAAATTACCTTCGGAGGAAGATTTGGCTGTTCCTGACCCGGAGGGGCAATTGGTGGCGGCTCTACATGTTATTCCGGACTGGACTGTGCCTTACCTGGCCTATTTGACTCAGGGCGAGTTACCTGATGATGAAAACCTGGCTAGACAGATCACCTGGCGTTCTAAGTCCATGACAATAATCAATGGTGAGTTGCACAAACACAACATTATTGGGGGTTTTCAACGATGTGTCTTGCTAGAGGAGGGTCGGGAAATCTTGAATGAAATTCATGCTGGAGATTGTGGACATCATGCCGGATCAAAATCTCTAGTGGCCAAGGTTTTCCGGCACGGTTTCTTCTGGTTGACGGCTCACAGGGATGCAGAGGATCTGGTCCGCAAGTGTGACGGCTGTCAAAAATTCGGCCGGCATGCCCATGTTCCAGCTCAAGAATTGCGCATGATACCAATTACTTGGCCGTTTGCAGTCTGGGGGCTTGATATGGTAGGACCTTTCAAGAGATCCAAGGATAAAAAAACGCACCGCTTAGAGGTGGTTGATAAGTTCACCGAGTGGATAGAGGCTGAGACGATCAACAAGTGTGACGCGGCTACGGCGGTTCAGTTTATTAAAAAACTAATCTACCGTTTTGGTTACCCACACAGCATCATAACTGATAATGGCACAAACTTGTCCAAGGGGGCTATGAAAGAATTCTGCGACGAGGAGCACATCCGGCTTGATGTTTCAGCGGTGGCTCATCCACAGTCCAATGGTCAGGCGAAGCGTGCCAATCAGGAAATCTTGAGGGGTATCAAGCCACGGCTTATGGTTCCTTTGCAACGAACGCTCGGTTGTTGGGTGGAAGAGCTACCCTTTGTCTTATGGAGCATCAGAACCACCCCCAACAGATCCACAGGGTATACACCTTTCTTCCTGGTTTACGGTGCAGAGGCTGTATTGCCAAGTGACATCCGACATGACTCGCCACGAGTGGCGGCTTATGTTGAGACAGACAATGAGACGATGCATCAGGATGCGTTGGATGCTTTGGAGGAGAAAAGAGAGCTGGCGGCTGCTCATTCGGTGATCTACCAGCAAGACCTGCGCCATTATCATAGCCGCAGGGTGAAGACCCGGACGTTTCAAGAGGGCGACCTAGTGCTACGGCTGATTCAAGACCAGACGGGTATGCATAAGCTATCTCCTCCATGGTAAGGGCCTTTCGTGGTCAGCCGAAATCTCAACAACGGGTCGTATTACCTCATTGACATCCGGGACGATTCAGATACTTTGGGTCACGAGACCCGCCGACCGTTGTATAGCACATATGTGGCCGTACTACACTTAAGTTATTGAGACTGGCCATTGTACATTATCATTGTACATATCATATTTATATATGAATAAAGTAGCATCCCTGCAAGCTGGGGTCTATGCCGGTTCACATATCTTCATCCTACAACGAGACTTTAATACATTGGCTGTCGAAGGGGGCTTCTTACCTTCGGGTATCGCTTATCTCACCCTAACAACCGGCTTTATGCCATTTCTGGTTAACATGTTAACTGCGGTTGTCGAAGGGGACTTCCCACCAACGGGTGTAGCTTATCTATCCCTAACAACCGGCATTCGCGCCTATCCAGTTGACATGTCAGCTGTGGCTGTCGAAGGGGCCTTCGTACCGACGGGTATCGCTTATCTCACCCTAACAGCCGGCTTTATGCCATTCTAGTTAACATGTTAGCCGCGGTTGTCGAAGGGGGCTTCTTACCTTCGGGTATCGCTTATCTCACCCTAACAACCGGCATTCGTGCCAAAAATGTTGACAAGTCAACATTGGCTATCGAAGGGGGCTTCTTACCTTCGGGTATCGCTTATCTCACCCTAACAGCCGGCTTTATGCCGTTCCGGTTAACATGTTAACCGCGGTTGTCGAAGGGGGCTTCTTACCTTCGGGTATCGCTTATCTCACCCTAACAATCGACGTTCGCGCCAAAAATGTTGACAAGTCAACATTGGCTGTTGAAGGGGGCTTCTTACCTTCGGGTATCGCTTATCTCACCCTAACAATCGACGTTCGCGCCAAAAATGTTGACAAGTCAACATTGGCTGTTGAAGGGGGCTTCTTACCTTCGGGTATCGCTTATCTCACCCTAACAGCCGGCTTTATGCCGTTCCGGTTGACATGTTAGCCGTGGTCGTTCAAGGGGGCTTCCCACCTCTGGGTGTAGCTTATCTATCCCTAATAACCGGTGTTTGCGCCAAAAAAGTTGACAAGTCAACATAGCCATACAAGGGGGCTTCCTGCCCTTCAGGTGAAGGTTGTCAAACCTTCTCGGCCGGCTCTAAAGCCAAGCAAAGGATTCTGTCAACACATTGGGAAGACACAGTATCTTCAGGTTGCACTTTTAAGCCGCCCTCCTAACGGTATAAAGGTACATTCATGCAGGCAGGAAACTAAGCTACGAAGAGCCGGTAAGGCACACATTGAGAAGGACAAGGAATACGGCAAATATATATTTTAAAGCCGGACTTTCATATGTGCACGATGGCACAAACTCAAGAAAGGCAAAAGTTATTGCTAGACTATTATAGATGCTCTTAGTAGGAGCCCAAAAAATATTATCAAGTTTTCTACCACTAAATGGCGGGTCATACAGAGCTGGCTATTGAGGGATCTACAGTATGCTTAGCTAGCTAGCGGGTCACCCTGCTCCGGCTCTTCGACTGCCTTGATCTAGAGATTATCCAAGTCCCAGTTGTAGTCGGTTAATGCTGCAAAAGTTCCTTCTTCGAAGAAGGGGGGCGGATCAAGTTCAGAGGCGAAGAGAATCTTACTGCGGGCGGGTGTCAGATCCTTGCTTTCGAACAGGGGTCGCAGATCCTCTTTTGGTCGGCGCTATAAGCTGCTTGATAAGTCGCCAGGTTTACTTCTTCGGCTAAGACCTTGGAGTCCTTCATGCACCGGGCATAATCAGCGTCTGTAAACTCAGAGCCGTCATCTTTCCTTGAAGGGAACCCGTCCATCATGTCAGTCAGCTTTAATTCGGGGGCAAATGCCAACGCCCGGCTGATAGCAGCAATCGCTGCCTAGCGGGCGGCTGATTTCTTCAGTTCTCCAATCTGCTTTCGCATCATAGAGAGGAGTTCCAAGACCCCTTTAAGAGTTGAGGGGATGGCTTCCTTATATTGGACGGCTTTGATGGTGCAGATGGCGCCGCAGTAGAGCTGTTCTGTGAAGGTGTAGATAGCCTTTAGCGGGAGCAGGCTATCAGAAGCAAGTTGATGTTGGGGAACGTTGCATGGGAAACAAAAAATTTCCTACGCATACGCAGATCTATCCATGGTGATGAGCATCTACGAGAGGGAGAGAGGATCTACATACCCTTGTAGATCGCTAAGCGGGAAGCGTTAAGAAACGCGGTTGGTATAGTCGAACGTCTTCGCGATCCAAATCGCCGTGCGTCCCGTGATCCAATCACGATCCATCCCACGATCCAATCACGATCTTTCCCGCGATCCAATCACGATCCGTCCCACGAACTTGATCACGATCCGTCCCACGAACTTGATCACGATCCTTCCGATCTAGCACCGAACGGACGGCACCTCCACGTTCAGCACACGTACAGCTTGTCCACCGTCTTGATTCAGCAAGAGGGAGTGGAGAGGAAGAAGAGTTCTCCGGCAGCTTGACGGCGCTCCGACGATGGTGGTGGAGCAATTCCAGCAGGGCTTCGCGTAAGCACTGCAGAAAACCGATCTAAAGGAGAAATTATGCACTGGAGGAATGGGTAGCACGTGGCTGAAATTCTAGTGCAAAAACCCTCTATACCACCAGTATATATAGGAGGAAGAGAGGAGAGGAGGCAGCCTTGGCTTCCTAAGCCAAGGGCTTCGGCCGAAGGAGGTGGAGTCCACCTCCAATCCTAGTAGGACTAGGATTCACCTATTTTGCCCTTTTTTCCACCTTTTTCTCTTTGGTTTTTTCTTCCAGCTGCATGGGCCTCTTGTGGTTGTTCCACCAGCCCACTAAGGGCTGGTTTCCACTCTCCCACAGCCCATGTAGCCTCTTGGGTCGAAATACCCCTCCTGGAGGTCTCCCGATACACTACCGATGAGCCCGAAACTTTTTCGGCGACCAAAACAGGACTTCCTATATATGAATCTTTACCTCCAGACCATTCCGGAGCTCCTCATGATGTCCGGGATCTCATCCGAGACTCCGAACAAACTTCGGTCACCATCATACATAACTCTATACTACCGAAACATCACCAAACCTTAAGTGTGCAGACCCTGTGGGTTCGAGAACTATGTCGACATGACCGAGACACCTCTACGGTCAATAACCAATGGTGGGACCTAGATGTCCACATTGGTTCCTACATATTCTATGAAGATCTTTATCGGTCGAACCTCTGTGTCAAGGATTCAGTTAATCTCGTATGATGTTCCGTTCGTTCTTTGGTATGTTACTTGCCCGAGATTCAATCGTCGGTATCTCCATACCTAGTTCAACCTCATTACTGGCAAGTCTCTTTACTCGTGTCGTAATACAAGATCCCGTAACTAACACTTAGTCACATTGCTTGCAAGGCTTATTGTGATGTTGTATTACCGAGTGGGCCCTGAGATACCTCTCCGTCACACGGAGTAACAAATCCCAGTCTTGATCCATGCCAACTCAACAGACACCCTCGGAGACACCTGTAGAGCACCTTTATAGTCACCCAGTTACGTTGCGATGTTTGATACACACAAGGTACTCCTCCGATATCTGTGAGTTGTATGATCTCATGGTCATAGGAACATATACTTGACATGAAGAAAACAGTAGCAATAAACTAACACGATCATAAGCTACGTTTATAGTTTGGGTCTTGTCCATCACATCATTCTCCTAATGATGTGATCCCGTTATCAAATGACATCCCATGTCCATGGCTTGGAAACCTTAACCATCTTTCGATCAACGAGCTAGTTCACTAGAGGCATACTAGGGACATTGTGTTTGTCTATGTATCCACACATGGATCCATGTTTCCAATTAATACAATTATAGCATGGATAATAAACGATTATCATGAACAAGGAAATACAATAAATAAACACTTTATTTATTTCCTCTAGGCATATTTCCAACAGTCTCCCATTTGCACTAGAGTCAATAATCTAGTTCACATCACTATGTGATTTACATTGTAATGAATCGAACACCCATGCAGTTCTGTTGTTCATCATGTTTAGCCCTTGGAAGAGGTTTAGTCAATGGGCCTGCAACATTCAGATCCGTGTGTACTTTGCAAATATTTATGTCTTTCTCCACGATGTAATCGCGGATGGAGTTGAAGCGTCGCTTTATGTGTCTGGTCCTCTTGTGAAACCTTGGTTCCTTGGCCAGAGCAATGGCACCAGTGTTGTCACAGAACAGGTTCATTGGATTCAGTGCACTGGGCACTACTCCAAGATTTGTCATGAACTGTTTCATCCAGACACCTTCCTTCGCCGCCTCCAAGGCTGCGATGTATTCCGCTTCGCACGTAGAATCAGCTGCCACGCTTTGCTTGGAACTGCACCAGCTTACCGCTCCCCTGTTAAGAATAAATACATAACTGGTTTGCGACTTAGAGTCGTCCAGATCAGTGTCAAAGCTTGCATCGACGTAACCCTTTATGACGAGCTCTTCATCACCTCCATAAACGATAAACATTTCCTTAGTCCTTTTCAGGTACTTAAGGATATTCTTGACCGCTTGCCAGTGCTCCATTCTAGGATCACTTTGAAACCTTCCGGCCATACTTATGGCAAGGCTGACATCCGTTCTTGTGCACAACATTGCATATATGATAGAGCCTATGGCTGAAGCATAGGGGATGACACTCATCTTTTCTCTATCTTCTGCAGTTATTGGGCATTGAGTCTTACTCAACTTCACACCTTGTAACACAGGCAAGAACCCCTTCTTGGACTGTTCCATTTTGAACTTCTTCAAAACTTTATCAAGGTATGTGCTCTGTGAAAGAGCTATTAAGCGTCTCGATCTATCTCTATAGATCTTAATGCCTAGTATGAAAGCAGCTTCTCCTAGGTCCTTCATTGAAAAACTCTTGTTCAAATATTCCTTCATGCTTTCCAGCATTTCTATATTGTTTCCAATCAGCAATATGTCATCGACATATAATACTAGAAACGCTATAGAGCTCCCACTCACTTTCTTGTAAATACAAGCTTCTTCGTAAACTTGTATAAAATCAAACGCTTTGATCACCTCATCAAAGAGCTTATTCCAACTCCGAGATGCTTGCACCAGTGCATAAATGGATCGCTGGAGTTTGCAAACTTTGTCAGCATTCTCTGGATTGACAAAACCTTCGGGTTGCATCATATACAACTCTTCCTCAAGGAAACCGTTGAGGAACGCTGTTTTGACATCCATCTGCCAAATTTCATAGTCGAAATAAGCAGCTATTGCTAACATGATTCTGACAGACTTAAGCATCGCTACGGATGAGAAAGTCTCATCGTAGTCAACTCCTTGAACTTGTGAAAAAGCCTTTGCCACAAGTCAAGCTTTATAGACGGTGACATTACCGTCCGCGTCTGTCTTCTTCTTAAAGATCCATTTGTTCTGAATGGCCTTTCGCCCTTCAGGTAATACTTCCAAAGTCCATACTTTGTTATCATACATGGATCCCATCTCGGATTTCATGGCCTCTAACCATTTCTCGGAATCCGGGCCCATCACTGCTCCTCCAGAGCTCGTAGGTTCATTGTTGTCCAACAACATGACCTCCAAGACAGGGTTGCCGTACCACTCAGGGGTAGTACGCGGCCTTATCGACCTACGAGGTTCAATAGCAGCTTGATCTGAAGATTCATGATCATCATCATTAACTTCCTCTTCTACCGTCGTAGGTTCCACATAAACATCTTTCTGCGCTGCGCTACTTTCTGGTTGAAGTAAAGGTTCAATAACCTCATCAAGCTCTATTTTCCTCCCACTCAATTCTTTCGAGAGAAACTCTTTCTCAAGAAATGTTACGTTCTTAGCGACAAACACTTTGCCTTCGGATCTGAGATAGAAGGTATACCCGACTGTCTCTTTCGGATATCCTATGAAGACGCATTTCTCCACTTTGGGTTCCAACTTTTCAGGCTAAAGCTTTTTGACATAAGCATCACATCCCCAAACTTTAAGAAACGGCAACTTTCGCTTCTTGCCAAACCACAGTTCATATGGTGTCGTCTCAACGGATTTTTATGGTGCCCTATTTAAAGTGAATGCAGCTGTCTCTTATGCATAACCCCAAAATGACAGTGGAAAATTAGCAAGAGACATCATAGAATGCACCATATCTAATATGGTTCGATTACGACGTTCGGACACACCATTACGCTATGGCGTTCCGGGCGGTGTCAACTGTGAAACAATTCCACACTGTCTTAAGTGACTGCCAAACTCATAACTCAGATATTCACCTCCTCGATCAGATCGCAGGAACTTAATCTTCTTGTTACGATGATTCTCAACTTCACTCTGAAATTGCTTGAACTTTTCAAACGTTTCAGACTTGTGTTTCATTAAGTAAATATACCCATATCTACTTAAGTCATCAGTGAAGGTGAGAAAATAACGATATCCACCACGCGCTGTAACATTCATTGGACCGCACACATCAGTGTGTATGATTTCCAATAAGTCACTCGCCCATTCCATTGCTCTAGAGAACGGCGTTTTAGTTATCTTGCCCATGAGGCATGGTTCACATGTGTCAAGTGATTCAAAATCAAGTGACTCCAAAAGTCCATCAACATGGAGCTTCCTCATGCGTTTTATACCAATATGACCTAAACGGCAGTGCCACAAGAAAGTGGTACTATCATTATCAATTCTACATCTTTTGGCATCAATGTTATGAACATGTGTGTCATCACTATCAAGATTCAACATGAATAAACCCCTAACATTGGGTGCATGACCATAAAAGATATTACTCATATAAATAGAACAACCTTTATTCTCTGATTTAAATGAGTAACCGTCTCGCAATAAGCAAGATCCAGACATAATGTTCATGCTTAACGCAGGCACTAAATAACAATTATTCAGGTTCAGCACTAATCCCGATGGTAATCGAAGAGAGAGCGTGCCGACGGCGATCACATCAACCTTGGAACCATTTCCCATGCACATCGTCACTTCGTCCTTTGCCATCCTTCGTTTATTCCGTAGTTCCTGCTTTGAGTTGCAAATATGAGCAACCGAACCGGTATCAAATACCCAGGCACTACTACGAGAGCTAGTAAGGTACACATCAATAACATGTATATCATATATACCTTGTTTGTTGTTGGCCACCTTCTTGTCAGCCAGGTACTTGGGGCAGTTCCGCTTCCAGTGACCAGTTCCCTTGCAATGAAAGCACTCAGTTTCTGGCTTGGGTCCATGCTTGGGCTTCTTTACAGGAGTAGCAACTGCTTTGCCATCCTTCTTGGTTTTACCCTTCTTGCCCTTGCCCTTGACTTTGCCATTTTTCGTGAAACTAGTGGTTTTATTGACCATCAACACTTGATGTTCTTTCTGGATTTCAGACTCAGCAACTTTTAGCATCGCAAACAGCTCGGCGACTGACTTGTTCATCCCGTGCATGTTATAGTTCATCACAAAGCTCTTGTAACTAGGTGGCAGTGATTGAAGAACTCTGTCAGTGATCGCCTCTGGCGGAAGGGCAATTCCCAACTCCGCTAGACAAGTTGAATACCTAGACATTCTGAGTATATGTTCACTGATAGGCCTGTTCTCCTCCATCTTGCAAGAATAGAACTTATCGGAGGTTTCATACCTCTCGATCCGGGCGTTCTTCTGAAAGATAAACTTCAACTCCTGGAACATCTCATATGCACCGTGACGTTCAAAATGTCTTTGAAGTCCCAGTTCTAAGCCATACAATATTGCACACCAAACTATTGAGTAATCTCCAGTACGTGCCTCCCAAGCGTTCTTAACGTCTTCGGAGGTCATGTCTTCTGGTTGGTCACCAAGCGGTGCATCAAGGACATATGATTTGTGGGAAGCCGTGAGTATAATCCTTAGATTACGGGCCCAGTCAACAAACTTACTTCCATCATCTTTCAAGTTAGCTTTCCCTAGGAACACATTAAAATTGGGGGCTGCTACTGCGCGAGCCATTGATCTACAACATAAATATGCAAAGTTAACTTTGACTATTATTCAAGATAATGAGTTTAGTTAATCAAATTACTAAAGCTCCCACTCAAATTGACATCCCTCAGGTCATCTGAGTGTCACATGATCCAAATCCACCAACTCAAGTCCGATCATCACGTGAGTTGAGGTGGCTTCAGTGGTGAACATCATTATGTTGATCATATCTACTATATGACTCATGTTCGACCTTTCGGTCTCTTGTGTTCTGAGGCCATGTCTGTACATGCTAGGCTCGTCAAGTTTAACGCGAGTGTTCTGCGTGTGCAACACTGGCTTGCACCCGTTCTTGTGAACATAGAGTCTATCACACCCGATCATCACGTGGTGTCTCAACACGACGAACTTTCGCAACGGTGCAGACTCGGGGAGAACACAATTTATCTTGAAATTCAAGTGAGGGATCACCTTATAATGCTACCGTCATACTAGGCAAAACAAGGTGCATAAAAGGAATAACATCACACGCAATTAATAAGTGACATGATATGGCCATGAACTTGTGCTTTAGATCTCCATCTTGAAAGCACCGGCATGATCTCCATCGTCACCGGCACGACACCATGATCTCCATCAACATGTCGCCATCGGGGTTGTCATGCCCTGCATGCTTCTACTACTATTGCTACTGTTTAGCGATAAATTAAAGCATTACATAGCTCTTAATGATTAACACACAGGTCATACAATAATTAAAGACAACCCTATGGCTCCTGCCGGTCGCCGTACTCATCGACATGCAAGTCGTGAAATTCTATACATCACATGATCATCTCATACATCACATATATCACATCATGTAATTGGCCATATCACATCACAACAAACCCTGCAAAAACAATTTAGACGTCCTCTAATTATTGTTGCATGTTTTACGTGGCTGCTACGGGTTTCTATCAAGAACGATTCTCACCTACGCATAAACCACAATGGTGATACATAATTTGCTTTTCAACCTTCTCAAGGACCGCCTTTGTCGAATCCGATCCAACTAAAGTGAGAGAAACTGCCACCCGCAAGCCATCTAGGCAACAAGTTGCGTCAAGGGAACCGGTCTCTCGTAAGCGTACGAGTAATGTTGGTCCGGGCCGCTTCATCTCACAATATCGCTGAACCAAAATCCGACAAAGGGAGGAAGCAATCTAAGCATCAATGCCTACAAACCTTTTGTGTTCCACTCGAGATCTCATCTACACATAGACCTAGCTCTGATACCATTGTTGGGGAATGTTGCATGGGAAACAAAAAAATTCCTACACACACGCAGATCTATCCATGGTGATGAGCATCTACGAGAGGGAGAGTGGATCTACATACCCTTGTAGCTCGCTAAGCGGGAAGCGTTAAGAAACGCGGTTGGTGTAGTCGAACGTCTTCGCGATCCAAATCGCCATGCATCCCACAATCCAATCATGATCCGTCTCATGATACTATCACGATCCGATCACGATCCTTCCCACGAACTTGATCACGATCCGTCTCACGAACTTGATCACGATCCTTCCGATCTAGCACCGAACGGATGGCACCTCTGCGTTCAGCACATGTACAACTTGATGACGATCTCCACCTTCTTGATCTAGCAAGAGGGAGTGGAGAGGAAGAAGAGTTCTCTGGCAGCCTGACAGCGCTCCGACGATGGTGGTAGAGCAATTCCGGCAGGGCTTCGCCTAAGCACTGCAGAAAACTGATTTAGAGGAGAAATTATGCACTGGAGGAACGGGTAGCACGTGGCTGAAATTCTAGTGCAAAAACCCTCTATACCACCAGTATATATAGGAGGAAGAGAGGAGAGGAGGCAGCCTTGGCTTCCTAAGCCAAGGGTTTCGGCCGAAGGAGGTGGAGGAGGGGGAGTCCACCTCCAATCCTAGTAGGACTAGGATTCACCTATTTTGCCCTTTTTTTCCACCTTTTTCTCTTGGGTTTTTTCTTCCAGCCGCATGGGCCTCTTATGGTTGTTCCACCAGCCCACTAAGGGCTGGTTTCCACTCTCCCACAGCCCATGTAGCCTCTTGGGTCGAAATACCCCTCCCGGAGGTCTCCCGGTACACTACCGATGAGCCCAAAACTTTTCCGGCGACCAAAACAGGACTTCCTATATATGACTCTTTACCTCCAGACCATTCCGGAGCTCCTCGTGACGTCCGGGATCTCATCGGAGACTCTGAACAAACTTCAGTCACCACCATACATAACTCTATACTACCGAAACGTCACCAAACCTTAAGTGTGCAGACCCTGGGAGTTCGAGAACTATGTAGACATGACCGAGACACCTCTACAGTCAATAACCAATGGCGGGGCCAGGCTGTCCACATTGGTTCCTACATATTCTACGAAGATATTGGGGGCTAATGTTTATTTCTCCCAGGTCATTCCGGATCCTCTTACTTTAGTTAACCCGGCAGTTGGAGCTAAAAATTTAGTTGGTCAAGAGGTTCGGTATAAAAGTCCCGAGTCAACCTTGTGAAAAGATTAAGCCAACCCTTGGGGGCTACAATTGGCTCGGTTGCACATTGTCAAACAAAGTCCCAACTCAACTTTTGAAAAGATTGAGCCGGCCCTTGGGGGCTACTATTGGCTCTATTGCCTATCTTCTTTGAAGCTCTGGTTCTAAATTCTCAATTACTGAGCCGGATCTTGCGGGCTAATGACAATGGATAAAGTAATATCTAAGTAAGTTGAGGCTTGCATACTAAATGTTTTTACTTCTATAAAGGTTCAAGAACCGAATTATTATCAGCTGATATTAACCCTGATCTTGGGGGGCTGCGTAAAGGTGTAAGGAAGGACAAAAGGAATACCTCATATTTGCTCTTCATCGAGGTGACGAGTTTGAGCTCCAAATCCCGGCTAGTAAATAGCCGGCTCATGTAGCCATCATGGAGTTTGTCAGCCGTCATCTTCTCGAGGACTGGAAGCTCAAACTCCATCTCCTTGGAGGCTTCAGCCGGTTCACTATGCTTGGTTAGCACGTGAGGCGAAGGGGAGTGCAAGCCAACGCCGGTGATCATGACATCCGGGGCAGTGGTGTCATCAGCAGCCTTGGCAGGGGTTGGCGGCTTAGAAAGGTCCCGCTGCGGGCTCTCAAGGATAACGTCATCAGCAGCTGGTTCCGCAGATGTTGCTGGGGGATCTACAGCCGGCATAGGCTCATTCGGCTTGGCAAGTTCTGGCTCTTGAGTAGTAGGGCCAGGGGAGGACTTGTTGGTTTCCTCCGTTTAGCTTGAGCCCTATAAGAAAAACATGAAAGTCAGAGACCAAGGAGTACAACTGTCAAAAAGCCGGGTGTAAAAGCTGGAAGAACACTTACAATGGATTAATCTTCGGAGGAGGAAGAGCAGTGTCTATAGAGTCGCCAGATGAAGGTGATTCCTAAGAGACTGTTCAGATAGTATAAGGCAGTGTTGAGATCATAAAGGAAAAGGTGATAAAATCAAACAGAGACACATACCTCTACGGGACGCTTCTTTTGAGCCGGGGAGTTAGGTAACCCGGACATAAGGTCAGTAGAGCCGGTGCTCTGGGTCTGACGTCAGTCGATTTGCTGTTGCTTTTTCAAAAGAAATTGGGGATCCAAATAAGCAAGGGGATGAGAAAGAGGAACCTTTCGAACAACCCGCCAAATCTTCTGGGGGACGTAATATTTTGAGTCGGACGAAGTGTAAGTTACCTCGGGGGCGTAGGCGCGGCTGGTCTCCACCTCATCCTGCGAAAGGGTGTTATTAGTAAAATGAAGAAAGAGATGGAAAAAGCAGTCAAGTTGTACCTCAGAGCCGGATGTTTCTGGCGGTTCAAGCCACTCTCCTTGAGTGGTGGTCTTCTTGGGCTTCTTGGCTGGGGCCTTCTTCTTGGTCTTTTTCAGGGGTGGAACATACTTCTTCTTCCAAAAATCGGAATTAGCCTGAAAGGATAAGCCGGCATATAGGAATGAGTTGACAAGACATAATTAAACAGGGAAAGAAACAAGGAAGAGTTGCCTTACATCCGGGGCCGGGTTAGCGGCACAGAAAGGCGCCAGGCCAATGGCGTTGCAAGCTCCAGACGTCTCATGGACAAGACTCTGGATGACCATTGTAATGTCGTCTTCGGTCAGTGTTGACTGGCTAAAGCAGAGAGAGTCATCATATTTACCCGGATATCCGCACATGAGGCGACCTCTCTGACTCAGAGGCATAATTCTCTAGGAGACCCAGCAGCGGATCAAGTCTAAACCTGTCAGTCCATTGGCCATGAGGGCACTAATCTTGGCGTGAGTCGGTTCGTGTCTTGCACGTTCAGAAGTTGATATCCGTCGGGAAGTTTGGAGGTTGTCTTGAGCCGGGAGGGGCGATAACCCGGCAGCGGATGCTCACCCTCCGGAGAAGTATCCTTGCAATAAAACCAGGTCTTATTCCAGTCCTTTGGATGACTCGGCATTGACACAGCCGGAAAGATAATGTCCCGGCGCCTCTGAATGGAAATTCCACCAAGTTCTAGGCTCGGGCCAGCTTTCACTTCAGTTTGCCGGTTTGCATAGAAGAATTCCCAAAATAGACCTACAGACGGCTCAGTTTGTAGATAGACTTCGCTGAGCACTTGAAAGTTGCATATATTTGAGACGGAGTTGGGGGCGAGGTCTTGAGGATGCAGCTTGTAAAAATGGAGAACGTCCCGGAAGAATTTTGAGCCGGGAGGTACAAACCCACGTTCAATGTGGTCCGAAAAGACGACTACCTCGCCTTCCTGAGGGATGGGATTCAGTTCATTGCCTGGAACCCGCCAATGGATGACCACTTTGGCAGGAAGGGTGCCCGTGTCTACAAATTCCGCCAGGTACTCTTCCGTGATGCAAGAACCAACCCAGTTGCATGTGTTGGAAGCACGGGACATGATGGCATCTTATGGAAACTATGCAAGATAGGCAATGTATAGCGACTCAGGGAACGGCGAACGTTTGCAGAAGGTAATTAATCTAAAAGGCTAAAGCCGCTAAGATCCGGCTGATGAGAGCCAAATCAGCATGGCGGGTCAACATTACGAAATGGCAGAGTGAAATTTGACTAAGTACTGAAAACAGGTTTCGCAAAGTATCATTAAGATGGCAAATCTTTAAAGGCAAAAGAAATGTTTCTATTTCCAGACCTAGAGATGAACTGAAGAAGTAAGAGAAGTCTGAAATCGACGGGCGGAGCCGTGGTGATTCTAAGTGGCATCAGCGTCGATCTCCTACCTAGCGGCGCCGTGGGAACAGGATATGGGCAAGCGCTCATGGATTAAACATGGCTGGCATTGATGGAGCCCGAGTTTTAAAAATAGCGGCGGTAGAGCTCCATGGAAACCCTATTGAAACGATTGCGGATTTAAGGAGAAAAGAACTTACCGGCAACGATGCCGTGAGCGTGGAAGATACTCTGGAACGCGTCAGGTTGATGCAGCGGCCTTGTTGATGGCGAGAAGGAGACGGTGCCGGAGTAGGCGTCGGTGGAAGTGGAGGCGTCGGTGGAAAGAAGATGACGGAGCGAGCGGGAAAAGGCAAATGCCGCCCAGGGCGGTCCTATTTAATAGGGAATAGGCGGAACGGGAACGAAAATCTAGGCTTCGGATGTCATTTGACCGAGGCAGGCGCCTCGATCTTCGGGCTATTCATTTAATAAGAAGATTCGCTGTGCGAGTCAGAGGATCTTTTTTGTAGATTTGACATGACATCACGGCGAGTCATTTCCGGGCGACTCGCCGAGGAGTAAACAAGAAGGCTGAAATGAGCAAGCTCAAATCATCCTGGGGCCTAATGTTGGGGATATAACCCCACGGTGAGACCCGCCATAATAGCCCGAGTCACACTGGGCGGCTCGTACACCCGTTCAGGAGTGGCCCGGGAAGACTTGATCCCAGGACGTGCGGAGGCTTGGGCAAGATGGATCAGCCCATGACCCGGATGGAGAAGACCTGGGCGCGTAAGCCGCCCGGAGACAACATGACCAAGAAGGCAAGAGAAAGGTAGAGATAGACTCGGATGTATGAGGAGAGTCGGTTACAACTTGTGTAACGTGTGGTCTTGACCTCCTATACAAAGGCAAGACCCAGGCGACTTAAAGATCAGGCTATCGAGAACTAGGTCAAGAAATAGCTCCCTTGTAATTGATACATCAAGCAATACAAACTCAAGCAGGACGTAGGCTATTACCTCGACTTGAGGGGCCGAACTTGGGTAAACTCGTGTCCTTCGTCCCAACCAACCCCTTTGAGTCCATCACGTTAGCAATGGCCTCGAACCCAAGTCCGTTCACCCGGACATCTGCCGTGATAAAACCACGACATCACTTGTCACAGATGGGCTCATTCCCGTGGGAAGAGCACGAACCCTGGGTGCGCTCCATGTTGTCGCAGATGGGCTCCTTCCCCTTGGAAGAGCACGATTGTAGGGTGCCCTCCCTAATGTCGCAGATGGGCTCTTTCCCCTTGGAAGAGCCGGAGAGGGTGCCCTCCTTGTGGTCGCAGTCGATGAGGTCTGACTTGGCAACTGTGGATCCCAAGCCAGCGTCGCAGAACATGTCCTTCACAAATGACAAAAGGGGCTCGATAGCGATGTAGGATGGCAAATTCTTGATAGCGAGCCAGAGGAGATCAGCGGCGGGGCCATGGATGAGATCGACAGCGGTTGAACCTGAGGGGTTGGAGGTGGGATACTTAACCTATGACATAGCCTGCGTCAAGCCGTCACTGTCGATGACCTCGATGTCGTAGCCGGTGTCCGTGACATACCTGCATACTCTAGCGTGCTGATTGAGAGCATGCGGCCAGTAATGCTCGTCAGCTTCCTCGGTGGCCACCTCGGCGATGTTGGGCGAACATGCCACATACACCTCTTTTGGGCCAGTCGCTCCTCGAGCTCCACGAGAAGCGTAGCCGGGCTTAGGCTACGATGCTCTGGAGTGGGGGATGGGGACGGGGAGGGGGTCTGTGGGAAAGGGTGTTTGGCATGCGTCATCTAAGAAACTCAGGGCGGCTAGGGTATGGAGATCGGTGGGTAAGCTGCACGGGCAAACCGGCAGATGTTGAAAATGGAGGCCTTGTGGCGGCGGCGACGACCTTGCGTGTGTGTGTGTGTGTGTTTGTGTGTGTGTGTGCGTGTGTGTGCGCGCGCGAGGAGTTTTTTGGGGGGGTTGTGTGTGTGTAGGGGGGTGTTTGAGAAAATGACGCGGCTACTGAAAATTTAACTACGCGGGAGTAAAATGTCGGGGCTATTGAAAATTTGGATGATGCATCGCACACGGTCCCAATATAACAACCGTGTGTTATCAAACAGAAAAACCCTTGAGCCGGGCAGATATTTTGAGGGATGCAGGCAGGAGCGGGAACAACAAACATTACATACGGTCGAAACATAATAATCGTGTGTTGTCAAACAGAAAAACCATGCAGGTGGGTAGATATTTTTGAGATTGCGAGGGAAGCCTTGTGCAGCCCAATGTACTGTGCTGATGTTAGTGACAGGGGCACCGGCATGGTACACGGGTAGTGTGAGTGGACCGTGTCTGCTGCGTCATCCGACTTGTCTAATGTTTATAAATTTGGCAAAAACAACGCGGGAAAGGGTCAGAACATGAACACACTTGCATGTGGACCAAAAATATGAATGAAAATGGTGGTTTGATGTTCAAATACCAAATGCACAACTTCGATGTGGCACATGTCTCACAAAGCGCACGGTATTGCATGCCCCTCCCCCCTCATGTCGGCAGGAGGGGAATCCTAGCTATGAACTCATGCCCCCAAATCGCTAGGTCTAACATATCACCCTACCGTAACACCAAACCTATGGGAGTCCATCATGGTCAAACCATGCCCCCCCCTTCGTTTCCAGTGAAAGGTGCACCGTGTGCGGGCCCAGAAATGTGTGCTTCTCGCGTGAGATGGGGTGAGATCACATACAAACCACCTGCGGCTAGCCCAACTATATGTATGAAAAAGGTGGTGTGATATTTAAATACCCAATTCACAACTTTGATGCGGCACATACCTTGCAAATTAACTAGACATCCCGGACCCCACGGAGGTTCACCTATCAAAGTGTGAAGTAGCAGTCCCCCCCTTCAAACACACACACACACACTTTCAGTCGGCGGGAGAGGGCATCTCACCAAGATGTATCGTAAAACGGACCAAGAAGAATCCACCTTGGCCGTACAACCTCTCTCTTGTTGTTGGTCAAACTGATGGACGTCCACGCGACCCCAGAGATGGGCTAGCTCGCCAATAATCACACAAGTAGCTAGTGCCCAAAGACAACCACTGCCTGCATGTGGCCCAAACATATTTATGGATAAGTGTTGATGTTTGAATACCCAATGGAACAAAACTTTGATGTGGCACCGTGCTTTGGAGCCAGAAATCCCCACACGGAGTGAGGGTTAGTTGACGATGCATTGTATATATGTATGTCACACCACACTTCGAGCCGGTGACGGGGATTCATATACATGCATGCATATGTACGTATGCGCTCAAACGTAGGTCTGGAATCTCACCATGACCTACTAAGATGACACGAACCAAAGAAGAAGAATCCACCATGCATGGTAACCTATCTCGTTGTCGGTCAAAGTGACCATGGATGTCCACGTGGTCCAAGTGATCATGGATGTCCACCGTTCGAAGACAACCACTGCATGTATATGTATGTATGGAGGTGATGCGTGCATGCTGTTTGAATACCATGCACAACATTGATGTGGCGTGTTGCGTCAAAAATCGTACAGTCCCCACATAGAGCGAGATCGGATCATGACGTGTCGTGGTGCGCTACCCCTCCCCCCGCTGCCCACTTCGACTTGGTGGGAGGGATTCATGCGTACACATGCATGTGCTCATACTATATATATATATAGCCGGTCCATTCTCATACTATTATGAGAATAGTTATTCTCTTAACACTTCCGAACTGCACGCTCAACGCAAGTGCACGTCATTGGTGAAGCAAGAGCACTGCAGTACTGAGCCGAGTGCACTTCCCGTCGCAAAAAACTGCACACAGTTTTTTCGATACAGTTTTCGCTCCAGTTTTTAAACCGTTTATCAGAACGAGGCATGTAATATACCATTGGAAAACTACGGATTAGGCGCAACTTATCCATGTAGAATTTTTTTTAAGATTCGTCACGATTTAAGAGCAGTTTCAAAAATGGTGCAACGCACGACGAGTGGCAGCGAGCGTATTTTCGCGATTTCTTCTAAACGGCTCATCGGAATTAAGCAAATGATACACCATTGGAATGATATCATTGAGGCGCAACTTTTTCATATATATTACTTTTTCTAATTCATTAAGGTTTAAGAGCAGTTTCAAATTTACTAAATCGCGGAATTCTGTTTTTCAGAAAAATTGCAATTTTTTGGTACTGTTTTCGCCCCAGTTTTTTAACCGTTTGTCGAAACGGGGCGTGTGATACGCCGTTGGGAAGCTATGGACGAGGCGCAACTTTCAAATATATAATTTTTTTGTGATTCCTTACGGTTTTAAATTAATTTTGAAAATGGTGCGGCGGACGACGAATGGCAGCGGCCGTTTTTTCGTGATTTTTTACAAACCGCTGGTCGGAATGATTCACATGATACACCATTGGAAAGATATTGATGAGACGCAACTTTTTCATGTAGAACACTTTCTCTATTTCCTTACGGTTTAAGAGCAGTTTTAAAATTATCAAAATGCGGACACTTTGTTTTTCGCGACACCAAAATCGACGAGTGAACTGCATCAGACAGATGAACGCACTGCTTCAGACTAAAAACCGCACTGCATCAGACAGGCAAGAGAACTGCCTGGTTTCTTTTTATTTCAGACGTAATTTTTTTAAGTGAACATCATCACTCTAAAAAATGAACCACATCTGAGGACCAAACGCACTGCAGGTGTTGATGTAGTTGACTGAGTTTTGATACACACGAAACAAATTGCACTTCATACAGAGAGGTAATGAAACATCATTCTTTTTACACAAACAGTACACATGAGACACACCAAATTCAGCATACGAGAAACTTGTTTTCTTCGTCACACGATGAGCTAGTGCACTGCAAGCCCATGTTTTGAACCGCACGAGGTGCCGTGCTTCCCTAGAAAGGACATGCCAACACACTGCAAAATAATACCAATGCACTGCATGGAACGCAGCTGATGAACCGCTCGCCCAAGCAAGTGAAATGCAAAATGACTCAAAAAAATCACAATGGCATGTAGCCGCCACACCGAACTGCAATCCTATCTGGTGCCTGATCTGCACTGCACGAGTCATCGTAGTGCACTGCATGACCACGGCCGTGCTGCTCTAGTGACGGAGGATCGGAGGTCGCCTCCAGCAATGGGGCATGGTGGCGAGGGTAGGACTCTGCAGTGTTTTTCTCAAAATGAACTGCACAGTTTTTCTCATCATTTTCCCCCAAGGAATAAAAGCGAACCCCTCGACGAACGAAAGTGAACCTCTTGACAGAAATTAACAGTCGACTTGCATCACGCTCGAGTATTATGTCTTTGTTTTCTCAAACAATAAAACGAACTTAAAAAAAACAACGATATTCTTTTTTTTCCTCCTTCGTACATGTGTCGCACTACAGGTCGATGGAATCCGCACTGCAAAACATAGAGCAAATAAAAGTTAAGAGTGGCAAATAAACATGAAGCAAAACATAGAGCAAATAAACGCCCGCACCGCAAGCAGTGCACCACCGGACTACAAGCCGACACACTATCATACTGCTTGATGCATGCTCGCCCGCTACTGGCACTGCTAGACATGTTGGGGGCCTTTTTGTTCTCCACTTCCAGATCCTAGCAAATATGCGTCATCGATGACGGAGATGGTGTTGGAAATATGCCCTAGAGGCAATATATAAAGTGTTTATTATTATATTTCTTTGTTCATGATAAATGTTTGTTATCCATGCTAGAATTGTATTGATTGGAAACATGGATACATGTGTGGATACATAAACAACATCGTGTCCCTAGTATGCCTCTTGTGAACTAGCTTGTTTATCAAAGATGGTTAAGGTTTCCTGACCATGGACATGTGATGTCATTTGATAAACGGGATCACATCATTAGGAGAATGATGTGATGGACAAGACCCAAACTACAAACGTAGCATATGATCGTGTCAGTTTATTGCTAATGTTTTCTGCATGTCAAATATATGTTCCTATGACCATGAGATCATACAGCCCACTAACACCGGAGGAGTACCTTGTGTGTATCAAACGTCGCAACGTAACTGGGTGACTATAAAGGTGCTCTACAGGTATCTCCGAGGGTGTCTGTTAGGTTAGCATGGATCAAGACTGGGATTTGTTACTCCGTGTGCTAGAGAGGTATCTCAGGGCCCACTCGGTAATATAACATCACAACAAGCCTTGCAAGCAATGTGACTAAGTGTTAGCCATGGGATCTTGTATTACGGAACGAGTAAAGAGACTTTCCGGTAACGAGGTTGAACTAGGTATGGAGATACCGATGATCGAATCTCGAGCAAGTAACATACCGAAGAACAAAGGGAACGTTATAAGGGATTAACTGAATCCTTGACATAAGTGGTTCGACCGATAAAGATCTTCGTGGAATATGTAGGAACCAATATGGACATCCAGGTCCCGCTATTGGTTATTGACCACAGAGGTGTCTCGGTCATGTCTACAAAGTTCTCGAACCCGCAGGGTCTGCACACTTAAGGTTTGGTGACGTTTCGGTAGTATAGAGTTATGCATGGTGGTGACCGAAGGTTGTTGGGAGTCCCGGATGAGATCCCGGACGTCATGAGGAGCTCCGGAGGTAAATATTCATATATAGGAAGTCCTTTTTTGGTCGCCGGAAAAGTTTCGGGCTCATCGGTAGTGTACCGGGAGTGCTGGTAGTGTACCGGGAGACCACCGGGAGCGGTATTTCGACCCAAGAAGCTTCATGGGCTGTGGGAGAGTGATTACCAGCCCTTTGTGGTCTGGTGGAAGTCCCACACAAGGCCCATGCCGCTAGGGAGAAAAGGTCCAAAGGAAAAAGGTGGAAAAAGGCCAAAAAGGAGGAATCCTAGTCCTACTAGGATTGGAGGAGGAGTCCTCCTCTCCTTCCCACTTCAACCCTTGCGCCAAGCCTCTCCTCCTCTCCTCCTATATATACTGGTGGATTTTAGGGTTTTGCACTAGTTTTTTCAGCCACGTGCTACCCGTTCCTCCAGTGCATAGTTTCTCCACTAGATCGGATTTCCGCAGTGCTTAGGCGAAGCCCTGCTAGAATATCTCCACCACCATCGCCGGAGCGCCGTCACACTGTCAGAGAATTCTTCTTCCTCTCTGCTCTCTCTTTCTGGATCAAGAAGGCGGAGATTATCATCAAGTTGTATGTGTGCTGAACGCAGAGGTGTCGTCCGTTCGGTGCTTGATCGGGACGGATCGTGAGGACGGTTCATGATTGGATCGCGGGACGCTCAGCGATTTGGATCACGAATACGTTCGACTACACCAACCGCTTTTCTTAACGCTTCCCGCTTAGCGATCTACAAGGGTACGTAGATCCACTCTCCCTCTCGTAGATGCTCATCACCATGGATAGATCTGCCTGTGCGTAGGAAATTTTTTGTTTCCCATGCAACGTTCCCCAACAGATGGCCTGCTCCACCGATATGGAGGAGGCCACACCATCCGGTGATGGAGGGAGGTTAGAGGTAGAAGTAGGGGATGGAAGGAAGGGGGCTACAGCGCCACGCCGGGTGAACTGCAGCGCCACACCGGGATGGACTGCTGCGTCCGTGTCGCACCGGAGGAGAAGGGTGGCGACCGGGATCCGCGATCGCGCTCAGGATGAAGTGCAAGGAGGGGGCGTGTGGAGGTCTCTGTAGAGCTCCTCGGTCGGGATGGCCCTCCGCCACGCTGGCCCTCCACAGTGGTGGCTGGTGGAGGCCATCGCCGTCGATGTTGTCCAGGAGCCGCCACGCTCCATCGCTATCCATCGAGGTGAGCACGGGGCAGTGCGGATCCTGCCGGATCCGGTGTCGGGGAGGTGTGTGGCGGCTGCCGTGGGAGAAGGTGGTGGCGCGGCGTCACGGGGAAAGGTGGCACGCGGTGGCACGGGGGAAGGTGGCACGTGGCGGTGGACACGAGGGAGGGTGGTGGCGTAAGGGAGTAGGGGAGGTGGCGGTTCGGCAGCGCGGGGGAGGGTAGCTGCCCGGCGGCGCAAGGGAGGTTGCATGCTAGGAGGCGGGGTTGTGGGAGTGAAAGGGCGATGCGAGGAGGAAGGATGGCGGCACGCTGACGTTCCAGGAGGATTGGGGGCAAAGGAGGTGGGAGAAGGTGGGTGGATGGGCACGAGGGAGATGAAGGAGTGGGGGGTTCAGTTGGCATGTAGTTGTTTTTATCTCCGTGTCCGTTCGGGTCGGTAGCTGCGGGGTCAGGGTGTTATGAGAATAAGCGAAAGTGTTAGGAGAATAAGACTCATAAGGGTGTTATGAGAATAGACCCACCCTACTACCGCGGGTGTAGTTACTCTCACTTTTGTTTTGTATGTTTATTTAGTATCTATCATACCGGAGTATATGTATGCGTAGTATGTAGTATGTAAGAATGTTTAGGTAGTATATATACTATTTTTTAGGTAGTATGTATTATATTTTGAGCATACTCATTTTTACGTATAAATATGTACGTATTTCACAAATATGATAAAAACATGGGCTCACTTGCAATTTTTTCACATAAGTCGCTTTGGAGTATCTTTGATATAATATATGAACATACTAAAAATAATAAAGTAGTATATATACTACCACATGGTAGTATATGAGACATGGATGTAACTACTGGTCATGTTATTCGTCACCCCTCTTTATTTTACCATCAATGCATCGTTTTTTTATGTCCCGTAATTTTTTTCTTACTTCATACCTAAAAAGGGAACGTAAAAAAATACTAAATCGCCGTAAAAAATATTTTACATTAGGTAAAATTACGAACGTAAAATCATAGTACAAAATATACATAAAATGCAAAAATTTTGGCCTTATGACCTATATTTTTGTTTTCTTATCTCAAATCTTACGTAGTGAATCAATATGCATGTAAATATTTAGTTTGTATGCAAACTAAAATTTATTTATGAAAAGATCCTAAGATTACCTCAAGTGAAGAATAACTGATTCTACACCCTGGGTGATGAATAGTATTACTACATATATATATATTATATATATGTATGTATATATACGATCTATTCTCATAATATTATGAGAATAATTATTCTCATAACACTTTCGAACTGCACGCTCATTGCAAGTGCATGTCATTGTTGAAGCAAGAGTGCTGCACTACTGAGGCGAGTGAACTTCCTGTCACAAAAAACTACACGCAGTTTTTCGGTACTGTTTTCGCGGATCCAAAAATCGTCGAGTGAACTGCATTAGATGAGTGACTGCACTTCTTCAGACGAAAAAACGCACTGCATCCGACGGACAAGCGAACTTCATTATTTCTTTATCTCTTTTGCTAAGTTTTTTATGAACAGGTGGGAAGCAGAGACGAGGGGCAAGTGAGCCACATTAAGAGAAAAGTGAACCACATGATTTTTTTCTATTTTTTATGAACGATAGTGGACCACAGAGAGTGACGACGCAAGTGAACCACATCAGGGGGAAAAGTGAACTGCAACACGATGTGTTTTGAATTATCAAGACGAGTCTTGTGTACTGCAAGTATGATTTTTAACAGATCTTGTACAAATGAACTGCATCCAGAAGCCTTTGCACCGGCGAGCTACATGTCAAAACATGCATCAAAACAAAAAGTGAACTGCAAAAATTGCCTCGTTGGTGGAGCTATCCCTACTGAAGAATCCCGACGATGCTCACCCCAATTCTTATTTTCCCTATCAGAAATCAAAAAAGTGAACTATAGCAACAACCAAACGAAGTGAGGTTGGGGACTTTTCTCAAATAACATACTGCACTACATTGGGTCTTGTTGTGGACCGCACATCGCCCCTCGATGGACTGCATCCCGTGCTGGACAACGAAGAATTTTTTGCTGGTCGGAGTCTTTTGCTGGTGAAGAGCAGCTCGTCGCGGTGGTCGAACCAGGAGAACCGCACTATAGATGGTTTAACGAACTACATGCCCGCTCACTCCGATCTGCAAGCCGCACACACCGCACTGCACCACCCAATCGAACTGCATCGGGAGCCTTGACCGTCTTCAGGGCAGCTTGCAGGAGGGGAGGGGATGCAGGAGAGCACGTCGGAGGGGAGGGGACGTAGGGGAACTTGCCGGAGGGGATCCAGTAGAGGAAGACCATCGGTGACCTGAGCTCCCTGAATCATGTGATGGCGACGCCATCCCGCAGCGATGGTGGACGCCGGGGGTGCAGGTGCAGGAGATCTGGCGACCTACTGACGAAGGCCACCGTGGAGCTAGGATCCCATGCCCCCTGTCCTCATTTCCTTCACCTAATCCCGCCGTCTCCGGCCAGTTGAGGAGATGGAAGGATTGGAGGCCAGATCCGGCGTGGGTGGAGCACCTTCTCCCCCTCTGCCCACACCCGTGTACTGCACGTCAGAGGGGCGCTGGGCAGGGGCTGGTCTCGGTGGCACGGAACCAAGGTATGCCGTGCGGATCTCACCGGATGCGGTGTCGTGCTGCGCGAGATGGGGGCCGCCGTCGACTGATTCGTTCACAACAGGGAGGGGGCGGCTAGCCGGGATGTTTCGATCTGGCTGGTGGCGGGAGGCGGCAGAGAGTTGAGGTGGTGGAGGACCGTGGCGCAGGAGGCCAACGGCGGGGGAGGCCGTCGGTGCTATGGGGAGAAGGTGGGAGGGGTTCGCCATGGGGTTGTGGGAGGATTCGGGGTGGGGATTTGACCGGGGGGTGGGAGTGGGTTGGTGGGTGTGGGGGCGAGCACATTTTTTTTGGGTCGGTTCGGTTCGGGGTGTTATGAGAATAAGGCTCCGGTGTTATGGGAATAAGGTCTTTAGCGTGTTATGAGAATAGATCAACCCAATATATATATATATATATATATATATATATATATATATATTCTGATCCTAGGATCGGAATAATATTCAGATCAGGGCGCGTCCTATATAGACGCGCGAGGATGTTCCCAAACCGGTAAAGTGGGGATAAAAATAAAAAATAAACCGGCACCCGTCCCCTACACATTCTTCCCCAATACACCCTCGTGTCTTTGGCCGGCACCCACTCCTCCTCCCAGGGTCTCACCGCCGGCCCGCACCACCATCCCCTTACCAGCGCTCTACCGCCGGACCGCAACTCCTTCCCCTCCCAGCAGATCGCCGTCGGACCGCACCTCCCTCCCCTCCTAGCGGATCGCCGCCAGCACGCACCCTTTCCCTTCCGAGTGCACGGCCTCCTAATCGCACCACCTCCGTGCATCCTCTGATGATGTGCCGCCCCTCCCTTCCCCAAACCCCACCTCCTCTGGCAATGCACCGCTCCCTCCCCCCTCCGCCGGCCACGCAACCCTGCCGCGAATCCCGCCTCCTCCATCATGTCGCCTCCATCCCCACCCCAAACCCTCCTCCTCCACCGCGCCGCCATGCATCCACGTGCTCCTCCGGTGGATCCATGTTGCCAACTCCTCCCTAGATCCTTGCTGCAGCCTCCTCCCTCAATCCTTGCCACCTTCAAGTTCCGACCGCTGTTCGAGCTCGCCAGCATGGAGTACACGAGTCACTAGGCATTGAAGTTTTTTGTTGTTGTTTAAAAACTGATGATGATGCTGTAGCAATATAACATTTCTTCATTTTGCCTTGATTTTGTGTCTCCACACTCTGCACAATGTTTCTCTTCTCTGATTCAATTGAAGTAAAATAGTTTTGTTTGTTACAAAAATGCATGTACTAGCATATTCAAAATTCAGAGATGCCCATTTGTTTTGGCTGAAAAGACACGCTGATTTTTCATCATGGATAAATTTGCTCCAGTAATCCAATTTTGTCATGCACATCACCGAGATGAATATGCATGTGTTTCGTTTAGTATACATTGAGAAAGTTCATTTGTTTTTCAATTTGCTCCAGTAATCCTAGCATTTTCAATTTGACATGTATGTATACATTGAGAGAGTAAAGTGTTATTTCATTTAGTTCGCTCACATAGCCGTGCGAATCATTTCTTTTTCAGTCGAGGGAAAACAGGTGAGGTCGTCCCAGTCTAGCCCCGCGGCTGTAGGAAGGTCAAGCCCATCGCAAGCTGCAATCCATGGCTGTCACCCAGTCCAACCTCCTACATCCCGCCCCACCCGCCCTTTGTAGTGCCCCCGACCCACCGCATGTAGAGGTCGTTTCACCGCCCAGTCAATTTCCACCACTATTCATAGCTCCAGCGTGCAGTTCACCATGATGCTCCTGGAGATTCAATTTTTTTATGTTGTTGCAGGTGACCCTGATGCATTCCTTCCTTTTGATGTGCCATTTGATGCATAGTTATCAATGGATGCCCATAACATGTGCATAGTAGGGTGTTTGTGTTAAAAATCCAGAGAGATTCATTCGTGTATTTTGTGGTGATGGATAGAGAGATTCATTCTTCATTTATGTAGAAGTTCATATTTAAATAATTTAGTGGTTTGATGTTTGTCAAAATCCACTCTTTTGTTTGTACTGCTTCTCAAAGCAGGGACCGAAAATGTACTCCAGTCTTTTATTTGTGTGATTTGGCCTCTAAATTATACAAGCTGCTGATGAAGTTCATTTACATCTCTGAGTGTTTCTAAGTACAGGCATTAGCAGCCAGAGTGTTCTCGTGTGGTTTTTGTTGCCACATAGACGCATCTTCTCTCTGTTCTTGTGGCACAAACACCTAGCTGAAGAGAAGTTCAAAGGAGCTTGATCCATTCTCGTTTCTTCCCCCACCCGATTTGCTTCGATGCAATTTTTTGTATATCTGGTTGCATGAAAAGGTGTGCGATGGGGTGTGTCCTTTTATTTCATTCATGTGTGAAAGGAAGAAGAATTCATATATGAGATGAGGAAAAAGTTCAAAAAAACGTAATAAAAACAAGTTTGTGCATGAAAATTCACTTATTCTCTTGTATGAAAAAAATACACAAAGAAGTTCAAATTTTAAAAGTAGAGTAGTTCGATGTCTATAAAGAATTCAGATTTTTCCTGTTACAAAAGGATAGCGTCGTTTTGGCATTTTAAAAAAGGGCTTATAAACGGTGATGAATTGTTATCAAAGTGTCACCCATAAAAAAAATAACTCTGGAAGTTCAAATTCAATAAACCTCAGAGTTCAAGAATAATATAAAAAGCAAAAAAGAGATACCCAGATGTTTGTACAAATTTTTCCCCATGGATTTCCTTGTTCCTAATAAAACATCAAACTAAGAATTCCAAATTAAGAAACTAGAGCAGTTTGACATTTATTAAAAAAATCAGTTTTTTCTCTTTACCAAAGAACACAAGCAAGAAGTTCAAACTAAAATAGAAGAGAAGTTCAGTGCATAACAAAACTAATATTCTCCCTATTTCTAGGCAAAATACAAATATGAAGTTCTCTTTTTTTTAAGTTGTCGAAAGTTTACTTAAAAACCATGTTTTTCTTTTCTAAGAAATAAACCAAGAAGTCCAGATTAAAAAAATAGTGCAGTTCAATATTTATAAAAAAAACTCGGATTTTTCTTGCTACTAAAGAAATAAAATCAAGAATTCCATATTAAAAAACCAGAGTAGTTCGACCCTATTGGACTTACAAAAGTCTCTATTGACCCAAATCTAGTAGAAGCACTCTGATTTTTTTTATAACCATAGGTGTCCCAGAAAAATAAAATTCCTATTTTTAGAGTTGTTTTGTTTTTCTATCTTGTTGTGTGCTTATTGTGACTGCTTTCAACGACGGTTGACGAAGTAGACTGAGTGCTTACAGTTGGAGTAGAAGCTTTTGAAGAACTCGAAGATTTTGCTAAGCCAGGCAAGCAGCCCTTTGACCATGTTTATGAAACCCTTATGTGCATGTCATTATAACACTTTATTTCTGGCATCAAAAAGCATGATGATGTGGTGACCACCTTTTTGGGTTGTCTCCGATGCATCGATACTTGCATTGTGCATGAATCTATTTTCCGTTGAGAGTTATGCGGGTCAGAAGTAGTTAGGATGCTATGTAGGTTGCTACGCAAGTGGGACATGGATATGCATTGATATGGAACCAAAAGGTTTTACCAAAGAATTTTCGAAAACCCCATCGGATGCCACTAATGCACGAGGGAGAAGTTGAGTAGGTGACCAGTTGATAATGAAGTGTTGTACCGAGGCAAGTTGCGTGTGTGTGTTTTCGAAAATGGAGAGATTCAAGATCTGCTGACCGTTCTAGCCATACATGTATGACCACACCACCCTGTGTATAGGAAGGGGCTTTATTGAGTACCTTGCTCGTTACTGGCAAAGAGTCTGCATTACTAGTGGTGGGAGGGGCATGGTCACTCTCGCTACGGGGTCATGCCTGAATGGACAACAATGACTATTTTCACAGACACCGGGCACACCGTTGAGTCCTCTCGTGTTGGTGTGTTGTTGGTCTTGACCAAAATGTATTAGTCCTCTCGCTTGAGGCATGTATTTGTCCTCTCGTATGGGGTCTTGACACGAGGTCCGGGTATCAATGAGTGGGTTGATGCTAGTAATGTCTGGGGAAAGGCATCATTCGGGTGCTTACCTCGGGTACCCAAAGTACCATGAGTCGCGGATGACACGAACGTTCCTCGAGTGTTGCGCGTAAAGTGTGCAACCTCTACAGAGTGTCAAACTATTTGAATAGCCATGTCCATGGTCAAGGACAGTTGGGTGGTCCTGCTTAAAGTACATATGATGTTTTCACAAAACTTGGTGTGTGTGGGAAAGAAGTACTCGAGCTAAGTCAGATGACTTGATGAGATGATTAAACTTGAGTTGTTCCAACTCTACTTATATACATATCTGTAACCTTGTGATGCATGATTTTACAAATGTTAGGACATGATATTGCACTGACGTGGCTTGAGACTACGTCGGTAGTTCCCCAAAGAGGAAGGGATGATGCAGCACAACGACGGTAAGTATTTCCCTCAGTTATGAAACCAAGGTATCAATCTGTAGAGGAAGATCACTCACCCACGTAAACAACACCTGCACACAAACAACAAATACTAGCAACCCGATGCTAAAGAGAGGTTGTCACACTCTCTATGGTAATAATATAGATTAGGTAATGATAGTTTCGGCAAGTATATCTCGCAAAAACACAAAGTAAAATAAGTAAATAAATAAAGTGCAGCAAGGTATTTTTTTGGATTAATAGATCTGAAAACAAAAGATGCAAATAGTAGATCGGCAAGCAATATATTGGAAAGTAGACCCGGTGGGCCGTAGGTTTTCACTAGTGGCTTCTCTCATGAGTATAGCGCATGATGGGTGAACAAATTATTGTTGGGAAATTTATAGAAGATCAAATAATCATGGCAATACCCAGCCAATGATCATTATATAGGCATCACGTCCAAGATACATAGACCGAAATGATTCTGCATCTACTTCTATTACTCCACACATCTACCGCTATCTAGCATGCATCTAGTGTATTAAGTTCATGGGAAAACGGAGTAATGCAATAAGAACGGTGACATGATGTAGACGAGATCTATTCATACAGGACTAGACCCCATCTTGTTATCCTTAATGGCAACGATACATGTGTGTCTTGTTGCCCTTTCTGTCACTGGGAAAGAACGCCACAAGATCGAACCCATTAGAAAGCACCTCTTCCCATGGCAAGAAAAATCAATCTAGTTGGCCTAACTAAACCAAAGATCCCAAGAAGAAACACGAGACTATAAGTAATCATGCAAATAAGAGATCTATGAAGACTCAAATCATATTCATGAATAGAAATTGATCATGAACTCAAAATTCATCGGATCCCAACAAACACACCGCAAAAGTTTACATCAAATAGATCTCAAGAGACCATTGCATTGAGAAACATAGAGAGAGAGGAAGACATCTAGCTACTGCCTACGGATCCGTGGGTCTATGGTGGACTACTCACACAACATCGGAGAGGCACCTATGAAGAAGATGAACCCCTCCGTGATGGTGTTAGATTGGGTCTTGAGGTTCTAGAACTTGCGGCGGCTGGAATTGTGTTTCGTCGACTCCCCTAGGGTTTTTGGATTTTCTATCTTGATAGTTGGTTGAGAGGGTTCCCGAGGTGCCTGCCCTCTACCAGGCCTTGCTAGGGGCCTCTGGCGCGCCTTGGTGGAGGGTGGCCACCCTGGACCCACTCTTCTGGTGTTGTTTGGCCCATCTGCGTCCTTCTGGTCCATAAAAATCCACACAAATCCCCGCAGCATTTGGGCACCGTTTGGTACTGATTTTCTACGAAGTAAAAGATAAGCAAAAATAGCAGGTGGCTCTTTGGCACTATGTCAATAGGTTAGTCCCAAAAAATGATCTAAAGTTGCTATAAAATGATTGTAAAACATCCAAGATTGATAATATAACAACATGGACAAAGCAAAAATTATAGATATGTTGGAGAAGTATCAGCATCCCCAAGCTTAATTCCTACTCGTCCTCAAGTAGGTAAATTATAAAAACAGAAGTTTTGATGTGGAATGCTGCCTATCATGTTCATCACATATTCTTTTCTTTATAGCATGGACATTTGGACTTTTCACATGGTTCAAAGCAATAGTCTAGTATTGACATGAAAACTTAATACTCAAGCATATCAACAAGCAACCATGTCTTTCAAAATGTCAACGCTAAAGCAAGTTATCCCTAGCCCATCATGCTCACTCATTGATCCATTCATAATACACACTCAAATATTAGCGACACCTAATGCTCAAGTACGACCATAGTTCCCCCTAGTTGGTGCTTTATAAGAGAAGATGGAGACTCAAATTGAAAAATAAAAATTGCATAAAGTAAATAGATAGGCCCTTCGCAGAGGGACGTAGGGATTTGTAGAGGTGCCAGAGCTCAAATGTTTAAATTGATAGAGAAAATATTTTGAGTGGCATGCATTTCCTGTCAACGAAAACAACTGAGTGATTTCAATATCTTTCCACACAAGATGCATCATAGGTGGTTCCCAAACAGAAAATAAAGTGTATTCCTTTTTTCACCATACTTTCACTTTCCATGCCTAGCCGAATCCACGCTTGCCTTCCATACCAACACTTTCCAAGGATTTTATTATTTGACAACATAAAGTATTTTTTTCTTTTTCATTTTGGTACTAGGCATCCCTATTACCTCCATACTCTCGTGTAATGACAAGTGAATAAACACTCATCTTGATAATAACACATCTAGCATGAAAATATATCGGCCACCCCTACCGTTTCATGAGCGGTACGAGCACACAAAAAGGAAATTTTATTTTGAAATTTAGAGATGGCACATACAAATTTTCTTGGAATGGCATGGAAATACCATATATAGGTAGGTATGGCGGACTCATATGGCAAAACTTGGTTTAAGGATTTTGGATGCACAAGTAGTATTTCTATTTAGTACAAGTGAAGGCTAGTAAGAGATTGAGAAGCATCCAACCTACAAATGAAAAATCACATAAGCGAGCATTAAGCATAACTAACACCGAATGATGCACCATAAGTAGGATGTAATTTCGTAGCACAACTATTGACTTTCGTGCTTGCATAGGGAATCACAAACCTTAACACCAATATTCTTACTAAGCATAATTACTCATCAACATAACTCACATATCACTGTTGTCATGTCTCAAAACTATTACAAAGAATCAAGTTTAATTTGTCCAATGATGTTCATGAAAGTTTTTATTATATCCCTCTTGAATATCTATCACTTTGGGACTAGTTTCATATGTTGCAATTGCTTTCGAGAAGCTCACATGGATATAAGTGAAGAACATGAACATACAAGTTTCATCTATCAAAATAATATAAGTGAAGCACGAGAGAATATCTTCAAAATTACTTAATCTCAAATTAATATAAGTGAAGCATGAGAGCATTTCTTAAAACATGTAAAAGCACGCCATGCTCAAAAAGATATAAGTGAAGCACTAGAGCAATTCCTTTGCTCAAAAGTTTTAAGTGAAGCATAAAGAGCAATTATAACAAATCATAGCATAATTTTGGCTCTCTCAAATAGGTGTGTGCATCAATGATAAAATCAAACAAAGCAAATATACAAGATGCTCCAAGCAAAACTCATGATATGTGACGAATAAAAATATAGTTCCAAGTAGTATATTGATGGTTGTTAGAAGAAAGATTAGATGCCACTTGGGGCATCCCCAAGCTTAGTTTCTTGTTACTCTTTTTATATTAACTTGGGGTGATGTATAATACCCAAGCGTTATCTCTTCTACCTCCTTATTCCTTCATCAATCATGATCTCACCCAAAACTTGAAAACTTCAATCACACAAAACTTAACAAAATTCTCGTGAGATCCGTTAGTATAATAAAGAAAATTACCGCTTTAGGTACTGTTGTAAACCCATTCATATTTTATTATTGCATTATACCTACTGTATTCTAACTTTACCTTGACTTATACCCCCCGATAAAAGCCATAGATTCATCAAAACAAGCACACAATGCAATGAAACAGAATCTGTTTCAAACAGGACAGTGTGTAGTAATATGTACTCTATCCATACTTCTGGAACACTAAAACTTCTTAAAAAATAGGAAAACGTAAATAATTTGTATATAAATACTGTGTTACAATTTCAGATCAATATCACATTCCAGTAGAAAATTAAAATCCGTGCACCTCGAACAAAGTTTCTGTTTCAGATTCAGCAATGTTTCTATTCATCTTATGGATCATCCTATGAATAGATATATGAAAATAATAAAGATTCAACATTTAAGTCTAACCCACTTCCTATGAATAGGGATTTTGTGAGCAAAAAATATATGGGAGCAAGAATCAACTAGCATAGGAAGGCAAAACAAGCATAACTTCAAACTTTGAACACATAGAGAAGAAACTTGATATTATTGCAATTCCTACAAACATATGCTCCTACATCATTATTATTTTCAGTAGCATCATGAATTACTTTCACAATATATCTATCATAAACAATACTATCTTTATGATCAACATGCATAAAGTTTTTATCATCTTCAAAAATAGTGGGATTATCATCAACTAAAGTTACGACCTCTCCAAACCCACTTTTATCAAAAAATTCATAAGATTGAACACTCTCCAAATATGTGGGATTCTTTTTACCTAAAAGTAGACGCTCTTCCAAACCCACTTTCTATACTATTGCAAATATTATTATCAATAACATATTCAACATGAGGCTTAAATAAATTTTTAAGATCATAAGAAGCATTATCACCTCAATCATGATCATTGCAATAAGAAGTGGACATGACAAAATTATCATCCCCAAGCTTGTAGTTTTGCATATTGTTAACATAATTGACATTAATATAATTTATAGTAACATCATTGCAATCATGCTTTTCAATCAATCATCTTATAAATTTCTTCTTTCAATACTTCATCAAAAAAATTCAGATTCATGATTTTCAGACAAAACTTCATAGAGATAATCAAGTGCACTCAACTCACTAGCAATTGGTTCATCATAATAGTCTTTTGAAAATATTAGCAAGTGGATGAGGATCCATATCAATAGTTTTTTAGCAAACAAATATGCAAGCAAATAGAAGGCACATGGCAACATAAGCAAACATAGAAAAACAAGAGATCTGACGAGAAAAAGGCAAACAAAAAAAGAGAGGGCAAATAAAACGACAAATTTGTAAAGTGGGGGAGAGGAAAATGAGAGGCAAATGGCAAATTACGTGAATTGAAAGGAGATGAGATTTGTGATTAGGAACCTGTTAGATGAGATTGCTTCCTCCCCTCGACCATGTGGCCACGTAATCCTTCGAGTCAGAGGTGTTGGGAGACGTAGTAGTAAATCAAAAAAATTCCTACATTCACCAAGATCTATCTATGGAGAAACCAGCAATGAGCGGGGAGAGCTTGGATCTTCATACCTTTGAAGATCACTAAGCGGAAGCGTTACAAGAACGCGGTTGGTGGAGTCGTACTCGCAGCGATTCAGATCGCGGTGGACTCCGATCTTAGCGCCGAACAACGGCGCCTCCGCGTTCAACACACGTGCAGCCCGGTGACGTCTCCTACGCCTTGATCCAGCAAGGAGGAAGGAGAGGTTGGGGAAGAGCTCCGGCAGCATGATGGCATGGTGGCGGTGGAGCTGTGTGGTACTCCGGCAGAGCTTCGCTGAGCACTACGAAGGACGAGGAGGTGGAGAGGTAGGGCTGGACCAAGAGGAAGAGAGAACCGTGTGTTGGGTAGCCTTGAAACCTCACATATATATAGGGGAGAGGGAGGAGGAGGCACCCCATCTAGGGTTCCCACCCTAGAGGGTGCGGCAGCCTTAGATGGGTGTTTGGCCGGCGGCCAGAGAGAGGAGAGAGGGAGGGCGCAGCCCTAGTGGGCCTTAGGCCCATCTAGGTCTAGGGTTTCCCCTCCCTCCTCTCTTTCCTGTGCCTTGGGCCTGGTGGAGGGGCGCACCAGCCCACCTAGGGGCTGGTTCCCTCCATCCTTGGCCCATGCAGCCCTCCGGGGTTGGTGTCCCCACTTGGTGGAGCCTCGGAACCCTTCCGGTGATCCCGGTACGTTACCGATAATTCCCGAAACACTTCCGGTTGCCAAATCCTCACTTCCTATATATCAATCTTCGTCTACGGACCATTCCGGGACTCCTCGTGACGTCCGGGATCTCATCCGGGACTCCGAACAACCTTCGGTAACCACATACACTATTTCCCTATAACCCTAGCGTCATCGAACCTTAAGTGTGTATACCCTACGGGTTCGGGAGACACGTAGACATGACCGAGACACCTCTCCGGTCAATAACCAACAACGGGATCTGGATACCCATGTTGGCTCCCAAGTGTTCCACGATGATGTCATCGGATGAACCATGATGTCGGGGATTCGATCAATCCCGTATACAATTCCCTTTGTCTATCGGTATGATACTTGCCCGAGATTCGATCGTTGGTATCTTTATACCTTGTTCAATCTCGTTACCGGAAAGTCTCTTTACTCGTTCCATAATACATCATCCCGTGGCTAACTCCTTAGTCACATTGAGCTCATTATGATGATGTCTTACCGAGTGGGCCCAGAGATACCTCTCCGTCACACGGAGTGATAAATCCCAGTCTCGATTCATGCCAACCCAACAGACACTTTCGGATATACCCATTGTGCACCTTTATAGCCACCCAGTTACGTTGTGATGTTTGGCACAGCCAAAGCATTCCTACGGTATCCGGGAGTTGCACAATCTCATGGTCTAAGGAAACGATACTTGACATTGAAAAAGCTTTAGCAAATGAACTACACGATCTTGTGCTATGCTTAGGATTGGGTCTTGTCCATCACATCATTCTCCTAATGATGTGATCTCGTTATCAACGACATCCAATGTCCATGGTCATGAAACTGTAACCATCTATTGATCAACGAGCTAGCCAACTAGAGGCTCACTAGGGACATGTTGTGGTCTATGTATTCACACATGTGTTACGGTTTCTGCTTAATACAATTGTAGCACGAACATTAGACAATTATCATGAACAAGGAAATACAATAATAACCATTTTATTATTACCTCTAGGGCATATTTCAACTGTCTCCCACTTGCACTAGAGTCAATAATCTAGTTACATTGTGATGAATCGAACACCCATAGCATTCTGGTGTTGATCATGTTTTGCTCGTGAGAGAGGTTTAGTCAACGGATCTACGACATTCAGATCCGTGTGCACTTTACAAATATCTATATCTCCCTCCTAAATGTAATCACGGATGGAGTTGAAGCGGCGCTTGATGTGTCTTGTCTTCTTGTGAAACCTGGGCTCCTTCGCAAGGGCAATAGCTCCAGTGTTGTCACAGAGTAGAGTCATCGGGCCAGACGCATTAGGAATCACTCCTAGGTCGGTGATGAACTCCTTCATCCAGACTCCTTCCTTTGTTGCTTACGAAGAAGCTATGTACTCCGCTTCACATGTAGATGCCGCCACGACGCTTTGCTTGCTGCTGCACCAGCTGACTGCCCCTCCGTTCAAAATATACACGTATCCGGTTTGTGACTTGGAGTCGTCCGGATCTGTGTCGAAGCTAGCATTGACGTAACCCTTTACGACAAGCTCTTCGGCACCTCCATATACGAGAAACATGTCCTTTGTCCTTTCAGGTACTTCAGGATATTCTTGACCGCTGTCCAGTGTTCCGCTCCGGGATCACTTTGGTACCTTCCTACCAAACTTATGGCAAGGTTCACATCAGGTATGGTACACAGCATGGCATACATAATAGAGCCTATGGCTTAAGCATAGGGGATGACAATCATCTCTTCTCTATCCTTTGCCGTGGTCGGGCATTGAGTCGTACTCAATCTCACACCATGTAACACAGGTAAGAACCCCTTCTTGGACTGATCCATATTGAACTTCTTCAATATCTTTTCAAGGTATGTGCTGAAAGACCTATGAGGCGTCTCGATCTATCTCTATAAATCTTAATACCTAATATGTAAGCAGCTTCTCCAAGGTCCTTCATTGAAAAACACTTATTCAAGTAGGCCTTTCTACTTTCCAAGAGTTCTATATCATTTCCCATTATCAGTATGTCATCCACATATAATATAAGAAATGCTACAGAGATCCCACTCACTTTCTTGTAAATACAGGGTTCTCCATAAACCTGTACAAACCCAAACGCTTTAATCACCTCATTAAAGCGAATGTTCCAACTCCGAGATGCTTGCACCAGCCCATAGATGGAGCACTGGAGCTTGCATACTTTGTTAGCATCCTTAGGATCGACAAAACCTTCCGGCTGCATCATATACAGTTCTTCCTTGAGGAAGCCATTAAGGAATGCCGTTTTGACGTCCATTTGCCAAATCTCATAATCATAAAATGCGGCAATTGCTAACATGATTCGGACAGACTTCAGCATCGCTACGGGTGAGAAAGTCTCATCGTAGTCAACTCCTTGAACTTGTCGATAACCCTTAGCGACAAGCCGAGCCTTATAGACGGTCACATTACCGTCCGCGTCAGTCTTCTTCTTAAAGATCCATTTATTTTCAATGGCTCGCTTATCATCAGGCAAGTCCACCAAAGTCCATAGTTTGTTCTCATACATGGATCCTATCTCGGATTTCATGGCCTCAAGCCATTTGTTGGAATCCGGGCCCGCCATTGCTTCTTCATAGTTCGAAGGTTCATCGTTGTCCAACAACATGATCTCTACGACAGGGTTGCCGTACCACTCTGGTGCGGAATGTGTCCTAGTGGACCTTCGATGTTTGATAGTAGCTTGATCTGAAGTTTCATGATCATCATCATTAACATCCTCTCCAGCTAGTGTAGGCTCCATAGAAACAACTTCCTGTGTTGCGCTACTCTCCAGTTCGAGTGGAGGTACGATTACCTCATCAACTTCTATTTTCCTCCCACTTACTTCTTTCGAGAGAAACTCTTTCTCGAGAAAGGATCCATTCTTGGCAACAAAGACTTTGCCCTCGGATCGTAGGTAGAAGGTATACCCAATAGTCTCTTTGGGATATCCTATGAAGACGCACTTTTCCGCTTTTGGTTCGAGCTTCTCAGGTTGAAGTTTCTTCACATAAGCATCGCATCCCCAAAATTTTAGAAACGATAGCTTAGGTTTCTTTCCAAACCATAATTCATACGGTGTCGTCTCAACGGATTTAGACGGTGCCCTATTTAAAGTGAATGCGGCAGTCTCTAATGCATATCCCCAAAATGATAGCGGTAAGTCGGTAAGAGACATCATAGATTGCACCATATCCAATAGAGTGCGATTATGACGTTCAGACACACCATTTCGCTGAGGTGTGTCGGGCGGCATGAGTTGTGAAACAATTCCACATTTCCTTAGGTGCGTGCCAAACTCGTGACTTAAATATTCTCCGCCACGATTAGATCGTAGGCATTTTATTTTCCTGTCACGTTGATTCTCTACCTCACTCTGAAATTCCTTGAACCTTTCAAAGGTTTCGGACTTGTGTTTCATTAAGTAGACATACCCATATCTGCTCAAGTCATCAGTGAGGGTGAGAACATAATGGTAGCCACCGCGAGCCTCGACGCTCATTGGACCGCATACATCAGTATGTATTATCTCCAATAAGTCAGTTGCTTGCTCCATTGTTTCGGAGAACGGAGTCTTGGTCATCTTGCCCATGAGGCATGGTTCACACGTGTCAAATGATTCGAAATCAAGAGACTCCAAAAGTCCATCAGCATGGAGCTTCTTCATGTGTTTGACACCAATATGGCCAAGGCGGCAGTGCCACATGTAAGTGGGACTATCGTTATCAACCTTAAACTTTTTGGTACTCACACTATGGACATGTGTAACATCACGTTCGAGATTGAACAAAAATAAACCATTGACTAGTGGGGCATGACCATAAAACATTTCTCTCAAATAAATAGAACAACCATTATTCTGAGATTTAAATGAGTAGCCATCTCACATCAAGCGAGATCCAGATACAATGTTCATGCTCAAAGATGGTACTAAATAACAATTATTAAGGTTCAAAACTAATCCCGAAGGTAGATGTAGAGGTAGCGTGCCGACGGCGATCACATCGACCTTGGAACCATTCCCGACGCGCATCGTCACCTCGTCCTTTGCCAGCCTCCGCTTATTCCGCAGCTCCTGCTTGGAGTTAGAAATGTGAGCAACTGCACCGGTATCAAATACCCAGGAGCTACTACGAGCGCTGGTCAAGTACACATCAATAACAAGTATATCACATATACCTTTAATGTTGCCGTCCTTCTTATCCGCTAAGTACTCGGGGCAGTTCCGCTTCCAGTGACCGGTACCCTTGCAATAAAAGCACTCAGTCTTAGGCTTGGGTCCATTCTTGTTCTTCTTCTTCCCGGCAACTTGCTTACCGAGCGTGGCAACAGCTTTGCCGTCCTTCTTGAAGTTCTTCTTACCCTTGCCTTTCTTGAAACTAGTAGTCATATTCACAATCAACACTTGATGCTCCTTTTTGATCTCGACCTCTGCTGATTTCAGCATCGAGTATAACTCAGGAATGGACTTCTCATACCCTGCATGTTGTAGTTCATCACAAAGCTTTTGTAGCTAGGAGGAAGCGACTGGAGGATTCTGTCAATGACCGAGTCATCCGGGAGATTAACTCCCGGCTGAGTCCAGCGGTTGTGTAGCCCTGACATCTTGAGGATGTGCTCACTGACAGAACTGTTCTCCTCCATCTTACAACTAAAGAACTTGTCGGAGATGTCAAATCCTCGACCCGGGCATGAGCTTGGAAAACCAGTTTTAGCTCTTGGAACATCTCATATGCTCCGTGTTGCTCAAAACGCTTTTGGAGCCCAAATTCTAAACTGTAAAGCATGCCGCACTGAACAAGGGAGTAATCATCGCAGTGAGAATGCCAAGCATTTGCAACGTCTTGCTCTGCTAGGAGAAGGGGTGGGTCACCTAGCGGTGCATCAAGGACATACAATTTCTTGGAAGCTATGAGGATGATCCTCAAGCTACGGACCCAGTCCGCATAGTTGCTTCCATCATCTTTTAGCTTGGTTTTCTCTAGGAACGCGTTGAAATTGAGGGTGACATTCGCATTGGCCATTGGATCTACAATGTAGATAGTAAAGAAAATTTTTTAGACTAAGTTCATGATAATTAAGTTCACATAATCAAATTATTTAATGAACTCCCACTTATATAGACATCTCTCTAGTCATCCAAGTGTTACATGATCCATGTCAACTAGCCCGTGTCCGATCATCACGTGAGACGGACTAGTCATCCATGGTGAACATCTCCATGTTGATCGCATCTTCCATATGACTCATGTTCGACCTTTCGGTCTTCCGTGTTCCGAGGCCATGTCTGTACATGCTAGGCTCGTCAAGTTAACCTAAGTGTTTCGCGTGTGTAAATCTGGCTTACACCCGTTGTACGCGAACGTTAGAACCTATCACACCCGATCATCACATGGTGCTTCGGAACAACGATCCTTAGCAACGGTGCACAGTTAGGGTGAACACATCTCTTGAAATTTGATTGAGAGATCATCTTATTTACTACCGTCGTTCTAAGCAAATAAGATGTAAACATGATAAACATCACATGCAATCAATATAGTGACATGATATGGCCAATATCATCTTGCTCCTTTGATCTCCATCTTCGGGGCACCATGATCATAACTGTCACCGGCAAGACACCATGATCTCCATCATCATGATCTTCATCATCGTGTCTTCACTGTCACCAGCACGACACCATGAACCCTTCCGGTGGTCCCGGTACGTTACCGATAATTCCCGAAACACTTCCGGTTGCCAAATCCTCACTTCCTATATATCAATCTTCGTCTCCGGACCATTCCAAGACTCCTCGTGATGTCCGGGATCTCATCCGGGACTCCGAACAACCTTCGGTAACCACATACACTATTTCCTTATAACCCTAGCGTCATCGAACCTTAAGTGTGTAAACCCTACGGGTTCGGGAGACACGTAGACATGACCGAGACACCTCTCCGGTCAATAACCAACAGCGGGATCTGGATACCCATGTTGGCTCCCATGTGTTCACGATGATGTCATCGAATGAACCACGATGTCGGGGATTCGATCAATCCCGTATACAATTCCCTTTGTCTATCGGTATGATACTTGCGCGAGATTCGATCGTCGGTATCTCTATACCTTGTTCAATCTCGTTACCGGCAAGTCTCTTTACTCGTTCCGTAATACATCATCTTGTGGCTAACTCCTTAGTCACATTGAGATCATTATGATGATGTCTTACCGAGTGGGCCCAGAGATACCTCTCCGTCACACGGAGTGACAAATACCAGTCTCGATTCATGCCAACCCAACATACACTTTCGGATATACCCGTAGTGCACCTTTATAGCCACCCAGTTACGTTGTGATGTTTGGCACACCCAAAGCATTTGTATGGTATCCGGCAGTTGCACAATCTCATGGTCTAAGGAAACGATACTTGACATTGAAAAAGCTTTAGCAGACGAACTACACGATCTTGTGCTATGCTTAGGATTGGGTCTTGTCCATCACATCATTCTCCTAATGATGTGATCTCGTTATCAACGACATCCAATGTCCATGGTCATGAAACCGTGACCATCTATTGATCAACGAGCTAGCCAACTAGAGGCTCACTAGGGACATGTTGTGGTCTATGTATTCACACATGTATTACGGTTTCTGGTTAATACAATTGTAGCACGAACAATAGACAATTATCATGAACAAGGAAATACAATAATAACCATTTTATTATTGCCTCTAGGGCATATTTCCAACAAGAGGCTCATTCACAGCTTCATGCCTAGAAGTACAAGGTCACAAACTCTATGGATTCCTGATCGAGTTCTTTCATCTCTTACCTTTAAAGCTGTGTCTCTGGCCAGCCAGTTATCTCACCAATTGTCTACATCTCTCCCTGAGCAAACTCTCAAGATCATCTCCTTCTTGATCAATTCAAGCCCATGCACCACTCCTTGCAATGACAGCAAGTGCCCTGATGGAAATGACATATCATGTAGGCGGGTTGTGGGTAACATCTTGCTTATAGCAAGTGGGCACGCAAACTATCTGGGAGATGGATAAACGCCATGTCTGCCAAGAAGCATTAAGGTCCCTGAAACCCACACCCTTGACTCTTAGGCACAATCATATTCACCAAGGAAATCCAGTGAATGTTCCTTGTATTTTCCTCATCGCCACACTAATAATTCTGTATGGTCTACATTAAGTCATCACACAACCCTGTCGAGAACTTGAAAATGGTCATTCCATAGGTTGCAAGGGCCCGTAACACATATATTATTAGGACCTCCTTTGCCCTGCAGATAGATACTTCTCAGACTAGTCAGTCGCACACTTGTGGAAATGAACCTTAATTGGCAGACAATTTTCATCTTTCTTACGTCCCTCCGGCAAAGGGAGTCCGAGGTATTTGTCCCCAAAACCGTTGCGCTTGATATCTGGCAGATCTAGGACATCCTTTCCGGTTCTGCTCTGATCACTTCTTGGCAAACAACATGGAGCATTTGTTCCTACCCAGAAGTTGTCGCGCGTGGCTTCCAAAATTTTGGAGTGTCTCCTTAATAACAAGAGCGTACTTAGTGTTGTCATAAAAAGTAGGAGACTGTTGAGCTATAGATGTGATACTCCTGTGGCATTACTCCTTGTCACCATCTCGTGATGCATGCCTTTAGCGATGTAATCCTTGAGTAGACACAATAAACCATCAGCGATAATAAAAAGAGATGGTTACAAGGGATCACCTTACCCGAGACCTCTCGACGGGGAGAAAGGTTGGAGCCGTTCCCCATTGAATCGAATAGAGTAGCTTACAGTTGTTACATAGGTCATCACCCAGAACACACATTTTCGATGAACACCCAAAGCGGTCATGGCCCTTTCCAAAGTCCTCCAGACAATGCGATCATAGGCCTTCGACAAAGTCTAGTTTATATGTGCATTCAGGTGGCGTCATTAGGATCCTCGTACATCCACATGGGACGCACCCTCTCCTGTAGGGGCTGGATCTTGCGCTTGAGGAAGGCCTACAGCAGGTCCATCCCATTCATGCCCTTCCTCATGACACTCACAAGAACCACCACCAATATCCCACATCAGTCTTCTCCTCCTTGGTCACCACGAGGGAGGACGGGGATCTCACCCTCTCCCACAAGAACGATGCAAGTCCTGACTGACATCCGACACTCGAGACGTCCTTGCAATAGAACCAGCTATCCTACCAACCCTTTACGGACTCAAGAAAACTCATCGCAAGGAAACTCCCTTCCCCCCAAAGCTAAATCCCTAGGCCACCACACTACTGATTCACATTTGTCTTCACCCCGCTAGGCGACGCCTTCTTCACGGTCATAGAGTAGCAAGTAAAGAGATGTTTGAACATCCCTGAGTGCGGGGGAGAGCCTAGAAAGTTCTCACAGAGTGATACAAGGTGAAAAGATTGACTACAATATTCGGGGGAAGATGGTGTAGTTGGGCACCGAAGTAATTCAGAAACTTGCGAAAAAAGGGGTGGGGCGGAAGTGAGAAAACTATCTCCACATTTGTGACCAGGAGGACACACTCGTCGCCTCTGAGGCAACGGCTCTAACTCGTTAGCCTCTGGCAGCCGCCAACTGCCCATCACAATCAGTCCCTCCTCGAGCTCTTGCAGGCAACCCAGCACGAACCGCGAAGCGGTCCAGTCACCCTAGAGCCGACGTGATCCATCGCCGGCACTTGACGAGGAGTCCTCGGACATCTTCTTGGTGCGCTAGAGCTTCATTGTCAATTCCTTCCCATTCCTCTTGTTTGCACGAACGCGTGAGGTGAACAGACGAGTGGGTGGAAGAAAATGCATGGCAGAGTGGGTCGGGGACAATGGAATGAATGAGGGGAAAAGGGGATCTGAGGCCACTAGCCCTAATTCCTCGCCTTTTATACAATAGGGGAATCCACCTGCAAATCGCCAACCATCAATCAGCGGGCGTGGAAAGATCTGTAGGATCCCACATTTAGGGCAAGTGGAGCACGTGACACAATTCCGGGGTGGGAATTGAGGCGTCGTGCCCCACCTTCCCCACTACCGCATCATAACCGCTTCCGTGTTTGTTGCCACGGTTCAAATCATGAAATTATCTCCACAAATCAACCCAATTGATTTCATGTGAAGGGAACACTTTGGTCTACCGAATGCCCTCCACGGGCCTCCGTGCAATCGGGTGCCCTCAAATTCAAATAAATTCATCTTTAGGATTGTGATGGGACGAACTTGACGCCCGCCCCGATAACCCACAAGTGTAGGGGATCGTTTGTAGCCATTTTTGATAATTAAGAGTGTCGAACCCAACAAGGAGATAAAGGTAGAACGAACTCCTCAAGTTCTATCAACCACCGATACAACTCTACGTACGCTAATGCTTGCTTTACCTAGAACAAGTATGAAACTACTTTGTGGGAATAAAACTAGAAATACCTTGCAAGATAATAAAGAACGTGGAAATGAAAGTTAGGTGTTGTTCTAATAAAATACCAATAAAAGTAAATGTCTTAGTAGAATGCTTTTTGTGTAACGCAAGAGAAAGATTGTCCCTAGGCAATTGAATATAATATGATAGATACTTGTTATATGAAGTGAGTGCTAACACACTTTCCGTACTTGGATCACATTCACTTATGATCGGAACTCTAGCAAGCATCCGAAACTAACAAAGTTCATTAAGGTACAACCCAACCATAGTGTTAAGTCTCAAGCCCCCTTTACTCCTATACGCAACAACCCACCTACTCGGGTATGTGCTTCCATCACTCACGCCATCCACCATAGGCAAATCATGAACATATGGAAACACCCTACAGCGGGTATCCCTCACGCTTGTGCGATAGACAGGGCACCATAGGACACCACATATCAACATACAACTCACATCCATAACATCATACCACAATTAACCCATAGGACAAAATAGATCTTGTGCGATAGACAGGGCATCATAGGATAGCCAAATATCATTGGGAAATAATATATGGAGTTGACCACCATGCTTAAGTAGAGATTACAACAGTGAAGAGAGGTGTTATATCGCTGCATAGAGGGGGGGAGAGTTGGTGTTGACGGCGGCGAAGTTGTTGGTGTAGATCGTCGTCACGATGATTGCCCCGACGACGTTCCTGCGCCACCGGGAGAGAGGGGGAGAGAGCCCCCTCCTCCTTCTTCTTCTTCCTTAGCCTCCCCCTAGATGGGAGGAGAGTTCCCCCTCTGGTCCATGGCCTCCATGGTGGCAGAGGGGCGGGAGCCCCACCGATATTGGATCTCCCTATTTGTCCTCTTCTGTTTCGCGCTCCTGTTTTCTGGTCGAAAATTGTTTCTCATATTACCGGAGAGCTGTAACTCCGATCGGGCTGAAATTTTGAGCGGACTTTTATCCAAAATTTAGCTTTCTTGCGGCGGAAATAGATCTCCAACCGACATACGAGGTGAGCACCACCCACCACCCCGTGCCTGGGCCCTAGGTCGCACCCTCGTGGGTGGTGGTGGCTGTGGGCCTCCTTTTTCGTTGATTCCACTTCCAAAAATTCAAAAATATTCTAAAATAATTCTTCGTAAATTTTTATCGCGTTTGGACTTTGTTTGATATGGAATTTCTACGAAACATAACACACGCAAAAAACAGGAACTGGCACTGGGCACTGGATCAATAGGTTAGTCCAATAAATCATATAAATTGTTGCCAAAATTATGTAAAAGTTGTGTAATATTGGCATGAAACAATCAAAAATTATAGATACGACGGAGACGTACCAGCATCCCCAAGCTTAATTCCTGTTCGTCCTCGAGTAGGTAAATGATAAAAAAGACAATTTTTGATGTGGAATGCTACCTAGCATAATCTTGATCATATATCTAATCATGGCATGAATATTAATACATGAGTGATACAAAGAAATAGTCTAGCTTTGACATGAAGACATCAATACTGAGGCATCCCAACAAACAATCATGTATTTCAAAATATCATGGCTAAAGAACGCTATCCCTACAAAATCATATAGCCTTGTCATGCTCGGTCTTCTTAACACAAAGTATAAATCATGTACTACCCCAGTTTTAGCCAAGCAATTGGTTCATACTTTTTAACGCGCTTCAGGATTTTTAACTCTCACGCAATACATGAGCACAAGCCATGGATATAGCACTATGGGTGGAATAGAATATGGTGGTAGGTTTCAAAGGTTCAAAAGTGGAGAAGAAAGTCTCGCATCAACTCAACGTATCAATGGGTTATGGAGATGCCCATCAATAAATATCAATGCGAGGAGTAGAGATTGCCATGCAATGGATGCACTAAGAGCTATAAGTGTATGAAAACTAAATGGGTGTGCATCTAACTCTATAATGAAAAATTCCCATTAGTATATGAAAGTGACAACATAGAAGACTTTCTATATGAAAAACATGGTGCTACTTTGAAGCACAAGTGTGAAATTAGCATGCCCCTTCTCTCTTTGTCTCTCATTTTTTCTCTTTTTTTCTTTCCTTTTTTCCTTCTTTCTTTCTTTTTCTTTTTTTCTTTGTCCGGAGCCTCATCCCGACTTGTGGGGCAATCATAGTTTCCATCATCCTTCCTCATTGGGACATGCTCTAATAATCAATAATGATGATCATCACACTTCTATTTACTTACAACTCAATATTAAAATGATAGTAGAACAAAGTATGACTCTATATGAATGCAATGATCTAGTGTAGCAAAGATATCAAAAAACATACAAGTCATGGAAACATCATGCTAGCTATCTTATGATCATGTAAAGCAATATGACAATGAATGCTCGAGTCATCAAAACCGTAGTTGTGTAAGTTTCATGGGAATATATTGTTGGGGAACGTTGCATGGGACACAAAAAATTTCCTATGCACACGAAGATCTATCCATGGTGATGAGCATCTACGAGAGCAAGAGTGGATCTACATACCCTTGTAGATCGCTAAGCGGGAAGCGTTAAGAAACGCGGTTGGTGTAGTAGAACGTCTTCGCGATCCAAATCGCCGTGCGTCCTGCAATCCAATCACGATCCGTCCCGCGATCCAATCACGATCCGTCCCGCGATCCAATCATGATCCGTCCCACGAACTTGATCACGATCCGTCTCATGAACTTGATCATGATCCTTCCGATCTAGCACCGAACGGACGGCACCTCCGCGTTCAGCACACGTACAGCTTGATGACGATCTCCACCGTCTTGATCCAGCAAGAAGGAGTGGAGAGGAAGAAGAGTTCTCCGGCAGCCAGACGGCGCTCCGGCGATAGTGGTGGAGCAATTCCGGCAGGGCTTCGCCTAAGCACTGTAGAAAACCGATCTAGAGGAGAAACTATGCACTGGAGGAACGGGTAGCACGTGGCTGAAAATCTAGTGCAAAAACCCTCAATACCACCAGTATATATAGGAGGAGAGGAGGCAGCTTGGCCTCCAAGCCTCCTAGGCTTCGGCCGAACTAGGAGAGGAGGAGTCCACCTCCTCCACTCCTAGTAGGATTAGGATTCATCCTTTTTTTTTCCTTTTTGCCTTTTTCCACCTTTTTCCTTTTGGGTTTTCTTCTCCAGCAACATGGGCCTTGTGTGGGAGTTTCCACCAGCCCACTAAGGGCTGATATTGACTCTCCCAAGCCCATGAAGCCTCTTGGGTCGAAATACCCCTCCCGGAGGTATCCCGGTACACTACCGATAAGCATGGAACTTTTCCGGCGACCAAAACAGGACTTCCTATATATGAATCTTTACCTCCGGACCATTCCGGATCTCCTCGTGACATCCAGCATCTCATCCGGGACTCCGAACAAACTTCAGTCACCACCATACATAACTCTATACTACCGAAACGTCATTAAACCTTAAGTGTGCAGACCTTGCGGGTTCGAGAACTATGTAGACATGACCGAGACACCTCTACGGTTAATAACCAATGGTGGGACCTGGATGTCCACATTGGTTCCTACATATTCTACGAAGATCTTTATCGGTTGAACCTCTATGTCAAGGATTCAGTTAATCCCGTATGATGTTCCCTTTGTTCTTCGGTATGTTACTTGCCCGAGATTCGATCGTCGGTATCTCCATACCTAGTTCAACCTCGTTAGTGGCAAGTCTCTTTACTCGTTTCGTAATACAAGATCCCGTGACCAACACTTAGTCACATTGCTTGCAAGGCTTATTGTGATGTTGTATTACCGAGTGGGCCCTGAGATACCTCTCCGTCACACGGAGTAACAAATCCCAGTCTTGATCCATGCCAACTCAACAGACACCCTCGGAGACACCTGTAGAGCACCTTTATAGTCACCCAGTTACGTTGCGATGTTTGATACACACAAGGTACTCCTCCGATATCTGTGAGTTGTATGATCTCATGGTCATAGGAACATATACTTGACATGAAGAAAACAGTAGCAATAAACTAACACGATCATAAGCTACGTTTGTAGTTTGGGTCTTGTCCATCACATAATTCTCCTAATGATGTGATCCTGTTATCAAATGACATCTCATGTCCATGGCTAGGAAACCTTAACCATCTTTCAATCAACGAGCTAGTTCACTAGAGGCATACTAGGGACATTGTGTTTGTCTATGTATCCACACATGTATCCATGTTTCCAATTAATACAATTATAGCATGGATAATAAACGATTATCATGAACAAGGAAATACAATAATAAACACTTTATTTATTGCCTCTAGGGCATATTTCCAACAGTCTCCCACTTGCACTAGAGTCAATAATCTAGTTCACATCACTATGTGATTTACATTGTAATGAATCGAACACCCATGAATTTCTGGTGTTGATCATGTTTAGCCCTTGGAAGAGGTTTAGTCAACGGGTCTGCAACATTCAGATCGTGTGCACTTTGCAAATATTTATGTCTTTCTCCAAGATGTAATCGCGGATGGAGTTGAAGCGTCGCTTTATGTGTCTGGTCCTCTTGGGAAACCTTGGTTCCTTGGCCAGAGCAATGGCACCAGTGTTGTCACAGAACAGGTTCATTGGATTCAGTGCATTGGGCACTACTCCAAGATCTGTAATGAACTGCTTCATCCAGACACCTTCCTTCGCCACCTCCGAGGCTGCGATGTATTCCGCTTCGCACGTAGAATCAGGTACCACGCTTTCCTTGGAACTGCACCAGCTTACCCCCCCCCCCCCCGTTAAGAATAAATATGTATCCGGTTTGCGACTTAGAGTCGTCTGGATCAGTGTCAAAGCTTGCATCGACGTAACCCTTTACGACGAGCTCTTCATCACCTCCATAAACGAGAAACATTTCCTTAGTCCTTTTCAGGTACTTAAGGATATTCTTGACCGCTTGCCAGTGCTCCATTCCAGGATCACTTTGAAACCTTCCGGCCATACTTATGGCAAGGCTGACATCGGGTCTTGTGCACAACATTGCATACATGATAGAGCCTATGGCTGAAGCATAAGGGATGCCACTCATCTTTTCTCTATCTTCTGCAGTTACTGGGCATTGAGTCTTACTCAACTTCACACCTTGTAATACAGGCAAGAACCCCTTCTTGGAATGTTCCATTTTGAACTTCTTCAAAACTTTATCAAGGTATGTGCTCTGTGAAAGTGCTATTAAGTGTCTCGATCTATCTCTATAGATCTTAATGCCTAATATGAAAGCAGCTTCTCCTAGGTCCTTCATTGAAAAACTCTTGTTTAAATATTCCTTCACGCTTTCCAGCATTTCTATATTGTTTCCAATCAGCAATATGTCATCCACATATAATACTAGAAACGCTATAGAGCTCCCACTCACTTTCTTGTAAATACAAGCTTCTCCGTAAACTTGTATAAACTCAAACGCTTTGATCACCTCATCAAAGCGCTTATTCCAACTCCGAGATGCTTGCGCTAGTCCATAAATGGATCGCTGGAGTTTGCAAACTTTGTCAGCATTCTCTAGATCGACCAAACCTTCGGGTTGCATCATATACTCTTCCTCAAGGAAACCGTTGAGGAACGCTGTTTTTACATCCATCTGCCAAATTTCATAGTCGAAATAGGCAGCTATTGGTAACATGATTCTGACAGACTTAAGCATCGCTACGGGTGAGAAAGTCTCATCGTAGTCAACTCCTTGAACTTGTGAAAAACCCTTTGCCACAAGTCGAGCTTTATAGACGGTGACATTACCGTCCGCGTCTGTTTTCTTCTTAAAGATCCATTTGTTTTGAATGGCCTTTCGCCCTTCAGGTAATACTTCCAAAGTCCATACTTTGTTTTCATACATTAATCCCATCTCAGATTTCATGGCCTCTAACCATTTCTCAGAATCCGGGCCCATCACTGCTCCTCCATAGCTCATAGGTTCATTGTTGTCCAACAACATGACCTCCAGGACAGGGTTGCCGTACCACTCAGGGGTAGTACGCGGCCTTGTCGACCTATGAGGTTCAATAGCTGCTTGATCCGAAGCTTCATGATCATCATCATTAACTTCCTCTTCTACCGTCGTAGGTTCCACATAAACATCTTTCAGCGCTGCGCTACTTTCTGGTTGAAGTAAAGGTTCAATAACCTCATCAAGCTCTATTTTCCTCCCACTCAATTCTTTCGAGAGAAACTCTTTCTCACGAAATGTTCCGTTTTTAGCAACAAACACTTTGCCTTCGGATCTGAGATAGAAGGTATACCCGACTGTCTCTTTCGGGTATCCTATGAAGACGCATTTCTCCGCTTTGGGTTCCAGCTTTTCAGGCTGAAGCTTTTTGACATAAGCATCACATCCCCAAACTTTAAGAAACGACAACTTTGGCTTCTTGCCAAACCATAGTTCATATGGCGTCGTCTCAACGGATTTTGATGGTGCCCTATTTAAAGTGAATGCAGCTGTCTCTAATGCACAACCCCAAAACGATAGTGGCAAATCAGCAAGAGACATCATAGAACGCACCATATCTAATAAGGTTCGATTACGATGTTCGGACACACCATTACGTTGTGGTGTTCCGAGCAGTGTCAACTGTGAAACAATTCCACACTGTCTTAAGTGACTGCCAAACTCATAACTCAGACATTCACCTCCTCGATTAGATCGCAGGAACTTAATCTTGTTGTTACGATGATTCTCAACTTCACTCTGAAATTGCTTGAACTTTTCAAACGTTTCAGACTTGTGTTTCATTAAGTAAATATACCCATATCTACTTAAGTAATCAGTGAAGGTGAGAAAATAACGATATCCACCACGCGCTGTAACATTCATTGGACCGCACACATCAGTGTGTATGATTTCCAATAAGTCACTCGCCCATTCCATTGCTCCAGAGAACGGCGTTTTAGTCATCTTGCCCATGAGGCATGGTTCACATGTGTCAAGTGATTCAAAATCAAGTGACTCCAAAAGTCCATCCGCATGGAGCTTCCTCATGCGTTTTACACCAATATGACCTAAACGGCAGTGCCACAAGAAAGTGGTACTATCATTATCAATTCTACATCTTTTGGCATCAATGTTATGAACATGTGTGTCATCACTATCAAGATTCAATATGAATAAACCCCTAACATTGGGTGCATGACCATAAAAGATATAACTCATATAAATAGAACAACCTTTATTCTCTGATTTAAATGAGTAACCATCTCGCAATAAACAAGATCCAGATATAATGTTCATGCTTAACGCAGGCACTAAATAACAATTATTCAGGTTCATCACTAATCCCGATGGTAATCGACGAGAGAGCGTGCTGACGGCAATCACATCAACCTTGGAACCATTTCCCACGCGCATCGTCACTTCGTTCTTTGCCAGCCTTCGTTTATTCCGTAGTTCCTGCTTTGAGTTGCAAATGTGAGCAACCGAACCGGTATCAAATACCCAGGCACTACTACGAGAGATAGTAAGGTACACATCAATAACATGTATATCATATATCCCTTGTTTGTCGTTGGCCGCCTTCTTGTCAGCCAGGTACTTGGGGCAGTTCCGCTTCCAGTGACCAGTTCCTTTGCAATGAACGCACTCAGTTTCTGGCTTGGGTCCATGCTTGGGCTTCTTTGCAGGAGTAGCAACTACTTTTCCATCCTTCTTGGTTTTACCCTTCTTGACCTTGCCCTTGACTTTGCCATTTTTCTTGAAACTAGTGGTTTTATTGACCATCAACACTTGATGTTCTTTCTAGATTTCAGACTCAGCAACTTTTAGCATCGCAAACAGCTCGGCGACTGACTTGTTTATCCCGTGCATGTTATAGTTCATCACAAAGCTCTTGTAACTAGGTGGCAGTGATTGAAGAACTCTGTCAGTGATCGCCTCTGGCAGAAGGGCAATTCCCAACTCTGCTAGACGAGTTGAATACCCAGACATTCTGAGTATATGTTCACTTATAGACCCGTTCTCCTCCATCTTGCAAGCATAGAACTTATCGGAGGTTTCATACCTCTAGATCCGGGCGTTCTTCTGAAAGATAAAATTCAACTCCTGGAACATCTCATATGCTCCATGACGTTCAAAACGTCTTTGATGTCCCGGTTCTAAGCCATACAATATTGCACACTGAACTATTGAGTAATCTCCAGTACGTGCCTCCCAAGCATTCTTAATGTCTTCGGAGGTCATGTCTTCTGGTTGGTCACCAAGCGGTGCATCAAGGACATATGATTTCTGGGAAGCCGTGAGGATAATCCTCAGATTACGGGCCCAGTCAACAAAGTTACTTCCATCATCTTTCAGTTTAGCTTTCTCTAGGAACGCATTAAAATTCAAGGGTGCTACTACGCGAGCCATTGATCTACAACATAAATATGCAAAGTTCACTTAGACTATTGTTCAAGATAATGAGTTTAGTTAATCAAATTACTAAAGCTCCCACTCAAATTGACATCCCTCAGGTCATCTGAGTGTCACATGATCCAAATCCACCAACTCAAGTCTGATCATCACGTGAGTTGAGGTGGCTTCAATGGTGAACATCATTATGTTGATCATATCTACTATAAGACTCATGTTCGACCTTTCGGTCTCTTGTGTTCCGAGGCCATGTCTGTACATGCTAGGCTCGTCAAGTTTAACCTGAGTGTTCTGTGCGTGCAACACTGGCTTGCACCCGTTGTATGTGAACGTAGAGTCTATCACACCCGATCATCACGTGGTGTATCAACACGACGAACTTTCGCAACGGTGCACACTCGGGGAGAACACAATTTTATCTTTGAAATTTAAGTGAGGGATCACCTTATAATGCTACCGTCGTACTAAGCATAACAAGGTGAATAAAAGGATTAACATCACATGCAATTCATAAGTGACATGATATGGCCATGAACTTGTGCTTTAGATCTCCATCTTGAAAGCACCGGCATGATCTTCATCGTCACCGGAACGACACCATGATCTCCATCAACGTGTCGCCATCGAGGTTGTCACGCCCTGCATTCTTCTACTACTATTGCTACCGTTTAGCGATAAAGTAAAGCATTACATAGCGCTTAATGATTGACACGCAGGTCGTACAATAATTAAAGACAACCCTATGGCTCCTGCCGGTTGCCGTACACATCGACATGCAAGTCATGAAATTCTATACATCACATGATCATCTCGTACATCACATATATCAAATCATGTAATTGGCCATATCACATCACAACATACCCTGCAAAAACAAGTTAGACGTCCTCTAATTGTTGTTGCATGTTTTACGTGGCTGCTACGGGTTTCTAGCAAGAACGATTCTCACCTACGCATAAACCTCAACGGTGATACATAATTTTATTTTCAACCTTCTCAAGGACCGCCTTTGTCGAATCCGATCCAACTAAAGTGAGAGAAACTGCCACCCGCAAGCCATTTAGGCAACAAGTCGCGTCGAGGGAACCGGTCTCTCGTAAGCGTACGAGTAACGTTGGTCCAGGCCGCTTCATCTCACAATACCGCTGAACCAAAATCCGACCAAGGGAGGAAGCAATCTAAGCATCAACGCCCACAAACCTTTTGTGTTCTACTCGAGATCTCATCTACACATAGACCTAGCTCATGATGCCAATGTTGGGGAACGTTGCACGGGAAACAAAAAATTTCCTACGCACACGAAGATCTATCCATGGTGATGAGCATCTACGAGAGGGAGAGTGGATCTACATACCCTTGTAGATCGCTAAGTGGGAAGCGTTAAGAAATGCGGTTGGCATAGTCGAACGTCTTCGCGATCCAAATCGCCGTGCGTCCCGCAATCCAATCACGATCCGTCCCGCGATCTAATCACGATCTGTCCTGCGATCCGATCATAATCCGTCCCACGAACTTGATCATGATCCATCTCACGAACTTGATCACGATCCTTCCGATCTAGCACCGAACGGACGGCACCTCCGCGTTCAGCACACGTACAGCTTGATGACGATCTCCACCATCTTGATCCAGCAAGAAGGAGTGGAGAGGAAGAAGAGTTCTCCGGTAGCCTGACAGCGCTTCGGCGATGGTGGTGGAGCAATTCCGGCAGGGCTTCACCTAAGCACTGCAGAAAACCGATCTAGAGGAGAAACTATGCACTGGAGGAACGGGTAGCACGTGGCTGAAAATCTAGTGCAAAAACCCTCAATACCACCAGTATATATAGGAGGAGAGGAGGCAGCTTGGCCTCCAAGCCTCCTAGGCTTCGGCCGAACTAGGAGAGGAGGATTCCACCTCCTCCACTCCTAGTAGGATTAGGATTCATCTTTTTTTTCCCTTTTTGCCTTTTTCCACCTTTTTCCTTTTGGGTTTTCTTCTCCAGCAACATGGGCCTTGTGTGGGAATTTCCACCAGCCCACTAAGGCCTGATATTCACTCTCCCACAGCGCATGAAGCCTCTTGGGTCGAAATACCCCTCCCGGAGGTCTCCCGGTACACTACCGGTACTCCCGGTACACTACCGATAAGCCCGGAACTTTTCCGGCGACCAAAACAGGACTTCCTATATATGAATCTTTACCTCTGGACCATTCCGGAGCTCCTTGTGATGTCCAGGATCTCATCCGGCACTCTGAACAAACTTCAGTCACCACCATACATAACTCTATACTACCGAAACGTCACCAAACCTTAAGTGTGCAGACCCTGCGGGTTCGAGAACTATGTAGACATGACCGAGACACCTCTATGGTCAATAACCAATGGCGGGACCTGGATGTCCACATTGGTTCCTACATATTCTACGTAGATCTTTATCGGTTGAACCTCTATGTCAAGGATTCAGTTAATCCCGTATGATGTTCCCTTTGTTCTTCGGTATGTTACTTGCCCGAGATTCGATCGTCGGTATCTCCATACCTAGTTCAACCTCGTTATTGGCAAGTCTCTTTACTCATTCCGTAATACAAGATCCCATGACCAACACTTGGTCACATTGCTTGCAAGGCTTATTGTGATGTTGTATTACCGAGTGGGCCCTGAGATACCTCTCCGTCACCCGGAGTAACAAATCCCAGTCTTGATCCATGCCAACTCAACAGACACCCTCGGAGACACCTGTAGAGCACCTTTATAGTCACCCAGTTACGTTGCGACGTTTGATACACACAAGGTACTCCTCCGATATCTGTGAGTTGCATGATCTCATGGTCATAGGAACATATACTTGACATGCAGAAAACAGTAGCAATAAACTGACACGATCATCAGCTACGTTTGTAGTTTGGGTCTTGTCCATCACATCATTCTCCTAATGATGTGATCCTGTTATCAAATGGCATCTCATGTCCATGGCTAGGAAACCTTAACCATCTTTCAATCAACGAGCTAGTTCACTAGAGGCATACTAGGGACATTGTGTTTGTCTATGTATCCACACATGTATCCATGTTTCCAATTAATACAATTATAGCATGGATAATAAAAGATTATCATGAACAAGGAAATACAATAATAAACACTTTATTTATTGCCTCTAGGGCATATTTCCAACATATATCTCGGAATGGCTATGGAAATGCCATGATAGGTAGGTATGGTGGCTGTTTTGAGGAAGATATAATAAGGCTTATGTGTGATAGAGTGTATCATATCACCGGGTTTGAATGCACCAGCAAAGTTTGCACCAACTCTCGAGGTGAGAAAGGGAAATGTATGGTACCATAGAGGCTAGCAAATTACGGAAACATAAGATTGTGTATAATCCATGGACTCACATTAGTCATAAAGAACTCACATACTTATTGCAAAAGTTTATTAGCCCTCGAAGCAAAGTATTACTACGCATGCCCCTAGGGGGGAGGTTGGTAGGAGTTAACCATCGCGCGCCCCCGACCTTCACACAAAGATAGACAATCAAGGAAAATGTGTGCTCAAACTTCCTAGCATAACGGGAGACTATATGTGCATGCTTCAGGAATCACAAACCTTAACACCAATATCTTACTAAACACGATCATCCACTAGTACCTCCCACATATTATCATCTCTATATCGCAAAACTATTGCAAGGAATCAAACATATCATATTCAGTGATCCATAAGTTTAATGTAGGATTTTATGACTAACCATGTGAATGACCAATTCATGTTGGCTCTCTAAATAGATATAAGTGAAGCAAGAGAGTTTAATTCTTTCTACAAAATACCTGGACATGCTCTAATAAATATAATTGAAGCAAAAGAGCATTATACAAATAACGGTTTTCTATGTGAAGAGAAACAGGCAATCCAAACTTCAAATGATATAAGTGAAGCACATGAAGCATTCTATAAAGCCATACTCTAAAGATATAAGTGAAGTGCAATGAGCATTCTGTAAATCAACCGTGAACTATTTCATACCAGCATGGTGCATAAAATAAAAGTGAAAACTAAATACAAAGGATGCTCCAAGATTTACACATACCACATGAATGAAACGAATTCGAAAACATACCGATACTTGTTGAAGAAAGATGGGATGCCTTCCGGGGCATCCCCAAGCTTAGACGCTTGAGTCTTGTTGGATATTTACTTGGGTTGCCTTGGGCATCCCCAATCTTGAACTCTTTCCTCTCCTCCTTCTCCTCTTATCGAGACCTCCTCGATCTTCAAATACTTCATCCACACAAAACTTAACAGAAGACTGGTAAGATCCGTTAGTATAATATAGCAAAATACTACTTTAAGTACTGTTGCAAACCCATTAATATTTTATCTTTGAATTATACCTGATGTATTATAACTTTTCTATGGCTTAGAACACCAATAAAATCGATAGTTTCATCAAAACAAGCAAAACAATGCATCAAAAACAGAATCTGTCTTAAACAGGACAGTCTGTAGTAATCTGAACTTTTAGCATATACTTCTATAACTCCAAAAATTCTGAACAATTTGGAATAAATAAAAAATTTGTGTATAAATACTGTGTAAGAATTTCAGAAAGTTTTAACATTCCAGTAAAAACTGAAAATTCATGCACTACAGCCAAAGTTTTTGTTTTTACACCGCACATACCAACAAGCAATCTAATCATCCTAAAGGCAAATCTTGGCACAATATACTACAATGGATTTGTAAAAGAGGGTAATTGTTTTTGTTGGAAAACCTTCCGTGATTCAGGACTCACAAAGTTTCCACGGGCATGAACAAAAGTTCAAGGGCGCCCCCCACTTCAACGATGCTCATCATCTCTCTCACTTTCACCTTACCTTTTGTGAAGTTTTACGCTCCCCTCTATATTTTTTTTGTTTTTGAACTTTATAAAAGAACACTACAGAATTAAATGACTCTCTAAAACTTCCTTGTTGTCTCCCTAGCAGCGCTTTCTTTAAATCCATTAAGCTAGGCATAAAGTGCTCAAGTAATTGATCCACCTAGATCCCAAGGTATATCAAAGCCAATTTTAATTAAAAATGATTTATAATTTAGTAGTGAGCACAAAGTGATATATATAATGTGACAACAAAGTCTAACTTTCTTCCTATGCATTGGCATGTCATAAAAGAACAATTCATTCACACAAAGTAAGGGCCAATACATAGCATAAGTAGTTTCTCACAATTTTATAGTATTGGAAACATAGAGAGGTGAAGTTTTGATTCCTCTCTCATAATAATTGCAAGTAGTAGCAGCAAGCATATGCATATTATATTCATCAAAATCATCATGTGTAGTGGACAAACGCAACCCATCAATGTAATGCTTAATAAGTGCAAACTTCTCCGATATAGTGTAGTTGGGAGAATTCAAAAAGATAATAGGACTATCATGTGTGGGTGCAATAGCAACAATTTCATGCTTGACATAAGGAAATATAGAAAGTTCATATTCATAAGCATAGTTCATATTGGCATCATGGCCACAAGCATAGCAAGCATCAAGTTCATCCAAAAAGGGATGTTTCAAATGAATCCATGGGATCATAGCAATTATCATAGCATTCATCCTTCGGTAATAACGAAAGGTAATTAAAAAACATATGAGTTGAAGATTTAATCTCATTAGAAGGTGTGCACAGGTGATCAATTCGCTCTTCCTCCTTTTGTTCTTCGCTCTCCTCCTCATCTTTTTCATCTAATGAGCTCACAATTTTAGCAACTTCCTCTTCCATAGATTCCTGCAAAATATTAGTTTCTTCTAAGGCAGCCATCATTCTTTTAATAAAAAATTTAACATAAGCATTAGAAGCATAGTTTTCATAGCAATATTTAAGTTGGCAAAATTTTCAGATTTGTAAAGAGTACCATCATACTTTTCAATCAAAGAAGCAATTTCATAGGCACCCTTAAAAGCAACAAATACTTCAATTTGCTCAACATCAAAATAAGAATAGGCCTCCTTGGCATAAGAAGATAGTATTTCATTATCATTAAACACACATTCGTAGGGAAGGTGTTTTTTAGTTTCTTCAAAACAAGTAAAATTAAATTTCACATAGATTCCAAGCATAAGACATCAAACTATTAATTTGATCCCACAAGAGTTTCCATTTCTGAGATATGTGGTGTCACACATAATGAGCATGCTCATTTAATGATTTTTCCTCAACTAAGCTAGTTGGGTTTTCAGCACGAGCACAAAGGGGTAGAAGATGATCCAAGTAATATTCTTCAGTAGTACGGAACACTAGTGGTTCCTCAACTTTTGGTGGTATTTTGCTTTTCCTACCCATATCTAAAGATATAAAAAAAACTAATAACAGAAAATAAAAATTGCTTAGTGATAAAGCAAACAACCACACATGAGAATATTCACCCCACGCTATTGCTCCCCGGCAACGGCGCCAAAAAAGGTCTTGATAACCCACAAGTGTAGGGGATCGTTTGTATCCTTTATTGATAAGTAAGAGTGTTGAACCCAATGAGGATATAAAAGTAAACGAATATTCTCTCAAGTTCTGTCGACCAACGATACAACTCTACGCATGCTAATGCTTGCTTTACCTAGAACAAGTATGAAACTATTGTGTGGAAATAAAACTAGAAGTACCTTGCAAGATAATAAAGAACGTGTAAATAAAAGTTAGGTGTTGTTCTAATAAAAGAACAATAAAAGTAAATAGCTTAGTAGAATGCTTTTTGTGTAACGCAAGAGAAAGATTGTCCCTAAGCAATTGAATATAATATGATAGATGCTTGTTATATGCAATGAGGGAGAGGCATATGCTAACACACTTTCCGTACTTGGATCGTATGCACTTATGATTGGAACTCTAGCAAGCATCCGCAACTAACAAAGTTCATTCAGGTAAACCCAACCATATCATTAAGTATCAAGTCCCCTTTACTCCCATACGCAATAACCCACCTACTTGGGTCCGTGCTTCTATCACTCACGCCATCCACCATAGGCAAATCATGAACATATTGCAACACCCTACAGCGGAGATCCCTCACGCTTGCGCGATAGAGAGGGCACCATAGGACAGCACCATATCAACATACAACTCACATCCATAACATCATACCATAATTAACCCATAGGACAAAAGAGATCTACTCAAACATCATAGGATAGCCAAATATCATTGGGAAATAATATATAGAGTTGAGCACCATGTTTAAGTAGAGATTACAGCGGGGAAGAGAGGTGTTACACCGCTGCATAGAGGGGGAGAGACTTGGTGTTCACGGCGGCGAAATTTTTGGTGTAGATCGTCGTCATGATGATTGCCCTGACAGCGTTTCGGCGCCACCGGGAGAGAGGGGGAGAGAGCCCCCTCCTTCTTCTTCTTCTTCCTTGGACTCCCCCCTAGATGGGAGAAGATTTCCCCCTCTGGTCCATGGCCTCCATGGCGTCGGAGGGGCGGGAGCCCCTCCAAGATTGGATCTCCCTCTCTGTTCTCTTCTGTTTCGTGCTCCGGTTTTCTAGTCGAAACCCGTTTCTTATATTCTCGAAGATCCGTAAATCCGATCGGGATGAAATTTTTGAGGGGGGTTTTATCCAAAAATTAGCTTTCTTACAGGCGAAGGAGAGCTCCAACCAACATACGAGGTGAGCACCACCCACCACCCCGTGCCTGGGCCCTATGTCGTGCCCTCGTGGGTGGTGGTGGCTGTGGGACTCCTTTTTCGTTGATTCCACTTCCAAAAATTCACAAATATTCCAAAACAGTTCTCCGTAAATTTTTATCGCATTTGGACTTCGTTTGATATGGAATTGCCGCGAAACAAAAAACACACAAAAAACTGGAACTGACACTGGGCACTGGATCAATAGGCTAGTCCAATAAATCATATAAATTGTTGCCAAAAGTATGTAAAACTTGTATAATATTGGCATGAAACAATCAAAAAATATAGATACGATGGAGATGTATAACCCCCCTGCTGGTTAACTTGGCCCCTCGCCTGGGCTCCAAAGCACGAGCTTTGTAGATTTGGGCTCGGGACTAATCCACGCTAAAGCCCTCAAGGGGTTATGAGTCTTCTCTGTCAAGGGGATCAATCCTCTCATTGACGTGGTCACTCGAGATTCATGACATGTCCTTATTCAGATCAGCAACCTAACTATCCTAAGAGACGTTCGGGTGTCACCAAATTTCTCCCAACAATGAACTCAATCCGATCACCCGGAAAACTTAAAGTCCATAATCCGTCGTGGTTTTGCCCAGGTCCTAATAGTAACCATTCGAATATGAATCTTAAAGTGCCTCGAGAGCACTCGGATCAATCCAAAGGTTTGCCCCATTCGTCCTACGAAACCTCGGCCGCTTCGGGGGCTAATGATGGGGTCACCTACTAGTGGTAGGGTCATTCGGATGCGTATAGCATGGAATCCACTCGGGTATGTTAGGTCACTCGGATTTCTTTCCTCCAGTCAGCCCGACATTGCCACTTGGACAAAGATGACATTAGGGCGACGTGGGAGCCTCAACGACCGAGGGACTTAACACCCTACATGAATTGCAGTCATAGCTACCGTTACGTGAAATTATGAAGTTAGGGTTGCCGTTTCTAGTAACTCTTGTAGTTATTTTCATTGAATACCCTTGAAACGGCTCGTTTATGAGCTGTGTCGCACTCTATATAAGCCTACCTTGAGCTCATGGGCAAGGGGTCAACACCCTGTTGTGATCACACACACCCCTAGAGAAAACACAAAGCCTCCGGACACGAGACGTAGGGTTTTTACCTTTCCGAGAGGGCAAACTCGCTAAATCCGAGTGATATAGTTGCGCTGTAGCCAGGCTTCGCCCCTCGTTTGTACCCCTAGTCCTTATTGTCAGGATCGTTGCCTCGACACCACCCGCGTGTATCACTATCCTGTTACCAAACCACCATCGCCAACAGCAACGACCGCAGAAGACGCGACAGAGGTTGCCAGCCATCGCCAAACCACAACCTATTTAACTAGCTATCATCGGAGACCAGATCAAGGACGGTCCTGATCTAGCACTAGCACACAATAGGCATCTGCTACCTCACCGGAGCACCCTCCAGCCGGCGCCAGAGCACCCTCGGGCTCATGTCGCCGTAGCTTGCAATCCGTTGAGGGGATCTAGCCAAACACCGCCGCCGATGCAGCTTGCTGGCACGACTGCTTGGCTCGCCGCCACATTCCCGCCTAGGTCATCGCAATTCACATGGCTTGCAACAAGGGTGGGAGGGAGAGTGAACCCCACCACCATCGACATCGACGGTGGCAAAGAGGAGATGATGTGGGGGTGGGGGGAGCGGGCTGGCGACGGGTAGGGTTTGCCTTGCCGCCCGCGGAAGTGGCTCGGGCGACACGTCTTTCTTTTGATGGGAAATGAACTCCGCGTTGTAACCTCGGGTGTGTCCCTTCTTGGGTCTGTACGTAACATTTTGTTTTCCTATCAATGCATTATGCATCACATCGAGACGCAAGCTTTTGCATTTCCTTGAGAAAGAAACGGCATATCATAATATACCCAGAAATCTTTTTGTTGCATCATGTTCACGCGGCGAGCTCAGCATTCAGCAAAAGCAGCCAGCTGCATCTCCGATCCTGCGTCTTCGCCGTGAAGGTCAAAAGGTTTATCCTTATTTTGGGCCAAAAAAGGTGGACAGCGAGAGGCATGCACCAAACCAAACCAAAATGAAGACGGTCAGCGAGGCCATCGATCATCCAGAGGGTGAGGCCTCCGGCCTGAGCAAAGCCAAACCAAAACCAGCACGTACGACCAGACCGTGCGTCGAGCGCACCCCACCCAAACCACAACGAGTCAATGCCACTCATGTAAACATCAATCCAGTCGTCCCGGTCTGATTTTGTATATAATATGGCAATGAGCGCAGCCTTTACAATCGATCCGGTGTGGTTTGTATGCCCGACGATCCGGTCTGATTTTGTATATAATATGACAATGAAAGCAGCCTTTACGATCGATCCGGTGTGGTTTGTATGCCTTTACGGTCGATCCGGTATGATTTTGTATATAATATGGCAATGAGAGCAGCCTTTGCGATCGATCCGGTGTGGTTTGTATGCCTTTACGGTCGATCCGGTATGATTTTGTATATAATATGGCAATGAGAGCAGCCTTTGCGATCAATCCGATGTGGTTTGTATGTCTTTACGGTCGATCCGGCCTGGTTGTATAATATGGCAATGAGTATAGCCTTTACGGTCGACCGGTTTGTATGCCTTTACGGTCGACCCGGTCTGGTTGTATAATATGGCAATGAGCACAGCCTCGGCCCGGTGTGGTTGTATAAGAGCATGGTTTATAGCTATATCATGTTATCATATCATCATAATCAATGTAATAGCCAACGTATATAGTAGTAGGCTTCTAGAAAATACTAGTACCTCCGTTCTGGTTTATTAGTTTTCCTTGTAGTTTGAGTTAAACTTTGATCTTTGATTTAACTACTAAAAAATAAATTATATACCCTAACAATAGTATCACCGAAAACCTCTTTCCAATATGAACCCAACAATATAAATTTTGTGTCATACTATAACTTATAATTTGTTATCAAATCTATGGTCAAAGTTGGGCCCAAAATACGATATTTGGAGGAGAGAGAAAAAAAACGGGTTGTAAACTTATAACCTGCATTCGTAAGGTGGCCTCAGAGGAGTTTGGAGTGTCCAGGGGAAGTAGAAGAGAAGCTAAAGATACCTGGTGGTGGAATGATGTTGTCCAGAAGGCAATCAAGGAGAAGAAAGATTGTTTCAGACGCCTATATCTGGATAGGAATGCAGACAACATAGAGAAGTACCAGATGGCAAAGAAGGCCGCAAAGCGAGCTGTGAGTGAAGCAAGGGGTCGGGCGTATGAGGACCTCTACCAAAGGTTAGACACGAAGGAAGGCGAAAGGGACATCTATAAGATGGCCAAGAGCCGAGAGAGGAAGACGAGGGATGTTGACCAAATCAAGTGCATCAAGGACGAAGCAGATCAACTCCTGGTGAAGAACGAGGAGATTAAGCATAGATGGCGGGAGTACTTTGACAAGTTGTTCAATGGGGAGAGTGAGAGCTCTACCATTGATCTGGATGACTCCTTTGATGATACTAGCAGGCGTTTTGTGAGGCGAATCCAGGAGTCGGAGGTCAAGGAGGCTTTAAAGAGGATGAAAGGAGGTAAGGCGATGGGCCCCGATTGTATCCCCATTGAGGTGTGGAGAGGCCTCGGGGACATAGCGATAGTATGGCTAACCAAACTTTTCAACCTCATTTTTCGGGCAAACAAGATGCCAGAAGAATGGAGACGGAGTATATTAGTACCAATCTTCAAGAACAAGGGGAATGTTCAGAGTTGTACTAATTACCGTGGAATTAAGCTGATGGGCCATACAATGAAGCTATGGGAGAGAGTCATTGAGCACCGTGTAAGAAGATTGACAAGCGTGACCAAAAATCAGTTTGGTTTCATGCCTGGGAGATCGACCATGGAAGCCATTTTCTTGGTACGACAACTTATGGAGAGATATAGGGAACAAAAGAAGGACCTGCATATGGTGTTCATTGACTTGGAGAAGGCCTATGATAAGATTCCGCGGAATGTTATGTGGTGGGCCTTGGAGAAACACAAAGTCCCAACAAAGTACATTACCCTCATCAAGGACATGTATGATAATGTTGTGACAAGTGTTCGAACAAGTGAGGGCGACACTAACGACTTCCCAATTAAGATAGGACTGCATCAAGGGTCAGCTTTGAGCCCTTACCTTTTTGCCTTGGTGATGGATGAGGTCACAAGGGATATACAAGGAGATATCCCATGGTGTATGCTCTTTGCGGACGATGTGGTGCTAGTCGATGAGAGCCGGACGGGGGTTAACAGGAAGTTGGAGTTGTGGAGGCAAACCTTGGAATCGAAAGGTTTTAGACTTAGTAGGACTAAAACCGAGTACATGAGGTGCGCTTTCAGTACTACTAGGAACGAGGAGGGGGAGGATGTTAGCCTTGATGGGCAAGTGGTGCCTCAGAAGGACACCTTTCGATATTTGGGGTCAATGTTGCAAAAGGATGGGGATATCGATGAAGATGTGAACCATCGAATTAAAGCCGGATGGATGAAGTGGCGCCAAGCTTCTGGCATTCTTTGTGACAAGAGGGTGCCACAAAAGCTAAAAGGCAAGTTCTATAGGACGGCAGTTCGACCCGCAATGTTGTATGGCGCTGAGTGTTGGCCGACTAAAAGGCGACATGTGCAACAGTTAGGTGTGGCGGAGATGCGCATGTTGAGATGGATGTGTGGTCACACAAGGAAGGACCGCATCCGGAATGATGATATACGGGATAAAGTTGGGGTAGCGCCAATTGAAGAGAAGCTTGTCCAACATCGTCTGAGATGGTTTGGGCATATTCAGCGCAGGCCTCCAGAAGCCCCAGTGCACAGTGGACGGCTTAAGCATGCTGATAATGTCAAAAGAGGCCGGGGTAGACCGAACTTGACATGGGAAGAGTCTGTAAAGAGAGATCTGAAGGACTGGAGCATCACCAAAGAACTAGCCATGGACAGGGGTGCGTGGAAGCTTGCTATCCATGTGCCAGAACCATGAGTTGGTCGCGGGATCTTATGGGTTTCACCTCTAGCCTACCCCAACTTGTTTGGGACTAAAGGCTTTGTTGTTGTTGTTGTTGTTGTAAACTTATAACCAGCTGTACGCATGAGCTTCAACATACTTTGTGAGACTGAGATGGGCCACATTGATAATATTATACTACTATGACTAACTATTGTACTTAGCAGACTATTAGATTGACACTAGCTGATGTGTCAAGTTGTCGTTGGCTATACTATTAACCCATGCTCTAATATGTCAATGTGCGCAGCTCCATTTTCAAAAGGAAACCTACCGCTCTTTATTTGTTGCACCCATACGAAACATACTGCACTTCATCCGGGATGGCTGACGATGCGGCGCTTAGCCTCGACGTCGAGGCCGGCGAGCTCGCCACCACGGTGAAGGGCCGCCGGTGGGTGGAGTGCCTGGTGTGCACCATCGGCCTAGCCACGGCCTGGATGTCAGTCGCCTTGGCCATCTACAAGGTGTCGGCCGGCATCTTCGTCGGCCACAGCTGCGCCTACTACGTCTTCGTGGACATACTCAAAGTGAAAAATTATTATATATACTATTACATGGTAGCATTTGAGACATAAGAGTAACTACAATTTTCAAATGTTCGTTTTGAAACTGGGACCTCGCGTGTAACAGGAAACCATAATTACCACAACGGCCAATATAGCTTTTCGATTAATTCGCATGCTTACCCTCTATTGATGTTCAATCAAAGCACGCTCATGGAGTTAAATGGACTGTAGTAGTGCAGCCCATTTCGGCATGTTAGTTATTTTTTTATTTTGAAATTATAAACAAAATATATAAGTTATAATGATAATAATAAACAAATGTTCGTGGAGCATGAATTTGTATAAAAAATAGTTTTTTAAAAGCGATCACATATTTAATAAAGTAAAATTTACAATTTTCAAATGTTCTTATAATTTCAATTTTTAATCTAATTTTCAAAATATTAATGTTTTAAAATAATATTCACTCGGTTCATTTCTAGGATGTTAGTTTTTTTCCTGTTTAATGCCGCCATTCCACACAAAAAAATATTCTTGACTTCTAAATCATATGTGAACACAAATAACTTAACTTTAAAATTTAAAATATAAAAATATTTACGTGTTCTTAAAAATCATTTAGTTAAAATTATTTTATGAATAAGAAACTTTATTTTTAATTTAAAAAGTGTTGATTTTATGATCTATAATTTTGGGGGCACAATAGGCTATTAATTGTTTTTTGACACACATTTTGGAAAAACATTTCTTTCAAAAAATATTGCACAGACAAATAAGCCTTATGAAAATCTTCCAACACTATAAATGCATTTCGTAAATGCATGAAAACTTTATATACTACATGAACACTATATTAACACATCAATATTTTGAAAAGTTTATTAATATTTCTATTAAATATATGAACACTTTTTAATATTATTTTTATTGAATATATGGACACTTTCTAAAGTGATACGTACATTTTTCTAATCATAAGTACTAATATGATTACATGAATATTTATTGTAACTATAATTTACATACTTTGTTATTTCTAAAGAAAATGAAAATAAAACTAACACATAAAAGTTGGGCCGCACTGCTGCAGCCCATTTAATCCCACAAGCATGACGTACAAGATATAAAAGGTTCCCGTTAAAAAATAATCAAGATATAAAGGATATCTATCCAATTGTGATGTTAAACCTTGTTGGGCAAGCTAGATAGCCTAATTACAGGTTATCGAACCCCAACTTTAACTTTTTTTCTTTATTTGCGTTGCGTCATGTTGGCATGACTAGTCAGCCATACAGGTGTATCTGAACGTGAAATGAACCGTATCTGAACAAAAATGCCAAGTATTGAAACCAATTTGATGTATTTTTAAGTTTAGGTATCAAAATGAACATTCATTACTAAGAAATAGCTTATAGGTAGAATATTAATAATATCGCTTGTTAAAGACAAAGCGTTACTATTAATTACCAGTAGCGTTGTGCTTAAGAAGCACTACTAGTAAAATTTAGCAGCCGCACTGGGTAGATTAAAGAGCGTTATACTACTAAGTGGACCAAATGGTACCCGAGGGTCAAGATAAACTAGCAGCGCTTGGGCCGTACCAAGCGCTACAACTATTACCGTAGTTGTAGTGTTGTGCCCCGCTCTACTGCTATTTTTCTACGTGTAAGCTGGTAGGCCCCAAGTAGCAGCACCGCTTGGTTACAACAAGCACTATTGCTAGTTAAACTAGCAGTAGCACTTTTATCTATCCAGCGCTACTGCTATGGTCACCAACCACATAATATTTGTTCCTTTTCCCCTTCTTCGCCCTTCCTTCTCCTCACCTCCTCTTCCACTTGCTTCTTCCTTTAATGCTTCCCCTCCTCCTTCTCTCTTCTTTGCCCCTGTCCATCACCTCTATTAATGCCCTCCCTTCTTCCTCTCTCTTATATAAAGCAAACGCTCCCGAGGACACTTGGGAGTTTCTGTCTAGTCATGTTCATCATGTTGAGTTGATTCGCGTTTGTTACTTTGAAATTTGATATGTGAGTTGACCGGTGCTAAGCTGTTGTTCTTACTTGAACAAGCAACCCACTTATGATTACCCCCTTTCGCAAGCATCTGCAACTAAGGAAAAAAATTAAGATAAATTTAACCATAGCATGAAACATGTGGATCCAAATTAGCCCCTTATGAAGCAACGCATAAACTGGTGTTTAAGCTTTTGTCACTCTCGCAACCCATCATCTACTTATTACTCTACAATGACTTTCCTTAGACCATAACACGATGAAATGTCGTGTAGTCGACGTTCACACAACACCACTAAGAGAAGCAACAACATACACATCATCAAAATATCAAACGAATACCAACTTCACATGATTACTTATAACAAAACTTCTCTCATGTCCTTAGAAACAATATTAACTACTCACACGTCATCAGCATGTTCAAAATTAGAGGTATGATAATGATGATCAAGGATCTAAACATAATATCTTACACCAAGTAATCCAACAAGCATCAACTACGAGATGTAATCAACACTACTAGTAACACACATATATCAATCTGAGGTTTTGAGACAGAGATTGAATACAAGAGATGAACTAGGGTTGGAGATGAAATGATGTTGGTGAAGATATTGATAAAGATTGGTCCTCCCACGAAGGAGGAACCATTGGTGATGATGATGGCTTCGATCTCCCCCTCTCGGAGAAGAATTCCCCCGGTAGAATCTCTGTGCCGGAGAGCAAAGGGCCTCTGCCCAGGTTCCCGCCTCGAGACGGCGGCACTTCGTCCTGAAGGTATGCTTATGATTTTTTTTTCTAGGTCAAACCACACCATATAGGAGAAGAGGGGGCTCGAGAGACCTGCTGGGCCCCCACGAGGCAACATGGTGCGACCGGGGGTGGTCACGCCCTGTTGTCTCGTGGCCAGCAGGTGGCCCCCATTTGGTATATTTTTTGCCCAATAATTCTTATATATTTCATAAAAAAATCTTTGTGAAATTTCAGGTCATTTGGAATCTAGTGAATTTTCTGCCATTTTCTTGGTTTTCCGGTTCAGAATTCCAGTTTCTAGTGATTTTTGTGTTTGTGATGTACCTTGCACATTCAGAGGAAAAAGACATAAGAGTTATACCATAATGAGGAATAATGGACAAGAATAACACAAAAATTAATAAGAATTCACGATGCATAATGGATGTATCATCTCACATCTGTTTTAATGAATATGCATGTTGGTATTGTATAGAAGTTATATCTATTTAAATACAACGAAAAAAAAACATTAACAGTGGCGCGGGGCAAGTTTTACTAGCACTAGCAACGCTTCTTTTAACAGTGGCACTTTCTCTATGCACGCACTGCAGTTAACTAATAGTGGCGTGAACCTGTCTACAAGTCCCTGCAGCATGATACGCCTGTACTGCTTGGCTTTGGAAGCACGTACGTGTACCCACATTGCTTGTAGTATGCACCGCCGCTTAAGCACGCGCCTGACAGTCACAGTGGCACTTACTAAACTGGAGCAATAACAAGATAAATTAGTGAGAATAGCAGCTTTATTAGGTAGGGCTAGCTAGGGCTGGCCTTGTGGGTGACTGGGACGAGCAGATGATGAAAATGCATACGCGGAGCATATGCATCTCCTAAAGCTGAGATTCCGCGGCGGTGGCACGCTCTTCTACATTTATTCCGTTCCGTTCCGTCCGTCCATGCAGAGAAGAAGAAAAAGATGACAGTACGTGTGTCAGAGCGAGGAGAATACAGTGTGCGTCCTTGGAGGCTTCTTTTGACTTGCTAGCTTGTGCTGCCACAGGAATAGAATCATCTCATTCTTCTTTTGTTCACAAGATTAGAATGTTATGAAAATAGGGACATCGTATGTAGTGGGATACCGAGAAGAAATTTATCTCAATTTTTATAGAGAAATATATATGACGTTTGATGAATAGGATAGGTATTTTAATGTTTTTTTAATGTGAAGGATTGATTTCTATCCTAGTACACAGGAATAGGAATCGATTACAGCAAACCAAAGAGCTCCAAAGGAATTTTCCGGCAAATCTTCTATCCTCTAGAATTCATGTGAAATCCAGTAAACCAAAGGAGGCAATAATTGTTCTTGCTATTGCTCGCCCTAAACCCTAAACCCTACTTGCACAAATTATTCAGGAAGAAACTGCTATAGAAAACCAGATTCGCTATTGCTCGTGCACCTAACAACAAATTACTGGAGAGAGTGTAGCGCAACAGAAAACTCGAACAACAAGGCCTCGCCGGGGAAGCCACGTCGTTGGTGGAGGCCAACGGCGGGTTGACTCCATGGATGTGAGCCTTTTTCGTATTGACTGTTCACCTATTAACCCAAGCGAGACGACGGCCCCGCGATGTCATTGGTGAGGGCTCAAACAAGATTAGCACATGAGTGAGGCTGCTTCCAATGTAAAGATGGTTAGATGTGGTGTTAAGAACATTAAAGAGCTTAGCAACTCAACTTTTCAATGCATGGGTGCCTAATTTGTTGTTGCTAAACTCATTATATTTAATGATTTAACACCTAAACTCTTCCATGCATTGATCATTTTTCTTTCATTTAAGTGATTTATCTAGGTTCTCGTGTATGGCATTGGTTTTTCTTGGGGTCATCAAAATGCTCTCTTTCCTTCTTAATTGTTATGCCATGTCATTTTTTTGTTTATGTGGCATGCTTAGCATCCGTCCATCATGAAGCACTGGGAAGGGCCGGAGAGGGAGAGAAACTACCGCGGTTGGCTTAAGGTCCCGTTTGTTTCAATTTCAGTCGGCTTATAACCATCCGTGGACTTGCTTCACTCGCAAAGCTGTTTACAGCTATTGAAGTACACTCAAATGTACTTCAGACAGTTGTACTAGAAATGACCCGAATCCAGAATCAACTTCAGTGACAAAGCTGATTCTAGATAACTATTTGTTTTAACTTGTGACTTTTCTTTCTATGAGAATTTGCTTTTCTCTTAAAAAAGAGGATTGCCCCGGCCTCTGCATAGCAACAATGCGATGCAGCCACCGTTTCGAAAGAAGAAAAAAAGACTTTGGTTGACACTGGTTCTTGCCTGACTGACGCGGCCGCAGAGAGACGACGGTTCAGAGAGTGGAGTTAATGCAGTCCATGGCCGTGTGTGTACGTGGTACTATAGTAGCTGGTGGTAGGGCTCCTCGCCGGCTCGTCCAACCGTGGCTGACTGGCTGGCTGGCTGGCTGGCTGACGAGGGGGTCTGGCTGGCTAGCTGGCTGGCCGGCTGTAGCACGACGGCGACGGTGTGGGCCGGCCGTTTCGGTGGCTGTTGGCCGTCCAGATCGGACCGTCAGACCCAGAGAGCGTCATTAACACTACAACCTGAGCAGAGCAGAGCTGGCCAGGCAGCAGCAGCCATTATTTGGCTATACGTACGTACTCCTGAGTCAAATATACCCTACACCGCAAAAAAATAAAGGAAAATAAATTAAGAACAGCGTATAGTAGTGCGTATATTGTATTGTAGTATTGTATACTATACGTACTCCAGCATATAGGTACGTGTTGACCATGCATGCAGCTGCAGATATGGCGCGCTGACATGGGCACCGTTTCTACGGTTTCGAGAAAGGAAGGAATAATGGCGGCGTCCGCTGATTGCCGGCGTGTCTCCATCCATTCCCATCGCAGCGGCCAGGGAGAGATGTATGGCGTACAGCTGCACGCCGTCTATAAATACCGCCAGCCTACCGCCGGCCCGGCCCATCCCTCTCCTCCCTTCCACACCACAAACCGCGCCATCGATCGCAGGGCGCCACACAGGTGCGAGGCCGGCCACCACACACACACCTTCTCCACGGCGCCAGGGACAATGGAGCGTCGCCGGAGCCGCCCGCCGTCGGTGGCCGCCGTCGGAGCCCTCCTCTGTAAGCAGCCAATCGATCGAGCTTGTAGCTATAAAGAGGCCGTATATTTATTGATCTCCCAGCTAACCACGCTGGCTCACTTCAATTCTGCGTCGCCCTCTGCCGTCCACTCATTGATAGCCCTCTGTCTGTGTCTCTCTGATGAACTTCTTTAAGGCATGGCGATGGTGCTGGTGGTGGCCGGGGCTCTGCCGCCCGCTGCCTCGGCGGACGGCTGCCCCGCCGGCGGCGAGCGGGCGAGCAAGCAGCAGGGGAGGAGCGGCCGTCATCATCGGGAGAAGAAAGAGCAGCTGTGGGTGTTCGGCGACTCGTACGCGGACACGGGCAACCTGGGGAACCTGGGGCGGGAGCTCACCCACGCCTGGTACGACCCCTACGGCAACACCTTCCCGCGCCGCCCCGCCGGCCGCTTCTCCGACGGCCGCGTCCTCACCGACTTCGTCGGTAAGTCCTTCGGTACTCTTCACTGTTAGTTACTAGTAGTAGTTGGTGGCAGTAATCGCTGGCCTCGCCGGAGAAGAGGACGTAGCTGTGTGGTGCAGTGGTAGGAGTAAATACTACATGTTGTATGCAGTTGGGCGTTGGGTCCAAATCAAAGTTCAACAGATAGATACACACATAGGAGGAATTGATGCTGTCGATGGAATTCGCTCGGGCATTGATTGGTCGATAGATACACACATAGCTGCCGGCCGGTGGTGTTCAATTCGTTGGGCGGACAATACTCCCTCCGTTTTTATTTACGCCGCCGCGTGTTAGCGTTCATCGAAATCCAACTTTATAAAGTTTGATCGTGTTTACCGAACAATCTAGACTTTCACATTAACAAATATATATAGTACTACCTTCGTCACAGTTTAGAAGGCATGCACGTATAAGATCGTCAATTTAATTTATATAAAATATATTATGGAAATATATTAAGTTGGTCAAATTAACGATCTAGGTACACGTGCATGTCTTTTAAACTGTGACAAAGGTAGTATGGAAATATATTAAATGATGATTTTAATGATATTTATTCGGTATCATGAATGTTAATATTTTTTTATGATCGTAACCCAAGTTTAGAAAATCCGACTCGAGACAAAGCTAAAATGACGGCCGGACGGACGGCCGGTAACTAATCCTCTTGCGTTATTCCTTCTTCTTTTCACTTTGGCATGTCAGTCTTGAGTCTGTCACAGTTGGTGCAACGTAGTCACCCATTCTGGCCATGCCCACGCGTTGCACGTCGCCGGCAAAATGGCCGGCCGGGCCGTGTCACATGCCGCCGTTCCTTTCTTCATGCATGCATCTGCACGGTGTACCCATGCAACTAACTTCATCAGTGTGCATGCGCACGCACATGCATATGCGCGCTCAAACTCGTGCATGCGTGTAGCCTTTCAACGACTACGCTTGTCTAGTCACCCTCGGCCTCTCTTGGCTTCACCCATTTTCTTTTAACATGCATTTTTATTAGTTTAAAATGGACCATCGAGAAGATACAAACACAAAACACATATTCAGTCTCTGCCACAGTTATGATGCACACAAACACACACATAAAAAAGGTCATGCCAACAAATAACAAAGTCATCGTCGTCATAAAAGGAAAAATAACAAATTCATTGAAACTATGCCTAGGCTGATACAAAACAAAGAGAAAGAGAAAAAAGAAGCAACGATAATCCACGAGCAGGTGTTAGAGCCCATGAAGACGATACAAACGCACGTGGACACGGCCACACGGACTAAACACAACACTACGCAAGTGGCCAAGCCTTCAAAGACCGTCGACGAGGGTTTTTCCTCGTCGACGTTGGAGTGACATCAGTCGTAACTAGACCGACGACAAGAGACGGTACCATCAAAATCTCATGGAGGCGCTCCGCTCCGGTGACCCCCTGCCTTCGGTGCAAGCGTTTGTCCACGGTAAGTCTTGACATGATCATTGGTCCCGGACAACACACCATGAGCCTACACTGCACCGCCGTGGCTCCAACAAGCGGCCAAAATCCTGGCTTTACCCATGACATGCATACATATTAAGTTGGCATATATATATATATTTCCTTCCCTCTTCTCCTGCGTGGTATCCAATCAAAATGGTAAGCGTGCATACATGCCATGCCACATCCATGGATTCCACTGCCACTCCGGTCAGATCAGACGTGCCACACGGCTTGTCTGAGGCGCCGGCAGGAGCTTTCAGAATCTAACCGACGTTTTTGTTGCAAACCAGCTGAGAGCTGACCCGTACATACATAGGCTTTTTGCTAGGGTGGTGGTGCATCACACTCACTCAGCTACACTCCTATCAACTGATAATTACACCTCATCATATAATATATCATGGTGGGTCATACTAGCTACTCCTGCAATTACTTATAAGAATGGGATGCATAATTATCCTACGTGCTAATTAGCTGCTCCTAAATATGTCTTATACTTGACTACGTGTGGAGGTTGCGTCAGTTAATCGAGGGAGTGCTAAAATTTGCATATGCCGCCATGTGCACATCTTTCTCGTGCAGTGACTACGTGTGGACTACGTGCCACCATGTGCGCCATGCACGTTGCTTGATTTTTATTAACAAAAAGGTGGCAAGAACTAGTCAGCCAGAGAATCTGAATCTGTAACCACTACTGCCGCAGTTAGTACTTCCATTCCATGTCGGTGCAACAAGATATTCCCAGCCCCGACCTAATCCCTGACACCTTCCCTTTTCCAGCACAAAAGCTAGATTAATCATCAGCTTACGCTCACTAATCAGCCAGTCAGCACAGAGCTTACGATCACTAATTAAGCTAGATTAATTAAGTGCCGCCGGGTAAGTTTCTACACGTTGCGCACTGACTTGCTGTCATCTACGTGTGCGTGCAGCCTCGGCGCTGGGGATGCGGACGCCGGTGGCGTACAAGGCGCGGCGGCGGGCGTCGCGGCAGGCGCTCGCCCGCGGCATGAACTTCGCCGTCGGCGGCGCCGGCGTGCTCGACACCGGCAACTTCCAGCGCAACATCAGCGCCCAGATCGACCTCTTCCAGGCCATGCACCGCCGCGGTGCCGGCGGCAAGCGGACCGCGCTCGTCGTCGTCTCCGGCAACGACTACGCCTACGCCGCCGACAAGGACAACAACGGCACCAGCGTACGTCCTCACCGTGCAACAACCCAGGTTGCTGCTGCTGCTCTGATTTACTGACGGATGTGTGGTGCTGTCCGAGTGCAGGCGGCGATCGCGTACATCCCGACGGTGGTGCGGGAGCTCCGGGAGCAGCTCCGGCGGCTGCGCGACGAGGCGGGGATGAGGAGGGTGGTGGTGACCAACCTGCACCCCATGGGGTGCACGCCGGTATTCACCCGCCCGCTCAACTACACCGGCTGCGACCCGCTGGCCAACGCCGGCGCCGCCCAGCACAACGCCGCGCTCCGGTCGGTCCTCGGCGCCCTCGACCCCAACAACCGCACCTTCCTCCTCCTCGACGTCCACACCCCCTTCGCCGCCTTCCTCCTCGACGACGACGACAACGGCAATGACAAGAGCAAGAGCGGCGGCAGGTTCGCGAGCACGCTGCGGCCGTGCTGCGAGAGCTTCCGGCCCGAAGGCTACTGCGGCGAGGAGGACGAGAACGGCACGCGGCAGTACACCCTCTGCGACGACCCCGGCCGCTTCTTCTACTGGGACGACGTGCACCCGACGCAGGCCGCCTGGGCCGCCGTCGCCCGCACCTTCAAGGCCGCCGTCAAGAGCTTCCTCTCCACCTGACAAGAGACATGGCCATGGTTTTGCATTTGTGATAGGCAGAATCTACTATCACTAGTTACCAGCAGAAAGCAGTACTAACCAACACTATTGTTCTCCGCTGTTTCTGCTTCACCTGAAACAAGCAGCTTCCAAAAAAACAAGCAGCAAATTCCAAAGGCCCAGTGCAAAACCAGTTTCATTTACACTCCACTTGAATCAACAACCGAAATATTGCCTTACCTTCTACGAGTAAAACGATCGATGCACGTGCAACGGAGCCAACCATCGAATTCTCACGAACGGGCGAGAAGAGAATACACCATCCCGCTTCGGAAAAAGAAGGCAAAAAAAAAAAAGAAACGGCATTGCGCCTATGAACCCAAAAGTTCCTCAAGACCTTCTACAGATAAAACTGTTACAGAATCATCAGGCGACCTCTCGCTTTCTTTCTACTGTTGTTACACCCGCGATTACAGCGAACAGGTTAAAGTCGTTCCGCCGAGGTCACGCCTTGACGAACAGGCGGGGGACACTAGGAACTACAAGCAGAATAAAACAACCGCGGGCAAGTTCTCAAAATAGACACTGTGGTGTATGCACTTCTCTCTATGCTTACCAAGGGGTCAATAAATCGCCAGCAAACCGGACCGGAAGGGTTTCTTTGCTACGCGGCGGCGTCCTTGGTTTCTGTCACGGGAGGTGTCACGTCCATTTTATCGACCTTGGCATCTGCTGCTGGAGGTGTGACGTCCATTTTATCGACCTTGGCATCTGCTGCTGGAGGTGTGACCTCCATTTTATCGACCTTGGCATCTGCTGCTGGAGGTGTGACATCCATTTTGTCGACGTTTTCCTCGGCGCCTTCGTACTCCGACAGCAGGTCCATGAACTCGTTGAGCAGCCGCTGGACTTTGCGGTTGGTCGCCATCGAAGGAAGTATGTCTTCCCTGAGAAGTTTATGTTTCTTCATTCCCTGCAAAAGTTGCCACAAGTAAGTTATAGATTGAAGAGCACTGACACCGAGTTGAAATCCACAAGTACATCCATTCCTATGACAAGTATTTCCGGACGGAGGGAGTACAAATTACTTTTCATGCCAAAAATTCAAGGTTTCTACGCCCTTCAGTTTATCTAGAAATTCAGTATAATCGCAAGGTTCAAATAATCTGTCTTCTGTAAGGCTAGTGTCTGTAACTGGATGAACTATATCAATTAATAGAAACTATCGGTCTACGGAATAACTAAACATAGATAGGTATCCCATGGAATCTAACAGAGGAAGAGCCTTACAAGAACATCAGGATCCCATGATGGATTATTTGCATCAGTAGACACAGCACCAACCATGCCCATAGGAGGGCCAAGAAAGCTCTCACAGACTTCACGTAAGCGGGATTCATCTGCCTCTCTGCAGGCACAGCAAGTATTTCAGCAAAGGATGATGCTACTCCAAGAAGACATTCTCTCAACCAAATTGAAAAGATAAAGTTCACGCTTACAGAAAATGCTAAAAGTCAAGAGAGCAGAATCTGTACAGATGCGCTGAATGAAATATAATGAGCTAACCTTGCCAAAAACCTTATGTAGGATAGGAGGCATTGGCGATATTCCTGTGAAGACTTCAAAGCCAACGAAGCTGCTAGCTGGGTCTCAAGATGGGCCCGTGTCTGCACCCCATCATCTGTAACCCTGAGGTGGAAGCAGTCATACGGGTACATTCAGAGTAAACTCAGATTGTCATAGACACTAGTTTCAAGCATCTATAAGATTAAATAAACCAAAGGAGCTTGCATACCTGCTCCAAATGGGCTTTCTAGCCATGAACTTTCCTATATCAATCTGCAACTTTCCTAGCTCTCCACCTTGAGTAGAACTAAACGAGCTAGAAAAATTTGATGCTGGAAAACAATCATCTGCAATCCTTAGCCAGCACTTCATGCTCATGTCGTAGAGGAAAGCATGACGGGTGGCAAGGACAACCAAGGGCGAACCACATCTTGAGAACTTAGCAGATATAACCTTTACTGTACCTGTCACGCAACAAAGAAAGTTTAACTTCAAGAAACAACATGCATCATCAGACACTAATCGAGATGCAGCAAGGTGAACTGAGGACTGGATGTAAATATTTTACCAGCATCTTTTGTTGATGCCTCATCTGGAGAGGTAACCAAAGAAGCCAAAGAATCTTGCAAGATGCAGGTCCTGTTATTGAGATCCCATATGTACATTAAGCCTCTCCTTGTTACAAGTAACAATTTCCAGCAGTCATCGCAATCTATAAAAACAGCTGAGGAGCCCATCATCATCGCTGGCATTGCTCGCATCCCACATTTTGTGTAAACCTAATCAAACCAGAACACAATTAATTGAGTAGTTTAGGGCTAACATTTTTCAAAAAACTGAAAGCACACAAACTAAATGAAACAAAAAAAGTACATCAGATATTCTACTAGGGGTTATTTTTACCTGCAGGCAGCCATCTTCACAGCCAACTGCCCAGAAGTTTGCATTACCGGCCAAGACAGTAACTTTTCCGGAGATGCGATCTGACCAAAGAGTTTCTGTTCCTTTTGTACATCTAATCTCGGTTTCTTTTGTTGAAAAGGAACCACCCAGTCCGATCATATCACCTGCAGAACGTTCTACTGGCTTGGCTTCAAGGCAGACTGGCAAAGAATCATCATTGTCCTTCTTATTGAATACAAAAATAGAGAGCTCAGAGGAGGAGGCCAGCGAGCCTGGAACTACAGAACCAGTGTGTTCAACACTCAACCTTCCATCCTTGCCAGTACCAGCTGATGTTTTTTGAATAACAAGACTCTCGCTAATGTTAGCTCTTGCTGTGATGCCAGAGCGTTCCCTAACTCCACAATTGTTACAGTTACCAGTACCGTAGGATGATCTTATTCCATTCTCTCCAGGGCGCATTCGCTGATCTAGGGATGAAAAATCAACAACTTGATTCTGAGGACGGTTGGACAGGTTTTCCTGGTTAGAAGGAAATCCCACTGCCTCTGGAATTATTCTTTTCCGACCATCAGGACGCCGGTATTCCCTTTGTTTTACTGGACTAGATACCCGGTTAACTTTAGAGGTGTCCTCAGTCGCTTGACCTGCTGTTTTCTTTTCGCCTTCAGGTAGAGTTTCAGGAGCTTTCTGACTCTCCACAACAGGAGGTGGTTTAGGTACATCTGTAGGAACTTTTGGGGGCGCTTGATATTGTTGGACGATAGGTGTCGCCTTCTTGGCAGCCAATTGCTTCACTGATGCTTCTTCTAGCAGCAACTGTGCAGGGCTTTCAGCTAGATTTGATTGCCTCCCTCTGACATCACCATATCTACTCCTCTTTAATTCGTCCAGTTCAGAATCACTTAGCCTGTATCCGAGCTCCTTTGCTTCAAAGTGAAAGGTCGCAACTGATCCATCCAGAGAGCAGGCGAAAAGTGAATAACCATCAGGGCTCCTGTCAGGGAGAAAGAACGGTTCTACCGTTAGCCGCACATGGCAACATTTTCTGTTACAAATAAGGTCAAAGTGTCTTACCAAGATAAATCAACCACGCTTTGAGTGAAGAAATGCTTAGCAACAAACAATGGCCGGGCACCTGCTGTTGTCCAAACAGTGATAGTCCGGTCTTGACTTCCAATAGCAATAACATTATACGGTTGATATTCTTTTGCTGATGTTTTTGATGCTCCATTGGCCCATCCAGCTGGTGCCGCCTTTGCGTCTTGACCAGTAGCTAAATGCTTACGGAACATCGAGTGATTAAACTTCACCACCACCACAGGCGCGTTATGTCCCAGAAAGTCAAAAGTTGCAGTCCACTCGCCCCGTTCAAGCACAGGGGCCGAGTGCCTAGGTTTCTGGAAACCATGAGTTGTTGTTATGAAGTGGCCACAGGGTGACCAAGCAAGCCGCCTAAAAAATGTCGAACCAAGCTGCGGAACACAGAAAAGTAATATTTTTCAGTAAGAAAGACTTCTCTGCAAAGAAAAGACATGTCAGACACAGAAACAGTTAATTGATAACAAGATGGCGTGAAACATAACATACAGATTTTGACCAATGGCCTTCGGTCTTGTGAGCAAGACTCCAGTCACTCGTACGCCATATGATAACAGTCTTGTCGTCTGACTGGCTTGCAATAAAAGATCCAATAGGATCCCAAGTAACTCCTTTAACTAAGCTGGAATGCCCCCGCAAGACGGCGGTGCATATACCGTTTGTCATGCTCCAAATGTGAACAGTATTGTCCAAGCTGCCGCTAGCCAATGTCGAGTCATCAGGGGACCAATTTAGATCGACCTACTTTCAGCATAAGAAACAGATACATGATTAATACAAATGACTAAGGATCGCAGGTAACAATTCAAGTTCTGATCATATTTCCAAAAATCGGAAAGAAAGACAGCCAGATAGAAACTTTGGAAGATAATTACCACGTCTGCAGTATGCCCCCTTAAGGTCATAATGACCTTCCAATTTTCTATATCTGCAGGCTCTCCACTTCCAAACTCAGATGTACCGGAACCAGCTTTCCTTTCATGAATTAGGATAGCTTGATCGTCTGATCCAGAAGCAAGATAGCGTCCATGCTTGGCCCATCTCACACAGTTTACTGAACCAAAATGATCACGCATTGTAGCCAGCAATCTTTGGTTGGAATCATCATTTTGGCCGTCTTTGCTCACGGATTTCATGTTCCATATGCGAACCTATTTTTAAATATCGCAAACAGATGGATATTAGCAAAGGGCATGTTACTTAACAATTCCGATAAAATAGAAAGAAAGAAATGTACAAGACTTGATGCAAAATTCTTCCAGTATGACATGACAACAAGTTAACAACATCCACACTGCAGAATACAGCCAATATACCAGCATCGTCAAACAAAATTCCTACCAATAAATTTTACTAATAATTGGCTATTTCAGAAAATAAATCATGAACCATAACTCCTATTAATTACTTCCCATTAATAAGAAAAATGGCTCAATGACCATCATTTAAACACGGCAGGCTTTAGCCCCACATTTTTTCGAGATTGGCCAAAGAGTGCCACTGAATAACAACAAGTTCCTAACACTACTAAGAAAAACTAACTTCAGTCAAGGACAACAACTAAGAAGCAGCACCAATTGAGACAGACAACCACACAGATCTCCGTAAGCTGGAAACGACAACACTGAACCTCACAAGCTTATGCAGAAACCGACATATAAAACGAGCAAAGGTATCGCTACAACACTGAATCTCACACGCTTATGCACGAAACAACATACAGAATGAGAAAAAAAATAGGCGCTACGACACACTGATTTGTACTATTTCCATCTACACTTGACCTCGACAACAAAATTCATGGCTGGAAAGAACTGAGCCTGGCACTACTCCCCTAAGCCGGATAAACGACAACACTGAACCTCACAAGCTAATGCAGAGACCAGCGTATAAAATGAGCAATGGCTATCACCACATCACACTGATGTGCAATATTCCTATCTACACTGAACCTCAACGCCGATCCGCCGCTGGAAAGAGCTGAGCTTGGCCAAGCCAAGCCGAATTCCCGGTCTACAGAGCTCAAATCACACTAGAAAAAAACTGCAGGAGAAAAAAAAATCAACCTTCTGGTCGCCACCTCCCGTGGCGAAGCGGAGGCCGCTGGGCTGGATGTCGATGGAGAAGATCTGCAGGCCGTCATGGCGAACCCAGCTGGGCTTCTCCGTCAGCATCTCCGCGTGCCCTCTCCCTGCCGCCGCCGCCCCCCTTCTTCGTCAAGCCGAGGCGCCCATGACCAAAACCCTAGAAACCGAAAACCCTAGCTCCGGGACGGCCCCTCGGGCGGGGACGGGAGGCTCCGGGGCTCCGGGATGCCGGAGGCGGGGGGCGGGGGGGATTTACGGGGTGAGGCGGCCGGGCTCGGAAACTGCGGCGAGGCGGAGGGCGCCGCGGCGGCGGCGGCGCGAGGAACACGGCGGCGAGGGAGGTGGGGACGAACGGGAGCGTTCGTGAGGAGGGCAAAAAAATTGAATCGAATCCAAGAATTGAATGAAAAATTACAAATTTAGAAACTTGGCCAACTGCTGCTTTGAGATTCGTGCTGATTCGTTTGTGTCCTTCGCAAGCATCCGATGTGTTGTGTTGGTAGGTGCATTGTGGAGGTTTGTGTGAGGTGTGTTGTGCAATGTGACTTGGAAGCTTCTAGAGGCCACTGCCAATTTGACATAGAGGCATTGGTTTGGTATATACCAATATTTGGACAAGGCTTGCCAAAAAAAAAAAACTTTTTGTAAGATTGGCAAGATAACTTCATAACCGATTAGTTAAATGCATGTACGTTGCGACGGGATGAAACGATATTTAAAACATGATGGCATGCCAAGCGGTAGAACAGGACAGTTTTGAAAAGAATAGCTACAAAAGTGGATCTCGCATACTATTAGGAAAAATAAGGTTGAAAAAAATCTATACTTCTCATTATCTGCAAGCCTAATTAACAGCATTTTAAATTAATTAACTGCATCAATGAATCGATTTTTAAAATTGTTTTTGCATGAAAAAATCCATGTTAAAATGATTTAATTAATTTCACGCTTAATTAACGATTTGAATAATTAATTATATTAATGGATGTGTGCGAACCACGACATATGCGTCAATTTTCAAAATTGATTTCGCATACAAAAATGCATGTTTAAATGATCAAAATAATTGCAGACGTAATTAATTGTTTGGCTGATTATTTACATTAATGGAGGTGTGCGAACAACGAGAACATACGTGACGATTTTCAAATTTGATTTTGCATAAAAAATCCATGTTTAAATGATCTAATTAATTGAACACAAAATTATTATTTTTGGCTAATTATTTGCATTAATGGATGTGTGCCAACAAAACAACGTGCACGTTTATTAAAGATGAGTTAGTAGCGTCGTCTCCACCTCATGTTCGGTTTTTTCCTCCCACGCCCTCCCTCCATTTTGGTTATATTTTAGTTTTCTGTTAATCTCAATAGATGACACACAAAAATTCAACCTAAATAGAGTAATTTAAATAATGAAAACAAAATTAGTACTCCCGCCTATAGCTAAAACCATGTTATGCATTAACTCAATGAAATCAAATAAAGTCTATTCTTATCAAAAGCTCAACTCAATCAAAATATATATTTATGCTCCCTTACCTATAGCCAAATCAAATCTTACTGAAACCTCAATTAGTAAAAACTTTCCTTGCCTTCCTTTATCTGTACTTAAATCAAATTAAATCTTCTAAAAATATAGAATATGGTGTGTAAGGCATATGTCAGTCATGATTGATCTTGAACCACTGCAATATTTATGTCCTTGTTTCAACGCACGGAAAACAACATGTAGACACTAATTAGTGGCCACTATTTGGCACAATGCCAAACATTGGCGTGTCAACTTTTGGTACCAAACCAATCGTGCTCGTTAAAAATTGAAAATTTTCCACACGATGTGATCATCGATAGCAATGTCTTTTCGATGAAGCATAGCAAGATTAGTCGCAAACGTGAATTGTGTATCACCATGCAGATAGTAAAGGTAGTTATCTTTGCGCACAAGTGGTGATACCGGCTACCAAACAATTGTTGGTGCAAATAAAACATGTTTCGCGTTTGCCTTGCTTTTTGTCGCGGTAGTAAATAGATTGGTTCGAACTTGCCCTATTTTGGCATATTTATGAAAGTGGCATTTTATATGGCAAGATTCGTTCCTTTGCCCTCCCAACCTCGCCCCCGCCCTCCATGTCTCATTCATTTCCCGTCCTACTTCCTCCTCCAATCCTTTCTCTCCAAGATTTGGTGGCCTTGCTGGGGGGAGAGTGAGAGATGCTAGTTCTTATTGGTCCCTGGTGGTGGTCGCGTCTCTGTACAAATTAAATAGACAAGGTCATGGTAGAAGGCGTCAAGACCGAAGAGGCCACAACAAAGGATGGAGAGGCAGAGAAGCTCGAGGGGGACACACTACTTGAGCACCATGAAGAGGTGGAACGCTGTGATGTTGCCAAGGAACTGCACCTTGCTGAGAGAAACTAGTCGCTACTTTTTGCTTCTTCGGAATCCAATAGTCAATCGCTTTAGAAAAAACAGTCGCTCCAGGTTGGTTCAGAAAAAAAACGATTTTTGAGAAATTTAAAATCTTTGTGGATTAGAACAAATATTGCCGGTGAACCTAAAAAGTGTTCGCAAAATTTAAAAAATGTTCGTGAGTTACAAAATATTCATGACTTGAAATAATGATGAATATTCCCGAGGGTTTTTAGTCATGAATTTTAAAAACTTCTACAACTTTTTTTAATAAAATATTAATGTAAAAGTTATAAATAAATTTAGAAAAAATTTGTATTAAGTTGAAATAGTCATACTTTTTAAAATGTTTAAATTTTAGAAGTGATCATGAATGTTAATTTTTTTCAAATAATTTTTTTTCAAAAAACACAATTTAGAGTTTTTAGATAATTTCTAAGAAAAATTGTGAATCAAATACTAAAAACAAAAAAGAGGGTATTTCGGATAGAAAACAAAACTTAAAAAGAAAGGGAAACGTGAAATAAAATAGAAATGTAGGATTAAAAAGGAAAAAAAACAGTGTAACGCAACAAAAAAGCGAATATGAAAATAGTAAAGAAACCAGAGAAAAAACAGTTAGAAAAAAGCATACCCACGGAGAACCGCAAACCAACCCGAAGAAAATTCTATGCACCGTATGCACGTGTGCACATTTAAAGGTTGTGCTTTTCTCCGACTCTCTATACTGGTGATGATGGATTGCAAGTTTGTAATGTGTAGAGTGATGCTCTAACTAATGCTTCTTCAACAATTTCTAGATGTCATTTCAAGCCTGGTATGCCGAAGCCATTCACATGTCTCTTTTCTTTATTGATTTTCAATCTCAGATAGATGGCGTACGATCGAAGAAAGAAGAAGGCTAGCATGATCTTCAATTTTATTTTATTGTTTACTTGTCGTTTTATATCCACTTGTCTGTCTGTTATACTGATTTTTTCCTTGATCATTATCAGATCGAAGATGCACATTAATATGCAAGTAAAGTTCCTCCGTCGACATGGAACAATGTCCTTTGACTCCTCACATCCTAATAATCAGCATGTGCACACTCCAAGACTTCATCTTAGTACGGTGAAAAGTACCAAGGAATTTCAACGTATTCGTAGGAACCTTGTATTCTACTAGTTTTATAGACCCGACCATGAGCAAGTAATTTCATCATAATTATACTCATAGTCCCTGGTAATTTAATTTCCAATTACAATGCAATCAATACTCAACCAATAATACCCGATGAACAAAGAAGGAGGTTACAGAACACAAGGAAGGCACACTAGCGCTAGCATTTCATTTGATTTCCTCCGTTCATCCTCAGTACGCAGAAGCAGATCAATGCAACTGGAAATCACTTGAGGACGTACTTCATGACACCAGGGATGTGGACCTTGAAGAAGTAGTCGTCCCAGTCAAGGGTCTTGGGGTCAAAGTTGAATAGCCCGCCGGCACCGACATTAGCATGGTCGCCGTCGGCCATGGCGAGCCTGAGCTTGTTGAGGTTGACATCGTCGAAGCAACCCTTGAAGAGCGAGAAGGGCCCGTACAGGTCCACCAGCTGCATCACAAACCTACACAATGCATGTTCTTAAGCCAATGATTTAACATCACTACGATACAACCGCAAAAGAGTTTAAACCATACCTGTACTTGCGGGCGAGGTCATGGTAGAGGGCGGCGAGGCCGAAGAGGCCGCAACAAAGGATGGAGAGCAGGCGGAGGAGCTCGAGGGGGACACGGTACTTGAGCACCATGAAGAGGTGGAACGCCGGGATGCTACCAAGGAACCGCACCTTGTGAGTGTGCACGGTGTGGCCATCAGGCCCCACCCGCGGGTGCTCCTGGAAGTATCGCATCCCCGTCCGGTACAACACCGCGTACGGAGCAGGGTGCCGCAGCGACGAGCTCACGTGGTACACCGTCGGTGCTGTCGGCACCGAGTGAGGGTGCTGCAGAGGCGGAGGCGAATTCTTCTCCAGCTCTGGCGATCGTGAGGAGGCGTGCGCCACCGTGGCCGCCATCATCGCGTTCACCACCATGTCGCCGGGCATCTGCACACACCATGGTTGCACATTTGGGTTAGAAGTGTAATAACCCCTTATCAGCATATGTAATCTTGCTGTAACAGGCAAGATTCAGATAGTAACTGCAGGCAGCCAAGTACAGCTAGGTTGGTTGATGCACTGCAGCAGCCACTTGGCCTTGTTGGCACAGACGCTTCAGATGCAACTTACTGCAGCATGGTCACACACTGTACTCGTATACTTATTACTCATTACTGTAGCACGTTCTCAAGAAGACGGTAGCACTACTACTAGCACTGCATTTCCCGAATGAACTAGGTGATGAATGAGTGAAGCAATTACCACGTCCATGGTGAGGTCGAGGTCGGCGAGGAAGCACGACAGGCTCTGCTTCGCGTACCCGATCAGGATCGCGTCGATCGTCCTGCGGTTTTCCTTTCAGTGTCAGAATTTGAATTTGAAACTTTGAATTTGAATTTGTCCATAGAGAGTTTGAACCGACCTGGTGCCTTCGATCCATCCGGGCAATGGGTCGTTTTGGACGCTGGTGATGATGCTGGGCCGGACGATGACCACGGGCACGTCGCCCCCGCGCATCATCTGGGCCAGCATCATCTCCCCCATGGACTTGGTGAACACGTACGTGTTGGGCCACCCAAAGTGCCGGGCCCTGCACACACAATCACATAAAATTTTGAATTTCAGTTCCAAGTTTCACAAAAAAAATCTCTGATTTTTGAATTTGAATTACATGGGGGAGAAACTATCAGAATATGATTGCTAACCTGGTGAGGCCGAGGTCCTTCATGGCCTTCCTCTGGGCTTTGGGGTCCATGTCGTCGTCGGCCTCCATCTGCTTCCTGAGGTCCCTGACGAGCCTCAGCTCGGCGTCGATGTCGAGGCGGGTGCCATCCTCCCGCAGCGTCTCGCCGTCCCCGAACGGCCTCTCCGGCACCAGCCCCTGCTTCTCGCCGGCGACGTAGGCGGTGGAGACGTGCATGAGCACCTCGAGGTTGGGGCATCTCCGGGCGAAGTCGCACATGTGCCTCACCCCCACCACGTTCACGTCCAGGGCCACGTCGTACCTGAGCGCGCGCGTACATTTCAGAGGCCATTAATGAACTCGCAAAAGACGCAGGCAAGCACGTTCTCCCCGCCCAATTTTTCTCCGGCGAAGATGGGCGGTCGGCGGCGCGGTAAGTACCTTTCGTAGAAGTTGGTGGTGGCGGCGCCGTTGACGATGACATTGAGCTCGTCGGCGAGCCCGAGCTCCCGCAGCGTGGCGGCATCGACGCCGAAGCCCTCGCGCATGACGTCGCCGGCCAGCGCCACCACCTTGTCGGCGACGAAGGCGTCGAACCCGGCGCCGTGCCGCTCCCGCAGCACCCCGAACAGCTCCTTCCCCACCACCTGCCGCCATGCATGCACACATCATCGTGTCTAGTTACTAGCAGTTTCCAATGCAAATTGATTCAAAGATGTGTCCCGGTAACTTCTGGTAAAAACTGTAAATTGCTTCTGCAGGGCAGGACGACTGATACGATCCGTGCAACTGTAAATTGCCCATGCCGAACAATGAAGGACGTATTGGAAGGGTGGTAGGGTGGAGGACCAAGCATGCATGCACTGCCCATTGTCTCTGCTCTGGATCTTCTTGGCACCACTCAATAACTACACTACTACTAGCTAGAGTATATCACACTCTACTCTTTTCTTTCACAACAGCAGCAATAATAGAATGTACTAATCAGGTATCCAATACACTATTGCAGCTATTTATGTTTATTGTTGAACATGCCAGGTTTGATGCAATCAGGTCACCAAACATTATTGGAGTATATGGCAAGAAACTCTGAATTCTGAATTCTTGAACATCTGGTAAGTGGTGCCAGATGGTGCCGTCCGTCGTCATTTCCCAGCACCACCCATGCATGCATGCATGCAGGCTGCACACTGGCTGCTGCTGCTAGGAGGGGTTGGGGTGTACCAGTTGTGCACTGCATGCGGCAGAGGCCATTGATAACCTCTGAGTCGATCCATGGAGTCGACCTGACCCAAACCTACCGGCCTACTCACACACAATAACTCCTCATATCATTCCTAGGAATGCTACTTCGCCGCCGGTTTAATTGCCACCCCGCGCGGCTGGTTTTCCCAGGCTGCTTGTGGTTTCCACGATCGGACATAAATGGATGGAAATCTAGAACAAAAAAATGTCAACTACAGCTAGGCCAGTATGTAGTATTTTGAGCATAAAAAACGGACATTTAACTACTACGGGTGTCTTGAAAAGAATGAGCGGTGTGGAGGTGCAGATGAGATTATTCATGGCCACCTCTCTCATGCAGGAGGATCCTGTGCTACACTGCTATGTGAGTATGCCATGTGACTATGTGAGTGATCTGAATGTTTGGCAGGAATGCCACCAAACAGTTTGTACTGCTACTGCTACTCTGCCTTTTTTGCACCACTTAGATGATTAATCTACTGTTTGTATTACATTAATCTAGAAGAAGAAGAAAATTGATAATATAAAGATACCATATGAGCATGAAACAGAAAGAAGAGACATAACAAAACAGAACAGTGGTGTTTCCTCTGTCTGGGAAACAAATTCCGTGCTTCCTTGCGGCACGGTCTCACCGTCACCAGTTGGTTAGGAACCATGGCGCTGGTGTGCATGCTCAACTGCTAGCTAGGAAATTGGTTATGACGAGAAGAACGGAACAAGTGATTGGGAGAGAGGATGATGGCCGGTGGTGGTGAACCGGGATGGGCATGGGCAGCAGCCAAAGACGCACCTCGGTCTCCACCCGGCGCCTCGCGGCGGCGGCGTCGGCCGCCCGCACCGGCAGGTAGATCCTCTTCACGTCCGGCTGGACCCTCAGGATCTTCTCCACCATTACTGCACAGGTCGACCGACGGATGAGCACACACACACACACAATGCAACACCAATCTTCTCAGCACCGTTCTTCAGAAATTGACGAACAAGACATGCATATATCATCATCATAAACTTACTCTTGCCGAGGAAGCCCGTGGCGCCGGTGATGAGGACGCTCTTGTTCCTGAAGTAGTCGATGATCCTGGCCTCGTCCAGCGTGCCGGCCATCCTTGCCGCCATGATTTCGTGAATGGAAGGAGAGGGGAGACAGCGAGAGCTGGAGGAGGAAGAAAGAGGCGTGCTTGGTGTGTGAGGCTTTGTGTGCTCCGGCACCCAGTATTTATACACGCACAGGGCCGGCCAGCAAGGGTGGCGAGGGGTGGCGAGCTTCACACAAGGCTGGCTGGCCATTGAGTGCACGTAATTAGCAGCGGCAACACGCTTGTGCTTCCCAACCACAACCTGCTTTTTTCCCGGTGAAATATCAGAGGAGCCATGCCATGGTCAAACCAAGTAGTACCACAGTAATAAAAGTAGCAGAAGCACTGTAGCTAATTATAACTAATTAATTAATTAAAGATCCACCAACACAGTAGTAGTACTACTACTACTTCGCCGTAATATATTCAGTCCGTTTAAAGTCAAACATATATACTAGTAAAATTTGACTATCTTTATCTGAAAAAATATCAACATTCACAATATTAAATCAGTATCATCAGAAGCACTATGAAATTAATTTTCTTATTGTATGATTTTGCAAATGTTCATGTTTTTAATGTCAATTTTGTCAAACAATATAAAGTTTGACCTTAAAACAATTTTATACGCGGAGTAAAAGAACGGAGGGGGCATGTACTAAACCACCATGGATTAACCACCATGGGTTATTATTAGTATAAGCTCGGACTGCGTTCGGATAGCACATAGCTTACAAATGATCCCCAACATGTTCTTCAGAAGTATGGACAAGTGAGAAGTGATGTATCTTTTGCTCTAGCATGCTGTCACGCTTCAGAGTCAGTCGTTTAGTAGGTTAACAAGTGCTCAACATTACAACAAAACACTCCAAAGATCCACCAACACAGGCTATCTATCAACTTCTAGCATGTGTGGATAATGCAGAAGCTAGCGTGTCATTGACAAAGAGTACGCATGCAAGATAAAATAACATGTGTTCTGATGGGAGATGTTTGGTTAGCTGAACAACACAATTATCCAACGGGTTAATTATCCATCTATCAACATCAAATAAGTGGTGCTGTGGTGGTGTATATGCTTATGCTCTGCTAGTATAATACTTTTTGCCGCAGTTCAGAGTGAGTCGTGTAGTGGGTCAACAAGTATTTGCAAAGATAAATTGCATAGAAATTCTTACTGGTACTCCCTAATGCGTTGAAAGATAACGTAGAGTGAGTGATTGATAGCCTCACGCCTTTCCAAGAGGTTAAAAATTGAAATAGGCGGTATAAATGTAGAAAATTTGGACAACACATATTATCTGAACAAAGCTCAATGCATTTCTCATGTTTGTTGATGGCTCACAAGACACATTTTGGTCTAAGGACATGTACAATGGTTGATATGATAGTTTTATCTTAAACCTTGCATGTAATTTAGAGATGACAATAAAACATGTATACAATTGGTTATCTCTTAGTATTATCTAAGATAACTAGCTATTCCTAAAATCATGATGAGACATATTAGGCCAAGAGGTCATTTCTTAAATAAGACAAGACAAGCCTTTTCTTACGTATTCTCTCTCCTTCACCTCAACAATTATCCTATGTGGCACGCTTAAGATAGCACCATTATACATGACCTAAAAGCTAACCATTCTACAACTCATAACTGGGAAACATTAGATTCACTTAAATAGCTCTTCTCGTCAAGTTTACAAAAAACTGAGGATAGTATGACCCCATCATGAAACTGACGAGTGTCCTTCTGCCAACTTTTGTCGAATAACATATCTTTCATCTTATCGTAGGACTAACTCTCCCTTGTCAAATGCTTTGGCCTTGCACTTCAATAATCAATTTCATTGTTACCACATTAGGCACAACTCTTTGCCGCATCATTACATGGATATATTGCATGCCTTACCTACTTTGTATTCCTTAAAGAAGGCATGTATGAGTGTGTTATATGCCACAACGTTCTTGGAGCAGGCATATCCTTTCTCAATTGTCTGGAGCAACAAAATCCGTTTTGAGGCTTGAAGTCAACTTCTCAGGTTTAATCTCTTTTGATGCGAGATCGTTTGGTATCTCATTGAGAAGATGACAAGATGATCCCACCGAATGTGTTACCTTAATGCAACAGTACAATATCCCAAAATTGGCCAACCTAATTTGGAGAAACATAATCCACATGATGAGCAAAACTAAAATATGGATGCTAATATATAATACGACTTAAAATTAATAGTGTTCAATGCAATGTACTTGGTAGCTCGCATAGGCTAAATATTGAACGGACGTAGGAAATACTACTTATAAGTCAAATGAGATATTTATTCACTTTACAGTCTAAGTAATCCGGAATCATGGCCTAATGCTGGAAATAATTTGCCTCTCAGTTGTTACCTTGACATTCCTCTAAAATTAAATAGTTGACATATATGGCACTTATTTTACTTATAATCTACCATTAAATTAGTTGGTCCGATCCATAGTCGCGGTATTGTGTTGGTCCACACAATCATAAAAAATAAGGCATCAAACTTTATTTTTTCGGGTTCGCCATATCGTCCTGCGCACGAACTTGGTGTTTTTGCCACCATCACACAACTAATCTATGCGACCTCTGTAGACACATGAGCTCTTCTCGGTACAACATCTCGTTCATGCGATCTTCCAATTTTCGTACTGCTTTCATGTCCACGTTCATCGCCATAAGGTCGCTTAGCTGGGTTATGGACTTTTACAACTCGCATGCCACACTAGCAAAGGATATTTTTGCTCCAAATCTGCAGTGCTACAGACTAGTTAAGTAAAATATTATCGAGAATGCACCCAATATTTATACACACATAGAGGCGGCCAACAAGGCGTTGAGGGTGACGAAGTCTATCTAGTGCTACCGAGGGTTAGATGCTCCCGTCATACGGGCGTCTGGACCGTCGAATTCTCAGATCAGATGGCTCCCAATAACTTTGCACCATTTGAAAAAAAAAAAAGACTACTAGGGCTCCAAAAATCCCGCATAGTTATAACAGATCCAACATTTCTTAGATGCCGTCCAATCTGAGCATCCAATGGCCCGACCTCGGTAGCACTAGATACTCTCCCGCTGAGCTACACACACATGGCTGGCTGGCTATTGAGTGCACGTAATTAGCAGGGGCAACACGCTTGTGCTTCCCAACCACAACCTACTTTTGCAGTGAAACCAGATGAGGATGAGTCATAGTCAAAGTAATGCAGAAAAAGTAGCTGCAACGCTCTAGGTTAATTACCTAATTATTAAAGATCGACCAACACAATAGCAGTACTACTTTTGCAGTAATAATAATAAAAATGTACATTTTACTATCCTAAACAAAGTTGATGGTTCACATTACCCTCAGTCTTTTTCCCGCTCTTTCCACCCCTAGACAAACTCATACCGGACAAAATACCCCTGGGTGGTTTATCTCAACTTGCAGCTGACGTGGAGCTGGTCAATCGTGGTTTTGACTGCGGGTGGGGCCACGAGGATTAACTTAACCAAAACAGAAAAATTGGCATGTGGTTAATTAGGCAGTGGGACCCGTTTGGTAGTGACTCCGGGGTGGATTAACTAAGTGTTAATGATAGGTTTAACTGATGGCTAACCGGAGCACGGCAAAGCTAAGGGCGCGGACGACGGGGACGTGCTACAACGGCTGTCGACGAAGCAACGCTGGGCGTAAAGGTCACGGGCGTGGAGGGCCTCAGCGGCGGTGCACATGCACAACCGTGTGTAGAGAGCTCAGGGCGACGATCACGGCGGTTGAAGAGGGCGTGGCCTCTCGACGACCAGAGGTAGCCGACCATTGACGTGGAGGCGGCAGCAATGGCCGACCATAGGCATGAAGGCGACAGCAAGGGCCGACGGGCGAGTAGGGCGACAACTAGGTGGCAGTGGCGGGGGTGGGGGGAGGGCAATGGAGCAGGGCGACGCTCCGACAATGGGACTCGAGCAGGCAAGCCGAGGCATGTGCCGGCGGCATAGACCCGGCGTCCCGCGGGAGGACGAGGGAGAGGGTGAACCGGGGCATAAGGACGGCCCCCCTTAACCGGCGACGGCCATGGCCGACGGGGCACATGCAACAAGAGGAGGGAGAGGATTTAGGGTTCAATGGGGCGTGGGCCTTTGGCCCATTGGTCAAATACAACATTTGACCAATAGGCAAACCAACCAGGAGTGATTTTTGTCCGGTTTGGGATTGTTTAGGGGGGGCAAAGGAACGGAACAATATATTAGGGGGTATGTGAACCATCGTGTTTTTTTATAATAAAATTGACTTTTTTCTAATAATAATATAACCACTCTGGATTAAAGACCTGGACTGTTAGAGTAATCTTGGATAGTCTAGTTAAGTGGTCTGCACGTATATGCGTGTTGTGGTTGCACGTGTGTTACGACGACACACACATGCTGTCATATTATCTACTGCATACAAACACATGCTGTCATACAAACACATGCATGTTGTGGTTGCATGCGTGAGTTTTGAGTTAGTTTCCTAGTTTTCTACGTGAGCGTCCCAGTCCAATTGGAGGTGGAGCCGTGTTTGGTTGTGTTGCCCTGGCCCGATATGTTGCCCAAACATAAGAGCATCCCCAGCTGCCCAAAAGGACCCGAAATAGCGTCGTCTGGGAGCGAGCCGACGCTAAAATCGGCCTGAGGGGCTCGGCTTCCTAGTCGCGTCTCCGGAGGTTCGGCCCAGCGTCTGCAAATTTTGAACATTCATTTTCCGCGGGGCCAAACCAGGAAGCGGATTCGGCGTCATCATGCCACAATTCGGCGTCATCATGCCATCGGCCGACGATCGATCGCCACAGGTTCGACAAAACATGCCAATAGTCCGGCGTACAAAAAGAAGCTAGCGAACTCCTCAAGCCGCCTGCTCCCCGCCGCCTGCCGGAGCTGTCGACGTAGCGGTCGGCGTGGGCGAGGTCGGCGTATCGGGCACTTCCAACCTCGGAGACGCGGGCGGAGGGCTCAGCGGCGGTGTGGGCGGTGCGGGTGGCTGCGTCGACATGTGGTTGAGGATGAGGTCACGCTTTGCCAGGTCCCATGCCTTGACCAGCGGGTCCATGTCTGCCGTGACGCCTCCCATGAGGAACGCCAAGTCAGTATTGCGCTTCTTCGCGGCCACGTTGGTCCTGAGGAGGTCGAGCTTTGCATCCTGCTTCGTCAACAACGCTGACCACCTCGCCTCCGTCTTCTCCTCTCTCAGGGCAGAGTGTGTCTTTGCATCGGCGATGCACTACTCGATCGACGCCTGCAGGCGCTCGGCCGCCGGCGCGTCGTTCCTGGCTCGCTTCGCCTTCTTGTTCTCGTCTGGTCGCCCTTCTACCGCCCCAGGAACAGGTGCGTCCGGGTTGAGCGAGCCGTCCTTGTTGGCGAACGACTGGGCGTTGGGGTGGCCGGCGGAGAAGGCGGAGGGCGTGCGTGAAAAGGTAATGTTGGGGTTGAACCCGCCAAGGGCGTCGCCGTCGACGTACTCCGGCGAGGGCGTGTACCCCCACCCCGGCGAAGGGATGGTCGGCGAAGGAAAGTGCGGGTCGCCCGGGGCGATTTGATGGCTGGCGCCGTGGGGGAACAGGCCCGCGGGCTGTCTCTCCGGGAAGATCGGGCGGGACACGACACCTCCTGCTCAACCGCCGCCGCCGCCGCTGCCGCGTCCCGGGCTTTCTTCATGAGGAGCCTGTTGTGGCGATCGGCGGTCATCGCTTCCCTTCGCTCGACGTCGGCCTTCCACTCGGCGTTCGTCATCCCCACCGGTCTTGCCATTGGCACACGGGGCTTGCGGGGCTTGGCGACGGCGGGGCCGGTGGCTTGGCGAGGGGCGGCGTACTTCTTCAGCGGCATGACAACGAAGAAAGGGAAAATGGAGGGAAATGAAGAGAAGAACCGGCGGGCGAAACGGCGGGAGTAGAGGGAAAAGGAGGGGGAAGTGGCGGGAAGTAGCAGCCGGTGTCGCCGACACCTCAGTCCCACTCGCCTTTTCACTTCAGTCGACACGCCCAGGAGACCCCCAGCGCCCTGGGTTCATCCTGGGTTTGCCGGCCCAAAAAAAGACCTCAACCGGCGAAAAATGGCGTCTTGGGGCCGCGGCTCGGGATTTTTTCGCCCGCCGGCGATAAAAAAGGGGCCTGAGGGGGTCCTTTGGGGCCGCGGCTGGAGATGCTCTAACGCTGAGTGCTTGTACGCCGCCGGAAGTTGAAAAGAAATAAAGAGGAAGAAATAGAGAGCATGACAAGGGCCTGGCTATAATTTTTGTGCGCGCGCGTGTTCGCCCATTTCGACGTGATCATCCTTTAGGTCAAATCTCAACAGTTGGTATCCTAGGCAAGGCCGTCATGCCCATCTAGGGAGGGCTTCTTAGGAGATATGGTGTTAGGCTACTGGTTGTTGGGCTTTGTCAGTGATTTTAGTCTCACCTCGATTATTGGAGGAGGCTAGAACCACCTTATAAGAGATAGGGTCACTCACTGTTTAGGCTAGGCTTTCGGAATGTGATGGGCTCTACGCTAGTCGCGGTATGTCCGATGCACACCAAAAATGCTCAAACGTAGGGCTCGGCCTAGGACGCTAATAATTGACATCAGAGCAAGGTTCAAGATATGAGACCGCGCTTGCCGAGGAGCCAACCCTTACTAGCGCATCTGGTGGGCGATATAGTCGTTGAGTGGTGCAACGATGGGGAGGATCAAATGATCGTCGTTCCACGGAGCGACAAGGAGAAGGCGGTGAGCAATCATGGGTAAGACGGTGGAAAACAGATTGTTGACAAGAGGAGTTGTGCTGAGGTGCGGCACCGGAAAGTCGTCAATAGCATTGTCCAAGTGAGTTAGATGAGTGAAGGAGTCAATGAGTCATGCGAGCTAGCACGTATCAGTTGTCGCCTATGAGTGGTCGCCATGTACAAGTAATCTGTTTGTGAGGTTCCGTTGAAGATGAAGCGGGCCCAAGTCATATATGTATCTCGACCAGAGGATCAAGTTCAACTATGTAGGGGTAGTAAACCAGTGAGGATCAAGTTCAACTATGTAATGCTAGTAAACCAGCGAAGATGGGCCCCTTCAATGAGGCCATGTCACTAGATGAGGTTGAAGTGGATGGTGTAGTCCATAAGAGCATCTCTAGCGGACCCCGTATAATTCCCCGACCCGCAAAATAACCGCCAAAATATGGGTTCGCACGAAAAAAAACTGTCCGATCAGACACCGCAAACGCGTCGGACCCATAATTTTTTTTGCGGGGCATGGCAAAAATTCCATCCCAACCCGTGAAAACGCAGGTTCTCCCCCTCGCCCCGTCAGTGCCCTGTATATAGTGAGAGCAGTTGGCGGGCAGGGGGGGGGGGCATTTCAGCCCGTGCTTTTCCCCATCCATCGCCGCCGGGTTGTTGCCTACGATTCTGGACATAACAGCCATCGGGATCATGCTGACGGGCCGACACACGTCCGAGATTGACCTCCACCAGTTCCTCCTACCTCGGCCGCTTGGAAAGTTGCAGATCGACGACTGTTTGTCGCGACCGCCGGATTTGGCTTTTCCGGCCACCGGTGGTTGTGCCAAGCCATGGATTGGTCGGGGAGCACCCCACACAGCCCTGGCAAAGCCCCATCGCTGCGTACAGGCACTACTTCGTCCTCTAGACGCCATCATCAGTTTGCCGGTAAGAACTCGGCCGGCTGTCGCCCGGGCTCGACACTCGCGCAGCGGCTCGCCGGCTCGCCGATGCCGCTCATACAGTGCGGCGACTACACACAGACAATGCTGCAACTAACATCTAGCACGCCGCAACACCCTGGATGGGTATTCTTCAAATGCGAAAACGACCGCGTATGTTCTTGTTTTCATTTGGTTTTGTCAACCTATTCGGTTCAATTTCGGTAGCTTATTGAGATGGTCATGTGTGTAGGAAGGTGGATGCTCGTTTTGGTATTGGGAAGAAGAATACATCAATTTATTGATAGAAAGAAACTTAATAGATGTTCGTGCACTCGTTGGTGGAATTGAGGCTAATGATGCGGCTGCATGTGCAATTAGAGAAGAAATTAGAAGGGAAGCAACGTCCAATTCTTTAGAATCAAAGAACAAGAATGAAGAATGCAAGATTAAGAATCCGCAGATCAACAATGAAGTCATGTAGAAGATGTTAGTCCAACTAGTGGGAGCAGTTATGGAAGTTTCTAAAATGCCTAATTGTGGTTTTTGTTTTCTTTGGTCTTGCTATTCTAGCAAAGATTTGATGAATTATTATGTATTCAATATCCTTAAAGAAAATAAAGAAGCAAAGAAATGTGTTTTCATGTCCAAATTGAAATGCAAAAAACGGCTTTGCGGTCCAGTATCCTTTTTTATGGGTCTGCCTTGCGGGGTCTGCTCAAAATAATTGCAAGCAATCTAACCAGCAATTTAATTTGTTGTGATGCGACCGGATGAGTTGACAAGGGGCAAATTGTCAACGAGAAGATGACAACTCAAAATTAGAAGGAGATTGTTAGAGTAATTTTGGATAGTCTTGGTTTGCACGTATGTGCGTGTTGTGCTTGCACGTGTGTTAGTACTGTATATGCTGCATGTATGCGTGATTTTTGAGTTAGTCTCCTTGTTGTCTACGTGAGCGTCCCATTACACTCGGAGCTGGAGCCGTGGTTGGTTGTGTTGCTCTGCCCGGATGTGTATATTTACACAGGTATAGGGTTGCGAGGTTGCAAAAATAAAAAAGAGTTTGTACCGTCGGAAGTTGAGAAGAACTGAGCTGCAATAAAAGAAAGAAAAAGGAAGTTGAGAAGAACTAAAGAGAAAGAAAATACAAAGTACGACAAGGGCCCTGGTTGTAAGTTTTTTATGCGCGCGTGTTCGTTGATTTTGTTGTGTTCGATCCTTTGGGTGAAATCCTAACACGGAGTCCATGTATAACCATTTTGGATTCACCAACATGCATGGGTTATTATTAAGGTTGGATTGTGTTTTAATTATGAATTTTCAGCCTATATTCGAATTACACAGAAGATTTCTCATTAATTGAAGATTTTGGCTAGACAAGTGTTAGAGATATGACATATGAAATTATTGCTGAAGAACCAAATCAAAGAGTTAGCCTTTTGTATTTATTGAATTTCGATCACAACATAACAACAAGTGTAGACAGGTAATACTCACTCTCTCAGAGCGAGTCGTGCAGCTCCAGTAGGTCAACAAGTACTGAATATTAGAGGGGGGAACCAGAGTAGGAGTAGCCTGAAGATTCACCAACACAGGTTATTTATTAATTCTCATCCAGTCCTTGACAAACAGTGCGAAGAACAGAACAGTTTTCTGATGGGAGCACAATAATACAAGGACTAATACAACACTAGTGAACATCAGGAAAATACTCCAAAGATTCACCAGCGCATGTTGTTCATCAATTATAGAGTTTGTCTGGAGAATGCAGAAGCTAAGCGTATTCTTGTTCTTGGCAAACAGCACAAAGCAAAGACACATGCTTCCTGATGGGACATGTTTGGTCAACTGGATAATACTACAAGGATCCAGAGTGGGTCGTCCAGTAGGTGAACAAGTAGAACATGGGAAGAATAAATTATGCAGGAGTAGGGACTAGTACTACAAATTACAGAGAACTTCTTACCCAATGCAATCAAAGATAATTCAGTGGGCTGGGGTACGAGGGGCAAGAAGGTTGGTTAACGAGCCTCAAGCCTTTCCAAGATTAGTTTAGAAAAAAAGAGGATGACCCTAGGCCTTGCATCTCGGTGATACATGCATCTATTTTATTAATTATTTACAAAGATCATATAATATAATACACCAGTAAGTTTGAAGCCATCATTTTAGCAGCATTAGTCGCTACTCCTATCCACTTGATGAAGGGATGCCGAATGTTTGAGACGAATACCAAACAGACCTCGCACCAAACCCTAACACCTAAAGCCGAAGGCCCTAACCAAGCCTCTTGACAGCTCTGGGGCACACACCGGCCAGGCGCACTCTCAGAGGCCGTCGCCGCCGTCTTCATTGATCCATCGAGCAGGTACTGACGCATCGACCTTGTCAGGCCTGTCATTTAGGAACGGAGAAAGTATAAGGTATCAAACTTTATTTTTCTGGGCTCACCATACTGGTATAACCTGATGTTTTTGTCACCGTCACACATAAGCTCTTCTTGGTTAAACATCTGGTTCATTTCTTTGTTACTTTGTTGTTTTTCCTTGTTGCGCCAAGATGTTTTTTCACTCTGTTCCGTCATTTGATGATAGTGGAACCTGATCCAAACCACTTTTCGTATTTCTTTCCTATCCGACGTTCATCGCCATAAGCTGCTCTAGCTGGGTTCTGGACTTCTCCAACTCGCACGCCACACTACCGAAGAATTTTTTCGTCCAAACCTGCAGTGCTACGGAGTAGTTAAGTAAAAGAAGTAGTACAAGACAAAATATTACTCCTATGACATGGTTTCTGCTTAAGTGGGTATAATTGGTACGTACGATGCAAAGGTACGTGCTATAGGTACGTGCGTGTTCAAGGAGACGAAGAAACATTCTGCTTCCCGTCGAGATTTTGGGAGGCCGTGGTTCGTTTGAACTTTGAACTACTGGAATTACTCTATCATCGGTGCACATTTATACGTACGATGGGATGTGAATGAGATATGTGACAAGTTAATGATAGGTGGTTCGGCGTCTCACGTCTCATTCGACTATGTGATGATGAAGCTAAAAGAAAAAGGACACGTGCCTGTCTACGTGCAGCTAGCTAGCCTTCCACTTGTGCTTTATTCCATCAGTGCGAGTGACATGTTCGTCGACAGGGAGGCCTCTGTCGTGCGCTTCGTCAATTTTAAGACCTTTTTTTTTGTTAATGTCATCAATCTTAAGACCTGCTGACTCGATATCTTAAGTGTACTTATCGGGATAGGGAGAAACGTGTGCAGCGTGTGTTCATACATGTATTTTGAATAAAAACCACGATAATGTGTTTAGAAAACTACGTAAAAAACAAAATCAGCTTTGAGTAGTGCCAAATAGTAATGTCACCATTCAGGGCTAAAAATTTTCTTTTTTTAGCTCACATCTTGTAATGTGTTTCAACTTGAAATTTTACGTGACAATAAAACATCACCATCTTAGCATCCCATATTTTTTCAGATTATTTTGAAATTTTAAAATATGATTTCCATGAAGTTTTCGTCAAATGCTGGTTTCCGTATAATATTCTCCCGCTGCTGGAGGAGGCGAGGGGGAACCTGCGGCAGCGCCAACAGGTCGAGGAGAATAGCTAGCCACCTCCTGTCCGCCTCCTCTCTAGCTAGAAAGCTGCAGGAAAACGATTTGTTACCCAATGCATCGAAGATAAGCAAGATCTTACACAATGCATTGAAGATCTGCAGTAAGTTAGTACCTCGGGCCTTTTCAAGGTTAGGTGCAACCTGCAACTGCAAGGTAGGGCCACGTTGTATTTAGTTGACCATCTTTCCTGTGTTGAAATAAGCATATGCGATGTCCCTGCCAAGAAAAACATGATTTGGTTCAGTATTTGTTTCTCCACCGGAAGTCAATCATGCACAAGTAGTGAACAATACAAGAAAATGCTCCAACGACTCACCAACACAGGTCATTTATCTATTTCCAGCCTGTTTGGATAATGCAGAAGCTAGCGTGTCCTTGACAAACATTGCTATGAGGCAAAGACACATGCGAAATAAAATAACATGTGTTCTGATGGGAGACGTTTGGTTAGCTGACCAATACAATCATACAGGGACGAATTATCCATCCATCAAAGTGGTGGTGTATATGATCTTTCTCTGCTAGTACAATATTGCCACAGCTCAAATTGAGTCGTGTAGTAGGTCAACAAGTACTCAACATTAAGAAGACAATTTACAGAGGACTTGTTACTTTGCATTTGCAGTGGCTAGAGTACTAGGGGTGAGAATTGATTGATTGATCAGGCCTTTCCAAGGTTAGCTGCGACTGGTTCAATGCAACCTGGGACCAGATCGTAACAGGAAAGTGTTGCATCTTCATTCACTTTTGACGCGGTCTAAAAATGAATCAACATGAACTATCCATATGCTAGTACTGATATGTAAGCGCCTTAAAAATTCTCCAGCCTGTTTGCGGGTTGAAGGAGACAAAGTAACATGTCAATTATCAGGAACAATGCAATGATCTTACACCCTTCGCGTCGCCTCCCCTCGGACGGCGCCAGGGGCCCCCGATCTCGCACCACCGGTCCCTCCCCACTCCTCCATCCCAAGCCGCCGCTACCGCCGGCAAGGGCCACTACCGCCGGCAAGGGCCGCGGTGGTGGCGGGCCCTGCACAGCAGATCCAGGGCGGGTGGTCGTCACGGCAGATCCCGTGAGGCGGAGATGCCGTCTCATGTGGGGAGGCCGGGGGCGGCAGTCAGGGCGGCGCCCCTGCTGCGCGGCGGCATTGGGAACCTACATGGCCGGCGGTGTGGCGGTCGCAGGCACGTAGGTGGCTCCGATGGCTGCGGATCTGGCGTCTTGTCCAGATCCGTCTCCGTACGGCCTTGGCCGGCCGGTGGCGCGAGGAGGACCGGTGAGGGGCGGCTGGAGGCTCCCTGCCGGCGTGCCGACTATGGCCCTCATCTCCGCGGCGAGGTTCCGTTTGGTTCCAGCTAGCTGCGAGGTTGGGGGCGCGACTTCGGTCATGGCGGACAATGGCGGCGTCTATGTCGTCGTTCCCTTCTCGAGGCATCGTTGTTGCAGGTCGTGGCACCCCACTCGTGATGCTCTTGGGGAAACCCTAGATCTGGATCTACCGGATCGGACGATGATGGTACCTTTTATGCCGTTGTCCCTCTTGAGGGCATCTTTTTGAAGCAAGTGATGGTTGGATGGGACAAGCGGAAGAGCGGTATCTCATTCACCACAAGGCCGACGGTGGATCTCGGTGGCATGGTGTTGCGGAGGTTCGGCGACGGGCGCGTGTGGACGGATACGTGTATGATGGTGGAGTTGTCTGGCGTCGTGGTGGCGTCGACGGCAGGCCAGGCAAGGTCAATGGGTCAGTTTTTGCTCTGGATATGGACTGGTGGAAGATGGCGGCGGCATCCTTTGAGAGTGCGTCGATCCGGTATGGGACCCAGTTCCGGTGTGTGGCTGGGATGGGGCATCCGGCTTTAGATGTTCGGGTTTGGTGCAATGTCCGTTTGGTATTAGGCCCGGATATTTGGCACACCTTCATCAAGGGGATAGGAGTAGCAGTAGGTGTTGCCTAGATGGTGACTTCAGGCTGACTGATGTATTACTTCGTATGGTCTCTATAAATAATTAATAAAATAGCCGCATGCATCGTCCAGATGCAGAGGCCGGGGGTCTATCTTCCTTTTCGAAAAAAGAAAAAAAAATCAGGAACAATGCAATGGTTTGAAGTCGCAGTACTATACATCATGGGATGGGATAGGTGATAACATAACACCAACCATGACAAAAATAATATACTAATACGGTTCATATTGATACGTTTTTTCTATTAATTCGTTCAAACTTCAAAAAGTTTGATTTATTATAAAACTAATATGTGAAGTAATATGAAATGAGGGACTAATGAACAAGTTGACGTAAACCTGGGGGGACTGGAGGGACCGAGGGAGTATCTAGCTTTGCTATGTTTCCACTATTTTTTAGTGGGTTATGTTTCCACAGCAGGTGCATGTGCTAGATATGTGATCAAGTAGTGTCCAGGCCCCCATCTCCAAAAGCAAAAAAAAGAAGAAAAAAAGTGTCCAAACCCTCCCAATAAAGCAATGGAAATTAATGCAGTGGTCAGTCAAGAAATGGAGGAAGTCTTAATGAAACCAAGTCACGTAATGGAGTGGGTTATAGGGGATGATATTTGACTATTTTGCTGTGAGAAAATATACCGATGGGTCTGCGCGCGCACGTGTACGTGTGTTTGGGGGGGGGGGGGGGTTCTATTCACAGGAAGTGGAATTTTGAACATATCTTAACTCAAACTTTCACCATGATATTGTTTCAGATATCTAGAATGCCTTAAGCCAAACTTATTGCTGGTATGCTATGCATGCATAGATTTGCCCCTAGAAATGTTTTCAGAATTTTTTATTTCTATATCTGTTGGTTAGACTTACATTTTATTGACCCCGTCAATGTCTAAAACATCACTTTTACGCGAGCTGGATGGAGTATCTATCTTAATTATCATTTCACAAGGTGTCCAGGCCCCGATCTAAAAAATACAAAGTGTCCAGGCCCTCCCAATAAACCAGTGGAGATCAATGCATGATCAGCTGGGAGACCAGAGCAACAGATGAACCCCTACACCAACCCCATACCATGGGACCCCATCCCTAATCCGCCACAGTATAGTGCTTGAGAGGCTCCTTATCTTTAGGTGATCCCTTACCCGTTTATACTTCTCAGTGCTCTAACACATGAGATGAAGCTATATAATATATATGTCTGGAGTTGGTTACAAGGGCGATCAAGGATCTACCGGAGGGAGGAAACATATATGGGATGAATATTTCCAAAGAATCTATCAAATGGTGTTGTTCTTTTGTAAATGGGGATAGTCGTGTCCTTTTCATCGATTGGTGCACACAACCATCTTTATTTTGAAGTTTTTTCCTTACGAAAAGGTAATGAAAACCACCGCGAGACCAAATGTTACAACTCCGGCATCACATACCCATAGAATTAATATTGGGTTTGAGGGGTTGAATTGTTCATGAGTGTACATATTGTAGACACAAAATTATAATTTAGTAATCTCTTAGAGAGAGGGGGGAAGATAGATAGATTGAGAGAGAGAGTTTGTGTGTGTGTGTGTGTGTGTGTGTGTGTGTGGTGGTGGTGGGTGGGTGGGTGGGTGGGTGGGGGTTCTTGACAACTCTAGGTCTGCAATGTCAGAATAGTTGTCTATATGTACCTATGTAAACCCAACAATCCCCAAAAAGTAATGTTTTATTTTTGTTGGCCATTACTATTATTTCATATACTTATATTAATGTCTTAAATCTAAGACAACTTGATTAGGCATATGCATTGATTTTTCGGGAGAAGCAATTTCGAAATATTATTCTATCAATAGTTTCTTTAGAGAATTTTTATCTACCCACATTTAGTTGCTAGAGTTACTATGTCTAGGTTAACCCCTCCAGTTTAGACGGCCTATCACTAAAATAATATTTCCAATTTGTCAGACTTCCCAGTACAGTGGGAGTAACTTCAGTAGTAACATAGGGTCCAACTCAGCAAAGTTTCTTATGTGACAATGATTTAATGACGAGAGAGATGAATTGAATAACATCACTAGTTACTCATTCTATGGATAACATCACACAAATCAAGACATGATGACTCTAGAACATAATAAATGAACCGTCGCATGATACTACCACACATATGCTACTCCCCACTATAGAGGTGCATGTTACTAGTCTATGTTAGACCTCTTCCAATGCAAATGTGCTTAGATGAGGTGCTAAGTGCATTCAATAGCTTAGCAACTCAACTCCCCAATGCTTATTAACTTGATGTTGCTAAACTTATTTTATTTAATGCTTTTGCACCTAAACTCTTTCATGCATTGGTCACCTTCTTTTATTTAACTGGTTTCCCTATGTTTACGTGCTTGGCATTGGTTCTTCTCGAGGTCACCAAAGTGCTCTCTCTCCTCCTTAATTGTCATGTCATGTTATTTTTTCGCTTATGTGGCATGCTTAACACATGTCCATCATGGAGCACTGGGAAGGGCCTTACTTCCCACCGTGAGTCGTCTAAGGCTCGGTGTCTTTGGGACATGCAAATATAGCTATGTCCACATTAAATTTTGTCTGAATTGTATTCTGAATGTGGAATCAACCAATACAAGGAGTGAGGGGCCATGCATGTAGCATTAGGCTAGTCAAGTGGGGAGTAATGTAGACTAGTGTCATGCATATGACACTAGTCTATGTTACTATCTTCATGCGGAGTAACATGAGATATGGTCATAGTTGGTTGTATTTATTAGCTTGCAGACTCATTTTGTCTTGAGAATTACTATGTGATGGTAACATATTATTATGTTACTCTAAACACCTTTCTCCTTATTAACTACATTCCATATAAGCAAACTTATCTTGAGGTGTGTTATGTTACTAGCTAAGTTACTTTCACTATGACCAGCCTTAATATGTGTAACGCTTCAGTAGCTCCTCCGTGGTTGATGTGATTTGCAAGACGAGCCTAATAAACCGGAAAGAAGGGAGGACTCCATTTAACTAGTTTAATGATCATATTTGCATCTCGACCTTGTGGCTTAGCTGAGAAGGGAAGGAGTGGAAAATTGGAGTACTACTAGTAAGCCACGCTGAATCAGAGCATTAATGTAGACATAGAAAAACAAGCTAAGATTCGTATCTTGGGTAAAACATACAACTCTCCCTCTCTCGTTGCCTACTATACCGTACTCAGAGCCAAGAAATGGGAGTGCCTAATTCCTGTGGTTAGGTGGAACCTGCAACTCCGTGCAAGGTGGGACTTGGACCACATTTATGCTTAGTTGATCCTCTCTCCTTCATTGAAATATGTCGTCCTCTCCTATAAATATTAGGGGGGGGGGGGGGAGTATTGTTGTTCCAAATCTCGTAGCTAGGAGCTAGGACAAGCCCATGTCGGCAGCAAGGAATCTAAATAGGCCACACGTAGTCTTTAATTATCCGTGTAGTAACAACTAACGAGTGTGTGCATTTTATTACATCTTTTTTGGAAAGAGTACAATCAAAACCGATCATATATACATGCATACACTCATTTTTTTAAAAACAGGACGGAAACGTCTCTTCACATTGAATGATTGTCGCTGGAAGCCTAAAATAAGTACACCAATAATGTGAGCATCAATGTCAAGTCTATAACTTAAACTCGGTGGGATGGAGATACACTCTCTTCGTAACCATCCAGCTATAGGGTGATTCGAATTTCCTTGACACTTTAATGTGTACATTAATTAGCACTACAAAGTATGCATTAGTAAACCCGCAAAAAATGCATGAGTACAGGACAAAGTATACACATGCGTGAAATTTGTCAAGTGTGCGTAATACTTTGGTTACGCAGGTATACACATGTGCGTTGTCACGTAATAGCGTTTTGAGAGTACACATGACATGCTTTTTCTTCACGCACAGCCCCATACTAATGGTACTCCACAAATTTGAACCATGATGTCTAAAAGTCGCCGTTGTTGATTTCCTAGGATGATTGTAAGTAGGAGGACTTCAATCATGTTGATTAAACGGTAGGTATAAGCGTTTAATGAGACAAAGAAACCTTTGTGCTCTCCATGCTTTGGTCTGCAGACGGAGCCGCGTGGTGTGCCCCTCATGCATAAATAATCATTGATGAGCCATTGCAGCCAGCCATGGTTTGTTTACAGTACTACTCGATCATGCATACATGCATATGATGGGATGTGAATGACTGAATGAGATGTGTGGAAGTTGATAGATGCAGATTAATAAAGTCAATCTACCACTAACTACTAGTTCTCCCTCTGGCCGGTTCGCTGGGCTCCCTATCAGATACACATATTTCATTTATATTGGTCGCTATCGTTAACCAATCTCCGCGTTTCCCCTTTCCCCTCACAAAAAAACTCTCTCTAATACATGCTGAAGCTTTATGAGCGTCTGAGGTTAACAAAATGTGCAAAGGCCCGAGGCCATATATTAATTATCACATGTCTTTACAAACACTCTTAAAAATAAAATACATTTAAAATCTTGGGGTGCCTAAGTCTTCTTCCACGTGCATTCACCCATTGTGCACCATCAGCATAGCTTGATGCCACTTCTAGGCCTCCGTCTCAGGGACCCAAACTTTTTGAAACCCATGAGCTTGTAGAAGCAGCTGCCAGGAAGTCATCAATAGATACCAGGAGACGTCGGCACCCGGAATCGGGGAAGCAAATCATCGCCCGAAAGAAAGAAAGAAAACACCAATAAGGGTCGGTAGAAACTTCGAATACCATGAAAGTTGGCTGAATCCAAATGGATCCACCAGAAACCTAAACCGACTGGATCCCCGAAGACCCTTCGGAAATACAACTCCACATGCCCTCCATCGACGAAAAACACACCAACAAAACGGGATAGGACGGAGAGAACATTATTCCTACCCTGGGGCAATGTTGATGCTTTCGTCCCAAACCAAACACGAAGACTCTCTAAAGAAAACATAAAGAAACACCCATATGGTTGTACTCCGGGTCTGATGCCGAAATCGCCGCCGTCCAAAAACATGCACCGACACCCTCTTGTCTGATGATCCATCTAGGCCGGAGCACCGCTGAAGAACTCTAGGCGGGATCCCTTCGGTCGCGACCGACTTCACCAACGCTATTGTCATGCATCGTTTGATGATAGATGCCGCTCGGGCACACATCTCCTTCACCGTCCCACACCAACTGTCCAGCGCCTCCATAGAAGCCCCACTGATCTGGACCTCTCTACCAGTGCTGGCGCCGTGAGGGTTTTCCTAAAGATGCACCTTGGAGGAAGCGGTGAGAGGGGTATATGGTGGTGGCGGATACTTGCATGCCAGCCTCTATGCCTCTTCATCGGGAAAAAATATTCTCTAAGTTTCTTTCGGTGACCTCACTGGTTGGAGGTAATTTCTGATTTGTTGATTGGGGGGGGGGGGGGGTCGGAGATTTATCAAGGGTGTTTCACTCTTTTTATAATTGGCATATAACTTTATTCAAACTTGGTAAACATTACAAGTACAATGCTTTGGATCATCGATTCAAGAAATTGCAAAGTAACTCTTATCACTAAAACGGTAAGTAAATATCCTAGAAACATCATTTTCATAGTATAAATCTTTGCAACAAGAAATACTTCCAACGCTTCAATGAAGAGACTACAATTAGACCAGAGCTGAAACATCACCACTTGTAATCCTCCTCAAACTTGACTATGTTCATAGGTTTGAGAAACCATCTAGAGTCGCCCATCTAAAAGGATGCCAAGCCATAAACATTGATTGCATTTGGGCCAGGGATGATCCCTAGAGGTATGTGTGTGTGTGTGTGTGTGTGTGTGTGTGTGTGTGTGTGTAGGCCGTCGAAGCACAAGATCTTTACCAGAATGCCAAAAAAGAAGGACTCCAAAGTCATAGTGGCTTACACACCCAAAAGCAACAAAAAAAATCTAACATGTACTCATCAAATCCATAAGAACGAATCTAAGAGGACATAAAACTAAAATCTACAATGTTGGATGCACCAAACCTGTAGACGCACAATCTATCTGGCTTTGTAAAACCGTTTGTAGAGACATCACGATAACAAGGGAAGAAGCAAAGTACCATTTTCTTGATGACATAGACCCCCCACAAGAGATTGCCAAGGATGACCACAAAAACATGCTAATTAAACTTCCTATTACTTGTAGGAAGATCCAAGGTTCTCCACACCTTTCAACATGGCGCTGGCGGTGAGAGGGACCAATGAAGTCACCTGCGGCTGAACCCTAGCTCCTCGTCACAAACCGATATGAGGTATGGTGTTCTTCACTCCATGCATTAGTTTTATTATGGGCGTTTAACTGTATGCATTAATTGGTCGTCTCGCTGGGGATAAAACACTCAATACAAGTAGATGATGTACACGATTTCCTTTTCGTACAACCCCATATGGGCCAGGCGATATCTTTTATATCTAAATAGCTAGCTCCCACTAATCTATTTCTATTAACATGCACACATGCTACCTCATCATATAAATATGCATGCAAAAGACCCACATCACCACAACAACATACAAATATGCATGAAAAAAGGTCGACCTCATCAAAAATTCAATACAAGAAATCATGTGCCACTACTGGAATTTCACTCTACGCCGAATGTTTTTGACTCTTCGCCCAGGGCCTAATCACGAACACTCGACAAACATGTGTATGCCGAGAGTAGTACTCGGCAAAGACATGGAAATACAAGGACACGACAACAACATGTTGTTGCCAAGCAGAAGACACGGCAAAGAAGGCACATTCGGCAAACGTCACAGATGCCGAGAGCACCACACGACAAAGAGAAGCCATCTGACAAGTCCGTTTACATTTGACGACTCTGTGACTTGCAATTGCCTTTACCGAGAGCTAAACCTGGGCGCTCGGCACCCCACCTGTCACTGAAACATTTCGACATGAGAGGTGGACCAATAGGACCCACCAAGTACTCTTTGCCGAGAACTATTCTCGGCACAGATTTTGTAGAGTTTATTTGGCCTTTCGCCGAGTGTTTTTGGCATTCAGCGTAGGGTGAAATTCAAGCAGTGCGTGTTCTTAGTTTTAGTTCTCATATTATTCATCCAAATATCCTGAAAATATGTCGCAACTGATGAACTGAATCCCGTGGCAATGCGTGGGATATTATCTAGTATATGAACATGCTGTGTTGTTAATTAGACGGTGAGTTCCAAAGTCACCGGTCATTGATCTGTACTCCAATTGTGTTGACTCATTAAAGTCTAGGGTTCCTGTCTTCCCACAAAAAAAGAAGTCTTGGGTTCATGTTTAATGAGACGAAGAAACCGGCCTCCTGCTTCCCATGCTGCATGTAGGGACAGAGTCGCGTGGTGTGCCTCTCATGCACGAATCATTGGGAAGACTTGCAGGCCATGCATGATCATGCATGCATGTGATGGGACGAGAATGAGACAAGTGACAAGTTCATAGATGCAGATTAAGATTGGCGGCTCATGGCGTGAAGGTTATCTTTGTTGGACATGATGCATTGTCGCTGGTTCAGACAGATGCACCTTGATTTTGCATGTATCTGTCACGGTCTATACTCTATCTTAGGGTCAGTTTTTTTTTATAGCTTATTTGGAGCTATGAAAATAAACTGCTTCCTATCCAGCTTATTCTAAAAGCCCAAACTAAAATTTTATTTTAAAAACCTACTAATTTAAGGTCAACTAGTAGGTTTCTAAAATAAAATTTAAGTTTGAGCTTTTAAAATAAGCGGGATAGGGGACAGATTATTCTAAAAGTTCAAAATAAGCTATAAAAGAACTGACCCTTAGGAGCTCTAGTGTGTTTTCCGTTTCGTGGTTTTATATACGTGTAATTCAATATTTGTTAACTTAACCGCGTAATTTTATTCTTTATTGAATGGCAGAGCTCCCGTATTCTCTTACAAAAAAAACAAGTAATCTCCATCGTTTAATTTGTTTTCTTACGATGTGTACATGTTCTCATGCGAAGGCAAGAAAAGAGTTCTTTACTGGCACATTTGGTGGGCCTTTTCCTTGTGTTGTGCAAACCATAAATGGCTAAATTTTTTGGAAAAAAAAATACGGACGCACGAATGTAGCTAACCTATAGCAGTGATTTTTGTCGTTGCTAAAAATGTCATTAAACCATCATGAGATCACTTACGATTAAATTGAAATCATTGTGTTTTTCTGTCAACGGAGAGCATGGAGTAGTATCAAGTTTCACCAGCCAATCCAATACAGTGGGTGTGCTGTTGAGATAGCAGGTACAGCAGAGGTGATAACCAAGTCAAAGTCTCCCCCAACACATTAAAATCCAAAGGCGGCCGGAGATCACTGCAGAGTTTACAGGGGTCAGTTGGGGGGCCGGGCAGACATAGCCGCCGCATCCAACATATACACGTTAGTATCCATACACATAACTACCCATGAGGAGGATGCGTAGTATTCATGCACATAACTACCCATGAGGAGGATGCGTGAGGGCTGTCCATCCACCTCCATGAAATAAATTGAATCGCATGGAGTCAAGTCAACTTTTGCATGATGTGCATCCTCTCACTTTCCAGGTAATTCGGTTTAACGGAAGGTGATACAGATTATATTGGGCAAGACAGAAAATGTGACGCCCAGAAGAATGTAAAGTACCAGCCTTAACCACAAAAGGAGCTTCAACATAATTAAACTAGACTGGCGCAAAGAAGCGATTGCTCATGGGCCGCGGCCCACCAAATGAATACTTTTCCGATTTTCACTAGATTAGCTGGTACTATGTACATGGTACTACGTACATGCACCCTTCCCTCAAAAAATAAATAAATGCGTACACCAGATACTCCTTGCCCCCTCTTCTCGGGTATTTTATGTATCTATAAGTACATCCATCTATTTTATTTTCTGCATGTATAAGTGCATCCATCTGTACTTTTTTCCTTTTTTCCTTTTCCATTTTCTGTTTTATTTTATTTATTTTACTTTTCTGTCAAGTTACTTCCTTTTCCCTTTTATTTCTGCTTCTGTTTCATTTTTTCTCAATTTTCTTTCTCTTTTATTGTCTTCTTCTTCCTTTTATTTTTCTCTATCATGTATAGCAATAATGTTAATAAAGGTTTTAAATATGTGTGTTGTGCATTTAAATAAGGCTCATATTGTATTTTAAAAAACATTTAAGGCATATTTAAAAAAATGTTTATCATGCATTATAAAAAATATGATCGTGTATTGTTCATATTGTATTAGGAAAATATTCAGTCTTTTCTCCAAAATAGTCCATCATGTACTAAGAATTATTCAACATTTATCAAGAAACTGTTCATTCTTTCTTCCGGAATGTTCATCATGCATTTAATAAAATCAGTGTTTTTCTTCAAATTGTGATTTAAAAACAATAATCTATGAACATTTCGATCTAGGCACAATAATGTTTTAATAGTTCTTCAAATACAAGATGAAGAATTTTTTATACATAGTGAATTTTTGAAAATAAAAGATACTTGATGAACAATTTTTTTAAATTCCAAAAAATTTAGGCAGAGGGGAATACAAAGTCACCGGTGTAGTGAGAAAGAAAGAGCAGGGAGGGGACGAAAATTAGCAATGGTGGACGGGCACCATGGTGCCCGTTTCAAAAAATCATTTTTCTACAAAATAAAAAAAACTGAAACTTTTTGTAGACACACCTAGGCATGTATATTATGTATCTGCAAAATTATCAAACCATTTTACTTTCACACGTGGCATACAAAAAAAAAGAAAAATATGTATTTTGAAATGGGCTTATTTTTTCTGTTATTGGGCCAGAATTTGTTATTTTTGTACAGCTTACAAATTACATTTTTTTTTCAAAACGAAATTTCGCAGATTCGTAATGAATACATTGAAGTTTTCACAGAATTATTTTTGATTTTTTTGAACTTTTAAATATGCTTTTCGATTTTTTTCAAAAAAAAGGCACCAAGGTGCCCGAGCACCAAAACTTCACGTTCGGGGAGGGGATCACTTTCGGGAGAGAGATGTTCGCATAGTGAGAAAGAGTTTTTATTATTTAGGGGATGGAAAGAATGGATGTGTGTGTGCGTTGTGCTGGGTAAGGGCCGACCGGGCTAATGTAGTAGGGTTATATATCAAAGGTCAGTTTGGTTTCAATAACCGCTTGCATCTCCTGACCACTCCCTCCGTTTCTAAATATAAGTCTTTTAAGAGTTTTCATTAGGAAACTACATACTGATATATATAGACATACTTTAGAGTATAGAATCACTCATTTTGCTCCGTATGTAGTCCCTTTGTAGAATCTCTTAAAAGATTTATATTTAGGAACGGAGGGAGTAGGATATTAGGGATGGTTTCTGTTTCAATAAACGTCTTCGGTAGGGGTATTACAAGCAGCTTTGCCGCTCCATGTCACAACTGCTTCCAGGGCTGCTGCTACCGCCCACCAATCACATCTCATTTGCTGCTTAATTTGCTCCTTCTAGTTAATTAGGTGCAGACTCATTGCTTGCATGATGAGATTTTTTTGTTTTTGTCCTGATATTTCTTCCAAACGGAATCTACCTGTTACTATTTTTGCTCCATTCTAATTGGCATGGTGGTCGTAGTAGCAGAGGAGGATGAAATGAAATTAACTGTCCTAAGATTGCTAGCCCCAACTTATTTCAGAACAAACAAATAATAATGTACAGACAATAGCTTCTCCTTTCTTTTTGTTTCCTTTCCAGCTTTCCTTATAAGAAAAACTGTCTTGCTTATCCATATCAGCCATTTTCTCTCTTGGTTGTGTCAAAACGATTGGTTCTAGAATATAACCAATGATCCGACTAGATCCGAATGGACTTACTAGTATTAGCCTCCGTTTATTTGTAAAGGTGCTAGATGCTTCATGCACCTAAGCTCAAAACTAATTGTTCTAAGTTTCCAAAAAAACATTGTATACGCAAGTTTGCTGACATTTACTTTGAAGTCATTTCAAGCTATGAGTTGCTGACATTTTTCTATAAGTAATTGCTCGAATATGTAGTCTACAGAAAAAAATAGCAAGTTGTTTCAATGACTATTTTTGATATAGAGAGATATCATCACACTTTACCCAGATAGGAGCTACATCTAACACAATCATCATAAAGGAGGAGGATGGACTAGAAACAAAATTCAAGATAAAAAAACAAGGTTGTATCGTCGAAAATGATACCTAGAAACTGTACGTGCATGCTTCGGAAGTCACAAACCTTAACATCAATATTCTTACTAATCCACAATCATCCACTAGTGCACCAACATATTACTATCTTAATGTCGCAAAACTATTGCATGGAATCAAACATATCATATTCAGTGATCTACAAGTTTTATATAAGATTTTATGACTAACCATGCAAATGACCAATTCCTGTTGACTCTCTAAATAGGTATAAGTGAAGCATGATAGTTTAATTCTTTCTACAAAAAACACACTCTAATAAATATAAGTGAAGCAAAAGAGCATTTTACAAATAACAGTTTGCTATATGTAGAGAAACAAGCATCCAACTTCAAATGATATAAGTGAAGCACATGAAAAATTCTATAAAGCCACACTAAAAAGATATAAGTGAAGTCACTAGTAGAAAACAGACCTTTCGTTCGCCTCATTAGTCCCGGTTGGGTTTTGAACTGGCACTAATGTGTTCATTAGTGCCGGTTCATTCCGGACCTTTAGTCCCGGTTCATGCCACGAACCGGCACTAAAGGTGTGGTGGCAAGCTGGCGTCAGCCTTGGGCCCCACAGGAACCTTTAGTCCCGGTTAGTGGCTCCAACCGCGACTAAAGGTTAGACTATAGTCGTGGTTGGAGCCACCAACCGGGACTAACGGCCCCCTATATGAAACCCATTGTGACTTCATTTGCTATTTTCATGCATTTACTTATTTTTTTGAGCTAAATGAACTCTAAAAAGGTTGAAAGTTGGCATGGTATCATAATTTTACCCACATAGCATCTGCTAAAAAGTTGAGAGGGTTACGGCAAAAACTGGATGCACTTCGTGTACAAAATGGACAATCTCTTTCGAAGTATCAGGGTTTTGGACGAAAACTCGTGTGTTACAAAGGCATTTCATTTTTTAAAACTTATTTCAACTTCAAACTTTTTGTGCATTCAGTATGCACCATTCGAAGGCAGGCCATCAATTTTCAACCCTTTCTGACTTCATTTTCTATTTTTCATGCATTTACTGATTTTTTGAGCTAAATGACCCTGAAATTGATAAGCACTACAAATGAACTCTGAAAAGGATAAAAGTTGGCATGGTATCATCATTTCACCCACATAACATGTGCTAAAAAGTTGAGAGGGTTACGACAAAAACTGGATGCCCTTCGTGTACAAAATGGACAATCTCTTTCGAAGTATCAGGGTTTCGGACGAAAACTTGTCTGTTACAAAGGCATTTCATTTTTTAAAGTTATTTCAACTCCAGACTTTTTGTGCGTTCAGTATGCACCATTCGAAGGCAGTCCATCAATTTTCAATCCTTTTTGACTTTATTTGCTATTTTTCATGCATTTACTGATTTTTTGAGCTAAATGACCCTGAAATTGATAAACACTACAAATGAACTCTGAAAAGGTTGAAAGTTGGCATGGTATCATCATTTCACCCACATAGCATGTGCTAAAAAGTTGAGAGGGCTATGGCAAAAACTTGATGCACTTCGTGTACAAAATGGACAATCTCTTTCGAAGTATCACAGTTTCGGACGAAAACTCGTCTGTTACAAAGGCATTTCATTTTTTAAACTTATTTCAACTCCAGATTTTTTGTGCGCTCAGTATGCACCATTCGAAGCCAGGCACATCATTTTCAACCCTTTCTGACTTCATTTGCTATTTTTCATGCATTTACTATTTTTTTCAGCTAAATGACCCTGAAATTGATAAGCACTACAAATGAACTCTGAAAAGGTTAAAAGTTGGCATGGTATCATCATTTCACCCACATAACATGTGCTAAAAAGTTGAGAGGGTTACGGCAAAAACTGGATGCATTTCGTGTACAAAATGGACAATCTCTTTCGAAGTATCAGGGTTTCGGACGAAAACTTGTCTGTTACAAAGGCATTTCATTTTTTAAAGTTATTTCAACTCCAGACTTTTTGTGCGTTCAGTATGCACCATACTGAAAAGGTTGAAAGCTGGCATGGTATCATAATTTCACCCACATAGAATGTGCTAAAAAGGTGAGAGGGTTACGACAAAAACTGGATGCACTTCGTGTACAAAATGGACAATCTCTTTCAAAGTATTAGGGTTTCACACGAAAACTTGTCTCTTGCAAAGGCATTTCATTTTTTAAACTTATTTCAACTCCAGATTTTTGTGCGTTCAGTATGCACCATTCGAAGGCAGCCATCAATTTTTAACCCTTTCTGACTTCATTTGCTATTTTTCATGCATTTACTGATTTTTTAGCTAAATGACCCTGAAATTGATAAGCACTACAAATGAACTCTAAAAAGGTTAAAAGTTGGCATGGTATCTTCATTTCACCCACATAGCATGTGCTAAAAAGTTGAGAGGGTTACGACAAAAACTGGATGCACTTCGTGTACAAAATGGACAATCTCTTTCAAAGTATCAGGGTTTCGGACGAAAACTCGTCGGTTACGAAGGAATTTTATTTTTTTAAACTTATTTCAACTCCAGACTTTTTGTGTGTTCAGTATGCACCATTCGAAGGTAGGCCATCAAATTTCAACCCTTTCTAACTTCATTTGCTATTTTTCATGCATTTACTGATTTTTTAGCTAAATGACCCTGAAATTGATAAGCACTACAAATGACCTTTGAAAAGGTTGAAAGTTGGCATGGTATCATCATTTCACCCACATAGCATGTGCTAAAAAGTTGAGAGGGTTAAGGCAAAAACTGGATACACTTCGTGTACAAAATGGACAATCTCTTTCGAAGTATCAGGGTTTCAGACGAAAACTCGTTGGTTACAAAGGAATTTTATTTTTTTAAACTTATTTCAACTCCAGACATTTTGTGCGTTCACGATGCACCATTCGAAGGCAGTCCATCAATTTTCAACCCTTTTTGACTTCATTTGCTATTTTTCATGTATTTACTCTTTTTTTTGAGCTAAATGACCCAAAAATTGATAAGCACTACAAATGAACTCTGAAAAGGTTGAAAGTTGGCATGATATCATCATTTCACCCACATAGCATGTGCTAAAAAGGTGAGAGGGTTACGACAAAAACTGGATGCACTTCGTGTACAAAATGGACAATCTCTTTCAAAGTATTAGGGTTTCACACGAAAACTTGTCTCTTGCAAATGCATTTCATTTTTTAAACTTATTTCAACTCCAGATTTTTGTGCGTTCAGTATGCACCATTCGAAGGCAGCCATCAATTTTTAACCCTTTCTGACTTCATTTGCTATTTTTCATGCATTTACTGATTTTTTAGCTAAATGACCCTGAAATTGATAAGCACTACAAATGAACTCTGAAAAGGTTAAAAGTTGGCATGGTATCATCATTTCACCCACATAGCATGTGCTAAAAAGTTGAGAGGGTTACGGCAAAAACTGGATGCATTTCGTGTACAAAATGGACAATCTCTTTCGAAGTATCAGGGTTTTGGACGAAAACTCGTCTGTTACAAAGGAATTTTATTTTTTTAAACTTATTTCAACTCTAGACTTTTTGTGCGTTCAGTATGCACCATTCGAAGGCAGACCATCAATTTTCAACCCTTTCTGACTTCATTTGCTATTTTTCATGCATTTACTGATTTTTTTGAGCTAAATGACCCTAAAATTGATAAGCACTACAAATGAACCCTGAAAAGGTTGAAAGTTGGCATGGTATCATCATTTCACCCACATAGCATGCGTTAAAAGTTGAGAGGGTTACGACAAAAACTGGATGCACTTCGTGTACAAGATGGACAATCTCTTTCGAATTATCAGGGTTTCGGACGAAAACTCGTCTATTACAAAGGCATTTCATTTTTTAACTCCAGACTTTTTATGCGTTCAGTATGCACCATTCGACAGGCCATCAATTTTCAACCCTCGCCTGTTACAAAGCCATTTCATTTTTAAAGTAAAGTTATTCACAAAGTAGTGATTCACACAAATTTTAAATAATTCAAATTTAAACTATTCAAATTTGAAAACTACTGGCACTAATAGAAAGTTTATTTTTTTTACCTAAAGCAAAAGGATTCACAAAGAAATTCTAAATAAAGAAAAAAACAACTCAAAAATAAAAATAAATAAGTAAAGCAGAAAACAAAGAAAAAATAAAAAATAAATAAATTAAAAAACCCCGCCTACTAGGCCACAACGACCTGCATATGACTAGAAACCCAACCTGTAGTTGGGCCAGGACGCAGGCTCACAAGGCCTAGTAGGCCCATAGGGAATCGCAACTGAGGTAGGTCCAGAAGGCCTGCATTAGAGAGGAGCTTAATGCAGTGCCCGCGCCGGGGCTTATAAACTGGTTGAGGCGCCCCTCGACTAGCGAGGTGGGACTAAACTTCCACTATAGTGCGCCGTGCCAGGAACAGGTCTTTAGTCGCGGTTGGTGGCTCAAACCGCGACTAAAGACCTCCGTTTAGTTGCGGTTGGTGGCTCAAACCGCGACTAAAGACCCCCCTTAGTCGCGGTTGGATCCACCAACCACGACTAAAGGTGAATTTCACCAGGGGGGGTCTTTAGTCGCGGTTGGAGCCACCAACCACGACTAAAGATCTCTGCATATATAAGCTACGCCCTTGCCCCAACGACCTTATCTGCATTTCCACCGACAACGCAGCGAGACCACGACGCCGCCAAGCTGCTCGCCGTCCGTCCAAGTCCGCTCCGGCGCCCAACCCCTCGCCGACGCCTTCGCCTTGCATTGCCGCCGCCGCGCCCCTCCCCGACGCACGCCGCTGCTCCTCGCGCCCCTGCCCTGCCCCGACGCCTCTTTGCATTGCCGTCGCTGCCGGCCTGCAGGTACTCCCTCCTCCCTCCACCCCTCTCCTGTCAAGTTCCTGAATGCAAAGAATTTCGATGGTTATATCAACATAAAATAGAAAATGAGCATATATGTAAAATTACATATTATTAGGAGATATGTTCATTAGTTTGTTCGATGGTGCTTTAGTGATGTATTTGGTTCAGTGATGTATATATTTCCAAACATATATATAGCTGAATTTTTGCAAACATATATTGTAGAAAGTGATTGATTTAGTGATGTATTTGCGAACATATATTAAGAAACTTCTTTAGTGATGCCACACAAACATATATTAAGAATGCTGAATTTTTGCATAGAAAAAAGATGACCACGTGATTTTGATGTTGTATCTTAAAATTTGTAACAGGTTGAGTTTCAGTCTGCCGGCGCTCCTTGAGTGACTTTCGGTCTGTTCAAGAAGGAAGGATGCCGACTGTTGTCGTGTGGGTCGCTTCCTTTCCTTCTTCTCGCGATATGCCTTGGTAATGCACAATCGTGATATGGCTTGGTAATGCATGAGAGAAGGACGGGAAGCGACCAGCACCGACGGTTGAAATATCTGTGAGGGAGTTGTCCACCATATATCAGAGAGGCAGTGCGAACCACATATACACCACGTGAGATGAGAGTGTAGAAAGGAAGACTTCATGGACCGAAAGTCAACCTGTGCTTATAATAGTGATCTATGTGTTTAGTTACCGGCTTAATAGTGCATAGATGTTAATTAGATGTATATAAACATATAAAGCTTAGATGTTAATTAGATGTATAGAAATGTTAGATGAATTTTAGATATATGAATGTTAATTAAATGATTTTTTTATATAATGTTGTTTTTCTATAATTAGTGTAATTATAACCTAGGAATTTTAGATATATGAAGGTCAGCTATGAACATAGGAAATGTCCGACGACGAAAGGGAATTCGTTATGTGCGAATACTGAGAAGACGAGCGTGATCTGTGCGACAAGCCTCACCTAGTTGGTGGTAGGCGCTTCAACATCATGCTGGATGAGACCTTCGAAGTGGATACAGCAAGTCACAACGACAAGTCTTTTTTCATAATTAAGCATGACTTCTTCTTCAACTTATAATTTTAATTTTTTACAATTCTACTAGCGTATCCCCTACCATGCAAGACATTATGTCCTTGATAAGATTGGTTTCTCAGATATGTGCAGTATGGAGGTAAAGAGAGTTTACTTGAGGACCGAGCATGGTTATACTTTTACCATAAAATTGTAAAATTCGGAAACCTACTCCTATTTTGAATGCAAAAGTTGGAGAGCACTATGCGAGGCTTATGCATTTGAGCCTAATATTCTTATCACCTTTGATATTCATCCGGAAGATGAAATTGAAGGTAATATCGACATCTGGGTCGATGTGCAGACGCCTCCAGTTCTACCATTATGTGAGTTTATCAACCATATTTATTAAGCAATTTATATTGTTTATTCAAAAATAGTTGACAACTAATTTCTATTGAAAACTTATTTCCATTCAAGCAAAAATGTCCAGCGCTTGGTAGACAACACGTACTACTGTCCCGGGGCTGAACTAAACTGCGAGGAGATAGGTCATTATGTTTCATGGCTTGAGGATCTTGATACTGTCAAGACGGGTTATTTTTCTGGACTTTGAGATATTAGTACTCAAAACGTGCGACCACTAGTGTGCGTATTGAACTACGATCACGTCTATTTATGAAAGATGGTAAGGTTTTTACTATTTGTCCTTAGTGCATCTTTTGCATACATTATTTTTTAAGCTAAACTTCATTGCTAAGTATGTTACTACGATGTTCTTCAACAGGGACTCCCGATGAGTGTTGTGCCTCGTTGGATTGAGTGTAAAGGTCGCATGACAATGGTTAGCTTACGGCCAAGATATCCTACATTGCACATGAGTGCATTCATCATTTCTCGAAGCGAGCAAGTCTTAATAGTCAAAGACTGAAGCAAAATTGTGAAGGATCATAGAGAAGTACTAGGGGCAGCAATAGGAAGCACAACCCACAATTAGGAGACAAGTTCATCTGCATTCTCCAATATGATGAAGCAGGAGTGCCACACATGTTTTATGCTATTTTTCCTGAGCGAGAGCAGCAGGAGTAGGTCCTAGGTATTAAGAACAATTAGTTAGTGTTGATTATATATGACTATGATGATGATGAGAAGTTTTAATTATGTGCTACAATGTGTTAGAGTTGATGGTGATGCTGAGGCGGAGGAGTAGTGATTATGAGTACTATGATGATGAGGAGTTGTTATAACAAGTGACCAAGTTGTTATATGATGTCTCATGGACGAAAATGATGATGATGAGGAGTTGTTATATGAAATGGGTGCGACCCAAGGTAATTAAGTACTACTAGCTAGCTAGCTACGTCCGTGCATCTCTTTAATTCTAGTTTCAATACCATTATCATGCTTGATTAATTATTACTTGATTGAATTTTATTCTCGTAAAGTGCATGATGCAGGAGCAGGGGACTAGTTTATGCACATACTACGTTTGCGAGAACATTCGCATGATCACGTCTGAAAGGAGCATAAACCATAATTAATTAAATGGAAAACACATAATTAAAAGGAAAATTAATTCATAATTAATTCATAAACCCCTAAAGGATTAAAAAGGAAAATAAAACAAAATTAAAAAAACTAAATACTTTTAGTCCCGGTTGATGTCACCAACCGGGACTAAAGGTCCTGCATCCCCTGCCCAGATAGCCCCGCGTGGAGGGCCTTTAGTGCCGGGCCGTGTTGAACCGGGACCAGGAGGGGCTTTAGTCCCCACCCTTTAGTGCCGGTTGGAGAACCGGCACTAAAGGCCCTTACGAACCGCCACTATAGGCCGATTCTGCACTAGTGAGTGCAAAGAGCATTCTATAAATCAACCCTAGACTTTCCCATACCAGCATGGTACAATGCTAAAAGGAAAAATTAAAGGCACACGATGCTCCAAGAATTTACGCATATCATGTTAACAAAACAAAAACCAAAACATACCGATAGTTATTGAAGAAGAAAGATGGGATGCCTTCCGGGGCATCCCCAAGATTAGACGCCTGAGTCTCCTTGGATAATTAATTGGGGTGCCCTGGGCATCCCCAATATGAAGCTCTTGCCTCTCCTTATTTTTCTCATATCAATACCTCCTCGATCTTCGAACACTTCATCCACACAAAACTTAACTGAACTTTCATTGGAAAGGTTAGTACATGTAACATCAAATCCCATCATGTCTTGCTATAACATTATTTCATAATTATAATCTAACATTACCCACTCTATGCTATCACAATTCTATGGCTCCCATGTCAATGGGGCTCAACAAGAATTCAAACATAAGCACCCAAAGCAACTTTAACGACAATTTGTGAAAACAAGACATTATGTAAAGATGCAGATGAAACATATACTTCTGTAACTTTACAAATTCTGAAAATTTAGGACGTGGTAAGTAATTTATATAAAAGTACTGTGTAAAAATTTCAGAAGCTTTTAACATTCCACTAAGAAAATATCAAACACTACATCCAAAGTTTTTGTTTTTACACAGCACATATCAAACAAGCAATTTAAACATCCTAAAGGTAATTCTTAGCACATTATTTTTATAATACAATGGATCTGTACAAGGTTTGTTTTTGAAAACTAGCTGTAATCAAGATTCACAAAGTTTCCATGGACATGAACAAAGTTTAAGGCTAGCCCCTACTTCAACGGTGATCATCTTTCTCACTTTCACCTTTCTTTTTGAAAATTGTTTTAAGTTACCCACTTTTTTTGTTTTTAATTATTTTTAAAAGAACACAAAATAAATAAATGACTCTCTAAATCTTCCGGGTTGTCTCCCTAGTAGCGCTTTCTTTAAAGTCATTAAGGTAGGCATATAGTGCTCAAGTAATTGATCCACCCAAATCCCAAGGTCTATGAAAGCCAATGTTAATTAACAATGATTTGTAATTAAGTAGTGAGCACAAAGTGATACATAGCATAAGTAGTTTCTTGCAATTTTATCATATTGGAAACATAGAGAGATGAAGATTTGGTTCCTCCAACATAATAATTGCAAGCAAGCAGACGCATATTATATCCACCAAAATCATCATGTGTAGTGGTTTCTTGCAACCCATCAATATAATCTTTAATAAGTGAAAACTTCTATGATATAGTATAGTTGGGAGAATTCAAAAAGATAATAGGGCTATCGTGTGTGGGTGCAATTGCAACAATTTCATGCTTAACATAAGGAACCGTAGCAAGTTCATCTCCATAAGCATAATTCATATTGGCATCATGGACACAAGCATAACAAGCATCAAGTTCATCAAAAAGTGATATTTCAAATGTGTCCAAGGGATCATAGCATTCATCCTTCGGTAGGTAGGAAGGGAAATCAAACGATGTATGAGTTGAAGAGTTACTCTCATCAGAAGATGGGCACGGGTGATTGATACGTCTCCAACGTATCTATAATTTTTTATTGTTCCATGCTGATATATTATCATTCTAGGATACTTTTTGGGCATTTATTTACCAATTTATAATATTTCTGAGCACTATCCTATTGATTCAGTACCTAGTGCCAGTTGTTGTTTTCTGCATTTTTTGACCTTTTAGGTTTACAGTACTAAATGAAGTCCAATTTCCACGAAACTTTTTGATGATTTTTTCTAGACCGAAAGAATACCTCAAAGCTTCGGAAGGAGGCTGGGAGCCGCACAAGGGCCCCACAAGCCAACAGGGGGCGCCCCGCTTGTGCCTCCCTTGGGCATCTCCCGATGCCCCTCTTGGGACTATAAATTCTCTAATATTGCCAAAACCCCAGGGGAGCTCCCGAAACACTTTTTCTGCTGTCGCAGGTCTCTATTCTGACAAGAGCCCATCTACACCTTCGTTAGGGCAACCTGTCGGAGGGGAGGCAGATCATGGAGGGCCTCTTCATCAACCTTGCTGTCCTCATGATGATGTGTGAGTAGTTCACCAGAGACCTACGGGTCCGTAGGTAGTACCTAGATGGCAATCTCTCTCTCTCTCTCTCTCTCTCTCTCTCTCTCTCTCTTTGATCTTCAATACAATGTTCATCGCATCTTTGCCTTGATCTATCCGATGCAATCCCTTTGTATGGTGTGTTTGTTAGTGTTGGGGAACGTCGCATGGGAAACAAAAAATTTCCTACGCACACGCAAACCTATCCATGGTGATGAGCATCTACGAGAGGGAGAGTGGATCTACGTACCCTTGTAGATCGCTAAGCGGGAAGCGTTAAGAAACGCGGTTGGTGTAGTCGAACATCTTCGCGATCCAAATCGCCGAGCGTCCCGTGATCACGATCCGTCCCGCGATCTCATCACGATCCGTCTCACGATCTTCATCACGACCTGTTCCGCGAACTCATCACGATCCGTCCCGCGATCTCATCACGATCTGTCTCGCGATCTCGATCACGGTCCTTCCGATCTAGCGCCGAACGTACGGCACCTCCGCGTTCAGCACACGTGCAGCTTGATGACGATCTCCACCGTCTTGATCCAGCAAGAGGAGGTGGAGAGGAGAGAGAGTTCACCGGCAGCGTGACGGCGCTCCGGTGATGGTGGTGGAGCTATGCACTAGAGGAACGGGTGGCACGTGGCTGAAAATCTTGTTCCAAAACCCTAAAATTCTCTAGTATATATAGGAGGAGAGGAGGAGGAGGCTTGGCTGCCAAAAAGGCAGCCCTTGGGTCGGCCAAACCAAGGAGGGAGGAGTCCTCCTCCTCCACTCCTAGTAGGATTAGGACTCCTTCCTTATTTGGCCCTTTTTGCCTTTTTCCACCTTTTTCCTTTTGGTATTTTCTTTCCAGCCTCATGGGCTTTGTGTAAGACTTCCACCAGCCCACTAAGGGCTGGTATTCATCCTCCTACAGCCCACAAAGCCTCTTGGGTCGAAATACCCCTCCCGGTGGTCTCCCGGTACACTTCCGGCACTCCCGGTACACTACCGATGAGCCCGGAACTTTTCCGGCGACCAAACTGGGACTTCCTATATATGAATCTTTACCTCCGGACCATTCCGGAGCTCCTCGTGACGTCCGGGATCTCATCCGGGACTCCGAACAACCTTCGGTCACCACCATACATAACTCTACACTACCGAAACGTCACCGAACCTTAAGTGTGTAGACCCTGCGGGTTCGAGAACTATGTAGACATGACCGAGACACCTCTACGGCCAATAACCAATGGCGGGACCTGGACGTCCACATTGGTTCCTACATATTCTACGAAGATCTTCATCGGTCGAACCTCTATGTCAAGGATTCAATCAATCCCGTATAACGTTCCCTTTGTTCTTCGGTATGTTACTTGCCCGAGATTCGATCGTCGGTATCTCCATACCTAGTTCAACCTCGTCACCGGCAAGTCTCTTTACTCGTTCCGTAATGCAAGATCCCGTGGCTAACATATTAGTCACATTGCTTGCAAGGCTTGTTGTGATGTTGCATTACCGAGTGGGCCCTGAGATACCTCTCCGTCACACGGAGTAACAAATCCCAGTCTTGATCCATGCCAACTCAACAGACACCTTCGGAGATACCTGTAGTGCACCTTTATAGTCACCCAGTTACGTTGCGACGTTTGATACACACAAAGTATCCCTCCGGTGTCAGTGAGTTGCATGATCTCATGGTCATAGGAACATATACTTGACATGCGGAAAACAACAGCAATAAACTGACACGATCGTATGCTACGTTTGTAATTTGGGTCTTGTCCATCACATCATTCTCCTAATGATGTGATCCCGTTATCAAATGACATCTCATGTCCATGGCTAGGAAACCTTAACCATCCTTTGATCAACGAGCTAGTCCATTAGAGGCATACTAGGGACATGGTTTTGTCTATGTATCCACACATGCATTTAAGTCTCCGATCAATACAATTATAGCATGGATAATAAACGATTATCATGAACAAGGAAATATGATAATAACTAATTTATTATTGCCTCTAGGGCATATTTCCAACAGTCTCCCACTTGCACTAGAGTCAATAATCTAGTTCACATCACCATGTGATTCGCATTGTTATGAATCTAACACCCAATGAGTTTTGGGGCTCGATCATGCTTTGCATGTGAGAGAGGTCTTATAGTCAACGGGTCTGCGATATTCAGATCCGTGTGTACTTTGCAAATCTCTATGTCAAACCATAAACACTGCTACCACACTCCACTTGGTACTATTTCCAAATGGCTGCTCCACTATACGTATCCAGATTGCTACTACTAGTCATCCGGATAGGTGTTAAAGCTTGCATCGACGTAACTCTTTACGACGAACTCTTTATCACCTCCATAATCAAGAAACATTTCCTTAGTCCTCTGGTTACTAAGGATAATTCCGACCGCTGTCCAGTGATCCACTCCTGGACCACTCTTGTACCCCTTGACAGACTCATGGCAAGGCACACATAGGTGCGGTACACAGCATGGCATAATATAGAGCCTATGGCTAAGGCATAGGGGACGACGTTCGTCCTTTCTCTTTCTTCTGCCGTTGTCGAGCTTTGAGTCTCACTCAACTTCACACCTTACAAATCAGACAAGAACTATTTCTCTAGCTGATCCATTTTGAACTCTTTCAAAATCTTGTGAAGGTATGCACTCATTGAAAGTCTCATCAAGCATCTTGATCTATCTCTATAGATTTTGATGCTCAACAATTAGGTAGCTTTATCCAGGTCTTCCTTTGAAAAACACTTTTCAAACAACCTTTTATGCCTTCCAGAAATTCTACATTATTTCCGATCAACAATATGTCAACCACATATACTTCTCAGAAACTCTATAGTGCTCCCACTCACTTTATTGCAAATACAAGTTTCTCGTAAACTTTGTATAAACTACAAAAACTTTGATCACCTCATCAAAGTGTATATTCCAACTCCGAGATGCTTGCTTTAGTCCATAGAAGGATCACCGAAGCTTGCTCATCTTTTAGCATCCTTAGGACTGACAAAACCTTCTGGTTGTATCACATACAACCTTTCCTTAAGTAAACCCTTAAGGAAACGATGTTTTGACATCCATCTGCCAGATTTCATAATTGAAAATGCAGCAACTGCTAACATAATTCCAATAGTCTTTTAGCATCGCTACGAGTGAGAAAGCCTCATCGCAGTCAACTCCTTGAACTTGTCATAAAACGACTTTGCAACAAGTCGAGCTTTACAAATGGTGACATTCACCATCAGTGTCTGTCTTCATTCTAAAGGTCCATTTGTACTCAACGACCTGCCGTCTAATGAGCAAGTCTACCAAAGTCTATACTTGGTTTTCATACATGGATCCTATCTCGGATTTCATGGCCTCTAACCATTTGTCGGAATCCGGGCCCATCATCGCTTCTCCATAGCTCGTAGGTTCATCGTTGTCCAACAACATGATCTCCAAGACAGAGTTTTCGTACCACTTAGGAGCAGTACACATCCTTGTCGACCTACGAAGTTCGATAGTAACTTGATCCTGAAGCTTCATGATCATCATCATTAACTTCCTCTTCAACTAACGTAGGCTTCACAGAAACATCTTTCTGCGTTGCGCTACTCTCTGGTTGAACAAAGGTTTAACAACCTCATCAAGTTTTATCTTCCTCCCACTCAATTCTTTCGAGAGAAACATTTCCGCGAGAAAGGATCCGTTTAAGCAACAAACACTTTGCACTAGGATCTAAGATTGAAGGTTCACCCAACCGATCTTAGGGTATTCTATGAAGATGCATTTGTCCGCCTTGGGTTCGACCTCATTAGGTGAAAACATTTTCCACACAAGTGTCACAACCCAAAATATTAAGAAATGACAGCTTAGGTTTCTATCAAACCATAATTCACACGGTGTCATCTCAACGGATTTAGATGATGCCCTATTTAAAGTGAATGTAGTTGTCTCTAATGCATAACCCCAAAAATTATAGTAGTAAAACGATAAGAGACATCACAGTATGCACTATATCAATAGAGCATGACTATGATGTTCGGACACACCATCACACCATGGTGTTCCAGGTGGCGTTAGTTGTGAAACAAATTTCACATTGTCTTAAGTTGTATGCCAAACTCGTAACTCAGATATTCACCTCCACGATCATATCGCGGTCATTTTTATCTTCTTGTCACGATGATCTTTAAACTTCACTCTGAATTTGCTTGAACCTTTCAAACGATTCAGACTTGTGTTTCATAAGTAAATATACACTATATCTACTCAAATCATTAGTGAAGGTAAGAAAATAACGATATCCACTGCACGCTACAAGACTCACTAGATTCCATACATCAATATGTATCATTTCCAATGAATCACTTGCCCGCTCCATCCAATGGGGTCCTTTAGTCATCTTGCCCAAGAGGCATGGTTCGCATGCCTCAACCGATTCGAAATCGAATGAGTCCAAGTATCCATCAGCATGGAGTTTCTTCATGCGCTTTATACCAATATGACATTTTGCGGCAGTGCCACAAGTATGTGGTACTATCATTATTTAACTTTGTATCTTTTGACATCAATGTTATGAACATGTGTATTACTACGATCAAGATTTCAACAAACCATTCTCACTGGGTGCATGACCATTGAAGGTATTATTCATGTAAACAGAATAACCATTATTCTCTAACTTAAATGAATAACCGTATTGCAACAAACATGATCTAATCATGTTCATGCTCAACGCAAAACACCAAATAACATTTATTTAGGTTCGTCACTAATCCTGAAGGTAGAGAGAGCGTGCGATGTTGATCACATCAACCTTGGAAACATTTCCAACACACATCGTCACCTCACCCTTAGCTAGTTCTCCGTTTATTCCGTAGCTTTTATTTCGAGTTACTAACATTTAGCAACCGAACCGGTATCCAATACCCAGGTGCTACTAGGAGTACTAGAAAGGTACACATCAATAACTCGTATATCAAATATACTTCTGTCGATGTTGCCAGCCTTCTTATCTACCAAGTATCTAGGGTTGTTCCGCTTCAGCGACCTCTCACCTCATAATAGAAGCACCTAGTCTCGGGTTTGAGTTCAACTTTGGGTTGCTTCACTGGAGCAGCAACTGACTTGCTATCCATGAAGTTTCCCTCCTTGCTCTTGCCCTTTTCGACACTAGTGGTTTGATTAACCATCAACACTTGACGCTCCTTCTTGATTTCTACCTTCGCGGTGTCAAACGTCGCGAACAGCTCAGGGATCAATACTTCTATCCCTGGTGTTTTATAGTTCATCACTAAGTTCTAGTAGCTTTAGTGACAGTGACTTGGAGAACTATATCAATCACTATCTTATCTGGAAGATCAACTCCCACTTGATTCAAGCGATTGTAGTACCCAGACAATCTGAGTACATGCTCAACGATTGAGCTATTCTCCTTCATCTTACAGGCAAAGAATCTTGTTGGAGATCTCATATCTCGCAACACAGGCACGAGCCTGAGATCACAATCTCTGCTCCTAGAACATCTCATATGTTTCGTGACGTTCAAAACGTTTTGGAGCCTCAATTCTAAGCTGTAATGCATGACGCACTAAACTATCAAGTAGTCATTGAAACATGCCTGTCAGATGTTCACAACATCTACAGACGACGCTAGAGGGGGTGGCGCACCAAGCGGTGCATTAAGGATATAAGCCTTCTGTGCAGCAATGAGGACAATCCTCAGATCACGGACCCAGTCCGCAATATTGCTACCAACATCTTTCAACTCTATTTCTCTAGGAACATATAAAAATTTAAGGGAGCTACAGCGTGAGCTAGTAATCTACAACATAATTTGCAAAGGCACTATTGACTATGTTCATGATAATGAGTTCAATTAATCATATTACTTAAGAACTCCCACTCAAATTGACATCCCTCCGATCATTCGAGTGATACATGATCCAAATTCACCAACTCAAGTCCGATCATCACGTGAGTTGAGGTGGCTGCAATGGTGAACATCATCATGTTGATCATATCTACTATATGACTCATGTTCGACGTTTCGGTCTCTTGTGTTCCGAGGCCATGTCTGTACATGCTAGGCTCGTCAAGTTTAACCCGAGTGTTCTGCATGTGCAACACTGGCTTGCACCCGTTGTATGTGAACGTAGAGTCTATCACACCCGATCATCACGTGGTGTCTCAACACGACGAACTTTCGCAACGGTGCACACTCGGGGAGAACACAATTTATCTTGAAATTAAGTGAGGGATCACCTTATAATGCTACCTTCGTCCTAAGCAAAATAAGGTGCATAAAAAGGATTAACATCACATGCAAATCATAAGTGACATGATATGGCCATGAACTTGTGCTTTTGATCTCCATCTAGAAAGCACCGGCATGATCTCCATAGTCACCGGCACGGCACCATGATCTCCATCATCTTGATCTCCATCAACGTGTCGCCATCGGGGTTGTCACGCCTTGCATGCTTCTACTACTATTGCTACCGTAGCGATAAAGTAAAGCATTACATAGCGCTTAATGATTGACACGCAGGTCATACAATAATTAAAGACAACCCTATGGCTCCTGCCGGTTGCCGTATTTAACAACATGCAAGTCGTGAAATTCGATACATCACATGATCATCTCATACATCACATATATCTCATCATGTAATTGGCCATATCACATCACAACATACCCTGCAAAAACAAGTTAGACGTCCTCTAATTGTTGTTGCATGTTTTACGTGGCTGCTACGGGTATCTAGCAAGAACAATTCTCACCTACGCATAAACCACAACGATGATACACTAGTTTGCTTTTCAACCTTCTCAAGGACCGCCTTTGTCGAATCCGATCCAACTAAAGTAGGAGAAACTGACACCCGCTAGCCATCTGTTGCAACAAGTGCAGTTGAGGGAACCGGTCTCTCGTAAGCATACGAGTAAGGTTGGTCCGGGCCGCTTCATCCCACAATACCGCTAAACCAAAACACGACCAAGGGAGGAAGCAATCTAAGCATTAACGCCCATAAACCTTTTGTGTTCTACTCGAGATCTCATCGAACCATCAACCTAGCTCATGATGCCACTGTTGGGGAACGTCGCATGGGAAACAAATTTTTTCCTACGCACACGCAAACCTATCCATGGTGATGAGCATCTACGAGAGGGAGAGTGGATCTACGTACCCTTGTAGATCGCTAAGCGGGAAGCGTTAACAAAACGCGGTTGGTGTAGTCGAACATCTTCGCGATCCAAATCGCCGAGCGTCCCGTGATCACGATCCGTCCCGTGATCCCATCACAATCCGTCCCGCGATCTCATCACGATCCGTCTCACGATCTTGATCACGATCTGTTCCGCGAACTCATCACGATCTGTCCCGCGATCTCATCACGATCCGTCTCGCGATCTCGATCACGGTCCTTCCGATCTAGCGCCGAACGGACGGCACCTCCGCGTTCAGCACACGTGCAGCTTGATGACGATCTCCACCATCTTGATCCAGCAAGAGGAGGTGGAGAGGAGAGAGAGTTCACCGGCAGCGTGACGGCGCTCCGGTGATGGTGGTGGAGCAATTCCGACAGGGCTTCGCCTAAGCACTGCAAAAAACCGATCTAGAGGAGAAGCTATGCACTAGAGGAACGGGTGGCACGTGGCTGAAAATCTTGTTCCAAAACCCTAAAATCCTCTAGTATATATAGGAGGAGAGGAGGAGGAGGCTTGGCTGCCAAAAAGGCAGCCCTTGGGTCGGCCAAACCAAGGAGGGAGGAGTCCTCCTCCTCCACTCCTAGTAGGATTAGGACTCCTTCCTTTATTTGGCCCTTTTTGCCTTTTTCCACCTTTTTCCTTTTGGTATTTTCTTTCCAGCCTCATGGGCTTTGTGTAAGACTTCCACCAGCCCACTAAGGGCTGGTATTCATCCTCCTACAGCCCACAAAGCCTCTTGGGTCGAAATACCCCTCCCGGTGGTCTCCCGGTACACTACCGGCACTCCCGGTACACTACCGATGAGCCCGGAACTTTTCCGGCGACCAAACTGGGACTTCCTATATATGAATCTTTACCTCCGGACCATTCCGGAGCTCCTCTGACGTCCGGGATCTCATGCGGGACTCCGAACAACCTTCGGTCACCACCATACATAACTCTACACTACCGAAACGTCACCGAACCTTAAGTGTGCAGACCCTGCGGGTTCGAGAACTATGTAGACATGACCGAGACACCTCTACGGCCAATAACCAATGGCGGGACCTGGACGTCCACATTGGTTCCTACATATTCTACGAAGATCTTCATCGGTCGAACCTCTATGTCAAGGATTCAATCAATCCCGTATAACATTCCCTTTGTTCTTCGGTATGTTACTTGCCCGAGATTCGATCGTCGGTATCTCCATACCTAGTTCAACCTCGTCACCAGCAAGTCTCTTTACTCGTTCCGTAATGCAAGATCCCGTGGCTAACATATTAGTCACATTGCTTGCAAGGCTTGTTGTGATGTTGCATTACCGAGTGGGCCCTGAGATACCTCTCCGTCACACGGAGTAACAAATCCCAGTCTTGATCCATGCCAACTCAACAGACACCTTCGGAGATACCTATAGTGCACCTTTATAGTCACCCAGTTACGTTGTGACGTTTGATACACACAAAGTATCCCTCCGGTGTCAGTGAGTTGCATGATCTCATGGTCATAGGAACATATACTTGACATGCGAAAAACAGCAGCAATAAACTGACACGATCATATGCTACGTTTGTAATTTGGGTCTTGTCCATCACATCATTCTCCTAATGATGTGATCCCGTTATCAAATGACATCTCATGTCCATGGCTAGGAAACCTTAACCATCCTTTGATCAACGAGCTAGTCCATTAGAGGCATACTAGGGACATGGTTTTGTCTATGTATCCACACATGCATTTAAGTCTCCGATCAATACAATTATAGCATGGATAATAAACGATCATCATGAACAAGGAAATATGATAATAACTAATTTATTATTGCCTCTAGGGCATATTTCCAACAGTTAGGACCCGATGAATTGTGAGTTTATGTTTAGATTATTCATGAAAAGTATTTGAGTCAAACCTGAATAAAAAGATTCTTATTTGCATGATCACCATAGCTTCGTAATGTTGTTGATCTATTGAGATACTTTTGCCAACTGGATTGATATATCTTAGGTGGGAGTGGTGCGTTGTGGTAGGTTCAACCTGACGAATTTATATATCACAGTGACAAAGTAGGGGACAAGATATGTCTTTGTTTTGCTGTTAATAAGGATAAAACGATGGGGTTTATTCATATTGATTGAGTTTATTTTGTCTACATCATGTCATCGTTCTCCAAGCATTACTCTGTTTTACTTAATACTCTAAATGCATGCTGGATAGCAGTTAATGAGTGGAGTAATAGTAATTGGTGCAGGTATGAGTCGTTCTATTTTCTTATGGACGTGATTACTATATACACATGATCATTTCCGTGAAAATCAAATAACTATTTTCTTTTCTATCAATTGCCCAACAATAATTTGTTTACCTACCGTATGTTATTTCTATGAGAGATGCCACTAGAGAATTCTATGCCCCCGGGTCTATTCACCTATATATTCACAAACGATATTACTACCTTGTTGCTGTATGTTTTTTTTTTGCAATTTGCAATTATCTAGAATTATCTACACAACTCACTTGCTTGCAAATAACGAGATCAAGGGGATTGACAACCCTCTTGCCGGCGTTGGGTGCAAGTTGTTTGTTCTTTTGTGTGCAGCCGCTGAAGACAATTGATTATTGATATTCCTTTTGGTTCGATAAACCTTGGTTTCATAACTAAGGGAAATACTTACCCACATTGTGCTGCGATTACCCGTTCCTCTTCACGAAAAACCCAACACAGATCACAAGTATCAGGAAGGATTTCTGGCCCTGTTGCCGGAGAATACCATCACCAACTATCATGTAACTTTGCACAAATTTTCATTCACTTATTCTTATTTTTAATTCCTGTTATACTTACTTTATCTCATAAAAATCAAAAATACAAAAATATTTATTTTTGCTAGTTACTAATCTACTCCTTTGCTTGTTGTGCTTGCTTGAAAGTTGCTGTCATGTCTGGTTTTGAAATTAGTGATGTCTCCGCCACTAGCGCGGAATTCCTTGAGCTTCCAACTTCACCTTGTGCTAAGAATTCTAAAAGAATTTTTGATGAAGTTGCCAAACAAAAACTTGATAATCTTGTGGATGATGATCCTTTTAAAAGTGAACCTATTATGCAAACAAACAAACTCTGCATAGGTAGTGGGAATATTATTGGTAAAAGTGTGATTCAAGAATTTTCACTTGTGCGGGATCATTACCATTGATAGGAGGTTCCATTGTTGCTAGAACTACAATTTATGTAGATGCTATATCTTTGCTTATAACACAGTTGGAAAGACAATTTGTCCATATGAATCCTTTCATACAGTGGTTATTTCTAGAATTCTGCAATATCCAGGAAGATTCTACTAAACGTCTAGCCACTATTTTTCTTGTTCAAGAATTTAACAATATCACACAAGAGGATATATATATATATTTTCTCATTATAGGATTAATTGTGAGTGCCCACCAATAGACATAATCCTTTATGAGTTAGAAGGTATAAGGAAATTGAGATCCACAGATTATGTTGCTAATGATGAAAACCTTAGAAAGAAGGTTCCACCTAATGTCCTAGTTGATAAATTTTTTGAACATAATGATCAATTTGCTATACCAAAACTTTGGATGGGTTATGAGCTTGAGCGACAATTGAGAAAGTATCTTTATAAAAATTTATACAATGAAGAGCTGATCCTCACTTATGAGAAACCTAAGGAGGAGCCTTCTATTCCTCCCAAAATAGACCTCTAGGACCCTTGTGTTATGAAGTTTAGTCCCTTAAATTATTTTTGCTTACCTATTAGAAAACTTGCTGCTGAAAGAAGGGAATATGATTATAGCATGATAGATCATTTCCACAATTATTACAACACTTCAAAGTTGTTAGAATCGCGATTCTGAATCGGATCGGAGCTCTGTATCTAGGATCATGAATCGTAGAATCTTAACTATCAGGATCGTAGAAACTTATATTCTATGAGGAAAATCGTGGAATTGGAGGGGCCAGTTTGGATCGTAAGATCGTAAGATTCTAAGACTTGAGTCGCGATTCTGACAACTTTGCAACACTTGAAACTATGCATTATGCATAGCTAGGGGCATAAAACATTAGCGCTTGTTGGGAGGCAACCCAATATGTATCTTTTTTTCTTTTTGTTCTTTTGTGATAACATGATTATTGCCTCTGTAATGATTATGTTTTATGTTTTAATTAGTGTTTGTGCCAAGTAAAGCCTTTGGGATGACTCACAAGATGAGTAGAAACGATGCTGAAACATAATATAAACTTTGTCTCCGGTAAAGGAATTTTCATTTTTTACTGGAGCATGATAATGATCTGAAATTTTACACAGTGTTTCTATAATAATTCTCCACATTGTCCTAAATGTTCAGAATTTTTAGAGTTACATAAGTATGAGCTCTTTATAGATTGCTACAGACTGTTCTTTTGGGTGTGATCATGATGGGCCACGGAATAAGAAGTAGCAGGAGCCTAAGCTTGGGGATGCCCAAGGCACCACAAGTATTATTCTAAGGAAGACTCAAGCATCTAAGCTTAGGGTTCTCTGGAAGGCATCCCCTCTTTCGTCTCAATGCATCGGTATGTCACTTGGAGCTACATTTTTATTCATCACATGATATGTGTTTTGCTTGGAGCGTTGTTTGCTTTTACTTTCAGTAAGTCACAATCGTCATTTTCTGGACACACCTATTTGAGAGAGACACACCTTCATCATAATTTGCTAGAATACTCTATGTGCTTCACTTACATCTTTTGAGCTTGGTAGTTTCTCTAGTACTTCACTTATATCTTTTTGAGCACGGCGGCGTGTAGATTTTATAGAAATATTATGCTCTCGTTCTTCACTTATATTTTTTTGAGAGCTGAATAATTAGTGACAATAATTTGCATGGGTCACAAGACTAGTACAAAAATAATAGGTATTTAATGAGTGATAATCAAGACCATCATGTAGCACATATAGAGAAATTTTGTGTTAATGACATTAATGTGGTAATATTAAAAAGGTGTGAGTCCACAATTATTGATTCGTAGAAGTGTCGATATTAAGAGGTGTTAACTTGTTATTCACATAAAAATTAAAGAAGCATGGTGATGATGTGGGAGCATTTCTATTCGTCGTTGAAATCCTAGTGTTGTTTCGAGTCGGGGGTGCGCGATGGTTAACTCGCCAACCTCCTCCATTGGGGCATGGGAGGAGTACTTTGATTTTTGATAAAACTAATAAAACTTTGAAATAAGCATATGAATTATTTATGACTAATGTGACACCGTGGACATGCGCATCCTCACATTCGCATATTTGCTAGCCTCTTTGGTACCGTGCATAGCCCATTCTGACCTCGAGGATTGGTGCAACTTTCGCCGGTGCATCCAAACCCAGTGACATGATACACTCTGTTGCACATAAGCCTCATTATATCAAAACAACCACTATACCTACCTATTATGTCATTTCCATAGCCATTCCGAGATATATTTCCATTCAAATTCCATCGTCACTTCACTTGACTAGTTCATTCATCATCATATTGCTTTGCATGATCATATAGAGTTGACATAGTATTTGTGGCAAAGCCACCATTCATTATATTTTTGGTACGTGTCATGCTAGATCATTGCACATCCTGGTACACTATCAGAAGCATTCATATAGAGTCATATCTTCCTATCACTTCTTCGTATTGAGTTGTAAGTAAATAAAGTGTGATGATCATCTTATTAGAGCATTGTCCCTGTGAAGAAAGGATGATGGAGACTATGATTCCCCCAGAAGTCGGGATGAGAGTGCAGACAAAAAATAAAAAAAAACGGGGGAGGCCAAATGAGCCCACCACATAAAAAATGAATGGGGGAGGCAAAAAAGGAAAAAAGAAAATAAAATCCCACCATGAAAAAATAAAATAAAAATAAATGAGAGAAAAAGAGAGAAGGGACTTTCCTACTATCCTTTACCACACTTGTGCCTGAGAGTGGCACCATGTTCTTCATATAGTGAGTCTCCTATTTTTGTCACTTCCATATGCTAGTGAGAATTACCTTTTCATTATAAACTTGGCTTGTATATTCCGATGATGGGCTTCCTCAAATGACCGAGGTCTTCATGAGCAAGCAAGTTGGATGCACACCCACTTAGCTCCAGTTGAGATTTCATACGCTTATAGTTCTAGTGCATCATTTGCATGGAGATCCATATTTCTTTCATTGACATCTATCGATGAGCATCTCCATAGCTCATTGGTACGCCTAATTTATGTGAGACTATCTTATCCACTTTCTACCCCTTTGATATCTACCATCATATTAGATTCCACCTATATTCTATATCCAATGGTCCATGCTCATGTATTGCGTGAAGAATAAAAAGTTTATGCATATTGAAAATTCAATTTCCTGACTTGGACACCGTGGTTCTTAACATTTGTATTGATGTGGTGAAAATGGAGTCATGCCTTGCTTTAGGATCGTATACTTTGAAAATCAATGATTTTGTTTCTTATATTTATAAATATTACTATGTTGCTGTTTGTTAATTCATCATTTCTCAATGAGGATACATACAAAAGATTACATAATGGGTAGCATGTCAAATCAAAAATTCTTTTTTAGTCATTTATCTACTCGAGGACGAGCAGGAATTAAGCTTGGGATGCTGATATGTCTCCAACGTACCTATGATTTTTGATTGGTCCATGCTAATATATTATCATTCTAGGATACTTTTTGGGCATTTGTTTACCAATTTATATTTTTGAGCACTAACCTATTGACCCAGTGCCCAAGTGCCTGTTGCTGTTTTCTTCATGTTTTTGACTTTTCAGGTTTACAGTACGAAACGAAGTCCAATTGCGACAAAAAAATTGATGATTTTTTATGTACCAAAAGAAGACCTCGAACCTTCGGAAGGAGGCCAGGAGCCGCACGAGGGCCCCACAAGCCAACAATGTGCGCCCCTAGCGGGCACCCTGATGGCTTGTGCCTCCCTCGGGCATCTCCCGATGCCCCTCTGTGGCCTATAATTTCTCTAATATTCGAAAAACCCTAGGGGAGCTACCAAAACACTTTTCCGCCACCACAAGTCTCTGTTCCAATGGGAGCCGATCTACACCTCCGTTGTGGCACCCTGTGGGAGGGGAGATTGGTCACGGAGGGCCTCTTCATCAACCTTGCTACCCTTATGATGATGTGTGAGTAGTTCACCATTGACCTACTGCTCCCTAGGTAGTATCTAGATGGCAATCCCTCTCTCTCTCTCTCTCTCTCTTGATTTTCAATACAATGTTCATCGCATCTTTGCCTTGGTCTATCGGATGTAATCCCTTTGTATGGTGTGTTTGTTGGGATCTGATGAATTGTGAGTTTATGTTCAGATTATTCATGAAAAGTATTTGAGTAAAACCCGAATACTAAGATTGTTATTTGCATGATCATCATAGCTTCATAATGCTCTCCAATCTATTGAGATAGTTTGGCCAACTAGATTGATATTTCTTCGGTGGGAATGGTGCGTTGTGGTAGGTTCAACCTGACGAATTTCTATATCCCACTGACAAACTAGGGGACAAGATACATATTTTTGTTGCTTCTACTACATATAAAACGATGGGGTTTATTCATATTTATTGAGCTTATTTGTCTACATCATGTCATCGTTCTCCAAGCATTACTCTGTTTTACTTAATACTCCAAATGCATGCTGGATAGCGGTCGATGTGTGGAGTAATAATAATAGGTGTAGGAAGGAGTCGCCATATTTGCTTATGGATGTGATGCCTATAGACATATGATCATTGCCGTGAATATCACATAACTATTCTCTTTTCTATAAATTGCCTAACAGTAATTTGTTTACCCACCATATGCTATTTCTACGAGAGATGTCACTAGAGAACTCTACACCCTCCGGGTCTATTCACCTATATATTCACAAACTCTATTACTACCTTGCTGTTATTTATTTGCTTTTATTTTAGTTTGCAATTTATAACTATCTACAATTATGTACACAAGTCACTTGCTTGCCGCTGAAGACGGTTGAGGATTGATATTCCTATTGGTTCGATAAACCTTGGTTTCATAACTGAGGGAAATACTTACCCACATTGTGTTGCGACAACCCGTTCCTCTTCACGGAAACCCAACGTAGATCACAAGTATCAGTGATCAATCTGCTCTTCCTCCTTTTGTTGTTTGCTCTCCTCCTCATCTTTTTCATCTAATGAGCTCACAGTTTCAGCAATTTCTTCTTCCATAGATTCCTGTGAAATATTAGTCTCTTCCAAGGCAGCAGACATTTTCTCAATAAATTCATTAATATTGGAATTGTATTTATAATTATCACAGAAATATTCAAGTATGGAAAAGTTTTTAGGTCTGTAAACAACATCATCATAGTTATGATACTTTTCAAAGAATGATTCAATTCTATTTGTTCCACATCATAGTAATCATATTTACCAGACTATTAAGAAGTCAAGGTTTTATTATCATTAAATTAACATTCAAAGGGAAGGTGTAGACCCTTACTCTTAGAGCAACAATTATAATGACATCTCAAGCATAAATTCCAAGCATACCAACGCAACATTTTAATTTGATCCCATAAGTGTTTCCCTTTTTGAGTCAAGCGATAGTCCCTAAAGTACTCACGTTGATCCAACGTGTCTCCCATTATTAAGTTGAATGGGGATTTCTCACAATTATCAAAGTAGTATGTAATGTGTTTCACATAACCAGCATCAAGGGTTTTAGGTGGTTCCCCATCTCCATGAGTAGCAAGTACAACTAATTTGTTTGGTGTTTTGTGTTCCATATCCATAACTAAATATATTAAAAACTTATAATAGAAAATGAAATTACTTAGTGATAAAGAAAACAAGCACACACGAGAATATCAACCACTACGCTATTGCTCCCCGGCAACGACGCTACACAAAGGTCTTGATAACCCACAAGTGTAGGCGCTCGTTTGTAGCCTCTTTTGATAAGTAAGAGTGTTGAACCCAACAAGGAGCTAAAGGTATAATTAATATTCTCTCAAGTTCTATCGACCATCGATACAACTCTACGCACGCTAACGCTTACTTTAACTAGCACAAGTATGAAACTACTTTGTGGGAAAGAAACTAGAAGTATTTAGTAGGTGTAATAGATAGTTTTGCAAGATAATAAAGAACAAGTAAATAAAAATTAGAGGCTGTTTAGATAAATATTAATAAGAAAGTTGTTTAGTAGAAACCTTTTTGTTTAACACAAGATAGAGATTGTGGATAGGCAATTGAATATAACATGATAGATACTTATCATGTGCAATGAGGGAGAGGCATACGCTAACACACTTTCCGTACTTGGATTATATGGACTTATGATTGGACCTCTAGCAAGCATCTGCAACTACTAGAAATCATTAAGGTAAACCCAACCATAACATTAAACACCAAGTCCTCTTTACTCCCATACGCAAACAACTCCCTTACTCTGGTGTAAGCTTCTATCACTCTAGCTACCCACTAGAAGCGAATCATGAACATGTTGCAAACCCTCCAGCGTGAATCTTTCATGTACGTGCTTCACGGAAGGCACCTTAGGACAACACCATATTAAAATACAAATCATATCAATAACATCATACCACAATTAACCAATAGGACAAAAGAAATCTACTCAAACATTATAGGATAGCCACACATCATCGGATAATAATATATAACATTAAGCACCATGTTTAAGTAGAGATTACAGCGGGTTTATGTCACTTCATAGATGCGGAGAGAGTTGGTGGTGACAGCGGCGAAGTTGTTGGTGTAGATCGCCATCACGATGGTTGCCCAAACGGCGCTCTGCTACCTCTTGAGCATGCATTGGTTTTCCCTTGAAGAGGAAAGGGTGATGCAACGAAGTAGATAAGTATTTCCCTCAGTTGATGAGAACCAAGCTATCAATCCAGTAGGAGGAACAAGCAAGTCACCAATGGATGCACCTACACAAACAATCAAACTCTTGCACCCAACGCTATAAAGGGGTTCACAAACCCTTCACGATTATTTGCAAGGATTAGATCTGATAGAGATAGATGTAAACAAGAACAGAAAGTAAAAGGTAAATAAATTGCAGCAAGGTATTTTTGGTATTTTTGGTTTATAGATCTGAAAGTATATTATGGAAAGTAGACCCGAGGGCCATAGGTTTCACTAGAGGCTTCTCTCTCGAAGGAAAATATCAGAAAAATTCCTTCCAGAAAAATTCCTTCCGAAGGTTATATTTGGTTTGGACTCCGTTTAATATTCCATATATGCAAAACTCAAAAACAAGGAAAAACAGAAACTTGCACTTGGCTCTAGATTAATAGGTTAGTCCCAAAAATAATAAAACATAATTCAAAATAGCATATTAATGCATATAAAACATCCAAAACAGATAATATACCATGTCATCATCAAAAATTATAGATACATTGGAGACGTATCATCATCCCCAAGCTTAATTCCTGCTCGTCCTCGAGTAGGTAAATGATAAAAACAGAATTTTTCATGTGGAGTGCTACCTAACATATTTATCCATGTAATATTCTTAAATGTGGCATGAATATTCAGATCCGTAAGACTCAAAACAAAATCTTAATATTGATATAAAAACAATAACATTTCAAGCATACTAGCAAAGCAATTGTATCTCTTCAAAATATAATGGTAAAAGAAAGTTATCCCTACAATATCATATGGTTTGGCTATGCTCCATCTTCCCCACACAAAGTATTTATATCATGCACAACCCTGATGAAAAGTCAACCAATTTTTTCACACCTTTATGTTCTCAAACTTTTTCAACTCTCATGCAATACATGAGTGTGAGCCATAGATATAGCACTATAGGTGGAATAGAATATGGTGGAGGTTGTCAAGGAAAGGGAGAAGATGGTCTCACATAAACTAGGCGTATCAACGGGCTATGGAGATTCCCATTAATAGATATCAATGTGAGTGAGTAGGGATTGCCATGCAACAGATGCACTAGAGCTATAAGTGTATGAAAGCTCAAAAAGTAACTAAGTGGACATGCATCGTGAAGAAAAATTCCACTAGCTATATGAAAGTGACAAAATAGGAGACTCTCTATCATGAAGATCATGGTGCTACTTTGAAGCACATGTGTGGAAAAAGGTAGTCGCAATGTCCCTTCTCTCTTTTCTTTTTTTTATTGGTGGGTATCTAAGGCCTCTTTTATTCGTTTTTTTATTTGTGCTTCACTGGCTTCTATTTTTTTCATAAAGTCCGGAATCTCATCCCCACTTGTGAGGGAATCATAGCTTCCATCATCCTTTCCTCACATGGGACGTGCTCTATTAATGATAACCATCACACTTTTATTTACTTACAACTCAAAGAAAATTACAACTCGATACCTATGATAAAATATGACTCTATATGCAATATGGAAGTGATGGTGCATGTCATAAAAGGAAACGGTGGAAGTTGCATGGCAATATATCTTGGAATGGCTACGGAAATGCCATAATAGGTAGGTATGGTGGATGTTTTGAGGAAAGATATATGGTGGCTGTTTTGAGGAAGGTATATGGTGGCTGTTTTGAGGATGGTATATGGCATTACGACGAAAGTTGTGCGGTAATAGAGAGGCTAGCAGAGGTGGAAAGGTGAGAGTGCGTATAATCCATGGACTCAACATTAGTCATAAAGAACTCACATAATTATTGCAAAAGTCTATTAGTCATTGAAGCAAAGTATTAAAGGCATGCTCCTAGGGGGAAGGTTGGTAGGAGTTAACCATCGCGCACCTCCGACCCTCACACAAAGGTCGACAATCTATAAACAAGTCATGCTCCAACTTCCTTACATAACGGTTCACCATGCATGCATGCTACGGGAATCACAAACCTTTACAAATGTATTAATACCAAATCACAATTACTTCCTGGCATGTCTCTTAACATTACCATCTTTGTATCTCAAAACTTTATGAAAGGAATCCAACTTCTCATAAATACTCAATGCACTTAATATGGAAGTTTTTATATATCCCTTTTGGATGCCTATCATATTAGGACTAAATTCATAACCTATACCAATTACCATGCTATTTTAGAAACTCTGAAAATAATATAAGTGAGGTACGAGAGTTCAAGTATTTCTATAAAACGTAAACACCACCGTGCTCTAAAAAATGTAAGTGAAGAACATAGGGAAAAATTGCCTATCCCAAAAGATATAAGTGAAGCACATACAGTATTCTAATAAATTCACGATTCAGCGTGTCTCTCTCAAAAGATGTGTGCAGCAAGGATGATTGTGTCAAACTAACAAGCAAAGACTCATATCATACAAGACACTCCAAGCAAAACACATATCATGTGGTGAATAAAAATATAGCGTCAAGTAAATTTACTGATGGATTGAAGATCAAAGAGGGGATGCCTTCCGGTGCATCCCCAAGCTTAGGCTCTTGACACACCTTATACCATAGTTCATCGAATTTTTATCCAAAACTTGAAAACTTCACAACACAAAACATAACAGAAAACTCGTGAGATCCTTTAGTATAAGAAAATAAATCACCACTTTAGGTAATATTGTGAACTCATTCTTTATTTATATTGGTGTTATACCTACTGTAGTCTAACTCCTCCATGGTTCATACCTCATGATACAACCCAAATTCTTATCAAAATAGGCAAACAACTCAAAGAAAACAGAATCTGTCAAAAACAGAACAGTCTGTAGCAATCTGGAAATTTTGTATACTTCTGTAACTCAACAAATTCTAAAACATTAGGACAACCTGGGGAATTTTATATATCAATCTTGTGTAAAAAGATTAGACTAATTCTACGCTTTGAAAAATTAAGAAAATGCTTGGACTGAGCAAAAAAGTTTCTGTTTTTCAGCAGATCAAATCAACAACTACCATAGATCACCCCAAAGGTTTTACTTGGCTCAAACACTAATTAAAATGCCAAAACAAAATTACTACATAATTAATAATGTGGGAAAAACTAAAAAACAGAAGCAAAAACAAAACACAAAAATAAAATTGCATTGACTTCCAACAAGCGCTATTGTTTAACGCCGCTAGCTAGGCAAAATGCAATAGATCTAGGTATTGTAATCTTTGGTATGCAACCCAAAAGTAGCTCTCATAAGAGATTCATAAGGTAATCTTATTTTCTTTCTAGGAAATTGTTCCATACCTTTCCTTAATGGAAATTGGAATCTAATGTTTCCTTCTTTCATGTCAAAAACTGCACCAATCGTTCGAAGGAAAGGTCTACCAAGAATAATAGGACATGTAGGATTGCAATCTATATCAAGAACAATGAAATCTACGGGCACATAATTCCTATTTGCAATAATAAGAACATCATTAATCCTTCCCATAGGTTTCTTAATAGTGGAATCCGCAAGATGCAAATTTAGAGAGCAATCATCAAGATCATGGTAACCTAGCACATCACATAATGTTTTCGGAATCGTGGAAACACTAGCACCCAAATCACACAAAGCATGGCATTCATAATCTTTGATTTTAATCTTGATAGTAGGTTCCTACTCATCATGAATCTTTCTAGGAATATAAACTTCTACCTCAAGTTTTTCTTCAAACGATTTCATCATAACATCAACGATATGTTTAGCAAAAGCCTTATTTTGGCTATAAGCATGTGGAGAATTCAACCTGGATTGTAACAAGGAAATAGAGTCAATCAAATAGCAGATATTATAATTAAAGTCCTTGAAACCCAAAAGAGTGGGTTCATTGCTATTTAAATTTTGACCTCTTCCATCCCACTTTTATCAATCTTAGCATTAGGATCTATAGACTCTGAATCATTGTGACGCCTTTTAACTAAAGTAGACTTATCTCCAGTCCCATAATTATCAAGATTTATATTGGAAAACAAACATTCAATAGGATTCACATCAATCACTTTGAGATCTTCATCATTATTATCACGAGAACACACTTTTTCAAGCCATTCACGCTTAGCACGTATTCCAGCGGTTCTTTCCTTACTTTAATCAATAGAAATTATCATAGATTTATAGACTCATTAATATCATGCTTAGGTGGTACAGATCTAACTTTCAAAGAATCAATCTCAAGAGAAATTCTATCAACGTTGCTAACCAAATCGTCAATCTTGAGCACTTTTTCTTCAATAGTAGCATTAAAACCTTTTGAGAACCAATAAAATCTTTAACAATATTATCAAGATCAGAGGGCATCTTATTATAATTTCCATAAGCATCTTATTATAATTTCCATAAGCATTGTTGTAGGAATTAACATAATTATTAGAGGAATTACTAGGAAATGGCCTAGGGTTGAAATTACCTCTATAGGCATTGTTAGCAAAATGGTTCCTACCAACAAAATTCACATCCATAGTTTCATTATTGTTTCCAATCAAAGAAGACAAAGGCATATCATTAGGTTCAATAGGAGAACTCTTACTAGCAAAAAAATTCATCAATTCATCCATCTTTTCACTCAAAGTATTTATTTCTTCAATAGCCTGCACTTTTTTACTAGTAGGAGATCTTTCGGTATGCCATTGAGAGTAGTTTGTCATAATATTATCTAGGAGTTTAGTAGCTTCTCCTAATGTGATTTCCATAAAAGTGCCACCCGCGGCGAAATCTAAAATATTCCTAGATGCAAAATTCAATCCCGCATAGAAAATTTGTATGATCATCCATAAACTCAAACCACGTGCGGGGCAATTCCTAATCATTAATTTCATCCTCTCCCAATATTGTACAACATTTTCATGATCAATTTGTTTAAAATTAATTATATCATTCCTAAGGGAGATATTCTTAGCGGATGGAAAGTACTTGGACATAAAGCATCTTTACACTTATTCCAAGAATCAATACTATTTTTAGGCAAAGATGAAACCAAGTCTTAGAACGATCTCGTAGTGAGAATGGAAATAGCTTCAATTTCACAATATCATTATGCACATCTTTCTTGTTTTGCATATCAAACAACTAAATGAAAGTATTTAGATGGGATGCGACATGTTCACTAGGAAGGCCAGAAAATTGTTCTTTCATAACAAGATTAAGCAAGGCAACATTGACTTCATAAGATTCCGCACTAGTGGCGGGAGCAATCGGAGTACTAATAAAATCATTATTATTAGTATTGGAAAAGTCACACAACTTGGTATTCTCAGACTTTGTGACAAAGCAAGCAATCAAGCAAACAAGCAAACAAAAGAAGGGCGAATAAAAAGGAAAATCTTTTTGGTATTTTTTGAAAATTGTTTTAGAAGTGGGGGAGAGGAAAACTAGAGGCAAATGGCAAATAATGTAAATGAAAGAGATGAGTTTGTGATGGGTACTTGGTAGGCTTGATGTGTATCCTCCCCGGCAATGACGCTAGAAATCCTTCTTGCTACCTCTTGAGCATGCGTTGGTTTTCCCTTGAAGAGGAAAGGTTGATGCAGCGAAGTAGATAAGTATTTCCCTCAGTTGATGAGAACCAAGGTATCAATCCAGTAGGAGGAACAAGCAAGTCACCAATGGATGAACCTACACAAACAATCAAACTCTTGCACCCAACGCTATAAAGAGGTTCTCAATCCCTTCACAATTATTTGCAAGGATTAGATTTGATAGAGATAGATGTAAATAAGAACGAAAAGTAAAAGGGAAATAAATTGGAGCAAGCTATTTTTGGTATTTTTGGTTTATAGATTTGAAAGTATATTATGGAAAGTAGACCCGGGAGCCATAGGTTTCACTAGAGGCTCCTCTCTCGAAGGAAAATATCATGGTGGGTAAACAAATTATTGTCAAGCAATTGATAGAAAATCAAATAATAATGTAGTTATCCAAGGCAATGATCATGCATATAGGCATCACGTCCGTGTCAAGTAGACCGAAACAATTCTGCATCTACTAGTATTACTCCACACATCGATCGACTCCTGCCTGCATCTAGAGTATTAAGTTCATGAAGAACAGAGTAATGCATTAAGTAAGATGACATGATGTAGAGGGATAAAATCAAGCAATATGATGAAAAACCCATCTTGTTACCCTTGATGGCAACAATACAATACATGCGTTGCTACCCCTACTATATCACTTTGTGAGGACACCGCAAGATTGAACCCAAAACCAACCACTTCTCCCATTGCAAGAATTACCAATCTAGTTGTCCAAACCAAACCAATAACTCGAAGAGACTTGCAAGGATATGGCATGCAAATAAGAATTAAGAAGAGATTCAAATAAGATTAATGGATAATCTGAACATAAACTCACAATTCATAGGATCTTGATAAACACACCACAAAAGAGGATTACATCAGATAGATCTCCATGAAGATCATGTAGAATGTAGTATCGAAGATCAAAGAGAGAGAAGAATCCATCTAGCTACTAGCTATGGACCCGTAGGTCTGTGGTGGACCACTCACGCATCATCGGAGGGGCAATGGAGTTGATGTAGATGCCCTCCGTGATTGAAACCCCCTCCGGCAGGTTTCCGGAAAAGGATCCAAGATTGGATCTCTTGGGAACGGAGGCTTCTTGCGGCGAAAAAGTATTTGTGTGGCTTGTTCTGATGTTGGGATAATATTTGGGAATTTATAGGCCAAGAATTAGGGTTAGAAGACCTGTCGAGAGGCGACAAGCCTACTAGGGGCGGCCGGGGGGGCCCGCGCCTAGTAGGCTTGTGGCTCCCTGGCACCTCCCCTGCTGTGCACTCTAAGCATGATCGATTTGTTTCCCGATACGTCTCCGTCGTATCTATAATTTTTGAATTTTTCATCCCAATATTCTACAACTTTCATATACTTTTGGCAACTTCTTATACTATTTTTGGGACTAACATATTGATCCACGATTTTGTTTTAAAAGAAATTATGTAAACATTTTTTTACATTGCGATAACAATATTATAAATCTGATCGGTAACATTTTGAAAGGTGTGAACATGTTTCTAATGTATATACGTTTTGAGGGCATCAACATTTTAAAAATTTATGCAGATATGTTTTAGCATGCATAAACATCTTTTAAACAGTTTACATACGAATTTTTATATGTTAGGAATATTTTTTGAGGGTTATGTTACGATGAAATATAAATAAAAGTTTAAAATAAAGGTAAAATAAATCAAATGTATTGTAGGGAACGAGGCATGTATATATCTTGGGTGCACCCATTAATTACAGCATTCTAGGTGAGCTGGATTTGCAACTCGCAATAAGCGGCACATAACCGCGCAAGCTTTGTAAGGTTCACTCCAATCTTTACTCTGCACAACCATGGGCCTTCATTAGAGTTGTCATACCTGGTTTGTCAACACTTCTCCAAATATTCTAACTCGAGAAATCGTTCGAGGTTTTACTGAGCCTTTCCAAACTGAATGTCCCCCACCCCTTAATTTCATAGGGTTGGCCCGCTTCCCTTATTTTCTTCAACTAGAGCTCTTCAAGTTTCCATTAAAATATGGGGCCTGCTAAGCGTCCGTCGAAGGATCCTTTTATAAGATCCACCGCCTCACAAGCCGTTCGACTGTATGACGGGAGCCGTCCATTTCTCTTTCCTATTTCCCTACCATATGCCCCTTGTTGCAAACCTCACTCATGGAACAAGACATTTTTGCAAAATGTGTTCTCCTTTTTCCTACGACAACATTCTTGTTGCAAAACTAATTCCCGCAATAAGACTCTTGTTGCAAACCTCACTCATGCAACAAGACGTTTTTGCAAAATTGCTTCTCGATTTTTCTGCAACAAGACTCTTGCTGCAAAAGTAATACATGCAACAAGACTCTTGTTGCAGAATTAATTCCTGCAACAAGACTCTTGTTGCAAAAATTACAACATCTCCATCATCTACTATGTATTCTTTCAAAAAGACTTGTTGCAATATTTATAGCTGAATCTCCGATCTCTTCTTTGTATTCCTGCAACAAACCCCTTGTTGGAATTTATTCAACAAAAAGCATATTGCAGAAAAGTCACCATGTCGCTGCCGTTGCCACCATTGCAACAACATGTTGTTGCATGGTACCATGTTTGCAAATGACCTTGAGGAAGCGACAACCATACATGTCCACACCGATGCTCCTCCAGGACGGTGGCGACGGTGCTACGGCGGGGCTGTGCCTTTTAGAGGAAAGGGAGATAGGAGGAGGTAGGAGAAGAGGAGGGGCATGGAGGGATGCGTGGCGGAGCAACACATTTGGATGCACTGGAGGTAGGACAAAGATGTTGGGGAATAATATGTGGATGTGATATGTTCGTTGGAGATAAGAAGAAAAGTTGAGAGCGGTGGTGTGGACTCACGTGGGCACGTGACACACATGAGAGGTGATGGACATTTAGCGTGCCATCCGTCAGGTGATCAGAATCTTTTCCCCAAGTTTAAAGGATCTACCATAGCTTTTCAATAAGTAAAAGATTCGAATCCAATGAAAAGTAGAAGAAATTGGCAACTAGTTCTCAGCAAGATTTCACTCTAATGCTATAAAGATAATTTGATAACTTGTTTGATAGAAAGGTAAATTGTAAAAAATTAAATAATAACAAAAGTAATAGAGTACAATAAGCGACCCAATTCTTTTGTATGCTAATGACAAGCCGGTTGTGTTTCTTACAACAGCTAAAATGCCTTTGAGAACACACAACAACTTTACCTCGTTGAATTGCCTATGAAAGGCTGATCCTTTACCTAGAGCAATATGCAACAAGACCCATTGATGGATCAACTTGATTGGTTTTTTACCTTCTTGCAGTGGACGGATATTAACACCAAAACCTTGGTTAAGCCTTTGGGAAAGCCGGTCTCCGATCATATACCATGTGTGGTTAGCATTGAGACAAAAATTCCTCGAGCCAAACTTCTCTGATTTGAATCCTTTTGGCTGCTGCACCCATGCTTTGTGGAAGTAGTGCAAAATGTTTGGTCGAAGCCGGTTCAATCCTAGAATGCGGCTACTGTCCTCTGCTGCAAGTTCAAACTTCTGAGAAACAAGCAAATACCTGGAGTACAAATATTTCTAGCCTCTCCGTAGCTATTAAGAATTGCAACAAGGCCATGGTGGATTTAGATGGCATTCAGAATCTTCGTCCCCTTTATATACCGGAAGCCAACTTCAGGATCATCATCAAAAAACATCTCCTCCGCTTATGGCTTATCAAAAGCAATATTGGAAGAAACAATGCACGATCTGTTGGGTAAAATTCAGCGACAAAAATACCAAATTCTTCCAAGTTGTGCAAACCGATAATATATAGGCAAAATAACATCTCCGCTCTGACAGACCCAGATGACCTGGTTGCCAACAACCATGAAGGGAAAGAGGCCCTGTTGTTTAAAACCTACACTGATAGGCTTGGCACCTCCAACCATACCACAAAAAATTGAACTCCCTTCTTTAATACGACCAAGCTTGAATTTGGATCACCTGACCACTCCATTCACACATTCTGAAATTGATGAGGTGATCAAGGAGATGCCTGGTGATCGTGCTCCAGGACCCGATTGTTTTAATGGGATTTTCCTCAAGGCTTTTTTGGCACATTATCAAAGAAGAATTTTATTCGCTCTGCATCCAATTTCATGAGGGAACACTAGATCTTTAGAGTATCAATGATGGCTTGATCACCTTAATACCTAAAATTGATTCTCCCTCAACTATGAATGACTACTGCTGAATTGTTGCCTCAAACTAATTACCAAGCTTCTGGGAAATCGCCTACAGAAGATTGTCCTCAAGATTGTGCATCGCAACCAATATGGTTTTATAAAGGGGAGATCATTCTAGGACTGCCTCGCCTGGGCGTATCAATACCAAGCATCGAAGAGGAAGATTGCGCCCTTAAAAATTGTTTTTGCGAAAGCCTTCGGTATGATCGAACATGCCCCCATGTTTGAAATAATGAAACAGATGGGTTTTAATGACAAATGGCTGGACTGGGTTAGGTGCATTTTTTCTTTTGGGAGATCTTCCGTTCTTCTCAATGGTGTTTCAAGGAGGCAGTTCCATTGTCGACGTGGAGTATGGCAAGGTGACCCGCTCTCGCCCTTGATATTCGACCTCGCAACTGACCTCCTCCAAGTAGCAATCAATGATGCCTTTCGATGTGGTGAACTTTGCCTGCCAATTCCAGCCAACGACCAACAAGATTATCCCTTGATAAAATACGTGTATGACACCATTCTGGTCCTACCATCATGTACTCGCCAAGCTCGAATCATCAAAAAAATCCTATCTAACTATGCTGACTCAGTGAGGCTCAAAATCAACTTCCATAAGTCAACACTCATCCCCATAAATATGGACATAGCCCTAATCTCTGACCTGGCCACAATTTTTGGCTGCCCCATAGGCTCGATGCCATTCACATGTCTTGGGCTGCCGATGGGATCCCCTCACCCTTCTGTTCAAGACCTAATGCCGTTGGTACGCACTGCTGAAAGACGGTTGACATCTACCCTATCACTCATGTCTTATGGTGGGAAAATCTCTTTGCTTAACTCCACGATCACATCTCTCCTCATCTATGCGATGTTTACAATTAAGTTGCCCCAAGATTCTCGAGCTCCTAGACAAGATCAGATGTAGGTGTCTTTGGACCAAGAAAACTGACCAAGGTGACAAATCCAACTCCCTTGTGTCATGGGACATAGTATGCAAACCAAAGAAACACGGTGGCCTCAGGATCATCAACCTCAAAATTCAAATGAAGCTCTCCTCATACAATTCCTGCATAAATTCTATAAAAAAAGAGATGCCCAGCGGGTACAAATTACTTGGAACACCTACTACAATCGGAAATCCCGCATGCATCTGATGTAGTCGACGTCGTTTTGGTGGCATGACATCCTCAAACTCATGCCAAAATTTAGAGGGATCTCCAAGATTAACGTGGTCTGTGGAACCACGGCCTTATTTTGGAAAGATCTCTGGCAATATGAAGATCTATAGCTCACCCATGTGCCTTCTCCTTTGCCCTACATGAAGATGCTTCGATCAAAGGTTTCTTGGAGAGCATGACATTGTGACAGCCCAAGTGCTGTCCCTACCTTTTTGGCATGTAACCCCTTTGTATGAATCTTGTGACATGAGCTTTGGTATGATTTGCACCTTGTCATCCATGTGTGGTTTGTATTCATGCATCATGTCATCCATCATAGCATCCATCTTACCATGCTTGCTTTCATGTGTCTGGATTGGTGTGATGGTTGTGAGTGTGGTTTGTGTGAGTGTGTGAGGTGTTGAGTGTGGTGGTTCCATGTGTGCAACTCCTCCTCTTCCCTCTCTTTTCTTTTCATCTCTTAAACCTCACCATAATGCCTTTATCTCCCATTTTATTTCACAATAGATTTAATTGCCTTATTAAAATGTTTTAAAATGTTCAAGAGGTGGCCCCATATGTTTTATGAATTGTGAGTATGATAGATTTGATGTTTGTAGTTTGGTTGTTTTGTGATTTAAATAAACATGGGGCTTGTATTTTAATAAGCATTAAAATCACTTGCTCACTAATTCAACTTAACATTTTTATTAAATAGTACACATTATTTTCTTTACAAAATAATTTTGTTTTGCACTAAAACCCTTTCTTGTATTCTGGGGATTTATTTGAGTGTGGCTGCGTTTTAAAAATTAGGAAGGCCTCTCTTGTTTGCTGAGAGAGAGAGGAGCAGGTGGGCTTCCCCTCCAGCCGGCCCAGACCGAGCGTGACGCTCACCTGTCCCGTCTCCCTCCTCCGTCAGGCATCGCGCGCGCGAGAGAAGAGAGCAGAGTGCAAGCGCCGACGCCGTCGCCGTTAGGTGCTCACGGACGTCAAGGCCGCCTTTAAATAGGCGCGGAGCCCTAGGGTTTCTTCCTTCTCCCTCGCCGCCACCGCTCTTCCCTTTCTTCCTCCTCCTTCCTCTCCCTCTTGCTTCTTCTTCTTCTAGGGTTTAGAGTGGTGAGTGGGTTTAGAGAGTGCAGAGTCCGCTGGTGCTCGCCGCCGTCGTCGCCTCCGGTGGTGCCCATCGTCGTCAAGATGGCGTGCGCGTCCCCGGTGCTGTCCGTGTTCCATCCCGAGCGCTAGAGGGGTGAGGAGCACCTCCCCGCGGCGCTGCTTCGCTGTCCTCGTCGTCCGCAAGGGTGTTGCAAGACGCCGACGTCTTCTTCCTCTTCTTCTCGCCATCGCCTGCGTCCCCGCATCTCCGAGAAGCCCTCGGTGAGCGCCTCGTCCTCGTTGTCCCCTCTTCTTGCCGAAGCTCGTAGAATCGCCGCCGTGGTGCTCGTCGCCGCCGCTTCGAAAGGCTCGAGCTTGAGCTCGCCTCCGGTCCCCCTCATCGCGAGATGAGCCGAGGGATGGGTTCCCCGTGGATCCCCGTTTCGATTCTGCCCGTTCGCGCCGTCGGCGCCCCCCTGAAGTGGCCGACATCATCGCCGCCGTTCCCTGTCGCCAGTGCCCTGTTTCGTTTCAGTTTCGTCAGAGGGTTGTGCTCGTGCGTGTGTATTTGATATGCAGTGGCCTCCCTTTGTTAACATCCGAGCAACGTAGCAGAGTGGTAGGCGCGGGGGAAGCCGACCCTGGAGGTTGTGGGTTCGAGCCCAGCAACCCCCCTTTTTGCTGTTTTCTTCTTTTCTTTTGTTTTTTGTTCTTTTGTCTAAAACCTGCTATGATGCACATGTATGTATGTATGTATGTATGTATGTGTAGAGGTGTTTTCCTTTTTGTTTTGTTTTTCCTTGCTAGCATTGTGTGGTGCATACATGCGTGTGTGTGTAGTGTTATGTGTGTGTGTATGCACCATGCCCACATCCATACATGTGTATGTGTGTGCTTGGCATATAGAGGTGGTGTATATAGATGTTTGTGTATGTGTGTATGTGTGTTTGTAGGCAGGTTACATGTGGTGTGTATGTGAGATTACACATGTATGTGCTTGTGTGTGTATGTACCCTAGTGTATATATGCATGTGTGTGTGCATGGAGTTGTGCATGTGTGTGATGCTTGGTGCCTCACATGTGGTGTGGGTGGCACTTTACACTCATGTGGTGTGAGTGTATTTGAGTGGTGTGTGGTTGAGTGTGTATGTGTATATACATACATGTATATATGCATGTGGTTGTTGAGTGTGTGTGAATAGCTATATGCATATGCTTGTGCATATATGCCTTGAGCATATATGAGTGCTTATGTGTGTGGATGCACACCCACCCTCATGAGCTTGTGTGTGTGCTAGCTTAGTAGATGTGTGTGTGGTTTATACTTTGAGCATGAGTAGAATCCATGTGTAGGGGTTTCTCTTTTAAGTGCATTTGAGCATACCTCTTCCTCTAGTTAGTTTCATTCTTGCAAATGATGTTATTCCATGCTATCATGTTCCTAAGATGCTATTTATCCATTTCTAGCAAGTATCAATAGAGTACATACCCTTTGGGGCCATTTTCATTAATGTGCATAAGTGACATAAGTCACCTCCCCTTTTATGCTTGATTTTTGACCCCCACAAACTCACACTCTCTCCAAGCATGAATATGAGTATGAGTAATGATTTTGGGGTAGAATCAACCCAGGAATGCAACTGTGAAGTCAGAGTTCACTTTTGGGCAAGTTCATAAACCTGTCATTTTAGCTGAGATGCCATTTTGTCATTTTTGCATGATTTAATCCATGCTTGCTTTGGGAGATGTGTCAACTAGGAAGTACTATTATTTTGTATCCTTTATGCCATGGTATTTTTGTTTTACATGTTAATCACCCATATAAGTGGGAACCATGCTGTTAAGTTGCCTATTTGATGTTTCTGCTTCATCATGCTAAAAACTGATAAGTCTGAGAATCTGCTGTTATTTTTATGCCATGTAGAGTGGATGGTATCTTGTAATGTGTTGTGAATTTGAGCATGCTCACTGTTAGTTATTTGTATTAGATATTGCCTTCTACCATCATGTTAATTTTCATGCCAATAGGAGCTCTCTAGCATATTTAACTACTGCTGTCAACTTGCTACTTTATAATCTCAGATTCCAGAAAACTGGAATTTTCACCAAGTCCCAGAAAACTGTTTCGTCATGTCTACTTGATTGCTTCATGCTTATTGAGGTGTACCTCCTTTTCTGTTGGTGTAGTTGGATAAGTTGATGTGTGTGTTGTGTAGTCTGTCAATATCTTGTTTGTGGCTGTAGGTTTCCTGTAGCTCAAGTTGTGAGCTGTAGATATTGCTATGTTGCTGTTTTGTGACAGGTTGTGGGTTTTATTGTTTTATGGCTTGTGGGAGCTATAATCCATGGAATTGATTTATTATTGAGGCTATTGTGATTGATTTTTCATCACCTATCCAGTGGATTCCTTGGAATGCCAAGAATTAGCCCATGGCTTGGTGGTCTTGTGATATTGCCTCCGTACCTTGTCGTGAGCGTATCGTGAGAACTGTAACTCGGTTTCTTGCGATCTTTATATGCATTTCTAACGATTTTGCATGCTGCATCCATATTTTCCATGTTCATGCATGTCTAAATATCTTAATATGAGGGTTTGTCCAGATTCATTAATGAACAAACTTTGCATGTGAAACATGACTAGTTTTGGGTTGCCATGTTAATTCTTCATAAATGAATCATGCATCATCTTGGTTGTGAATTGCACCTTGGTTGGATGTTTATTGCTGCTATTTCTCTTGGGTAGACGCGAGTGTGGATAATGAGTACGAGGACCCAGGATAGTACCACTACGAGGATCCCGCTACTTGTTCCACTGAAGAACCAACAGGCAAGATGATCGTACCCGGATCCCGATACTATTTTTGCTTGCTAGTTTCTCGCTCTTATCGTTATAATTGCGCTACCTACCACTTGAATATCAGCTTCCCATATTGCCTTCACAGCCTCTAACCTCCACATCCTAGCAAACCTCGATTGGCTAAGTTACCGCTGCTCAACCCCTCTTATAGCATTTTAGTTGCAGGTGCAGGTTGTTCCATGTGATAACATGGATTTGGATATCACAATAAATTCTGTTATTTAATTTAATGCACATATATATCTTGGTGTTGGTGGAAGGCTTGGCCTTTTGCTAAGTAATTTGTTACGCTATTACCATCATTAGTTCCTTGTTACCGGTGTTATGTTTTCCATATTTTTGCGCTCCTAACACACTCAGGGTTGTTATGAGGACCCCCTTGTTTATTCGGTTGAGATTAAAACTTGTCCGGCAAGACCCAACATTGGTACTACATTTGCTAACAACTTAATAAAATTGCATAGGGTCTTGCAAACCCGTGGATAATTAATCAACCCCCGGGCCAGTGCTCCTCATGAGTGTTGGTCCAAACTAGAGCACCTTGCGGGCCAACCCGTGGCAACTTGGGAGATTTCTATCGGGCCACCGTATGCTTCGCTTATCCGTCGTGTCCTAAGAATGAGATACGGGGCTCTTATCGGGTTCGTCGACACGTCGGGTGGTCTTGCTGGATTTGTTTTTACCTTTATCGAATGTCTTGCGTGTGGAGTCTGACTTTCTTCGGGTTTACTCGAGGCGTTGGAATTCCTTTGGAATTACCTATGAAGACTGCGAGTCCTGCGGTCGAGGATATTCCCACGGAGTGTGGTAATTTATGATGGACTAGTTGGAGCACCCCTGCAGGGTTAAAACTTTCGGAAAGCCGTGCCCACAGTTATGTGGCAACTTGGATATTTGTTTAGCACCCGGTTATAGTAAACTTGAGTAAACTCTAAATAAAATACACCAACTGTGTGAGTAACCGTGATCGTCTCTGCTCGTGAACATGATCCGAGAGAGAACACGGTGGGGTTATGATTGACGTAAGTAGGTGTTCAGGATCTCATAGAGATTACACTAGATGCGATCGTTCTTCGTAGGCCACTCATATTTATTTCATATTGCGTAAGTTAGCCACCATAAATGCTTAGTGCTGCTTCAAACTAAACACTTAACCCATCCCAACCTTTAAGCTTGAACAGTCTTGGTACCCGGGCGCATGATTGCTGAGTCCTTGTGGCTCACAGTTTACTACAACACTCCTGATACAGGTTCAGATGAGTACGTGCAGGATGATCTTACCCAGCTCCAGTGGGAATAGGATAAGGAAAGAGGCCAGATATACATGACGTATCCGGATAAGTAGAGGACCTGGTCATGATCTTTGGGACAGCGAGATAGTTCCATTTGCATCTGTTTTATTGTTTGATTTCGTCCGTAGTCGGACCCTGTCTTCATCTTGATGATTTGAACTCTGATTGGAATGTAATTTAGCATGTGGCGAGTGTAAGACAACTTGTATACTCATCTCTTCTGTAATGTATGATGCAATGTTACTATACTTGCTAACGGCAAGATGCGCCTCTATCCCTTGCGAGGCCCTCGTGTCTTAAAATGGATAGACGCGCATCTTGGGCGTGACAAGTTGGTATCAGAGCCAGGTTATTATTTGTTCAATTTCTTTCAAGCATTTGATTCAGCTTATGATTCATCTTATCAATGAGGTGCTGATGCGTTTTGTCCATCTTCAGGATGGCTCCACCAACTCGCAACAATCCGGGTCGTGGTGAGGAGCAGACTGATGTTCCACCACCACCCCCGCCACCGCCTCCTCCTCCAGAAGCTTGGCAAGCTGTGATGGCCGCAACCAATGCGAACACTTAGATGTTCCTCAGACTGTTGCAAGAAAGGGAGCAGGGTCAGCAAGGTTTTCAAGGCAATTTTCAAAATCAGCTGCAGTTTGCGACACTCAATCAGTTCCTTGCCAACCAACCCAAGACTTTCACCTGTTGTGAGCAGCCTCTTGATGCTGATGATTGGCTTCGTGATATGAGTAAGCATTTTGAGTGCAGCAATGTCAGGCCAGAGGACTTTGTCAGATTGGCATCGTTCCAGCTCAAGGGTCAAGCAGCTCATTGGTGGCAGCAGTACAAGGATTCCAGGGCGATCGTGTTGTTACTTGGGACGATTTCCGTCGTGACTTCAGGGCTCATTACATTCCGACAAACTTTGTTGAGGAGATGCGTGAGAAGTTCAAGCACCTGAAGCAGGGAAGCAAGTCTGTCTATCAGTACAACGTCGAGTTCCAAAATCTAGCCCGTTATGCCAAGCAAGATGTTCCATATGACAAAGCTATGATCTATCAGTTCAGAGGTGGTCTCAAGGATGAGCTTCTGCCAGGCCTAGTTCTTCAAGAGCCTCGTGAGTTTGATCAGTTCTATAACATGGCTTTGAAGGTCGAGGCAACTCAGCTCAAGTTGGAGAACTCTAAGAAGCGTTCAAGGGATTCATATTCTTCTTCTTTCGGCTCTCAGATGGTTCCAAAGCAGCAGAAGTATTGGGTGCCTAATCCTCCTCCATTTCGTCGTCCTCATCAACAGAAGCAGTTCAGTGGTCATGGTTCTTCCCACCCACCCAACCCAGGATTTCAGCAGAGAACCCAGGCGCCCAAGGGATTTCTTGTTCCTCCTCCAGGAAATGTTCGTCCGCTTTCTAAGGTGACTTGTCACAAGTGTGGTCAGAAGGGCCACTATGCAAACAAGTGCAACCACCGGCGTCTTCCTCCTCCTCCTCCTGTCAAGCCTCCAGGCAATGCTATGGTGAAGCATAATCCCAAGACCGCAAGAGTGAATATGGTGAATGCAGCTGAAGCAGAGCAGTTCAATGATGTGATTATGGGTAATCTCTCAGTTAATGATTTCCCTGCAAAAGTATTGTTTGATTCTAGTGCATCACATTGTTTCATGTCAAAGCCATTTTTCATTAAGCATGATTTCCCATCAGCATCATTGGGTAGACCGTTGGGTATTGTTTCTCCGGGTGTTTCCATGAGGACCAACTCCGTTGTTCCGGATGTTTCTATCAAGATGGGCAATTATTCTTTCTTGGCTTCTCCTTATGTTCTCGGTAATTTCGACATTGATCTCATTTTGGGCATGGACTTCCTGGCTATGAATAAGGCTCATATTGATTGCAAAGCAAAATAAGTCAAGCTGACCCATCCTTCAGAAGATGTGATTATTTTCGCGGCTCGCGATGACACAATCCGTCTCTTTGCTCTTAATGAGAAGGGTGAAATCTCGGCGATTTCTCAAATTCCGGTGGTTTGTGAGTATGAAGATGTCTTTCCAGAAGAATTGCCAGGAATGCCTCCGCACCGGCCAGTTGAATTCGTGATTGATCTCGAGCCCAGAACTAAACCGGTCTGCAAGCGCCCGTATAAACTTGGCCCCGAAGAGCTGAAAGAGTTGAAGAAGCAGCTAGATGAGCAAGAACGTCTGGGTCTGATCAGACCAAGTTCATCTCCATGGGGTTGTGATGTTTTGTTTTTCAAGAAGAAAGATGGCACGGATCGTCTTTGTCTTGATTACCGGCCATTGAAAGAAGACAATAAGAAACAAGTACCCACTTCCCAACATCAATGAGTTGTTTGAGCAGCTGAAAGGTGCCAAGGTTTTCTCGAAGCTTGATCTTCGCATGGGTTATCATCAGATTCACATTCGCGACGAAGACATTCCTAAGACCGCTTTCAGGACGAGTTTTGGCTCTTATGAGTACACCGTCATGTCGTTTGGTCTTACTAATGCTCCTCCAACCTTCTCAAGAATGATGAATTTCATTTTCTCTCCTTTCAAGAATGAATTCGTCTTGGTCTATCTGGATGATAGTCTCGGAGACAGAAGAAGAGCATGCAGAGCATCTCCGCCTTGTGCTTGACAAGTTAAGGGAACATCGGTTCTATGCCAAGTTTTCCAAGTGTGAGTTTTGGCTCAATGAATTTGTGTACCTTGGGCATGTCATCTCTGCCGAGGGAATTAAAGTGCACCCTGAGAAAGTTGAGGCAATCTTGAAGTGGGAACCTCCTCATAATGTGAAGCAGCTTCGGAGTTTCCTCGGGCTTGCTAGTTATTGCAGAAGATTCGTGGAGAACTTCTCTCAAATTGCTAAGCCTCTGTCCAATATCCTCCAGAAGAGTGTCAAGTATGTTTGGTCTCCTGAGTGTGATGTGGCGTTCAATACGCTTAAGCAGAGACTGACTTCAGCTCCAGTTCTTGTGCCTCCTGAGCAGTCCAAGCCTTTCCAAGTTTTCTGTGATGCTTCTCTCCAAGGTCCTGGTGGTGTTCTCATGCAAGACAAGAAGATTGTTCCTTATACCTCGTGTCAGTTAAAGCTTGTCCAGAAGAACTACCCCACTCATGATCTTGAGTTGGCGGCAGTTGTGCATGCTCTAATGACTTGGAGGCATTTGTTGTTGGGTAGACCAATTGAGGTGTACACCGATCACAAGAGCTTGAAGTACATTTTCACTCAACCCAATCTCAATCTTCGGCAATCTCGTTGGGTGGAAATGCTTGAAGACTTGAACCCAAGCATTGAGTATACTCCTGGGAAAGCAAATGTCATTGTAGACGCGCTCAGCCGTCAGGCGTACTGCAATAGTCTCATTCTAAAGCCTCTTCAGCCCGAGCTTTGTGAAGCATTCCGCAAGCTCAACCTTCAGATGATTCCGCAGGGATTCCTTGCCAATCTTCAAGTCTCTCCGACTCTGGAAGATCAGGTTCGCCAAGCGCAGCTTCTTGACGCTATGGTGAAGAAAGTGAAGAAAGTTGTGGCCAAGAGCATTCCGAAGTATAAGTGCTTTCGTATTGATGACAAAGATACCTTGTTCTTTGAGGACCGTCTTGTGGTTCCAAAGGTGATCTCAGAAAGGTTATCATGGATGAAGCACATAATTCTCTTCTATCCATTCATCCAGGCAGTTCAAAGATGTATCAGGATCTCAAGCAAACCTTCTGGTGGACTCGCATGAAACGTGAAATTGCTCAGTTTGTGAACGAGTGTGATGTTTGTCGCAGAGTGAAGGCGGAACATCAACGTCCAGCAGGTCTTCTTCAGCCTTTGCCTATCCCAGAGTGGAAATTCGATCATGTTGAGATGGATTTCGTCACCGGGTTTCCGAAGTCCAAGAGAGGCAACGATGCCATCTTTGTGGTTATCGACAAGCTGTCAAAAGTTGCTCATTTCCTGCCAGTCAAAGAATCTATCTCGGCAGCTCAGCTTGCAGAGTTGTATACGTCAAGGATAGTGTCTTTGCATGGTATTCCTCAGCTCATCTCTTCTGATCGTGGAAGTCTCTTTACTTCCAAGTTTTTGGAGTCCTTCCAGACTGCTATGGGTACCAAGATCCGTTTTAGCACTGCGTTCCATCCACAGACAAGTGGTCAAGTTGAGAGAGTCAATCAGATCCTTGAAGATATGCTCAGAGCCTGTGTGATTTCGTTCGTCATGAAGTGGGAAGACTGCCTTCCATATGCTGAATTCTCATATAACAATAGCTTCCAAGCTAGTTCAGGCAAGGCCCCTTTCGAGATTCTCTACGGCAGAAAGTGTCGTCCCCGCTTAACTGGTCTGAAACCGGCGAGCATCAGATATTGGGCAATGACATGATCACTGAAGCAGAAGAAATGTGCCATGTCATTCGTGAGAACCTCAAAGCAGCTCAGTCCCGACAGAAGAGTTATTACGATAACAAACATCGGGATGTTTCCTTCCAAGTGGGTGATCTAGTCTATCTCAGAGTCTCTCCCATGAAAGGCACTCAGCAGTTTGGAATTAAAGGGAAGCTAGCTCCTCGTTTTGTTGGTCCTTTCAAAGTTGTTGGAAAGAGAGGTGGTCTTGCATATCAACTAGAGCTTCCTCCAAATTTCGCAAATGTGCATGACGTCTTCCATGTTTCTCAGCTCCGGAAATGTTTCAAGACTCCTGAGCGAACCATTGACCTCCAAGACATCGATCTCCAAGAAGATCTCTCTTATCGTGAGCATCCAGTTGCTATTCTTGAAGAAACTAAGCGTAAGACTCACAACAAGTCTATCAAGTTCCTCAAGGTGAAGTGGTCTCATTATTCTGACAAAGGAGCTACTTGGGAACGCGAGGACCTTCTCCGTTCCGAATTTCCGGACTTCTTTCGTTCCTAGATCTTGGGTCGAGATCCTCTTGTAGTGTGGGAGAGTTGTGACAACCCAAGTGCTGTCCCTACCTTTTTGGCATGTAACCCCTTTGTATGAATCTTGTGACATGAGCTTTGGTATGATTTGCACCTTGTCATCCATGTGTGGTTTGTATTCATGCATCATGTCATCCATCATAGCATCCATCTTACCATGCTTGCTTTCATGTGTCTAGATTGGTGTGATGGTTGTGAGTGTGGTTTGTGTGAGTGTGTGAGGTGTTGAGTGTGGTGGTTCCATGTGTGCAACTCCTCCTCTTCCCTCTCTTTTCTTTTCATCTCTTAAACCTCACCATAATGCCTTTCTCTGCCATTTTATTTCACAACAAATTTAATTGCCTTATTAAAATGTTTTAAAATGTTCAAGAGGTGGCCCCATATGTTTTATGAATTGTGAGTATGATAGATTTGATGTTTGTAGTTTGTTTGTTTTGTGATTTAAATAAACAGGGGGATGGTATTTTAATAAGTATTAAAATTACTTGCTCACTAATTCAACTTAACATTTTTATTAAATAGTACACATTATTTTCTTTACAAAATAATTTTGTTTTGCACTAAAATCCTTTCTTTTATTCTGGGGATTTATTTGAGTGTGGATGCGTTTTAAAAATTAGAAAGGCCTGTCTTGTTTGCTGAGAGAGAGAGGAGCAGGTGGGCTTCCCCTCCAGCCGACCCAGCCCGAGCGTGACGCTCACCTGTACCGTCTCCCTCCTCCGTCAGGCATCATGCGAGAGAGAGCAGAGAGCAGAGTGCGAGCACCGACGCCGTCGCCGTTAGGTGCTCACGGACGTCGAGGCCACCTTTAAATAGGCGCGGAGCCTTAGGGTTTCTTCCTTCTCCCTCGCCGCCGCCGCTCTTCCCTTTCTTCCTCCTTCTTCCTCTCCCTCTTTCTTCTTCTTCTTCTAGGGTTTAGAGGGGTGAGTGGGTTTAGAGAGTGCAAAGTCCATTGGTGCTCGCCGCCATCGTCGCCTCCGGTGGTGCCCGTCGTCGTCAAGATGGCGTGCGCGTCCCCGGTGCCGTCCGCGTTCCATCCTGAGCGCTAGTGGGGTGAGGAGCACCTCCCCGCGGCGCTGCTTCGCCGTCCCTATCATCCGCAAGGGTGTTGCAAGACGCCGGCGTCTTCTTCCTCTTCTTCTCGCCATCGCCTGCGTCCCCACGTCTCCGAGAAGCCCTCGGTGAGCGTCTCGTCCCCGCTGTCCCCTCTCCTCGCTGTAGCTCGTAGAATCGTCACCACCGCTTCGAAAGGCTCGAGCTTGAGCTCGTCTTCGGTCCCCCTCATCGCGAGATGAGCCGAGGGATGGATTCCCTGTGGATCCCCGCTTCGATTCCGCCTGTTTGCGCCGCCGGAGGCCCCCTGGAGTGGCCGACATCGTCGCCGCCGTCCCCTATCGCCGGTGCCCTGTTTTGTTTCAGTTTCGTCAGAGGGTTGTGCTCGTGCGTGTGTATTTGATATGCAGTGGCCTCCCTCTGTTAACATCCGACCAACGTAGCAGAGTGGTAGGCACGAGGGAAGCCGACCCTGGAGGTTGTGGGTTCGAGCCCAGCAACCCCCCTTTTTGCTTTTTTCTTCTTTTATTTTTTATTTTTTTGTTCTTTTGTCTAAAACCTGCTATGATGCACATGTATGTATGTATGTATGTATGTATGTATGTATGTGTAGAGGTGTTTTCCTTTTTGTTTTGTTTTTCCTTGCTAGCATTGTGTGGTGCATACATGCTTGTGTGTGTTTAGTGTTATGTGTGTGTGTATGCACCATGCCCACATCCATACATGTGTATGTGTGTGCTTGGCATCTATAGGTGGTGTATATAGATGTTTGTTGGCATGTATGCACCATGCCCACATCCATAAATGTGTATGTGTGTGCTTGGCATATAGAGGTGGTGTATATAGATGTTTGTGTATATGCACCATGCCCACAAACATCTATATACACCACCTCTATATGCCAAGCACACACATACACATGTATGGATGTGGGCATGGTGCATACACACACATAACGCTACACACACAGAAGCATGTATGCACCACACGATGCTAGCAAGGAAAAACAAAACAAAAAGGAAAACACCTCTACACATACATACATACATGTGCATCATAGCAGGTTTTAAACAAAAGAACAAAAAAACAAAACAAAAGAAGAAAACGGCAAAAAGGGGGGTTGCTGGGCTCGAACCCACAACCTCCAGGGTCGGCTTCCCCCGCGCCTACCACTCTGCTACGTTGCTCAGATGTTAACAGAGGGAGGCCACTGCATATCGAATACACACGCACGAGCACAACCCTCTGACGAAACTGAAACGAAATAGGGCACCGGCGACAAGGAATGGCGGCGACGATGTCGGCCACTCCAGGGGGTCTCCGACAGCACGAACGGGCGGAATGGAAGCAGGGATCCACAGGGAACCCATCCCTCGGCTCATCTCGCGATGAGGGGCACCGGAGGCGAGCTCAAGCTCGAGCCTTTCGAAGCGGCGGCAATGAGCACCACGGCGGAGATTCTACGAGCTACGGCAAGGAGAGGGGACAGCGGGGACGAGGCGCTCACCGAGGGCTTCTCGGAGACGCGGGGACGCAGGCGATGGCGAGAAGAAGAGGAAGAAGATGCCGGCGTCTTGCAACACCCTTGCGGACGACAGGGATGGCGAAGCAGCGCCGTGGGGAGGTGCTCCTCACCCCCTAGCGCTCGGGATGGAATGCGGACGGCACCGGGGACGCGCATGCCATCTTGACGACGACGGGCACCACCGGAGGCGACGACGGCGGCGAGCACCAGCGGACTCTGCACTCTCTAAACCCACTCACCTCTCTGAACCCGAGAAGAAGAAGAAGCAAGAGGGAGAGGAAGGAGGAGGAAGAAAGGGAAGAGCGGCGACGGTGAGGGAGAAGGAAGAAACCCTAGGGCTCCGTGCCTATTTAAAGGCGGCCTCGACGTCCGTGAGCACCTAACGGCGACGGCGTCGGCGCTCACACTCTGCTCTCTGCTCTCTCTTGCGTGATGCCCGACGGAGGAGGGAGACGGGGCAGGTGAGCGTCACGCTCGGGCTGGGCCGGCTGGAGGGGAAGCCCACCTGCTCCTCTCTCTCAACAAACAAGACATGCCTTTCTAATTTTTAAAACGCAGCCACACTCAAATAAATCCCCAGAATAAAAGAAAGGATTTTAGTGCAAAACAAAATTATTTTGTAAAGAAAATAATGTGTACTATTTAATAAAAATGTTAAGTTGAATTAGTGAGCAAGTAATTTTAATACTTATTAAAATACCAGCCCCCTGTTTATTTAAATCACAAAACAAACAAACTACAAACATCAAATCTATCATACTCACAATTCATAAAACATATGGGGCCACCTCTTGAACATTTTAAAACATTTTAATAAGGCAATTAAATCTGTTGTGAAATAAAATGGGAGAGAAAGGCATTATGGTGAGGTTTAAGAGATGAAAAGAAAAGAGAGGGAAGAGGAGGAGTTGCACACATGGAACCACCACACTCAACACCTCACACACTCACACAAACCACACTCACAACCATCACACCAATCTAGACACATGAAAGCAAGCATGGTAAGATGGATGCTATGATGGATGACATGATGCACGAATACAAACCACACATGGATGACAAGGTGCAAATCATACCAAAGCTCATGTCACAAGATTCATACAAAGGGGTTACATGCCAAAAAGGTAGGGACAACACTTGGGCTGTCACAGACATTATCCGAGGTCTATCACCTACCCCTCACACAACAAGTGATCGCTGAAGTGAGGCGCATCAAAGATCTGTCTAAACACATGCAACCATCGACAACGAACAATGATGTTTGGCACTACGTCTGTAGCAAAACAGATTTCAAATCCTTCGATTATTATCGCTTCTGTTTCAAGGATGTGCAATCGCATCAAGTGTTCAAATGGCTGTGGAAGTCCAAATGTGTAATGAAAATGAAGGTTTTCGATTGGCTCCTTCTCAATGACAGAGTCAACACCCAAAACATGCTGAAACATAGACACTACAACATCGGTGATGATCATAACTTGCCTGCTCTGCGGTTTGCCAATTGAAGAAATAGTGGACCACATGATCTTCATATGCACTTTTAGCCAGAGTTGTTGGTATGTCTTGGGCATCTCGTGGCCACTTTTTGACTGACGTAAACATCTCATAAAAACGGTACGAGAAGCTAGGGACAAAACTCTCTTCTTTGAGACCTTCTTGGTGGCCGCTTGGAGCTTAAGAAAAGAGCGAAACAACAAACACTTCAGAGCGGTAATCCCCAGCATAACATCATGGAAGTCAAGATTTGAAGGTGATTTTGAGCTTCTGAAATATAGAACGAGGGAGAGGAATATACCCTTTGTACTCTCAATTCTATCCACCTTAACTTCTCCCTCTCAGTAGTCTCATACCTCATCCACATGCCTCTGGGGCATGGATACATATGTAACTCTGCGCTTGTAACACCTCCATACAATATACACCACACTGTTCCTACTGTTTTACTGTCAAAAAAAAAAAACACGCACACAACAATTTTGTCAAGTTGTATTCACGAAGTTCTGTTGAGTTACCGTTTATTGATTTGACAAGTCTTGTGTGGGTGGATTGGAGCTAATGTACTGTCCGCACTTGAAAAAATGTCTACTTATAATTATACTCTTCACACATGTTTTTTTAAATAAAAATAATAATTAAGATAAGTCTAACTATAGAATTAAATATAAATCCAAAACAGGCCATCTCAAAATAATTCATAAGCTGGGATTTAGATTTCTATCACTCCGCAACACATCATCGACAACTAATTCCACAACTAATCAACTAAGGGGATATCACACAAGGAGCGGTGGGACGAACACTTGATCTGCAGGGGCCGCCTCCACAAGAGCATAGGTCGCCGCATATCCCACACCACCGGTGGTGCCGTCCAACTACGTGCCTCCTGACACCTGTGCGACCGCCACATCTCACATTGTCGTGGCTGCCGGTAGCAAAATTTTTAGCAAGTAGCAATTACTATGGTACAATGTGCACAATGAAGAGAAAAGAAAGGCAGCCGAAAATCATGAAATAAATTTAGAAAAAGAAAACATTAATTCAATTCATAAGACTTGAACCCTGATGGGCTGGGTTAACACTATCCTCCTACCATCCAATGTATTTTTTTTGTTGTGGTTCACACAAACTAAAAATAATGTAAAATACGTGAATTAAAATTATAGTTTGTATTTGCTTTTATGGTTGCATAAACTTTTCTCGTGTGTATCTTGTAAATTACTTTTTTAATAATTTGCGGCTGTATGCACAGATTAAAATTTAACTTTTTCATAAAACTGAAAGAAATATTCACAATTTAAATATACCGCCGGGAGCATAATTGGATCGGATCCATGCTTACTACAGGTTCAGCGTAGGCATCAACCGATTTATTTTTTGTTTGACATGTCAACCAATTAAAAATTTGTCGAGGTGCGGGTGGATAACTTCTGGGGAATGATTAATTCTGACGTGCGTGACGAGACCAGCCTGAGTCGTTCTCTCGAACCGTTTTTGTTTCCTTTCATTGATTGCGAGCTAAGTACAAAGTACATGTTCAACCTCTCGTCTTATCATCTAAAAAACCCTCTTTTGAGTAGAAATTCAATACTCCTTCCGTTCCTAAATATAAGTCTTGTAGAGATTCTACTACAGGTTGATTGTGAGCCTTTTCTCAGGGCACATCGCACATGGAACTATTACATCTGTGCCATTTGTCTGAACTTTATATTCAAACTTCGAGCTCCATATTTCCTGGATATGCAAACGGGTCCCATATGACATAGTCCTCTACTTGATCCTACAAACCTTTAAGGTAGCATGACTGTGAGCCTTCCCAGGGCAATTCCCAAGGAAACGTATTACTGAGCATTTGATCCTCACTCAAATCGAACTCAGAGCTACATATTTCCCGTAGCTGTGAATGGGTCTCATACTACATCATCCAACAGTCCAGCGAGAGTAATGTGATCCCCACCTTGCACAAGACTCACAATCGCTTGATCGAACAAGATGGGACAAGATGGGAAGCATTGGTAGTTGCGAGATGCTGCATATCGATCGTAGCCAAATTGCAGCTCTCAATCACCGGATGATCTAACCGGGTGTATCCTGTTTAACTAGATTCGTTTCATGGTTGATGCAAGAGAGTATTCCTATAATTTTGTTCCACATGTCATTTCGCTGGTTCTCATTAAATGCATGTCGTGTTGTATGCAGCATTTTCACTGTGAATCATCACCTAATGTTACAGTCAGCTAAGGAGCCAACACTCTACATGAACAATCAGACAATTTCGATTTGTTTCTCGCTATGAAACTTTCTAGGGGTGAGGTTCCCATGGAAAGTTGTATGAGTGACATCATGGCGAAAGGACGGTTAAGAAACAACAGCGTGGGTGTGTGCCATCCATGAAGATGTCCCAAAAACACATGTTTACTCTCCGGTGCGACAAAGCTCACCAATCACACTGGTTATATAAATGTCTATATATTTTCTGGATCAAACCCTTACTACTTTATTCCCCATTTAATTGCATGAAACTTAGCTAAAAGATAGCGATAGAACAGAAAACCACATGCGCCACCGATATGTGTAACCGAGTGGTTAAGAATTTATGTCTTTCCTCAGCACATACTACAAAAGTAAGGCATGCACTTACTGGACATCAATGTGTTTTCATCATCGGCATAAACCAAATGTTTTCTAAGTTCTAAGAGTGTACACCATAGTTATAAATATGGCAAATAAAAAAAATCCAAACTGAAAAAGTGAAAAGGACTCTAAGATGTTATGCCCGATAAAAATGTGCACCTCTTATCGTCGAACATTGAAAACAACTCGGTAGCATATGTTCCCATTAGTAACAATAAACCAATTGGTTTTACACCATCAACAGGTGTAGGTCATCTTGCATCAAATTCAGATTAGTTACTTATAGATTCTTTAAGGAGAGAAGAGCCAAAAGTAGTCTGTCCAAATCATATGAGAGGGAAGGCAAGAGAAAAATTGTTTATTAGTGATGTGTTCTTATTTAGTTTGTTGAGGGTTGAAGTGAATAATGGAAGGGGGAAAGAAATGCTGCTATATATGTATAGTATATGGCCTTCCCTCCTGTTGGCAACAATCTTGTTTTAATGCTATAGTGTCATGTGGTAAGTCTTGTTAGGCGTCATGTTATATAGTCTTGTTATAGTATATGACCTTCCCTCGGACGTGGAGTTTCTAATGTCGAGCTCAAATGATCCGGGATGAACAGTAAATTATATTGAGGTAGAATTTTCTTTTCCAAATACTCTGAATTTTTTGTGTGGCAAACTTTAAAGAATGTTTGGAGCGCATGCAAAAAAATCATCATGAAATCACATTGACGTAAGGCATGGTAAAAAAAATGATGCTCCGAAAATGTTACTTTCAAACACATTTTGGAGCTTTGAGTTTTTTTGCCACGACTTCCACCAATATGATTTTGTGATGAAAATTTTCGAGCACTTCAAACATTTCCTAAGGTTTGACAAAAATTTCAGAATATTTTTATTTTTTTCCATTTTTTTATTTTACTGTTCACAACAGGAGCATTTGACGTCAAGATTAGAAGGACATGTTCAGCCTTCCCTGCTTCAACGATCATCTATCTATCTATCTCTCTTTCTCTCTCACACACACGCACGTATTTTTGTAGGTCCGCTCTGGTGCACATAATAAGTATTATGCATACAACAATTGTAGGATAGATTGGGTAACCACTAGGAAGAGCCGAAGAGATTGGGGCGCCACGTGTGTCACAAAGAGAAGGTGTGCCTGGTGCTAGGGATGTATAGATAAACTAGATGACACCCCACGGGTTGTTGGGGTAGAGGTTGCAGTAAATTTCAATGAGATTTGAAACATAGATATCCGACTTAATAAATTGAACTGAAACTAAAGTACATACAATTTATTAAATGTATTTATTGAGTAGACATTTTTTTCATGCAAGTTTGCAAATTTAGTTGAGTCTCTCACGCATATTTAATGTTGAGGTGCCATGCATGGACGTTGAGAGAAATATGTTAGCAGTGATCAACTATTTAGTTATTTTGCATGTTAAGTTAAGTTTTTTCCATGCATATTTACATGTTAATCATGACATGGTGCATATTGAGAAATAGGTTAGCAAATATCATTTATTTTAATATATAGCGATTGGTGTTGCCGTGCCGCTTCTATGGAGATCGCTGAGCCACCGAGGGCTGCTGGGATAGGTTCAAGAAGGTAATGTATGACAGAACCAATGACAATTTTCCAGTCCTAGCAAAACGGCCGCCATGACATGTAAGAAGAACGTCCACACGATCATCCAACAATTAATATACAAGTGCGGCCGGCCATAAAGCGGCTATTATATTTGGCGTCTGATATCCTCTCCAAGTCTTAACTGGTCCCTACATTCATCCATGCATCTCCCAACTGATGATTTATTTGGGCGGCAGGAATCAATTAGCTAGGCATATAGAAAGATACGTAGGTAGATTTATTGGCCGGTGTTATGCTATCACACTTAGCTGCCTCATCCCTTTATGTTGTGTAAAGCAAGTGGTTTAAACTCTAAGATGATTTTTTTGGAAAAGGAGGAACATTCCCCAGCCTCTGCATCATAACGATGCAGATAATCATATTTTTATTTTTTTCAACATGAATGAGTACAAATAGCAAATTTTGGTAGAAACTAAACCATCGAAGGAGAAAAAAAAAGCTAGAACCAGCATAAACAGGCAAACATGCCTACACACAAAGCCTGTTACTAGAACACCATCCAAACCGATCGTAAGATTCCCGTGCACCCATATGTCGTATGACCCCGGATATCCGCCACCTGCACTAACAATCACATATTGATCAATCCTATAGCCTTCAAAAAGACCTGTGAAAAATCGGTACCTTCATTCTGTTAGAAATTGACATTACGAAAGCTCCACAAAGCCAATAGAAAAGCACACACCCCCACTTGAATATGTGCCTTCAATTTAGGGTGCACCGCACCAGCTAGCTACTGAACAATTCAATATAGTAGTTGGCGGGGGCAAATTATAGGCGACATGAATTGTACGCCAAAGCAAGGCGGCAAATGGAAAAGAAACAAAAAGACGATGTATTCTATCCTCCACAAAAGAAATATTTTTCATTGCATTGCCACAGGTGTTTTGCCAAATTATCCTTAGTTACGATGACTTCTCTATAAAGAAACCACATGATTTTATTTTGATTTTTAGCAGAACCTTGGTCTTCCAAATATGTTGTGTACAAAAGGTAGGCCCAATACTGATAAGATCTCACTAGTAGAAAATGGGTCATTAGTCCCGGCTTTAAAGGGCCATTAGTCCCGGTTCTTCAACCGGGACAAATCAATCGGGACTAAAGCCCCTCACTTTTAGTCCCGATTGTATTACGAACCGAGACTTAAGGATCTAGCCATGCCGCTGTCGGGCGCCCAGGCAGGAGGACCTTTAATTCTGGTTGGTAACACCAACCGAGACTAAATGGCAGCCACAACACCAGCCCAGCGCTGGGTTTTCTTTGGAAGGAAGGGTTTTGGGTTTTGGAGGGTTTAGGGGTTTCCTATTGTGTTTCCCCCTTTCCATTTTGTATTTACCATTTAATTCTTTTACATTTAGGGTTTTTGTTTTTATTTTATGTTTTCCATTCGACTCGACGCTAGCTACTAATAGCAATGAAGAAACCGTTACACAACATCATGATGAATATAATATACATAAATGATGAATATATTCGATGCTACTACAATAGCCAATTTTCGACGTTGAGAGCGGTGTTTTGGCTCCTAGGTGCATATGCACCTATTATGAAAAATATGTAAAAAATACATTTCAAAAAGTAAATAAATTTGGAGAAAAAAATCTGGTGTGCACATTCGAACATTATATGCGCGTGCACAAAGTTTCGGTGAAAAAACACAATTTTTGTGGCATTTACAAAAAAGACAAAAAAAATTCCTTGTGAATAGCTATAATCAAGGATAAAATATTATCTTTTTTACACAAGCAACAAAAAAACATTCCTTTTTCACTGAAACATTGTGCACGCACATATAATGGACGTATTTACATGCGGGATTTTTCGTCGTAATTTTTAACTTTTCAAAATGTGTATTTGCACAATGGGTGCATATGCACCTATGACCCAAAGCCAATTTCCGACGCTTATGCATATATACAATATAATATCCCTTATTATCCACCATCATCTAATTACCAAAATCAGCGTGCAATTTCCGATGGTATTCTCCGTTTTCAGCTATGACCTCTTCAAGTAAGAATCCCGCCAATTCCTTTTAAATTGCTCATATGCGACCCTTTGGTAGGAGTTCGTCCTGCTTCCATTGGATATAATTTAAAGAAGGGGGTTCAACACAGACACAATTGATGGTAATAAAATGAAATTGTGAATATTGTTTACGTACTTCAAGTTGTTCTAAGATTCCGCCCTTCTCATAGGTCATTTGGCGAATGAACTCGTAAACGTGGTATCCACATAAATTATTCCCAGATCCCTACCTTGAACACTTTACGAGAATAGAGTTTAATCAAAATAATAATCAAGCATGATAATGATATTAACACTAGAATCAAAGAGGTGCGCAGTCCTAGCTAGTACTACTTACGTTGACTGGTTGAAATTGCAACTCGTCTCTCCATTCACCCTTAGCCTTCTGGGTGAACTTTTTCCAAACCCTATCCGGCAAAGAAAATGAATAAACGAGTTATTAATTACTTGATATCAGGAAATGAACGAAAGTTGTAGATATAGTATGATAATGATTGAAATTACCTCTGGAGCATGTTTTTCATGTACGCCCACATCTCAAGGTCTTTACATAACGAGTCCATGACAAGTATTTTTCATGCGTCAAACTGAATGACTAGTCGAATAAAGTGGAACTTGCGCATGCATAACTCATCAATTACATTTAACATCGAGTAAGCAAAACAGAATATTTACAAGATAGTATAATTAACACTCACTTGAAGTTGTAAGAAAATAGTATTTTTCTTTTGGTTTGTTGTCCAAGTAACTGAGCAAGACCTTCTCTGCGTCCTTGGCATACTTTTGTACCGTATATTCATTAACAATATATGGGTTAATGAACCCATTGTCATAGATTCGATCTATTTTGCATTCGAGGATCTTCTTCTTGCATCGTACGCGTGGGCGGCCTCATGGGAGGTGTCGTAGGTGCCAAGGCCAAGGCGCGTGTTGTCGGAGGGGATTTCGGCATAGAACATGCCAGACGGGCGCTTGCGGACACCGCGGTAACCCGAGATGCTCTGGGGGCACGGCGACGCAGGGAGAAGGCGGGGCAGCAAGGAGGCGCGGGGAGAAAGTGCGGTGGCGAGGAGGCCCGGACAGAAGGCGCGGCGGCGGCGAGAGGTGCGTGGAGAAGGCGAGGCGACGACGAGGCGCGAGAAGAAGTGGGGTGGAGCACGGGCACGACGGCGCCCAATATATAGAGCGCGCACGGAAACGCATGCCAAAGTTGACGCGCGGACGGCCGATTTTCCCGCTTGATTTTTTTAGCGTGCCACCGTTTCGCGCCTCCGCTGGAGCGCGCATGAAAAACTTGGTCTTTACTGCGTCGCGTCGTCTTTCGCGCGTAATAAAACCGTCACAAAAGGGTTTTTTGAACTGGCAGAGATGACCTGGTCTGTGCTAGTGCTACACCCACGCACCAGCCGTGTCTATAAATTGATCGGACTACGGCCAGTGCTGTCACAAGAGAAGAAAGCAGGTCCAAGGTCCCCAAGAAGCCATGGCCACGAAGCCCGGCCTCTTCAGTGAGTGGCCTTGGCAGAGGCTTGGCAGCTTCAAGGTACGTAACGATCAAACAAATCGTGTTTGCTCCACCACCGCCACCTTGCACTAATTGACCATCCCGGCAAGCATGCGCAGTACATGGTGCTTGCGCCATGGGCGGTGCACGGCCTGCACCTGGTAGCGACCAAGGGGTGGCGTGACGCCGACCTGGGCTACATCCTCATCCTCCCGTCCATGGTTCTTCGGGCGCTCCACAACCAGGCCTGGATCACCGTGTCACGCCTCCAGAACGCGCGCGGCAAGCGCCAGATCGTCGACCGTGGCATCGAGTTCGAGCAGGTCGATCGAGAGGGCAACTGGTAGGTATGGCTGTACTGGTTGGTAGTCGCCATCGATCGACACACTTTCTGTGAAGGCGAATTAAACTACCCCGTGTGTACGTGCTGCCTGCAGGGACGACCAGATCATCCTGAGCGCTATCTTGCTGCTCCTGGGCGCCATGTACCTTCCAGGAGGGCAGCATGTGCCCCTGTGGAGGACGGACGGCGCGGTGCTGTTGGCGCTAGTACATGCCGGCCCTGTCGAGTTCCTCTACTACTGGTTTCACCGCGCACTGCACCACCACTTCCTCTACACACGCTACCACTCACACCACCATGCCTCCATCGTCACCGAGCCCATCACATGTACTCTATATGTCCCTCTAAGATTAACTCTCTTAGGTCGTGCAGTTAAGAAATAACCAATGCTGAAATTCTAATTAAAAGAATCAATACATCTGTCTTAAACTGAGGTTAAACATAGGGAAAGTTTGTGGCTGTGTGGCCATGTAGCTACACCTATTATCTAGATGATCCATTTCTTAAACATATAGTGCCGTTTGATTTAAAATGCTAGTGTCCAACCAAAGCGACAAAGAGAGTGGGACTTTGAGACAGTGGATCATGGCCCATGAAACATATCATTGTGAAAGGGGGACGAACAAAAGCAGTCGCAAGCAAATCAGCTATAGTCGTTAAGAAATTGCATGATCTTTGTTTGTAACAAGTACATCTACTAAGCCATCATCTTGTTATGTCCATGCAGCTGTTATCCATCCATTTCCTGAGCTTTTGGCCTATCAACTTCTGTTCTCAATCCCAATGATCACATGCGCACTGACTGGAACTGCTTCCATTATCACGTTCGAGATATATGTGATTTACATTGACTTCATGAACAACATGGGCCACTGCAACTTCGAGTTGGTCCCTAATTCGCTCTTCAAATGGTTCCCCCCTCTCAAGTATCTCATATATACGCCATCGTAAGTGTTTCCTCTACTTTGACAAAGAACTCAGCTCTTCTTTAATCCCACTCTAGACTAATCAGACAGGGCGAGGTTTTATTACGCAAAATCAACGTTTTAAACAGCTGGCTATAGACCTTGGCTATAGCGGCAAGCAGGGCGTCGCTAAATGGTATTCATGTACAATTGCCCAGTAAATTTACAAAATAATGGGCTATAGTCGCACTACAATTGTTTGGGCAGGGTTCCGATATTTGGCATAGCCCCCTATTTAAAACTATGCGCAAAATTAAGCTTATTTTCATGATTATGTATTTCTATCTAGTGTTATGAATTTGTAATGTGAACTTTTACTTCTTAGGTTTCATTCTCTTCACCATACTCATTTCCGGACAAACTACTCTCTTTTCATGCCATTCTATGACTACATATACAACACCATGGACAAGTCAACAGACACGCTCTATGAAAACTCTCTCAAGGACAAAGAGAAAGAAGTAGATGTGGTTCACCTTACCCATCTTACCAGCCTTCAATCTATCTATCATATAAGGTCTGGGTTTTCCCAATATGCCTCCAAGCCTTATACTTCCAAGTGGCAACTATGGATCATGTGGCCTGTGTCATGGATCTCCATGGTCCTCACATGGCTATATGGTTCTTGGTTCACTATTGACAGAAATGTCATGATGAAACTCAATATCCAGTCATGGGCCATACTAAGATACAAGTTCCATGTAAGAACTATGTATAGTTTGCAAGACCCTGCTAACAAAATATATATAGAATGTCGTTGTTGAGAGATAGCTTCCATCGATTATGACCACCAACCTTTTCTTTTCTGCAGTATGGCTTGAACTGGGAGAAGGAAGCAATTAATAGTCTGATTGTAAAAGCCATATGTGAAGCCAACAAGAAAGGAGCCAAAGTACTTAGTCTTGGACTCCTGAATCAGGTATTCTCCAGCTGCTGAAACCTCAAAACTATTATTCATCGTCAGTTCACATGAGCATGCTTTAGAAAGTACTAATGCATTGTAGCTACCGTTGGTCATAGATTCCTTGATTAAAACAATTTCTAAAGCATATGCATAGGAAATCGCGGGTTTGGATTATCATCTCATGTTAATACATGGCTCTGTGCATCGACAGATGCAGAGGCTGGGGATTTTAACGTCCTTTATAGAAAAATAATAATCTACAATACTATAGAATTGAATTATTGTTTGGTTACACATAGGAAATTAAAAATGTGGGATTATTTCGAAGAGATTAGATCAGATGAAGATATTCCTTATAAACTCGTAGAAATGAATCATAAGCAAAAATTACTATGGTTTGCAATCCTATGTATCAACCATCTCATGTAGCAAAAATTCCTAAAACCTATAAAGATCCTTTGAATCAATGTGGCACTCAAATTACACAGTCGATGCTCACAATAATATGAAAGTATCTTTAACCCAACAGGGTCACAGCCTCAATGGAAGCGGGCAACTATATCTGGAAAAGTACCCAAACATGGGGTTAACACTGGTGGATGGCACCAGCCTAGCTGCTGCAGTCGTTGTCAATAGTATCCCCCAAGGAACAGATCAAGTAGTTCTTGCAGGAAATATTTCAAAAGTGGCTCATGTTGTGGCTGCAACATTGTGTAAGAAAAATATCAAGGTCAGGTCAAAATATTTAGATATCCTCCAGTCACATGGAGACATCATGTTTTCTTGTACCAACCAGCAACTCCTCTGTGCAGGTCATAATGACAAACAAGCGGCATTATCATATCCTTAAGCCCAAAATACCAGAAGATGCAGCTTACAACCTTTTGTTATATAAAACTTGCACTGCAAAGGTAAGAAGAGATGCTTGTATGCCTGGAGGGACATTATGGACAATCATATAATGGTGGTTGGTCTAAATTTATAGGTATGGGTAATTGGAGAAGGTTTAGATGCCTCTGAACAACTGACTGCAGCAAAAGGGACAAGGTTTATCCCATACTCACAGTTCCCACCAAGAACGATGCGGAGGGACCGCTACACCTACTCGATTACTCCAGCAATGGGTGTTCCTAAAACACTGACAAATGTTCATTCATGCGAGGTAATAATTAAGGCCAGAGTGAACCTCAATTGTGCAACAACTACACTAGCTATATGTCCTTATTAGGTTAACCAACTTCATAACATTTCAGAATTGGCTGCCAAGGAGGGCAATGAGTGCATGGCGTGTTGCTGGTATTGTTCATGCATTGGAGGGATGGAAAGATCATGAGTGCGGAGACACGGTGCTAGACATGGACAAAGTTTGGTCTGCTGCAATTTCGCATGGGTTCTACCCAATTGATGAAGCTTGATGCTCTGGTTGCAAGTCATCTGCTGGAATAAGAGTTACGTGAATCGAGATGTGTAAAGGCCGAAGGCCTTGCTAAGAAGAATATACATTGGCTAGCATAAGTGTGACATGAAATTTAAGAAGTTTGATCTACCAAGTTTACTTGGTGTCCTATTACTACCTTAGCCATCTTCTATAATATTAAATTAAATAGCATTCTACCGACGCATTTGCATGGCTAGGTCCAATGCGTGTTTATGTTATATTAATTCCTCTTCAAACTATTTGGTCCACCGCATCCTAGCTAAATATAGCCAAAATATATGTCTTGCTTCCACATGATTGCATTTAGTTCTAATTTTTTTTCATCAAGTGTATTGCCTCCTTGCTAAATATCGACAACACAAGATCGATCTGACTAAAGTCTGCGGCTTGGAATGTAAAACTATTTGTGTTGCTCTAGTTGTTTGTTAGTCTAGATTTCCATCACTATACTCCTAGTCTATTGTACGATATATTGCCCTTGGGTTACGCAATACATCTAAGTAGGCCCCTTCAAGTAAAATCCATCGCGTGAGCGGCTACTAACCCTAAGGCGCCCCGCCAGCCAATCCTTAAGGGCTCGTCTCCAACTTCCTGGTTCTCCCTCCCACTCGCTGCTGCTAGAGACTAGTGACCGAGCTAAGCCTGGACACTAGTCTATGAAGGTGGCGGTAGGAAGGTTTTCGGTCAGGTAGCCTTCGACTATGAGATGTGATCTATGTGCCGCGGCTGTAGACATAATGTATCGCTGTACAATGGCAGCATTGGTGTTTTTAGCTGGGGCGCAGATCTCTCGTGGCCAGATGTCGGTGATCTTGATCATGTCTGCAGTTATGTATAGGGGACATTGGTATCCTTGTGTGTCAAAACGAGGCAGCACTCCGCTCAGGCTTGTGGTGGTGTCGTGGTCGTGTGTATCTTGGTGGTTGTCAGGACTGGTTGGAGGCTCCTGCACCTTCAAATAAGTCATTTATGTCGAGAATATATGTTAGCTGATTGATTATTCTTGTACACGTGAGAACGACGGAGATATAGGACAATGTAGGATTTCTGTAGTACTCTGAATTGGGATTTCGATGGTGCCAGTGACTTTCCTCCCTCGGGCAAGGGGATGGTGTGGGACCGCCAAAAGTGTTCTTAATTGGGATTTTGGCGGTGTAGGAGACTCTCCCTTATCAATCTTCACTGTTCAGAGCCTTTGGTGGGGACCAGATTTTCTCACCACTCGACTCTGTGCTTGTCCGAGCATGGTTTTCACTTGTGTGTCATCTCATGTCAAGACCGTCTACACATGTAGATGTTGGCATCACGGAAAGTGGTAGCAGTGCCACACAATGACTTTGTTTTGGTGGTGTTCCTCTAGTGCCTGGCCTCGAGCTCCGGCATCAAAACCCTAGGTCTGATCGTAGTTGGTTATACCTAGCAATGACATTATTTTTACATTGTTGGCATTGCTTGGGTTTGCTCAGACTTGACCATGAAGGTGAAACTAGGACATGGCCTTTGGTGGTCGGATTCAGCGACTATGAAGCTTGAGTGTTGTTTCCTTCATGGATGCATTCCTGCCGGAGAACCTATCTCATTGCCCTTATTATGTCAAGATATGCTTGGTATGGATGGTTGTTGACATTGTTCATCGATCACCATTTCCATCGCTTCATTGTTTTTTACACACACACACACACACACACACACACACACACACACACACACACACACACACAACGTGCATCCTAGTCAAGTCAGTTGTATACTCAGTGTGTTTGTATCAACTGATGCATCATTTTGATTCAATATATTGCAACCTTTATCTAAAATGGGATACAACTAATTTGTTCCTATTATTAGCAAAAAAACACTAATTTGTTCCTATAGCAAAATTAAATAATTATCTATCTATGCTTAAACGGTTACTGGAGGAAAATATGCAGAGCATTGCATTGCATGACATATCTTGCCTACTTCATCCACCTGCGTTTATAAGGGCCGCATGTATATTTTAGTAAAATCGTTTGCCATAAATTTCGTCAACCAGACATAGTTATATGTTTAAGAAAAGTTTTTAATAGTATAGCTTTTGTGGCATAATATTTTTATATTTTAACTAAATTAATGCTCAAAATCCTCATAGAAATACCTATGAGCCTTATAAAACAACGCCATATGAATATCTAGAAGACAATATAAAATAATACAAACTAATTTGAAATCTAGTCACTCAAATATGTATCTATGTAAATCTTGAAGATTCCCTATGTTTGAGTTCATACAGCGAGCCAGCTAAACCAAACGAAGCAAGCCTCGCTGCATTTAATTCTCAAAGATGTGTGCGGTCCGTCGAAACACGACGAATAACCAGGATTCACAAAGCAAGAATAATATAGTAAAGCCGATTGTTGGTGTAAGAGGACTAGAGAGACATTGATGGAATCGTTGATGTAGTACTTGAGACTCGTGTGCATATATATAATGAGTACATGATCTTCTCGAGGTATAAGGCTAGGAAGAATAAATTCTATGTTGTCCTATGTGTCATAAACAACCACGATACTCAATACCCCTTGTAGTGACAACGGTAGCGACATAGACGGTGAGACTACTGAAGAACTTGAAGGGGGTAAGTCGTCGGACATCACCTGCAGTTGTAACAGCCGAGGCATCACGGGATTTGTGGCTGGGGTGAAAACCGATGAGATTGCCCAAGCAAGACGACAGTCCTATGTGTCGATGTCGAGGTAGGCAAGAGTGTAGGATGATGTAGCCGTGGTCGAGGGAGCCATGTGAGAGACGCCGTGGTTCATGTCAACTCGGGAGAGGCACTTCTGTAGGAATGCCCAATAGTGGCGGATGGAAAAATGCTAGTAGTGACGGGCAAGGCTATCCGAGCGACACCCACCACTAACCTTCGCCATTGCTAGCTATATGCACTGCTGGCTCGGTACATCGTCGTGGATGATATCCTAGAGTCGACACGTTGTGAGCTACACATGAAACTCAAGAACATATCCATGAAGGTGGCGCATGGCTTTACTTTACCGAATGCACTTGAAACAGTCCTCCACGGCAATCCGATTCCACCTGGCTATGCTCGTGTCGGGGTGGATCAAGTTCTGTCGGGATATGATACACTAGAGCTTGATCACACTGGAGGTCAAGGGGAGCTGACACTAGGAGAAGCCATATGTGGTATCATTGTGTGGAAAAAGGAATGCATCGTGTTTGCAAACCCGATGCCAAGGCCACCGACTCCTCCAAGTCCGCTGCGTCAGCAGACTCCAACCCTCCCCGAGACGGAGCGCAGGATGAGACCGCCATATCCATCTTTGCCGGGCCAGCCGAATCCATCCAACCCCGAGACAGAGCGCATGGCGAGTCCGCGATATGAAGCGCCGCCACCACTAGTAGGAGAAACCTTATAGGCAGGAGCCTACTAGTAGCGCTAGAAAAATACAAACGCTGCTGTTAAGTACCAGTAGTGCTATATTCGGGCAGCGCTACAAGTAAGGCCTTAGCGCTGGAATCTAGAAAAGCGCTGCTGCTAAGGGGGCCCCGACGATCCCACCGACATAATTTATATTAATCAGCGCTTTCCTCAAGAAAGCCCTACTGCTAAGCCTCCTATCAGTAGCGCATGTTACCGACCAGCGCTACTGCTAAGTGGGTCGTGCACTTATCCTCTTCGCCCCGCACGGCCCCTCCCTCTCACTCTCTTCCTCTCTACCTCATCATTCCCTCCCTCTTCCTGCGCCGCCACTGCCGCCCCTCACTTCCTCCCTCTCCACTCCACGTCGCCGCCTTGCCCCTCACTCCCTCCCTCTCCCTGCGCTGCCGCCGCCCCCCCTCACGCCCTCCATCTCCACTCTACGCCGCTGCCACGCCCTTCACTCCCTCCCTCTCCCCCTCCTCACTCTCTCCCTCTCCACTCTGCGCCGCCACCGCCGCGGGTCCTCCCCGGCAACCTCGCCCCTAAACCTGACCCCTACCTCGACCTCGGCCCTGACCCCGACCTCGACCCTGGCCCCGACCCCGACACCGATCCCGACCTCTGTTGAGACATCCCACACCTGTAGGGTTCTTGCTAGGGATTAGATGATGCCACGAACGTTGTTACAGGGATATATATAGTGTTTTATTCTTTTCTATACATTTGCTTGATGAGGTGTCATACTTGCATGTTGAGAAAAATAGGTTAGTGGGCGCTAGCTAAATTCAAATGAGATGATTGTTGTACAAATGATAACAAGAAAGCAAAACATTAAACAATAAGAAATTTTTCTCATAGGAATTTATCTCGACATCGACGATGCCCGTCCCGCATCCTCGTCGTCAAGGGGTCAGCGAGAGCCTGCTTGATAGGCGCCATGTCCGGGACTGGGCTTCGTCAGGCTGGCACTGGGAGGTGCTACCTTCCCGGTCTCGGAGCTTGGTGAGGAATCCAGGTCTCTTCGTCGACCCAAAGCTTTTGTGGTGGCGGTCACGTGGTCCACTTTCGGTGCAGAGGGAGCAGACCCCCGCAGAGGTGGTGGTACGTCGCCGTGTCACGGAGGAGGACGAGCACGTCCGTCGCTACATGGCGGCGTTGGACGCCAGGTTCAACAATACCTGGCAGATTCTTCAGGGATCTCACCCGAGTTATGATCCCATGATGGTTCCTTATCTTTGAGTGTCCACCACCCGCGACTCAGGAACCGCTAGTGACTTAGATTGTTCGATAGTATTCGATCTGTATTAGTGATCTTATACGATAATATTGAAGATGTATTAGGTAATATTTGATGATGCATTAACTGGATTATCCGGGATGATATATTAGTGATATTATATTCGAATTCATTACAAATGTATTAGTGATATTTTATCTGGCAGATTCTTCAGCGAGACGGCAGGTTCTTCACCATGAAGCTTTACGAGGACTTCGATATTTCTACGGTACTAAACGATGGCAAGTGTTTTTTCGTAATTAAGCACGACTTTTGTTTCTTTGCTTCAACATGTAATTTATGTTTTGTACAATTCGATTACTTCATCCCTTGTCATGCAAGACGGTATTTCTTGGAGAGGCTTGGTTTCGAAGAGCACGAGAGCTTCGAGACGAGGACAGCCAACCTCAGGACTAAACTGTTGGAAATATGCCCTAGAGGCAATAGTAAATTAGTTATTATCATATTTTCTTGTTCATGATAATCGTTTATTGTCCATGCTATAATTGTATTGATCGGAGACTTAGATGCATGTGTAGATACATAGATAAAACCATGTCCCTAGTATGCCTCTAATAGACTAGCTCGTTGATCAAAGATGGTTAAGATTTCCTAGCCATGGACATGAGATGTCATTTGATAAACGGGATCACATCATTAGGAGAATGGTGTGATGGACAAGACCCAAACTACAAACGTAGCATATGATCGTGTCAGTTTATTGCTACTGTTTTATGCATGTCAAGTACATGTTCCTGTGACCATGAGATCATGCAACTCACGGATACCAGAGGAGTGTCTTGTGTGTATCAAACGTCGCAATGTAACTGGATGACTATAAAGGTACTCTACAGGTATCTCCGAGGGTGTCTGTTGAGTTGGCATGGATCAAGACTGGAATTTGTTACTCCGTGTGACGGAGAGGTATCTCAGGGCCCACTTGGTAATACAACATCACAATAAGCCTTGCAAGCAATGTGACTAAGTATTAGTCATGGGATCTTGTATTACGAAACGAGTAAAGAGACTTGCCGGTACCGAGGTTGAACTAGGTATGGAGATACCAACGATCGAATCTCGGGCAAGTAACATACCGAAGAACAAAGGGAACATCATACGTGATTAACTGAATCCTTGCCATAGAGGTTTGACCGATAAAGATATTCATAGAATATGTAGGAACCAATATGGGCATCTAGGTCCCGCTATTGGTTATTGACCGTAGAGGTGTCTCGGTCATGTCTACATATTTCACGAACCCGCAGGGTCTGCACACTTAAGGTTCGGTGACGTTTCGGTAGTATAACGTTATGCATGGTGGTGACCGAAGGTTCTTCAGAGTCCCTAATGAGATCCCGGACGTCACGAGCAGCTCCGGAATGGTACGAAGGTAAAGATTGATATATAGGAAATCCTATTTTGGTCGCTGGAAAAGTTTTGGGATCATCGGTAGTGTACCGGGAGTGCCGGCAGTGTACCGGGAGACCATCGGGAGGGGTATTTCGATCCAAGAGGCTACATGGGATGTGGGAGAATGAATACCAGCCCTTAGTGGGCTGGTGGAAGTCCCACACAAGGCCCATGCGGCTGGTAAGAAAAGCCAAAAAGGAAAAAGGTGGAAAAAGGCAAAAAAGCAAAAATAAGGAGGAGTCCTAGTCCTACTAGGATTGGAGGAAGAATCCTCCAATCCCACTAGGTTCGGCCGACCCAAGGGCTGCCTCTTTGGTAGACAAGCCTCCTCCTCCTCTCCTCCTATATATACTAGAGGATTTTAGGGTTTTGGCATAGAATTTTTAGCCACGTGCTGCTCGTTCCTCTAGTGCATAGTTTCTCCTCTAGATCGGATTTCTGCAGTGCTTAGGCGAAGCCTTGCCGGAATAGCTCCACCACCATCTCCAGAGCACCGTCACGCTGCCGGGAACTCTTCTACCTCTCCGCTCCCTCTTGCTGGATCAAGAAGGCGGAGATTTCATCGAGCTGTACGTGTGCTGAATGCGGAGGTGCCGTCCGTTCGGTGCTAGATCGGAAGGATCGTGATCAAGATCGCAGGAAGGATCGTGATGAGTTCGTGGGACGGATCGCGATGAGATCGCGGGACGGATCGTGATGAGTTCGCGGGACGGATCATGGTGAGTTCACGGGACGAATCATGATTGGATCGTGGGACGGATCGTGATGAGATCGCAGGACGCTCAGCGATTTGGATCGCGAAGATGTTCGACTACACCAACCGCGTTTCTTAACGCTTCCCGCTTAGCAATCTACAAGGGTACGTAGATCCACTCTCCCTCTCGTAGATGCTCATCACCATGGATAGATCTTGCGTGTGCGTAGGAAATTTTTTGTTTCCCATGCAACGTTCCCCAACAGTGGCATCATGAGCTAGGTGTATGTGTAGATGAGATCTCGAGTAGAACACAAAAGGTTTGTGGGCGTTGATGCTTAGATTGCTTCCTCCCTTTGTCGGATTTTGGTTTAGAGGTATTGTGAGATGAAGCAGCCCGGACCAACATTACTCGTACACTTACGAGAGACCGGTTCCCTCGACCGCAACTTGTTGCATAGATGGCTTGTGGGTGCCAGTTTCTCTCACTTTAGTTGGATCGGATTCGACAAAGGTGGTCCTTGAGAAGGTTGAAAAGCAACTAGTTTATCACCATTGTGGTTTTTGCGTAGATGAGAATTGTTCTTGCTAGATACCCGTAGCAGCCACGTAAACCATGCAACAACAATTAGAGGACGTCTAACTTGTTTTTGCAGGGTATGTTGTGATGTGATATGACCAATTACATGATGTGATATATGTGTTGTATGAGATGATCATGTGATGTATAGATTATCACGACTTGCATGTCGATGAGTACGGCAACCGGCAGGAGCCATAGGGTTGTCTTTAATTATGGTATGACCTGCGTGTCAATCATTAAGCGCTATGTAATGCTTTACTTTATCGCTAAACGGTAGCAATAGTAGTAGAAGAATGTTGGGCGCGACAACCCCGATGGCGACACGTTGATGACGATCAAGATGATGGAGATCATGGTGTCTTGCCGGTGACGATGGAGATCATGCCGGTGCTTTCTAGATGGAGATCAAAAGCACAAGTTCATGGCCATATCATGTCACTTATGATTTGCATGTGATGTTAATCCTTTTATGCACCTTGTTTTGCTTAGGACGACCATAACATTATAAGGTGACCCCTCACTTAAATTTCAAGATGAATTGTGTTCTCCCTGAGTGTGCACCGTTGCGAAAGTTCATCGTGTTGAGACACCACGTGATGATCGGGTGTGATAGACTCTACGTTCACATACAATGGGTGCAAGCTAGTACTGCACATGCAGAACACACGAGTTAAACTTGACGAGCCTAGCATGTACAGACATGGCCTCGGAACACAAGAGACCGAAAGGTCAAACATGAGTCATATAGTAGATATGATCAACATGATGATGTTCACCATTGAAACCACCTCAACTCACGTGATGATCGGACTTGAGTTGGTGAATTTGGATCATGTATCACTCGAATGACTGGAGGGATGTCAATTTGAGTGGGAGTTCTTAAGTAATATGATTAATTGAACTCATTATCATGAACATAGTCAGTAGTATCTTTGCAAACTGTGTTGTAGATTACTAGCTCACGCTGTAGCTCCCTTGAATTTTTATATGTTCCTAGAGAAATAGAGTTGAAAGATGATGGTAGCAATATTGCGGACTGGCTCCGTGATCTGAGGATTGTCCTCATTGCTTCACAGAATGCTTATGTCCTTAATGCACCGCTCGGTGCGCCAACCCCTCTAGAGTTGTTTGTAGATGTTGTGAACATATGACAGGCACGTTCTGATAACTACTTGATAGTTTAGTGCGTCATGCATTATAGCTTAGAATTGAGGCTCCAAAACATTTTGAACGTCATGGAACATATGAGATGTTCTAAGAGCTGAAATTAGGATCTCAGGCCCGTGCCCGTGTTGCGAGATATGAGATCTCCAACAAGATTCTTTGCCTATAAGATGAAGGAGAATAGCTCAATCGTTGAGCATGTGCTCAGATTGTCTAGGTGCTACAATCGCTTGAATCGAGTGGGAGTTGATCTTCCAGATAAGATAGTGATTGCTATTGTTCTCCAAGTCACTGTCACTAAGCTACTAGAACTTGGTGATGAACTATAAACACCGGGGATAGAAATAATGATCCCTGAGCTGTTCGCGATGTTTAACACCACGAAGGTAGAAATCAAGAAGGAGCATCAAGTGTTGATGGTTAGTAAAAACACTAGCTTCGAGAAGGGCAAGGGCAAGGAGGGAAACTTCATGGATAGCAAGTCAGTTGCTGCTCCGGTGAAACAACCCAAAGTTGAGCCCAAACCCGAGACTAAGTGCTTGGATTATGAGGAGAGCGGTCGCTGAAACGGAACAACCCTAGATACTTGGTAGATAAGAAGGCTGGCAACGTTGACAGAAGTATATTTGATATACGTGTTATTGATGTGTACCTTGCTAGTACTCCTAGTAGCACCTGGGTATTGGATACCGGTTCGGTTGCTAAATGTTAGTAACTCGAAAGAAAAGCTACGGAATAAACGGAGAACTAGCTAAGGGTGAGGTGACGATGTGTGTTGGAAATGTTTCCAAGGTTGATGTGATCAACATCGCACGCTCTCTCTACCTTCGAGATTAGTGACGAACCTAAATAAATGTTATTTGGTGTTTTTGCGTTGAGCATGAAAGTGATTAGATCATGTTCATTGCAACACGGTTATTCATTTAAGTTAGAGAATAATGGTTATTCTATTTACATGAATAATACCTTCAATGGTCATGCACCCAGTAAGAATGGTTTGTTGAAACTTGATCATAGTAATACACATGTTCATAACATTGATGCCAAAAAGATACAAAGTTAATAATAATAGTACCACATATTTGTGGCACTGCCGCTAAATGTCATATTGGTATAAAACGCATGAAGAAACTCCATGCTGATGGATCTTTGGACTCATTTGATTTCGAATCGGTTGAGACATGCGAACCATGCCTCTTGGTCAAGATGACTAAGGACCCCGTTTTCTGTTTTGATGAAGCGGGCAAGTGATTTATTGGAAATGATACATGTTGATGTATGCAATCCAATGAGTCTTGTAGCGTGCGGTGGATATCGTTATTTTCTTACCTTCACTGATGATTTGAGTAGATATAGTGTATATTTACTTGATGAAACACAAGTCTGAATTGTTTGAAAGGTTCAAGCAAATTCAGAGTGAAGTTTAAGATCATCGTGACAAGAATATAAAAATGTTTGCAATATGATCGTGGAGGTGAATATCTGAGTTACGAGTTTGGCATACAATTTTAGACAATGTGAAAGTTGTTTCACAACTCACGCCACCTAGAACACCATAGTGTGTTGGTGTGTCCGAACGTCATAGTCGTGCTCTATTGGATATGGTGCGTGCTATGATGTCTATTATCGTTTTATTACTATAATTTTGGGGTTATGCATTAGAGACAACTACATTCACTTTAAACAGGGCACCATCTAAATCCGTTGAGATGACACCGTGTGAATTATGGTTTGATAGAACCTAAGCTGTCATTTCTTAATGTTTGGGGCTGCGACGCTTGTGTGGAAAATGTTTTCAGTTAATGAGCTCGAACCCAAAGCAGACAAATGCATCTTCATAGAATACCCTAAGAACAGTTGGGTGAACCTTCTATCTCAGATCCAAGCATAAAATGTTTATTGCTAAAACTGGGTCCTTTCTCGAGGAAAAGTTTCTCTTGAAAGAATTGAGTGGGAGGAAGATAGAACTTGATGAGGTTATTGAACCTGTGTTTCAACCAGAGAGTAGCACAGCGCAGGAAGTTGTTTCTGTGAAGCCTACGTTAGTTGAAGAGGAAGTTAATGATGATGATCATGAAGCTTCGGATCAAGTTACTATCAAACTTCGTAGGTCGACAAGGACGTGTACTACTCCTGAGTGGTGCGGCAAACCCTGTCTTAGAGGTCATGTTGTTGGACAACGATGAACCTACGAACTATGGAGAAGCGATGATGGGCCTGGAAACCAACAAATGGTTAGAGGCCATGAAATCTGAGAAAGGATCCATGTATGAAAACCAAGTATAGACTTTGGTGGACTTGCTCGTTGGACGGAAGGTTGTTAAGTACAAATGGATCTTTAAAATGAAGAAACACGCTGATGGTGAATGTCACCATTTATAAAGCTCGACTTGTCGCAAAGAAGTTTCTGGAAAGTTCAAGGAGTTGACTACGATGAGACTTTCTCACGCGTAGCGATGCTAAAGTTTGTTGGAATTATGTTAGCAGTTGCTGCATTTTTCAATTATGAAATCTGGTAGATGGATGCCCAAACATCGTTTCCTCCTTCCTTAAGGAAAGGTTGTATGGGATACAACCAGAAGGTTTTGTCAGTCCTAAGGATGCTAAAAGGTGAGCAAGCTTTAGTGATCCTTTTATCGACTGAAGCAAGCATCTCGGAGTTGGAATATACACTTTGATAAGGTGATAAAAGTTTTTAAATCTATACAAAGTTTATGAGAATCTTGTATTTGCAATAAAGTGAGTGGGAGCACTATAGAGTTTCTGATAAGTATATGTGGATGACATATTGCTATTCGGAAATGATGTAGAATTTCTGGAAAGCATAAACGGTTGTTTGAAAAGAGTTTGAAAAGGAAGACCTGGATAAAGCTACCTAATTGTTGAGCATCAAGATCTATAAAGATAGATCAAGATGTTTGATAAGACTTTCAATGAGTACATACCTTGACAAGATTTTGAAAGAGTTCAAAATGGATTAGTCAGAGAGAAGTGTTCTCGCCTGCTTTGTAAGGTGTGAAGTTGAGTGAGACTCAAAGCTCGACCATGGAAGAAGAGAGAGAAAGGACGAATGGCATCCCCTATGCCTTAGCCATAGGCTCTGTATAGTATGCCATGCTGTGTACCGCACCTGTGTGTGCCTTGCCATGAGTCCGTCAAGGGGTACAAGAGTGATCCAGGAGTGGATCACTGGACAACGGTCAAGATTATCCTTAGTAACTAAAAAACTAAGGAGATGTTTCTCGATTATGGAGGTGATAAAGAGTTTGTCGTAAAGAGTTGCGTCGACGCAAGCTTTAACACCAATCCAGATGACCCGTAGTAGCAATCTGGATACATATAGTGGAGTAGCCATTTGGAATAGTACCAAGTGGAGTGTGGTAGCAGTCTTTACGGTTTGACATAGAGATTTGCAAAGTACACACAAATCTGAATGTCGCAGACCCATTGACTATAAGACCTCTCTCACATGCAAAGCATGATCGAGCCCCAGAACTCATTGGGTGTTAGATTCAGAACAATGCAAATCACATGGTGATGTGAACTAGATTACTGACTCTAGTGCAAGTGGGAGACTGTTGGAAATATGCCCTAGAGGCAATAATAAATTAGTTATTATCATATTTCCTTGTTCATGATAATCCTTTATTATCCATGCTATAATTGTATTGATCGGAGACTTAGATGCATGTGTGGATACATAGACAAAACCATGTCCTTAGTATGCCTCTAATAGACTTGCTCGTTGATCAAAGATGGTTAAGGTTTCCTAGCCATGGACATGAGAGGTCATTTGATAAACGGGATCACATCATTAGGAGAATGGTGTGATGGATAAGACCCAAACTACAAACGTAGCATATGGCCGTGTCAGTTTATTGCTACTGTTTTCTGCATGTCAAGTATATGTTCCTATGACCATGAGATCATGCAACTCACGGATACTGGAGGAGTGCCTTGTGTGTATCAAACGTCGCAACGTAAATGGGTGACTATAAAGGTGCTCTACGGTATCTCCGAGGGTGTCTGTTGAGTTGGCATGGATCAAGACTGGAATTTGTTACTCCGTGTGACGGAGAGGTATCTCACGGCCCACTCGGTAATACAACATCACAATAAGCCTTGCAAGCAATGTGACTAAATGTTAGTCAAGGGATCTTGTACTACGAAATGAGTAAAGATACTTGCCGGTAACAAGGTTGAACTAGGTATGGAGATACGGACGATCGAATCTCGGGCAACTAACATACCGAAGAACAAAGGGAACATCATACGGGATGAACTAAATCCTTGACATAGAGGTGTGACCGATAAAGATCTTCGTAGAATATGTAGGAACCAATATGAGCATCCAGGTCCTGCTATTGGTTATTGACCGTAGAGGTGTCTCGGTCATGTCTACATAGTTCTCGAACCCGCAGGGTCTGCACACTTAAGGTTCGGTGATTTCAGTAGTATAGAGTTATGCATGCTGGTGACCGAAGGTTGTTAGGAGTCCCGGATGAGATACCGGATGTCACGAGGAGCTCCGGAATGGTCCGGAGGTAAATATTGATATATTGGAAGTCCTATTTTGGTCGCCGGAAAAGTTTCGGGCTCATCGGTAGTGTACCGGGAGTGCCGGTAGTGTACCGGGAGACCATCGGGAGGGGTATTTCGACCCAAGAGGCTACATGGGCTGTGGGAGGATGAATACCAGCCCTTAGTGGGCTGGTGGAAGTTCCACACAAGGCCCATGCGGCTGGGAAGAAAAGCCCAACAGGAAAAAGGTGGAAAAAGGCAAAAAAGGCAAAAATAAGGAGGAGTCCTAGTCCTACTAGGATTGGAGGAGGAACCCTCCAATCCCACTAGGTTCGGCCAACCCAAGGGCTGCCTATTTGGAAGCCAAGCCTCCTCCTCCTATCCTCCTATATATACTAGAGGATTTTAGGGTTTTGGCACAGAATTTTTAGCCACGTGCTGCCCGTTCCTCTAGTGCATAGTTTCTCCTCTAGATCGTATTTCTGCAATGCTTAGGCGAAGCCCTGCCGAAATAGCTCCACCACCATCTCCAGAGCGCCTTCATTATGCCGGAGAACTCTTCTACCTCTCCGCTCCCTCTTGCTGGATCAAGAAGGCGGAGATCGTCATCGAGCTGTACGTGTGCTGAACGCGGAGGTGCCATCCGTTCGGTGCTAGATCGAAAGGACCGTGATCAAGATCGCAGGACGGATCATGATGAGTTCGTGGGACGGATCGTGATGAGATCACGGGGCGGATCGTGATGATTTCTTGGGACGGATCGTGATGAGTTCACGGGACGAATCGTGATTGGATCGTGGGACGGATCGTGATGAGATCGCGGGACGCTCAGCGATTTGGATCGCGAAGATGTTCGATTACACCAACCGCGTTTCTTAACGCTTCCCGCTTAGCGATCTACAAGGGTACGTAGATCCACTCTCCCTCTCGTAGATGCTCATCACCATGGATAGATCTTGCGTGTGCGTAGGAAATTTTTTGTTTCCCATGCAACGTTCCCCAACATAAACATGGTCACACATTTCTTGTGAAAGTAATGAATGCACTTAATAACACAGAATTAGGGTGCTCAAATTGGGAAGCTCTTTGCAAGGCATATAGATTTCAGGAGGATCTAGAAATAAGCTTGAATCTTCGTCCTGAAGATCATATTGAAGGTAACATCGACATTTGGGTGGATCACGATATGCTTCCTGTTTTACCTCCATGTGAGTTGGTCAACCAGACATATTTTTCAAGTGATTTGCATTATATATTTAAAAATAGCTGGTGTTCATCCATACTAAATTTGTTAATTTATAATTTACAACTTATTTTGTTTCTTCGAGTGAAACCCAGAACATAATTGACACGACAGACTACACTTATGGATCTAATCTAACTTGGGAGGAGAAGGATGATCTTATCAACTTTGTTATTGGTGTCCTAGTTGGTAGGGAGATCTTCCCATATAATTTGGGAACTAACCCAAATTATACATTGTACAGGACACTAGTGCATAGGTTGAGGGCAAATGACATTCGCCGAAATATCTTGGTAAGAGTTGCTAATAAAGTAAATTATTATTGCATAATGGTATTGATTACATTGCTGACTAGGCTACTATTATGTTCTTCAACAAAAACTGCCAAATGAAGTTTTGCCTCCGTTGATGCAACCCGAAGGTAATATGACAATTAAAAGCCGTATGAGGCACAAGTTCTCTTTTGCATACTCGACTGAGCGCAAACCACCAAGACGGCTACAAATTGAAGCATGGGGACAAATAAAGAAGGATTGCAAGCCACAAGTTGGAGACCGTTGGATCTCTTTGCTTCCTCATGTGGACATAGGTGTTATTTTGTTTTATGTCATTTTACCTAGGAGGGAGGACTAGGTCCTATGAGAGAAAAGCTTAGTTAAATTGTATGATCAATTAGGATGATTACTATTATGATGTTTTCTTCTAATTCAACATGATCACTTACATCCATGCATTTTAATCTAAATGTACACTAGTAGAATGTCTGTCTGTAGTCCCGGTCGGGATGGGCCTTTCGTACCGGTTCCCCGACCGGTACTAAAGGGTCGGGACTAAAGGTCCAGACCTTTAGTACCGGTTGGCCCACGGACCAGTACTAAAGGCCCACCACGTGGCTGCCTGCGTGGGCTGGTGGTGGAGGACCTTTAGTACCGGTTGGTGATACCAACCGGTACTAAGTGTTCTGTTTTTTTGTTTTAGATTTTATTTAGGTTTTAGTTTTCCTCTCTATTTTTTTTGTTTTCCATTCATTTCAAATTTATTTTATGGTGCTACGTACAATAAACAGTACACAAGTTGATGCATATATATATGTAATATAATATACAATATCTCATACACAGTATATATACAAATGGAATTACACATCCATATGTATTGTAGACTTATAAATTAAGGCCCAAAACCCGAGCGAGACTAGCTAGCTAGTGCTCCGAATGAAATATCAGTTTTCAACTACTAATTTGCTGGCATTATTGAGGCGACGATAAGGAATAGTGCTCTCCGTTTACATCAATGACATGTCAAAGAAGAAATCCCGCAAATTCCTCTTGAAGTGCTACAAAGCGTTTCTCAGGTGAGAGCTTCAACATCATCTGTCAAACCTCGAGTTGTCTTTCACGTGCTCCTCTACGACATATACGGCCTTCGGTCTTCACGTGCTCCTCCTCAAGTTGTCTTTCAAGTGACCTCCTCCGCCGACTCGACGACGAGGATGCGGGATCGGCATCGTCGACGCCGAGAAGAAACACTTAATTATGAAAACAAATTAAATAACACTTAGAAAAATTAACACTTAGCATCTAACAAATTAAATAACACTTAACAAATTAAATAACACTTAGCATCTAGCAAAATTAACACATACCCTAAGAACCTAAGAACCAAACTAACTAACTAACTAACCTAACCTAACTAACTAAACTAACTAAACTAACCTGATAACCTAACTAACTAACTAACTAACTAACTAAAGTAACCTAACTAAGTGAAATAACCTAAGAACCTAACTGACTAACTAACTAAACTAACCTAACTAATTAACTAATTAACTAACCTAATAACCTAATACCCTAATACCTTAATAACCTAAGAGCCTAACTAACTAAACTAACTAAATTAAACTAACTAAACTAAACTAACTAACTAAACTAAACTAACTAAACTAAACTAACCTAACTAACTAAACTAACTAAACTAAACTAACTAAACTAAACTGAACTAAACTAACTAAACTAAACTAACTATACTAAACTAACTAACTAAACTAAACTAAACTAACTAAACTAAACTAACCTAACTAACTAAACTAACTAAACTAAATTAACTAACTAATTAACCTAATAACCTAATACTACCCTAATAACCTAAGAAACTAACTAAATTAACAAAAAGAACAGGAAAAATGGAGGGGGCAGCAGGGCACTCACCGGAGCCGGAGTTGGGTGGGGGCTGCCGGGGCGGCAGGGTTGGGGCGGCACGCGGCGTCAGGCGGCGGCGACGGCGGATTTTGATAGCCTGGCGGCGCAAATCAGCTTCTCCCAGTGTGTGTCTCAGCCCGGGATGAGGGCGACACTATTTATACAGGGAGGACCTTTAGTACAGGTCCGTGGCTCGCACTGGTACTAAAGACCCTTTAGTACCGGTGCGAGCCACGCGCCGGTACTAAAGGTCCTCCCCAGAAAATGCGCGGGGCGGTGGACCTTTAGTACTGGTGCGTGGCTCGCACCGGTACTAAAGGTTTTTTGAATTCATTATTAGTTATTATTTTCAGAAAAACCCCTAAACTTTAGAAAATCATAGAAAAAAAATCTATGACTCCAATGGAAATAAATAATATATGAAAAAATATCAGAAAAATATAAAGAATCTGTTAATGGCATTTCCATGCATGTTTGAAGAACTTAAACTGTTGTATAAGACAATTTGATTAAATGACATTTGAAATGTCATATCTCGAGTTTGAAAAGCAGTACAAATAAACTCTAAAAAGGTTGTAACTTGGCATGACATCATAATTTCACCCACATAGCAACTTCTAAAGAGTTGAGAGGGTTACGACAAAAACTTGATGCACTTCGTGCACAAATTGGACAATCTCTTTCGAAATATGAGGGTTTCGGACGAAAACTCACCTATTACAAAGGGATTTCATTTTTAATAACTTATTTTAACTCCATACTTTTTGTGTGTTCAATATGCACCATTCAAAGGTACATCATCAATTTTCAACCCTTTCTGACTTCATTTGATATTTTTCACGCATTTAATGATTTATTTTGAGCTAAATGACCCTGAATTTGAAAAGCAGTACAAATGAACTGTAAAAAGGTTGTAACTTGGCATGACATCATAATTTCACCCACATAGCAATTTCTAAAGAGTTGAGAGGGTTACGGCAAAAACTTGATGCACTTTGTGTACAAATTGGACAATCTCTTTCGAAGTATGAGGGTTTCGGACTAAAACTCATCTATTACAAAGGGATTTAATTTTAAATAACTTATTTAACTCCATACTTTTTGTGTGTTCAATATGCACCATTCAAAGGCACATCATCAATTTTCAACCCTTTCTGACTTCATTTGATATTTTTCATGCATTTAATGATTTATTTTGAGCTAAATGACCTTGAATTTGAAAATCAGTACAAATGAACTTTGAAAAGGTTGTAACTTGGCATGACATCATAATTTCACCCACATAGCAACTTCTAAAGAGTTGAAAGGGTTACGAGAAAAACTGGATGCACTTCGTGTACAAACTGTTACAAAGATACCATGCTAGAAAATGCATGCATATGTCCTTCACATAGAAAGTGATGACGGTGAAGCCGGTCACATCCCAGAGTGGGATCTCGCGGTGTAAGACTTTTTTTGCGTGTTTGTCCCTTGCTTATGATTGCACCGTAACCATGGAGAATCTTCATCATTTAACAGGATGCTTGGGTCAGTCTTCACTCTGAAGGGAGGGATTTCATGAAACTTTTCATAATCTTCTGACATGTCTGTCTTGTCCTCCACCCCACAATGTTTCTTTTCCCTGAAAGAACTATGTGGCGCTTTGGCTCATCGTATGATGTATTCGCTTCCTTATGTTTTTTTCTCCTCGGTTTGATAGACATGTCCTTCACATAGAAAACCTGAGCCACATCATTGGCTAGGACGAATGAGTCGTCTGTGTACCCAAGATTGTTGAGATCCATTGTTGTCATTCCGTACTGCGGGTCTACCTGTATCCCGCCTCCAGTATATTTGACCCATTTGCACTGAAAGAAAGGGACCTTAAGATCAGGTCCATAGTCAAGTTCCCATATCTCCTCTATGTAACCATAATATGTGTCTTGAAAGGTGGTTGCATCATAGCGGACACCACTGTTTTGGTTGGCGCTCTTTTTATCTTGTGCGATCGTGTAAAATGTATTCCCATTTATCTCGTACCCTTTGGAAGTCGTTACAGTCGAACTTAGTGTCTTGGCAAACCAATATAGTTCATCTGGAACATCGTTGTCATTGATGAGCTTTGTTTGCAACCAACCGGCGAAAGTCTCCATGTGTTTACGTTCAATCCAGGGGTCAGACTGCTCCGGGTTCTTGGATCGTACAATATCCTTGTGTTCCTCGATATATGGAGTCACCAAGGTGGAATTTTGTAGAACCATTTAGTGTGCTTGAGTGAAAGAATGCCCGTCCATATTTATTGCTTCTTTCTTTCCTAGTGTGCCTTTTCCACCTAGTCTCCCCTCATGCCGCGATTTAGGAAGACCAATCAGCTTAATGTCAGGAACAAAGTCAACGCAAAACTCAATAACCTCCTTTGTTCCATATCCCTTGGCGATGCTTCCTTCTGGCCTAGCACGGTTATGAACATATTTATTTAAGACTCCCATGAACCTCTCGAAGGGGCACATATTGTGTAGAAATACAGGACCCAGAATGTTAATCTCTTCGACTAGGTGAACTAAGACGTGCATCAAAATATTGAACAAGGATGGAGGGAATACCAACTCGAAACTGACAAGACACTGGACCAGGTCATTCTGTAACCTTGGTAGGATTTCTGGATCGATTACCTTCTGAGAAATTGCATTGAGGAATGCGCATAGATTCACAATGGCTAATCGAACATTTTCCGGTGGAAGCCTCCTAAGTGCAACCAGAAGTAATTGCATCATAATCACGTGGCAGTCATGAGACTTTAGATTTTGAAAAAATTTCTCTGCCATATTTATTATTCCCTTTATATTCGATGAGAAGCCATACGGGACCTTGATACTAGGCATGCATTCAAAAAAGATTTCCTTCTCTTCTTTTGTAAGAGCGTAGCTGGCAGGACCTTGAAACTGCTTTGGAAGCATGCCTTATTTTTCGTTAATTCTTTGCGTGTCCTCCGGTGCCTCCGGTGTATCTTTTGTCTTTCCATACACGCCCAAGAAGCCTAGCAGGTTCACACAAAGATTCTTCGTCACGTGCATCACGTCGATTGCATTGCGGACCTCTAGGGCTTTGCAATCTTCAAGTTCCCAAAATATAGATTTCTTCTTCCACATGGGTGCGTGTCCGTTGGCGTCATTCGGAACAGATTGTCCGCCAGGACCCTTTCCAAATATTACTTGTAAATCCTTGACCATATCAAATATATATTCACCAGTACGGAGGCCAGACATCTTCCGATTATCTGGCTCACCTTTGAAATGGTTGCCTGCGTTTCTTATGATATGCTTGATCGATAGAAATCGACGATGTCCCAGGTACACATTCTTCTTACATTTATCCAAATATATACTTTCAGTATCATCTAACCAGTGCGTCCATGCATTGTATCCCTTGTTTGTATGTCTTGAAAGGTTACTAAGAGCAGGCCAATCATTGATGGTTACAAAAAGCAATGCTCGTAGGTCAATTTCCTTCTGTGTGTGCGCATCCCACACACGTACACCTGGTCTTTTCCACAACTGTAGAAGTTCATCAACTAGTGGCCTTAGGTATACATCAATGTCGTTGCCGGGTTGATTAGGGCCTTGGATGAGCACTGGCATCATAATGAACTTCCGCTTCATGCACAACCAAGGAGGAAGGTTGTAGATACATAGAGTCACGGGCCAGGTGTTGTGACTGGAGCTCAGCTCCCCAAAAGAATTCATGCCGTCTGTACTAAGACCAAACCATAAGTTCGTTGTGTCAGCTGCAAAGTCCTCAAACTCCCTCTCGATTTTTCTCCACTGCGACCCATCAGCGGGTGCTCTCAGCATCCCGTCTTTCTTACGTTCTTCTTTATGCCATCGCAACAACTTGGCATGCTCTTTGTTTTGGAATAAACGTTCCAACCGTGGTATTATAGGAGCATACCACATCACCTTGGCAGGAACCCTCTTCCTGGGGCGCTCGCCGTAAAAATCACCAGGGTCATCTCGTTTGATCTTATACCGCAATGCACTGCATATCGGGCATGCATCCAAATTCTCATACTCCTCATCACGGTAGAGGATGCAGTCATTAGGGCATGCATGTATCTTTTGCACCTCTAATTCTAGAGGGCAGACAACCTTCTTTGCTTCGTACGTACTTTGGGCAATTCGTTATCCTTTGGAAGCATCTTCTTTATCATTATCAACAATTCTTGAAATCCCTTGTTAGTTACACCATTCTTCGCCTTCCATTGCAGCAATTCCAGCGTGGTACCCAACTTTTTTTGGTCATCTTCACAATTTGGATACAAGAATTTCTTGTGATACTCTAACATGCGCTTCAACTTCAACCTCTCCTTGTCACTTTCGCAGTTTCTCTTTGCATCAGCAATGACCCGACCCAAATCATCACCGGGCTCATCTGATGCCTCTTCTTCAACTTCCCCCATTGATGCCTCTTCTTCAGATTCCCCCATTGTTGTATCAGCGAAAGGATAGTTTTCATCATCCTATTCTTCTTCATTGTCTTCCATTATAGCCCCTGTTTCTCCATGCTTGGTCCAACAGCTATAGCCGGACATGAAACCGGACTTCAGCAGGTGGTAGTGAAGGGTTTTTGAGGTAGAGTAATTCCTATCATTCTTACAATCATGACATGGACAACACATGAAACCATTCTGCTTGTTTGCCTCAGCCACACGAATAAAATCATGTAGGCCATTAAGGAACCCTGGACTTAGTTGGTCATCGTACATCCATTACCCACTTATGTTCACTACACAGCATCGAAGTGACCAAATTAATACAACTTCATCATCACATTATAGCCAAAGTAGATCTAGCAGTGACCAAATAGTATTACTGCAAATAATAGATACTTATAGTTCATACATACATCTCATAAAACAACATACAACTATCTAAAACATGTAAATGCAACAACAAATGCGATCATTATCGCAACTAAGGTAACAATTGAGCCAACGACATAATGATACCAAGCCTCTTTATCAATGGCATATTTTCTAATCTTTCTAAGCTTCAAGCGCATTCCAGCCATCTTGTTCTTGTGATCATCGACGATATCGACAACATGCAATTCCAATCCCATCTTCTCATCTTCAGTTCTTTTCAATTTTTCTTTCAAATGATCAATTTGTTTTTCAGCTTGTGTTAATTTCTCGAGCAGAATTGCATAGTCGGCTGGAATTTCGGGTTAAACTACATCCTATAGATAAAAACATCTACGTCAATTTGGTGGCATAATTAATTTTCATATACATTAGATGATGTGTAAAATAGTTATAAAAGATAACGACATACCACATCTGAATCATAGACTGGACGAGGGCCGACGTGGGCGGATACCATAACCATGACACTATAGAATAACTAACAATAATACAAGTAAGTAAATCATACACGCAGCTATATAAATCATACAAGTAATTTTTTTAACAAAAAGGTTTTAAGAAGAACAAGAGGCTCACCAAGGTGGCGGTGCCACGACGAGATGGTGTGGACGATCGATGGGATGGGAAGGCACCAAATAAACCACACCTACACATATAGGAAGTCTTTAGTACTGGTTGGTGACACCAACCGGTACTAAAGGGCAACCTTTAGTATCGGTTCGTGCCACCAACCGGTACTAAAGAGGCACGCGGGGCCCAAGTCTGACCAAAAGCCTGCCACGCCCCCTTTAGTACCGGTTTGTGACACGAACCGGTACTAAAGATCCCTTACGATACGGTACTAAAGGTCGCCCTGCTCCTAGCCATTGGAGCTGGCACGAACCGGGACTAATAGCATCTTTAGTACCGTCTCGTAACCAGAACGGGACTAATGCTTGGGACGAAAGGTCTGTTTTCTACTAGTGGTAGTTGTTGGAACAATAATTATTGATGTTGTCATATGATGAGACTATTGTATAGAGCATGGACAAATACGTAGAGGGGAATGTAATCTTGGAAAGCAGGAATATTAGCAATAGCGTTGGTCTGCATCAAGCAGCAACGCTGGTTTACCAGTAGCGCTATTTCTCTTCCAGCATTACTGCTAACCCTGCTTACCAGTAGCGCTGGTTATCTAGCGCTACTGCTACAACTTAGCTGTAGCGCCTTCGTAGTAGCACGACCACCAGCGCTGCTACTAAGGGTATTTCCAGCGCTACTACTAAGCTTTCTCCTAGTAGTGCACGTCAGCATAGTCCATCCCATCCAGAGACGAATCCTAGCGCAAATCGTCCACGATATCGATATCTGCCATCTCCAAAGTGGAAGAGAACACAGAAGAATAAACCCGAGCCTCCTACCAAAAAGAAGTTAGCTTACAATATGAATGACAAGGAACTCGATGTACAAGTGGATAGCGAATTGGAGACATGTTTTGGACCAAAACCGCACCCTTCGCCAAAGGAGAAAGTACCCGACGAGGTCGTAAAACACATTATTGGTGAAGCTAACCCGGCAGAGAAACGGCCGGTATCAGACTATGAGAATATTACCAATTCCTATGAATCCCGCAAAAGACAGAAGTCGAGCGGTAGTAGTAAATGCGGGAAAACTGTTCCCCAGCTCGGAGAACAACTAGTGCAATCGATCAGTCCACTCAAGGTGAGTGCCAATAACGTGGTAATAACCCACGCTGATAGAGAGAATGCTAGATTGCTCGGTATCACCGTTGAACAACTCCTAGTGATTGAGGAATTTCCATTGTTGAATCCGAAGGATGTAGCATGGCAATATGTCCCTGGGAAACCTCTGGTCATACCTGACGATGAGAAGTTTCTAACAACACAAATGTACAAATTGCATGACTGGCACATGAGGGAAGTAAAGGATGGGCGAGCTATCCTCATGGTGAAAGTCAAGAAAGAACATTACATCCATGAAAAAGTTTTGTGGATTGAAAATGGAGAATTTTTTCAGTTATTGAATCAAAAAGCATTCGACAAGTCTATCATGAGTTGCTATTGTGTGTAAGTGATTTCTTTCTGTAATTTAAGTCTCTAGCACAGCTCATTCATTGCCTGTTATTATACTCACTATATTATTTTGTGTAGTATTATGCAGAATGAAGATTTTTGAATTGAAAAGAGCTGGAGTCTATGGCATTGGGTTCGTTGACCCAAATACCATTAATGAAGAAGTGTTGAGAAGGAACACTAAAGACATGGAGAAAATGCTTATAAGTTTTTTGAAGACCCTAAAGTACAAAGCAGAAATACTTTTACCTTGGAACTTCTAGTGAGTGTTACTGTCTTGTACTACAAATTTTATTTTTCTTATATATGTATATATATATATACACTCTCGATGTTAAGTGTAGTTGATGAGTTATGCATGCCCGCTTATACAAATCGCGTGTGCAGCTACCCCTGTATCCTTATAATCATTAGAGTTGACGATGGAAAGGAAATAATGATGATATTTAATGAAGTGACCGTGGGAAAGGAAGCTGGTATGAACTCTACTTGTTTTTCGTTTTTGTAACCATGTTTAGCTAGTTTGATCCTGATTCAGTATATCATGAGTAAACATGTTTGTGATGACAATTAGAGATTATAGCTTCTCATGCCATGCCTAAATAGCTAGGAGTTAATAATGATTTATCTTGTGTGTCAACATGCATTAAAATGGTTATAATATGGTATGCTACTATGATATTTCCCTTTGAGAAATTCAAGCAATTTGTCTTGGCCCATGTGAAAACATGTAATTGAATCAAAACCAATATAGCCTTCATGATGTTTAAATTCAGAGTGATCATATCCTACTCATGCTACGTTCAATGTTAATTATTCAAAATGCATGTTCATGACAGTTGTTGCTCTCTAGCTGGTCGCTTCTCAACCTATTGATAGCCTTCACCTGCATTAAGCGGAAATGCTGCTTGTGCATCCAAATCCTTAAACCAAGTTATTCCTCATGAGTCCATCATACCTACCTATATGCGGTATTACTCTGCCGTTCTAAGTTAATTTGCATGTGTCATCTCTAAATATTCGTAAACATCCTTCTTATGCACTAATCTCTCTCATGGAGCGACGGGGCGGTCAATAGTTTCCATGCTAACCAAGTTATTCTCGGGACATTCATTTATTCGCCGTCATTGCATGATAGAGGTTGTAAGAGGGATTCCCAGTCCCACATAATCAAAATAAATTAAACAAACTCCTTGGGATAGTTGATTGTTTGGAGGGCAACTACGGATTAGGCTAACCATGGAATGTGTTTGGATGGTGGATAGGAGTAAACTTTACTATTCTGTTTGGGAACCGCCAATAATGAGTTTAGCATGGAAAATGTTGAAAACCTTTTTTGTATCGTTGACAAGAAAAGTGAATCGCTAAAAAATTATACTTTCATCCTTATTTTAAGCTATGAGCTCTAGTACCTCTGCAAATCAATGCTTCCCTTCGCATAGGGCCTATCTATTTACTTTTATGTTGAGTCATCACACTCTTACTAAAAGCAACAGACCCGAGAGCACTATTGTCATTCTTATGCATTTAGTTTAGTTAATGTTGGATATGACCATGATTGGTTCTTTTCTACCATGAATTATAATGTTTAGTCGCCTCTTGGATCCCAGAGGTGCTCTGCATTTACGTTTTGCGGTATCAGAAAGGGCTAGCGAGATACCATGTTATCATAGGAGATGTTTTATGAGTGTTTTGATAAATTGTTATCATAGGAGATGTTTTATGAGTGTTTTGATATATTGTATTATGAGTGTTTTGATAAATTGTTATCATAGGAGATGTTTTATTATTGCTTTCTAGCCGGTTATCTTTTTCCATGAGTTAATATAATATCTATTTGTTGTCATGGACATGTCTATCTAGGATTTATGCTAAAAACTTGAGCACTAGCTAAGCACGTGTATAATAATGAGAACAAAAGAGTTTTTAAAAGTTTTCTTTATCACTTTCAATTTATCAATTGAACTGCTTGAGGACAAGCAATGAGTTAAGCTTGGGGGAATTGATACGTCTCAAACGTATCTACTTTTCCAAACACATTTGCTCTGGTTTCGTCCTATAATTTGCATGATTTGAATGAAACTAACCCGGACTGACGTTGTTTTCAGAAGAATTACCTTGGTGTTATTTTTGTGCAGAAGTATAAGTTCTCAGAATTGGACAAATCTTTTTATGTATTTTTTATGGAATATATAGGGAATTTTTGAGCGAAGAACTACCAGAGGAGGTGGAGCAAAGGGCAACTATGCAACCCCCCCCCTAGATGGCGGTCAGATGGCTTGTGGGGCCCTAGTGGCTCCTCCGACCCTAATTCCACCTCTATAAATTCACATCCGCGGAGAAAAAAATCAGAGAGAAGATTTCATGATGTTTCATGAGATGGAGCCGCCACCACCTCCATTTCTTCCTCCGGAGGGCTGATCTGGAGCCTGTTTTGGGCTCTAGAGAGGGGAAATCATCGCCATCGTCATCACCAACCCTTCTCCATCAACACCGCCATGATGCTCACCACCGGGAGTGAGTAATTCCTTTGTAGGCTTGCTGGACGGTGGTGGGATTGGATGGAATTGATCATGTAATCGACTTAAGTTTGATAAGGCTTGATCTGTAGTATCCACTATGTTATGAGATTGATGTTACGATGTCGTTGCTATGCTTAATGCTTGTCACTAGGGCCCGAGTGCCATGATTTCAGATCTGGACCTATTATGGTTTCATTAAAATAAGAGTCATTTGGATCCTACCTTGCAAGTTATATGTACCTAGCTATTATGTGTCATGATCCGCATGCCCCAAGGTGACAATAATTGGGATTATTTTCGGTGATAGCCGTAGTTTGAGGAGTTCATGTATTCACCATGTCTTAATGCTTTGTTCCGGTTCTCTATTAGAAGGAGGCCTTAATATCCCTTAGTTTCCAATAGGACCCCTCTGCCATGGGAGGCTAGGACAAAAGATGTCATGCAAGTTCTTATCGCAAGCACGTATCACTATATACAGAAGACATGCCTACATTACATTGATGAATTGAACCTAGTTCTGTGTCGCCCTAGTGTGTAACTCTTATATGATCAATGTCATCTAAATTATTATCCATCCCTGATCCACATACCTACATGTTACATTTACTGAATCGTGCCAAGTTACTATTGCTATTATTACTGTCACACCTGCTACAAAACTACTACTGTTACTATTGCTACTACTATTTGCCATGCTACTAAGTCTTTCCTGCAGAGAGATATCCATGGTGCGGTTGAATTGATAGCTCAACTGTCAAGGCCAATAAATATTCTTTGGCTCCCCTTGTGTCGAATCAATAAATTAGGGTGGAATACTACCGTGAAGACTGTTGCGATCCCCCACACTTCATTAGTACAAAACATACCTTTTGTCCGCCTCATTAGTCGTGGTTGGCTTTTGAACCAGAACTAATGTGATCACTAGTGTCGGTTCATGATGGGGATCATTAGTGCCGGTTTGTTAAGGACCTTTAGTCCCGGTTCATGCCACGAATCGGCACTAAAGGTGTGGTGACAGGCTGGCGTTAGCCTGGGGCCCCACGGGAACCTTTAGTCCTAGTTGGTGGCTCCAACCACGACTATAGGCTAACCTTTAGTCGCGGTTGGAGCCACCAACCGGGACTAAAGGTCCCCCTATATTGAAACCCTTCGGTGCTAGCCTGAGCAAAGTCCTCTGTTCTTCCGCTTTCCTCTCCTGTTTGTTCTTCCTCTCTTCCTCGAGCTCATCCTCCAGTTTTGGCAAAATTTGTCAAGATTTGGAGGCATCCCATCCATCCAAGTGTTCACAAAGGTTAGCAACTTTGTCCTTTCATCTCTCATTGCTAGATTAGCTCTTGCAATGCTCTATAAGTATAGTAATCTGTGGGTTTTAGTTTGTATGTGGTAGTTTATTTGATTTATGCAATTTGAGCTCATATTAAATTCTTACTTTGCATTTGTAGGTGTGATTTACTTAGTGCCTTCCCGTCCCCATCCTAACCACCGTCGATCGCCCGCACCGTCCTGTCGCCGGCACCACCTTGGTGAGCCTCTTGTTCTTATCCTTTTATAAAAAAACCATGTTTGGAAGATTTAGTTAGTTACTTGTATAGTTTTCTTACCTATATGGTTGTTTTTTATACATAGTGGCATGGTTTTGAAATCCGTCCCCGTCAGCCCTCGTCCGGTTTATGATGCGGATGTGGTATATACTCTCATTTATAACTCTTTGTTGCATTTCGACAATTATGGACGAGTATATACCATCTCATCCGATTTATGAAACAACTCTCTTTTATAACTCTTTCATGAAATTGCTCCCTTCATAGTCAATGTTGACCTGAGCATCAAGTTAAACGATGAAGATTGCCCATGGTTACGACACAAAGGGACACACGCGAAGAAATTTTTTTACACCCAAAGATCCCACCCTGGGATGTGATCGGCTTCTCAAGTTAGTTTCTAGACTTATATATCTAGAAAGTCCCACTTTGGACAAACCGAAGGGAATCTTTGTAATAGTAGTGTAATTATGTGTTTTGTGTGTTAAGTATGCACCATTCGAAGGGAGGCCATCAATTTTCAACCCTTTCCGACTTCATTTGGTATTTTTCATGCATTTGCTGATTTTTTTGGGTGCTAAATGACCCTGAAATTGATAAGCACTACAAATGAACTCTAAAAAGGTTGAAAGTTGGCATGGTATCATAATTTCACCCACATAGCATGTGCTAAAAAGTTGAGAGGGTTATGGCAAAAACTGGATGCACTTCATGTACAAAATGGACAATCTCTTTCGAAGTATCAGGGTTCAAGACGAAAACTTGCCTGTTACAAAGGCATTTCATTTTTTTAACTTATTTCAACTCCAGACTTTTTGTGCGTTCAGTATGCACCATTCGAAGGGAGGCCATCAATTTTCAAACCTTTCTGACTTCATTTGCTATTTTTCATGCATTTACTGATTGTTTTGAGCTAAATGACCCTGAAATTGATAAGCACTACAAATGAACTCTGAAAAGTTAGAAAGTTGGCATGGTATCATCATTTCACCCACATAGCATGTGCTAAAAAGTTTATAGGGTTACGGCAAAAACTAGATGCACTTCGTGTACAAAATGGACAATCTCTTTCGAAGTATCAGGGTTTAAGACAATAATTTGGCTGTTACAAAGGCATTTCATTTTTTAACTTATTACAACTCCAGACTTTTTGTGCGTTCAGTATGGACGATTCGAAGGGAGGCCATCAATTTTTAACCCTTTCTGACTTCATTTGCTATTTTTCATGCATTTACTGATTTTTTTGAGCTAAATGACCCTAAAATTGATAAGCACTACAAATGAACTCTGAAAAGGTTGAAAGTTGGCATGGTATCATCATTTGACCCACATAGCATGTGCTAAAAATTTGAGAGGGTTATGACAAAAACTGGATGCACTTGGTCTACAAAATGGACAATCTCTTTCGAAGTATCAGGGTTTAAGACGAAAACTCGCCTGGTACAAAGGCATTTCATTTTTTAAATAACCTAAGGATAACCAAATTGAATATAATGATAAAACACGATAATATTAAACAGTACAAAATAGATTCACTGGAAAATCTATTTTTAATGTAAAGTTATTCACGAACTAGTGATTCACACAAAATTTGGATAATTCAAATTTAACCTATTCAAATTTGAAAACTACACGCACTAACAGAAAGTTTATAACTTTTTTGACCTAACGCAAAAAGATTCACTTATTAACTCTCAATAAAGCACAAAAAACCTCAGAAACAAAAGAAAATAAATAAAGCAAAAAACAAAGAAAAATGAAAAATAACTAAAAAAATAGGCCGCCTACTTGGCCGCGACGGCCTGCATATGACTAGAAACCCAACCTGGGCCAGGATGCAGGACTACAAGGCCTAGTAGGCCCAAGAAGGCCACACAGGTTCAATAGGCCCACATAGGCCGGCTTAAAGAGGAGCTCGAGGGAGCAGGCGCAGCGAGGCTTATAAACCAGTGCGGCTGCCCCTTGCTTGGCGAGGTAGGACTAAACTTCCACCGTAGTGCGCCGTGCCAGGAACAGGTCTTTAGTCGCGGTTGGTGGCTCCAACCGCGACTAAAGACCCCCCTTAGTCGCGGTTGGAGCCACCAACCGCGACTAAAGGGTTTCGCTTCCCGCCGAAGCAAAACCCTTTAGTCGCAGTTGGTGGCTCCAACCGCGACTAAAGGGGGGTCTTTAGTCGCGGTTGGATCCACCAACCGTGACTAAAGGTCCTCGTATATAAGCAGGAGTTTAATTTTTTTCACTTTCCCTCGCTTTTTCGTCTCTCTTCGACCACTACGAACAGAGGAGATCGCCCTGGCCCTCGACGCAGCACCTGCCTCGACGCCATTGCCGCCCCCAATGCACCGCCCACGCCATCGCGGCCCCCGAGGCGGCGCCCATGCCGTCTCCGCGCCCGACGTGCTGCCCCCCGTCGCCGCCCCCCGTCGTCGCCGTCGCCGTCGCCGACGACTCGCCTCACCGCCCGTCGCCCCGCTGTGAGCCCCTGCCGCCTTGTCTGCCCTCCCATTGATCGAGCCCGCACACACACACACATGCATGAATACACACGTGCACACACACACATTTTCTTATTTTTTGTTTTTTGTTTTTGATACTTTTAGTTATAGAAATGTTAGATGAATTTTAGATATATAAATGTTAATTAGATGAATTTTGATTTTTTATATAATGTTGTTTTTCTATAATTAGTGTTTAATTAATATATATGTTCAATTAGTATATATGCTTAATTAGATTTTTTTTGCTTAATTGGAAGTATATAATGTCCCTAACCTATTAAAATGTTGCTTAGAAGTATATAATGGTTCTTAATTAATTTTTTTATGAAGAATGGAATATTATTAGGGTAGTTATAACCTAGGAATTTTTTTCATAAGAATATTTTCTCGGAGTCAACGATGCCCGGTCTGCATCCTCGTCGTCGACTCGTTTGCGACGACATCATGCTTCAGAGGGGCAACTTTGAGGACTAGGCCCCGCCGGGCTGGCACTGGGAGGTGCTACCTTCAGGGGCGCGCAGCTTGGTGAGGAACCCGGGTCCCGTCGTCGACCTGGAGCTTCTTTGGTGGCATTCGCGTGGGCCACTTTTGGTGCGGAGGCAGCTGGCCCCGCCAGAGGTGGTACGTCATCGTGTCAGGGAGACGGACGGGCACGTCCGTCGGTACATGGATGCGTTGGACGTCAGGTTCTCCAATACCTGGCAGGTTCTTCAGGGATCTCACCCGAGCGATTATCCTATCATAGTTCCTTCTCTTTGGGTGTCCACCGCCTGCCACGCGAGACGTCAACTAGATCTGTAGTAGTGATATTATATAATCAATAATATTTGAGATGTATTAGTAATAATATTTGAGATGTATTCGAGATTATATTCGATAATATTCGAGACGATGTATTTGAGATTATATTCGATGATGCATATTATGTACTAAGATTCACTTTTCCTTATTTATTGCATGCATTCTAATTTGAATACTAAATTGTTTTATCTTTCTTCTAGGTTAGTTAAAAAAAAGCTATGGACAAAACCGGCAGAGAAGGAGAAGAGGCTCTGTTCAACATCCTACGCTCCACGAGCCCACAACATGAACATGAAGAGGATGATGGCTCGCAATATCTGAACAATTCCGGTGAGGGTTGTATGTTTGATGAAGATGAGAGAATAGATGAATTCGACAACGATGTTGACGAAAAAATGTTCTTCAAATAACAAAGACCGACGAGGTATATTTATTATATAAGTCGTCCGATGATTATTACATGTCTTAATTGAGTTGTATATGTATTAACGAATCAATCTTTCTTCTTTTAGGCCTCCGGATCGAGAAAATCTTCTACAAGCGACAGGGTAGTTCGAGCTTCGGCCAAAAAGTTGGACCCTGGCGTAAACTTCAGCATCGATCCATCAATACATCTACTGGCGAAGCGCTTGAACCTAAGAAAAATGTGACAAAGTTCAAGAATCAATGCGGAGTTATTGTCAGGGACAAATCCCGATCTCCACACAAGAATGGAAAAAGCCAGCAAAGGGAGATCAAGAAGGAGTTACTTTTGTCGATGAAAGAGCAAAAGATGTGCTTTGGACCGAGCTGATGTCACATTTCACACTACCAGATAATTTGACAGATGTAGATCTGAATAAAGTCAGAAATTATGCTCTTAAAAAGATGGCGATCGCATTCAACGCCTTCAAGAAAAATGCATGGGCTGCGTACGTCAAAGCAAACAAGACGACTCCAAAATTCAAGGGAGCACTGGTGAAGGCAAAAGATCACTGGGGCGATTTTGTGAAGTTCAAGGAATCGGAATTAGCTATGGAACGGTCGAGAAAGAAAAAGATTAGTGCTGTGAAAAAGTAGTGGCTACCAAATGGCCCTGCCTAAGTGGGATTAATCCGAAAAAGATATGATTAGTGCAGGGGTCACTCCAGTTACAGTGACCTGGCCCTCGAGGTGCAGGACATGGTTTTATGTGCATGGGGGGAAGTTGGACCAAAAGACAGGGGCTATTATGGTGAAGACAAGTCTTAAAAAAGTGACTGATGAAATTCTGATGAAAATCGAAGAAGCTCGAGTGGGGGTGTTCACGCCCAACAGAGAGGACGATGAGCTTACGCGTGACCTGAAGAATCCTGAACACCTGGGAAGAACACGAGGCAAAGGCGTTGTTCCGTTGAGGGGTTTGCGGGTTGGATCGACGACTACAGAAGTTGTGCGAGAAAGAAGATGCAGGAGGAGAAGAAGAAGAAGGAGGAAGCACTCCACCTTGAAGGCCTCGAGTCAAACCACCTAGAGTTGGAATCCAGAGGCAGGCGACAGCAGGAGAGGATCGACTCACTCAGCCAGGAAAGGGCGTCTCAACGGCAACATGAGCAGATCGATCCAGCATTGGATACCACCGTCCAATTTATGCGGAGAAGAAACGTGGGCTCTGCCCTGACCGATATCGATGACGATGCACTGCTAACTAGGTACCCTGTGGATGATATCAAAGACAGGACTAACTGTGAGCTACACATGAAAGTGAAGAACTTATCCATGAAGGTGGTGGACGGCTATGCTTTAGCAAATCCCCTAGAAGCAACCTTCCATTGCAATCCCATTCTAGCTGGCTATGCTCGTGTCGGGGTTGATGAAGCGATGTCAGCATATCACGAGCTACAACTTGACATTCTTGGAGGCGACGAGGAGAGAACACTGGGAGAGGCCATACATCGTGTCATTCTATGCAAAAAGGATTGCATCGTCTTTCCAAGGCCACTGACTCCTCCTCCTCCAAGTCTGTTGTCCTGTCAGTCGACTCCTCCTCCTCCTCCAAGTCCGGCACCACGTCAGCCGACTCCTCCTCCAAGTTCGGCACGATGTCAGCCAACTCCTCCTCCTCCAAGTCCGGCACCGCGTCAGCCGACTCCTCCTCCAGGTCCGGCAAGGCGTCAGCGTGCTCCGTCGACTCAGTGTGCTCCATCGCCTAAGCAACAACGGAAGAGAGAGGTCGCAGCTACGACGACTAGCGGTACAACAGGTAAGAAATTCAAATATGGTCCAAGCCTCAAGCCTCTTTCGAAGTTGCCTTACCACCCGATCGACGAGGAACTTGACATCGCAATGGATGCCAATTTGAAGGCCCATTTTGGACCGAAACCGCCCCAGCCGCCAAAGGAGAAACTACCTGAGCATGTCTCATAGCACTTCATTGATATGGCTCGACCGGCTTAGAAGGACAGCGGCTATGTGCGGTCTATGAAGAAGTCATATCTTACAGGGCAAAAGGAGTCGAGCTCGAGCTCGAGCCAAGGAGTTGGCAAAAAAGCAGGAAAATTATCCCCCAGCTGGGAGAACAGGCAGTGCAATCGATCCCCCCGCTCATTGTACAAACACCTGTGAGTACTGCCGGTCGGCCAGAAGTAACCAAAGAACATATTAGGATGGCTAAAGAGGCCGGTGTCGGTGTTGAACAACTCCTAGGCCTTGAGGAAATCCCCGGCTTAAAGAGTCAGAAGTAAAATATCAATATGCCCGCGGCAAACCTCTGGTCAAGCCTGAAGATGGCAAGCTTCTACCAACGAGAATGTACGATTTGCATACGTGGTACATGCAAATAACAGCAAATACCAATGAAGAGTCCCTCATGGTGAGAGTCAAGAAGAGGCATTACTTCCATAAAAAATAGGTGTGGATTCATTATGCAGAGTTGTTTCAGTTATTCAATCAAGACACACTTGACAAATCTTTAGTCAATGGCTATTGTCTGTAAGTAATTTCTTTCTATAATTTAAGTCTCTAGCTAGTTGTGCTCTCGTTCATTACCTGGAATTATCCTCAATATATTCGCTTCTGTGGTATTGTGCAGAATGAAGATGTATGAAATGAACAAGTTGGACGCTATGGCATTGGGTTCATTGATCCAAACACGATTAATAAAAATATATGGGAAACTTCATATACGAGAAAGACACAGAGAAAGTCATGCTAGATTTTTTAAAGCATCTAAACACCCAACCAGAAATACTACTTCCTTACAACTTCGGGTGAGTGTTACTATATATATATTGTACTAAAAATTCTATTTTTTGCTTATTAGATGTTAATAAGTATTGTTGATGAGTTATGCAGTTACCACTGGATCTTGTTAATCATTGAAGTTGACAAGGAAAAAGTTGAAGTACTCGACTCGCTATTAAAGGATCTATCAGAATACACAATCGTGAGGGGGCTGCTTGACAGGTAATTTCAATCATTATCGCACTATGCTGGCCTCTTTAATTACTTCATTTCCGGATATCAACTAGTTAATAACTGATTTATTCATTTTCTTTGCCGACAGGCAGGGCTTGGGCCAAGTTCATCAAACAGGACCCAAGGTAATTAAGTACTACTAGCTAGCTAGCTACATCTGTTCATCTATTTAATTCTAGTTTCAATACCATTATCATGCTTAATTAATTATTACCTGATTGAATTTTATTCTCGTAAAGTGCGTGAGGCAGGAGTAGGGGAATAGTTTATGCGCATACTACGTTTGCGAGAACATTCGCATGATAACGTCTGAAAGGAGCAAAAACGAAAGAAATCTTTGGGTACATTTGCCAGAACACTATCTATAATTTTTTTATCATGATCTAGCTAATATATATACGCATAACTAATATATTCATCTTGATCTCCATCTTGTAGCTGACAGAGATGCGGGGCCAGCTCATACCAGAGGCTTGGGTACAAGCAATTCAAGAGGAATTAGCTTGATTTCTGGTCAATCAGGTCATAGATCCCAATGGATAATACCATTACAAGATCAGGAACAAGAAGAAGTAATGCATGTGCATATATATGTAATGATCCTTAAATTGTAGGAGAAATTATATATATACATGTATGTGAATGGTCGTCGTACGAGAAATTCGATGATATATATATATATACATATATATATATATATACATATATATATACATATATATATATACATATATATATATATATGATCGGTTCTACGAGAAATTCTATTTATATTTATATATATGCGCATGGACAACATGTACAGTATGTACGTAGTAGCGTAATATGTGTTTGAATTGAATATTAATTAAATAGAAAACACAAAATTAAAAGGAAAATTAAACCATAATTAATTCATAAACCCCTAAAGAATTAAAAGGAAAAATAAAGAACACTAAAAAAACTAAATACTTTTAGTCCCGATTGGTGTTACCAACCGGGACTAAAGGTCCCCCAGCCCACGGCGCCGTCGGATGCCACGTGGAGAGCCTTTGGTGCCGGTCCGTGTTGAACCGGCACTAAAGGGGGGTAGGATTTAGTCCCCACCCTTGAGTGTCGGTTCGAGAACCGGCACTAAAGGCCCTTACGACCCGTGACTATAGGCCTGTTCTGCACTAGTGCTTGTGGGTTATCAGTTCTCAATCCTAGTGACATAAGGGCAAATGACACATATTTACATTGCTCCCATTAAGGATAAAAATATGGGGTTTATTCATATTATTTAAGTTAACTTTGTCTTCATCATGTCATCTTGCTTCAAGCATTACTTTGTTTTACTTAATACTCTAGATCCACGCTGGATAATGGTCGATGGGTGGAGGAATAGTAGTAGATGCAGGAAAGAGTCAGTCTACTTGCTTATGGAAGTGATGCCAATATATATGATCATTTCCGGGGATAAATATTCCATAACTATGCGCTTTTCTATCAATTGATCAACAATAATTTGTTTACCCACCGTACGCTTTCTTCGAGAGAGAAGTCAATAGAGGAAACTATGCCCCCTAGTCTTCCTAAATATTATTAAAACACCAAAATATTGCTTCCTTTTATTTATTGTTATTTTATTTTATATTTATATTATATATCTATCACTACTTGTCGCTTGCAAGTAACGAGTTCAAGGGGATTGGCAACCCTCTTGCCCATGTTGGGTGCATGTGTGTGCTATTTTGTGTGTAGGCGCTGAGGACGGGAATTGCGTGGTCCTAATATTGGTTCGATGACCTTGTTTCCCACTGAGATAAATACTTATCTCTATTGTGCTGCATCTCCCGTCCTCTTTGGGGAAAATCCCAATGCAGTTTATCAGTAGCAGTGGCCCAAAATAATTGTGGCGGGTGACAAGTAAACCCACCATTGCAATCTTTGATAAAATTTGAAATAGATTGGCGTGTGGTTACCCAAATACAGTTTTGGCCAACGGTCCATAGATCCCGCAACTGCTTCACTATAAGCGATTGGCGGGTGACCGTTCGCGCCTGCCACTGCTGCTTTTCGGTCATGAAGAAATTAGGAAGTGTATAGATGTCGCAGGTGGCCAGAAACGCCCGCTAATGCTACAAGAAGAACTGTGGCGGACAGGACTTGGCACCCACCATTTCTACTTCTCCAAAATAACTGTGGCGAGTGGCAGATCCCTCCCGCCACTAATTAGGGTTCACCTATAAGCCCTTTCCTAGTATTGAGGCTGGTGTCGTCATAGTCGTCGTGGAGCCGCAAGTGCAAGGAAGTGCAATTTAGACAGGGGCACAATGTTGTGACGAGAAGAAGACATGGTTGGTGAGGCACCATACCATGTTTACCAAGCCCCAGAACTTGTTGTGGACGAAGGTATGCCCTAGTGTTTCCAGCACTGGGCATGCATAGACGGGAAATAGTCGGTGTTGACAAGGCACTGCACCAGGTTCACCAAGCTCGATAACACATCATGGACGAGGGCACATGTCGGTGTTGCCACCACTGGGCATGCATTGGCGGGGACTAGCATGAGGTATACACCATTTTTGGGGGGGGGACCAACAAAGGTGGATTCGATGACGGTTGTGGCACAAATCAAGAAGGGGTAGAGGTCCTTGATGTTTCTCACGGTTGTCGGAGTAGATGAACATGTCGGGCAAGATGATTGCGATGATGATGATGAGCTAGTGCTTGACGAAGGCGAAGATCTGTTCGTCAAGCGCCAAGTTGGTCGCATGTGGAAGCGTGGGGTAAAGGTAGCCCATGAAGCGCCAAGTCGGTCTCGTGTAGAAGTGCAGCGAGGATGCTCGAAGTAGGTGAAAAAGAATCCAACAACATGATGAAGACCAAGCACAAACAATGGCGTTCCCATGCATATGGATGTGGCACGTCGCATACAACGTAGAAGTCAAAGCACGCAGAACATGGACTAGACCGCGTGCCGCGTTGTTACGACCCAAAGGAATGACGTAACGGCAAGACGCGTGTGTGGATGATGATGGGGAATACCTCGGGGCGATGGTGTGGACCGTGTGCTGTTGCAGTACGGTCAAAAGGGGCGACACAGTAGTAGCACATATGTCGATGCAACCATGGGGACAGCCACAGGTGGCGTCCTGGACCGCGTGTCATGGCGCTATGGCCGAAAGGGGCGAGACAGTAGTAGCGTGCTGGTCGGTTCACTCGCAGCGAGTACCACAGGATGGCGGGTGATACATCTCAATCATATATATAATTTTTATTGTTTCACGCTACTGTTTTATCAATCTTATATACTTTTGATCCCATTTTATATCATTTATGGAACTAATCTATTAATCTCGTGCCCAGTGGCAGTTCCTTTTTGTTTATTTTATTGCTTCGTGCAAAATCAATACCAAACGAAGTCCAAATGAAAAAAAAATTACGTTGATTTTTCTGGACCAACACGGACCTCTGGAGCATCGAGAGGACACCATACGCTGCATGAGAGGTCCACAAGCTCAGGCGACACGCTGCTAGGGAGCATCCTGTGAGCTCGTGGGTCTTGTGCATCGCCTCTCGTCCTATAAATTCTCATATATTTCAGAAACCCTACAAATAGCCCCAAAACATTTTTTTCCTCCACCGCAAGTCTTTGTTCCGCCGTGAGCATATCTGGAGGCGTCCGCATGTACACTTGCGGAGGGTGAATCGATCACAGAGGCCATCTTCATTAACCTTGTTGCCTCCATCATGATTCTTGAGTAGTTAACTACATACCTACGTATCCATAGTGAGTACTAGACGTCTCTCTCTCTCTCTCTGATCTTTAGTACCATGTTCTCTTCGGAGATCAATCCAATGTAATGCTATTTTGTGATGTGTTTTTTGGATCCGATGAATTGTGCGTTTATGATCATATTATTCACTGAAAGTAATATAGTACTTTCGGAAATCTATTATGAATTTATTATGTATGATTTTTATAGGTATGTATGATTTTTGATCTACGTCTGGTTTCGATCTATGCCTTCCGATCTATGAAGTTGGCACGTGGGAGCAAGTGGCCGCTCCAAGTTGGCTCGTGTTTAGCACCCCCCCAAGCCATCTCGCGGAGGAGTGGTGAGTTGCTCTAGGCTAGCAGGTGGTGGAGCAGCGAAGCAGATGCAAAGTTGCTATCGTGGATGAGGTAGTGTCATACCACTTCCCCCCGCGCTATCTGCAGTCAACATACATGAAACCACTCCTGCCGGCTAGGATTGGGGTCAGCTTCGCGACATCAATGTGGTGGCTGATACGTCCCCAACGTATCTATAATTTTTATTGATCCATGCTATAATATTATCATTCCAGGATGCTTTTTGGATAATTATATGTCAATTAATATTATTTTTATGCACTAACCTATTAACCCAGTGCCATGTGTCAGTTGTTGTTTTTTACGTGTTTTTAGCATTTCAGGTTTACAATACCAAATGAAATCCAATTACCACGAGACTTTTTGATATTTTTTCTTGACCCAAAAAAGACCTGGAAACTTCGGGAGAAGACCGGAGTTCGCATGAGGGAAGTGGCCGCACCCTAATGTGTGCTAGTCCCCTCAGGTGCCTCCCGACGCCCCTCTCTGGCCTATGAATTCTCATAAATCCCCAAAACCATGGAGAGCCTCCCAAAACAATTTTTCCTCCGCCACAAGTCTTTGTTCCATTGTGTGCCCATTTGAAGCCCTGTTCTGGTGCCCTACCAGAGGGGGGAATCGATCACGAAGGGCCTGTATGTCAACCTTGTTGCTCCCATGGTGATGTGTGAGTAGGGCACCACAGACCTACGGGTCCATAGTTAGTACCTTGATGGCTATCTCTCTCTCTCTCTTTCTCCCTCTCCCTCTCTCTCTCTCTCTTGATCTTTAATATAAAGTTCACCGCATATTCGCGGTGATCTATTCGATGTAATTTTCTTGTTGGGATCCAACGAATTCTGGGTTTATGTTCAGATTATTAATAATAAAATATGCGAGTCTTCTTTGCAATCTATTATGATTCTTATTTGCACGATTATTATAGCTTCATAAATCTCTCCGGTCTATTGAAATAGTTTGGCCAACTAAATTGATATTTCTTCGGTGGGAGGTGTGTGTTGTAGTTGGTTCAATCTGGAGGTGCTCTGTATCCCAGTGGCAGAAAGGGACAAGGCACGTCTCTGTATTGTTTCCAAAAAGGATAAAACGATGGGATTAATTCATATTGATTGCGTTTTCTTTGTCTACATCATGTCATTGTTTTCCAAGCATTACTCTATTTGTCATGAACTTAATACTTGCATGTTTGCTTATGGACGCGATGCCTATATACACATGATCATTGCAGCGAATAAATATTGCACAACTACACACTTTTTTATCAATTGCCCAATAGTAATTTGTTTACCCCCCGTATGCCTACTTCATGAGAGATATCACTAGGGAAAACTATGGCCCCTCGGGTCTATCGAAATATATATTTACAAAAATATCATTTATCTTGCTGTTCTTATTTACTTTTTATTTTATTTTTAAATTTATAATTATCAACTATCATCCACACTACCTTTTAGCTTGCATGTAACGAGTCCAAGGGGATTAGCAACTGTCTTGCCCGCATTAGGTGCAAGTGTTTGCTTTCGTGTGTGCAATCATTACAGATGGGGGTTGCATGCTACTCCTATTGGTTAGTTACACCATGGTTCTCTACTGAAGGACATGCTTATCTATATTCTGCTGCATCACCCGCTCCTCTTCGCGTAAAATCCAACGTAGGTCACAAGAATCAGGAAGGATTTCTAGCGCCGTTGCTGGTTAGTATCACCAATCTACAATCAAGTACCTTCACACAATTTATCATTCACTTGTGCTACTTTTTATTTGCTGTTATACTTTTCTTGCTTTATAAAAATCAAAAATACAAAAATATTTATGTTTGCTAGTTGCTAATTTACTTGTTTGCTTGTTATGTTTGCTTGAAAGTTTCTATCATGTCGTAATTTGAGAAATTTTATGTTGAAAATCCTAGTGACTTGGATAAGGAAAGACTAAAATTTATTGATTCCACTCATGCTCCTCCTACAAATCAAGCCCCCACTAGTAATACTCACACGGTTCTACATTCCAAAATTTATCATGTGGGCAGTGGGAACATTATTGGAAAGGATGTCATTCAAGAATTCTTTGAGTACTCGGTAGTTTTTGCTTTTATTAATGGATACATACTTGATAAAACAAATTGGTATGTAGTATTACCATGCTTATGTTGAAATTAGGAAGAAAGTTTGTTCATCTTCTCGAGAAAGGACCCGTTTTAGCAACAAACACTTTGTGCTTGGATCCAAGATAGAAGTTTTACCCAACTGTTACGTTAGGGTATTCTATGAAGATGCATTTGTCCCCTTTGGGTTCGAGCTCATTAGGTGAAAGCCCTTTTTCACATAAGCGTCGCAGCCTAAAACATTAAGAAATGATAGCTTAGGTTTCCGCCAAACCAAAATTGATACGGTGTCATCTCAACGGATTTAGATGGCGCCCCTTTGAAAGTGAATGTAGTTGTCTCTAATGCGTAACCCCAAAATGATAGTGGCAAATCGATAAGAGACATCATAGTTCGCACCATATCCAATAGAGCACGACTACGACGTTCGGACACACCATCATACTATGGTCTTCCAAGTGGCGTGAGCTGTGAAACCAATTCCACATTGTCTTAAGTTGTATACCAAACTCGTAACTCAGATATTCTCCTCCACGATCATATCGTATACATTTTATCTTGTTGTCATGATGATCTCAAACTTCACTCTGAATTTGCTTGAACTTTTCAAACGTCTCAGACTTGTGTCTCATTAAGTAAATATACCCATATCTACTCAAATCATCAGTGAAGGTAAGAAAATAACGATATCCACCGCATGCTACAACACTCATTGGACCGCAAACATCAACATGTATCATTTCAATAAGTTACTTGCCCTGCTCCATCATATTGAAAACGGGGTCTTAGTCATCTTGCCCATGAGGCATGGTCTGCATGTCTCAACCGTTTCGAAATCGAATGAGTCCAAAGATCCATCAGCATGGAGTTTCTTCATGCGCTTTACACCAATATGACATTTAGCGGCAGTGCCACACGTATCTGGTACTATCATTAACAACTTTTCATCTTTTGGTATCAATGTTATGAACATGTGTATTACTATGATCAAAATTCAATAAACCATTCTCATTGGGTCCATGACCATTGAAGGTATTATTCACGTAAACAGAATAACCATTATTCTCTAACTTAAATGAATAACCTTATTGCAATAAACACAATCTAATCACGTTCATGCTCAACGCAAACACCAAGTAACATTTATTTAGGTTCATCACTAATCCTAACGGTAGAGAGAGCGTGCGATGGTGATCACATCAACCTTGGAAAACACTTCCAACACACATTGTCACCTCACCCTTAGCTAGTCTCCATTTGATCCGTAGCTTTTACTTTGAGGTACTAATGTTTAGCATTCGAACCGATATCTAATACCCAGGCGCTACTAGGAGTACTAGCAAGGTACACATCAATAACACGTATATCAAATATACTTTTGTCGACGTTGCCAGCCTTCTTATCTACAAAGTATCTAGTGTTGTTCCGCTTCAATGACCGTTCTCCTCATAATAGAAGCACTTAGTCTCGGGTTTGAGTTCAACCTTGGGTTTCTTCACTTAGAGCAGGAACTTACTTTCCATCCATAAAGTTTCCCTCCTAGCCCTTGCCCTTCTCGAAACTAGTGGTTTCACTAACCATCAACACTTGATGGTCCTTCTTGATTTCTACCTTCGCGGTGTCAAACATCGCGAATAGCTTAGGGATCATTATTTCCATACCTGGCATTTTAGAGTTCATCACGAAGCTGTAGTAGCTTAGTGACAGTGACTTAGACAACTATATCAATCAATATCTTATCTGGAAGGTCAACTCCCACTCGATTCAAGCGATTGTAGTACCCTAGACAATCTGAGCACATGCTCACCGATTGAGCTATTCTCCTTCATCTTGCAGGCAAATAATCTTTTTGGAGGTCTTATACCTCTCAACACGGGCATCAGCCTGAGATCGCAATTTCAACACTTAGAACATCTCATATGTTCCTTGACGTTCAAAACATTTTGGAGCCTCAATTCTAAGCCGTAATGCATGACACACTAAACTATCAAGTAGTCATCAGAACGTGCCTGTCAGATGTTCACAACATCTACAGACCACATTTGAGAGGGTGGCGCACCGAGCGGTGCATTAAGGACATAAGCCTTCTGTGCAGCAATGAGGACAATCCTCAGATCACTAACTGATGTCTACCACACAACCTTCTTCGTGTAGACTCGTGTTGGGCCTCCAAGCTCAGAGATTTGTAGGACAATGGCAATTTTCCTTCAAGTGAATGACCTAAGGTTTATCAATCTGTGGGAGGTGTAGGATGAAGATGGTCTCTCTCAAACAACCCTGCAATCAAATATAAGAAATCTCTTGTGTCCCAAACACACCCAATACAATGGCAAATTGTATAGGTGCACTAGTTTAGCGAAGAGATGGTGATACAAGTGCAATATAGATGGTAGATATAGGTTTTTGTAATTTGAAAATATAAAAACAGCAAGGTAAAAAGTAACAAAAGTGATCACAAACGATATTGCAATGCTTAGAAACAAGGCCTTGGGTTCATACTTTCACTAGTGCAATTTCTCTCAATAATATTGACATAGTTAAATCATATGTAACTACCTCTTGTGCGACAAAGAGTTCACTCCAAAGTCACAAATAGCAGAGAACTAACAAAGAAATTATTGTACGGTACGAAACCACCTCACAGTTATCTTTTCTGATCAATCTTATGAGCTATCCCTATAGGTGTCACGAACAGCCCTAGAGTTCGTACTAAAATAACACCTTAAGATACACATCAACCAAAACCCTAATGTCACCTAGATACTCCAATGTCACCACAAGTACCCATGGGCTTGATTATATGATGTGCATCACATAATTTCAGATTCATCATGTTCAATCCAGCACAAAGAACTTCAAAGAGTGCCGCAATGTTTCTACTGGAAAGTGAAGACAAAAACGTGTGCCAACCCCTATGCATAGATTCCCAAGGTAACGGAATCCACAAGTTGATCACCAAAACATACATCAAGTGGATCAATAGAACATCCCATGGTCACCATGGATATCCCATCGCAAGACATACATCAAGTGTTCTCAAATCGTTAAAGACTCAATCTGATAAGAAAACTTCAAAGGGAAAACTCAATTCATCACAACAAGATAGAGAGGGGAAAACTCCATATGATTCATCTATATCAATCAAGCTCGCGGTACATCAAGATCGTGTCATCTCAAGAACACGAGAGAGAGAGAGATCAAACACATAGCTACTGGTACATACCCTCAACCCCGAGGGTGAACTACTCCCTCCTTGTCATGGAGACCGCCGGGATGATGAAGATGGCCTCCGGTGATGATTTCCCCCTCCGGTAGGGTGCCGGAATAGGCTCCCAATTGGTTTTTTGTGGCTACAGAGGCTTGCGGCGGCGGAATTCCCGATCTAGGTTTCTTTTCGAAGGTTTCTATATTTATAGGAATTTTTGGCGTTGGAATCACGTAGGGGGGACAAAAGGCGGTGACAAACCTGCTAGGCTCGGCGATGGGGTGGCCGTGCCTGGTAGGCTTGTGACCTCCTTGAGGCTCTTCTGGCCCAACTCCAATGCGTCGGGGGTCTCTTTGGGTCCCAAAAAATCATACTAAATTTGCAGCCCAGTCCGAGAACTTTTATTTCTGCACAAGAAACGACACCATGGAAGTTCTGCTGAAAACAACGTCAGTCTTGGTTAGTTCTAATAAAATCATACTAAAATCATATACAATTATTGTAAACGTGGCATGAATACTTCATAAATTATAGATACGTTGGAGAACTATCACTGACATAGTCTGCATTATTGCTACCATCATCTTTCAAGTGTATTTCTCTAGGAACATATAAAAAATTCGAGGGAGCTACAGCGCGAGCTAGTAATCTACAACATTATTTGCAAAGACATTTTGACAATGTTCATGATAATGAGTTTATTTAATCATATTACTTAAAAACTCCCACTCAAATTGAGATCCCTCCGGTCATTCGAGTGTCACATGATCCAAATCCACCAACTCAAGTCCGATCATCACGTGAGATGAGGTGGTTTCAATGGTGAACATCTTCTTGTTGATCATATATACTATATGACTCATGTTCGACCTTTCGGTCTCTTGTGTTCCGAGGTCATGTCCGTACATGCTAGGCTCATCAAGTTTAACCTGAGTGTTCTGCATGTGCAACACTGGCTTCCACCCGTTTTATGTGAACATAGAGTCTATCACACCCGATCACCACGTGGTGTCTCGACACGACGAATTTTCGCAATGGTGCAGACTCGGGGAGAACACAATTTATCTTGAAATTTAAGTGAGGAATCACCTTATAATGGTACCTCATCCGATGCAAAATAATATGCATAAATGGATTAACATCACATGCAAATCATAAGTGATATGATATGGCCATGAACTTGTGCTTTTGATCTCCATCTCCAAAGCACCGACATGATATCGATCGTCATCGGCATGACACCATGATCTCCATCATCTTGATCTCCATCAACGTGTCGGCATCGGGGTTGCCGCGCCGGCTATTGCTTCCACGACTATTGCTAACTCATCGTGATACAATAAAGAAAACATGAGGAAAATAATTAAAGACAACCCTATGGCTCCTGACGGTTGCCGTACTTATCGACATGCAAGTCGTGATATTCTATACAAAACATGATCATCTCATACATCACATATATCTCATCATGTAATTTGCCATATCACATCACAACATAACCTGCAAAAACAAGTTAGACGTCCTCTAATTGTTGTTGCAAGTTTTACGTGGCTGCTATGGGTATCTAGCAAGAACAATTCTCACCTACGCAAAACCACAACGATGATACACAAATTGCTATTCAATCTTCTCAAGGACCACCTTTGTCGAATCCGATCCAACTAGAGTAGGAGAGACAAACACCCGCCAACCATCTTTATGCAACAAAGTCACATGTCAGTCAATGGTACCGGTCTCTCATAAGCGTACGTGTAGGGTTGGTCCAGGATGCTTCATCCCACAATGCCACTGAATCAAAAACCGACCAAGGGAGGAAGCAATTTGTGCATCAACGCCCACAAACTCCTTTGTGTTCTACTCGTGATCTCATCTACACATAGACCTACGTCATGATGCCACTATTGGGGAATGTTGCATGGGAAACAAAAATTTCCAACACACACGCAAGATCTATCCATGGTGATGAGCATCTACGAGGGAGAGAGTGGATCTACATACCCTTGTAGATCGCTTAGCGGGAAGTGTTAAGAAACGTGGTTGATGTAGTCGAACGTCTTTGCGATCCAAATTGCAAGCCTTCTCGCAATCCGATCGTGATCCATCACACGATCCAATCACGATCCATCCCGCGATCCAATCATGATCCGTCCCGCGATCCAGTCATGATCCGTCCTGCGATCCAGTCGTGGTCCTTCCGATATAGCGCCGAACGAACGACACCTCCGCATTCAGCACACATACGACTCGATGACGTTATCCTCCTTCTTGATCCATCAAGAAGGAGTAGATAGGTAGGTGATTTCTCCGGCAGCACAACGACATGGTGGAGGTGGTTGTGAACTAATCTGGTAGGGCTTTGCCTAAGCACCGCAGAACTAATCTAGAGGAGAAATTGATCTAGGGAAGAAGAGGGCAACACGTGGCAATTAGGGTTGGCTCTCCCTTCTAAATCCTCTGTTTATATATGAGGGAGGGAGGGGAAGAGGCAGCATCAAACCCTCAAGGTTTGGCCGAAATAGGAGGTGGAGGGGTCCTACTCCAATCCTAATAGGAGTAGGATTCCTCCTCTCCACTTTGAAACCCTTTCCACCTTTCCTCCATTGGATTTTCCCACCCATAGCCGCATCGGCCTTAGTGGGAGGTTCGGCCAGCCCACTAGGGGCTGGTTTGACTCCTCCCACAGCCCATTAGATCCTTTGGGTCTAGACACCCCTCCCGATGGCCCCCGGTACCCTCCCGGCATTCCCGATACACTACCGAAGTACCTAAAACTTTTCGGTGACCAAAACAAGACTTCCTATATATAAATCTTTACCCACAGACCATTCTGGATCTCCTCGTGACTTCCAAGATCTCATCCGGGACTCCGAACAACCTTCGGTCACCACCATACATAACTCTACTATACGGAAACATCACCGAACCTTAAGTGTGCAGACCCTGCGGGTTCGAGAACTATGTAGAGATGAGAGACATCTCCACGGTCAATAACCAATAGCGGGACCTAGATGCCCATATTGGTTGCTACATATTGCACAAAGATCTTTGTCGATTGAACCTCTGTGTCAAGGATTCAGTTAATCCCGTACGTTGTTCCCTTTGTTCTTCGGTATGTTACTTTCCCAAGATTTGATTGTCGGTATCTCCATGCCTAGTTCAATCTCGTTACCGGCAAGTCTCTTTACTCATACCATAATAAAAGATCCCGTGGCTAACAATTTAGTCACTTTGCTTGCAATGCTTGTTGTGATGTTGTATTACCCAGTGGGCCCTGAGATACCTCTCCGTCACATGGAGTAACAAATCCCAGTCCTGATCCATGCCAACCCAACATACACCCTCGGAGATACCTATAGAGCACCTTTATAGTCACCTAGTTATGTTGCGATGTTTGATACACACAAGGTACTCCTCTGGTGTCAGTGAGTTGCATCATCTCATGGTCATAAGAACAGATACTTGACACGTAGAAAACTATAGCAATAAAATGAAACAATCATATGCTATGTTTATAGTTTGGGTCTTGTCCATCACATCATTCTCCTAATGATGTGATCTCGTTATCAAATGGTATATCATGTCCATGGCAAGGAAACCTTGACCATCTTTGATTAACGAGCTAGTCTATTAGAGGAATACTAGGGACATGGTGTTGTCTATGTATCCACACATGTATTTGAGTTTCCGGTCAAAATAATGATTGCATGGATAATAAACAATTATCATGAACAAGGAAACATGATAATAACTAATTTCTTATTGCCTCTAGGGCATATTTCCAACAACTTCTAGCTAAACTTCCCGACCGCCTCGCTTGATCATGTGTCTTTTGAATACATCGGTCATAGTTTGATTGCGGCGGAGGCGGTGGTGGTCGCATAAGGGCCTCGAGAGTTTGATTCACTTTCACAGGATCTATTTTCTCCTCTGTAGGCAAACGTTTTGGTGCAAGCTGGCGTCTCACTTCTTCATCCATGATATCGTTGTTTTTGTCACCAGTCATCTTGTAGGGTAACTTGGTAGGAAACTTAAGGGTTGGGCCTGATCAGAATCTCCTCTGTTTTGTACTGCTGCTAGCCGTCGGAGCAGCGGCGTCTCTCTTCCGATGTTGCTGAGGCAGAGGAAGAGACAGAGTCCGATGACATGGTGGAGGAGAATTCTGCTCAGGGGCCTCCTCTGTTGGAGTCCGCTGAGGTGGCGGAGTCGGTTGACGCGCCGGAGATGACTCGGGTAGCAAAGACGACTGACGCGACGGAGTCGGCTGATGCACCAGTGATGACTCAGGCAGCGGAGACAACTGATGTGGTAGAGAAGGCTGACGCACCGGAGACGGTTGACGCACCAGAGATGATAGCAAAGGCACCGGGGCCTTCTCCGCCTAAGTGGGCTGAGGTGGTGTCCAGTATGGAAGCATGATGTGTTCCTTTCTACATAGACAGGTAGTCCTTAAGGCATATCGAAGAAGAAGCTCCCCTTCACCTGTAGGGTACTCAAGATCCAACCTCTCAAATTCATCCATTATTTCATTCACCCCAACAATAGCAAAGCCAGCTGGAACCGGAGTGCAATGGAATGTTGCATCAGGTTGAGGAGGTAAGACATAGCCGACCACCGCCTTCAAGGTCAGGTTATGGCATTTTTCCATTAGCACACAACTTTCCTTATGAGTGATACCATCCACAGGGTAGCGAGGAGCTGTGCTTTCAGGATGAACAAGCTCCATGGAAGCCACACTGCTTCTCCACTCAAATGGTGGGGTAGCATCATGGGTAGTCTCCAATGAAGGATCTTCGTGCCGCTGAGATGGTTGGCCGGTAGCTCGATGGCCTCAAGTGCCTCTAGTTTCGCTAATCTTTCATTCATCTTCTACATTTCGCTTGATCCCTCTTTCTTCTTTCTCTGTCGGCTTCTGTAACCAGTGTTGTCGGGAAACCCAACCTTCCACGGAATGGAGCCTGATGTACCTCATGTTCGTCCAGGGTGTTCAGGATTCCCGAGGGCCTTTGACAGTCTGTCCTTCTCTCTGTCAGGAATGAACGTCCCTTTCAGTGCTTCCTTGATTGCTTCCGCAAGCTCGATGATCGGTATTGCAAGTTGACCTTTTGTCCAGACACACTGCTCTATTGCTGGGTCCAAATTTCCCCGAACCCTGAAGAACCAAGTCCTTGCCCAATCTGGCTAGTGGAATGTCGCTGGTTGGACATCTTTAGCAAGCAGGTCTTGCTCAGCTTTGTCCCATGCATACCGGGTTGTGTTGTAGTCACCTAACCCCGTAACATGGTGATACCACTTCCTTGCGACATTTTTCTTATTTGTAAGTGACTTGTTCTTACCCTTCTCCGATTTCTTGTAGGCCACAAATGCGGGCTAGTGATCTTTCATCTTCGCATATTGACCTTTAAATTCTCGAGTCTTGTCTTTCTGAACAAACTTCCTGTTCAATTATTTCTTCCAGATCTTGAATAGTTCTGTCATCTTCTTAAGAGCGAACGCCTTGACCTTTCGCTGTATAACTGGGTTATTGGATCCTCCTCTAGCGGTAGGCTGAGATTTCTCATCAGATTGGTCCAAAGATCATCTTTCAGACTATCGATGACATAAGGAACTTGAGCTCCTTCTTCTTATTCCATTATTGGCAGCTGATCGGGATGATGTCCCTAACAAAAACTCTGCACCGATGTATAAATTTCTTCTTGGTCCGATAGGGAGCAATCGGTTGGCCTTCTGAGAGACTTCTTCGATCGTGAACCTTTCTTCTGGGTCCAAACTTTTCATTGGGCCTCGTCTCCTTACCGAAGTGGATCTTTATCCAGATAACTAATTAAGAGAAGAAAGAAGAGTTAATATATGTACATACAAATCAATTAATGCATCTAGCAAAGGATTAATTAATATATACCTCGCCGGACTTTGAAGCAGTTATGGCTCCCTTCTCCATTCGATCATCGGAGCCGTCAGGATCTCCTTCGTCCTCAATGCAACCACCGGAACCGTCATGATCTCCTTCCTCCTCACCAGAGCCGCCATCCTCTCTTTCCTCACCATCGGTCTCGTTGAGAAATGACAAGCAATTTATATCAATATCACCGGACTCGCGGATTATATCCCCCAACAACGCTTCTTTTTCTAAGTCTGTGTCCATAGTTTTTGCAAATATTACAACATGGCAATATACAACCATGAGAGATGGATTAGTTGAAAACATAGACTTAATCACAACAAGGAATCATATGCATATGAGGAATGGATTAGTGGCAAACATCATGCAAAGTTCACCAGTTTCAGACGATCGTCAAGCACTCCTCCCCCGTCGTGTATGATGAGTCGTCCTTTCTTCGAGTATTACTGAAACTGGTTTGAACCCTTGACCGCCTCTATCATGGTCGTCGAGGATACTTGCGGACCCCCACCCCCCTGAAGTCGAAGTTACCATTCTATGAAAATATGAAAATTCTCAAGTGCATTATGTTCATATGCATGGTGGGACTGGCAAACTACGAAGCACCAATACAACGACATTGATACGGTGATATGGGTATGGCGATACAGGATACGGCAATTTCTAAAAACAGAAATAAGGAGATACGGTAAACATATCAATACGGTGATACAGGTACGGCGATATTGAGTTCCTTTTTCTCATAACAATAAACAAGAACTCTCAACTGTGAACATGACGATAATTAAAATTGGCAAGCAAAATACACATCAATAATATTCAAACAATACACATCAATACGCCACAAACATCAAAAATCAACAAGCCATCTCAGCATCAACAAGCCATGTTCAATGGGCTCACTGTGGGGGCAGGGGCCGGCGTGGCAACGTCGGGTCCGGTAGGGGCGCGGCAACGGCAATGGGGCAGGAGGAGGTGCTACTTCTTGAGCTTGCACTAGTTTTCCCTTGAAGAGGAAAGTGTGATGCACCAAAGTAGATAAGTATTTCCCTCAATTGCTGAGAACCAAGGTATCAATCCAGTAGAAGGAACAAGCAAGTCACCAATAGATGCACCTACACAAACAATCAAACTCTTGCACCCAACGCTATAAAAGGGTTGTCAATCCCTTCATGATTACTTGCAAGGATTAGATCTCATAGAGATAGATGTAAAAGATTGCGGAAAGTAAAAACTAAATAAATTTTAGCAAGGTACTTTTGGCATATAGATCTGAAAATATAATATGGAAAATAGATTAGAGGGCCATAGGTTTCACTAGAGGCTTCTCTATTGAAGGAAAATAATACGGTGGGTGAACAAATTACTGTCGAGCAATTGATAGAAAAGCGCATAGTTATGAAGATATCCATGGCAATGATTATGCATATAGTCATCACGTCCGTGTCAAGCAGACTGAAACGATTCTACTTCTACTACTATTACTCCACACATCGACCGACTCCTACACTACTAAGAAAAGGCCTGCTACTGGCGCACCTATTTTGGCCACTAATGGTGCACTACAGGTGCGCCACTAGCATCATGCCACTAGTCATTAATACAAATAGTGCACCCCTAGTGCGCCATTACTATACCATATACTAATGGCGCACCAGGGAGTGCGCCATTAGTATATCACACGGTGCGCCATTAGTATGCCTCCCAGGAGGCCATATTTACCTTGTGCTCTGGCTTACTAATGGCTCACTTGTAGATGATGCGCCACTAGTGTGCTTACTGCAGTGCGCCACTAAAGTGCAGAGTGGTGCGCCACTCGTATGAATATTAGGGATTTTTTCTTTTCTGATATTTGCACAAGTTACAAAACATATTACTGCACAGAATATAGACAGCACAACATATAAACATCACATTTATCGAATACAATAGAAGATTAGTCTCCGAATAAAATTCATCATATTAGTCTCCGAATTTAAAATACCGAACAAAGTTAGAACACTACAAGTCTCGAGACCACGACTAGCGAGTTTGTCTTCACATTACAAGTCGGTATCGATCATCTAAACTACCATCACATAGAAGAGAGCTACGGTCATCACGATGAAACTGGTCTTCATCCGGTTCCTCCAACGCTCCCTCCTCTCTCCCGCTAGATAGAGCGCGTATCTAGCTTCCGCCTCCGCCCTAGTGGTGTACCCTTTGTAACTGTTACCGCTGAAATGGTGAACCTGTCTCCGACACTCCTCCCAGTCATCGTAGACTCCGAGAACCTTACCCTTGTACACGACATACGATGGCATCTCTATGCACTAGCCAAACAAAACGTTAGTAGCAATTCACAGACAATACATAAGCAATATATAAGTATGCAACAAAAGTATCGAAAGAGAAAAGCAACACATTAATAGCACGATTCATGGTCCTACTAATAAATAGATTACATATAAGTTGAACGACTGTCCAAACCAAAGAGACATACAAGTTCATTAAAGTTTAATATTACAACATGAGCCAATCGACATTTCAGAACTACATAGCATCACTACTTTTGACTCGACTCAGGGACCGGAGCGTGGATGAAGCCGCCGTCTTTCGTGATGGTCATGAAATCGCGGGCGTTGTCAGCCTGCATTTGTTGCGTTGTTTCTATCTCACTGTTGGACGGTTGATATCTGAGGTAGAACTGCCCCGAGGTACGAAGGACATCTTGATGGATGATTTCCGCAAACTCCGACGGGATGCGATAGAATTCTTGTCTGATGTCTGCGTCCTGGATTGCCGACAAGCGTGTGGCCCAATCTTTGAGATTATTTGGTAGCAGAAGGTGATGCTGGTCCCGTACGATCGCCCGCATGTGATGGATGGCGTAGTAGGCATCCTTCTAACTGCCAGGCGGCTACTTGATGCAGGGGAACGTCGTATTGTGGGTGAACACGTGCTTGCCGTACCTACGAATTGTCCTGCTGAAGGTGCCTCCAGATCTAGCGTAGCCGGGGAGAACATCATCAAGAACTTTCTTGATATTTGTGTAGCTTTCTTCGACTGACGGTCCGAGTCGAAATACGTGGCCATGGAATATTTCGGGCTTAAGAGGATTATTGTGCAATGTGTGTCACTACACAAAACACGGAATGTTAGAAAAAAAGAACGATCGAAATCTAAGAAATCATATGTTACGGGGCGGTGAGGGGATGACTTACTCGGGAAAGTAAGGCACGAGGAAGTTATCCTTATCTGGGTTTGTCAGAATGACGCCTTCGAGGTGTGAACTAGCGACTTGCCGGTCCCCAACGCTGCCCAAGATCTTGGCACGCATGTAGAAGGGGTCGACTATCACGATGTACGGGGTCTTGTCTCTAATGATCCGCATCTCCATACTCAGCGAAAATAGCTGAACGAAGGTGTAGTGCAGCGGATGAAGGTTAAACATAGCGAAGATGTCATCAAACCGTAGGACGATCGTACCCGCGATGGTGCTATCCACAAAGCCCTTGCCATCTGGCACCTTGGCCACGAAAACCGGGTATGCCACATCATTCTCGGAGAGACGCCGCTTCTCCAAAGAAAGAACACTGTCATGCAGACTCCGCATAGCACCGGTTGCAACATTGAGTAGATTAGTCGGTAGCATCGGCCTACCCGCCACATGCACCCTCCTCGAGATATCCTTAGGTGAAGGTGGCCCGTCCTAAGCACGGATCGTAGTCGATGCCGGCTAGCTCGCACCGCCCTTGTTATTCTTTCTTTTCCATCCCTTCTTCTTCTGCTGTAATGGGATCGAGTTCTGCTCACAGACCGCCTTCTTGAGTGCGTTGGGGCTGATAATATTTCGCACCTCGGCTATCTGAGGCTCGGTGAAGGCGGCAGCTGGACGCGTCTCCTGAGAACTGAACGCCAGACGACGCCTGTTGCAATTGGGTTTCTCCGCGGTACAAGCTAGATCGCGGTCGTCTTTTGCAGGTTGGGTTCTTGAGAAGGTGGCCCGAAGAATTCGTCACCGTACCCATGCTCAACAAAGTACTTATTAACGTTGGTAAATGTACCGTCGTCGTCGTCCAGATCCTGTGCCATATGCATGTCTAGCATGTCCGGTAGCGTTGCGGCGGTCTTGTCATGGCTTGACGCCGGCACGATTGGCGGTGTTGTCTTTGGGGTGGTGTCCCCTGCCCCCAAACGAATCTGGCTCTTCAACCAAAGCAGGGGCCAGCTTACGCAGGCGCTGAGGGTCATCACATCATCTTCGTCGGCCCTAGCGGGTGGAATCGGAGGTAACAAGTCATCGCAGCCTGGCAGCACCCGAACCAGTTTAACCCTATACACGGTGGGTGGCATCGGATTACCATGGAACACGGGGTTGCCCGGTTGAACGATTCTGCCCTTGGCGACATCGATCAACTCGCCGCCCACGAAGTGCAAGAGAGTGCATGGAACGTCGGTGGCGCCCTGCAAAAACATGTAGGGCGTCAAGGATGCCCAGTCAAAGGCAAGGAGATGAAGTCATCGGCCGAGAGGCTTAGTTACCGTGATGGCGTCGACCTCGGCTAATGCCGAGGCACCGCCAACGGCGGGCATGCAACTGATGGAGGGGCCGCTTGCTGCCGAGGTGCCGGCCGGCATACACCCGGGTGCATTAAGCTCTAATGCCCGTGCCAGCGCCGGAGACACCAATACCGCCTCCGCCAGACACACCAATGGCCCCGCCTACGCGTTGTGCGAGTTGCTCGCCGTGAAGCTGGGAACCGGGGGCGGAAAAATGATTGGGCTTTGACGGGTCGGTAATGAAGAAGCATTGATCCACTTGGGAAGCCAGTACCCATGGCTCATTTTTCGTGGTGGCGTTTGCGCCGCGGTCTTGGATTTGGCTTTGGGTATAACCATGGTGGTGCAATACCGGTCTTGTTTTAGGACGCTCTTGGCCCATCTGACACGGAACATCGGGACCTTCTCTCCAGCGTAGCTCAGCTCCCAGATCTCCTCGATCCTTCCGTAGTATCTGTCCTTGTCGCTACCAGTGTAGGATTCCATCGTTACCCCGGAGTTCTGATAACCATCGCTCTTCATGTCCTTTCCCTCGGTGTAGAATGTGTAGCCACTGATATCGTACACCTCATACGTCATCAGGTCGTGCTCGGCGCCCTGTGACAAGGCGAATATGAGTTGTTCTTCCGCGGAAGAATCCTCATGTAAAGGGTACGACAGAAGCTTCTTCTTGAACCAATGCGTGAAACATGAGTTGTGCTCTTTGATTATATCGTCCGTCCTCTGTTGGCCTCGGTCATTGTACGTCTTCTCAATAAAGATTTTGTGCTCTACCACCCAAGGATCGACCACGTCTATGTGTTGTAGCGCGACTAGGTTTGCTCTTTCAAAGTCGGCGAGTCGACCCTCGAAGTCGACATGCATTTCGCGGCGACCCTCACGGTGACCCCATCCAACGAGCCTGCCGAGGTGCCTGTTGACGGGCAGACCAACGGGGTTCTCGATGCCTAGATAATTCGTGCAGTTGGATATGCACTCTTTGGTCAGAAAGCCCCTGGCTATGCTTTCCTCTGGACGTGACATGTTGCGAACGTATCCTTTGATGACACCATTCATCCTTTCGAACGGCATCATGTTGTGCAAGAACGTCGGCCCGAGTTGGATGATATCCTCCACGATATGGACCGGCAGATGCACCATAACGTCGAAGAATGCGGGCAGGAAGTACATCTCAAGCTCGCATAGTATCACCACGATCTCTTCCTGTAGCCTTCTGAGTTGCCTCACGCCAACCGACTTCTGAGAGATGACGTCGAAAAAGTTGCATAGGCCAAATAGCATTTCACGGACGTGCGCATCCATGATCCCACGGATTGCAACTAGAAGTATCTGCGTCATCAGCATGTGACAGTCGTGAGACTTCATCCCGCTGAACTTCTGCTTCGCTGAGTCTAGGTATCTGCTTATCTTCCCCGCGTAACCGTAAGGAAGTTTTACTCCTACGAGGCAGGTGAAAAACTGATCGATCTCCTCCTGACTTAGAGTGAAGCACGCGGGAGGGAAGTCATTTCCGGTCTTCTTGGCCTTTTTGCCTTTGCGACGACTTTCCGTGTCCTGCTTCGCCTCATCATCATCATCATCATCATCATCATCATTATTAGCATGAAGCTCCTCCCTGATGCCCATTGATTTCAATTCTGCCCTTGGTTTCGGCCCATCTTTGGTCCTGTCTAGCATGTTGAGCAGGGTACAAGCAGACTCTCGCACACGTTCTTCGTGATATGCATGACATCAAGGCTGTGAGGCACACGGAGGATCTTCCAGTATGGCAAGTCCCAAAAAACATACCTCGTTTTCCATACCTTCAGCAGCGGCTCTCGCGGCTTTCGCTTCTTTCCCGACTCTGGCGCCTTTCCTGGCGGTGGGCACTCTTTACAATTTTTCAACAGCTTGTCTATTTCCTCGCTGCTCCTCGTACGCGGGCGTCTTCGGGGTTCGGTTTCACCATCGAACAGATCCTTGCGTTTTCTCCATGAGTCATCGTCGCGAAGCCACCTTCAATGTCCCATGAACAGGGTTTTCGAAGACCCGGGATCTCTATCTAGCTGGCAATACGTTGTGTCATCCAAGCACCTGACGCATCCAGAAAATCCATGGACCACCTGCCCCGCGACATATCCGTAACCGAGATAGTCGTGCACCGTCGTGAGCAGTGCGGCTCTCATACGGAAGTATTCTTTCTCTTTCAGCAGCCCCAGATACAGATTGATGTCGTTCCCTGGTTGTTTTGGCCCTTCAATTAGCATACTCATGTGAATGTACTTCCTCTTCATGCACAACCAGGGGGGAAGGTTGTACATCCACACAAACACATGCCAGGTCCTATGTGTGCTTCTCTGGCTGCCAAACGGATTGACTCCATTGGTGCTCGCTCCCAGCACAATGTTCCTTGGATCGTTCCCAAATTTTGGGTGTTCGAAGTTCAACGCTTGCCACTGGCTCGCATCCTTAGGGTGACTCGGCATATTGTCTTTTTTATTTATCTCCGGATCATTTGCGTCATCTTCTAGCTTCTTCTCCTCCCTATCCACGTGCCAACGCCAGAGCTTTGCTACCTTAGGGTCCGCGAAATATCACTGTAGACGAGGAGTGATCAAAAAGTACCACACCACTTTTCGAGGAGCTTTCTTCCTCTTCTTGTATCGAGTGATGCCGCACACCGGACATACGGTAGACTCCGCGTGCTCGTCCCGATAAATGATGCAATTGTTCATGCACACACGGTATTTCACGTGCGGTAAATCCAGAGGACACATGATTTTCTTCGCTTCCTCGAAACTGGTCGGGCACTTGTTCCCCTTGGGAAGACGTTCGTGCCAGAATGACATGTTCTCGTCGAAGCATGCGTCGGTCATTTTGTGTTTTACCTTCATCTCCAGAGCCATGAGCGTTACTTTCAGGCGGGTATCCTCGGTCCTGCATCCTTCATACAATGGAGTAACCGCGTCTATCTCCAGTTGATCCAGCTTGGCTTTCTCTCGGGTGGCAGCTCTTGCGTTATCCGTCTGCTTGAGAAGCAGCTCTTGAATATGAGGGTCCTACACCCAGCCCATCGATGGTCCATCTTCGTATGCTCCGGCATCTTCATCTTCATGATCATGCCCTTCGTCTGCTACGACATCTTCCTCATCATCATGTCCGGCATCTTCTACATGATGACTATGTACTGCATCTACTTCATGATCATGTCCTAGAGATTCTTCGTCTTCTCGCCCGCCCTCGCCGCGGTTGTCTTGCCCATGCCCTTCCTCATTTCTTGCCCGACCCCCATGGATGACTTCATAATCATCTTCATCACCTTGCCACCGATAGCCATCCATGAAACCACGCAAGAGAAGGTGGTCCCGCACCTGTACGGAATCCGGGTCCATAAGGCTCCTCAGCTTGCATCTTCGACACGGACATCTTATCTCCGTCTCGTTCTTTTGAAGCATCTCGGCCTTCGCGGAGCTCAAAAACCTATTCACGATGCCTTCGGTCATCGTGCAGACCGTGGTCGCCTGCGGGGTAGAGCAAAACGATATTTTAGAACCAATAAAAATTTGGCATGACTTTGCCTAAAAATAGGACCTAAAAGAATGCATAGTGCCAAATTCTCGCCGAAACGGAAATGAATCAACATTCCGGCAAAATATTGGCAAGTATCGCATTTCAAATACCGGTACCTGCAAACACAAACATATATGCAACACCACAAACATATGGAACACCACAAACATACATAGATCTAGCTAGGCCATAAAAGTGCATGTGCACGTTGTTGGAGGGAGAAAAAAGTAGATCTACAACATAAAGAAAGCTTTCCCCTTACTTACCTATCAAAAAAGGTAATTTAACCACTTAATTTGGATGAATCTATGGTGCAAATCAGGTGAGGAGGAGGAGGCAGCCGAGACAAGCTTGGAGGAGGAGGTGGAGAGAATGAAGTGGGAAAAGTGAGTGTGGTAGGTGGCTGTCCAAAATATCTAGCTGGTCCCAGGTTACTAATGGCGCACCACCTACAAATGCGCCATTAGTAACCAGGGTTACTAATGGCGCACAAGTTAGGTGGTGCGCCATTACTAGTTTTGCAAAAATAAAAATTAAAAAAATGTTAGTAGTGGCGCACCGTGTGTGTGGTGCACCATTACTAGTTTGAAATAGTAATGGCGCACTATACACTGGTGCGCCATTACTAGTTATGAAAAAAAGTAATTTTTTTTGTTAGTAGTGGCGCACCTGGTGAGTGGTGCGCCATTACTAGTTATAACTAGTAATGGCGCACTGTGCCCTGGTGCGCCATTACTAGTTTTGGAAAAAAAAGTTTATTAGTAGTGGCGCACCGTGGGTGTGGTGCGCCATTAGTGTCCATCACACTAATGGCGCACCAACACATGGTGCGCCACTGCTATATAGTAGTGGCGCACCACATGTGTGGTGCGATATTAATGTCCATATTATCTATAGCCCTTTTCCTAGTAGTGCTGCCTGCATCTAGAGTATTAAGTTCATGAAGAACAGAGTAAGGCATTAAGTAAGATGACATGATGTAGAGGGATAAACTCAAGCAATATGATGAAAACCCCATCTTTTTACCCTTGATGGCAACAATACAATACGTGCCTCGCTAGCCTTACTTTGTCACTGGGTGAGGACACCATAAGATTGAACCCAAAACTAAGCACTTCTCCCAATGCAACAATTACCAATCAAGTTGGCCAAACCAAACCAATAACTCGAAGAGACTTGCAAAGATACGAAATCATGCATATAAGAATTCATAGAGGAACCAAATAATATTCATAGATAAACTGGTCATAAACCCACAATTCATCGGATCTTGACAAACACACCGCAAAAGTATTACATCGGATAGATCCCCATGAAGATCATGGAGAATATGGTATTGAAGCACAACGAGAGAGAAGAAGCCATCTAGCTACTAGCTATGGATCCGTAGGCCTGTGGTGGACTACTCACGAACCATCTGAGGGCTCCGACAGGTTACTAGAAAAGGCTCCAACATTGGATCTCTCGGGAATGAAGGATTCTGTCGAAGGAAAAGTATTATCGTTGCTCTTTTTGGTATTGGGGGAATATTTGGGAATTTATAGGCCAAACATTAGGGTTAGAGGACCTGCTGGGGGCCACAAGACAGGGGGGCGCCCCCTGGCTACGCTAGGGTGGCTCGTGACCTCCTGGCAGGTCTCCTGCCTTCCTCTCCAAGTCTGGTAGATGTCTTCTAGTCCAAGAAAAATCATCGTGAATATTTTATTCCGGTTGGACTCTATTTAAGTATTCCTTATCTACAATACTTAAAAACAAGGAAAAACAAAAACTGGCACTAGGCTTTAGGTTCATAAGTTAGTGCCAAAAATAATATAAAATAGCAGATTGATGCATATAAAACATCCAAAACAGATAGTATAATAGCATGGAACAATTAAAAATTACAGAAACGTTCGAGACGTATCAGCGTCCCCAAGCTTAATTCCTGCTCGTCCTCGAGTAGGTAAATGATAAAAACAGAATTTTCGATGTGCAATGCTACCTAACACATTTATCCATGTAATATCCATTATTGTGGCATGGGTTTTCAGATCTAGAAGACTCAAAAAAAATCTTAATGTTGACATAAAACCAATTATATTTCAAGCATACTAACAAAGCAATTGTATCTCTTCAAAATATAATGGCAAAAGAAAGTTATCCCTACAAAATCATATAGTCTGGCTATGCTCCATCTTCCCCACACAAAGTATTTATATCATGCACAACCCCGATGACAAGTCAAGAAATTTTTTCACACCTTTTATGTTGTCAAACTTTATCAACTCTCACGCAATAAATGAGCGTGAGCCATGGATATAGCACTATATGTGGAATAGAATATTGTGGAGGTTGTGAAGATAAAGGAGAAGATTGTCTCACATCAACTAGGCTTATCAACGGGCTATGGAGATGCCCATTAATAGATATCAATGTGAGTGAGTAGGGATTGCCATGCAACAGATGCACTAGAGCTATAAGTGTATGAGATCTCAAAAAGAAACTAAGTGGGTGTGCATCCGACTTGCTTGCTCATGAAGATCTAGGGCAATTCAAGGAAGACCATCCTTTGAATATACAAGCCAAGTTATATAATAAAAAATTCCCACTATTATATGAAAGTGACAAAATATGAGACTCTCTATAATGAAGATCATGGTGCTACTTTGAAGCACAAGTGTGGAAAAAAGATAGTAGCATTGTCCCTTCTCTCTTTTCTCTCTTTTTTTTGGTGGGTATCAGTGGCCTCTTTTTTTCATTTGGGCTTTGCTGGCCTCTTTTATTTTTCATAAAGTTTAGAGTCTCATCCCAACTTGTGAGGGAATCATAGATTCCATCATCCTTTCCTCACATGGGACAATGCTCTAATAATAATGCTCGTCACACTTTTATTTACTTGCAACTCAAGAATTGCAACTCGATATCTAGAAAAAAATATGACTCTATATGAATTCCTCTCGCGGTGTACCGGGATGTGCAGTGATCTAGCATAGCAAATAACATCAAAAAATGGACAAGCCATGAAAACATCATGCTAGCTACCTTAAGATCATGCAAATCAATATGAAAATGATGGTACATGTCATAATAAACGGAATGACGGAAGTTGCATGGAAATATATCTTAGAATGGCTATGTAAATGCCATAATAGGTAGGTATGGTGACTTTTTTGAGGCAGGATATATTGTGGGTTTAATGCACCGGTGAAAGTTGCGCGGTACTAGAGAGGCCAGCAAAAGTGGAAGGGTGAGAGTGCGTATAATCCATGGACTCACATTAGTCATAATAAACTCACATACTTATTGCAAAAGTCTATTAGTCATTAAAACAAAGTATTAGACGCATGCTCCTAGGGGAGAGGTTGGTAGGAGTAAACCATCACGCGCTCCCGACCCTCACACAAAGGTTGACAATCAATAAGCAAATCATGCTCCGACTTCCTTACATAACGGTTCACCAGACATGCATGCTACACGAATCAAAAACCTTTACACAAGTATTTTTACCAATTCACAATTACTTCCTAACATGAGTATAATATTACCATCTTTATATCTCAAAACTTCATGCAAGGAATCAAACTTCTCTTAAAATTCAATGCACTTTATATGAAAGATTTTATTATATGCCTATTGGATGCCTATTATATTAGGACTAAATTCATAATCTAGAAAAATTACCATGCTGTTTATTGACTCTCAAAATAATACAAGTGAGGTACGAGAGTTCAATTATTTCTATAAAACAAAACACCACCATACTCTAAAAAGATATAAGTGAAGCACTTGAGCAAAATTGCCTATCTCAAAAGATACAAGTGAAGCACATAGAGTATTCTGATAAATTCACGATTCATGCATGTCTCTCTAAAAAGATGTGTTCTACAATGATGATTGTGGAAAACTAACAAGCAAAGACTCGTATCATACAAGATGCTCCAAGCAAAACACATATCATGTGGTGAATAAAAATATAGCCTCAAGTAAATTTACCGATGGATTGAAGACAAAAGATGGGATGCCTTCCGGGGCATCCCTAACCATAGGCTCTTGCCACTCCTTATTCCATAGTCCATCAAATCTTTACCCAAAACATGAAAACTTCACAACACAAAACTCGATAGAAAACTCGTGAGATCCGTTAGTATAAGAAAATAAATCACCACTTGAGGTAATGTTGTGAGCTCATTATTTATTTATATTTGTCTAATATATAGTGTATTCCAACATCTCCATGGTTCATATCCCCCGATACGACCCATAGATATGTCAAAATAGGTAAACAACACAAAGAAAACAGAATGTGTCAAAAACAGAAAAGTCTATAGCAATGTGGAAACTTATTATACTTCTGTAACTCCAAAAATCCTGAAAATTATGAAAACCTGGTAAATTTGTGTATAAATCTTTTGAAAAAAATTCCGACTCATTAGATGCTCTGATAAATTTATAAAACTCCTGGATTGGGCGCAGAAGTTTCTGTTTTTCAGCAAGATCAAATCAACAATCACCATAGACCATCCCAAAGGTCTTACTTGGCTCAAACACTAATTAAAACACCAAAACACAATTACTACACAGGAAATAATGTGTGAAACACTCAAAAACAGAAGCAAAAGACAGAACATAAAAATAAAATTGGGTTGCCTCCCAACAAGCATTATTGTTTAACGCCCCTAGCTAGGCATAACGCAATAGATCTAGGTATTGTCATCTTTGGTATGTAACTCCTGAATTGCACACTTATAGACCCTAGGAGGTTCTTTTCTATTATCACTGATAATGTTCCTAATCAATAAGTCAAAAGATTCACTTGTGGCAATTGGTTCCCTAACAGTATTGATAAGGTTGGGGTAAATACTTATCATCTTAAGATCTTCATCCTCTTTTCTAGAGGATGCACCCTTATTTTTAGGAACATAGGCAAACTTGGCATTCTTAGAAGGAGGAGAATTTGGATTGGTTTGAACCAAGGCAAAAGCGGACCCCAAGTTGGTAATAATGCCTCTAGCTTGCCAATTCTAGAGGAATCTTGATCCATTTTTTCATTAACTATGGGTTCTTTTTCCCTTTGATTTTTTAAAGTAACTCCAACCTTAAATCCATATTGAGTAATTTGATTATGAATCTTTCTATCCAAGTTTTAAATAAGCTCTATAGTAGCAACTTTATTTTCAATAATATCAAGCCTTCGCATCACATGTTCCAAACTTAAGATTGTTCCATTAACCATGATTGGGGGTGAACCTACCAAATTTATCATAGCACTGTAAGTATCAAAGGTATGACTTCCCAAGCAATTTCCTCCCATAATGGTATCTAGAGCATATCTATTCCATGGAGAAATACCCACATAAAAATTGCGAAGGAGAACGGTAGTAGATTTCTTAAACATAGATCTATTTTGAGCATGGCAAATTCTATACCAAGCATCTTTTAAGTTTTCTCCCTCCCTTTGCTAATGAAGAACTTCATTCTCAAGAGTACTAGCTATAGTAGTAAGGCTAGCCATGAGTTCAAGCAATCGAACACACGAGCAAACAAAAAGCAAACGAAAGAAGGGCGAATAAAAAGGCAAATCTTTTTGTTTTTTCTTGAAACTCGTTTTAGAAGTGGGGGAGAGGAAAACGAGAGGAAAATGGCAAATAATGTAAATGCAAGATATGAGTTTGTGATGGGTACTTGGTAGGGTTGATGTGTATCCTCCCCGACAACGGCGCCAGAAATCCTTCTTGCTACTTCTTGAGCTTGCGTTGGTTTTGCGTTGAAGAGGAAAGGGTGATGCAGCAAAGTAGACAAGTATTTCTCTCAGTTGTTGAGGACCAAGGTATCAATACAGTAGGAGGAATAAGCAAGACCCCAATAGATGCACCTACACAAACAATCAAACTCTTGCACCCAACGCTATAACGGGGTGGTCAATCCCTTCACGGTTACTTGCAATGATTAGATCTGATAGAGATAGATGTAAAAGATTGCGGAAAGTAAAAAATCAAATAAATTGCAGCAATGTATTTTTGGTATTTTTGGTATATAGATCTGAAAATATAATATGGAAAATAGACCCGGGGGACATAGGTTTCACTAGAGGCTTCTCTCTTGAAGGAAAATAATACGGTGGGTGAACAAATTACTATCAAGCAATTGATAGAAAAGCGCATAGTTATGACAATATCCAAGGCAATGATTATGAATATAGGCATCACGTCCGTGTCAAGTAGACCGAAACGATTCTGCATCTACTACTATTACTCCACACATCGACCGACTCATGCCTGCATCTAGGTTATTAAGTTCATGAAGAACAGAGTAACGTATTAAGTAAGATGACATGGTGTAGAGGGATAAACTCAAGAAATATGATGAAAACCCCATCTTTGTACCCTTGATGGCAACAATACAATACGTCCCTTGCTACCCCTACTTTGTCACTGGGTGAGGACACCGCAAGATTGAAACCAAAACAAAGGACTTCTCCCATTGCAAGAATTACCAATCTAGTTGGCCAAACCAAACCAATATCTCGAAGAGACTTGCAAAGATATGAAATCATGCATATAAGAATTCAGAGAAGAACCAAATGATATTCATAGATAAGTTGATCATAAACCCACAATTCATCGGATCTCGACAAACACACCGCAAAAGAGTATTACATCGGATAGGTCCCCTTGAAGATCATGGAGAACATGGTATTGAAGCACAAAAAGAAAGCGAAGAAGCCATATAGCTACTACATATGGATCCATAGGTCTGTGGTGGACTACTCACACATCATAGGAGGGGAAAAGGAGTTGATGTAGATGCCCTCCATGATCGAATCCCCCTCGGCAGATTACCGGAAAAGGCTCCAAGATCGGATCTCTCGGGAACGGAGGCTTCTTGCGCGGAAAAGTATTATCATTGCTCTTTTTGGTATTGGGGTAATATTTGGGAATTTATATGCCGAAGATTAGGATTGGAGGACCTACCAGAGGGCACAAGCTAGGGGCACCCCCTGGTTGCGTTAGGGTGGCTTGTGACCTCCTAGCAGGTCTCGTGCCTTCCTCTCCAAGTCTGGTAGATGTCTTCTGGTCCAAGAAAAATCATCACGAATTTTTATTATGTTTGGACTCCATTTAATATTCCTTATCTATAATACTCAAAAACAAGGAAAAAACAGAAACTGGCACTTGGCTCTAGGTTAAGAGGTTAGTCCCAAAAATAATATATAATAGCATATTAATGCATATAAAACATCCAAAACATATAGTATAATAGCATGGAACAATCAAAAATTATATATATGTTGGAGACATATCAGGAGGCAATGATGGGAAAGGGCGAGGCGATGGCGACAGCGGGGCAGGGCGAGGCAACGACGACGATGGGGAAGGGCGAGGCGACAATGACAGCGGGGTAGGGTGAGACGACAGCGACGACGACGTAGGGGCAGGTGCGCAGCGACGGCAGGGCAGGGCAAGGCGACGGCGACGGCAGACTAGGACGCGGCGATGGCGACAGGGAGGATGGCACGCAAGGAGGTCCGGTGCCGGTGACGATCAGCGGGCTTGGGGATGGCAGGGCGTCGGCGAGAGCGACAGGAAAATCCGGTATCCTGGAGACGTAGATGTCGTCGTCGGTGCTGAGGAGAGAAGAAACTGCATTGGATTGGAAATTTTTCTAAGTGCCATTTATATAGCCCCCCTTTTGTCCCGGTTGTAGCCACCAGTCAGGACTAAAGGTCACTTTTTAGCAGCCCAAAGGGCGGGAAGCATATCCCTTTAGTCCCGGTTGGTGGCACCACTCGGGACTAAAGGGGGGCATTAGTCCCGGTTGGTGCCACCAACCGCGACTAAAGGGCTGTGCTTCCCATACCAGAAGTTTAGTCCCACCTTCCTAGTCAAGAGGGGCTCGGAGTGGTTTATAAGCGCTGCTGCTACTGCCCTCTTGAGCTCCTCTGTAATACAGGCAGTACATGCCTATTTGATGCACTGTTGGGCCTGCTAGCACCGCGGGCCTGCATCCTCGCACGTCTGTGGGGTTTCTAGTCATATGCAAGCCGTCGTGCCTAGTAGGTGGGCATTTTCTACATATATTATGATTTTTAATGTTATTTTTTGCATATGTTATTTTAAATTATAAAATTTACCTACATAAATTTTATATAATTTTAGTTGCATAAGTTTTATTTTTATTGATTACTTTTAGTTGATTCCTTTTGCTACTAGAGTTTTATGAAAGTTTTTATTTTCTATCAAAGCTTGTAACATCATCACTGTTGAACCCTATTCTGACTTCTTTTGCTATTTTTCATGCATTTCATGATTTATTTTGCGCTAAGATGACCTTGAAATTTAAAACAAATGAACGCTAAAATGGTTGAAAATTGGCATGGTATCATAATTTTACCCACATAGCATGTGCTAAAAAGTTGTGAGGGTTACGGGAAAAACTGGATGCACTTTGTGTATAAACTGGACAATGTCCTTCGAAGTATCAGGGTTTCGGACGAAAACTCATCTATTACCAAGGATTTCATTTTTTTAAACATATTTTAACTCAAGACTTTTCCTGCATTCAATATGCACCATTCAAAGCCACATCATCACTTTTCAACCCTTTTCTGACTTCATTTGCTATTTTTCATGCATTTCATGATTTATTTTTAGCTAAGATGACCCTAAAATTGAAAAACGGTGCAAATGAACTCTGAAATGGTTGAAAATTGGCATGGTATCGTAATTTCACCCACATCATGAATATTGAAGTGACCAAATTATTACAAGTTCATCATCACATTAAAACCAAAATACAGTAGTGATCAAGATTTATAGAGGAAAAATAAATACATAAAGTTCATACATAGTTCTCATAGAACAACATAGCTCTCTAGAGCATCTAATTAAAACATAAGTTCATACATAGTTCATACATAGTTCTAATAAATTAAAACTAACATACAACTAGGTAAAACATTTAAATACAACAACAAATGCGATCACAATCGCAACTAAGGTACCAATTGATCCAACAATATAATAATATCAAGCCTCATAATCAATGTATTTTCTTATCTTTCTAATCTTCAAGCGCATTGCATCCATCTTGATCTTGTGGTCATCGACGACATCGGCAACATGCAACTCCAATTTCATCTTCTCCCCCTCAATTTGTTTTCAATTTTCTTCCAAATCCTCGTTTTCTTTTTCAACTAAATTTAACCTCTAGACAAGAGGGTCGGTTGGAATTTCAGGTTCACATACCTCCTAGAGAAACACATCTATGTCAGGTTGGTAGGCATAATTGTCATAAACACCAAATGAAACAAATAGTTATAAAAGATAATACACCACATACGAATCATAGACCGGACGCGGGCCGACATGGGTGGATGTCACAACCCTAGCTTTAATATTGGTTGTGATTGCATTCATGTATGCATTTAAACTTCACATGGAATTGAAATGACGAGTGATCATGCCTCATCGTTCCAATTTTTGTCAATTAAGCATTATCAAAACTGCCTCAAATAGTTCCAAGAAAATGTCCGTGGAAATCTAATAAAATATTGGGATGATATAAACATGTCAACCAATATTTTGGAATCACAGGAACATTTTATATTGGGCAATTGATTTAATAAAAATATTATTTGCATTGGAATTATATTTTTTATATATTAAATATAATTCCAACAATTCTGAAATTTTTATGTGGCATGGGTTATTCCCAATTAGCTCACATGACAATTTCCAGGATTTTATAAAATGGCTAAGTATTTCTATTTTTAGCCAGAACAAATGTCAGAAATAGAAACGCACAAAAAAATAGATAATAGGCCAGCGCTTACCTGTCTTACCTTTAGCCCAGCCAGAAGGTGGCCCAGCCCACCAGGGGCAGAGGCGTCTTCCTCCTCGCGCCAGTAGGTAGAGGGGAAGAAGGCCACGGCGCCGTGCGTGTGTGCCACGCCGGCAGCAGCCTGCCTGCCTCCCCCACGCCAGCGAGGCAATGGGGATCCCTCTCTCCTTCTCTTTCTGCTCTCTCCCTCTCTACTTTGCTCTTTCCCTCGCTGCCTAAAAGCCGTCGCCGCCGTTTGCTACCCACGTGGCCTCCGGCCTCCTCCACCCACCATGCCATAGGAATCAAGCCCGAGGGCCCTTCACAGCCATTCCCGTCACCGATTCCATCCCCGGCCACCGGATCTCGCCCTCGACGATTTGCCATCGTCCTCGCTTCCCCGAGCTCGATGTTGAATCCATACGCTTCGCCATGAGCCCCTGGCCGTTCCCCCAGCCCCCTTCTCTCCAATTCCTTGTATCCCCTGCACCGCTCGAGCGTCAGCAACTTCAGCTGTGCACCTCGCCATCGGCGTCGACTCTGGCGTCCCCGCGGCTAGCCGCATGCCCCTAGATGCGGCTCAGCACAGGCTACGCCCTGGTGCCTTCAGCGCGCCAAACCGCCGCCGTTAGCGCCATTCCAGAGAAGTCCGGCGAGCCCCCGCCATGGTTTTGGTCACCGCCGGCCCAACTCCGGTGGGCGTTGACTTGGCCGGCCATTAGGGCCTAGTCGCCCTCTTAATTAGCCCCCCTGTCGCTGACAGCGGGCCCTAGGACCGGGTCAAACCCTGGTCAGCGCGGGATTAACCCTCGGGTCACTGACCAATGGACCCCACTTGTCAGATTTGACCTGGGCCATGCGATGTTGGCCTACTGACGTCATGATGATGTCAGGCTGATGCAGTAAATATTTTCTATAATAAAAATAATTCAGAAAATAGTAAAATCTTTGAAAATCCATAGAACATAATCTGTAAGTCAGATGAAAATAATTTATATATGAAAATTTATTAGAAAAATCCAATGAATCTGATGGTGGCCTTTTTATGCATGTTTGACCAACTTAAACCTGCTAGATAGGACAATTTCACTAAGGGCATTTAAATGCATATACATGGGTTTGAAATTGATTTGTATCGATCAAATAACTCCCATTTAACTTGTGATCACTTGCATTAGACCCCATCAATAACATATTGACATGTCCTAATCATGCATCATTGTGAAGCATTTGTCGTGCTTAATTTGTACCTTGTTTGATCGTGTCGATAGGCTTGCGAGACGTAGTTGTCGTCGACATCGAAGAACATCTAAGTTCTTCCGATAAACAGGCAAGAAACCACCCCTTGAGCATATTCGATACAATCCCACTCTCTCGCTCTTGCTCTATTTTCAATGCATTAGGACAACGGGATTCAATTGCTACTTGTGTTGCAGTAGATGAATCCTCTCCGTTGCATGACCTGTCATTGTCGTAGTAAATAGCTAGACCAAGCAACCTCGCTTACCTGGTAGATGCTTGAACCATGTTGTGCTATAACACTGTTATGCTTGCTATGCTTAGAGTTGTGTCAGGTCTGATTCATCTGGTTGATGAACCGGAGTGAAATTGATGTGTCCTGATGATGAGGGTTAAGTGTTGAACCCTTTTTGGTAAAGGTAGACATGAGAGGCCATATACGAGTACATGGTGGGTTGTCTCATTGAAGCCGCTCATAGGAACTGAGTTTTGTGTTTCTGATCCAAGACTATCTACTACCGCACATTGGGTTTTGGTAACTTTACCCCTCTCGGCCTATTAACCTACCCGGTTCTCAGTCTAGGAGTCACAGTAGTTAAAAACGTTGATAGGTTTAGTATGGCCTGCGAAGTGGATGAACAACCCAATCGGGACCGGCTAGGGGCCCTGCTCACAATGTTTGAGGCCATGTTGGAAACCTCGGTCGGACTTCCATTATGGGTTCCAACTCAGATAGGCGACTGCCTTGGACGTGAGTCGTTGAAGGTTAACGTCCATGGCCGACTCCCTCGCTGGGCTTCTTGGAGACTTGCATAGTTCATAGACAACTTTAAGTGGATACCCTGAAATGCACCAACAAGTGTGAGTGCCATGGATGGATTCTTGTAGGAAGATGAGCGAGAATCCATAGTGGTGTATTGAGATGGTGAACATGTGGACTCGTGTATGCTCTCTCATAGGGAGACGAGAGAGTAGTGATACATTGGTTACTTTGTTGTAGTCTAGGATAGCCAAAGGTCAAAGCTGGCATTCTGAAGTAAACCCCACAATCTTGTTCATTAATACATGATGCATATGTAGTTTGTTTTTATGTAAGACTTGCTGGGTACCTTCATACTCACTGTTTCTTAGTTTATGTTTCTTCTGACGTTGACATCGATGGATTAGCTTAGCAACCCAGACGGAAGTCTGGCTCCTATGGTAGGGTCGTTGTAGCTTTTCAGGCTCTTCTAGCTACTTTGTATGCTCTGAATGTTGGGTCATGTGACCCCTCCTTCTTGTAACATTATAGTATGTTGGCTCATCGGAGCCTCCTAAATAAATGTTATGTTGTACAGTTTTGTTGTGATGCCATGTTGTATCTACACATATCGTGCATAGTGCGTGTATGATTGAAATGCATTGGTATGTGTTGGATCGACACCTAGTTGTGTGCCTTTAGTAGCCTTCTTTATAGGAAAATGCATTTTTGTGCTTCCACCGAGCCTTGGTAGCTTGCTACTACTCCGGATACATTGATTGACCGGCATGTATCCTTCTTTGCTATTGTGTTTGTCCCTTGAGGGAAATGTCTCGTAGTGTAATGGACTCCCTGTAGCCTGCTATGACTCGTTTGCGTGCAGTGATGACGTTTATGTCCCACGGCGTAATGGAGTCCTTGTGGATTGCTATGACTCGTCTACACATGCTGATGACCGACACCTGCATTGTTGGGTTACGTATGTCTGTCCCTGTACGGTTTTGCCACTTGGCTCTATAACTAGTCATGTTGACCCGGGTTCTTTGATGTGTGAATGCTAGAAACATGTTCATATCCGTGAGCCAAAAGGCGCAAACGGTCCCGGCCAAGGTAAGGCGGCGGCCGTGGGTTACCGTGTGTGAGGCCACAAAGTTTTGTGACATGTTACAGGCTGGATTCATATGTCTTAGGATCGGGGTCCCGACAATGGATACCATAACCATGGACCTATATAATAACAAACAATAATAAAATTAAGAAATTTATACAAGTATCTATGTAAATCATACAAGTAAGAACTTTTTTCTTTTCAAAACAAGATAAGAACAAGAGGCTCACCACGATGGTGTCGGTGACGAGATCGGCGCGGGCGATCGACGACGGCGAGTTCGTGGATGGGACGTAACGGACCGCCAAACCTAGAAAAAGCTTGAGGAAAATAGAGCTTGGAGGTCCTGCTTGGAGAGGAGAAAGTTTAAGCATGGCTATAGCATTTCATCGAACACCTCGTGTGCATAGGTGGTAAGAGTAGAGCAGCACACACCTCCACGCGGGCGGCCGATAAAAAAATAGAGGAGTGATTTGGCATGATATATATATATATATATATATATATATATATATATATATATATATATGCATCTCTTTAGTCTCGGTTCCAGCCACAAACCGGGACTAAAGGGGCTGGCCCAGGAGCGAGGCCCTTTAGTCCCAGTTCGTGTCTAGAACCGGGACTAAAGGGGTCAAACGAACCGGCATGACCGGGACTTATGTAATATTCTCGCCCATTACAAAGCCCTGTTTTCTAAAAGTGTAAGTAAATAAAAGTGTCATGACCATCCTTATTAGAGCATTGACCTAGTGAGGAAAAGAATGATGGATAATATGATTCCCCCCACAAGTCGGGATGACACTCTGGACGAAAAATGAGTAAAAAAAGGGGGAGGCCAAATGAGCCCACCATATAAAATAAATATAAATGGGGGAGGCAAAAAAACAGAAAAGCCCACCATGAAAAAATAGAGAAAATAAATGAGAGAAAAAGCGAGAGGGGACTTTGCTACTATCCTTTACCACACTTGTGCCTCAAAGTGGCACCATGTTCTTCATATAGAGAGTATCCTATTTTGTCACTTCATATACTAGTGGGAATTACCTTCTTCTAAACTTGGCTTGTATATTCTGATGATGGGCTTCCTCAAATAACCGAGGTCTTTGTGAGCAAGCAAGTTAGATGCACACCCACTTAGCTTCAGTTGAGCTGTCATACACTTATAGCTCTAGTGCATGTGCATCATTTGCATGGAAATCCCTACTCCTTGCATTGACATCTACCGATGAGCATCTCCATAGCTTGTTGGTACGCCTAGTTGATGTGAGACTATCTTCGCCACTTTTTTTTACCCTTTTGATATTTACCATCATATTCTATTCCACCTACATGCTATATCTAATGGTTCACTCTCATGTATTGCGTGAAGAATAAAAAGTTGATGCTAACTGAAAAAGTACAATCCAATTGTCTGACTTGGACATTGTGGTGCTTAACATTTGTATTGATGTGGTGAAGACGGAGTCATGCCTTGCTAATATAATAAGATGAATGGGGATAACCATTCTTTTAGGATCGTATACTTTGAAAAATCAATGTTTTTGTTTCTTATACTTAAAAATATTGCTATGTTGATGTTTGTTAACTCATTGTTTCTCAATGAGCATACATACTAAAGATTACATAATGGGTAGCATGTCAAATCAAAAATTCTGTTTTTATCATTCAATACAAGAAATATGTCAACTTGTGACCTTCTGGTAGTGACCATGGATGAAATGATCGTAAATCAACGACCATTTGAGACCAATTGGTTGTAAGCTGTTCGGGGGGATCCAAACGCTAGACCATAATGACCATTTTGGTCAGAAACGTCGTAATTTCCTTACACGAAATGGTCGTAAATCAGACAACACTCATATGTTGTCTTATTTCTAGCTGATCACGACCAATATAGATGGTCATAGCCTTGTAAATTGTGGTACATTGCTATGACTAGGCGCCACCTCATCAGGTTTGCCTATGTGTCATATCCATGTGTCAATTTTTGCCCTATATGGTGAAGGAGCCTACATTTCCGACATTCCCGAAATTCCCAAAAACATTCTCATAAATTATTTGGATCATATCTTCCTCAAATATGTCACAACCCTTCCTGGCCTACTGCAAAAATAATTCAGGAATATTCATTTTCCTATTCTGTTGAGAACAGCACTTTGTGAAGGAAATGTTATTTATATTTTTGGCATTGCCCTCAAAATATCTGGGCACTATTTCCTATCCAAATCATTGCCTCATGACAAAATTCAGCTCCATTTTCCTATTAAATTTTACTTAGCAAATTTCCATAGTTTGTGTTTAGCTAGAAGCTTTGTGAAGTAAGTACTAGCTAGGAATCTCCTAATGAGCTGAATTTTTTCAACTATTCTATATTCCCAAATCATAGCTCTCCACAAAATGTGATACCCCTATAATAATCCATGTCAGCTCACCATCCAATCCTTTTTTTCTAGTAATATTTTCAATTTGGGAAGCAACTATGTTTTATATTGCTTTATAATTTATGAAAATTTACCAGTACATTACCCTGCCCATATGACCTCCATACACAAAATTTTATCTGATTTTAACGTAGCCAATTTTCCTCAATATTTTTCTCAATTTTTTGTTCAGTGGGGAGCATTGTGAAGGAAGTACCATTTTTATATATTCAAATGGTATGAAATTTCTAGAGTTCCTTAATATGCCCTGATTATAAGCCTCCTCCAAATTACAGCTCAATCCAATCATGTGTGTGGGCCTAGCATCAATTTCTATTTTCTGTTCAGAGAAAAGCATTGTGAAGGATGTACCACTTTGGCATGTCCATATGGTATCAAACTTTTACAGTGCCTTCCAATTCCCAAATGAACATCCTCCACCCAGTTTCAGCTCAATCTATTCATTCATTTGAGCCTGGCTTCAACATTCATACATCTGTCCAGTGTGGTACTTTGCAAAGCAAGTGCCACCTAGGATCCTCCATTTGAGCCAAAAGTTTGCCAAGACAGTGTCCTTAGTAGATGATCAACCTCATCCAAAACTGAGGCCCATTGGCCATCTTAATTCCCCCCCCCACTAATCAAACACTTGGCTGGTAATTCAAGTTTGAGCTTAGTTAAGTCTCCTAGTGAGATTATTCTGTTGTATTATTTTTCCTAACACCTACCAAGGGAGATCCCAACCCATCACACATGCCTAGGCCTCCCAGAACGTGTGGCAACGTAAATGTCACGCGGTGACCATGCGGTAGCATGTCAATATGCGTGCTCTAGAGATAGGGCCATCGTTCACCATCCACATTGATTTATCACCCAAAAACATGTATATCTGATTAAATAGATGCCTATGTACCTAGAAATTATTTTTGAAAAAAGTCATGAGGAAACTATAGGGCAGCTGCAGTTCAAGTTTGACCTGCTTTCACCTGAATCGGCGGAAATTTGTCTTTTTCATGAGAGGTGGCTCAAACCTTTTGACACCAAACCATTTAGTCACTAGTACATTAAATATGTCATGGTATTTTACAAAATTGATTCGGTCAAATTTTGCAACAAATATATGGTAGGTCCTTCACAAAAATACTCCTTTTGGGCACTCGAAAAATGGAAATTGAATTTTCCATCCAAAGAATATGAAAAATTCCTTAGGCAACATTGTTTGTCATTCCAATATTCACCATTGTGGACAATATGAGATCAATTGAGCAAACTATGCCATCAATGTAGCCATAAGATTGACCGCTTGGCTTGAAAGCCATGGATCTTCATACAAGACAGCTCGTTTCTGAGAACACTTTTATTAAATAATTGTAATATTAGAAGTTTATTATTTGTCCTTGTAACTTTGTCACATATAATGAAACAATGTGAAGGTTTTCCAATTTCCTGATTTTTTTTAGAATTTTTCATGTCTGTTTCAAAATGCGGTCAAAACGGCGGGCATGACTGTACCTAACGAGGTGTTGAATCTTAAAAACTGTTTGGTGTTTCTATGATTAAATAGATACTGATGTACCAAAAAATGATTTTTAGAGAAAATAAAGAGAAAACTATGAGGGAGCCGCAGTTCAAATTTGACCCACTTCCTCCTAAATCGACGGATATTTGTCTTTTTCATGAGAGGTGGATGAAACATTTAAGACTCAACCATTTGGTAAATTGTACATTAAATATGGCCTAATATTTTACAAAATTGATTCGGTCAAATTTTGCAACAAACATATGGTAGGTCCTTCACAAAAAACTCTCAATTTTGGTAGTAAAAAAATGGAAAATGATTTTTTTGTCCAAAGAAAATGAAAACTTCCTTAGGTAGCATTGTTTGTCATTCCAATATGCACACTTTTGCACAATATTATATCATTTGAACAAACTATGCCATGAATGTGGCCATAAGATTGATCATTTGGCTTGAAATCCATGAATCTTAACACATGATAGCTCATATTAAAAGTCTATTATTTTTCCTGGTAACTTGGTCACATATAATGACACAATGTCAAGGTTCAATTTTTTGATTTTTTTTCTAATTTTTCACGCACATCTCAAAATGCGGTCAAAACGGTGGGCATGCCCGTTCCTAGCTAGTAGTTGAATCTTGGAATTATTTTGCTATTTCTATGATTAAATATGTACTTTTTTACCTATAAATATTTTTGCAAAAAAAAGCAATCAATGAGGCAGTTGTAGTTCAAATTTGACCGAGTTCTTCCTCAATCGGGGGAAATTTGTCGTTGTCACAAGAGGTGTCTCAAAGCTTTTGACACCCAACAATTTAGTCAATTGTACAGTAAACAAAGTAAGAGATATTGAAAGGCCAGATCTCTCACCAACCCACTAGAACCGCCTAGTTACATCCAAGAACTTTAAACATTGATAGGCAATAGAATTTGGATGTTATGTACCATCGAAAATGAAATTCATACGAACACCCTCGCATGGAGCAACTTCCTAGTCCATACGTCTATTGGTCTACACTATGCTCATCATCCTAAGCGATTACTCCACAGGAACCAACCTCCAAATCCACACCGCACATATCAAACTCAGATCCGGCTCAGGCGCAGAACCGATTCACAAATGCAGCAGCGAGCAAGCAAGCAAAAGAAAAGAAGAGTGGCAACTGCTCTTATTGTCAGATCTGGCGGGGTGTAGGAGGGAGGAGGCAACGACCATGAAGCACAAGAGGGAGGCCCTAGAATCCATTTGCCACTGAGCTCTACCACTGCGCGCACGCTCCGGCGAGTAGGGTAGCGAGTATATAGCGGGGAGCGATGAGGAAGGAAGGAGGCGAGCTACTGTCTATGGGCCGCCGTGCCTACACCTGCCGGTGAAGTGGATGGAGCCGAAAGAGGTCGCGACTGCAGGCGACGATGGAGCTGCTACGGCTGCTGAAGCGCCACCTACTAGTGCGCAGCATGATGGGGGCGACGATGATGTGGGGCACGGGGAGCGCACAGGATGAGACCTCCCAGTCCTCCTCGTCCTCCAGCTCCCATAGTGCATGAACTCCACGTCCTTCGCCGCCATCACCTCCGCCGCAACTTCCGGATGGTAAAAGCGCGCGGGCCGAGACCTCACAGAGGCGGGAGGGCGGGGGCGGCGCATAACCGGAGGGGGCCACGGGAGCCAGTAGGACCCCACGAAGTTGATGCACATGTGTGAGGCCATTGAGGACAGAGGGGTGGGCAGGGGAGGCGATGAGGTGGGTGGCGGTGCGATGGGAGGACGAGGGGAGGGATGGATCGGGGGAGAGGGCATAGGCTAGGGTTTTCTGGGTTTTCTGGGAGAGGGGATAAGGATGGATCAGAGGTGAGGGCAGCCGTTGGATCCGAGAGCATCCAACAGTATTTGATGCATGATCCGCCTGAGATGGCTATGGCCCAATCAAAATGGAGTAAGTGTGTACGTCATTATGACCATTTAAAGTTGGTCATAATCGACTAAAATTAGAATGCAAAGTCATGTCAGCATTTTATTTTTCATTTTTGGAAACTTCAAATTTTTTTTTGTGAAGAGGTTACCAATATTTGCACAAGGCTACATCTTGGCATGACAAACAATGTTGTCTAAGGAATTTTTCATTTTCTTTGCATGAAAAATGCATTCTTAAAAAATGAGGTGTCTTGGTGAAGAACCTACCAAATATTTGTTGCAAAATTGAACCAAATCAAATTTCTAAAATATTAGGTCATATTTAATGTGCAATTAACCAAATTATTGGGTGCCAAAAGCTTTCAATCCACCTCTAGTGAAAAAGACATTTTTTTGTCGATTCAGCTGAAGTGGGTCAAATTTCATCTACAACTGCCTCATTGTTTGCTATTTATTTTTCCAAAAATCACTTTTAGGTATATAAGTATCTATTTAATCATAAATATTGCAAAAAATACAATATTCAGCCCATAGATATGAACGGTTGTAACATCCCAAATTTTCAATTTGGAATGTTTTACAATTATTAGATAATCATCTATGCATTATGATTGAAATGAATGTGGCAAATATATTTCATCTTCTTTATTTGACTTCTTTTCGATTTGGCATTTGAGTTTACTCAACTACCTGACAAAATACTTTGAAAAAACTATGAGAGGAGGTAACATGACACCCCCAAAGGTCAGAAGAAAATAGTGCCAATTTATTTGAAAGCCAAATTTGGTTTGATTTTGGATTTTCTTTAAATAATGTTTTTATAAAGTTTTTATTTTGACTCTAAAGAAATGTTCACACTGTAGGAATTATTTTTCTGATTGTTTTGGTATATAACTCCCTATATTTTTTTTGCTGAGATCTAAAAAGGAGAGGTAAAAAAAGAAAAACACACACACACACGCTGGCCATGCCAGGCCCAGCCAGCAGCCCCGGCCACCATAGCCCAAGCCACGCTAGGGCTGGCTAGCGTGCGTGCCAGGAGCGAGTGCCCCTTTCCTGGGGCCACCAGGAGCTCGCTCGCATCTTTCTCCTCTCTCCCTCACGCAAACTGCCAGGTGGGACCGACCCGGGTCATCTCCAACCTCCCGCATAAGACGCACGGATAGAGCTCGCGCTCGCAGCTCCCGCAACCGCGGCCGAAGCTCCCGGGATAAACCTTATCCCGCAACCCCAGTACTTCTATCTGCGCCTATGAAAGGCCCCCGATGCCCTCTCTGCATTCAGCCAACCCGCTCCTCCTCTCGCCGCTCGTAGCCACCGCCCCGTCAGTTTGCATCTCGCCGAAGCCGGAGCTTTCCGATGAGGATTCCGACGCCGGTGAGTCGCCATGACCATTGCCTCCTAGAGAAATCGGACCCCGTAGTCCACTCGCATCTCCCTGACATCTTTGTTGCCCCTAGGACGCACCGGAGACGCCGCCCGTCCGACCGTCGTCGCCGGAGTTTGCCGGAGACAGGAGCTCGCCCCGCTCCCTACGGTCGTCGCCGTCGAGTGCCGTCACCACCGCCCGGAGGCCCTCGTCGAGCTGCATCCGCCGGACAACCTTGCCCGCGCCGGAGATCGCTGGAGCCGCCGCCCCGTCACCATCGAGCTTCCTGCCCGAACGCACGCACGAGCGTCTCTGTAAGCGCCGCTCCTTTGTAGATTAGTTTTGTTTTTTTTTCTTTTAGTTTTTTTATTTAGTTAGACCGACCAGGTACGTGGTTAACCGTGTTTTATCATAAACCGTGCGGTTTATTTAAACCGAACGTTAGTGTTTTTTTTAGTTAGCCGAACTGGAGATTTGCCTAGTTTGCGAACGTTCGTCGCGCAGCAGACGCAGCGAACATAGTCAACCAATCAGAGCCATTCGCTTCACGCTCTAGTCACGAACGTCCATACTTTAGAATTTTCAGCAAATGTTCTATAGCAGTTTTTTTCCAGATTTTATTCAAATCTTCAAACGGCCTTCACTTTTTGACCGTAGGTCGAAACGAGATGAAACAAGAGGCTAAATTTTCGTCTCGAATAGCCCTAACCAGAAAACCCATAGTTGCAGACTTTTGCAAGTTGAAATTTGGAATTATTTCAGATTTAAATTTAAATCTCATTAGGCCATATCTTTCAAACGGTATACCCGTTTGAAGTGATTCTTTTTTGCACCACGCCACACGAACTAAATCCTTTGCCATGACATTTTGCCACTATATATTCTACACCATTATTTTCTGTTCACCATAATCTTACTAGAATGCCTTGTAGGGACACTAGGGCACATCACAAATTTTTAACACTAGTCTCACTTTGAAAATTTTCATGCTAATGACTTGTGTTGGATTTTTATTTGGTTTTGCAAATATTTTGTTGCATGTTTTTGAATTGTATGAATGCATGTTTATGTGTGTTTTATTTACTTTGCGATACATTGTCCGGAGTGCGAAGCAGAGTACTATCATTCGCTAGAACTTCACTCCCAGCACGAAGGCAAGTTACATTTTGATCATGTCAGTTTTACCTATGTTTTATTTTTGCACTTAGTCCTTTGATGTAGGAGTGTATGATAGGAGTTTATTTTTGTTGGATTTACTATAACCTAGTAGTTTATTTGTTGCATTTAAATTTCATTTGGCCTCTCCAAAGTAGACGTGGATTGGGGAGTGCTATCACTTTGAGATGTGAGTGACAAAGTAGTAACTACGACCAACGTTAATGAACTACCTGGGTGGAAATTGGTTTGTAAGGTGGCGAAGTAGAGTGGGAGCATTCATGGAAATCCATGGGAGTGCACACTAGTGGTCCATCCACCCAGGCTCAAAGGGTTCAACCTTGTTTTCATGTCTATAAGCTTCCATGTGCATCCGCAAGCAAATATGGGCTCTAGCTTAGTTGAGTAGATGGTGTGACCTCTTCCGGGATAGGCTAGCAGATGTAGATGATGTAGGTGTACCGGCCTATCTGTGGGTTAGGGGGAATGCTGTTGAAAGACTATGTCTCGATCTTCCGATCACGGATGTGGTCGAGTCTTGTGGGGAAAAGTGCACAACCTCTGCAGAGTTAAAATCTAATCGATTAGCCGTGTCCCCGGTCATGGAAAACTTGAGCTTTTAGTAGTGGAAATGTAGGGAGATCTCACCACTCTGAATTAATCAATTGGGTATAAATTTTTGGAATGGTTGAGATGGGCATCATCTCAGACTTATGATATTTATAGAAGTAGAGCAATCATTTCTGATAGGGAAAAACTAGCTTTATGCAAGACTAAACTTAGAGCTTTCCACCAGCCAAATTGCATGTACTATGTAGGCTCATACACTTTATGATGTGACTTGCGAGTAGATTCCATGTACTGACCTACACGGCTGCAACTTATAATGTTGCAGATTTATCCGACGACGAATAAGGTGCGATAGGTCATTGTTCTGCACTCAGCTTGCTCGTGGAGTTGATGGACTCGTTACACTTTTGCTTCCGCATGTTTTTGTTTTACTTGCCTTAGGCCACATTATTGTAATAAATACTCTTTAAGGATTCTCGATGTAATAAATGTGTGATTGAACTCTGTTGTAAATCCTCAAGTATTGTGTGTGTCAGCATACCGATCCAGGGATGACACTTAAGCACATAGACTCCGATCCCTTGAGATCGGGTTGCTACAAGATGGTATCAGAGCACACGTTGCCTGTAGGACGCGACCCTAGAAAATGGAAAGCCATAGGATAAAAAACCATATTTTTACAATAATTTTATACCCTTGTTTTGGTCTCATACTTTTCCTTGCTTCACTACTAATTTATTCTCTCTTTCAAACTGTAGATGTCGACCCCCATCGTTGAGTATGCTCAGCCCGACGCAACCATGCCCTTTGGAAGACAGCTCGTGGATATCGCAGGACATCTGCGCATTGCCCTGCCCAGCTTCACTGGTACCTTCACGGACACTCTTCCTGAGGAGATGCGCTGGAAGATTGACGTCCACATTCCAGGGCAAACTTTTGGAAATGCCATTGAGCCGATCAACTTCTACATAGAAGTAAGATCATGGGCCATTGGCAAAGGGATCGCTGCGCTCTTTGCACTTGGGCGAATCCGCCAGGACTACCGCGAGGATCTCAGGAAAACTAACTATGTCTTGTACGCGCGCTGTGACTCGGATGGAGATGTGGTGCGCACCAGGGAGAACGACACCATCAACTCACACATTGAGGACCTGGAGGAGCTCATCACCAGGATGCAGGAAGAGATGGACGACTACCTCATCACCACCCACAACCTGACTACCCGCAAGGTCGAGCTGGAAGAAGAGCTTCAGAACGCCCGCGCAGAGCATGAGGCGGAGCTCGATGCGCTGCAGGATAAGCTCGACAACTTGAAGCTTTAGCAGGAGGAAGCTGAGGAAGAGCTTGATAACGGGGAAAATCTCCAAGAGGATCACTCTTATGGGGACTACGTCAGTCAGGACAAAGACTATGAGGACGACGATGAAGAGATACAAAGTGATGCCGCTGGAGCCGATATCAACATGATAGATCACTCTTCCGATGAGGAGTAGATTCAGACCACCATGAGAGGATTAGGATATCGTATTCGTTTAGTATTTGATTGATTTATTTGTGGAACCTTGTCAAATATTGTGACATGGCTCACCTTAGATTGTTTCGTGTGAACTCTTTGATTGAATTGAATTGGTGTGATTTGGATTTTTATTGCCATCAATTGCATATGGGCAGTGTTTCTCCCTTAGGCCTAATTCTATCTATACCCCATCTATGCTGACCCAACAGATGCAACCAAGGCACGACCCTTCCGGGAGTGGCTCAGGGAATGATATCCCACCTGCCTTGGAACAATTGCTTCAGACCCAAAACCATATGATATAGTTGATGACGCAGAATATGGCCCAGAACAACAACAACAACCCGCCTCCACCTCCACCTCCACCTCCACCACAAATTGACTGCCTTACCCATTTTCTGAGGCTGAATCCTCCAATCTTCACAAGCAGCCCAGAGCCGATTGTCGCAGATGACTGGCTTCACAACATGGGCAGGAAGCTAGCCACAACAAGATGCACTGATCAGGAAAAGGTGAGGTTTGCCTCTCACCAACTGGATGGACCAGCAGCTTCGTGGTGGGAGAACTACACCGCCACGTACCCCATGGAGAATGTGACTTGGGCTCAGTTCCAGCAAGCATTCCGTACTTCTCATGTTTCAGCGGGAGCTATGGCTCTCAAGAAGTGGGAGTTCCGCAACTTACGCCAAGGAGGTCGCTCAGTGTCTAAGTATGTTGATGACTTCAGCAAGTTGTCCCGTTATGCCCCAGGTGATGTGACAACTGATGCAGCCAAGCAAGAGAAGTTTCTGGAGGGACTGAATGATGAGCTGGGAATTCAGTTGATGGTAGCGACTTTTGATAACTATCAAGAGTTGGTGGACAAGACGATCACTCTAGAGGGCAAGCATCAGCAGATGGAAAATCGCAAGAGGAAATATGGTCAAGGCAAGTTTCCGTCTGGAGCTCAGCAGAAGCCTCGCTCCGCCCCTTTCTCAGGATATACTGGTACATGACACAGTAAGTTTGGAGGGCACAACCATCATAATCATGGTGGTCATTCGCAGCATGGAGGCAATGGACACAACCACAATGGCCATAAGAATGGCAATGGGAATGGAGGAAACGGCAATCACAATCACCCTACCCCTGCTACACTAGTGAGGAAGGATCTGACTCACATCACCTGCTTCAAATGCAAGAAGACAGGGCACTACTCCAATGAGTGTCCCGAGCTACAGAATGGGAATGGGAATGGAAGTTCTGGAGGCAAGAAGCCCAATTCTTTCACAAAGGGGCATGTGAATCATGTCAACGTGGAAGAAGTCTATGAACAACCGGATGCGGTGATTGGTAAGTTCTTGGTTAATTCATTTCCAGCACTTATTCTATTTGACACTAGTGCATCGCATTCATTCATATCGAGGGTATTTGTGGATAAACATAAGCTGCCTACCGTAGCTCTTAAGTCACCTATTTTAGTGAGTTCCCTAGGAGTAGAGTCTATGACTAATCAGGCATATTTTCAGTTGCCTTTGAACATAGGGGGACATGTTTTTTCCACATATATGATCATACTTGAGTCACAAGGGTTGGATGTAATCCTAGGTATGGATTGGATGTCCAAGTATCAGGGAAGCATTGATTGTGCCAGTAGGTCAATTTTTCTTACCACTCCAGAGAAGAAGAGGATCAAGAATGTATCCAGGCTTAAGCCTAAGAAGAGTCAAGTGAACTCTCTTACGGGAGTTGTCCAAGAGGAAGTACCAGTGGTGAAGGATTATCCCGATGTATTTCCAGAGGAGTTACCCGGTATGCCACCGGATCAGGAGATTGAGTTTCTCATTGAGTTGCTGCCAGGCACCGGACCTATCTCCAAGAGGCCATACCGGATGCCCGCTAATGATCTAGCAGAAGTCAAGAAGCAGATTGAGGAGTTACTAGAGAAGGGGTATATTCACCCGAGTTCATCACCTTGGGGAGCCCCAGTACTCTTAGTGGAGAAGAAGGATGGAACCTTGAGGATGTGTGTGGATTATCGCTCTTTGAACGAGGTGAGCATCAATAATAAGTATGCGCTGCCGATGATCAATGACTTGTTCGACCAGCTAGAAGGAGCTAGTGTTTTCTCCAAGATTGACCTTCGACCGGGTTATCATCAGTTGAAGATCCGTGAGAAGGATATACCTAAGACAGCTTTTACCACGAGGTATGGGCTTTATGAGTATACAGTCATGTATTTTGGTTTGACTAATGCCCCTGCCTATTTTATGAGCATGATGAACAAGGTATTCATGGAGTATTTGGATAAGTTTTTCGTGGTATTCATTGATGGTATATTGGTTTCCTCCAAGAATGAGGAGGAGCACGCTGAACATTTGTGTTTAGTTCTGGAGAAGCTCATAGAACACGAACTTTACGCCAAGTTCAGCAAGTGTGAGTTTTGGTTGAAGGAAGTCGGATTTCTCGGACATGTTGTGTTAGGAGAAGGAATTGCCATGGACCCTTCCAAGGTAGAAGCAGTCACAGAATGGAAGGCACCGACCTCAGTTAGCGAGATCCGCAGTTTCCTTAGACTTGCAGGATATTATCGGAGGTTCACTGAGAATTTCTCAAAGATTGCAAAGCCCATGACGGAGTTGTTGAAGAAGGACACCAAGTATACTTGGACTAAGGAATGTGAAGCCAGTTTCCAGGAGTTGAAGAAACGTTTGGTTACAACTCCAGTGCTAATTCTGCCGAACATACACAAGAATTTTTAGGTGTATTGCGACGCTTCACACCAAGGACTTTGAGGCGTGCTTATGCAAGGAGGAAAGGTTGTAGCTTATGCTTCACGCCAGCTTCGACCTCATGAGTTGAACTATGCCACGCATGATCTGGAGTTAGCAGTCGTGGTCCATGCACTCAAGACCTGGAGACATTTCCTTATCGGGAACCAATGTGATGTTTACACCGATCACAAGAGTTTGAAGTATATCTTCACACAGAAGGAGTTGAACCTTAGGCAAAGGAGATGGTTGGAACTCATCAAGGATTATGACATGAGTTCGCATTATCATCCAACGAAAGCCAACATCGTGGCAGATGCGTTGAGCCGTAAGAGCTATGTCAACACCCTTGTCGCAGGAGGATTACCTCAGGAGTTATGTGATGAACTTAGAGATCTCGAGTTGGAAATAGTTCCAAGAGGCTATGTTGCCGCACTCGAAGTTCAGTCCACCTTGTTGGGAAAGATTAGAGAATCTCAGAAGTTGTATCAAAGTATTGCTGAGATAAAGGACAGGATTAACAAAGGAAAGGCAGAAGGATTCCGTGAGGATGAGCATGGAACCGTATGGTTTGAGCAGCGTATTTGTGTGCCCAATGATCCAGAGATCAGGAAGTTGATTCTTCAGGAGGCTCATGATTTGCCTTACTCGATACATCCAGGAAACACCAAGATGTATTTGGACTTGAAGGAAAGTTTTTGGTGGACCGGTATGAAAAGGGAAATTGCTGAGTATGTAGCAGTATGTGATGTATGTCAGAGGGTAAAGGCAGAGCATCAAAAACCAGCAGGTTTACTTCAGCCATTGCCGATACCTGATTGGAAATGGGATAAACTTGGCATGGATTTCATCACGGGATTATCCAGGACCCGCTCAGGTTATGATTCCATTTGGGTAATAGTTGATCGCTTGACCAAGGTTGCTCACTTCATTCCTGTGAAGACTACCTATACAAGTGCTAAGCTGGCGAAGATATATATGACCAGGATTGTATGTCTACATGGAGTTCCGAGGACCATTGTATCAGATAGAGGAACATAGTTCACTTCAAAGTTTTGGCATCAGCTACACGAAACTTTGGGTACCAGGCTAGAGTTCAGTAAAGCCTTCCATCCATAGACAGATGGGCAGACAAAGAGGGTGAATCAGATTCTGGAGGACATGTTGAGAGCTTGTGCGCTAGACTACAGGTCTAGTTGGGATGATAATTTACCTTATGCAGAGTTCTCATACAACAACAACTATCAAGCCAGTTTGTAGATGGCCCCTTTTGAGGCATTGTATGGGAGGAAGTGCAGAACACCGTTGATGTGGGATGGAGTTGGTGATCGCAACTTGTTTGGATCGGATTTGATTCAAGATTCTGAGGAGAAGGCCAAGTTGATCCGTGATAGACTCAAGATAGCTCAGTCTGTACAGAAGAGTTATGCCGATGCTAAACGCAAGGAAGTGATTTACAAACTGGGAGATAGAGCATATCTGCGAGTGTCTCCACTTCGAGGTATTAAGAGGTTTGGAGTCAAATGAAAGTTAGCACCACGATTCGTGGGGCCATACAGAGTTCTAGAACGTAGAGGGGAAGTTGCATACAGGTTGGAACTACCAGAGGGTTTGTCAGGAGTTCACGATGTGTTCCATGTTTCCCAACTGAAGAAGTGTCATGTAGAGATGGCAAATATTCCTTTGAGAGACACAATGCCTCTAGAAGCAATTCAGTTGGATAACGGTCTAACTTATGAGGAGAAGCATGTTAAGATTCTTGAGATTGCTGAGAGGATCACTCGTACCAAGGTCATCAAGTTCTGCAAGGTTCAGTGGAGTCACCACACCAAGGAGGAAGCTACTTGGGAACGAGAAGAAGATCTCAAGCGAGACCATCCACACCTTTTTGCTAGCCAACACGAATCTCGAGGACGAGATTCATCTTAAGGGGGGTAGGTTTGTAACATCCCAAATTTTCAATTTGGAATGTTTTACAATTATTAGCTAATCATCTATGCATTATGATTGAAATGAATGTGGCAAATATATTTCATCTTCTTTATTTGACTTCTTTTCAATTTGGCATTTGAGTTTACTCAATTACCTAACAAAATAGTTTGAAAAAAGTACGAGAGGAGGTAACATGACACCCGAAAGGTCAAAAGAAAATAGTGCCAATTTATTTGAAAGTCAAATTTGGTTTCATTTTGGATTTTCTTTAAATAATGTTTTGATAAAGCTTTTATTTTGACTCTAAAGAAATGTTCATGCTGTAGGATTTATTTTTCTGATCGTTTTGGTATATAATACCCTATATTTTTGTTTTCGCTCAGATCTAAAAAGGAGAGGTAAAAAAAGAGAAACACACACACGCTGGCCAGGCCAGGCCCAGCCAGCAGCCCCGGCCACCACAGCCCAAGCCACGCTAGGGCTGGCTAGCGTGCATGCCAGGAGCGAGCGCTCCTTTCCTGGCGCTGCCAGGAGCTCGCTCGCATCTCTCTCCTCTCTCCCTCACGCAAACTGCCAGGTGGGACCGACCCGGGTCATCTCCAACCTCCCGCACAGGACGCACGGATAGAGCTCGCGCTCGCAGCTACCGCAACCGCGGCCGAAGCTCCAGGGATAACCCTTATCCCGAGACCCCAGCCCTCCTATCTACGCCTATAAAAGGCCCACGATGCCCTCTCTCAATTCAGCCAACCCGCTCCTCCTCTCGCCGCTCGTAGCCACCGCCCCATCAGTTTGCATCTCGCCGGAGCCGAGGTTTTCCGACGAGGATTCCGACACCGGTGAGCCACCATGACCCTTCCCTCCTTGAGAAATTGGACCCCCTAGTCCACCCGCATCTCCCTGACATCTTCGTTTCCCCTAGGACGCACCGCAGACGCCGCCCGTCCGCCCGTTGTCGCCGGAGTTCGCCGGAGACAGGAGCTCGCCCCGTTCCCTACGGTCGTTGTTGTCGGGTGCCATCACCACTGCCCGGAGGCCCTCGTTGAGCTGCATCCGCCAGACAACCTCGCCCACGCCGGAGATCGCCGGAGCCACCGCCCCGTCACCATCGAGCTTCCTGCCCGAATGCACGCCCGAGCGTCTCTATAAGCGCCGCTCCTTTGTAGATTAGATTTAGTTTTTTCTTTTAGGTTTTTTTATTTAGTTAGACCAAACCGGTATGCGGTTAACCACGTTTTAATATAAACCGTGCGGTTTATTTAAACCGAACGTCGGTGTTTTTTTTAGTTAGCCGAACTGGGGATTTGCGTAGTTTGCGAACGTTCGTCGCGTAGCAGCCACAGTGAACATAGTCAACCAATCAGAGCCATTCACTTGACGCTCTAGTCGCGAACGTCCACACTTTAGAGTTTTCAGAAAATGTTCTATAGCAGTTTTTTTTTCCAGATTTTATTCAAATCTTCAAACGGCCTTAACTTTTTGACCGTAGGTCGAAACGAGATGAAAGAAGAGGCTAAATTTTCGTCTTGAATAGCCCTAACCAGAAATCCCATAGCTGCAAATTTTTGCAAGTTCAAATTTGGAATTATTTCAGATTTAAATTTAAGTTTCATTAGGCCATATCATTCAAATGGTATACCCGTTTGAAGTGATTCTTTTTGCACCACGTCACACGAACTAAATCCTTTGCCATGACATTTTGGCACTATATATTCTACACCATTATTTTCTGTTCACCATAATTTTACTAGAATGCCTTGTAGGGACACTAGGGCACGTCACAAAAATTTTAAACTAGTCACACTTTGAAAATTTTCATGCTAATGACTTGTGTTGGATTTTTATTTGGTTTTGCAAATATTTTGTTGCATCTTTTTGAATTGTATGAATGCATGTTTATGTGTGTTTTATTTTCTTTTCGATAGATTGTCCGGAGTGCGAAGCAGAGTACTATCATTTGCTAGAACTTCACTCCCAGCACGAAGGCAAGTTACATTTTGATCATGTCAGTTTTACCTATGTTTTAGTTTTGCACTTAGTCCTTTGATGTACAAGTGCATGATAGGAGTTTATACTTGTCGGATTTACTATCACCCAGTAGTTCAATTGAGGTAGGTCTAAACCATGCAAACTTTGTCGCCACCGTGTTATGTTACAATGCCTCGCCAAAGTAGACGTGGATTGGGGATTGCCATCACTTTGAGATGTGAGTGACAAAGTAGTAACTAGGACCAACTTTAATGAACTACCTAGGTGGAAATTGGTTTGTAAGGTGGCGAAGTAGAGTGGGAGAATTCATGGAAATCCATGGGAGTGCACACTAGTGGTCCGTCCACCCAGGCTCAAAGGGTTCAACCTTGTTTTCATGTCTATAAGCTTTCGTGTGTAGACGCAAGCCAATATGGGCTCTAGCTTAGTTGAGTAGATGGTGTGACCTCTTTCGGGATAGGCTAGCAGATGTAGATGATGTAGGTGTATCGGCCTATCTATGGGTCAGGGGGAATGCTGTTGAAAGACTATGTCTCGATCTTCTGATCAAGGATGTGGTCGAGTCTTGTGGGGAAAAGTGCACAACCTCTGCATAGTTGAAATCTAATCGATTAGCCGTGTCCCCGGTCATGGACAACTTGAGCTTTTAGTAGTCGAAATGTAGGGAGATCTCACCACTCTTAATTAATCAATTGGGTATAAAATTTTGGAATGGTTGAGATGGGCATAATCTCAGACTTATGATATTTGTAGAAGTAGAGCAATCATTTCTGATAGGGAAAAACTAGCTTTATGCAAGACTAAACTTAGAGCTTTCCACCAGCCAAATTGCATGTACTATGTGGGCTCATACACTTTATGATGTGACTTGCCAGTAGATTCCATGTACTGACCTACACGGCTACAACTTCTCATGTTGCAGATTTATCCGATGACGAATAAGGTACGATAGGTCGTTGTTCTGCACTAAGCTTGCTCGTGGAGTTGATGGACTCATTACACTTTTGATTTTGCATGTTTTACTTGGCCTTAGGCCACATTATTGTAATAAATACTCTTTGAGGATTCTCGATCTAATAAATGTGTGATTGAACTCTGTTGTAAATCCTCAAGTACTGTGTGTGTCAGCATACCGATCAAGGGATGACACTTAAGCACAGAGACTCCGATCCCTTGAGATCGGGTCGCTACAACGGTCATGCCACCTGTTTTGACCGCGGTTTGAAACGGGCATAAGAAATTCAAAAAAAATGAAAACATTCGCATTGTGTCATTATGTGTGACCTAGTTTCCATAAAAAATAGCAGTCTTGGACTATGGCAAATGTCTTAATAAAGTTTTCTCAGAAAGGTGCTATTATGTATGAAGATCCATGACTTTCAAGACAATGGCCACTATTATGGCAATATTCATGGCATAGTTTGTTCGAATGATATCATATCTTCCACAAGGGTGCATCTTGGAATTAAAAACAATGTTGCCTAAGGAATTTTTCATTTTCTTTGAACGGAAAATTCATTTTCCATTTTTCGAGTGCCCAAAATGTGTTTTTCTTGTGAAGGACCTAACAAATATTTGTTGCAAAATTGGACTGAATAATTTTTCTAAAATATTATTTCATATTTAATGTGCAATTGACTAAATGGTTGGGTGTCAAAAGCTTTGAGACACCTCTCGTGAAAAATACTAATTTCCCCCAATTCAGGAGGAACCGGGTCAAATTTGAACTGCAACTACCTCATAGATTGCTTTTTACTTTTTGCAATAATATTTTATAGTTACAAAAGTATCTATTTAATCATAGAAACAAAAAAACTTTTCCAAGATTCAACTACTACCTAGGAACGGGCATGCCCGCCATTTTGACCGCATTTTGAAATGAGGATGAAAAAATAAAAAAAATAAACAAATTGAATACCTTGACATTGTGTCATTATATGTGACCAAGTCACGAGTAAAAATAATAAACTTTTAATATGACAATTATTTTTAAAAAATGTTCTAGAAAATGAGCTATCATTTGACCACATTCAAGGCATAGTTTGTTCAAATGATATAATATTGTGCACAAGTGTGCATATTGGAATGACAAACAATGTTTCCTAAGGAAGTTTTTGTTTTCTTTGGACAAAAAAATCATTTTCCATTTTTCGAGTGCCGAAAATGAGTTTTTTGGGAAGGACCTACCATATATTTGTTGCAAAATTTGACCGAATCAACTCTCTAAAATATTATGACATATTTAAAGTACAATTTACTAAATGGTTGAGTGTAAAAAGCTTTCATCCACCTCTGGTGAAAAAAATCCGGCGATTTAGTAGGAGGTGGGTCAAATTTGAATTGCAGCCTCCTCATAGTTTTCTCTTTATTTTTTCCAAAAACCATTTTATGGTACATAAGTATATATTTAACAATAGAAACACCAGAAGTTTTTGAAGATTCAACCCCTAGTTAGGAACAGTCATGCCCGAAAAATTCTAAAAAACTGGAAATTGGAAAACCTTCGCATTATGTCATTATATGTGACCAAGTTATGAGAAAAAATAATAAACTTGTAATATGACAGTTATTTAAAAAAGTGTTCTAAAAAACGAGTTATCATGTATGAGGATCCATGGCGTTCAAGCCAAGTGGTCAATCTTATGGCTACAGTAATGGCATAGTTTGCTCAATTGATCTCATATTGTGAACAATGGTGCATATTGGAATGAGAAACAATGTTGCCTAAGGATTTTTTTTCATATTCTTTGGACGGAAAATTCATTTTCCATTTTTTGAGTGCCCAAAAGGAGTTGTTTTGTGATGGACCTACCACATATTTTTTGCAAAATTTGATCGAATAAATTTTCTAAAATGCTAGTACATATTTAATGTACAATTGACTAAATGGTTGGGTGTCAAAAGTTTTGAGCCACCTCTCGTGAAAAAGACAAAGTTCCATCGATTCAAGTGAAAGCGGGTCAAATTTGAACTGCAACTGCCTTATAGTTTGCTCATGATTTCTTTGAAAAATAATATCTAGGTACATAAGTATCTATTTAATCATATATATATATGGTTTGGTGGAGAAACATCGATGGTTGGACAGTGGACGATGGCCCTAACTCTAGAACACGCAAACTGGCATGCCAGCCGCATGGTCACCGCGTGACTTTGGCATTGCCACACGTTCTCGGAGGCCTAGGCATGTCTAACGGGTTGGGCCCTCCCCCGATAGGTGTTACAGAAAATAATACAATAGAAGAATCTCACAAGGAGACTAAACTAATCTCAAACCTAAATTAGGAGCCAAGTGTTTGATTAGTGGTGGCGGAAATTAACATGGCCAATGGGTCTTAGTTTTTGCTCAGGATAATCATCTACTAAGGAGACTGCCTTGGCAAATTTTCAGATCAAACGGAGGAGCCTATAGGTGGCACTTGCTTTGCAAAATACCACACTGGACAGAAATATGAATGTTGAAGCTCGTCTCAAATGAATGAATTTATCGAGCTGAAATTTGGTGGAGGATGGTCATTTCGGAATAGGAAGGCACTATAAAATTTTGATACCATATGGACATGCCAAAGTGGTACTTCCTTCACAATGCTCTTCTCTGAACAGAAAATAGAAATTGATGTTGGGCCCATAGACATGATTGGATTGAACTGCCATTTGGAGGAGGATTATAATCTAGGAATATTAAGGAACTATCGAAATTTCATATCATTTGAATAAATAAAAATGGTACTTCCTTCACAATTCTCTCCACTCAACAGAAAATTGGGAAAAATATCGAGGAAAATTGGCTACACTAAAATCAGACAAAATTTGGTGTATGGAGGTTATATGAGCATGGTGATGTCTTGGTAAATTTTCATAAATTATAAAGAAATATAAAACATAGTTGCTTCACAAATTGAAAATATTACCAGAAACAAAGATTGGATGGTGAGCTGACCAGGATTATTATGTGGGGATCACATTTTGTGGAGAGCCACTACAGGAATCAGGCTCTTTGTCGTCTGCCATGGCAAACGGCAAAGGGCACAACCATGGACAACAAAGGTCTTTGCCGTCCGCTAGAGGAAGGCTTAATTTTTGTTCGAATAAACACCGGCATAGGGGTTCCTTGCCGTCAGCCTAGGGAAATGGACGGCAAAGCTGGTTTGCCATCAGCCTATAGACGGCAAAGAATGTGGACGGTGTATACTAACGGTAGCACCGTTAGGTGGCTAACGGCCCCCACCCCACCCCTTGCCGTCTGCCCCGGATGGCCCAGCCCATCCCTTTGTCGTCTGCCCCCAAACAGCACCCACCCAGCCCATTGCCCCTCACCCAGTCCTTTGTCGTCTGCCCCCGACGGCACAGCCCATCCCTTTGCCGTCTGCCAAGGCCGTCTGCCCTTAGCCCTTTGCCGTCCACCGTTTGCCATCTGCCCCTTGACCCTTTGTCGTTTGCCCTGGACGGCAAAGAGGCCAAATGGCCCTAGGAGTGGGGCTCCTAGGTTTAATAGGTGGTTGCCACATGCCCTCTTTGCCATCCGTGGCCATCGGCAAAGGGGTCTTTGCCGTCCGGGGCAGACGGCAAAGACGTTGTATTGCCTCTTTTTTTGTTATATTTAACAATTTTCAAAGAAACAATATATGATATGAATATGAATATTTCACAAAAACAATATTAACAACCATATATGATCAACCAAAAATTATACCAAATTAAAAGTATCAAATGCCACATTTTTCACCATATTACAATAGTTTCATCCATACATACATATAGTCTCATACATATATATAGGTCGAAAGTTTCACGTAAGTTCATCGACAAATGAAAATAGAAAGTAAACACTAGCACTACATCAAAGCAAGCTATCGTGAACTCAATCAAATCTGCGAAATTGGAAATAAAAAAGTTAGAAAAAGAATACTAGAAGAAGTAGCAGAAGATCTAGAAGTAGAAGAAGATGAAGAAGCATTTTTCTTCTCTCTCTATCTCCTTTTGTTTTTCTTGTTCTTATTTCTTATTTGTGTGATTTTAGAGATAACCTAGGTAATTATCACATTTTTTACCTAATTAAGTTTATTGTGTCATTTTGCAAGAAAATAAGCTAAGTCTATGGCATCTATGAGGTTACCAAGTATATTATGCCATTTTTGAGTTAACTAAGCTTATTATGTCAGTGTGGAGTAAACAATGCTAAGTATAGGTCATTTTAGAGCTAACTTAGGTACAATATGTCATTTTCGAGGTAGGTAAGCTTACTATGTCATTTTAGAGGAATTAAAGCTAACTTAGGTAAAATATGACATTTGTCTAAGTGCTGAGTTTGTCATTGTGCTAAGTTTGTCTAAGTGTTGTGTTTGTCTTTGTTTGAGAAAATGAGCCAAGTCCGTGGCATATTAGGGCTTACTGTCCTTGTCATCACGGAGGTGAAGCACTAGGGTTGCTCAAGCCGGTGTCAGCTGGAGCACTACTTGGCCCTAGAGAAGGTCGTGCGATGCGGCTCGGGAGTTATGTTGTACCAAAGATCATTTGCGTTAGCATGATGACACTGAAATGTTAAGACTAGTAACTAATGAACATTGAAATGAAACTCATTGTTCCAGCCGTGGTAATGACTAGCATCAGCGGAGGGGTCTTGCCGGTCTTCTTGCACAAAGTCTGCACATTTTGTTTTGAGAAGTCAATCGTATTGGTTATTAATGAAAAGAACATGTAGTGCATGATTTGGCTAATATGAAGAAGAAACTTACCACGATGAGCTCATACAAGGATCGGTTAGACGCATCGTTCCGTGCCCTCTCCTCCCCCAACAACCTAGCCGTCCTCTCCTTAATACCTCTTGAGCATGCGTTGGTTTTCCCTTGAAGAGGAAAGGGTGATGTAGCAAAGTAGATAAGTATTTCCCTTTGTTTTTGAGAACCAATGTATCAATCCAGTAGGAGGAACAAGCAAGTCACCAATGGATGCACCTAAACAAATAATCAAACTCTTGCACCCACTGTTATAAAGGTGTTGTCAATCCCTTCACGGTTACTTGCAAGGATTAGATCCGATAGAGATAGATGTAACGAGTGTGGAAAGTAAAAGGTAAATAAATTGCAGCAAGTATAGATCTGAAAATATATGATGGAAAATAGACCCGGGGGCCCTAGGTTTCACTAGAGGCTTATCTCTTGAAGGCAAATATCATGGTGGGTAAATAAATTGCTGTCAAGCAATTGATAGAAAAGTGAATAATCATGTAGTTATCCAAGGCAATGATCATATATATAGGCATCACGTCCGTGACAAGTAGACCAAAACAATTCTGCATCTACTACTATTACTCCACACATCGACTGACTCCTGCCTGCATCTATAGTATTAAGTTCATTAAGAACAGAGTAACACATTAAGAAAATGACATGATGTAGAGGGATAAACTCAAGAAATATGATGAAAACCCCATCTTGTTACCCTTGATGGCAACAATAGAATATGTGCCTCGCCACCCCTACTTTGTCACTGGGTGAGGACATCGCAAGATTGAACCCAAAACCAGGCACTTCCCTCATTCCAAGAACTACCAATCTAGTTGGCAAAACCAAACCAATAACTCGAAGAGACTTGTAAAGATACACTAGTAGAAAACAAACATTTTGTCCATATCATTAGTCCCGGTCCGGTTTTGAACTGGCACTAATGTGCCCATTAGTCCCGCTTCGTGACGGGCATCATTAGTGTCGATTCGTTCCGGACCTTTAGTCTTGGTTCTTGCCATGAACCGGCACTAAAGGTGTGGTGGCAGGCTGGCGTCAGCCTGGGGCCCCACGGAAACCTTTAGTCCTGGTTCGTGGCTCCAACCGCAACTATAGGCTAACCTTTAGTCGCGGTTGGAGTCACCAACCGGGACTAAAGTTCCCCTATATGAAACCCTTCGGCCAGCCCGAGCTTTGTGTTCTTCCCCTTTCCTCTCCTCTTTGTTCTTCCTCTCTTCTCTGAGCTCATCCTCCATTTTTGCCAAAATTTGTCAAGATTTGGAGGCACCCCATCCATCCAAGTGTTCATAAAGGTTAGTAACTTTGTCCTTTCATCTCTCATTGCTAGATTAGCTCTTGCAATGCACTATAAGTATAGTGAATTGTGGGTTTAGTTTGTATGTGGTATTTTATGTGATTTTTGCAATTTGAGCTCAAATTAACTTCTTACTTTGCATTTGTAGGTGTGGTTTACTTAGTGCCTTCCCATCCCCGTCCTAACCACTGTCGATCGCCCGCACCATCCCGTCGCCGGCACCACCTTGGTGAGCCTCTTGTTCTTATCCTTTTTATAAAAAAAATCATGTTTGTAAGATTTACTTAGTTACTTGTATAGTTTTCTTACCTATATGATTGTTTGTTCTACATACTGGCCTTGTTTTTTTATCCGTCCCCGTCGGCTCTCGTCCGGTTTGTGATTCATATGTGGTATATACTCTCTTTTATAACTTTTTGTTGCATTTCCTGTTTTTGACAATTATGCCCATCATGTTGACATAGATACTTTTATCTAGGAGGTATGTGAACCGGAAATTCCAACTGACATAGATATTCTTGTCAAGAAGTTAAATTTAGTTGAAAAAGAAATCGAGTATTTGAAAGAAAAATTGAAAAGATTTGAAGAAGAGAAGATGAAATTGGAGTTGTATGTTGTTGATGTCGTCGATGATCACAAGATCAAGATGGATGCAATGCGCTTGAAGATTAGAAAATTTAAAAGATATGCCATTGATAGTGAGGCTTGGTATCACTATGATGTTGGATCAATTGTTCCCTTAGTTGCGATGTTGATCGCATTTGTTGTTGCATTTAAATGCTTTAGCTAGAGAGTTTGTATGTTGTTTTATGAGAACAAGTGTGTATGAACTTTATGTATGAACTTGTATTAAGTTGGTCTTTTTGGTGTTGTGTAATGAAGATGAGCCGGCAATGGATCTACGATGATCGATGCTCTCCCTAGTTTATTAATGGCGTGCATACTTTTCTGGTTGCGGCTGTAAGAATGATCGAAATTACTCTAACTCAAGAACGATTCACGTCCACCTATTTGAGTCCGGTTTCATGTCCGGCTATAACTGTTCGACCAAGCATGGACAAAGTGGGATCCTAATGGAAGAGAATGAAGAAGAAGAGGATGACGATAGCTATCTTAGCCATGGGTTGCATGAATATGATGGTACAACAATGGGGGAAGAAGCTGAGCCGGCAATGCGGGAAGGAGCTGAAGAGGAGGCATCAGATGAGCCCGTTGATGATCTTGGTCGGGCCACTGCCGATGCGAAGAGAAACTATGCAAGTGAAAAGGAGAAGCTGAAATTGCAGCGTAGGTTAGAGGATCACAAAAAAGGGTTGTACCCGAATTGCGAAGATGACAAGAAAAAGCTGGGTACCACACTGGAATTGCTGCAATGGAAGGCAGAGAATGGTGTATCTGACAAGGCATTTGAAAAGTGGCTGATAATGTTAAAGAAGAAGCTACCAAAGGATAATGAATTGCCTGAGGGTGTGTACGAAGCAAATAAGGTTGTCTATCCTCTAGGATTGGAGGTGGAGAAGATACATGCATGCCCTAATGACTGCATCCTCTACCACGGTGGGTATGAGGATTTGAATGCATGCCCGGTATGTTGTGCATTGCACTATAAGATCGACCACGATGACCCTGGTGATGTTGAGTGCGAGCGCCCTAGGAAGAAGATTCCTGCCAAGGTGATGTGGTATGCTCCTATAATACCATAGTTGAAACGTTTGTTCCAAAACAAAGAGTATGCCAAGTTGATGCGATGGCACAACGAAGACCGTAAGAAAGACGAGAAGTTCTGAGTACCCACTGACAGATCGCAGTGGACAAAAATCAAGAGAAAGTGCAAGGACTTTGCAAAGGATGCAAGGAACATAAGGTTTAGTTTAAGTGCAGATGGGATTAATCCTTTTGGGGAGCAGAACAAAAATCATAGCACATGGCATGTGACTCTATCTATCTATAACCTTCCTCCTTGGTTGTGCATGAAGTGGAAGTTCATTCTGATGTCAGTGCTCATCCAAGGTCCCAAGCAACCCGGCAACGACATTGATGTGTACCTAAGGCCATTAGTTGAACAACTTTTACAGCCGTGGAATAGAAAAGGTGTATGTGAGTGGGATGCGAAAGAACAAGAGGAATTTGACCTACATGCATTGATGTTTGTAACCATCAATGATTGGCCTGCTCTCAGTAACCTTTCAGGACAGACAAACAAGGGATACCACGCATGCACGCACTGTTTAGATGATACCGACAGTATATATTTGGATAAATGTAAGAAGAATGTGTACCTGGGGCATCGTCGATTTCTTCAGAGCAGGCACCCTGTAAGAAAGAAAGGCAAGCATTTCAATGGTGAGGCAGATCACCAGAAGAAGTGTCGCCACCGTACGGGTGACGATATACTTGATATGGTCCTGGCGCACAATCTGTTCCGAATGACACTGACAAATGCACACCCATGTGGAAGAAGAAATCTATATTTTGGGACCTGCCCTATTGGAAAGACCCCGAGGTCCGCTCTCCAATCGATCTGATGAATGTGATGAAGAATCTTTGCGTGAACCTGCTAGGCTTCGTGGGCTTTAAGGGAAGACAAAAGATACGCTGGAGGCACAGGAGGACCAGCAACGTATGCACGGAGAATATGGCATGGATCCAAAGCAGTTTCATGGTCATGCCAGCTATGCTCTTACCAAAGAAGAGAAGGAAATCTTCTTCGAATGCCTCCTCAGTATGAAGGTCCCATCTAGCTTCTGGTCGAATATAAAGGGAATAATAAATATGGCAGAGAAAAAGTTCTAGAACCTAAAGCCTCATGACTGTCACGTGATTATGACGCAATTGTTTCCGGTTGCATTGAGGGGGCTTCTACAGGAAAACGTTCGATTTGCCATTGTGAAGCTATGTGTATTCCCGAATGCAATCTCTCAGAAGGTAATCGATCTAGAAATCCTACCAAGGTTAGAGAATGATTTGGTGCAATGTCTTGTCAGTTTCGAGTTGGTGGTACCACCATCCTTCTTCAATATCATGACGCACGTCCTAGTTCACTTAGTCGAGGAGATTGCCATTCTGGGTCCTGTGTTTCTACAAAATATGTTCCCCTTTGAGAGGTTCATGTGAGTCTTAAATAAACATGTTCATAATCGTGCTAGGAACAAAGGAAGCATTTGCAAGGGCCATGAAACAAAGGAGGTCATTGAGTTCTGTGTTGACTTTATTCCTGACATTAAGCCGATTGGTGTTCCTAAATCGCAGCATGAGGGCAGACTGGGTGGAAAAGGCACGATAGGAAACAATTCACTAATATGCTAGGATGGGCATTCTTTGGCGCTAGCACACTACATAGTTCTACCAAGTTCCGCCTTTGTGGCTCCGTATATTGAGCAACACAAGAATATTCTACGCTCCAAACACCCGGAGGAGTTTGACGACTGGATTACACATGAACAAACAGTGACTTTTGCCGGTTGGTTGCAGACACGTCTCATGCATGACGACACTGTTGAAGATGACCTGTACTTGTTGTACAAGTTACCATCTTCGACTATATTGACTCTCAAAGGGTGTTAGATAAATGGGAATACATTTTACAAGATCGCCCAAGATAAAAAGTGTGCCAACCAAAACAGTGGTGTCCGCTTTGATGCAGCAAACAGCAATGGGCCAAAGGACACATATTATGGTTACATAGAGGAGATATGGGAACTTGACTATGGACTTGGTTTGAAGGTCCCTTTGTTTAGGTGCAAATGGGTCAATCTGACAGGAGTAGGGGTAAAGGAAGACTCGCAGTATGGAATGACAAAAGTGGATCTCAACAATCTTGGGTATGTAGAGGAACCATTCGTCCTAGCCAATGATGTGGCGCAAGTACTGTATGTGAAGGACATGTCTACCAAGCCGATAAAAAGAAAAGATAAGGAAGCGAATATATCATACGATGAGCCAAAGCGCCAGATAGTACTTTCAGGGAAAAGAAACATCATGGGAGTGGAGGACAAGACAGACATGTCAGAAGATTATGAAAAGTTTCATGAAATTGCTCCCTTCACAGTGAATGTTGACCCGAGCATCAAGTTAAACGAAGAAGATCGTCCATGCTTAAGATGCAAAGGGACACACACGAAGAAGAAGTTTTATACCCAAACATCCCACTCTGGGATGTGACTAGCTTCTCTAGTTAGTTTACGGACTTATATATCTGGAAAGTCCCACTTCGGACAAACAGAGGGAATATTTGTAATATTAGTGTACTTATGTGTTTTGTACACACCATTCGAAGCCAGACCATCATTTTCAACCCTTTCTGACTTCATTTGCTATTTTTCATGCATTTATTGATTTTTTTGAGGTAAATGACCCTGAAATTGATAAGCACTACAAATAAACTCTAAAAAGGTTGAAAGTTGGCATCGTATCATCATTTCACCCACATAGCATGTCCTAAAAAGTTGAGAGGGTTACGACAAAAACTAGATGCACTTCGTGTACAAAATGGGCAATCTCTTTCGAAGTATCAGGGTTTTAGACGAAAACTCGTGTGTTACAAACACATTTCATTTTTTTAACTTATTTCAACTCCATACTTTTTGTGTGTTTAGTATGCACCATTCAAAGCGACGCCATCGATTTTCAACCCTATCTCACTTCATTTGCTATTTTTCATGCATTTACTGATTTTTTTGAGCTAAATGACCTTGAAATTGATAAGCACTACAAACGAACTCTGAAAAGGTTGAATGTTGGCATGGTATCATCATTTCACCCACATAGCATGTCCTAAAAAGTTGAGAGGGTTACAACAAAAACTGGACGCACTTCGTGCACAAAATGGACAATATCTTTCGAAGTACGAGGCTTTTGGACGAAAAAATATCTGTTACAAATAGATTTCATTTTTTAAATAACCTAAGAATTAGAAAATTGAATATAATGATAAAACACACTAATATTAAACAGCACAAAAAAGAATAACGGAAAAATCTATTTTTGAAGTAAAGTTATAAATAAACTAGTGATTCACACAAATTTCAAATAATTCAAATTTAAACTATTCAAATTTGAAAACTATTAGAACTAACAGAAAGTTTATAATCTTTTTTACCTAAAGCAAAAAGATTCACAAAGAAAATATTTAAATAAATAAAAAGATTCACTCAAAAACAAAAGAAAATAAATAAAGCACAAAACAAAAAAATATTAAAAAAGCCCGCCTACTCTACAGCCACAGCCTGCATACGACTAGAAACCTAACCTCTAGGTGGGCCAGGATGCAGGCCTGTACGGCCGAGTAGGCCCACGGGGTGGCAGAGGTGCGGTAGGCCTGCATATTAGAGAGGAGCTCGACACAGCCGCGGCGGGGCTTATAAGCTGGTACGAGCTCCTCTCGACTAGCGTGGTCCCACCCTGCCCCACGCCTGGCACGGTGCCTCCATACCGCCCCACACCTGGCACACAACCCTTTAGTCGCTGTTGGTGGCTCCAACCGTGACTAAAAGCCCCCCTTTAGTCGCGGTTGGAGGCACCAACCGTGACTAAAGGTGAATTTAATCCAGCCCAAGCGGCGGGAAGCCAGACCTTTAGTCGCGATTGGTGGCTCCAACTACGACTAAAGGGGGTCTTTAGTCACGGTTGGAGCCACCAACCGTGACTAAAGGGTCCTCTATATATACCACACTTACGAAAATTTCCCCAAATCCGCCTTTTGTCCGTCCGTGCGCACTCCTGCCCCTCGTGGTCGTCGTCCATCCGCCACGCCCCCTGCACCTCGACGCTGCTGTCCGTCCGCGCCGCCACACCTCGACCTCGTGGCTACCGCGCCCGTGTACCGATCCATTGTCGTCCGTCCGCGCCCCTTCTGCACCTCGATGTCGTCGTCGCCGTCGCCGTTGCCGCCCCTGCACCTCGTCATTGCCGTTGCCACCCCTCTCGACCTCGCGCACCGCCGCCCCCTCCCGTCGATCCCGCACGCACACACATGTTCTATAATTAGTGTTTAATTATTATTTTTTATATAATGTTGTTTTTCTATTTTTAATGGATGTATAGAAGTATATATGCTTAATTAGTGTTTAATTAGTATAGATTTTTTATATAATGTTGTATTTCTATTTTTTAATGGATGTATAGAAGTATATATACTTAATTAGTGCTTCTTTTCCTATTTTTTAATTTTATATAATGTGGTATATCATATTATAGAATTTTTTTGCATATTACAATGTTGCATAGGAAAAAGTTGACCATATAGATATTTGTTACAAGAACTATATATAAGTGGGAAAATTTTCGGAATATTTTATTGAGAAAGGAATATTATTAGGGTAGTTATAACCTAGGAATGGGACATTATAATTGAAAAGATGATATTTTGCTCAAAATTTCCTAATAAAATGACATTGCATATATAGGAAAAAAATTCATAAGAATATTTTCTCGGAGTCAATGATGCCCGATCCGCATCCTTGTCGTCGACTCGTTCGCGACGACGTCATGCTTCAGAGGGACAACATTCGGGACTAGGCTTCGCCGGGCTAGCAATGGGAGGTGCGACCTTCAGGGCGCGCACCTTGGTGAGGAACCTAGCCCCGGGTCTCGTCATCGACCCGGAGCTTCTTTGGTGACGTTCGCATGGACCACTTTCGGTGTGGAGGCAGCCGGCCCGCCGGAGGTGGTACGTCGCCGTGTCAGGGAGGAGGAGGAGCACGTCCGTCGCTACATGGATGCGTTGGACGTCAGGTTCTCGAATACTTGGCAGGTTCTTCAGGGATCTCACCCGAGCTATGATCCTGTCATAGTTCCTTCTCTTTGGCTATCCACCACCTGCGCCGCGAGACGTCAACTAGATCTGTATTAGTGATATTATATAATAATATTCGAGATGTATAAGTGATAATACTCGAGATGTATTCGAGATTATATTCGAGACGATTTATTCAAGATTATATTCAATGATGCGTATTATGTACTATGATTCAATTTTCCTTATTGATTGCATGCATTCTAATTTGAATACTAAATAGTTTAATCTTTCTTTTGGGTTAGTTAAATAAAATCTATGGACAATACTGTCAGCGAAGGAGAAGAGGCTATGTTCGACATCATACGCTCCACGAGCCCAAAGCATGAACCTGAAGATGATGACGACTCACAATATCTGAACAATTCCGATGACGGTTGTATGCTTGATGAAGACGGTCGAATAGATGAATTCAACAACGACGTTGACGAAGAAAATGTTCTGCAAATAACAAAGACTGGCGAGGTATATTTATTGTATAAGCCATCCTGTGATCATTACATGTCTTAATTGAGTTGTATATGTATTAACGAATCGATATTTCCTCTTTTAGGCCTCCGAATCGAGCAAATCTTCTACATGTGACAGGGTAATTCGAGGCTTGGCCAGAAAGTTGGACCCTGGCGTAAAGTTCAACGTCGATTCCATCAATACATCAGCTAGCGAACCGCTTGAAACTAAGAAAAATGCAACCAAGTTCAAGAATCAATGCGGATTTATTGTCAGAGACAAAATCCCGATCTCCGTTCAACAATGGAAAAAGCCAGCAAAGGGAGATCGAGAAGGAGTTACTTTTGTCGACGAAAGAGCAAAAGATGTGTTTTGGACCGAGTTGATGTCACATTTCACACTACCAGATAATTTGAAAGATGGAGATCTGAAGAAAGTCATAAACTATGCTGTTAAAAAGATGGCAATCACATTCAACACCTTCAAGAAAAATGCATGTGCTGCGTACGTCAAAGCAAACTAGAAGACTCCAAAATTTGAGGGAGCACTTGTGAATGCAAAAGATCACTAGGACAATTTCGTGAAGTTCAAGGAATCGGAACTAGCTAAGGAACGGTCGAGAGAAAACAAGGTTAATGCTGCAAAAAAGAAGTGGCACCATACTCTGGGGCCAGGTGGCTACCAGACGGCCCTGCCTAAGTGGGATCAATCCAAACAAGAGATGGTTAGTGCAGGGGTCACTCCAGTTACACTGACCTGGCCCCCCAGGTGCAGGACATGGTTTTATGCGCATGGGGGGAAGTTGGACATAGAGACAGGGGATATTATGGTGAAGGCATGTCTTAAAATAGAACAAGCTCGAACGGGGGTGTTCACGCCCAACATAGAGAACGACGAGCTTACGCGCGCCCTGAAGAATCCTGAACACCCGAGAAGAACACGAGGGAAAGGCGTTGTTCTGTGGTTTGAGGGGTTTGCGGGTTGGAACGATGACTACAGAAGCCGTGTGAGAAAGAAGATGCAGGAGGAGCAGAAGAAGAAGGAGGAAGCACTCCGCCTTGAAGGCCAAGAATCAAAGCACCTAGAGTTGGAATCCAGAGTCAGGCGACAGCAGGAGCAGATCGACTCACTCAGCCAGGAAAGGGCGTCTCAATGGCAGCATGAGCAGATCGATCCAGCATTGGATACCATCGTCCCATCTATGCCGAGAAGTAGCGTGGGTTCCGCCCCGGCCGATATCAATGACGATGCACTGCTAGATAGCTACCTTGTGGATGATATCAAAGACAGGACTAACTATAAGCTACACATGAAAGTGGAGAACTTATCCATGAAGGTGGCGGACGACTATGCTTTAGCAAATCCCCCAGAAGCAACCTTCCATTGCAATCCCATTCCAGCTGGCTATGCTCGTGTCGGGGTTGATGAAGTGATGTCAGGATATCACGAGCTACAACTTGACTTTCTTGAAGGTGACGAGGAGAGAACACTGGCAGAGGCCATACATCATATCATTCTATGGAAAAATGATTGCATCATCTTTCCAAGGCCACTGAATCCTCCTCCTCCACGCCCGTCGCCGCGTCATTCGACTCCTACTCCTCCTCCAAGTACGACATCGCATCAGCCAACTCCTCCTCCAATTCCGGGACGACGTCACCCAACTCCTCCTCCTCCAAGTCCAGCACCGCTTCAGCCGACTCCTCCTACAAGTCCATCATAGTGTCATCATGCTCCGTCGACTCAGTGTGCTATGTCGCCTAAGCAACAACAGAAGAGAGAAGCCGCAGCTACGACGACTAGCGGTACAACAGGCAAGAAATTCAAATATGGTCTATGCCTGAAGCCTCTTCCAAAGTTTCCTTACCACCTGACTGAGAAGAACTCGACAACACAGTGGACGCCAAAGTGAAGGCCCATTTTGGACCGAAACCGTCCCAGCCGCCAAAGGAGAATGTAACTGAGCATGTATCACAACACTTTATTGATATGGCTCGACCGACTGTCAATCAGAAGGACTGCGACTATGTGTGGTCTATCAAGAAGTCATATCTTGCAGGACAAAAGGAGTCGAGCTCGATCTCGAGCCAAGGTGTTGGCCAAAAAAGCGGGAAAATTGTTCCCCGGCTGGGAGAAAAGGCAGTGCAATCGATCCCCCTGCTCATTGTACAAACACTTGTGAGTACCGCCGGTCAGCTAGGACTAACTGGCGATCATATGAGGTAGGCTAAAGAGGCCGGTGTCACTGTTGAACAACTCCTAGGCCTTGAGGAAATCCCCGGGGTTAAAGAGGAGGAAGTAAAATATCAATATGACCACGACAAACCTCTGGTCAAGCCTGAAGATGTCAAGCTTCTACCAACGAGGTTGTATAATATGCATACATGGTACATTTAAGAAACAACAAATACCAATACATAGTACCTCATGGTGACAGTCAAGAAGAGGCATTACTTCCATAAAAAAGATCTGTGGATTCATTATTCAGAGTTGTTTCAGTTATTCAATCAAGATGCACTCGACAAATCTTTAGTCAGTTTCTATTGTCTGTAAGTGATTTCTTTCTGTAATTTAAGTCTCTAGCTAGCTGTGCTCTCGTACATTACCTGTAATTATCCTCACTATATTCGTTCATGTGGTATTATGCAGAATGAAGATGTATGAAATGAAACAAGCTGGACGCTATGGCATTGGGTTCATTGACCCAAATACGGTTAATCAGGCGATATGGGAAACTCAATATTCGAGAAAAGACATAGAGAAATCCCTGCTAGATTTTTTGAAGCATCTAAACTCCCAACTAGAAATACTACTTCCTTACAACTTCGGGTGAGTGTTACTACATATATCTTGTAGTACAAATTCTTTTTTTTTTGCTTACTAGATGTTAATAAGCGTAGTTGATGAGTTATGCACATGCCCGCTTAATTATACAAAACGTGTGCGCATGCAGTTACCTCCGGATCTTGTTAATCATTGAAGTTGACAAGGGAAAAGTTGAAGTACTGGACTCACTATATAAGGATCCATCTGAATGCGCAATCGTGAGGCGGATGGTTGACAGGTAATTTCAATCATTATCGCACTATGTTGGCCTCTTTAATTATTTCATTTTCTAATATCAACTAGTTAATAACTCATTTATTCATTTTCTTTGTCGGTGGGCAGGGCTTGGGCCAAGTTCATCAAACAGGTCCCAGGCGACTGGGCACTACAGCTGAAATGGGTGCGACCCAAGGTAATTAAGTAGTACTAGCTAGGTATGTCCATGCATCTCGTTAATTCTAGTTTCAATACCATTATCATGCTTGATTAATTATTACCTGATTGAAATTTATTCTCGTAAAGTGCATGAGGTAGAAGCAGGGGAATAGTTTATGCGCATACTATGTTTGCGAGAACATTCGCATGATGACGTCCGAAAGGAGCAGAGATGAAAGAAATCTTTGGGTACATTTGCAAGAACACTATCCATAATTTTTTTTATCATGATCTAGCTAATATATATACACACAACTAATATATTCATCGTGATCTCCTTATTATAGCTGACGGAGATGCGGGGCCAGCTCCTACCAGAGGCTCGGGTACGAGCAATTCAAGAGGAAATAGCTGGATTTCTAGTCGACCAGGTCATAGATCCCAAAGGAGAATACCATTACAAGATCAAGAAGTAATGCCTGCATATATATGTAATGGTCCTCAAACTATAGGAGAAATTGTGTATATATATAGGGCTGGACTATTCTGTTACCCGTAACAGAATAATAGTTTGTTACCCCCGGCCCTATATAGGGCGCGAAGCGCCTACAACGTAGAATCTCCCCGACCCAACCTGAACCAACCCACCTTCCTCCGCCGGAGGCAGCCGTGGTGGGCTAGCAAGCAACGGCGGCATCCGGGCCGAGGGAGCCCGTGGCACCGTGACTGGCCGGCGACGAATCCACCGGCAAGTGCTAGTTTTTCCCCTAAAAAAAGATAATATAATGGGGGCAAGTCCATACAAGGAAGATGTGTCAGTACAACTATGCCCCTCGGTGCAGTGCTGATTTTTCCCCTAAAAAAAGATAAGATAATGGGGGGGCAAGTCCATACAAGGAAGATGTGTCCGTACAATTATGCCCGTCGGTGTGATGATGGTTTTCCCCTAAAAAATTAAGATAATGGGGGGAAAGTCATGTTACAGACTCGCCTCCACATGCGACACTGCGGCACGCCGCGTCGTTGCCTGCTACGGCTCGTTCCTGGCTTGGCCTCGCCGGGATGGGGGAGGGGGGTCTCTCCCCCACTCCACCCCTGCTTGGCCTCGCACTAACACGGCAGTGCACTCGTTTGATAGGCACAGTGCATTTATTCTGTTCTCCCCCCCACACACCCACACACCCTAAGATAGATAATGGGGGGCAAGTCCATACAAGAAAGATGTGTCAGTACAACTATGCCCCTCGGTGCCGTGCTAGTTTTTCTCCTAAAAAAGATAAGATAATGGGGGGCAAGTCATGTTACGGACTCGCCTCCGCATGCGACGCCGCGACACGCCGCGTCGTCGCCTGCTACGGCTCGTTCCTGGCTCAGCCTCGCCGGGATGGAGGAGGGGGGTCCTGACCCCCCCACCCCTGGCTCGGCCACGCGCTAACGCAGCAGTGCGCTCGTTTGACCGGCGCAGTGCGGTTATTCTGTTCCCCCCACATGCACCCACACACCCTAAGATAGATAATCGGGGGCAAGTCCATACAAGGAAGATGTGTCAGTACAACTATGCCCCTTGGTGCGGTGCTAGTTTTTTCCCCTAAAAAAAGATAAGATAATGGGGGGCAAGTCCATACAAGGAAGATGTGTCAGTACAACTATGCCCCTCGGTGCGGTGCTGGTTTTTCCCGTAAAAAAGATAAGATAATGGGGGGCAAGTCATGTTACGGAATCGCCTCCGCATGCGACACCGTGGCACGCCACGTCATCGCCTGCTACACCTCGTTCCCGGCTCGGCCTCACCGGGATGGGGGAGGGGGGTCCCTCCCCCCTCCCCACCTGCTCGGCCTCGCGCTAAATCGGCAGTGCGCTCGTTTGACAGGCGTAGTGCGGTTATTCTGTTTCCCCACACACGCAACCACACACCCTAAAATGGATAATGGGGGGCAAATCCATACAAGGAAGATGTGTCAGTACAACTATGCCCCTTGGTGTGGTGCTGGTTTTTCCACTAAAAAAGATAACATAATGAGGGGCAAGTCCATACAAGGAATATGTGTCAGTACAACTAAGCCCCTCGGTGCAGTGCTGGTTTTTCCCCTAAAAAATATAAGATAATTGGGGGCAAGTCCATACGAGGAAGATGTTATAGTACAACTATGCCCCTCGGTACGGTGCTGGTTTTCCCACTAAAAAAAGATAAGATCATGGAGGGCAACTCATGTTACGGACTCGCCTTCGCATGCGATGCCGCGGTACGCCGCGTCGTCGCCTGCTACGACTCACCCCACACGCACCCACATAGCCTAAGATAGATAATGTGGGCAAGTCCATACAAGGAAGATGTGTCAGTACAACTATGTCCCTCGGTGCGGTGGTGGTTTTTCTCATAAAAAAGATAATATAATGGGGGAAAATCATGTTACGGACTCGCCTCCGCATGCGATGCCGCAGCACGCCGCGTTTTTGCCTGCTATGGCTCGTTCCTGGCTCGGCCTTGCCGGGATGGGGGAGGGGTGGGGGGGTCCCTCCCCCCTCCCCCGTTGGCTTGGCCTCACGCTAACGCGACAGTGCGCTCGTTTGATAGGCGCTCTGCGGTTATTCTGTTTCCCCCCACACACACCCACACACCCTAAGATTGATAAATGGGGGGCAAGTACATACAAGGAAGATCTGTCAGTACAACTATGCCCCTCGGTGCGGTGCTGGTTTTCCCCCTAAAAAAAGATAAGGTAATGGGGGGCAAGTCATGTTTCGGACTCGCCTCCGCATGCGACGCCGCGGCATGCCGCGTTGTCGTGTGCTATGGCTCGTTCCTGGCTCGGCCTCATCGGGATGGGGGAGGGGGGTCCCGACCCTCCCTCATCCCCCGGCTCGGCCTCGCGCTAACGCGGCAGTGCGCTCATTTGACAGGCGCAGTGCGGTTATTCTGTTCCCCCACCACATGCACCCACACACCCTAAGATAGATAATGGGGGGCAAGTCCATACAAGGAAGATGTGTTAGTACAACTATGCCCCTCGGTGCGGTGCTCGTTTTCCCCCTAAAAAAGATAAGATAATGGGGGGCAAGTCCATACAAGGAAGATGTGCCAGTAAAACTATGCCCCTCGGTGCAGTGCTGGTTTTTCCCCTAAAAAGATAAGATAATGGGGGCAAGTCATGTTACGGACTAGCCTCCGCATGCGACGCCACGGCACGCCACGTCGTTGCCTGCTACGGCTCGTTCCTGGCTCGGCCTCTCCGGGATGGGGGAGGGGGTCCCGACCACCTCCCCCCAGCTCGGCCTCGCGCTAATGCTGCAGTGCACTCATTTGACAGGCGCAGTGCGGTTATTCTGTTTGCCCCCACACACCCTAAGATAGATAATGGGGGCGAATCCATACAAGGAAGATGCGTCAGTACAGCTATGCCCCTCGGTGCGGTGCTGGTTTTTCCCCTAAAAAAGATAAGATAATGGGGGGCACGTCCATACAAGGAAGATGTGTCGGTACAACAATGCCCCTCAGTGCAGTGCTGATTTTTTCCCTAAAAAAGATAAGATAATGGGGGGCAAGTCCATACAAGGAAGATGTGTCACTACGACTATGCCCCTCGGTGCGGTGGTGGTTTTTCCTTAAAAAAGATAAGATAAAGGGGGCAAGTCATGTTAAGGACTTGCCTTCGCATGTGATGCAATGGCACGCCGCGTCGTCGCCTGGTACGGCTCGTTCCTAGCTCGGCCTCGCCGGGATGGGGGAGGGAGGTCCCTCCCCCCTCCCCCCTGCTTGGCCTCGTGCTAACGCGGTAGTGCGCTCGTTTGACAGGCGCAGTGCGGTTATTCTGTTTCCCACCCCCCCACACACGCACCCACACACCCTATGATAGATAAATGGGGGGGCAAGTCCATACAAGGAAGATGTGTTAGTATAACTACGCCCCTCGGTGCGGTGCTGGTTTTCCCCCTAAAAAAGATAAGATAATGGGGGACAAGTCCATACAAGGAAGATGTGCAGTACAACTATGCCCCTCGGTGCGGTGCTGGTGTTCCCCCTAAAAAATATAAGATCATGGGGTCCCTCCCCCCTCCCCCCTGGCTCGGCCTCGCGCTAACGCGGCAGTGCGCTCGTTTGACAGGTGCAGTGCGGTTATTCTGTCCCCCCTCCACGCCACGCACCCACACACCCTAAAAAGATAGATGTTCTTCGGTCCATACAAGAAAATGTGTCAGTACAACTATGCCACTCAGTGCGATCCCTATATATCTTACCCAGATATTCATTAAAAAATACAAAAAAATATCGAAAAAGAATGAGATAAACATTCAGTACTAAATAAATGCTTACATTAGGCAAAAAATCATAAAAACTAGAAGGAAAAAATGCTAAGAATCAAAAATATTGACCGCCCAAGGGATAGGTTGGCCCAACGCAGGTTGGTACTAGGACTCAACCCAACCATGAAACAACAGATGAACTCTTTGTAAACCAGACTGCGGGGGCCAACCCTCCAAGGCCCATAGGTCATGACAAATGGCAAGCGCCGTGTATAAGCACTCAGGTAATTATTCAGAGGAGTTCGACCAGTGAGCCTCGGCAGCGCTTATAAACAGGTCAAGAGCCCCTTGACTAGCGAGGTGGGACTAAACGTATAGCGCACGAGCACGCCGCCCTACACAGCCGCACGGACGAGCTATCTTGGCCGAAAACAATGAATCCGACGGATGGCCCAATATAGTAGTTTGCCCCATTACAAAATTCCAACCGATCACGCACGACCAAATAAAAGAAACAAATGCAGATAATTTTAAAAAAAACCTCATAAGAAATCAATTCAAAACAAATATTGTAAAAATTTCAAACACATGTTAATTGTAAGAACTAAAAAAATAAAAAATAATTTTTTTGGAAAATTGAATGTAGAAGATTGTAATAAAAAATTCAGAAACAAATTCATAAAACGTTCAACTACTAAAATTCATAAGGTTGTAGTAAAATTAGTACTATGTAGCAAAGATTAAATTTTTTTTATTTTAAAAAATACTATAACTATTAGTATTCAACTAAAAAAATAAAAATTGTGCTCTAAAATGCATGTAAAAAAGTAAGAAAAAATGCTCTACAACAAACGAATGCGATTGGCCATTGACATCCTAAAATAATTCAGCACTATCATTAACAACATGTAAGTTCAGGAAACTCAAAACTCAAAAGGGGTCATACAACCATCATCCGCGTATATTTTCCGTCTGCGACCTATGTACATGAAAATATCCCAGTCAAAACAAAGGATGCCCATCAGTTCAACTATAATTGTTCCAGTTCAAATATAAAGAATATATAAAAAAACAGTTATGCTTGAGCAAAAAAATAGGAAAGCATTACATAAATTAAAAAATAGCGCATACAATAAAATCCAAACAAATTGTTCCAAACCAAATCATAATACCATATAATTCAACCATCTCACATGCATTGTTTTAAACAAAAAATACCGCGACATAATCAAACGCACACAAATCTCACAATCAACGTCAATTCTGAACATCAGAGAGTCATCTTCCCTGGAGAACATAACCATAACCACATCACCATCCTCAAATCTAGATTGTGCCACAAACTCCTTCCACCTAGTAGTTAGGTTGATGCAACCATCAAAGTCGACGTGATAGGAAACTTCCATCAACTGATACCCATTTTTGTCTGAAGTATCCATCTTCAGTCTCCCAGAACTAGGAGCAACAATCCTCATTCTGTGTGACATTTTCTGCAAATGGGCATGGGAGTAGAAAACAAAGTGTACACCTAACATAACTAATTTTTTACACAAATCTAGGAACGGTTGCATAACAAAGTGAAAAGAAAATATCTGAACCAAAACAAAAACACCAAACTAACTAGTCATATGCCCTGACTAAACTGAAGAAATATACATACCAATACACCTACAGTAAAAACATCTGACAAAAACAGAACAAGGATTATACAAAAATGGATAAATACTGTTAAGTAATGAACAAATACACATACAAACCCCTACTATTAAATTCTGACAAATCCAAATAAAAATTATAGACAAACTATTGATAAAACTAAACTACAGATTCAGTCCATGGGATTCAAAATGAGACCTACAAAAAGAAGAAAACAAAACGAATAGAAACACGTACCCATGATTCCTTCAAGTCCCCAACTGTCAGGCGACAAACATAGGGTGCACGAAACCCATGGTTGTTGTACAGCAGACTGAAAGTTGCCCACGGCGGTGAGTCTCGGTGAGCTCCAAACCAGATTCATACACACAACCGTCAGCTATGCGCGCCATCTTTGCCAGACATCCGCATGAACAATCCTCCATGGAAAACACAGGAATAGGGAAGAAAACAACAGAGAGAAGAGGGAGGAACCTAGATCTGATTCTGGAAGAAGGAAGAAAAACAAGGGGGAGACTGAGCCACACACCACACATAGATGGATAGAATTTATAGCCAGGGAGACTCGCAGATTATAAAAATAATAAATATACAGGTGGGCAGCCAACTGGTAGAAAATAGTTATTATACAAGTCATGCAACATTTGACCACAAATCAATTCAACTTCAGATAAAACAGCAGTTCAAAAGTGCACATAACAAACATATGCAGATAAAACAACACATTCAGAGGTAGACAGTTGAATTCATTTAGTCATTCAACCATCTTCTCCCTCACAACACAATCTTAAAAACATAAAAATTTAGTACTTCAGTCATAACGATCAAAGAAACGATGCCATTTGGCCCTGGTGGATGGATGTGGAGCCGTGGCTGTTCTCGCCCTAGCCCAACTGATGATCTGAATATGGTTCCTTCCCTTTCCCTCCGGGAAAACTAGCTCCAGTTCATTAGAGTTTCATATATCCATCACCTCGCACACAGGGCGTGTGTTGAACTCTACCTTCACTTGCTCCTCAACAGCACATCGTTCCCTCTGCATGCTCGTGCGCCTCCTCCTCCTCCTCTGCTCCGCTACTGCAGCCCTCACATCGACGACATCCCCCTCTTCCTCTGACATCTCTCCTAGCTCAGGATTCATCTGGCTTTTCGTTGGTTGCAGCTGATGGAATGAAAGTGACAGAGTGCTCGTGCTTTATACTCAAAGTGCAGAGGTATGGGTAGGCAGCCAGTAGAAAATACTTACTCTGATGTCAACGCACAGTAATTAAACTTTGACACCAAGCAGTCCAACTACACATACGGCAGCAATTCAAACAACACTGAGAAACACGCAACTTAATTACATAGTTTGACCAGATTACAAGAAATCACAGGCTACAGTCAGCCACCATACACCACCTCCGCCAATGACCAAATCACATGGGAATCTGGGGTAGAAACAACTCAAGAAGCAAAATTGACAACAGAAAGCTTTTCATACAATCCTCATCTCGCTCCCTGCAACGTCAATTCGAAAATAAAACATCACAAAAAAAACACATTTGCATGGCGGACATGGCAAACGACCAAGAACACCAAAACTTGAAATCAGAAATTATAGTGAAAAAAATCTCCAAAAACTCTAACACACCGATAATTCTCACATCCATAACAACACATAAACAACAAACCGGACGTAAAATTGACGGCTATGAACACCACGGTAAACACCAACGCCCAAAACACGTCTGCCGCCAAATGCCCACGCCGTCACCTCCGGTGACTTGAGATCGCAAAACACGACCAGGTAAGCGCGCGCACGTGCGGAACCCCGTACATGTCTCCTCTGGCAACGAATGGCCTGCATCACCGCACCGGAGAACCCCCGGAAGCTCCCCACTGCATCCCCTATTTCCGTCCGTCGTAGACGTACGAAGATTAGTTCAAGTAGAAAACCACGTCAGTCCAATCTGTAAACTACGTCAGTTCAAGTAGGGTAACAGAATAATATTTTGTTACGCGAAACAGAATAATATATATATGATCGGTTCTACGAGAAATTCTATTTATATATATATGCACAATGTGTGTACAGTATGTAGTAGCGTAATATATGTTTCAAATGGAAATTAATTAAATGGAAAGCAAAAAATTAAAAGGAAAATTAAACCATAATTAATTCGTAAACCCCTAAAAGATTAAAAGGAAAAATGAATCAAAATTAAAAAAAACTAAATACCAACCGGGACTAAAGGTCCCCCAGCCCATGGCGCTGGCAGACGCCACGTGGTGGGGCTTTGGTGCCGGGCCGCGTTGAACAGGGACTAAAGAGGGGTGGGCTTTAGTCCACACCCTTTAGTGTCGGTTCGAGAACTGGCACTAAAGGCCCTTACGAACCGCGACAATAGGCCGATTTTGCACTAGTGATATGAAATCATGCATATAAGAAATCAGAGGAGATTCAAATAAGATTCATGGATAATCTGAACAGAAACTCGCAATTCATTGGATCTTGACAAACACACCCCAAAAGAGGATTACATCGGATAGATCTCCATGAAGATCATGAAGAACATGGTATTGAACATCAAAGAGAGAGAACAAGCCATCTAGCTACTAGCTATGGACCTGTAGGTCTGTGGTGGACTACTCACGCATCATCGGAGGGGCAATGGAGTTGATGTAGATTCCCTCCGTGATCGAAACCCCCTCCGGCAGATTACTGGAAAAGGCTCCAAGATTGGATCTGTCAGGAACGGAGGCTTCCGACGGAGGAAAAGTATTTGTGTGGCTCGTTCTGATGTTGGGGGAATATTTGGGTATTTATAGGCCAAGAATTAGGGTTAGGAGACCTCCCGGGAGGCGACAAGCCTGCTAGGCACGGCTAGGGGGCGCCAGGCCTGTGGCGCCCTGGCACCTCTCCTGACATGCACTCCAAGCTTGGATGACTTGTTTCCTTGTAGAAAAATTCCTACCAAAGGTTTTATTCCGTTTTGACTCTGTTTTATATTCCATATCTGCAAAACTCAAGAACAAGGAAAAAATAGAAACTGACACTTGGCTCTAGATTAATAGGTTAGTCCCAAAAATAATATAAAATAGCATATTAATGCATATAAAACATCCAAAACAGATAATATAATAGCATGCCATCATAAAAAATTATAGATACGTTGGAGACGTATCAACATCCCCAAGCTTAATTCATGCTCGTCCTCGAGTAGGTAAATGATAAAAACAGATTTTTTGATGTGGAGTGCTACCTACCATATTTATCCAAGTAATATTCTTTATTGTGGCAAGTATATTCAGATCCGTAAGACTCAAAACAAAATATAAATATTGATATAGAAACAATAACATTTCAAGCATACTAGCAAAGCAATTGTATCTCTTCAATATATAATGGCAAAAGAAAGTTATCCCTACAATATCATATGGTCTGGCTATACTCCATCGTCCCCACACAAAGTATTTACATCATGCACAACCCCGATGAAAAGTCAAGCAATTGTTTTCACACCTATATTTTCTCAAACTTTTCAACTCTCACGCAATACATGAGCGCGAGCCATGGATATAACACTATAGGTGGAATAGAATACGGTGGAGGTTGTCAAGGAAATGGGAGAAGATAGTCTCACATCAACTAGGCGTATCAACCTGCTATGGAGATGCCCATCAATAGATATCAGTGTGAGTGAGTAGGGATGGCAATGCCACAGATGCACTAGAGCTATAAGTGTATGAAAGCTCAAAAAGAAACTAAGTGGACTGCATCATGAAGAAAAATATTCCACTAGCTATATGAAAGTGACAAAATAGGACACTCTCTATCATGAAGATCATGGTGCTACTTTGAAGCACAAGTGTGGCAAAAGGTAGTAGCAACGTCCCTTCTCCCTTTTCTCTCATTTGTTTTTATTGTTATTGGGCATCTAAGGCCTCTTTTATTCATTTTTTTATTTGGTATTCGCTGGACTCTTTTATTTTTTCATCAAGTCCGGACTCTCATCCCTACTAATAAGGCAATAATAGATTCCATCATCCTTTCCTCACATGGGACATGCTCTATAATGAAAATAATTACACTTTTATTTACGTACAACTCAAAAGGAAAATTGCAACTCGATACATGTGACAAAATATGACTCTATATGCAATATCGAAGTGATGGTGTGCATGTCATAAAAGGAAACGGTGGAAGTTGCATGGCAATATATCTCATAATGGCTATGCAAATGCCATAATAGGTAGGTATGGTAGATGTTTTGAGGATATATATATGGTGGCTATTTTGAGGAAGGTATATGGTGGCTGTTTTGAGGAAGGTATATGGTGGCTGTTTTGAGGAAGGTGTTTGTTCCACCGGCGAAAGTTGCGCGGTACTAAAAAGGCTAGCAAAAGTGGAAGGGTGAGAGTGCGTATAATCCATGGACTCAACATTAGTCATAAAGAACTCACATACTTATTGCAAAAGTCTATTAGTCATTCACATAAAGATTTAAACAAATGCTCCTAGGGAGGAGGTTGGTAGGAGTTAACCATCGCGCGCCCCCGATCCTCACACAAAGGTCGACAATCTATAAACAAGTCAAGCTCCGACTTCCTTAAATAGCGGTTCACCATACGTGCATGCTACGGGAATCACAAACCTTTACACAAGTATTTTTAACAAACCAAAATTTACTTACTAAGATGTCTCTTAACATTACCATCCTTATATCTCAAAACTTTATGCAAGGAATCAAACTTCTCATAAATACTCAATACACTTAATATGAAAGTTGTAAGTATATCCCTTTTGGATGCCTGTCATATTAGGACTAAATTCATAATCTAGAACAATTACCATGCTATTTTTAGAAACTCTCAAAAATAATATAAGTGAGGTACGAAAGTTCAAGTATTTCTATAAAACGAAAACATCACCATGCTCTAGAAGATATAAGTGAAGCATATAGAGCAAATTTGCCCAACTCAAAAGATATAAGTGAAGCACATAGAGTGTTCTAATAAATTCACGATTCAGCGTGTCTCTCTCAAAATATGTGTGCAGCAAGGATGATTGTGTCAAATTGACAAGCAAAGACTCATATCATACAGGACGCTCCAAGCGAAACACATATCATGTGGTGAATAAAAAATAGCCTCAAGTAAATTTACCAATGGATTGAAGAGGAAAGAGGGGATGCCTTCCGGGGTATCCCAATGCTTAGGCTCTTTGGCATCCTTGAATAGGACTTGGGGTGCCTTGGGATCTTTCCACTCCTTATTCCATAGTCCATCCAATATTTACCCAAAACATGAAAACTTCACAACACAAAACTTAATAGAAAACTCGTGAGATCCGTTAGTATAAGAAAATAAATCACCACTTTAGGTATTGTTGTCAACTCATTCTTTATTGATATTGGTGTTATACCTACTGTAATATAACTTCTACATGGCTCATACCACATGATACAACCCATAGATTCATCAAAATAGGCAAACAACTCAAAGAAAATAGAATCTGTGAAAAACAAAACTGTCTATAGCAAACTGAAAACTTCGTACACTTCTGTAAGTCTAACAATTTTGAAAAATTAGGACAACCTGGGCAATTTATATATCCATCATTTGTAAAAATTTCAGATCAATTCGACGCTCTGAAAAAATTAGATCACCCTAACGGTTTTACTTGGCTCAAACACTAATTAAAACACCAATACACAATTACTACAGAAGTAATAATGTGGTAAACAATCAAAAACAGAAGCAAAAACCTACACAAAAATAAAATTGGGTTGCTTCCCAACAAGCGCTATTGTTTAACGCCCCTAGCTAGGCAAAATGATTTCAATGATGCTCACATAAAAAGTAGTAATTGAAATATGCAAGATAGCATCATGAATATCATGAAAACAAATTTTAAGTATAACCCACTTCCTATGCATAGGGATTTTGTGATCAAACAATTTATGGGAAGAAGAAGCACTTAGCATTGGAAGGCAAAACAAGCATAACTTCAAAACTTTGAACATATAGAGAGGAAACTTCATATTATTGCAATTCCTACAAGCATATGTTCCTCCCTCATAATAATTTTCAGTAGCATCATGAAGGAATCTCACAATATAACTATCAAATAAAGCATTATTTCCATCATCAATTATAGCATACGTGTCATCATCAAAACTTGGCGAACAAAGAATATCATATTCATCAAGCATAGCATCCCCAAGATTGTGGTTTTGCATATCATTAGCATCGATATTCAGAGCATTCATACTAACATCATGGCAATCATGCTTTTCATTCAAGGAACTATCATGAATCTCCTTACAAATTTCTTCTTTCAACACTTCATCAAAAAAATTAGATTCATGATTTTCAATCAAAACTTCATAGAGATAATCAAGTGCACTCAACTCACTAGAAATTGGTTCATCATAATTTGGTCTATTCAAAAGATTAGCAAGTGCATGAGGATCCATATCAATAGATTTTTAGCAAGCAAAGATGCAAGCAAATAGAAGGCACATGGTAACACAAGCAAACATAGCAATGAAAAGGCGAACGGGAGAAGGGCGAATAAAAAGGCAAATATTTTTGGTATTTTCTGAAAATCGTTTTAGAAGTGGGGGAGAGGAAAGCGAGAGGCAAAAGGCAAATAAAGTAAATGCAAGAGATGAGTTTGTGATGGGTACTTGGTAGGCTTGATGTGTATCCTCCCTAGTAACGGGGCCAGAAATTGGCAAGTTGACGGGAGAGATCTTGTCTTGACTTGCTATGTATCCTCCCCAGCAACGGCACCAGAAATCCTTCTTGCTACCTCTTGAGCATGTGTTAGTTTTCCCTTAAAGAGGAAAGGGTGATGCAGCGAAGTAGATAAGAATTTCCCTTAGTTTTTTAGAACCAAAGTATCAATCCAGTAGGAGGAACAAGCAAGTCACTAATGGATGCACCTACACAAATAATGAAACTCTTGCACCGAACTCTATAAAGGGTTTGACAATCCCTTCACGGTTATTTACAAGGAATAGTTCCAATAGAGAAAGATGTAAGAGTGCGGAACTTAAAAGTTAAATAAATTGCAGTGAGTATAGATCTGAAAATATATGATGGAAAATAGACCCGGGTGAGGGAGTCCTGGATTAGGGGGTCCTCGGATAACCGGCATGTTATTCATGGGCCGGACTGTATGGGCCGCAAGGCAGGCATCGGATGATCGAAGCCACATGCGCTAGATGGAAGCTTCGAGGATTCGTGATGTATTCTCCAAGTTATTAGCTGTAGTTAGGCATGTTATCTCTTCGGCATGTAACCGAACATGTGTAATCCTAGGGCACCCTCGGTATCTATATAAGCCGGAGGGTTTTAAGGGTATTGGGACAGAACAACTCATCTAGGGTTACACATACGATCTCGAGGTAGATCAACTCTGTAACCTCTTACACCATCAATACAATCAAGCAGAATGTACAGTATTACCTTCATAGGAGGGCCCGAACCTGGGTAAACTCGTGTCTCCTTTGTCTCCTTTTACCGTCAATCCTATTCTCTCATTTCGGGACCCCCTACCCAAGATCCGCCGGTTTTGACACCGACATTGGTGCTTTCATTGAGAGTTACGCTCTGAGCGCCGAAGGAATTGATGGCTCGCCCCATCACAAGTAGTGAGATCTGTATAGTGGGGACTCTCGCCCTCGATCAGAGTTTCATCGGCAAAGACATCTAGTCGCATGCCAGCCTGATCAGCCATCATGGCCAGATCTATTGGTTTGCCCCCAGTCAGAGTATCAAATTTGGAACCCCAAAGTTCGTGGCTGATTCACGAGGAACACTCGTTCCAATTGAACCCTCGATATTCGAAGAAAATCATGTATGTCTAGATGCTTTCACATCCACGACATCAATTCCCATTGCGTAACGGAACACGGTTCCGCTTCGGCGTAACTCTAGAACCGTCACACCACTTGACGAATCCACTGGCATCAGCGACACGCATCCTACCATCGCCTCGTTCTTAAACGAGTTGTTCGATTGGATCGAAAGTATGATTATATCGGATGACCTGGTTCTGATCTATGATCGGCTCGGTATCAAACCCGGTGATAGGGAGATTTATGTCCCTCCGGTCACCCACCTTGGTTCTACCATCGAGAGTCCGGCTATGGATTCTGCCCAACAGCCGGAATTAAAGACCGTCGATACATTGGTCCTCGATCTCCAAGACCCCGTCGGTGAATCAGAGGCGGGCAATCGCTCTAAAACCGGACCGTCACCAGTCCAAGATCCGTTGCACGATTTGGAAACTGCAATTCGGAACACTCGTTGCGATAAAGAACCAAAATATTTCCCACCCACCGCCCAAGATGATCATCCAAGTACCGCACCAAAGCCCATGTCTTCGGACTTTAGGGATATCAAGCAAATACAAGGAGAATCAGTTCACCACTTTTGGGCAAGACTCCTACTCACTAGGAGTAGAGTAAAAGGTCTTAGTGACCAAGATGTAATGGCAATCTTCATTCGCAATTGCCATGATAAAGGGATTCTCAATGCCCTGGCCTGCCGACACATAAACAACTTTTCGGAGTTATCCGAATTGGTACAGAAGTATTGTGCCATGAAGAGTGTCTGGAAATCCGAACGGTTGTTCTCAGAACCAATCTTCTCCGAACACCCTTGAGGAGCTCGAAAAAAGAGGATACCCCAAAGCGGCCAGCCAGGTATGAACCCGTCGAAAAAAGAAACAGGTCCCTTTCTAGGACTAGCACCGTCCTCAACGGACTCTTGGATAAACCCTTCCCTATTCATTCTATGTTGTTGAACAAAAACCCTACTCATAGCCTTTGAGCTTGTTGGGTTGTTAGGCAAGTCGCAAAAAGTGGTGAGGCCATCCTTGACACATCTCCGTCGAACAGGTGCTCTCCTTTCCCAACCGGATTTAATGACGAAGTACTGACAGTCTATGAGATCTTCCCATCGAGGAGCAGGCATAAAAGAGCTCTTAGGGAGCACGAGCAAGTATACCACGTGGTAGCTACTAGCCCATGGGCAGACGTACTAATTACTTTCGGGGACACTGACCAGCCGCCCATCCTTCCCAGTCATTCACCGGCCGCTCTAGTCTTGAATCCCATCATTGATGGATACAGGCTACATAAGTTACTAATGGACGGCGGCAGTGGTCTTAACCTCATATACGAGGCCACTCTAGGAAAAAATGCAGTTCGACCAATATCGTATCGAACATAGCAACACAACATTCCAGGGAATTATCCCAGGTAAAGAGGCACGTTCTTCCGGATGCATCATCCCGGACGTTGTGTTCGGTACGCCTGAAAACTACCAATCCGAAGAACTTCTCTTCCACATCGTCCCCTTCCCAAGTGGCGACCACGCCCTGTTGGGACGTGATGCCTTCACAAAGTTCCAGGCTATACCCCATTACGGGTACATGAAACTCAAAATGCCAGGACCAAATGGAGTGATCACGATCGCCAGTGATCCGAATATAGCCCATCGGGACGAAAACAAAACGGCAGCGCTTGCCCTCCAGGCATTAGCTGAAACTTTCGCTGCCGAAGTGTTGACCGCTCTATGGACGATAGTCAATAGGGACGATCTGATCCTTAGCAAAAGGCCCATGTCCACGTCCTTTAAACCCGCAGAGGAAATCATCAAATTTCAGGTGCATCCAACGTACCCCAATAAAATAGCGTCCATTGGAGCCCAACTCAATCCCCTTATGGACGAAGTATTGCAGAATTTCCTCCGTTAAAATTGGGACATTTTCGCTTGGCATCCTTCTGATATGCCTAGAATCCTATGGCGGCTCACCGAACACAGCTTAAACATTATTCCGGGCTTCAAGCCTGCGAATCAGACCCTGCGCCGTTTCTACGAGCCCAAACGGCAAGCCATGGGTGAAGAATTAGCCAAATTGCTCGAGGCTGGATTTATTCAGGATATTAAACACCCCAAGTGGCTAGCAAACCTAGTGATGGTACCTAAGAAAGACAAGTCCTGGCGGTTGTGTGTTAATTTCAAAGACCTCAACAAAGCATGCCCCAAGGACCCTTTCCCTTACCACACATAGACCAGATCATTGATGCCACAGCCGGACACACTTTGTTGTGCTTCCTTGATGCTTATTCCAGATAACATCAAATTAAAATGAAGGAATCCGATGAAGTGGCTACTGCATTCATCACCCCTATGGGCCATTTTGCTTCAACACGATACCCTTTGGGCTAAAAAACGTCGGGGCCACATACCAGAGCATGATCCAAACTTGCCTCGAGACACGGGTCGGAAAGACTGTCGAGGCATATGTGGACAATGTGGTAACCAAAACCAAACACGTCGACCAGTTGATCGGCGACTTACATCAAACTTTCGCTAATCTACGCGAATATGATATATGGATCAATCTAGAAAAAAGATTACTCGGAGTTCCCTATGGTAAGCTGCTTGGATTCATTGTCTCCCATAGAGGAATAGACGCAAATCCAGCTAATATCCGTGCTCTATCAGAACTTGCAATCCCCACAGAGCTGAAGCATGTCCAGAGGCTAGTCGGGTGCGTAGTGGCGTTAAGCCACTTTATCTCCCGCCTTAGAGAAAAGGCTTTGCCGCTCTATAAGCTACTGAAACGGACCATCAATTTCGAATGGACCGATGAAGCAGCGGCTGCGTTGGAAGAAATCAAAACACTACTAGCAACCAACCCCATACTCATGGCACCAGGCGCTGGTGAGCCTATGTTGTTATACATATCGGCCACCAACAAAGTCGTCAGTGCGGTGCTCGTCATTGAACGAGATGAGGAAGGACATAAATTCTGGACTCAGAAGCCGATATATTATGTGCCAGAGGTGCTAACGTAGTGCAAGTCCAGATACCCACATTATCAAAAAATAGCCTATACAATATTCATGGCATCGAGTAAACTCAGACACTACTTCCAGGAGTGTGTAGTAATGGTGGCATCAGAAGTCCCCCTGAACGATATAATCAACAACAGGGATGCCACTAGTCGCATAGCCAAATGGGCTATTGAGCTCCTTCCCTTTGAAATAACCTACAAGCCACGCCACACCAGTACATCTCAGGTACTGGCGGCGAGTTCGACGCCAAAAATCCGAAGATGGCGGCATATAGAAACGCCATCCTCAAGATATCTGCTCGGTTCGAGGGGTTGGAATTCCACCACGTTGCTCGAGACAACAACCAAGCCGTCGATGTACTGGCCTGTATGGGAGCCAAGCGCGATCCGGTCCCGAGAAACACCTTCCTGGAGCAGCTCTTCAAGCCCTCCGTTGTGTGGCAGGACGACGATAATGGTGTCGGTCCGAACACGGCAGGCGAAGTTGTTCCCCCTATAAACGAGCCAGATCATGGCATTATCGGCGGCTCAACGATGAATGAGACGCCCTCGGCCCATGAGGTAATGGCAGTAACTGCGCCATCTACAGAGCCTTCCTCGCTTACCTTCTTCACAAGGAACTCCCCGACGATCAAACTGAGGCGCGGTGCATAGTTCAATGATCCAAGTCCTACAAAGTACACGAGGGTGAGTTGTACAATAAAAGCACCACCGGAGTCTTACAGAGGTGTATATCCGAGGAAGAAGGTCGGGAGCTCCTCGCCGAAATCCGTGTAGGCAAGGGTGGGCATCACGCAGCGGCAAGATCCCTTGTTGGCAAGGCCTTCCAAGCCGGTTTCTTTGGGCCTACAGCTTGGACGGATACACAGTCACTTGTTCTACATTGCGTCGGGTGTCAACTCTTCGCAAACCAAAGTCACATGCCCCCAACAGCTCTTCGAACTATTTTGGTCACCTAGCCTTTTGCTTTCTCGGGGCTGGACATGGTCGGACCCCTTAAAGGGGGAACCAAGAAAAATAAATACCTACTAATCATGGTTGACAACTTCACCGAATGGATAGAAGGAAAGCCTGTAAAATCAGCTAAACCCGGACCAATGATTGACTTTATATCTAGCGTAGTACACTGTTATGGTGTCCCGCATAGTATAATAACGGATAATGGATCCAACTTCACGGCCTAGAAGGTCAAGGACTGGTGCGCAAAAATTGGGCATAAAGCTTGATTATGCATCAGTCTTCCATCCGCAGACCAATGGTCAGGTCGAGCGAGCAAACGGTCTCATTATGAGCGGCATCAAGCCACGTTTGGCCCGATCTCTTCACGAGTCCGACTGTCATTGGGTGGAGGAACTCGACTCCATTCTATGGGGCCTGCATACCACCCTGAACAGATCAACCGGTTAAACACCATTTTTTATGGTCTATGGGGTAGAGGTAGTTCTCCCCTGTGATATTATCCACGATGCACCAATAGTGCGCATGTACGAGGAAAAGGAGGCCGAGTTAGATCGGCAGGATGACTTAGACGCCTTGGATGGGGAGCGGGACATAGCTCTGGCTCGATCCACCCTTTATCAACAGCAAGCTCGGCGGTACCAAAGTAGGGAGGTCAAGGCAAAAGCATACAACATAGGAGAACTCGTCCTACGGCTCTCGGAGAAACAGAAGCACAAACTCAACCCCAAATGGGAGGGTCCTTTCATCATCGGCGAAGTGCTCGCGGGAGGTGCCTATCGTTTGCGGAGTCCAACCGGTAACCGCCTTGAACCAAACCCATGGAACGTGGCTCATCTTCGGTGCTTCTACAGAAAAACCGGTGTCGTCTAAACTCCCCAATATCTTTTCCTTTTTGTAATTTTTTCCTTTTTTGCCTTTTCCCTTCCCACTTTGTTGTTTGATAGGGGAAATTTCTTTTCTTCACCTATGATCGGCTGAACCAATCTTGTACTATAGATAATTGGCATACACAATAAAGTGTTAAATCCGAACACAACACGTGGGGGCTTCTTTCGAGTGGCCAAAATTTTATTTGCTCATACTTACCAGGCGCACACGTTTCTTTTGTCATGTTGTAGCCATCGTATGCATCAATTCGAACTAAGACTTTGCCAAGCTGGGTTGCCTCGCTTCTGTGGTTACTCTCTACGTTCCCGATTGTTCGGCTAGAGAGTAAAGCGAGCACCCCTACGATTTTTACGACTAGGTCATTCGGACACGTACCTCAGACGGGTGAAGCCAAAAGCTAGCTATCTTATGTAGACAATTGGTCGGCTATGATGGAAACACTTTATACGGCTTTGGCTGCTATTACCGTTGTTTGGGTCTATTCTTCCCAAAGAACAATTAGCCGCATACTACAAGTATGCGGATTTCTATCTATGCTTTTCGTAGAACCCCAACGAAAGGTACCAATGGAGGGACTATTTTCATCGGAAGATGTTTCTTACGCTACGTCGTAATATAACATATATTTCTATGTGCTTTCTGTATGTTCGCACCACGCGGCCGGATTGCCTGGTTCCCCGAATGCAGTTTGCTCTTTTGCGAGGGAATAATAAGGGGGGACACTTCCGATCTCTTCGCATGGAAGGGAGAAGCCAATGGCCGGTTAAGACAAAATTTACAACATGGATTGTTTATACACATGTACATATAAATTACATGTGCAGCTCCTGATCGAGATAATCGATTATTGTGTTGTGGGGGCAGTCTGGTTGCAAAAGACGGGCGGCTGGCATCACCTGGTCATATACCGAGTGGAGTGGCACTTCTTTTCCATCCAATCCCACAGGACCAACCCGCGCCATATTCTCAGGGTTAAGTCCAGTGAAACGGGTCGTGACCATTGCCCACGCCTCCCGTGCTCCCTTGCGACAGGCCGAAGTCTTCCACACCTCCAACCTATCCCGAGCCCCCCTAAATCGATCCACAAGTGCGGCTAGCCCTTCAGATGGCTGTTCGGTGGGCCATAGTGCCTTCACCATCCCTTTCATCGGTTTTTGTGCGCGCTTATGGAGAGAGTTCAGCTCCTTCAACAGGTCCCCTTGGTACAATTCGATCTCCTCTTCAGGATGTCCAGACAGGAGACTTGCATTTACGATAACAGTGCGTTTACTATCATTCCCTACATCGGAAATTTTACTGATAGAGGAATTGTAGTTACTGTATACGCCCCTGTGAAGCTTTCAATTCTCTTCTTGAGCTTGGGCCAATTGAGTCTTTAAACTCCTTATTTCCTCATCCTGTTTTTGCATAACAAGGCAACCAGCCTGATGCTGGGATTCCGCATACCTCTAAGAATCCCGAGCTTCTTCCAGCTGCCTTTCCATATGTCCTATTGATTCGGATGCTACACGGAATCGATATGTCAGGCACGATGATATAAAAATATTAGCAGTAAATGCATACTCACCATGGGCCTCTTGCGTGAAGCTCTTCACTTGTGCTAGTTTGGCCTTCACGGATTGTATTTCCGTGTGGCTCTCCTCGAGTTCCTTGGTCAGTTGCTCAGACTGTTGCTTTGAGGCCTGCGCTAGCAGTCAAGCAGTGCGGAGATCCTTTCATTTGTTCTCAAAACAAATTAAGGCTCGGGGACTACTAGGCTTACAAAATTATGCAAATTCTATAAAATCCGATCACTTGCTTGAATGTTGGTTGTTATCAGCTTCATAGCCTCGTCGAATCCAGTTCGGGCGGCCCCGAGGTGTGCATCCGCCGAGTGTATGGCGCTGAACTCCTGATTAGAGAATCTTGGATGCCGCATGGCCTCCCATCGGTGTCGATGATGCATGGCACTCTCCACCTCCAATTTGGTGATGGATACTACATCATGAGATTCTGCGTGCGCTGGATTGGCCATGGGGGCTTCTGTAGCAGAAGCCGCATGGGTCGTCGCCCGGAAGCTTCGGGCATCTCTCGACACCCGGGCAGCCCCTTCGGTAGGAGAGGATTGGGTGCTTCGCCTAGGTATTTCAATAAAATGAGCTGCTATGAGACTCTGCTGACTACGACGGTAAAGCGGATATCCGAACAATGTACATTCGGGATGAGCAGGCGGGTGGACTCATCCTCGTGCCCGGCTCCTTCGCAGGGTCCCGGTTGGCCTCTGATTCGCCCGCAGCTTTGGCTGCCGGCGCATGGCCTGCAGATCGACAATGCTTGCAGGTCAGGACCGGCACGTCTAGGGCGCTCGTGGTAGCGGGCCTCTTGCAAGAGGAACTTTTCTTCTTGCCTGCGGAAGGAATGGAGAATGACACGGGGTAATCAATTATGATAACCACTGGGGTCTCGACGATGGTATCCTCAAAATAGACTCCATTTTGGAAGTCAAGGAGAAGATCTGGGTCCTTGTTCAAGCCCAGATCATTGTCACGTGAATGGTTCTCGGGCTGAGGAGCCGGACAGTTAACTATCTCGATAAAACTCCATTATTGTTCACGCCAAGACCTCAGTCAAATAGAGTGCAGGATAAAACCCCAAACTATTTCATGTTTGAAAAAGAAAGGCTTACCTATTCAATGGGATTGTGGGCCGAATACCCTTCCTTGGTTGATCGTCGTATGAAGTCTTCTTTCTGTTCTTTGTACAGGTCGGCAAGTACGGCGGCCAACGTTGTTGGATTGGCGGGACCTAGTTTTCGGGAGTGCATGGCATTGCTTGTCTCATTGTACCGCCATAAGGGGTGTACCCTCTGCTGGAGGGGCTACACACACCAGGAGATAGAGGTGGCCATGACATCCATCATGGTCAGTCGGTGGTGGGAAAGCATCCACACCTATGCGGCCAGGCGTCACACCTCGGTGCTTTCCTCCTGAGATGAGCTCTTGGGTCGCCAGTTGTACCTCTTCTTTGGGAGGAGGTCGGAGTATTCGGGCAGGCCTGTCAGAGTTGCCTCGAACAGGGGGACGTCTCCAATGTAGAACCACGCCAAGGTCCATTCTTCGGATTTCCTTGGTGTGCTACCCGGATACCCCGTTCCCACTATGTGGCATACTTTGGCTACGCGAACCTCTAATATTATCTTGTCCCGAGTTCGGGGGACGAGGCAGAAGTATTTCCTCCACAAATCGAAATGAGCTTTGCACCCTAAGAACATCTCGTAGAGGGCGACGAAGCCCAATATGTGTAAAATTGACCCTAAAGTGAGGTGGTGGAGTTGGATCCCGTAGAACTCTAGTAACTCCCTTAGGAATGGATGGATTGGCAACCCAAGGCCGGGGCGGCGGCGGCTCACAGTTGGTGCGGTCAGCGAAGGCGATGGCAACGGAGGGGACGACGGCGGTGACGACGGCGACAGCGGGGGCGGGGACAACGACAACAGCGTGGGCGGGACGACGGCGATGAGCGGGGGTGGCGGCGCCGGGCGGGGGCGGCGGCTATGGGAGGGGACGACGGTGACGGGCGAGGGCGGGGACGACGGCGACAGGCGGGGGCGGCGGTAGCGGGCGGGGGTGGTGGCGACGGGCAGGGGCGGGGGCGGCGGCGACGGGGGCAGGGACGACGGCGACGGGGGCGGGAACGATGGTGACGACAGGGGCGACGACGACGATGAGGAGACGAGGATGACGATGGTGGGCTCGGGGCAAGTGGTAGATGAAATTTTCTAAGTGTCAACTTGTATAGAAGAAGCATTGGTCCCGGTTTGTGGCACCAACCGGGACCAATGCCCACCTTTAGTCCCGGTTGGTGCCACCGACCGGGACCAATGGTCCCTTTTCGTTGGCCCAAAGGGCGAGAACCAGAGAACTTTGGTCCCGGTTAGTGGCACCAATTGGGACTAAATGTGGATAGTTTTTTCCAGTATTTTTGTTTTGTTTTTTTCTTTATTTCTTTTTTTAAAAAAAATCCAGTATTTTTCTTTTGTTACAAAGGGATTTCATTTTTTTGAACTTATTTGAACTCCAGACTTTTTGTGTGTTCAAAATGCACCATTAAAAGCCACATCATCAATTTTCAACCCTTTCTGACTTCATTTGGTATTTTTCATGCACTTAGTGATTTTTTGAGCTAAATGACCCTGAAATTGAAAAGCACTTCAAATGAACTCTGAAAAGGTTGAAAGTTGGCATGGTATCATCATTTCACCCACATAGCATGCGCTGAAAAGTTAAGAGGGTTACGGCAAAAACTGGATGCACTGCGTGTACAAAATGGACAATCTCTTTCGAAGTATCACGGTTTTAGACGAAAACTCATCTGTTACAAAGGGATTTAATTTTTTGAACTTATTTGAACTCTATACTTTTTGTGTGTTCAAAATGCACCATTCAAAGTGGCATCATCAATTTTCAACCCTTTCTAACTTCATTTGGTATTTTTCATGCAGTTACTGATTTTTTTGAGCTAAATAAACCTGAAATTGAAAAGCACTTCAAATGAACACTGAAAAGGTTGAAAGTTGGCATGGTATCATCATTTCACCCACATAGCATGTTATAAAAAGTTGAGAGGGTTACGGCAAAAACTGGATGCACTTCGTGTACAAAACGGACAATCTCTTTCGAAGTATCACGGTTTTGGATGAAAACTCATGCGTTACAAGGCATTTCATTTCTTCACATGTATCTACAATGATATAGTTGTGGAGAGAAAGTCTTCACTTTTTCTTCGCTTGTGTCCTTTGCTTATTGCGCCGTAACCATGGATAATCTTCATCATTTAACAGGGTGCTTGGGTCAACCTTGACTTTGAAGGGAGGAATTTCATGAAACTTTTCATAATCTTCAGACATGTTTGTCTTGCCCTCCAATACCATGATGTATCCTTTTCCTGAAACAAACTATGTGGCGCTTTGGCTCATCGTATGATGTATTCGCTTCCTTATCTTTTATTTTTCTTGGTTTAGTAGACATGTCCTTCACATAGAAAACCTGTGCCACATCATTGGCTAGGACGAATGGTTCGTCTGTGTACCCTAGATTGTTCAGATCCACCATTGTCATTCCGTACTGCGGATCTTCCTCGCCTCTTGAAAGATTGACCCATTTGCACTGAAACAAAGGCACCTTGAAATCATGTGCATAGTCAAGTTCCCATATGTCCACTATGTAACCATAATATGTGTCCTTTCCCCTCTTGGTTGCTGCATCAAAGCGGAGACCGATGTTTTGTTTGATGCTCTATCGATCCTGGCCAATCGTGTAAAATGTATTCCCATTTATCTCGTACCCTTTGTAAGTCATTACAGTCGAAGATGGTCCCCTGGGCAACGAGTACAGCTCATCAGAAACAGTGTTGTCATGCATGAGACGTGTTTGAAACCAACTACCGAAAGTCCTGATGTGTTCACATGTAATCCAGTAATCACACTACTCTGGCTGTTTGGAGCGCATAATATTCTTGTGTTCATCGACATACGGCGTCACCAAGGTAGAATTCTGTAGAACTGTGTAGTGTGCTTGAGACCAAGAATGTCCGTCCCTACATATTATTGAGTCCGCTCCGAGGATGCCTTTTCCAGTCAGTCTCCCCTCATACTGCGATTGTGGGAGACCAATCTTCTTAAGGTCAGGAATGAAGTCAACAGAAAACCCAATGACATCATCTGTTTGATGGCCCATGGAGATGCTTCCTACTGGCCTAGCGTGGTTACGAACATATTTCTTTAAAACTCCCATGAACATCTCAAAGTGGAACATATTGTGTAGAAATAAAGGGCCTAGAACAACAATCTCATCGACTAGATGAACTAGGATGTGCGCCATGATATTGAAGAAGGATGGTGGGAACAGCAGCTCGAAACTAACAAGACATTGCACCAAATCACTCCTTAACCTTGGCAGGATTTCTAGATCGATCACCTTCTGAGAGATTGCATTGAGGAATGCACATAGCTTCACAACGGCTAATCAAACGTTTTCTGGTAGAAGCCCCCTCAATGCAATCGGAAGCAGTTGCATCATAATCACGTGGCAGTCATGAGACTTTAGGTTTTGGAAATTTTTCTCTGCCATATTTATTATTCCCTTTATATTCAACGAGAAGCCAGACGGAACCTTCATACTGAGCAGGCATTCAAAGAAGATTTCCTTCTCTTCTTTGGTAAGAGCATAGCTGGCAGGACCTTCATACAGCTCTGGATGCATGCCGTCTTTTTCATGCACACGTCGTTGTTCCTCGCGTGCCTCCGGTGTATCTTTTGTCTTCCCATACACTCCCAAGAACCATATGTTCCTTGGGTCACCTTTTAAAGTCGCTCCACTTTCTCTCGATGTTTCTCCACTGTAACCCATCAGCGGGTGCTCTCAACTTCCCGTCTTTCTTATGGTCCTCTTTGTGCCATCGCATCGACTTGGCATGCTCTTTGTTTCTGAACGGACGTTTCAACCGTGGTATTATAGGAGCATACCACATCACCTTGGCAGGAACCCTCCTCATGGGGCGCTCGTCGTCAAAATAACCAAGGTCATCTCGTCTGATCTTATACCGCAATGCACCGCATACCGAGCATGCGTTCAAATCTTCGTATGCATCGCGGTAGAGGATGCAGTCATTAGGGCATGCATGTATCTTATGCTCCTCCAATCCTAGAGGGCATACAACCTTCTTTGTTGCGTATGTACTGTCGGGCAATTCGTTATCCTTTGGAAGCTTCTTCTTCGATATTTTCAGAAGCTTCTCAAATCCTTTGTCAGGTACACCATTCTCTGCCTTCCACTGCAGCAATTCTAGTGTGGTACCGAGCTTTGGGTTGCCATCTTTGCAATTGGGGTACAACCCTTTTTTTTATCCTCTAGCATGTGATCGAACTTCAACTTCTCCTTTTCACTTTCGCATTGTCTCTTTGCATCAACAATGACCCGGCGAAGATCATCATAGGGCACATCGTCTGGTTCCTCTTGATCTTCATCTTCCCCATTGCAGCATCACCGTATTCAGGAGGCACATAGTTGTCATCATCCTCTTCTTCTTTGTTGTCTTCTATGATAACCCCCCTTTCTTCGTGCTTGGTCCAAACATTATAGTATGGCATAAAACCCTTCTCAACCAGGTGGAAGTGAAGGGTTTTAGAGTTTGAGAAAGCCTTCGTATTCTCACAGACAGTCCATGGACAATGAATAAAACCATTCTGCTTGTTTGCCTTAGCTGCTTCGAGAAAATTATGCAGGCCCTTAATATACTCAGAGGTGCATCGGTCCCCATACATCCATTGTCGGTTCATCTACGTGTGTTATATAATAAAGTGTATTAAAAACCATTACAACATATCATGAATAGAGAAGTGACCAAATTAATAGAAATTCATCATCACAAGACGGACCGCCAAACCTAGACAAATCTTGAGGAAAGTGGAGCTTGGACAAGGAGCTTCGAGAGGAGAAAGCTTAAGTCTGGCTTGGGCATTTCATCGAACACCTCATGTGCATAGGAGGTGAGCTAGAGCGCCACAAAGCTCTCCCCTCGCCGGCCAGAAAAACAGAGCAATGTGGAGTGCTCTGCTCGCCGGCGAGGGGGTATATATAGGCATCTCATTGGTCCCGGTTCGTGGCTGGAACCGGGACTAAAGGACCTCTTTGGTCCCGGTTCCATCCACAGACCGGGACCAATGGTTGTGGGCCAGGAGCGAGGCCCATTGGTCCCAGTTGGTGTCTGGAACCAGGACCAAAGGAGTCCGACGAACCAGGACCAATGGCTCACGAGGCCCGGCCGGCGCCCTAGCCTCACGAACCGGGACCAGTGCCGCCATGGGTCCTGGTTCGTGAGTGAACCGGGACTAATGGGCTAGCCTGGCCTAGACCAAAGCCATGTTTTCTACTAGTGATAATTAAACAAAACTCCTCCAGGACTGTGTTTGTATGCACGGTACCCGTCGATTCGTCCTACCATGGAGTGTGACTAATTGGTGGAGGGGGGATAAAAACTTTACCATTCTATTTGGGAACCGCCTATAATGTATCTAGCATGGAAGATATTGAAAACCTCTTGGTCGTTATGTGATCAATGAAAGCATACCGCTCCAAAATCATTACTTATCTCTGTTTTAAAAGCTTGAGCTCTGGCACCTCTGCAAATAATTACTTCCCTCTGCGAAGGGCCTATCTATTTACTATAATGTTGAGTCAACATCCTCTTATAAAAAAGCACCAGTTAGAGAGCACCAATGTCATTTGTATACATTGCTATTAACTGATATTGAGTATGAGCATGACTGGATGTCTTTTACCATGAATTACAATGTTTAGTCAGTCCTTGTTATTCAGAGGTGCTCTACATTTATGTTTTGCGGTCTCACAAAGGGCTAGCGAGATACCATTGTGTCATATTGTATCATGATTGTTTTGATAGGATTGCTGTCATCCAAGACTTATTATTATTGCTCGCTAGTTGACTATGCCATTGATATGAGTAAATGTGAGACCTAAATGTTATTGTGAATCTGGTTAGTCTATAATCCTTGCTGAAAATCTGAACATAAGTTAGACATATTTACAACAGCAAGATCAACCAGAGTTTGTAAAAGTTTTTCTTTATCACTTTCAGTTTATCAACTGAATTGCTTGAGGACAAGCAAAGGTATAAGCTTGGGGGAGTTGATACGTCTCCAACGTATCTATTTTTCCAAACTCTTTTGGCCTTGTTTTGGACTCTAGTTTGCATGATTTGAATGGAACTAACCCGGACTGACGTTGTTTTCAGTAAAATTTCCTTGGAGTTATTTTTGTGCAGAAATAAAAGTTCTCGGATTGACCAAGAAATCTACAGATAATATTTTTGGAATTAATAAAAAATACTGGCAAAAGAATCAACTGCAGGGGGCCCACCACCTGGCCACAAGCCTGGTGGGCACGCCCACCCCCCTAGGGCACGCCGGGCAGGCTTGTGGGCCCCCTACTGCTCCTATGACCTTGTTTCCACTTCTATATATTCCTATTTGGGGAGGAAAAAAATAATAGAGAAGAGTTCATCGTGTTTCACGATACGGAGCCGCCGCCATCTCCTGTTCTTCCTCGGGAGACCAGATCTGGAGTTCGATTTGGGCTCCGGAGAGGGGAAATCGACGCCTTCATCATCACCAACCATCCTTCATCACCAATTCCATGATGCTACCCACCGTTCGTGAGTAATACCATCATAGTTTTGCTGGACGGTGATGGGTTCGATGAGATTTATCATGTAATCGAGTTAGTTTTGTTAGGGTTTGATCCCTAGTATCCACTATGCTCTCAGATTGATGTTGCTATGACTTTGCTATGCTTAATGCTTGTCACTAGGGCCCGAGTGCCATGATTTCAGATCTGAACCTATTATTTTTTCATGAATATATATGTGTTCTTGATCCTATCTTGCAAGTTGTAGACACCTATTACGAGTTATGATCTGCATCCCCCAGGGTGTCAATAACTGGGATTCTTTCCGATGATTATCGTAGTTTGAGGAGTTCATGTATTGATTGAGTGCTAATGTTTTGGTCCGGTTCTCTTTTAAAAGGAGGCCTTAATATCCCTTAGTTTACAATAGGACTCCGCTGCCACGGGAGGGTAGGACAAAAGATGTGATGCAAGTTCTTTTCCATAAGCACGTATGTCTATATATGGAATACATGTCTACATTACATTAATGAATTGGAGCTAGTTCTGTGTCACCCCATGTTATAATTGTTGCATTGTGAATGACATCCAACATAATTATCCATCACTGATCTTTTTGCCTACGAGCTTTCCATATATTGATCTTTGCTCAGTTGCTTTTCCGTTGCTACAGTTACAAATACTACAAATTGCTACTATCACTTTGCCACCGTTACCGCTACTACCATATTACTTTGCTACTTAATACTTTGTTGTAGATATTAAGTCTTTCAAGTGTGGTTGAATTGACAACTCAGTTGCTAATACTTGATAATATTCTTTGGCTCCCCTTGTGTCGAACCAAAAAATTTGGGTTGAATACTCTACCCTCGAAAACTATTGCGATCCCCTATACTTGTGGGTTATCAGGAGGCAACAAGCATGCTAGGCGCGACAAGGGGGTGCGCCTGGTAGGCTTGTGGCGCCCTGGCACCTCCCCTGACGTGCACTCCAAGCTTGGATGACTTGTTTCCTTGTAGAAAAATTCCTTCCGAAGGTTTTATTCCGTTTGGAATCCGTTTAATATTCCATATCTGCAAAACTCAAAAACAAGGAAAAAACAGAAACTCCCACTTGGCTCTAGATTAATAGGTTAGTCCCCAAAATAATATAAAATAACATATTAATGCATATAAAATATCCAAAACAGACAATATAATAGCATGCCATCATTAAAAATTATATATACATTGGAGACGTATCACTCCTCCAAATCCCTCTTCTCCTCTGCCGCCTGCCGATCTTGTTCTGCCAGAAGCGTTTGGGTTGTCTCTCTCTCTCTTTATACAGAGCAGTCTGCAACACAAATCCTCGTTAGCATTGTAATCATCTTTGTTCGCACACACAATGTAATGGAGGAAAGCTATCCGAGTCCGTATGACTAACCTCGATGGCGAGCTGCACTGGCCGTGGACGAGGCGACATCTCAGGACAGGAGCTCGTTTGGCGCACCATGATCTGCCGGAGAGTGCGCGAAGACCGTATAAGTCCATATACAATGGTTATCGAGCCATGGGGCCTCCTGTCGCTAGCTATCATCACCAGGTCTGGATCAATAGTATGTTGTCTCGGGTTGAAGTCCTCCCCATTCACCGCCTTTCCCACATCTCTGTACCTCACGAGCTTGTTGTGGGAGGAGATGTTGGTGAAGTTATTGGGATTATCGATGTGAGACTCAGACAATGCCATGGCATTCTTGTATGAGGCAACATGGGCCATGGCATAGAGGTCGTACACCCGTGGAACCTCCGTCTTATTGTAATGCGCCTAAAAGAGAGAAACAAAGTATTAATAAATTGGTCAAGCTAGAATCAAAAAATGAATTGTAGGAATCATGAAGCAAACCACATACCCAGTTCCGCCCGAACTGAAATAAGTTGGCGCTGCCTTGATGGTGTGTGATACCTCTCCAACGTATCTTTAATTTTTGATTGTTCCATGCTATTATATTAACTGTTTTGGATGTTTTATATGCATTAATATGCTATTTTATATTATTTATGGGACTAACCTATTAATCTAGAGCCTAGTGCCAGTTCTTTTTTTCCTTGTTTTTGAGTTTCGCAGATCAGGAATATTAAATGGAGTCCACATGGAATAAAACCTCTGGAATGATTTTTTCTGGAAAATATGGAAGCCACGAGACTTGAGAACCAAGGCAGAGGAGCTGCCATGGGGCCACAAGCACGCTTGCCGCGGCCAGGGGGGCACCCGCGCCAGGTAGGCTTGTGGGCCCCTGGCAACTCCCCTAACCCTAATCTTCGGCCTATAAATACCCAAATATTCCATCATTATCAGAACGATCCATGAAAACACTTTTCTGCCGCCAGAGGCCTCCGTTCCCGAGAGATCCAATCTTGGAGCCTTTTCCGGTAATCTACCGGAGGGGGATTTGATCACGGAGGGCATCTACATCAACTCCATTGCCCCTCCGATGATGCGTGAGTAGTTCACCATAGATCTACAGGTCCATAGCTAGTAGCTAGATGGCTTCTTCTCTCTCTTTGCTTCTCAATACCATGTTCTTCTTGATCTTCATGGAGATCTATCCGATGTAATACTCTTTTCCAGTGTGTTTGTCAAGATCTGATGAATTGTGGGTTTATGTTCAGATTATCCATGAATCCTATTTGAATATCTTGTGAATTATTTTATGCATGATTTCATATCTTTGCAAGTCTCTTCGAGTGATTGGTTTGGTTTGGCCAACTAGATTGGTAATTCTTGCAATGGGAGTAGTGCTTAGTTTTGGGTTCAATCTTGCAGTGTCCTCACCTAGTGACAAAGTAGGGGTAGCGAGGCACGTATTGTATTGTTGCCATCAAGGGTAAAAAGATGGTATTTTCATCATATTGCTTGAGTTTATCCCTCTACATCAAGTCATCTTACTTAATGCCTTGCTATGTTCTTTATGAACTTAATACTCTAGATTAGGCAGGACTCGGTCGATGTGTGGACTAATAGTAGTAGATACAGAATCGTTTCGCTCTACTTGAAACTGACGTTATGCCCACCATGATATCTACATGATTATTCACTTTTCTATCAATTGCTTGACAGTAATTTGTTTACCCACCATGATATTTTCCTTCAAGAGAGAAGCCTCTAGTGAAACCTATGGCCCTCGGGTCTACTTTCCATAATACCTTTTCAGATCTATAAACCATAAATACCAAAAATACCTTGATTTAATTTATTTATCTTTTGTTCATTTACATCTATCTCTATCAGATCTAATCCTTGTAAATAACTGTGAAGGGATTGACAACCCCTTTATAGCGTTGGGTGCAAGAGTTTGATTGTTTGTGTAGGTACATCCATTGGTGACTTGGTTGTTCCTCCTACTAGATTGATACCGTGGTTCTCAACAAACTGAGGGAAATACTTATCTACTTCGCTGCATCACCCTTTCCTCTTCAAGGCAAAACAAACGCAAGCTGAAGAGGTAGCAAGAAGGATTTCTGGCACCGTTGCCGGGGAGGATACATATCAAGCCTACCAAGTACCCATCACAAACTCATCTCTTGCATTTACATTATTTGCTGTTTGCCTCTTGTTTTCCTCTCCCCCACTTCTAAAACGATTTTCAAAAAATACCAAAAATATTTTCCTTTTTGTTCACCCTTCTTCCGGTTGCCTTTTTTGTTTGCCTTTTGTTTGCTTGGGTGCTTGATTGCTTGCTTTGTGACGATGTCTCAGAATACCAAGTTGTGTGACTTTTCCAATACTAATAATAATGATTTTATTAGTACTCCAATTGCTCCCACCACTAGTGTGGAATCTTATGAAATCAATGTTGCCTTGCTTAATCTTGTTATGAAAGAACAATTTTCTGGCCTTCCTAGTGAAGATGCTGCATTCCATCTAAATACTTTTATTGAGTTGTGTGATATGCAAAATAAGAAAGATGTGGATAATGATATTGTTAAATTGAAGCTATTTGCGTTCTCACTACGAGATCGTGCTAAAACTTGGTTTTCATATTTGCCTAAAAATAGTATTGATTCATGGAATAAGTGTAAAGATGCTTTTATTTCCAAGTATTTTCCGACCGCTAAGATCATCCTTCTTAGGAACGTTATAATGAATTTTAAGCAACTTGATCATGAGCATGTTGCACAATCTTTGGGGAGGATGAAATTAATGATTAGGAATTGTGCCGCACATGGTTTAAGTTTATGGATGATTATACAATTTTTTTATGCGGGAGTGAATTTTGCATCTAGGAATCTTTTAGATTCCGCCGCTGGTGGTAATTTTATGGAAATAACATTAGGAGAGGCTACTAAGCTCCTAGATAGTATTATGACAAACTACTCTCAATGGCATAGCGAAAGATCTCCTACTAGTAAAAAGGTGCATGCTATTGAAGAAATAAATACGTTGAGTGAAAAGATGGATGAATTGATGAAACTGTTTGCAAGTAAGAATGCTCCTGTTGATCGCAATGATATTCCTTTATCTTCTTTGATTGTAAATAATAATGAACCTATGGATGTGAATTTTGTTGGTAGGAACAATTTTGGTAATAACGCGCATAGAGGTAATTTAACCCTAGGCCGTTTCCTAGTAATTCCTCAAATAATTATGATAATTCCTAAAAAAATTCTTATGTAAATTATAATAATATGCTATCTTATCTTGAGAACATTTTAAAAGAATTTATTGGTTCACAAAATATTTTTAATGCTACTATTGAAGAAAAAGTGCTCAAGATTGATGATTTGGCTAGGAACGTTGATAGAATTTCGCTTGAGATTGATTCTTTGAAAGTTAGATCGACTCCACCCAAGCATGACATTAATTAGTCTTGAAAATCTATGATAATTTCTATTGATGAAAGTAAGGAAAGAACGACTAGAATATGTGCTAAGAGTGAATGGCTAGAAAAAGTGTGTTCTCATGATAATAATGATGAAGATCTCAAAGTGATTGATGCGACTCCCATTGAATATATTTTTCCAATATAAATCTTGATAAGGATGGGACTGGAGATAAGTTAGCTTTAGTTAAAGAGCCTCCCAATGATTCGGAGTCTATAGACCTTTAAGCTAAGATTGATAAAAGTGGGGTGGAAGAGGTCAGGACTTTAAATAGCAATGAACCCACTCTTTTGGATTTCAAGGACTTTAATTATCATAGTTCATATTTTATTGATTTTATTTTCTTATTAAAATCCATGATAAATTCTCCGCACGCTTATAGTCAAAATAAGACTTTTACTAAACACATCGTTGATGCTATGATGAAATAGTTTGAAGAAAAACTTGAGTTAGAAGTTTCTATCCCTAGGAAGCTCCATGATGAGTGGGAACCTACTATTAAGATTAAAATTAAATATTATTAGTGCCATTCTTTGTGTGATTTGGGTGCTAGTTTCCACTATTCCGAAAACTTTATGTGATGTGCTAGGATTCCATGATTTTGATGATTGCTCTCTAAATTCGCATCTTGCGGATTCCACTATTAAGAAATCTATGGGAAGGATTAATGATGTTCTTATTTTTTCAATAGGAATTATGTGCCCATAGATTTTATTGTTCTTGATATAGATTGCAATCCAATTTGTTCTATTATTCTTGGTAGACCTTTCCTTAGAATGATTGGTGCAATTATTGACATGAAAGAAAGAAACATTATATTCCAATTTCCATTAAGGAAAGGTATGGAGCACTTTCCTAGAAAGAATATAAGATTTCATTATGAATATATTATGATATATACTTTTGCATTGCATACCAAAGATGACAATACCTAGATCTATTGCGTTTTGCCTAGCTAGGGGCGTTAAACAATAGCGCTTGTTGAGAGGCAACCCAATTTTATTTTTGTGTTTTGGTTTTTTGCTTCTATTTTTGTGTGTTTCCCACATTATTACTACTGTAGTAATTGTGTTTTTGTGTTTTAATTAGTGTTTGATCGAAGTAAAACCTTTGGGGTGATCTATGGTGGTTGTTGATTGGATCTTGCTGAAAAATAGAAACTTTTGCTCTTAGTCCAGGAATTTTACAAACATTTGAGAGCGTCGAATGAGTCTGAAATTTTTACACAAGATTTATATATAAATTTCCCAGGTTTTACAAATTTTTCAAAAAAATTGGACTTACATAAGTATACGAAGATTTCAGATTGCTACAGACTATTCTGTTTTTGACAGATTCTGTTTCTTTGAGATGTTTACCTATTTTGATGAATCTATGTGTTGTATCATGAGGTATGAACCATGGAGAAGTTACAATACAGTAGGTATTAAACAAATATAAATAAAGAATGACTTCACAACAGTAAATAAAGTGGTGGTTTATTTTCTTATACTAACGGATCTCACGAGTTATCTATTGAGTTTTGTGTTGTGAAGTTTTGAGTCATATTCAACGAATCCAAAGAGCCTAAGCATGAGGATTCCCTGGAAGGCATCCCCTCTTTCGTCTTCAATCCATCGGTAAATTTACTTGAGGCTCTATTTTTATTCACCACATGATATGTGTTTTGCTTGGAGCGTCATGTATGACATGAGTCTGTGCTTTTTAGTTGGCCACAATCATCCGTGCTTCACACATCTTTTGAGAGAGACACGCATTAATCGTGAATTTATTAGAATACTCTATGTGCTTCACTTATATCTTTTGAGATAGGCTATTTTTCTCTATATGCTCCACTTATATTTTTTAGAGAACGGCGGTATTTGCCTTTTATAGAAATAGTTGACCTCTCGTACCTTACTTATCTGATAGCAGCATGGTAATTGGTCTAGGTTATGAATTTAGTCCTAATATGATAGGCATCCAGAAGGGATATAAGAAAAACTTCCATATTAAGTGCATTGAGTATTTTTGAGAAGTTTGATTCCTTGCATAAAGTTTTGACATATAAATGTGGTAACGTTATGATTAATGTTAGGAAGTGATTGTGATTTGGTAAAAATACTTGTGTAAAGGTTTGTCACTCCCGTAGCATGCGCGTGTGGTGAATCGTTATGTAAGGAAGTCAGAGCATGACTTGTTTATAGATCGGCTGCCTTTGTGTGAGGGTCGGGAGCACGCGATGGTTAACTCCTACCAACCTCTCCCCTAGGAGCATGCGTCTAATACTTTGCTTCGGTGACTAATAGACTTTTGCAATAATTATGTGATTTTTTTATGACTAATGTTGAGTCCATGGATTATACGCACTCTCACCCTTCCACCTTTGCTAGCCTTTCTAGTACCGCGCAACTTTCGTCGGGACAACAATTCCACCTTCCTCAAAACAGCCACCATATACCTTCCTCAAAACAGCCACCATATACCTTCCTCAAAACAGCCACCATATATCTTTCCTCAAAAAAACCACCATACCTACCTATTATGGCATTTCCATAGCCATTCCGAGATATATTGTCATGCAACTCCCACCATTTCCCTTTGTCATGACTTGCACACTTTCACATTGCATATAGAGTCATATTTTTCTCTAGGTATCGAGTTGTAATTTTTCTTTTTGAGTTGTAAGTAAATAAAAGCGTGATAATTAGCCTTATTAGAGCATGTCCCATATGAAGAAAGGATGATGGAAGCTATGATTCCCTCACAAGTGGGGATGAGATTCTGGACTATATGAAAAATAAAAAGAGGCCAGCGAAGCCCAAAAAAATATGATTAATAAAAGAGGCCTTATATGCCCACAAAAAATGAGAGAAAAGAGAGAAGGGACATTGCTACTATCTTTTTCCACACTTGTGCTTCGAAGTACCACCATGATATTCGTTGCAGAGTCTCCTATTTTGTCACTTTCATATAACTAGTGGAATTTTCCTTCTTCATGCACATCCACTTAGTTTCCTTTTGAGCATTCATACACAACTCTAAGTGCATCTGTTGCATGGCAATCCCTACTCGCTCACATTTATATCTATTGATGGGCATCTCCATAGTCCGTTAATATGCGTAGTTGATGTGAGACTATCTTCTCCTTTTCCTTGCCAACCTCCACCATATTCTATTCCACCCATAGTGCTATATCCATGGCTCACGCTCATGTATTGCGTGAGAGTTGAAAAAGTTTGAAAACATAAGAAGTGTGAAACAATTGCTTGACTTGTCATCGGGGTTGTGCATGATATAAATACTTTGTGTGGGGAAGATGGAGCATAATCAGACCATATGATATTGTAGTGAAAACTTTCTTTTGCCATTATATTTGAAGAGATACAATTGCTTTGCTAGTATGCTTGAAATGTTATTGTTTTTATATCAATATTGGGCTTTTGTTTTAAGTCTTACGTATCTGAATATTCATGCCACAATAGAGAATATTACATGGATAAGTATATTACGTAGCACTCCACATCAAAAATTCTGTTTTTATCATTTACCTACTCGAGGATGAGCAGGAATTAAGCTTGGGGGTGCTGATACGTTCCAACATATCTATAATTTTTGATGATGTCATGCTATTATATTATCTATTTTGGATGTTTTATATGCATTAATATGATATTTTATATTATTTTTGGGACGAACCTATTAATCTAGCGCCTAGTGCCACTTTCTGTTTTTTCCTTGTTTTTGTCTTTTGCATATATGGGATATTAAATGGAGTCCAAACAAAATAAAATCTTCAGAAAGATTTTTTGGAAGGAAACGAATCCACCAGGCTTGGAGTGCATGCGAGGGCACTTGCTAGGACGTGGCAAGCCCTGTAGGCATGGCCACCCCCTGGTCGCGCCTAGGAGGCTTTCTGTGTCCTAACAGGTCTCCTAACCCTATTTCTTGGCCTATAAATATCCAAATATTCCCCCAACATCAGAACAAGCCACACAAATACTTTTCCGCCGCCAGAAGCCTCTGTTCCCGAGAGATCCAATCTTGGAGCGTTCTTCGGTAATCTGCCGGAGGGGGATTCGATCACGGAGGGCATCTACATCAACTCCATTGCCCCTCCGATGATGCATGAGTAGTCCACCACAGACCTATGGGTCCAGAACTATTAGCTAGATGGCTTATTGTCGTGGATTTGTCACGGCAGGTGTCCGGGTGAACGGACTTAGGTTCGGGGTGAAGACGCAACTACGTGGCGGCTTGAAGGGGTTGATCGGAATCGAGAGACACAGAGTTTATCCAGGTTCAGCCCCTCCGATGGAGGTAAAAGCCTACGTCCTGCTTGTCTGATATTGATGATGAAGAAGATATCTCGGTTACAAGGGTGCTGTTTGCTACCTCTAATCACGAGAGCCTCTAATCTGTCTATCTCTAATCTCTTGTGTTGTCTAAACTTGTGGACTTGTGAATCTGTCTATCTCTAATCTCTTGTGTTGTCTAAACTTGTGGACTTGTGAATCTGTCTATCTCTAATCTCTTGTGTTGTCTAAACTTGTGGACTTGTGAATCTGTCCCTCTAGGGGTACTCTACCCCTCCTTATATAAGTGGAGAGGGTAGGTTTACAAATAGAGTCCTACTAGGAGTAGGATTAGGACTAGTCTCTTTAGAATCCTATTTCGGGTCTTTTTTCTCTTGTAAGGAAATCCTTTCTCCTTTAGGCCTTCTCTTGTGAGATGCTTGGCACCGGCTCACACGCCGGGTCTTGGGCCTGGTCGTCCTACGGCCCCCCAGCCGAATCACTAATAAAACGTCATGTCTTTACCGGGTCTCCTGTGAGTCGCCAGGCCGGGTCATACCGCGGGGTATATCCCCGACATTTGCCCCCAGGTTAGCTTGAATTTATTCATGCTAAGCTCCTGAAATAAGATTAATAAATATGTTAAGTCGCCAACTTGCTCCTTTGGCCAGCTTATAAAATGGCTCCTCGGAAATCCAAGTCTTTTCTGCATATGAATGAGTTGTCTTGAAAGTCGTCTTGCTTGTAAGTGTCCTTTGAAAAATATTGAGAATAGAACACCCATATGCCATTGATTTGGCTTCCAATACTCTTGGCGTGTCATAATCATTGATGATGTCGGGTCATTACCGTTGCTGACGTCGGGTTGAATAACTAGAATCCAGCTGACTTGATAAAAATATTGGGATGAAATCCATCTGATGTAAAACCGGACTTCCATTGTTGTGAAGTAGAGTGGCTTATATAAAATCTGGCGGGTTATAATCTTTTGATAACGCCGGGTCATGAATGTTGGTGATGCCAGGTCTAACAACTTAACTCCATAATTAACATCTTGAAAATTCTCCTCAAAGTTTTTGATATCTCCATATTACCTGTAGCCCCCAAGCTCCGAGATTATCCATGATAACTTGGTGCTTTGCAATAATATTTTGGATTGTGTAGCCCCCAAGTGTCGGGTTGTCCTGCCTGCAGCAACCTGGGACTTATAACTGTCTTATACCTTATGAAACTTCAACAGGTGTAGCCCCCAAGGGCCGGCTAAGCATCATGTGATGGGTCGGGTCTTGAATTTGAACCATATATACAGTTGAGTACTGTAGCCCCCAAGTGTCGGCTCATCATCATGTGATGGGCCGGCTCTTCAATTTGAATCATATAAATAGTTGAGTACTGTAACCCCCAAGTGTCGGGTCGCATGCCTGCAGTGACTTGGGACTTTGAAAAATTGATTTGAGTTGTGTAGCCCCCAAGTGCCGGGTCAGTAAGAATTACTGGGCTGGGACATAGAAAAGGATAGAAAGGCCGGGTTATCTCCTTGAGATAATATGGTCTTGTTGACAATGTAATGATTTTAAAACCGGCTTGCATTAGCCCCAAGTGTCGTGGTGCGTACTTGCAGCGACAGGGGACTTGCATAATTGATATAAACTAGCTTTGAATAGTGTAGCCCCCAAGTGTCGGGTCATCTGCCTGTGGTGACTTGGCACTATGTAAGAATAATATGACTCACCACAATTTGTTGAATGAATCCTTAACCGTGGTTGTAATATAACCCGGAATGAATATCCTGGAATAATTTCTTTGTCTTTGACATGAAATCTCTGCTCGTGGTTGCGGTGCAACCCGACAAATATATGTTTGAGAAATCCGTGAGTGTTGTAGTATACTACAGAGCACAATTGAAGAAATCCGAGAACCAGTCAATTAGATGACTCGGCATTATATCTGATAGGGCGGCTCTTGAAAAATAATGAATTCTCCAAGCTAGCTTAAAAACCCCAATCATTTAGTACTGGTTATCATAAACCATGAAGATCCAGCCAAGTTGGCTATTAAAGATCCATATGCTTTTTGCAGAAGTTTTTCATCATACTTAACGGCGGCTCATCTTAAGAGACAAGACCTGCAAAAATAAACAAGACAGAATATATTCTGCATTGTTGTAAGGGCGGCTTGAAAAAGCACAACCCGGAGATGTTATATCTTTCATAACGGTGTTGCTTCTTTCATAATCTTTCTCTGACCCGGCTTGATAAGCCAGCATGACATGTGAATATGATGCAATGTACGATGCAATGTATGATGCAATATATGATGCTATGTATGATGCAATGTATGATGCAATGTTGACATGTCAACATTTTTGGCTTAAGAGCCGACTGTTAGGGTTAGATAAGCTACACCCGGAGGGTGGGAAGCCCCCTTCGACAAACAAGTTGACTTGTCAACTTTTTTGGCATAAGAGCCGGCTATTAGGGTTAGATAAGCTATACCCGAAGGTAGGAAGCCCCCTTTGACAGCCAATGTTGACTTGTCAACATTTTTGGCATGAAAGCCGGTTGTTAGGGATAGATAAGCTTCACCCGGACGTGGGAAGCCCCCTTCGACAACCAAAGTTGACTTGTCAACTTTTTTGGCATAAGAGCCAGCTGTTAGGGTTAGATAAGCTATACCCCGAAGGTTGGAAGCCCCCTTCAACAGCCAATGTTGACTTGTCAACATTTTTGGCATGAAAGCCGGTTGTTAGGGATAGATAAGCTACACCAGGAGGTGGTAAGCCCCCTTCGACAACCAAAGTTGACTTGTCAACTTTTTTGGCATAAGAGTTGGTTGTTAGTGTTAGATAAGCTATACCCGAAGGTAGGAAGCCCCCTTCGATAGCCAATGTTAACTTGTCAACATTTTGGCATGAAAGCCGGTTGTTAGGGATAGATAAGCTACACCTGGAGGTGGGAAGCCCCCTTCGACAACCAAAGTTGACTTGTCAACTTTTTTGGCATAAGAGCCGGCTATTAGGGTTAGATAAGCTACACCCGGAGGATGGTAAGCCCCCTTCCATAGCTATGTTTGATGATATCAGCTTGTGCACCATCTTGTAAGTCGCCATCTTGTAAACTGCCATCTTGTATGAAGAAATGGTAGAAGCTCCAAGTGACTTTATGATGATCCAACAAATCCAGGCACCCATGTTTGAATGGTGCATCACGGTGGTTCGTCCTCTTGGGCGACTTTTAATCTTCTGCGAATGATGTAATAGACCCCAGGATCGGGTTAACTTTGGCATGACCCGGGGTTCTCGTTGAAAATAACCAAATGTGTCTCGCCATGTCTGTAGCCCCCAAGTCTTAAGTTGACTTGAAAAGGCTGCTTGCGAATTCTCAACTAAAAATTGAGGTTAGCCGTGGCGGGTTATAAATGATCCCGTATGAGTTGTTTCAGTGATCCGTTCGATGGTTTGTCCCGGCAGGTTGTTCAAGTGAACCAAACTTTAGTGGTGGCGACTTGTGCGCCTGTTCGTTGGGCAACTCATACAGGCGAATACCGCACCAATATGTTGATGTAAATCATACTGTGGGCGGCGTCTTGCGCGTGTCTGTTGGGCGGCTCGCAACGGTGTATGCAGCCGCTGGCGTATTGGTGTACACGTAGAAACCAGACGGGGTATTGTAAGCCGGTGATGTTGTGAAAGACGCCACGGGATTGTAAGCCGGTGCGCCCATGAGAGGCGGCCAAGGCGTAGTCTTTAAACAGCATGGTAATTGGTCTAGGTTATGAATTTAGTCCTAATATGATAGGCATCCAAAAGGGATATAAGAAAAACTTCCATATTAAGTGCATTGAGTATTTTTGAGAAGTTTGATTCCTTGCATAAAGTTTTGACATATAAAGATGGTAACATTATGAGTAATGTTAGGAAGTGATTGTGATTTGGTTAAAATACTTGTGTAAAGGTTTGTCACTCCCGTAGCATGCACGTGTGGTGAACCGTTATGTAAGGAAGTCGGAGCATGACTTGTTTATAGATCGGCGGCCTTTGTGTGAGGGTCGGGAGCGCGCGATGGTTAACTCCTACCAACCCCTCCCCTAGGAGCATGCGTCTAATAGCCTAAAGGAGAAACGATTTCCATACAAGAGAAACAAGACCCGGAATAGGATTCTAAAGAGACTAGTCCTAATCGTACTCCTAGTAGGACTCTATTTGTAAACCTACCCTCTCCACTTCTATAAGGAGGGGTAGAGCACCCCTAGAGGGACAGATTCACAAGTACACAAGTTTGGACAACACAACAGATTAGAGATAGACAGATTAGAGGCTCTCGTGATTAGAGGTAGCAAACAACACCCTTGTAACCGAGAGATCTTCTTCATCATCAATACCAGACAAGCAGGACGTAGGCTTTTACCTCCATCGGAGGGTCCGAACCTGGGTATACTCTGTGTCTCTCGATTCCGATCAACCACTTCAAGCCGCCACGTAGTTGCGTCTTCGCCCTGAACCTAAGTACGGTCACCCAGACATCTACCGTGACAAATCCACGACACTTATTCTCTCTCTTTGATCTTCAATACCATGTTCTTCATGATCTTCATGGAGATATATCCGATGTAATACTCTTTTGCGGTGTGTTTGTCAAGATCCGATGAATTGTGGGTTTATGTTCAGATTATCCATGAATCTTATTTGACTCTCTTTTGAATTATTTTATGCATGATTTGATATCTTTGCAAGTCTCTTCGAGTTATTGGTTTGGTTTGGTCAACTAGATTGGTAATTCTTGCAATGCGAGAAGTGCTTAGTTTTGGGTTCAATCATGCGATGTCCTCGCCCAATGAAAAAGTAGGGGTAGCAAGGCACATATTGTATTGTTGCCATCAAGGGTAAAAAGATGGGGGTTTCATCATATTGCTTGAGTTTATCCCTCTACATCATGTCATCTTACATAATGTGTTGCTCTGTTCTTTATGAACTTAATACTCTGGATGCACGTATGAGTCGGTCAATGTGTGGAGTAACAGTAGTAGATGCAGAATCATTTCAGTCTACTTGACACGGATGTGATGCCTATATGCATAATCATTGCCTTGGATATCTACATGATTATTCGTTTTTGTATCAATTGCTTGACAGTAATTTGTTTACCCACCGTGATATTTTCCTTCAAGAGAGAAGCCTCTAGTGAAACCTATGGCCCCTGGGTCTACTTTCCATAATATATTTTTAGATCTATAAACCAAAAATACCAAAAATACCCTGCTGTAATTTATTTATCTTTTCTTTGTTTACATCTATCTCTATCAGGTCTAATCCTTGTAAATAACCTTGAAGGGATTGGAAACCTTTTTATAGCGTTGGGTGCAAGAGTTTGATTGTTTGTGTAGGTGCATCCATTGGTGACTTGCATGTTCCTCCTACTGGATTGATACCTTGGTTCTCAACAAACTGAGGGAAATACTTATCTACTTCGCTACATCACCCTTTCCACTTCAAGGGAAAACCAACGCAAGCTCAAGAGGTAGCACATCATCATGATCACTATCATCCATAAATGCATCATCATCACTATCGGGAGAAACATGTGGAAGGCCTCCTTTATGTAATCGGTCAAGCATTGAGAGGTCATCCACAGCAGTAACCTCTTCTTCTTCTGCCTCTTCTTGTTTCGGCTCAGGGGTGAAGTCAGATTCACTCTCGTTGTCTACTTCAATGTTTTGGGGTGAAGTTGAGCGGTTCTTGAAATGGTTTTTGGAAAGACGTGTTTCTTGGAAGAATTCTCATTCAAATGTGTCTGGGCTAAGGTGAGGTTCATAATCATATTCATTGAAGGGAGGTGGTCTAAAACGTGGCGGCACACCATAAACGACATCCCAACCATTCAGATTTGGATCAGTTTGGCAGACCCACGGTAGATAGAAAACTTGGGTTGCCTGTTGAGCCGTAACATAGACATCGGGAGCATCTAAATGGGGGCTTTGTTTGATTTTGACTAGCCATGTATGTTCATGAGTTGAAATGAATAACATTTGAAAACTTCGGTCGCCTGTTGAGCCGTAATATAGACATCGGGAGCCAACTCCTTCGCCGATAGCAGAGACACAACAATTTGTAGACTTTCGGTTGGCCATAGATAGCTCTTTGTCAAAAGTACGAAAGCGATACCCGTTGATGTCGTATTTCTCAAATGAATGGACCTTATAGTCAAAACCATTAGCGACTTGTCTCAATTCGGCGTCCATAGACTCTAAATTAGCCTACAAGTATAATACGAAAGGGTTGTTGCATTAGCCGCAAACTAGACAAAGAAATGAAATGGTCTAATGGAAATTACCATTTGTTTGAACCAAGATATGAAACCGGGATAGCCACCTCCATGCTTTGCCAGAAGCTCATACTATTCGATGGAATCCTTTTGGATCACCGCTCCATCCGAGAATTTGGCGACGTATTTACTGTATCACATATCCGGGAATAAGAGCAGTTCAAAGGAATTAGAAGTTGCGAAACAATGTACCGAGAACTTACTCGTTGTACGGACGCACTTCTATTAGGTTGTTCAAGATATACAACAAAATGGTCCGCCATTCTTCGACATCCAACATTATTGCTTTCGAAGCACCGGCTAGTGCGAGCTTCCCTTGGAATAGGCTGAGGTTGGATCGACCTTTTTCACTATCGCCATCATTGTACCGAGGCGTCGGATTATGCAATTGATGATTCTTGGCTTCGTAGTGTGCTTTCACGAAGTTTACCGCCTCCTCAGTAATGAATTCCTCGACCATCGATTCTTCAATTCTATGTTTATTTTTACATTTTGCTCGAAGCGTCTTCAACATCCTCTCAGTTGCAAAGCACCAACGATTTTGCACGGGCCCTCCCCAATCTTGCCACAGTCGGGAGATGCAAAATCAAATGTTGCATTCGATTAAAGAAGCCCGGTGGAAAGATCTTTTCTAACTTGCAGATCAATTCCAGTGCCAACTCTTCCTGTTCATCTAGCGGGTCAGGCGGTAGTTCTTTCGCACAAAGAGAACGGAAGAAATAGCTCAGCTCTGCCAGTACTAGCCATTCATCCTAAGGGATAAAGCCACGCAACATCACCGGCATTACCCTCTCAAGCCATATGTGCCAATCATGAATCTTGTGGCCAAATACTTTCAATTTGTCAAGACTCGCTCCCCTCTTTAGATTCACTGCATACCCATCGGGGAACGTCAACTGCAATTTCACCCACAAGATTGAACCATAGCTGGCCTCATAGATGGCCTTCCAAGATTGAACCATGCCTTTGGCTTTGTCTAGTTCTTCTTTCCTTTAGGTTATCACGCGTTTTGTAACGGTTTATCACATCGATCCTCCTGATTGACTCTAGCCTTAGGATTATCCTTTGACTTCCCCTCTATGTCGAACAATGTACCAAAAAGGACCTCGGCGATATTGTTTTCAGTGTGCATCACGTTGATGTTGTGTGGGCAAAGGAGGTCTTTGATGTAAGGCAGATCCCACAAGCATATCTTGTGAGTCCAGGCGTGTTCCGAAGTATACCCTTTGAAATACCCTGGACACACTGGATCAGGCTCGAGAGCGCTTAACTAATCCAGGGTTTGTTGGCCTATCAATGCAGGTGGTGCAGAGTTTTTTGCAACTCTACCTTTCATGAAATTCTTCTTGTCTTTTTTGAACTTATGGCGAGGATCCAGGAACTGCCTATGCAAGTCGAAGCAAGAATACTTGCGACCCGCCTGCAGCCAATGGAACTCAAGAGTTTCCTTGCATGTGGGGCACGGGAACCTTCCATGCAGACACCAGCCAATGAATAGCACATATGCCAGCAAGTCAAGCGTCGAGTACATGTATCACACGTGCATTTTGAAGTTATGTTTTGTAGCAGCGTCATATGTCTTCATCCCATTATCCCAAGCTTCTTGCAATTCATCCTTAAGCGGCTACATGTACACATTCATATTCTTCCCCGGATAGTTGGGCCCTGGAATTATCAACGCCAAGAAAATGTTCTTTCTTTTCATAATCTCTCCGCGGGAGATTGAGTGGAATAACAAATACAGGCTAACAACTATATTGGGTTCCGTCATACCAAACACATTGAACCCATCCATGATGATGGCGACTCGAGGATGCCTTGGATCTACCGCTTTATCCTTATATAATGCATCGAAGTGCTTCTACGCAAAAGTGTCTGAAGTTTGTCCCAACATCGGATTCCCATCTGCATCTAGTTCGGTTCTTTTGCCCAATTTGTGCCACGTCATTTGCGTGGCCGTCTCTTTGACCATGAAAAGACGTTCAAGTCTTGGTACGATTGGCATATACCGAAGAACATTAACTGGGATTTTGGTCTCACTCTTCTCACCAATATCGTTGTCTACCACAACATACCTGGAAGACTTGCAAATGGGAGAATAGTTAAGGCCCGCATACTCAAGCCTAAATAAGGCACATCCATTCTCACACGCAACTATCTTCTCATAGGGCATCTTAAGAGCACGTACGATTTTGTCCAACTGGTGTAGGTTTGCAGGCAATAGATGGCCTTTTGGTAGAAATTGTCCAAATATCATCATCATCGTGTTGTAGCATTCTCTGCCCAGGTTGAACTGAGCCTTCAGAGCCATTACTTGCATGATGGCATCCAACTGACAAAGCTTAGTGTGCTCGTGGAGAGGACGTTTTGAAGACTCCAACATTTCATAGAAGGCCTTTGCAGATTCCTCCATCTCATCGTCCGAATCCCGAGCATCATCAAAGTCTTGCACCATATCTTCGATCCCTGTACCATGCTTGTCGGTGCGATGATGAACCACCTCAGCTATGGCACGTTGGACAGACTCACCATGAAATCTCCAACCGTATAATCAGGCGTAAAACCCCATTCTACAAGTGTTTACCCATTTCATCCCGTGTCCACTTTTTATGGTTGTCGCACCAGACACAGGGGCACCAGGTTATTTCCTGGCCATTTGCAAATGCGGTGCTCAGAAACCCCTTGGTTTTTGTTAACCACTCAATGGTCATGTCTTTTGACTAGGGTGACCGGTGTACATCCATGCACGATCACTCATCTTGCCTGCCTACTGAACACACAAGAAATATATATATTTATAATTCATCACTATATTCATCAGTTAATCAACTTTGTCAGTTTTATTACATCCATGCAACCTACACAATAATAGGTAAAGACAAGTCCTAATCCCACCCAAGTATGTGTAGATTGGGTTCGTTTTCCCATGCTCTACTCCGGATCCAATGTAGAATTTTGGCGGCACGTCCCTGCTGTTCTCTTGATACATGTATCAGCAATAAGCAGAGAGGATGAGTACCCGAAGAACAACAGGGAGGCATTGACGAAATTCCGCATCGGATCCAGAGCAGAGCATAAGGGAAAACAAACCCACTCTACACATACTCAGGATGTTCATGGATAACGTTGGACAATCCGAAAGGATGACGGTTATAAATATGCAAAGACACCTCTAGCTAGCAAGTTTCATCGGCACGAAGACTAGAACAGAGCAAATTAAGGGGGGAGGAGATGTTATTTGCTCTCACCCACGAATGCAGGGGAGCTCGCTAAACGCATGGGGAGGTCGTCAAACAACAGACCTTTGCAACGACGAAACAACTGCACATTGAAATCCATTTGATCAACACAAAGATGATATTTTTTATAACAGCTAGAATCGGACTATATATGTGACCTAACTCATAATTTACGAAACTATGACCCCGTGTCCTTTGGAAGGCCGAGGAGCACCTTTTCAGTCAACAGGAGGCCGAAGAGGTGTCGGGGTCGGGGGTCCGGTGTCAGGGTGTCTTCTTCTCCTCCTCTCCTCTTTCTTCTTCTTCTCCTTATCTTCTTCTTCTTGTTGTTCTTCCTTTTCTTCTTCTTTTTATTTTTCCTCTACTCCTTCTCCTCCTATCCTATTTCTTCTTCTTCTTCTTCTTCTTCTTCTTCTTCTTCTTCTTCTTCTTTTTTCTTCTAGTTTTTCTCTCTTCTTTTCTTCCAAGTATATTGTTTTCTATCTAAGTTATTTTTCTTTTCTATCTAATTTTTTAACTAACTATCTAATTGAACAGAAAAAAGCAGAAAATAAACTAACTATCTAATTTAACAGTAAAATAGAAAATAAACGAACTATCTAATTAAAAAAATTAAAAAAGGGTTAGGGGTGGGGGTGGGGCTGGCACTCACCAGAGTTGGGGACGGCCCGGGCAATGGCGGCCGAGGCGGCAGGAGGAGGGGGAAGCCGCGGGAGGGGGAGCCACAGGGAAGGGGTGGCGCCGAGATCCAGCAAGGGGGCGGTTGGGAGGATGGCCAGCGCCAAAGGTGGGGGAGGGGTGGCTGCTAGGGAGGGGCGGCACCGGGGGCGGGGGAGGGGTTGCCACAGCAAGGGGTGGCGCAGGGAGGAGGTTCGGCGAGGGGGCGGCGTAGGGTGCCAGCGAGGGGAGGGGCAACTGGGAGGTTGGGCGGCGCTAGAGGCAGGGGAAGGTACGGCGTCGGGGGCGGGCGAGGGGTGGTTGTGGCGAGGGGTGGTTGTGGCGAGGGGTGGCGCGGGGAGGATGTCCAGCGAGGGGTGGCTGGCCGCGGCAAGCTGCGGTGGTGGTGGATCCGCGTGGTGTGTGGGGGTGGGGGAGAGTGGGGGGTTAGTGGAGCGGGGGAACGACCATTATAGGCACATCCCCTTTGTTGTTTGCTAGCGGACGGCAAAGAGCCCCAGAGCTGAGAGCAAAGGCCAGGAGGACGGCAAAGAGTCCATCTGTTGGACCTAGCCAGGACCAAGCTCCAATGGGAGCCATCTTGCCTCTTTGTCTTATGCCTGTAAGATCTATGTCGTACGCTAGTAGATGGCAAAGGAAAGGCAGATGGCAAACAGTACCTTTGCCATCAGTCAGCTCTTTGTCGTCTGCTTTACGACAGCTGACGGCAAAGAGCACCTTTGCCATCTGCCAGCAGACGACAAAGGACTGGTTGATGGCAAATTACTGGATTCGAGTAGTGCTAGCTATGATTTGGGCATATAGAATATTTGAAAAAAAATCAGCTCATTAGGAGATTCCTAGATGGTACTTACTTCACAAAGCTTCTAGATGAACAGAAACTTTGGAAATTTCCCTAGCAATATTTAATAGGAAAATGGAGCTGCATTTTGTCATGAGGCGATTATTTGGATAGGAAATAGTGCCCAAAAGTTTTGAGGGCAATCCAAAAAATATAAATAGAACTTCCTTCACAAAGTGTTCTTGTGAACAGAATAGGAAAATGAATATTCCTGAATTAGTTTTGAACTAGGCAAGGAAGGGTTTTGACATATTTGAGGAAGATATGATCCAAAAAATTTATGAGATTTTTTTGGCAATTTCGGGAATGACAGAAATGTAGGCTCCTTCACAATCTAGGGCAAAAATTGACACATGGATGAGGTGGCGCCTAGTCATAGTAATGCACCACAATTTACAAGTCTATGACCATCTCTATTGGTCGTGATCATCTAGAAATAAGGCAACATATAAGTGTTGTCTAATTTACGACCATTTCGGGTAAGGAAATTACGACCTTTCTGACCAAAATGGTCGTTATGGTTTAACGTTTGGAGCCCCCCGAACAACTTACGACCAAGTGGTCTCAAATGGACGTAGATTTACGACCATTTGTTCTAGGGACACTGCCAAAAGGTCAAAAGTTGACATGTTTTTTGTAGCAAGTGGTTTCAACTATTTAGTGTGACAAGGACAGGTCATGCAAAGGATTGACTTCAACTTCCAAGGAGACGTAGAATTTGAATCTTCATTATCCTAATGCAGTAAAAGAGAGCAGGGGCGAGAAGGGGGTTTAAATCTAAATGATCAAGGGGGGGTTGCTTGCCTGACACTTCTAAAGATAGTACTTCTATTCATAAGTATCAACGATATAACGTTGGAACCAAAGTCTACCGAGAAGTAACAACATCAACAAACAAGAAGAATGTCCACAATCAATGCAATGCACAATCAAGTGGATGGCATGAAAAGTTAAGGTACTGAAATGACCTAATGCAGTAGCTAATAATATGAATTTAAGTAGAATTCAAACCTAGTTCAAATTCCAACTCCAAATGTTATTTTATAAATTGCCATAATCATGAAATGTCCTAGTTGGTAATCTTAACTTTTTAAAACATGCATGATCATGGCATAAACAAATTTATTGGATTTCTCTGATCATTTTTTGTATATGAATTATTTTCTACGATTTTTATAAGTTTAAAGCATTTTATGGAAAATATAAATCATTTTGTGATTTGTTTAAATTCTAGAAACATTTATTGCGTCACCCTGATGTCAGGATGATGTCACGAAGTCAACGGGTCATCTGAGGTCAAACCTGACCAGTGCATCCCACTGGTCAGTGACACATTAAATTAAACATGTTTAATTAAATTAAGGTTTTTTACATCTGTGCCCCTAGTTCCTTAGATGTGCTGATTCATCCCCACATCCTTAATTTTTTTGTCGGGACCCCGATTCTAAGTCATATGATTCCAGACTATAACATATCACATCACTTTGCGGCCTCACGCATGGTAAGCTCCACGGCTGCAGCCTTACCTTAGCCGGGACCGTTTGCGTCTTTTGGCTCACATATGTGAACATTTCGCTGGCAATCAAACGACAGAGAACCCGGGCCGACATAACTGGCTAGTCATAGAACCCAAGTGGCACATCCGTACGGAAACAGGCATACGTAACCCAGCAATGCAGGTGTCGGCCTCAAGCGTGTGTAGACGAGTCATAGCAAGCTACAAGGACTCCACAACGTCATGGGACATAAATATCATCACTGCACGTAGAAAGTCGTAGCAGGCTACAGGGACTCCATTACACTGTGAGACATTTCCCCGAAGGGACAGACACAGCAGCAAAGAAGGATACATGTCGGTCAATCAATGTGTCCGGAGCAGTAGCAAGCTACCATGGCTCGGTGGAAGCACAAATAGGCAGTTTCCTATAAAGAGTACTACTAAAGGCACACAACTAGGTGTTGGATCCCATACATACCGTTGCATGTCACACGTACGCACGACATGCCCGATATGCATAGATACAACTATGGCATCACAACATAACCATATAACAACACAACTTTATTTAAGAGGCTCAGAGGAGCCTTGCATAATATGTTCTTACAGATAGGGGTCACATGACTCGACACTCAAGTCATACAAATAAGTCCATACAAACCAAGCGAAAGCATAAGCTGTCTGAGTACAGACAGATGAAAGGGTAAAAAGGCACATGGCCTGACTATCTACAGCCCGCCACAGGGCATAGAGTCGTAGCTGGGACACCAGCTATTCGGCATCGTCGACATCTAGAAAGAACCCACCCGATGGGTCCTGGGTCTCATCTGCAACATTTATTATGCAAACATGAGTACAAACATACTCAGCAAGTCTTTAAAGCAGACCTAGACTATTCATGCTCATGTATCAACAAGGGGGTGGTGGAGTTTATGCAGCAATGCCAACTTTGACGCATGGCTAATCTACACTACACAGTTTTAAATCTTTGTTTACATTTTAGATATCGCACACGATTCCATTAAATCCATAATAATACACTACCATGGATTCACTTCCCTCTCCTGGGAGAGTGCCATCCATGGTACTCACACTTGTCTCTATATTTTCATGAGTATCCATTTGATTATCTATGAACAGCGTAAGCATTCCAAGTAGTCCATATCCGAGGACACGGCTATTCGAATAGTTTCATACCCTGCAGGGGTGTAGTTCTTCACACACGCTCTCGCCACTTATCGTTGTGTGCTCATAAACCATGCACCTCGGCAACCTTCAAGCAGAAGCCTAGCGAGGAAGTCGGCCATGACCGTCAATCACATAAGACCTCTAGTCCAGGCTATCGCCTATTTGAGACTGAACCCGCATGGAAGTCCTGCCGAAGTTTCCACTACGGCCCCAAACGATGTGTGCAGGGTTCCCAAGCCCACCATTCAGGTGACCCTTGGTACACTGTGCCACTGCCTACCGTGTCGTAACCCACCCCTAGGGTCAGCGCTACGCATGGCCTCCAGCATACTATAAACACCAAAAACTACTTGCAACTCTTAGACTAAGGACTAACCAACTGATAAGACGAGAGGGGTCGAGTTACCGGAACCCAATGCGTGGTAGTAACTAATCTTGGATCACAAACACGGAACTCAGTTCCTAAGAACGGTCCCAATGAGACAACCCTCTATGTACTCCTACATAGCCCCTCATCGCTACCTTTACCAAATCGGGTTCATCATAAGCTTATCACATCATAAGAACATTGTTTCACTCCAGTTCATCACCCAGATGAATCAGACCTGACACAACTCTAAGCATAGCAAGCACAACAGGCATAGTAAACTAAGCACATCATGGCACAAGCATCTACCAGGTATGCTAGGTTGCAAGGTTTAGCTATTTACTGTGACAATGACAGGTCATGCAAAAGAATAGGTTCATCTACCGTGTATGACTGACAAGTGAACGTTGGTCCTAATGCAATAAACAAGAGCAGGAGCGAGAGAGTGGGATGTTATCGGAATGACCAAGGGGGTTGCTTGCCTTGCTGGGTAGCGGGAAGGTTCACTCCTTCGTTGGAATACTCGGGGGTATCCTCAGAAGCAGGGCCTACCGTAATGCAGTTAAGAAGCAATCAATACATGCAAGTGCAACAATATGATGCATGATCATGGCATGATAGCATGTATGGATGAGCTAATTCAACTAGTGTTCAAGTTAATTTGAAATGAGTTTGAATATGGGTTCAAAGTCGTTCTTCATTTCAAATTCCATATACTAACCTATTAGTAAATATCAATGTTCATCTACTTAGGTTGCTCTAGCATGCATGATAATAGCACCATTTGATTCATTGGATTTTTTTGATACATTTTCATATATAAAATATTTTCATCTGATTTACAAATTAATTTATATGAATTTTTAAAGTTTTAAACAATTTCTAGAATTTTTTTTAAACTGGAAAAAGGATTAATGACGTCAGCCTGACGTCACTGTGACGTCAGCTGGTCGGCTGACCAGGCCAGAGTCAAACCTGATGTGCGGGGCCCGCATGTCAGTGATAGGAGGTTTGACCCATTGTGCTGACTAGAGGTTTGACCCACTCAGGAGCCCACTGGTCAGTGGCAGGAGGCCTAATTAACCAGGGGGATTAGCCCCTGATGATGGCCATGTCAGCGTCCACCGGAGTGGGGCCAGCGGCGACCATCCGCATGGCGGCGACTCACCGGAGTTGCGCCTTTGGCGACTACTTGGCGCGCGGAGGGCACCGGGAGATAGCCCGTGCACGCGCGCGTCTAGCTGGGCAGCGGAGAGGGCTCGGGGTTGCCGGAGACGACAACCACGTCAAGCTTGGCGGCTGCAGCGGCTCGGGCAAGACCGGCTACTTTGCTAGAGGGCACGGGGAAGCAGGGGGGAGGAGGAGGAGCACCAGCGGCTCACCGCGGTTCCAGCAGAGGCGACTACGAGGTCGGGGGAGGTCCGGACGGGGTGAATCATCGAAGCGGAGATCTGGTGGCCGGCGGGGAAGAAATGGCGTTGTTGCATCATGGAGGGCTCCCGGCGTCGACTGGCTTCACGAGGAGGAGGAGGGAGTCGTTGCGGGGCTGCTGGTGGGCTCAGAAGGGCGTGGGGGTGGCTAGAACTACGGCGACGCGGCGACGACGAGCTCGGCCATGGCGGAGCAGATGAGGAAAGAGAGCGGGAGAGAGAGCGCGCGAGGGAGAGAGGGTGAGGACAAAAGAGACCACGATGAGGAGGCCTCGCGCTGGCGCTCTCCAAGCCCTCCAGGCCGGTAGCCAGGCAGGGAGGAGGTGGTCGGCGTGTGCCCGCGCGCGGCGAACGCACGCCCCTGTCCTCCTGGCGAGAGGACAGGGATGAGTGACCATGGGCCAGTTGGGCCGGTTCCCCCCTGGGCCTCTGCTTTCTTTTTTCCTTTCTTTTCTGGTTTTCTATTTCTGACATTTGTTCTATTTTCCTTTTAGGTACAAATGCTTTGATAAAATATCCCAAATATTTTATAATATCAAGTTTGAATATTTCAAACTCCAATAAAAAGTTTCAGGATATTTTGAAATATAAAATAATGATAATGCTTTATTTGAGATTTTCAGAAGCTTTATCATTTGTTTTTAATTGTTTCAATTGTTCAAATATTTAAAATGACCCCTGTTATAACCATATCCATATTTATCAGACATAGGGAACATTTTTAAAGGGCATTTTGGATTTGTTGAATTTTCACCAACTTTGAATTATTTTGATTCAATGTGAGCTTGGGGTTTCTTTTTAATCCCCATTTCTTGTTGATGCAAAAAAATGAAACATAATGCAACACCCATGCTGTCCTATGACATCTAGCTAGGGATGTGACATTTTTGCTCACTTTTCCCCACTCCCTAGCCGGAAACCCTCACCAAAGGTCACAACAGAGGATGTCATCGGGTAAATGGTTTGACTATTAAGTCAGACGAGTGGGGTTGCACTGAGTCTGTCCCGCCTCATTTCCGGCCACACGGACGTCGAACGGACGCGCATGCGCTTTCTCCTCGTCCGCCTCGGGGACGCATGGCGGCCTTCCAACTACCCCCACAGCCAAAAGTAAATGTGCATGCATGGCGGGGCCCGATCGTCAGCCACCCATGTTTGGGTCGTCATCCTTGCTTAAATGGAAACCGACCAATCCACAACACGTTCCATCCTTCCAGAGCCTCGCCTGCCCCCTTCACCCCCAGCAAGATACAACCCCTAGTCCGCCGGCGACAAAACCAAACCCTAGCTAGTAGCCACCATGGGCATCTTCTCACGGGCTGGCTCGAGCTCCGGCAAGAAGAAGGGAAAGGCCCCCACCGTCCCTTGGCGCGTGCTACCACCGCCATCCAATTCCCGTCCGCCTCGGCAGCGGATTCGCGTCCCAGTCCACTAGGCGATGTGGCATTGGGAGCAAACCGTCCCTCTCCCCTACGCCGACATGATCCTGTCACAAGACTGGCACTTGGATCCGGAGAGGATCCCAGTGCCGGCGGTTCCACGGTCGGTGTGGGCACATGCGGAGGAGGTGAGGCATCGGAGGCAGCAGCTCACGCCCGAGCGGCGGCTCGATCCGGCCTATGCTGTAGACTCTCCCAATTGGGAGGTCTGGTTTGTGTTTGAGCACACGGAGCAGTGCCGGCGTGGCGTCCACGATGTGCGGGCTTGCACCCTGCCGCCCCTCATTGTGTGTGATGAGGACCAGGAGGCGGAGGCCGCATACCAAGAGGTGCTGACGCTGGTAGCTGTCCTCCGCGAAATCGGGGAGGAAGAGCGGTGCAAGGAGGATAAGGAGGCGGCTTACCAAGCAGGGATGTCGGAGGCCATTGCGCTCGCCCCTGCTGGCGACCTCGCTGTGCCGCCGCTAGCACCGCCATCCCCTGCCAGGCTTGAGAAGGCGCCGACAGCCCTCACGCCCCATGAGTACGTGTGGGAGGGGGTGGTGCGGGAGTGGGTGAGGGCGCCATCCATATGGATGCTGGCGACGCCGGAGCAGGAGCGAGACTACCTTGAGTTCTAGCGACAAAGACACAGACGGGCGAAGCGGCTCGACGGTCAGCGGCTCGAGGAGCTGGAGAAGGATGCCGAGGTTGACGAAGAGGAGTGTCGTGCCGAAGCACAGGCAGCAGCGGTGCAGCCACCAGCGGACAACGTGACCATCGCCTGGGAGACGTCGTTCCCGTGGGCTGGCCCGGCGCCGACCCTCATCGACCTCACCGACCCCGACGACGACGACAGCGGCGAGGATGCCTACGGGCAGCGCACCTCCTCGTTTTCATTTTTAGTTTTAATGTTTTTAGTTAATGTCTGGTAGACTTGTGAACTCTCACCTGGCAGACTTGTAAACTCTCACCGGCCTTTGTGGCCACCATTACTGAATAATTAAAGTTAACGCAGGTTGATGTGATTTGATATCATGTTTCGACTATGATGCGATGTTTGAATTTTGACTGACATTTTAATTATAAACAACATTTGAGTTAATGTTAGCCTAAACCCTAAACCCTAAACCTCTGTGATTTCATTGATCATGTTAGCCTAGGTCGCAATGATCTAACAACAAATAAAACAAAAATACAAACAAATGATCATGTTAGCCTATGTTGGTGACCTCCGAAGTGTTAGGGTAAATAGGTTGTTTCCAATATAAACCAAGATTATTATTTTTTTGTCATAACCATGTCACATACAACGGCATTGTGCGTAGGTCTTCCTTTTTTTGATTATTTTTGAATTTGTTCTCCTCATTTGAACTAGGATATGGTAGCTTACCTCAAAAGAATTTGAGGTGATTTAAAGGAGGTCAAAGAAATTTGAATTTGACAAATGTGCTCCAAATGAGTGCCCATGCTAGGGTAAACAACCCCATTTGTAATCAAGCATTTTTGGACCTACTCTAAATGAGCCAAATGTTTTTTATTAACACCTATTCAATCTATATAGCATAGATTCGCAGTTTCACTTTTTTTGAATTAATCTTCATATTTTTACATTTCTTTTGAAAAAATATACTTTAATATAAAATTATTAAAAACACGTGTAAAATATGAAAATGGAAAACTAAGTTCCGATCCTTCTTATTCACTTTGAAATAAAGCTTTGGTGATTTTTCTTATTTTTTTTATTTTCAAACAGAAGCCCTACCTCCTCTCCTTAAACTCTTATGAAATGTTGTATGTGATAGCTCATATGTGTGAAGGTTTTTTCATGAAAATGACCATAGACCTTGTGTGCAGGTTTTAGTTTATGATTTTTGGTTGGTAACATGTCACATAAGACAACATTGTGCGCAGGTTTTATATTATTTTTATTCTTTTTAAATTAATTATGCTCATTCGACCTCGATCGTGCCATCTAGGTCTTTTTTCTTCTGAAAGTGTATGTATACCAAGTTTAGTATTTTTCCTATTTAGTGTGTCTTATAAAACGACGAACGGCGAAGGTTTCATAGTTTTTCGATTTTTTAAAATTAGTTATGCTGAACCAAAGCCTTGGAAACCCCGTTGACCAGCTCAAAACCCCTCCTAACCCTAGCTCCGAATGTCAACCGTCCGATCATATGGACGGCTCCACATCGTTGGATCATGGGGCGATCCGCGAGAGGCGATCCTATTGGTTGTGCTCGACTGCTCGCCCACCATTGACCCCGCGAAAAAAAACGTATTTATTGGGCCCAAAAGGAAACCAAGCTCTGGTTGGGCCGTCGAATTGCGTCATTTTTTGCATCGTTTGCTCTATTTTTAGTGAACGTGTTGGCTCTGTTTCTTTTTTGCATCGTTTAAAATTACACAACAATTGACATTGTCTAGAAATTTAGTTTTTTTGGCTCAATACAAATGCAAAATGACCAAATTTATGAGGACCAAATTTTTTTTATCATGCAGAATGGCCACAAACTATTCAAAAATTGTCTCTTTTCGTTAATATAATATATATGACCATGGATTCCCATGCATGTAATTAGCCTGTTTTTTTCTTCCTCCTCCCACGCGTGTACACTCCCGACGCCACGGTGGGTTTGAATTTTTTTTTGAATTCTAATTGTCCGGGTGTATTGTGGTGATTCTTTTGAGTACTATATCTAGAAATCCCACGGCCCACTTCACATTTGACCCGTTATTGAGGGATTGCACCGTTTGTTTCTCTCTTTTTAGTTTCTTTTCCTTCTTCTTTTTCAACATCACCATGGTTCATATTAGATTGAAAACATCATTACACAAGCAGATATCTCATATTCAGAAAGGAAAAAAATCATACAAAAGCATGCAGGATTTAAAACCCACATACTACTACATAATAAAACCTATCTACTCTTCATCGGAGATGTTGATGATCTCCATGCCCTCTGGTGGATTAATGGCCGCCTGTTGCGGCTCCACCCACTCCGGCGCCTGCGGCTGCTCTGCTGCCGCCTACTCTGCCTCTATCTCCGCCTCCAGCTCATCGTACATGGCGTCGGCCTCTGTATGCCTTTGCCATATGAGCCTGGCCTCCAGCTTGGCCTCATCTCGGATGGAATCCATGATGGCCTGATGTTCCACCATCTCCTCCAGCTGGTCGACGCCGACCTTCGCCTCCGCCTCCGGGCCGTCCTCCTCCATGGGCGCCGGCTGATGCACCTCCTCCAGCTCCTCCTCCTCCTCCTCTTCCTCCTCCTCCTCCGTCTCCGACAAATCCGTAGGGAGACCCGTAGCAATGCGGGCGGCGCGGCGAGCCTGCATTTCCGCCTTGATTTGCAAGCGTCGCTCTGGAGTGAGCTGCGCGTACGTGGTGATGAGGTGCCAGACCATCCTGACGACAATGGAAGTGTGAGAGGAGGCGTATGGGCTCAGGCGGAGATGGGGTGGAGGGAGGAGGATGTGCAAGGGCTGGGGGACGACGGCCGGCTTAAATAGCCGGGAATGGCCTCGGGCGGCGATTCGAAGAGGCGTCATGCGGTGTTCACATCGTGCCGACGGTCGAGACACCCGTCGGACCGTCGGGTTTCCTAACGATTCCGTGTGGGGCCATGCCATCAGCCTGACATGGCGGGCGCCTGTGAAAAGACGCCTGCAAAACGGGATGGAGGGAGTGCTACTTCTCGAGCATGCGTTGGTTTCCCGTGAAGAGGAACGGTTTTACGCAGCAAAGTAGATAATTATTTCCCTCAGTTTTTGAGAACCAAGGTATCAATCCAGTAGGAGATACAAGCGAGTCACCAACAGATGTAACTGCACAAAGAATCAAACTCTTGCACCAAACTCTATAAAGGGGTTGTCAGTCCCATCACGGTTACTTGCAAGGATGAGATCTAATAGAGATAGATACAATAGGATGCTTGAAAGGAAAGTAAAACTAAAAGTGAAAATGATGCAGCAAGTATTTTTTGGTATTTTTGGTTTTAGATCTGAAAGTATAATATGGAAAATAGACCAGGGGGACATAGGTTTCACTAGAGGCCTACAAAAATACTAAATTGTTTTAAAAAATCCTAAGTATTTTTATGGATGCAATCTAAATGATTCCAGAACCCTATGCAAATTTTCAGAATTATTGGAGCATCCAAATTATATATAACATTTAATTGGATCCAATTCAAATAAAATATGTGCTAGTTAGAAATCCAAGGTAGCTAGGAAAAATGTGCATCACCGGTGGTTGACGTTTCCACCTTTTTCCAGAAATGATGAACATTTTTATGGCCATTTGGAAATCACTGAAAATTATTTCAGTTGAACCTAATTGAATTTCATTTGGTGCTAGGGTTCATCAATCCCCATTTCAATTTTATTTCAATTTAACATGATGACAGGATGCTTAATGCAATCCCCAGTAATGACTAGCTAGGGTTGTGACAGGAAACTTCCCTATGGGAGGGGGAGATCGAAGCGATCATCATCACCAACGCTTCCTCCTTCGTGGGAGGACCAATCTTGATCAAAATATTCACGAGAACCATCTCATCTCAAACCCTAGTTCATGTCTTGTATTCAATCTTTGTCTCAAAATCTCAGACTGGTATTTGTGGGTTACCAGTAGTGTTGATTACATCTCGTAGTTGATGCTTGTTGCTTTACTTGGTGGAAAATATTGTGTTCACATCCTTGATCACCTTTATTATATCTATGATCTTGAACATGTTGGAAATATGCCCTAGAGGCAATAATAAAATGGTTATTATTGTATTTCCTAGTTCATGATAATTGTCTATTGTTCATGCTATAATTATGTTAACCAGAAACCGTAATACATGTGTGAATACATAGACCACAACATGTCCCTAGTGAGCCTCTAGTTGACTAGCTCGTTGATCAATAGATGGTCATGGTTTCATGACAATGGACATTGGATGTGGTTGATAACGGGATCACATCATTAGGAGAATGATGTGATGGACAAGACCCAATCCTAAGCATAGCACTAGATCGTGTAGTTCGTTTGCTAAAGCTTTTCAATGTCCAGTATCGTTTCCTTAGACCATGAGATTATGCAACTCCCGGATACCATAGGAATGCTTTGGGTGTGCCAAACGTCACAACGTAACTGGGTGGCTATAAAGGTGCACTACGGGTATCTCCGAAAGTGTCTGTTGGGTTGGCACGAATCGAGACTGGGATTTGTCACTCCATGTGACGGAGAGGTATCTCTGGGCCCACTCGGTAAGACATCATCAAAATGAGCTCAATGTGACTAAGGAGTTAGCCATGGGATGATGTATTACGGAACGAGTAAAGAGACTTGCCGGTAACGAGATTGAACAAGGTATAGAGATATCGACGATCGAATCTCGGGCAAGTATCATACCGATAGACAAAGGGAATTGTATACGGGATTTATTGAATCCCCGACATCATGGTTCATCCGATGAGATCATCGTGGAGCATGTGGGAGCCCACATGGGTATCCAGATCCTGTTGTTGGTTATTGACCGCAGAGGTGTCTCGATCATGTCTACATGTCTCCCGAACCCGTAGGTCTACACACTTAAGGTTCGATGACGCTAGGGTTATAGGGAAACGGTATACGTGATTACCGGAAGTTGTTAGGAGTCCCAGATGAGATCCCGGACGTCACGAGGAGCTCCGGAATGGTCCGGACGTAAAGATTGATATATAGGAAGTCCAGTTTTGGTCACCGGAAAGTTTTCGGGCTCATCGGTATTGTACCGGGAGTGTCAGGAGGGTGCCGGAGGACCCCGGGAGGGGTGTGACGACCATAGGACTTTGTGGGCCCTTAGAGGAGGTGTGCCAGCCCTTATTGGGCTGGCGAAGACCTTCTAGAAAGTCCCATGCGGCTGGAGGAGTAGAGATAAGGGCAAAGGAGTTTGAAAAGGAGGAGATCCTCCTCCCTTGTGGGAGGTGGACTCTCCCTTTGATTCGGCCAATGCTCTCCTCCTTGGAGGAGCTTCCAAGCCAGCCCTCCCTCTCCCTCCTCCTACATATACTTGAGGTTTTGGCCTTTTGAGAACAGTTCTGAACTCTCTCTCTCTCTCACGCCAAAGCCCTACGTCTCTTCTTCCTCCTCCGCAGCGCTTAGGCGAAGCCCTGTCGGAATACCTTGCTACTCCACCACCACCACATCGCCGTGCTGCTGTTGGAGACCTTCCCCAACCTCTCCTTCCTCCTTGCTGGATCAAGGCGTAGGAGACGTCACCGGGCTGCACGTGTGTTGAACGCGGAGGCACCGTTGTTCGGCGCTGAGATCGGAATCCATCGCGGTTTGAATCGCTGAGAGTATGACTCCACCAACCGTGTTCTTGTAACGCTTCCGCTTAGCGATCTTCAAAGGTATGAAGATGCGATCTCTCCCACTCGTTGCTGGTTTCGCCATAGATGGATCTTGGTGACACGTAGGAAAATTTTGATTTACTACTACGTCTCCCAACAGTGGTATCAGACCTTGGTCTATGCGTGGAATCTATGCACGAGTAGAACACAAGTTGTTGTGGGCGTCGATTTTGTTAATATGTTACCACTACTAGTCTTATCTTGATTCGGCGGTATTCTGGGATGAAGCGGCCCGGACCGACTTTACACGTACGCTTACGTGAGACTGGTTCCACCGCCTAACATGCACTTGTTGCATAAGGTGGCTAGCGGGTGTCTGTCTCTCCCACCTTAGTCGGATTGGATTCGATGAAAAGGGTCCTTATGAAGGGTAAATAGCAATTGGCATATCTTGTTGTGGTTTTGGCGTAGGTAAGAAACGTTCTTGCTAGTAACCTATAGCAGCCACGTAAAAACTTGCAACTACAAATTAGAGGACGTCTAACTTGTTTTTGCAGCATATGCCTTGTGATGTGATATGGCCAAAGGATGTGATGTGATGCATTGTGATGTATGAGATTGATCATGTTCTTGTAATAGGATTCACGACTTGCATGTCGATGAGTATGCCAACCGGCAGGAGCCATAGGAGTTGTCTTATTTTATTGTATGACATGCGTGTCAATCATAAACATTAGCCATAGTAGTAGAAGTAATAGTTGGCGAGACAACTTCATGAAGACACAATGATGGAGATCATGATGATGGAGATCATGGTGTCGTGCCGGTGACAGTGATGATCATGGTGCCCCGAAGATGGAGATCAAAGGAGCAAGATGATATTGGCCATATCATGTCACTATATTGATTGCATGTGATGTTTATCATGTTTACATCTTATTTGCTTAGAACGACAGTAGTAAATAAGATGATCTCTCACTAAAATTTCAAGAAAAGTGTTCACCCTAACTGTGCACCATTGCTAAGGATCGTTGTTCCAAAGCACCATGTGATGGTCGGGTGTGATAGGTTCTAACGTTCACATACAACGGGTGTAAGCCAGATTTACACACGCGAAACACTTAGGTTGACTTGACGAGCCTAGCATGTACAGACATGGCCTCGGAACACGGAAGACCGAAAGGTCGAACATGAGTCGTATGGAAGATACGATCAACATGGAGATGTTCACCATGGATGACTAGTCCATCTCATGTGATGATCGGACACGGGCTAGTTGACATGGATCATGTGTCACTTGGATGACTAGAGAGATGTCTATCTAAGTGGGAGTTCATTAAATAATTTGATTATGTGAACTTAGTTATCATGAACTTAGTCTAAAATTGTCTTTACAATCTATATTGTAGATCCAATGGCCAATGCGAATGTCACCCTAAACTTCAACACGTTCCTAGAGAAACCAAGCTGAAAGATGATGGTAGCAAGTATGCAGACTGGGTCCGTGGATTGAGGATCATCCTCGTAGCTTCCAAGAAATTGTATGTCCTTGATGCACCACTAGGTGACCCACCCCTTCTCCCAGCAGAGCAAGACGTTGCGAACGCTTGGCATTCTCGCTACGATGATTACTCCCTTGTTTAGTGCGTCATGCTTTACAGTTTAGAATCGGGGCCACAAAAGCATTTTGAGCAACACGGAGCCTATGAGATGTTCCAAGAGCTGAAACTGGTTTTCCAAGCTCATGCCCGGGTCGAGAGATATGATGTCTCCAACAAGTTCTTCAGCTGTAAGATGGAGGAGAATAGTTCTGTCAGTGAGCACATCCTCAAGATGTCTGGGCTACACAACCGCTTGACTCAGCTAGGACTTATTCTCCCGGATGACTCGGTCATTGACAGAATCCTCCAGTCGCTTCCACCTAGCTACAACAGCTTTGTGATGAACTACAACATGCAAGGGATGGAGAAGTCCATTCCTGAGTTGTACTCGATGCTGAAATCAGCGGAGGTCGAGATCAAAAAGGAGCATCAAGTGTTGATGGTGAATAAGACCACTAGTTTCAAGAAAGGCAAGGGTAAGAAGAACTTCAAGAAGGACGGAAAAGCTGTTGCCTCCCCCGGTAAGCAAGTTGCCGGGAAGAAGAAGAACAAGAATGGACCCAAGCCTGAGACTGAGTGTTTTTATTGCAAGGGTACCGGTCACTGGAAGCGGAACTGCCCCATGTACTTAGCAGATAAGAAGGACGGCAACATTAAAGGTATATGTGATATACTTGTTATTGATGTGTACCTAACAAGTGCTCGTAGTAGCTCCTGGGTATTTGATACCGGTGCAGTTGCTCACATTTGTAACTCCAAGCAGGAGCTGCAGAATAAGCGAAGGTTGGCAAAGGACGAGGTGACGATGCGCGTCGGGAATGGTTCCAAGGTCGATGTGATTGCCGTCAGCACGCTACCTCTACATCTACCTTCGGGATTAGTGTTAAACCTTAATAATTGTTATTTAGTACCAGCTTTGAGCATGAACATTGTATCTGGATCTCGCTTGATGCGAGATGGCTACTCATTTCAATCTGAGAATAATGGTTGTTCTATTTATATGAGAGAAATGTTTTACGGTCATGCCCCGCTGGTCAATGGTTTATATTTGATGAATCTCGAATGTGATGTTACACATGTCCATAGTGTGAGTACCAAAAAGTGTAAGGTTGATAACGATAGTCCCACTTACATGTGGCACTACCGTCTTGGTCATATTGGTCTCAAACGCATGAAGAAGCTCCATACTGATGAACTTTTGGAGTCTCTTGATTTCGAATCATTTGACACGTGTGAACCATGCCTCATGGGCAAGATGACCAAGACTCCGTTCTCCGGAACAACGGAGCGAGCAACTGACTTGTTGGAAATAATACATACCGATGTATGCGGTCCAATGAGTGTCGAGGCTTGTGGTGGCTACCGTTATGTTCTCACCCTCACTGATGAGTTGAGCAGATATGGGTATGTCTACTTAATGAAACACAAGTCTGAAACCTTTGAAAGGTTCAAGGAATTTCAGAGTGAGGTAGAGAATCAACGTGACAGGAAAATAAAGTGCCTACGATCTGATCATGGCGGAGAATATTTAAGTCACGAGTTTGGCACGCACCTTAGGAAATGTGGAATTGTTTCACAACTCACGCCGCCTGGCACACCTCAGCAAAATGGTGTGTCTGAATGTTGTAATTGCACTCTATTAGATATGGTACGGTCTATGATGTCTCTTACCGACTTACCGCTATCATTTTGGGGATATGCATTAGAGACTGCCGCATTCACTTTAAATAGGGCACCGTCAAAATCCTTTGAGACGACACCGTATGAATTGTGGTTTGGAAAGAAACCTAAGCTGTCGTTTCTAAAAGTTTGGAGATGCGATGCTTATGTGAAGAAACTTCAACCTGAGAAGCTCGAACCCAAAGCGGAAAAGTGCGTCTTCATAGGATATCCCAAAGAGACTATTGGGTATACCTTCTACCTACGATTCGAGGGCAAAGTATTTGTTGCCAAGAATGGATCCTTTCTCGAGAAAGAGTTTCTCTCGAAAGAAGTAAGTGGGAGGAAAATAGAGCTTGATGAGGTGTACCTCCACTCGAACCGGAGAGTAGCGCAGCACATGAAGTTGTTTCTGTGGAGCCTACACCGGCTGGAGAGGAAGTTAATGATGAGGATCATGAAACTTCAGATCAAGTTACTATTGAACGTCGAAGGTCCACTAGGACACGTTCCGCACCAGAGTGGTACAGCAATCCTTTCCTAGAGATCATGTTGTTAGACAACGATGAACCTTCGAACTATGAAGAAGCAATGGCGGGCCCGGATTCCAACAAATGGCTTGAAGCCATGAAATCCGAGATAGGATCCATGTATGAGAACAAAGTATGGACTTTGGTGGACTTGCCTGATGATAGACGAGCCATTGAAAATAAATGGATCTTTAAGAAGAAGACTGACGCGAACAGAAATGTGACCGTCTATAAGGCTCGGCTTGTTGCTAAGGGTTATCGACAAGCTCAAGGAGTTGACTACGATGAGACTTTCTCACCCGTAGCGATGTTGAAGTCTGTCCGAATAATGTTAGCAATTGCCGCATTTTATGATTATGAGATCTGGCAAATGGATGTCAAAACGGCATTCCTTAATGGCTTCCTAAAGGAAGAACTGTATATGATGTAGCCGGAAGGTTTTGTCGATCCTAAAGATGCTAACAAGGTATGCAAGCTCCAGCGCTCCATCTATGGGTTGGTACAAGCATCTCGGAGTTGGAATATTCGCTTTAATGAAGTGATTAAAGCGTTTGGGTTCGTACAGGTTTATGGAGAACCCTGTATTTACAAGAAAGTGAGTGGGAGCTCTGTAGCATTTCTCGTATTATATGTGGATGACATACTGATAATGGGAAATGATAAAGAACTCTTGGAAAGTATAAAGGCCTACTTGAATAAGTGTTTTTCAATGAAGGACCTTGGAGAAGTTGCTTACATATTAGGTATTAAGATCTATAGAGATAGATCGAGACGCCTCATAGGTCTTTCAAAAAGCACATACCTTGAAAAGATATTGAAGAAGTTCAATATGGATCAGTCCAAGAAGGGGTTCTTGCCTGTGTCATAGGGTGTGAGATTGAGTACGACTCAATGCCCGACCACGGCAAAGGATAGAGAAGAGATGAGTGTCATCCCCTATGCTTCAGTCATAGGCTCTATTATGTATGCCATGTTGTGTACCAGACCTGATGTGAACCTTGCCATAAGTTTGGTAGGGAGGTACCAAAGTAATCCCGGAGCGAAACACTGGACAGCGGTCAAGAATATCCTGAAGTACCTGAAAAGGACAAAGGACACGTTTCTCGTATGTGGAGGTGCCGAAGAGCTCGTCGTAAAGGGTTACGTCGATGCTAGCTTCGACACAGATCCGGACGACTCCAAGTCGCAAACCGGATACGTGTATATTTTGAACGGAGGGGCAGTCAGCTGGTGCAGCAGCAAGCAAAGCGTCATGGCGGCATCTACATGTGAAGCGGAGTACATAGCTGCTTCGGAAGCAGCAAAGGAAGGATTCTGAATGAAGGAGTTCATCACCGACCTAGGAGTAATTCCAAGTGCGTCGGGCCCGATGACTCTATTCGTTGACAACACTGGAGCTATTGCCCTTGCGAAGGAGCCCAGGTTTCACAAGAAGACAAGACACATCAAGCGCCGCTTCAACTCCATCCATGATTACATTCAGGAGGGAGATATAGATATTTGTAAAGTGCATATGGATCTGAATGTCGCATATCCATTGACTAAACCTCTCTCACGAGCAAAACATGATCAACACCAGAATGCTATGGGTGTTCGATTCATCACAATGTAACTAGATTATTGACTCTAGTGCAAGTGGAAGACTGTTGGAAATATGCCCTAGAGGCAATAATAAAATGGTTATTATTGTATTTCCTAGTTCATGATAATTTTCTATTGTTCATGATATAATTGTGTTAACCGGAAACAATAATACGTGTGTGAATACATAGACCACAACATGTCCCTAGTGAGCCTCTAGTTGACTAGCTCGTTGATCAATAGATGGTCACGGTTTCATGACCATGGACATTGGATGTCGTTGATAACGGGATCACATCATTAGGAGAATGACGTGATGGACAAGACCCAATCCTAAGCATAGCACAAGATCGTGTAGTTCGTTTGCTAAAGCTTTTCAATGTCAAGTATCGTTTCCTTAGACCATGAGATTGTGCAACCCCCGGATACCGTAGGAATGCTTTGGGTGTGCCAAACTTCACAACGTAACTGGGTGTCTATAAAGGTGCACTACGGGTATCTCCGAAAGTGTCTGTTGGGTTGGCACGAATCAAGACTGGGATTTGTCACTCCGTGTGACGGAGAGGTATCTCTAGGCCCACTCGGTAAGACATCATCATAATGAGCTCAATGTGACTAAGGAGTTAGTCACAGGATGATGTATTACGGAACGAGTAAAGAGACTTGTCGGTAACGAGATTGAACAAGGTATAGAGATACCGACGATCGAATCTCGGGCAAGTATCATACTGATAGACAAAGGGAATTGTATACGGGATTGATTGAATCCCCGACATCATGGTTCATCTGATGAGATCATCATGGAGCATGTGGGAGCCAACATGGGTATCCAGATCCCGTTGTTGGTTATTGACCGGAGAGGTGTCTCGGTCATGTCTACATGTCTCCCGAACCCGTAGGGTCTACACACTTAAGGTTCGATGACGCTAGGGTTATAGGGAAATGGTATACATGATTACTGAAGGTTGTTCGGAGTCCCGGATGAGATCCCGGAGGTCACGAGGAGCTCTGGAATGGTCCGGAGGTAAAGATTTATATATACGAAGTCCAGTTTTGTTCACCGGAAAGTTTCCGGGCTGATCGGTAGTGTACCGGGAGTGCCGGGAGGGTGCCGGAGGACCCCCGGGAGGGGTGTGACGACCATAGGACTTCGTGGGCCCTTAGAGGAGGTGTGCCAGCCCTTTTTGGGCTGGCCAAGACCTTCTAGAAAGGCCCATGCGGCTGGAGATAAGAGATAGGGCTGAAAAGGATTCAAAAGGAAGAGATCCACCTCCCTTGTGCGAGGTGGACTCCTCCCTAGGGTCGGCCAAACCTCTCCTCTTTGGAGGAGGGGCCAAGGCAGCCCTCCCTCTCCCTCCTATATATATGCAAGGGTTTGGGCTGATTTGAGACACGACTTCTCTCTCTCTCAACGCAGCCCTACTCTTCCTCTTCCTCGTTCTCCGTAGTGCTTGGCGAAGCCCTGCCGGAGTTCACGTAGCTCCACCGTCACCACGCCGTCATGCTGTCGGAGCTCTCCCTCAACCTCTCCTTCCTCCTTGCTGGATCAAGGCGTAGGAGACGTCATCGGGCTGCACGTGTGTTGAACGCGGAGGCGCCGTTGTTCAGCGCTGAGATCGGAATCCACCGCGATCTGAATCACTGCGAGTACAACTCCACCAACCACGTTCTTATAACGCTTCCGCTTAGCGATCTTCAAAGGTATGAAGATGCAATCTCTCCTCACTCGTTGCTAGTTTCTCCTAGATAGATCTTGGTGACATGTAGGGAAAATTTTGATTTACTACTACGTCTCCCAACAGTATATTGCCGATGTCGTCGATGATCACAAGATCAAGATGGGTGCAATGCGCTTGAAGATTATAAAATTTAAAAGATATGCCATTGATAGCGAAGCTTGGTATCACTATGATGTTGAATCAATTGTTACCTTAGTTGCGATGTTGCTCGCATTTGTTGTTGCATTTAAATGCTTTAGCTAGAGATTTTGTATGTTGTTTTATGAGAACAAGTGTGTATGAACTTTACGTATCAACTTGTATTAATTTGGTCTTTTCGGTGTTATGTAATGAAGATGAGCTGACAATGGATGTATGATGACCGATGCTCTCCCCAGTTCATTAATGGCGTGCATACTTTTCTGGTTGCGGCTGAGGCAAACAAGCGGCCGGATGGTTTTATGTATTGTCCATGTGCTGGCTGTAAGAATGATCGAAATTACTCTAACTCAAGAACCATTCATGTCCACCTGTTTGAGTCTGGTTTCATGTCCGGCTATAACTGTTGGACCAAGCACGGAGAAAGAGGGGTCCTAATGGAAGAGAATGAATAAGAAGAGGATGACGACATCTATCTTGGCCATGGGTGCCATGGGTGCCATGGGTTCCATGAATACGATGGTACAACAATGGGGGGAAGAAGTTGAGTCGGCAATGCGGGAAGGAGCTAAAGAAGAGGCATCAGATGAGCCCGCTGATGATCTTGGTCGGGCCATTGCTGATGGAAAGAGAAACTGCGCAAGTGAAAAGGAGAAGGTGAATATGCAGCGAATGTTAGAGGATCACAAAAAAGGGTTGTACCCAAATTGCAAAGATGACAAGAAAAAGCTGGGTACCACACTGGAATTGCTGCAATGGAAGGCAGAGAATGGTGTATCTGACAAGGCATTTCAAAAGTTGCTAATAATGTTAAAGAAGAAGCTACCAAAGGACAACGAATGGCCAGAGAGTACATACGAAGCAAAGAAGGATGTCTGTCCTCTAGGATTAGAGGTGGAGAAGATACATGCGTGCCCTAATGACTGCATGCTCTACCGTGATGAGTACGAGGATTTGAATGCATGACCAGTATGCCATGCATTGCGCTATAAGATCGGCCACGATGACCCTAGTGATGTTGAGGGCGAGCGCCCCAGGAAGAAGATTCCTGCCAAGGTGATGTGGTATGCTCCTATAATACCACGGTTGAAAAGTTTTTTCCAAAACAAAGAGCTGATGCGATGGCACAACAAAGACCGTAAGAAAGACGGGAAGTTGAGAGTGCCCGCTGACGGATCGCAGTGGAGAAAAATCGAGAGAAAGTGGAAGGACTTTGCAAAGGACGCAAGGAACATGTGGTTTGGTTTAAGTGCAGATGGCATTAATCCTTTTGGGGAGCAGAATAGCAATCATAGCACATGGCATGTGACTCTATGTATCTATAACCTTCCTCCTTGGTTGTGCATGAAGTGGAAGTTCATTATGATGCCAGTGCTTATCCAAGGCCCCAAGCAACCCGGCAACAACATTGATGTATACCTAAGGCCATTGGTTGAAGAACTTTTATAGTTGTGGAATGGAAAACGTGTACGTGCATGGGATGCGAAAGATCAGGAGGAATTTGACCTACATGTGTTGTTGTTTGTAACCATCAATGATTGGCCTGCTCTCAGTAACCTTTCAGGACAGACAAACAAGGGATACCACGCATGCATGCACTGTTTAGATGATACCGACAGTATATATTTGTATAAATGTAAGAAGAATGTGTATCTGGGGCATCGTCGATTTCTTCAGAGCAGGCATCCCGTAAGAAAGAAAGGCAAGCATTTCAAAGGTGAGGTAGATCACCGGAAGAAGCCTCGCCACCGTACGGGTGATGATATACTTGATATGGTAAAGGATTTAAAAGTAATATTTGGCAAGGGTCTTGGCGCACAATCTATTCCAAATGACGCTGACAAATGCGCACCCATGTGGAAGAAGAAATCTATGTTTTGGGACCTACCCTATTGGAAAGACCTCGAGGTCCGCTCTGCAATCGATCTGATGCACGTGACGAAGAATCTTTGCGTGAACCTACTAGGCTTATTGGGCATGTATGGGAAGCCAAAAGATACGCCGGAGGCACGGGATGACCAGCAACGTACGCACGGAGAAAACGGCATGGATTCAAAGCTGTTTCAGGGTCATGCCAGCTACGCTCATACCAAAGAAGAGAAGGAAATCTTCTTCGAATGCCTGCTCAGTATGAAGGTCCCATCTGGCTTCTCGTTAAATATAAAGGGAATAATAAATATGGCAGAGAAAAAGTTACAGAACATAAAGTCTCATGACTACCACGTGATTATGACGCAACTGCTTCCGGTTCCATTAAGGGGGCTTCAACCGAAAAAAATTCGATTAGCCATTGTGAAGCTATGTGCATTCCTGAATGCAATCTCTCAGAAGGTAATCAATCCGGAAATCCTACCAAGGTTAGAGAACGATTTGGTGCAATGTCTTGTCATTTCGAGTTGGTGTTCCCACCATCCTTCTTCAATATCATGACGCACGTCCTAGTTCACCTAGTCGAGGAGTTTGCCATTCTGGGTCCTGTATTTCTACACAATATGTTCCCCTTTGAGAGGTTCATGGGAGTCTTAAAGAAATATATTCATAATCGTGCTAGGCCAGAAGGAAGCATCTCCAAGGGCCATGAAACAGAGGAGGTCCTTGAGTTTTGTGTTGACTTTATTCTTGACATTAAGCCGATTAGTGTTCCTGAATCGCGGCATGAGGGCGGACTGGGTGGAAAAGGCATGATAGGAAAGAATTCACTAATATGCCGGGACGGGCATTCTTTGGCGCAAGCATACTACACAGTTCTACAAAGTTCCACCTTGGTGGCTCCGTATATCGAGTAACACAAGAATATTCTATGCTCCAAACACCCGGAGAAGTCTGACAACTGGATTACACATGAACAAACGGTGACTTTCGTCGGTTGGTTGCAGACACATCTCATGCATGACGACACTGTTGAAGATGACATGTACTTGCTGTCGAAGTTACCATCTTCGACTATATTGACTTTCAAAGGGAACGAGATAAATGGGATACATTTTACACGATCGTCCAAGATAAAAAGAGCACCAACCAAAACAGTGGTGTCCGCTTTGATGCAGCAAACAGCAATGGGCCAAAGGACACATATTATGGTTACATAGAGGAGATATGGGAACTTGACTATGGACTTGGTTTGAAGGTCCCTTTGTTTAGGTGCAAAAGGGTCAATCTGACAGGAGGCGGGGTAAAGGAAGACCCGCAGTATGGAATGACAACAGTGGATCTCAACAACCTTGGGTATGTAGGCGAACCATTCGTCCTAGCCAATGATGTGGCACAGGTTTTATATGTGAAGGACATGTCTACCAAGACGAGAAAAAGGAAAGATAAGGAACCAAATACATCATACAATGAGCCAAAGCGCCACATAGTTCTTTCAGGGAAAAGAAACATCGTGGGAGTGGAGGACAAGACAGACATGTCAGAAGATTATGAAAAGTTTCATGAAATTGCTCCCTTCACAGTGAATGTTGACTTGAGCATCAAGTTAAACGATGAAGATTGTCCATGGTTACGACACAACAAAGGGACAGACGTGAATAAAAAGTTTTATACCCAAAGATCCCACTCTGGGATGTGACCGGCTTCTCTAGTTAGTTTCTGGACTAATATATATCTAGAAAGTCTCACTTCGGACAAATCGAAGGGAATCTTTGTAATAGTGGTCTACTTATGTGTTTTGTGTGTTCAGTGTGCACCATTCGAAGGCAGGGCATCAATTTTCAACCCATTCTGACTTCATTTGCTATTTTTCATGCATTTACTGATTTTTTGAGCTAAATGACCCTGAAATTTATAAGCACTATAAATGAACTCTGTAAGGTTGATAGTTGGAATGGTATCATCATTTCACCCACATAGCATGTGCTAAAAAGTTGAGCCGGTTACGGCAAAAACTGGACGCACTTCGTGTACAAAATGGGCAATCTCTTTCGAAGTATCAGGGTTTCCGATGAAAACTCGTGCGTTACAAAGGCGTTTCATTTTTTAAACTTATTTCAACTCCAGACTTTTTGTGCGTTCACTATGCACCATTCGAAGGCAGGCCATCAATTTTCCAACCTTTCTGACTTCATTTGCTATTTTTCATGCATTTACTGATTTTTAGAGCTAAATGACCCTGAAATTGATAAGCACTACAAATGAACTCTGAAAAGGTTGAAAGTTGGCATGGTATCATCATTTCACCCATATAGCATGTGCTATAAAGTTGAGAGGGTTACGGCAAAAACTGGACGCACTTCGTGTACAAAATGGGCAATCTCTTTCGAAGTATCAAGGTTTCACACGAAAACTCGTGTGTTACAAAGGCATTTCATGTTTTAAAACTTATTCCAACTCCAGACTTTTTGTACATTCAGTATGCACCATTCGAAGGCAGGCCATCAATTTTTAACCCTTTCTAACTTTATTTGCTATTTTTCATGCATTTACTGATTTTTTGAGCTAAATGACCCTAAAATTGATAAGCACTACAAATGAACTCTGAAAAGGTTGAAAGTTGGCATGGTATCCTCATTTCACCCACATAGCATGTGCTAAAAAGTTGAGAGCGTTACGACAAAAACTGGACGCACTTCGTATACAAAATGGGCAATCTCTTTCGAAGTATCAGGGTTTCAGACGAAAACTCGTGTGTTACAAAGACATTTCATTTTTTAAATAACCTAAGAATTAACAGATTGAATATAATGATAAAACACACTAATATTAAACAGCACAAAAAAGAATCACGAAAAAATCTCTTTTTGAAGTAAAGTTATTCACAAACTAGTGATTCACACAAATTTCAAATAATTCAAATTTAAACTATTCAAATTTGAAAACTATTAGCACTAATAGAAAGTTTATAATTTTTTACCTAAATAAAAAATATTCACAAAGAAAATATTTAAATAAAGAAAAAGATTCACTCAGAAACAAAAGAAAATAAATAAAGCAGAAAACAATTTTTTTAAAGTCTGCCTACTGGGCCGCCATGGCCTGCATACGACTAGAAACCCAACCTGTAGGTGGGCCAGGATGCAGGCCCGTATGGCCCGGTAGGCCCACGGGGCGGCAAAGGTGTGATAGGCCCAGAAGGCCTGTATATTAGAGAGGAGCTCGACACGGTAGCCGCAGCGGGGCTTATAAGCCGGTCCGAGCTCCTCTCGAATAGCGAGGTGGGACTAAACATCCATCCCGCCCCGTGCCTGGCACACAACCCTTTAGTCGCGGTTGGTGGCTCCAACCACGACTAAAGGGGTTCTTTAGTCGCGGTTGGAGCCACCAACCGCGACTAAAGGTAAGTTTCATCCAGCCGAAGAGGCGGGAAGCTAGACCTTTAGTCGCGGTTGGTGGCTCCAACCACGACTAAAGACCCCCTTTAGTCGCGGCTGGAGCCACCAACCGCGACTAAAGGGTCCTCTATGAATACCATACTAATGAAAGTTTCCCCAAATCCAGCCTTTCGTCGTCCGCGCGAGCCCGTGCCCCTGCGCCTTGTCATCACCGTCGTTTCTCCGTCCGTGCCCCGCCACACCTCAACGCCGCCGTCCATCCGCGCCGCCGCACCTCGACGCCGTTGTCCGTTCGTGCCGCCGCACCTCGACGTCATGGCCACCGCGCCGTGTACCTAGTCGTCGCCGTCCATCCGCGCACCTCGACACCGCCGTCACCATTACCTTCGCCGCCCCTGCACCTAGCCGTCACCGTCGCCACCCCTCCTCGACCACGTGCGCCGTCGCCTACTTGTGAGCCCAGCTGCCATGGGCGCCGCCCCCTCCCGTCGACCCCGCACACTAACACACACACACATGTTCTATTTTTTTATATGCTTAATTAGTATATATGCTTAATTAGTGTTTCTTTATGTAATGTTGTTTTTCTGTTTTTTTATATAATGTTGTTTTTCTATAATTAGTGTTTAATTAGTATATATGTTTAATTACTATATATGCTTAATTAGATTTTTTTGCATAATTAGAAGTATATAATATCCCTAACCTATTAAAATGTTTCTTAGAAGTATATAATGGTGTATATCATATTACAGAAAAAATTTGCATACTAAAATGTTGCATAGGAAATTATAATTGAGAAATTTTTTATTGAGAAAGGAATATTATTAGGGTAGTTATAACCTAGGAATGTGACATTATAATTGAAAAGATGATATTTTGCTCAAAGTTTCCTAATAAAATGACATTGCATATTTAGGAAAAAAATCATAAGAATTTTTTCTCGGAGTTAGCAATGCCTGGTCCGCATCCTCGTTGTCGACTCGTTCGCGATGACATCATGCTTCAGAGGGGCAACATTTGGGGCTGGACTCCGCTGGGCTGGCATTGAGAGGTGCTACCTTCAGGGGCACGCAACTTGGTGAGGAACCTGGCCTCGGGTCCCGTCGTCGACCCAGAGCTTCTTTGGTGGCGTTCGCGTGGGCCACTTTCGGTGCGGAGGCAGCCGGCCTGTCGGAGGTGGTACGTCGCCTTGTCAGGGAGGAGGACGAGCACGTCTGTCACTACATGGATGTGTTGGACATCAGGTTCTCCAATACCTGGCAGGTTCTTCAGGAATCTCACTCGAGCTATGATCCTGTCATAGTTCCTTCTCTTTGGGTGTCCACCACCTGCCGCACGAGACGTCAATTGGCTCTGTAGTAGTGATATTATATAATTAATAATATTTGAGGTGTATTAGTGATAATATTCGAGATTATATTCGATAATATTCGAGACGATTTATTCGAGATTATATCCGATGATGCATATTATGTACTATGATTCAGTTTTCCTTACTGATTGCATGCATTCTAATTTGAATACTAAATTATTTTATCTTTCTTCTGGGTTAGTTAAATAAAAGCTATGGACAATACCGGCAGAGAAATAGAAGAGGCTTTGTTCGACATCATACGCTCCACGAGCCCAGAGCATGAACGTGAAGATGATGACGGCTCGCAATATCTGAACAATTCCGGTGAGTGTTGTATGTTTGATGAAGACGAATGAATAGATGAATTCGACAACGATGTTGACGAAGAAAACATTCTTTAAATAACAAAGACCGGCGAGGTATATTTATTATATAAGCCATCTGGGGTTCATTACATGTCTTAATTGAGTTGTATATGTATTAACGAATCGATCCTTCTTCTTTTATGCCTACGGATCGAGCAAATCTTCTACAAGCGACAGGGTAGTTCGAGGCCCGGCCGGAAAGTTGGACCCTAGCATAAAGTTCAACATAGATTCTATCAATACATCAACTGGTGAACTGCTTGAACCTAAGAAAAATGCGACCAAGTTCAAGAATCAATGCGGAGTTATTGTCAGGAACCAAATCTCGATCTCCACACAAGAATGGAAAAAGCCAGCAAAGGAAGATCAAGAAGGAGTTACTTTTTTCGACGAAAGAGCAAAAGATGTGCTTTGGACTGAGATGATGTCACATTTCACACTACCAGATAACTTGACAAATGCAGATCTGAAGAAAATCAGAAACTATGCTCTTAAAAAGATGGCGATCACATTCAACACCTTCAAGAAAAATGCATGGGCTGCGTACATCAAAGCAAAAAAAAGACTCCAAAATTTGAGGGAGCACTGGTGAAGGCAAAAGTTTCACCAAAAGATCACTGGGACGATTTCGTGAAGTTCAAGGAATCCGAACTAGCTAAGGAACGGTCGAGAAAGAACAAGATTAATGCTGGAAAAAAAATGGCACCATACTCTGGGGCAAAGTGACTACCAGACGGCCCTGCCTAAGTAGGATCAATCCGAACAAGAGATGATTAGTGCAGGGGTGACTCCAGTTACAGTGACCTGGCCCCCGAGGTGCAGGACATGGTTTTATGCGCACGGGGGGAGGTTGGACCCAAAGACAGGGGATATTATGGTGAAGGCAAGTCTTAAAGGAGTGACAAACGAAATATTGATGAAAATAGAAGAAGCTCGAACGGGGGTGTTCACGCCCAATAGAGAGGACAACGAGCTTACGTGCGCCCTGAAGAATCCTAAGCACCCGGGAAGAACACGAGTGAAAGGAGTTGTTCCGTGGTTTGAGGGGTTTGCGGGTTGGAATAACGACTATAGAAGACGTGCGAGAAAGAAGATGCAGGAGGATGGAAGAAGAAGGAGGAAGCACTCCACCTTGAAGGCCTAGAATCAAAGCACCTAGAGTTGGAATCCAGACTCAGGCGGCAGCAGGAGCAGATCGACTCACTCAGCCAGGAAAGGGCGTCTCAGCGGCAGCATGAGCAGATCGATCCAGCATTGGATACCACCGTCCCATCTATGCCGAGAAGCAGCGTGGGTTCCGCCCCGGTCGATATCGATGACAATGCACTGCTAGCTAGCTACCCTGTGGATGATATCAAAGACAAGACTAACTGTGAGCTACACATGAAAGTGAAGAACTTATCCATGAAGGTGGCGGACGGCTATGCTTTAGCAAATCCCCCAGAAGCAACCTTCCATTGCAATCCCATTCCAGCTGGCTATGCTCGTGTCGGGGTTGATGAAGTGATGTCAGGATATCACGAGCTACAATTTGACATTCTTGGAGGTGATGAGGAGAGAACACTGGGAGAGGCCATACATCGTATCATTCTATGGAAAAAGGATTGCATCGTCTTTCCAAGGCCACCGACTCCTCCTCCACGTCTGGCATCGCGGTAGTCGACTCCTCCTCCTCCCCCAAGTCCGTCATGGCGTCAGCCAACTCCTCCTCCTCCAAGTCCGGTACCGCGTCAGCCGACTCCTCCTCCAAGTCTAGCACGACGTCAGCGTGCTCCGTCGACTCAGCGTGCTCCGTCGCCTAAGCAACAGCGGAAGAGAAAGGTCGCAGCTATGACGACTAGCGGTACAACAGGCAAGAAATTCAAATATGGTCCAAGCAGCCTAAAGCCTCTTCCGAAGTTGCCTTATCACCTAACTGAGGAGGAACTCGAGAGCACAGTGGATGCCAAAGTGAAGGCCCATTTTGCACCGAAATCGCCCTAGCCGCCAAAGGAGAAAGTACCTGAGCATGTCTCACAACACCTTATTGATATGGCTCGACCGGCTGTCAATCAGAAGGACTCTGACTATGTGCGGTCTATCAAGAAGTCGTATCTTGCAAGACAAAAGGAGTCGAGCTCGAGCTCGAGCCAAGGAGTTGGCAAAAAAGCGGGAAAACTATTCGCCAGCTGGGAGAACAAGCAGTGCAATCGATCTCACCGCTCATTGTACAAACACCTGTGAGTACCGCTGGTCGGCTAGGAGTAACCGACGATCGTATAAAGCAGGCTAAAGAGGCCGGTGTCACTGTTGAACAACTCCTAAGCCTTGAGGAAATCCTCGGGCTTAAAGAGGAGTAAGTAAAATATCAATATGCCCAAGGCAAACCTCTAGTCAAGCCTGAAGATGTCAAGCTTCTACCAACGAGATTGTATAATTTGCATACGTGGTACATGCAAATAACAGCAAATACCAATACAGAGTCCCTCATGGTGAGAGTCAAGGAGAGGCATTACTTCCATTAAAAGATCTGTGGATTCATTATTCAGAGTTGTTTCAGTTATTCAATCAAGACGGACTCAACAAATCTTTAGTCAGTTGTTATTGTCTGTAAGTGATTTCTTTCTATAATTTAAGTCTCTAGCTAGTTGTGCTCTCGTTCATTACCTGTAATTATCCTCGCTATATTCGTTTATGTGGTATTATGCAGAATGAAGATGTATGAAATGAAACAAGTTGGACGCTATATGAAATGAAACAAGCTGGACGCTATGGCATTGGGTTCATTGACGCAAATACGATTAATCAAAAGATATGGGAAACTGCATATTCGAGAAAAGACACAGATAAAGCCATGCTAGATTTTTTGAAGCATCTAAACACCCAACGAGAAATACTACTTCCTTACAACTTCGGGTGAGTGTTACTATAATATGATCGGTTCTACGAGAAATTCTATTTATATATATGCACAACTTGTGTACAATATGTAGTACCGTAATATATGTTTGAAATAAAATTTAATTAAATGGAAAACATATAATTAAAAGTCAAATTAAACCATAATCAATTCATAAACCATAATCAAATTAAAAGGATTAAGAAGGAAAAATAAAACAAAATTAAAAAAACTAAATACTTTTACCAACTGGGACTAAAGGTCCCCCAGCCCACGGCGCCGGCAGATGCCACGTGGTGGGTCTTTGGTGTTGGGCCGTGTTGAACCGGGACTAAAGGGGTTGGGCTTTAGTCCCCACCCTTTAGTGGCAGAACTGGCACTAAAGGCCCTTACGAACTGCGACTCTAGGTCGATTCTGCACTAGTGGGAGTAGACCAATTATGTATTCGATACTTCTCCATTAACATAAACAATCGCAACACGTAGGATATTACGTCCAACAAAAGAATCCGAACCTAGGTAAACATCGTCTCCCCCAGTTCTTGTTATCATCTATCCGAGATATACAGCTCGGGACCCGCTATCCTGAGGTCTGCCGGTTTTCACACTGACTATAGGGTACTACCTCCATCAGGAGGGCTCGAACCTGGGTAAACACCGTCCCTGTTCCTGTTATCATCTATCCGAGATGCACAACTCGGGACCTCCTACCCCGAGGTCTACCGGTTTTCAAACCGACCCCTCATATTTGGGCTGGATATGAGGGGTATCAATCAGCCCGGGTATTTCAGGCCCCTTTAAGAAGCCCATCTGGGTTGAAAATTCATGACCGGTCAGTGATATGACGACCTGTTCGGATGTATGAGACGAGTTTTGGACGCCCACTGTAGATACCTTTAGAAAACATTTCCATTGCTGGTAGGACAAAGCAAGATGACAACATGTAACAATAGCAATGTGGAAAGACTGCCTCTTGTCTCTATGTGTACCAAAATTATGAACTAGTAGTAATAGCAATGTTTATTAAGCTGTCGACCTACTCCCCCCCCCCTCCCCCCCCCAATAAATCATCAGTTGGAAGATGAATGAATGAAGGGATTAGCTGGCCACCACCACGCATTATTACGCACTGTTCTACGTACTCTTACCTAGCTAGCTACGTCCTGATCAGGCCCGCATTAATTTGGACAACTACGTCCAAGACATGAAGTTGCAGGGAGTACAAGCAAAGACATTATTTTCATTGGTTTTCTACTAGCAAGTTGCTTTGATTAACGACGTTACAGGGTGGTCGTGCTTTGGAGGCCGAGCTTTATGGAGGCCTCCAAATGTAAAAATTCATAAAAAATCATATTTTGCCATCGGAAAATATTATCAAAAAAGACAAAGATAGATGAAGGCATAACGCACATATGTGTAAATTTTCAGGACGAAACACATCAAAATGAGGACTGCCCAAAACAGGAAAAATTATGGAGCTTTTTAACAGATCATACTATTCATCCACTCAAACTATGAATTTATCTTTTCATAATTAAACAACTACTAAGCTCTACGTTGTTGCCCAAGTATCGACCCCGTGGTGTCTGGAACTCTTTATTATTTTGAAGTATAAGTGCTACCTAAACTAAATGCCACCACTAAGATTTTTCAAACTATTCCTTGTGAAAATTTCATGTACCTACAGTTCCAATTTGATATATATCCATCAAACTATGAATTTATCTTTTTATAATTAAACAACTACTAAGCTCTACGTTGTTGCCCAAGTATCGACCCCGTGGTATCTAGAATTCTTTTTATTTTGAAGTATAAGTGCTAGACCTAAACTAAATGCCACCACTAAGATGTTTCAAACCATTCATTGTGAAAATTTCATGTACCTACCGTTCCAATTTGATATATATCCATCAAATACCTAGGAGTGCACTTAAAGTCTTAAATATAGGAAACAACCCTAAAATGTCAAAGTATTTTGAGTGTAGAAAAAGTTTCAAGGCAAATGAATAATCAACGGTGTCTTTGCTTGCAAACCTGGCTTGTTACCTCTCGAAACATAGTTCTTCCTCAGAGATTATCCGGTTTGTAAGTTGTCTAACTGACAACTTTTGCAAACATTCCCAAAATTTTACCACAATCTCTGGGGTCCATATAATGAAACCATGACAAGTCTCGTGATTTTGCACCCCCCCTCCCCCCGTTTGTATGGAAGTCCTATTATTTCAATCCACAAAGTCTTAACAATACACTAAAGAATATAAATAGTATTTGTAATCCATTTTATGTCATCATTTGATGTAACTGTAGTTTAAATTTGAAATATATTTATCGAATTACTAGAAATGCACTTAATGACTTAAATGTTGGAAATGGACATGAAGAATTCCAAATTTGAACACGAAACATGCATTGATGTATGTTGAGTTTATAAAAAGTTTCAAGTCCATCGTATGAATCAACGGTCATTTCGCATGCAAACCTGGCTGTTACTTCTCGAAATCTAGTTTCCTCCTCAAAGATGGTACAATTTCTAAGTAGTCCACGTTAATTTTTTTGAAAATCATTTTCAATTTTTTATCACAACCTCGAGTGGTCATAGTATAACACCATTCCAAGTTTTTATTTTTCTACCTTCATTTCAAATTATTGGTATTAAATAATCACTAAGCTCCACGTTGGTGATTGAGCCTCGCCCCCTCCCTCCTGTTGCTCCTAGTATTTCCTTACATGTTCAAAAGAGGACAACGAAGCAACAAAAACAAAAAAAGGAAATCAGGAAAAGAGAAGACAACAGAAGATGAAAGCAAAGCAAAGCAGACAAAAGGAAAGAAAATAGAAGAAGAAAGCAAAGAAAATAAAATAAAATAAAGCAATACAATAAAAGAAAATGGAAGAAAGAAAACACTACAATATAATAGAAGAAAGAAACAAAAAGCTTTGCCTACTGTTCTGTGTCGACCACTCACAGATTGGACAACACCGTCACTCTGCCATCAACAGCGTCGTCCGCGTACACGTGTTTGCCAATAATTTGGTGTTTGCCGAGGGTCTTCCTCATTTTTTATCAAGTGTAACGTTTTTGTTGAGTGTTCTTTTGTCTCGGTTCTCGGCAAAGGTGATGCTTAGCCGAGTGTAATATTTTTGCCGTGTGTTTTCTGCAGGCAATCGGCAAAGGCCTTGTTACCGAGTGCGCATAAAATGCACTCGGCCAACAGCCTAAAACTAGGCTGAAAGAAAGTTTTTCCGTTGTACGTAGTGTAGGTTCTCCATAAGAGGAGAAAGAAGGGGGGTTAAGGAGGAACTTTCCTTTAATTCATTAAGATATTTTAGGAATATATGTGAGATTTGTGTTAGCCCTAGAAAGATTAATTAGTCTTGTTTGTTACTCCTACATGTTGCCTTCGCATGCATCTACCGTTATTTTTAAGAATTTATGTGGGCGCTATAAAGAAATCCCACTTGTATCCATTGGTTATGGTTAAAAGTAAATTTCCGACGAGGTTATAGTCAAGTCGGTGCACCGGTTTCCGTTTGCGCAGCAACTTCTGTCTTGGAATGGATCGATTACAGTACGAGCAAATATATTTTTTTAAAGAGGAAGACCGACGGCCTCTGCATTTGAACGATGCATGCAATCATTTTATTAATTATTCACAAAGATCTTATAAAATAATATATCAGTAAGTTTGAAGGCACCATCTTAACAACATCTGTCGTTACTTATATTCACTTGATGAAAGAGTGTCGATAGTCAAAATCTAATACCAAACATACGTCGTATCTAAACCTAACATCTACAACCGAAGGCCACAATCAAACCATATACCTGATCTGGGTGTACAGTACGAGCAATATGGACTATCCAACTTTAATCTACTTCCGTCTCTTGGAATAGAGTAACTAATTGACACTACAAGAAATCTACTCACTCCGCTTTATAAATAAGAGTCTTGTTAAAGATTCCATTGCAAACTACATACAAATATATTAGAACTAGAGTGTAAATTTATTCATTGTGCTTCGTATGTAGTTTGTAATAAAATATTTAAAAAAATATTTAAATGGAGGGAGTAGCTGCCAAACTGCAGTAAATGGGCGGCAGATTGATAATGATATTGCCGAAATACGGCTTTAAGTTCCGAGCACCCTCACTCACACCATCATCACTCATCAGTAACAGCACGCCGTGGACAATTCCATCCCTATGGTCACCGTGCCCGTCGCCGCTGCCGGCCTTATCGCGATGGTGCGATGCGGGGCGCAGGAGCTAGCCAGCCGACTCTCTGAGCTCAACCCAGTGCACCTGTTTTTGGCGTGTTCCTTCCCGGCCGCAGCGGCTATCGTCTACCTCATGATGCGTCCGCGCGCGGTGTACCTCGTCGACTACGCCGGCTTCCGTACCCCGTCTAACTGCCGGGTACCCTTCGCCACTTTTCTCGAGCACGCCAGACAACTGCCCGAGTTCAACGAGCGCAGCATCCGGTTCATGACGCGGGTGCTCGAGCGCTCAGGGCTCGGGAACGAGACTTGCCTGCCACCGACGCACCACTACATCGGGACGCACAAATATTGCACCGTTGACGCCGCCCGCGCCGAGTTCGAGCTCGTGGCCTTCTCGGCCATCGACGACCTGCTCGCCAAGACCGGCATCGCCTCCGACGCCATCGACATACTCATCGTCAACTGCAGCTTGTTCTGTCCCACGCCGTCCTTGGTCGACATGATCATAAACAAGTACAAGCTGCGGAACGACATCCGCGCCATGCACCTCTCCGGCATGGGATGCAGCGCGGGGATGATCTCCGTGGGGCTGGCGAAAAACCTCCTGCAGGCTGCTCCCCCGGGCGCGCACGCGCTCGTCGTCTCCACGGAGACCGTCACGCCAAACTACTACCTCGGGACAGAGCGTGCAATGCTCCTGCCCAATTGCCTCTTCCGCATAGGCGGGGCGGCCGCGCTGCTGTCGACATCATCCGCGAAGGCCCGGTTCCGCCTGAAGCATGTCGTGCGCACGCTCACCGGCGCTAAGGACAACTCGTACCGGTGTGTTTTCCAGGAGGAGGACGGAGAGGGCTACCGGGGGATCAACCTCAGCAAGGACCTGATGAACATCGCCGGCGACTCGCTCAAGGCCAACATCACCGCAATGGGGCCGCTCGTCCTGCCGGCCAGGGAGCAGCTCATGTTCGCCTTCTCCTTCGTCGCACGGAAGGTGATCAGCAAGAGAATGAAGCCGTACATCCCCGACTTCCGCACGGCGTTTGAGCACTTGTGCATCCACGCCGGCGGCCGCGCCGTCATCGACGAGCTGCAGAAGAGCCTTAGCCTTTCGGAAGAGCAGGTTGAAGCTTCACGTATGACACTACACCGGTTCGGAAACACGTCGGGTAGCTCACTGTGGTACGAGCTGGCCTACATCGAGGCTAAGGGCCGTATGCGCAGGGGCGAGCGCGTGTGGATGATTGGCTTCGGATCCGGATTCAAGTGCAATAGTGCGGCGTGGGAGTGCATCGAGCCTGCGCGCAACGCCCGTGGCCCGTGGGCAACGTCCATCCACAGATATCCGGTAGATGTTCCGGATGTTCTCAAGCATTAACTGCTGCCTATGAGCTTCAGTTCGGCTGAAAAAAAGGCTATCAGTGTGTTGGAATAAGCCACGTCCCGTGGTGGAGACCGGCCTGTGTGTGCGCGTCCAGGTTGTGTCCGTGGCGTGTGCGTGCGTGTGTGGCATGGTGGTACGTGAGCCCACAGCCTGGTCAGCTAGCTAGGTCATTTAGCGATGCGTTAGGAGCGGCTGCGTCGTGTGCATGCCCTTGACTAGAAGGAGTGGGCAGTGCCTGTGTGTGTGCCTGAGATTTAAATAAATACCCTGTAGTGCTGCCTGTAGTGTGTGACGGTGTGAGCCGATCGGAGTTTGAGCTCAAGGAAGAAAGTGCGGTGAGGGCGCCGTTCATGTGGCGTGGCGTTTGTGGCCGAAAAACATTGTGTCCCTCTCCTTTTTTCACCTACGTGTGTCGGGTGTGTGTGAGAAAGATGTCCGCACGGCGTTCTTATCGCCGGAGGCTATTCGGTGTTCGTCGTCGGACCGGGTTTGTCACAACACAGTGCGGAGAAAAGCATATCTATCATGCACGGGATATCCCATGCATGGTGCAGCCGTTCATCTAGTTGGAGATTTGGTTACATGCATATGCGTCCCCATTTTCTCCATTAATGCTGACAACTTTCCTTGGCTAGCTTTGTGGCAGGGATTCTATGCCATGCTCTACCGCCCAGTATTTTTTTTTCATATGATTTCCTAGTTTGAATCCATTTTATCTTTGAACCGGAGTGTACTTTATGAACATTTTGAAAATTTGTGTAAAACTCTATGTAACAAAAGTGATGCACTCTAGAACACAAATAAATCTGGTATAGCTTGATAAGAACACGTGCTAAATGCAATCTCACAATATATTTTTTGAAAGAATTTTAACAAGTGCTACCAAGTTCCCTGTGCATCACTTTGATAGCCATTGACACACAATAAATTTCGTCATAACATTTCGATACGTTATGTAGAATTTGCTAGGCGAATGTCTACAATTTATTATGGTTTCATCAAGGCTTGTAATGTTTTAAAATTCAAACTTCAATTTTTTTAAATATATTCAACATTGGTCTCGTTTCATAGCTCTCGTCCCGGATACACAAATATGCAAAGAAATCAGAAATTGCACTTTTGATTTAAAAGATATACACACATGAAATTAAAATGAAAAGAAAGAAGTGGAGTGGGTTGTACTCTGTATAGCACGACGGCAACAGAGCTATTAGTTTGCCTCAAAATAAAATAAAATACGGAACACTAAATCCGACGTCGGTTTTTTAGCATGACAGATCTGATATTTTTTATGTCTTTTACGGTGATTTGCATAGTACTCGGAGTATTACCCAATACTTACCCCACCGTCATCAGCCTCGTCCTTGTCCTCGTCCTCGTTCCCTTCACTATCCTCGACCTATTCTTCCTCCTCGTCCCCTTCACTATCCTCGGCCTCGACCATGTCCTCCTCCTCGGCGGCAAGAAGAAGAATAAGCCACGACACCTGCGGCGGTTGAGTCGGCGGCGACGATAGCGGCGGTATAGGAACTCGCCCCCAGTGTCGGTGTCAAAACTGGCAGATCTCGGGTAGGGGGTTCCGAACTGTGGATCTTGGATTGACGGATTACAGGAGACAAGGGAGATGGTATTTATCCAGGGTTGGGCCCTCTTAATGGAGTTAAAACCATACGTATTGCTTTGATTGTATTGAATATGGGGTATCGAGTACAGAGTTGATCTACCTCAAGATTGTATGATGTGGTTCACTGAGGGAGTCCTGGATTAGGGGGTCATCGGATAGCTGACCTATTGTTATGGGCCGGACTATGAGGGCTACTTACCGAACACCGAAAGATTTGAAGGACCAGTCTCCAGGATGGAAGCTTCAAGGAGCACGGCTTGCGCTCCACGTTTGATGTAGTAAATAGGCATGTTTATCTCTTCGGCATGTAACTGGCCATGTGTAAACTCTAGGCATCCTCGGCATCTATATAAGCCGGAGGGTTTTAGGGTGTAGAGACAGAACAACTCATCTAGGGTTAGCTATACGATCTCGAGGTAGATCAACTCTGTAACCCCTTACATCATCAATACAACCAAGCAGGACGTAGGGTATTACCTCCATAGGAGGGCCCGAACCTGGGTAAACTCGTGTCCCCTTCGTCTCCTGTTACCGTCGATTCTAGTCTCACAGTTCGGGACGCCTACCCGAGATCCGCAGGTTTCGACACCGACATTGGTGCTTTCATTGAGAGTTCCTCTATGAGCGAGATGGAATAGACGGCCCGCCTTGTTATCAAGGAAGAGGTCCGCAACATGGATGTTTTCGTCCCCGGGCAGATCTTCGCCTTCGGCAGCATTGTGCTGCACGCTGACTCCGCTAGCCATCTAGGCCGCGTTGAGAACTTCGCCCCCGATCGAGAGGTCATATTTGGAAACTTAGAGCTCTCCATTGATTCTCGGGGTGACTTGTCATTAATCGGGTTCGCAACTTCGCATGTAGCCTTCGAGGACTCTGAGGCCTTAACCTCGAGCCCCTTCTTCAGACATGCCAATGAGGTCACCCATGGCTATGAGACGATCTCTTATCCCGGTCCGGCCATTAAGCTAGGGTACCGGACACATGCTCTTTCCGAACACTCCCCATGTATGGACGTCAAGGAGGTTAACTCCACAAATTCCGAACAGCTGGATCCGACCGGGCCCTCAGCGGTTGACGAGGCCCTGGAGCGATTCTCGTTGATGAAGATCACTGACGATCCAGCCCCAATCTACGCTCGGTTCGGTTACGGTGTGGGAGGGGACGAATTTTTCAACCCACCCACCACCCACTTGTTAACCACCGTCGAAGATTTAACCGACGTGCTGGACTATGCCTCCGAGGAGGCAGAATACATGGATGAAGAGGACCGTGCTCCCACCCCCGTTAACACCGGGAGTTGGACCGCCACTTCTACATACGACGTCTATATGGTGGATACTCCTGCCACCAATGGCGACAACACGCCTCACAACGATGGCAACAAATCGGGTGATGCGCCATCAAGACGCCGAAAATCGCATAAGCGGTCCAAGAGCAAAAAGGGAAGAAGAGATATTATTAGCAACGGGGACAGTAATTCCCCCGTCGATCATGACAATCCCGATATCCCTGAGCACCTGTTTGAGGGTCCCGAAGGGCCTGAAGAGCAAAACAACCCCGATAACATCGACGACCCTGAAGGCGATGAGTACCTTCCCCCCTGTCAGGAGGAAGATATAACGGAAGCCGATGACTTGTACATCCCTGATAACCTCGAAGATCAGGAAGAAATCAGGCAACGGCTCATAGAAATGGCTCGCAGCCTAAAGGCTAAGGAACGACAACTCAAAGCCGAACAGGCCGACCTCAATGATCGATGGACGAAAGTCCTCTCAGCCGAGGAAGTATACGACACTGGCCTATCAAACCAGACCAAAAGCTACCCTCAGAGAAGGCTGCTGACGTAACTCGATGATGAACTCACTAATACTACATCTCGAGACCATACTCCGACGACAAGACAAACCGCGCCCCTTTTGGTCGGGACAGGACGGCTGACGACGCCGGGTATATATGGGCAGTGCTCCGAAGACGATGTAAGGAGCCATTAGAGCCCAATGATAGGTTTGACCTACGAAATGACTTGGATCATAGAGCAGGCCGCACTAGATCCATCTATGGATCCAGAGAGTACTCGCCCGATAGACGCAGCGGATACAGACCATGGTTCAACCAAAACAAGAGAGTTCAGGAGCGCAACCGGCCCCATACAGACGCCGAATACAGGCGGGACATGGCACGACTCAGAGGTGCCGCTCACCCACTGTGCTTCACAGACAAGGTAATGTGGCATCAGTTCCTCGAAGGGTTTCAACCCGTGAATATAGAACAGTACGACTGGACCACTGACCCAACTGCATGGATCGAGGACTTCCTCCTCCATATACACATGGCGTGAGGAGACGATCTCCATGCCATCAAATACCTCCCTCTTAAGCTTAAGGGGCCAGGTCAGCACTGGTTAAACAACCTCCCCTAAAACTCCATTGGATGTTGGGAAGACCTGGAAGATGCGTTCCGCTCTAACTTCCAGGGAACCTATGTCCGCCCGCCGGACTCTTTCGGTCTCATCAACGTCGTCCAGAAGCCCGGCGAGTCCGCTCGGAAGTTCTGGAATCAGTTCTTGACTAAGAAGAACCAAATCGTCGACTGTTCGGATGTTGAGGCCATAGCCTCCTTCCGGCACAATATTCGGGATGAATGAATGGCCCGCCAACTAGGCCAGGATAAACCTCGGACTATGTTCGCCCTTAGATCCCTCATGACCCGCTTTTGCGCGGGCGAAGACAATTGGCTGGCTAGACGCAGCCACAATTCGGAGGATCCCGTCGCACCTCAAGCCCGGGACGGCAATTCAAAGCCAAAGCGCAATAAGAATAAGCGCCGAGACAATAATAGTAATGCCGATGATACGGCTGTAAATGCTAGATTCTGCAACTCCCGACCTGGCAACGAAAGAAGCCTCCTAAAGGCAATCGTGACGGACCCACTCAGCTCGAGAAAATCATGGAAAGGCCTTGCCAAATCCATGGGACTTCGGAAAAGCCCGCCAACCACACACACCGCAACTGCTGGGTGTTTAAATAGGTCGGCAAGATACCACCCGAAGACCAAGGAAAAAGCTCGCATAGCGAGGACAAAGATGAGCCTCGGGGTCCAATTGGTGGCGAACAGAAGAAGTTCCCTCCCAAAGTCAAGACGGTGAACATGATATACGCCACCCACATACCGAAAACGGAGAGGAAGCGCGCCCTCCGGGAAGTCTACGCTGTGGAACTCATAGCCCCAAAGTACAACCCATGGTCGGCATACCCGATAACCTTTGATCGGCGTGATCATCCGACTAGTATCCGCCATGGGGGTTCGACGGCCCTCGTCCTAGACCCCATTATAGATGGGTATCACCTCACAAAGGTCCTAATGGACGGAGGAAGGAGCCTTAACCTGTTTTACTCAGATACGGTGAAAAAGATGGGCATCGATCCATCAAGATCAAACCCAGCAACACTACCTTCAAAGGAGTGATCCCGGGCGCTGAGGCCCGATGCACGGGCTTGGTAACTTTGGAAATCGTGTTCGGCTCACCTGATAACTTTCGCAGCGAGGACTTGATCTTCGACATCGTGCCCTTCCGCAGCGGCTATCACGCGTTGCTTGGTCGGACAGTGTTCGCTCATTTCAACGCGGTCCCACACTACGCATACCTCAAGCTCAAGATGTCGGGCCCCAAGGGGGTCATTACTATCAATGGCAACACCGAGCGCTCCCTTAGAACTGAGGAACATGCACTGGCCCTAGCGGCCGAATTTATCTACAAAGACGACCGGCAAGTTCCGACATCCGCCATAAAGGCACATAAGGCTGGGAAGCGAGTTCGGCTTCAGACCGAAAACTGAGATCCTTCCTCTTCCCCTCTATAGGGACTCTCCCCCCACCGCATAACTCCAGGACCAGCAAAGTATGTGCCGAGGAGGCATCACTTCACACTTAAGATTCCATGCGAAGTAGTGAGGAAATAAAGATGGGTGTTCGGCTGGACCGACCTACTACCATCAATACGTCTTCGGACAAAATGCAGGCGCTCCTAAAGAGCCTGCCTACGGCTAAAGCTCAATTATAATGTAGCGGCCTTTCAAGATTTTGTTAGCAAAATTCGCCCGCCGAACACTAACACCCATCAAGGTGCATCTAAGAGCAGAAGTTAACAAGCAAGGGGGCATATCAAGGACGTCAGGTTACCAATAGAAGACCCCTGGTACAACAACTCCTGTATGATTTTATTTTTTATTTTCTTTTGCATATCTGTAAACAGTTGCTTCGGCAATCCGAGTTATAAGAGTTGTTGAGAAAATGCAAAAATGCATGGCACAAGTTCGCCTCGTTTGTCCTGTTTTCGACGCATATTTTTTCTTCTTTCTCTCTCTTCTCGTGAACCTGTTCGGTATGACACGAGGTAACTGCCTAACAGACTGGGGGCTCACGTTCAAACACAAATTGCCTTATCTTTCATGTGTTCGGCATCTTGGCGTTCGTTTTATATGCATCGGTTCCAAACTATGTCTTTGGTCAATAAGTTGGGTTGCCCGTCTCCTATACTTGCCCCTTTACGTTCCGCTCGTTCGGTTAAAAGAGAAAAGGAGCACCCTTGCGATTGTGCTTCTGAATAGTCTGGTCAAGCACTCAGGGGAGAAAGCCGAAATGGACTGTCATAGTATGCGCGATCCGATCCTTGAACCCGAGCTGGAAGTGTTATACTTCAATCCTCATACGCGGTTATTCCGTGTTATACGAGGAACTTGCCTTTTGTGCAGACATTGTGATACCGGCTTCAGCCGCGGTTCGTCCGAACATCACAACCCTTGGGTGGCTAACCGTACGCTTGTTTTTGTTAGGTTATTTCTATCATGGTTGTCAGGAGTTTGATGGAACTTGTGGCTATTCCTAGGACTGGTTCTTTAACTCTTGAAATTACTTTGGATTCAGAAGATGATGATATATTTATGCGCATTCCTTGTTCTTACTTCATTGGCTTGGGTGATCGAATGGTGATGAAGAAGGAAGGTTTCGGTAATTTTCTGTTGGCATCGTCTATTGAAGTCAACAATTTGGTGGTTGTAACATTTAAACAACGTGAACAGGAGCTAGCTATTGTTTTGAGCTATCTTCCATAGTGAGAAAGAAAGAAAGGGCCCTTGCAGCCCAGACAACAGAAAATATCCACGTTGTACTCAGTAGATTTATATTCTTATATCTTACTTAATTTCAGCAAGATGTATCTTAATTTCAGGAAGATGTATATTAATTTCAGCAAGCCGTACTATTCCCCTTATTATTTTCTGCCATACTGTGCCGCCACCTTTTTCTCACCATTCTCTGCCGCCACTTTCCTTCCCGCCATTCTCTCCCGCCTTTCTCTTCCGCCTTTCTGTCTCACCTTTCTCTCCCGCCATTCTCTCCCGCCATTTTCTCCCGCCAAGTATTCCCGCCAAATTTTCCCGCCCGATTTCCCGTCATTGTTATTGTCATCTGCCTATAAAAGAAGATATTGTGTCTGCCTTCCTCCATCGGCACCAACACTCGAAAAAACCAGCGCGGTAGTCATTATGAGTTTGCCTTGTTCGGATCAAAGAATTAGGCCTAGCAAATGGAAGAGTGTGAAGTTGCCTCAGGGGGTGGAAGCAGTTCGTTGCTGGTGCGGGGATCTCTGCAAGGTGAAGAAGGTGACGGATTTTTCAGATTGGTTGGGTATGAAGTTTTTCATGTGCGCTAATTATGAGGAAGATCCACCCGTTGGTCCTTCACCGTACATCACGCCTCCGGTATGTTTAAGTCACCCAGAATAAACACGTTGTTGATATTTTTGTTGATTTGATTATTATATTTCTGTTTCTTTTGTAGTCTCCTCCGCTCCTGTGTCAGTACTATCGTTGGATAGACACGAAAAAGCCGGACTGGGCGATGACTGAGATACGTGAAAGAAGTCGTCGTCCATGGGCAAGTTTGGACGGACGATGATGATGATGCATTCATGTAGTACGTTTTCCATATAGTACTGTTTTATGTAGTAGTGTTTTATGTAGTGCATTTTAATCTAGTCTAACTGTATAATTCAGTTGTACTTTCTAATTCATTTGGCCGTTTAATTCAGTTATACTTTCTAATTCATTTGGACGTTTAATTCTGTAGTGGCGTTACTGTTGTTCTCTCTCCAAACCAAATAAGCCTCAACCATAAATATGTCGCATACATAAATATACCCGATACATAAAGGCTAAATATGTCAAATACATGAATATGTCCGATACATAAAGGCTACATATGTCTCATATATAAATAGATAGTCATGTCTTGTACGTAGATGACCATATCACTGCTGGGGCTTGCGACGAATCTTGGGCTTCCTCGGACGTGGACCGGAAGGCGATAAGCGCTGAGGCGATGGACGAGTGTCACGATGACCATGACCATAGAACACCTCGTCAGTCGGTGTCTGAATCTCCTGCGTCGATGGTGGTGGTGGAGTGGCAAGAACTGTCTCCGAGATACCATAGGTGCATGCAGCAGAACCGAAACTCCTCTGCACAATGTCCTCTGGGGAACGTGCGTCAGCTATCTCTCGTGCAACACCGATCAGTCGTGCATCTACAATGGTCATGTGGTTCTCTGTGAACATCGTCTTGCCAAACAACCACATAATATATGCCTCTAGGGACCGGTCAATATGTGCCTCTGACAACTGAAAAGTGGGATATCCTAAGGCGACAATCTGAAACTGGCTCAACCACCTAAAAAGAGGCCCGCGCCGATCGTTGTCTAGTGTCTTGGTAGTTGGCACCGTAGCCAGAAAACGGGAATGCATAGATGCTAGCCAATCAGTGTCTACCTCTAAAGGTCCTATGGCAACACCGGCCAGAGGTAATCCCAACAAGTAGGACACATCATGTAAAGTAGGAGCCATCTCTCCCATGAAAAGTGAAACGTATGTGTCTCTGGTCTTCATCTATCTACCAAGCAGCTAAGGAGTGACCTGTCGTAAGAGAAGCGTGATACTTGCCTCTTGTGCAACTACATTGGTTCACCTGCGTCATCCAAGTCCGGGTGATCAACCCACTCATCCAATGTACCCTCAACCAGTCGTGCTAGGGGTAATAGTCTAGCCTAATTCAACCTACAAAATAAACAGAATGTAGATTACAATTAGCTTCTATCAAAGCGATGTCAAACATAGTAAGTGATTATACCAACACATACCTATCCACTCATAAAGGGTGTATCATCCAGTTAGACTTTAGGGTGCGAGTGATCAACACGTCTAAGTCCGTGCCCAATTCCATAAGCGCGCCTCGGTGACCTCTATCAATTTTGCCATTAAGCATCGGATACAAAACCATAACTGCAATTAGAACATAGTCCACACATATTACAAATAACGACTTAGATGTTTGCATGTTACAAATAAAAACATAGTCTCGCGTATAACAAATAAAAACTTAGTCTCACATATTACACATTAAAGCGTAGTCTCACATATTACACAAAAAACATAGTGCACACATATTACAAATAAAAACGTAGTCCGACATATTACAAATAAAAACATAGTCTGACATATTATGCAGCTTCAGAGTTATTTATTCCCCGTCCGCCCCTTCGGTCTCGAGAGCCTCGTCCACCACAACTCCCAGGACCACCTCTTGCAACTGTTGCTGCAGTCGTCGATGTGGAAGCACCGTCTTTCTTCAGGTCGAGGCAATATTTCATCCTATGCCCATAAGCCGCGCAGAGCAAACATTGTCTGGTTGCTCCACCAGCTTCAGATTGGTCCATATCATTTCGTATGCGCTTTACCTTACGCCTGCCCCTGCTAGTTCGACGTAGTGTAGGATCCGGGATGTATACTCTATCACCATCGTTTACCTTGTTGAAATTGCCAACGACTCTAAACCCTGTCATCTCACCTGTCCAGACATTGAGTACTGCCTCCTTTGAATAGTACGAAGACACGAAGGATATAGCGTCCAACAGAATCTGGCCACAGGCAGCCAACACATGTGAGCAAGGCAGGTGCAATAACTTCGGTTTGTTGTAGGTACACTCACAAGTTGGATAAAATTCTGCTCCAATTGTAACCTCATGTGTCTTCACCTCATTTGCAGAACCAAAACCATCAGTAGAAAGTTGAATCTCATACCTCCTTTCCTGATTACCTATGAGTGTGACAGTGTGCTTTTTTGCTTTCTTTATCTTCTCAGCTATGTACTCCATGACACGGCTACAATAAGGAGTGTTCTGATTATCTGCAATATGCTTCTTTGCTAACTCGTGCCTTTCTCTGAAATATCTCACAGTGCCATGAAATACACCCTCCACAATAGCTGTTAGTGGCAATGTTCTATTCCCTCTGAGTACAAAGTTATACATCTCTGCAAGATTGGTTGTCATGTGGCCATACCTAGCTCCATGGGTGTCATGCAGCAAAGACCAATTCACTGGAGGCTCTTTCTTTATCCACTCACAAAAATTCTTTATTGCCGTGCCCTTCTTTCTCTTTCTCTTCGTATTAGGAGGGTCAATTGCTGGCAAGTCACAAAGACCAACTGGCTCCTCAAGCTCCACAATGAGTGCTGTTAATTTAACCTGGTCTTTCTTCATTTTCTTTCTAGCAAGGACTTGCTTCTTAGTGAACTCATCAAGTATTGACCAAATAAAATCGTATTTGCGCCGCTGGTTCTGCTTGCATAACTTCCTGAAGAAGTTCATCAACCATTTGTTCTTGAACTGTGAGAAAAAATTAGCACCCAGATGGCGCATGCACCACCGACTTTGGAAGTCCTTCCAAGGTGTTGGCTCGTCAGCAGTTGGATTACTCAGTGTCTTCACGGCCTTCAATATACCGGGATGTCTGTCATGAATGAGACACACATTTGATCGGTCCTTCACGATCGCAATTTTAACTTGCCGGAAGAACCATACCTAGCTCGGAAAGTTCTCACCCTCCACAAATGCCATGGCTAGTGGGATGATTTGGTTGTTCCCGTCCACACCAATAGCAGTCAGGATTTGCCCTTTGTACTGACCAGTCAGGAATGTACCATCCACAAACATCACAGGAGGACAATGCCTGAAAGCTTTGATCCACATACTGTAAGAGAAGAATACTCGTTTCAACACCTTGTAATCTGGTATACTATCCAACCTCGTGTGCTGAATGTTAACACAAGTGCCGGGATTTCTCTCCTTCAATACGTCAAGGAGACAGACAACATTATCATAGGAGTCGAAGAACGTCCCAAACCTCTCCTCCATAGCCTTCTGCTTAGCCCTCCAAGCCTTCCCATATGGAATGTTGTACTTCCATCTGACCTTCACTTCTGTCTGGATGTGTTTTGCTTCCATATCTTTCTTTGTCACTATCTCAGTATACATGAGTTGTGCTATGAGAGTTGAAGTAAGGTTTGGATGACGAACCAACATGTTTTTCCTAACACAATTATGCGGGACAACATTTGTCACAACCCAGTGGATGTTATACTTTGGCACGTGGGCATGCACCTTCCCAGGACAACTTGATTCAACACACTTCACGGTATATTTCGTTGGACTAGATATGTGTGTCCGGAAAACCCTCTGGGTAGACATAGCCCACTTTATCATCGCATACTTCATTTTCTTCTTTGTGTCAAACATAGCCCCGATCTGGACTTGGTTCAGATTATATTACCATGAAGTCTCATGACCATCGTTGATAGTAAAGCATGCGGATATGTCCTGCTCCCATGCAGCAGGAATTGGTACCTCCTCCTCATCCTCCGAATTTTCAGAATCAAATTCCTCTGCAATCTCATTCTCGTCCTCTTCCTCCATCACCCTCTGCATTTCATCGCCTTCCTCATCCCCATCAGCAACACCAGAGGCAGCTAATACTATCGACTGAATACTCTGACCAGCAGCATGACCACTAACATTGTGTGGCACATAATTTGACTCTTTCTCGGCTTGGCTAGCATTCACATCTGGTGGCTGTGACCCGGATACATAAATCTCATTAGCCACTTGACTACTCTGGCCTGGTTCATACCCCATAGTGGGTAGTACGATATTCTCCTCCTTCGCCACTGGTTGCACTAGGGCAGACGGATGGATTCCTCGGTCTTTGCAACGACTTAACAGAGACAACCAGTGTTGGCTCCTATCTATCGGAACCAAATCCCACTTCACATTTTTACATGATTTGGTCCACATGACATGAATACTGACGGAACGAACTTCAGGATCCAGGCCAAAACTAGTTGTCAACCAGTGCTTCAACTGCCTAATGTCCAGTCTGTCCGGGTCTGATAGTGTCATCTCGCCTCTTTTAAACTCGCTAAGATCAACCCCCAACTCATTATATCGAACATTATCAGGGCCATAAAACACAATAAAATTTACGTATTCAGACATTTTAACCTGTCAGACATCGTCAGCTTCTCATTAATACATCGACACTAAAATAAAACATACACTAAAATATACCCACGTATTCTAAATAAACCTACACTAAAATGAACTTCACAAAAATAAACCAACACTAATATGACTACACTAACTAAACCTACGCTCGGAAAACATACACTAAAATCACTACACTAATAAAAAGAACTACACTAATAAAAGTAACCTAAAATAACTATGCTACTAAAAATAACCTAAACTAATTTTACGTACATTCAAAAAACTAACAAAAAACTAACCTAAACTAACAGAAAAAAAATTATACCTTTGACGCGTGAGTGCCCTTCTTCTTCCTCTTCACCTTCTTCTTCCTCTCTGCCACTCCACCTTCTCACCATTCACACATCTACCACCACACCATTTCTCCTCCCCACGAACAAATCACTACCACGTTTCAAAAAATAAAACCGTAGGGCGGGAGAAACAAAGACGATCTATTGATTCATCGGATTGAAACGGAAAATGGGTGGAGGGAAAGGGAGATCAAGGAGGGGGGGGATTTCGGCCAAGATCAACGAGAAAAGGAGGCAGGAGGAGGAAGAAGAAGGAGCTTGGCCGCGTCGGCCTTATCCAGGGGCTCTTCGGCCTCATCGCGGCCGACTGGAGCACCTCGGCCTGGCGTGGACCGACGGCCCGTCACTTCGGCCTGGCGGCGGCCGATGGGCCCTTTTCGGCCTGCACTAAGCCGACGGGTGGCCGGTCGGCCCAACTGAGGCCGACGGGGTGCTAGTTTCGTTATTTTTTTCAAATGCTAATACTAATTTCAAATTTGGTGCAAATTTAGTACTACTTTTGAAAAAAATTCCATGTCGAACATGGACGTTTACTTGGCTTATACATAAACCGAATTCAAATCGGTGTAAACCGCGTGTATTAAGTACATGACTTGTAAAAAAAATCATGTAGTGTGGCCGACGGACTCACTGGTGATGTTGGTAGCCGTCTCCCCCACGCACACAATCTCTGTAGAAAATTGCATGTCTTTCTTGCGATGTGGAGCTTGATATGGATAAGGCATGCGACAGGGTAGAATGGTGTTGCCTTCGAGGTATAGTGCTGGCGATAGATTTTGATAGGCGTTTGGTTACCTTGTAACCTCCCGTGTTGTCTCTTTCTATACAGGGCCATCTACAGTTTAACAAAGAAAGCTCAGTTGCAAACCAACCTGTTGTTGGATGGTTAGAAGGACAGTGATATTCCCAGACCATCAGAGTTTAAATCCTGATGCTTGCATTATTTCTGGATTTATTTCAGAATTTCCGGCGATGCGCATTCAGTGGGAGGAGACGTTCATAGGGATGAGTATATGCGCGTATATATGAACGATTGTGTCTGTACTATGCTAAAAAAAAGAGCTCAGTTTGTACCATCATCTAGTCTACGCTAAGGCAACTTGCTCGGTCCTTACCTTCTTATAAGTCATGGAAGATCTCTTAACACTATCACTAGATGTAGAATACAAGGTCCCCGTTCCATCCCCCCCCCCCCCCTCGGCGCACGCCTCACACATGTTCTTCGTGTCAGACTCTCTAATTTTCTGAAGGGACATTTACAAAACTCTACTTCTTTGAATAATTATTTTTAGGGGATTACTGTCAGGTCAGCTCATTAGTCTACCAAAGTGTAGCATTTATTCCAGTCCAAATACCATTACTAAGTCAACTGAGAGAAGAGTGGATATGCGTGCTACTTTGAACATCGTGGCGTGGCTGCATGTATCGTCCGGATGCAGAGGTCGGGAGTCTTCCTCCTTCTCGGAAAAACTTTGAACATCGTGGTTGAAGCTCTGTCGGATAGGTAGCTTGGTTTAACAAATTCTAGTTGGTGTGGAGTAAAGCGACTGTTTTCAATACTTAGGGTGTGTCAACGCATCCAAGGTTGGAATGAGAAATTGCTATTGGGTTAGGTGGTGTTCATAAAGGATGTTGCCCAAGCTAGGTCAGCATATATGAAGTTTGTTTTTAGGATTCCAAAGAAAATAGGTAAAGGGATCACACATGCAGTATCCCAGTGCTGGTGGGTGATGATATCAACAACAATAAATTTTGTTTGCATATTGGAGATTGTTTGTTTCTTAGGACCAAAGATAGTATGTGTTGTAGAGACCCTAACTGTTTCTATAATGCAATGCTGACAAAGCAAGCCTGGAGGTTGATTTCAAAACCAAACAGCTTATGCGAAAGGTGTTAAGGAGCAAGTATACTCCATATGGTCAAATCCTAAAGGCAAAGATGGATAGTGGCTCATTATTACTTCGCAAAGTATCTTGGCTAGGTTGAACACATTTAATAGAGGAGAATGAAATTCGATTTCCAGGGAAATTTTGGAATAAGAGATAAATCAACAATTTAAATTTTGAAAAAAACTTCTTTCTATTTTGGATAATTTCTTTTTCAATATGACCCTCTTTTTATTGTGAGTATCAAATATTCCCTTATAATGTGGCCGGTTGGAGATGGACAGCAAATTGACCTCTGAGAAGATGCTTTGGATAGCTTTAAGCCAAGTTGGGAAATTATAACTCCAAGACGATCCTGTCTATTGCGGAAGGTTGACAAACTTATTCTCGCAGAAAACAAAAAAAGACAAACTTATTGATGGGATGAGGAGTTTTCTTAACTCAATCTTTGGGTAGGTTGACGTTCATCACATATTCGCAGTTCCCATAAGTCAAGTTGGCATGTACGATTTTGTAGCATGGGGGTTTAACAACAGCAACCTGTTTTAGCTTGGTCTACCCTATGAAATAGGACTATGGGAGTCTAAACTTGGGGATTGGTTTATATTTTTTTAATATAGTACAGACGCAAGCGTTTATATACATGCGTATACATTCACCCCCTATGAATGCACACACGTACATTCTATCCTTATGAGCATCCCGAGAGACTGAGCCGGCATATCATCTTGAGATTTATGGGGTCATCATAGGCACCTCGTCATCGGCGGGAACATTTCCTCTCACTGAAAACGCATCGTCGAAAATCCTAAAATAAATACAGGAATAATGCAAGCATCAGGACTTGAACCTTGGTGTGTTGAGAATACCAACGTCCCTCTAACCAACCAAGATGTTGGTTTGTAGGTAAAGCAAGCCTCATATGGCATAAAATTTGGAAACATTGGTTATCCAGGAAAACTAAAATGTTCACCTGGAAGCACCTTCACGACATTCTTCCTCACTGGTGTTTTGGAGAACAAGGAGGGAGTTGGCCATGGCAAAAAAAAGTTCAGCCTACTCATGATTTGGAAATTAGTTTCATGCCATCTAAGACCATGGACAAACAAATAGAGGGACAGTGGTATCCCTAGTCTACCAGGGTTTAAATCCTGGTGCTTGTATTATTTCTGGATTTATTTCAGGATTTCCGGTGATACGCTTTCAATGGGAGGAGACGTTCCCATCGATGACGAGGCGCCTACGGTGACTTCGTAAATCCCAAGATGACTTGTCGGCTCAGTCTCTCGGAGGTGCTCATACGGGTAGAGTGTGCGTGTATGCGTTCATAGGGATAAGTGTATGCGCGTATATATAAGCGCTTGCATCTCTATTGTGTTAAAAAAACCATGGACAAAAAATAATTGTCTAGATAATTAATAATCTATGACATATTTTTTCCGAAATGAAGGCAAAAGATTTGCCTCGTCAATTAATAAAGAAAAAAAGAGTTGCATAATTAATTAATGGAAAACCGGGCGAAAATCAATACAAACCTACCACATGAGAACTACTCATGGAACACGAAACCTCATAAGCTCATGATCAGCCCAAAAGCTAAATACGCAACGACTACCAACACCCACACAACTACATCACAAGGAAACATCTAGCAAAAGTATCTCGTCTGAAGACCACGAGCACCACCAAGACCACCAAGACAAGTCACGCCATAAAGACAACCAAAAGAATCATGACCATCCATCAAACAGCTCCGGCCGCTTTTTCTTTGGCGCCACTCTTCTTTCTTTGTTTCCTGGGACCCTCCTCCATGATCACCTTGCCAGATCCAGGGCTAGCCGTCTCTAAACGTTTGAGCAAGCTGTAAATCTTTATCTCGAAGTGCATCTCATTGACCTTGTCATGCACAGACATCACGTGCCCAACGGTCATGTGGGAATTGATGAGTGCAACGTTGGAACCTCTGCAGTCCCCAAAGGCGAGCGACTGGCTAGGCTCCAAAGAGTCAGGTGCCAACATAGCGACCACATCAACATCACCATCCACAGAAACAAATGGGACGACCACATCGCCCACGGGAACCACTGCCACAATTGACTTAGACACCTCCACTTGCTCACATGACAGAGGCGAAACATGCCCCTCACACGAGGTCACTAATGAGGCCACCTCCAAGCGCTCCATAGACAAAGGCAAATAAGAGCTTAGACATAGCTCTAGTAGGTCGGGCATGATCTGTAGAACCGGAGCCTCGAGCACGGCGATGGGCTCGAGCTCAATGGTACGCAGCTCAGAAGACAAGGTCGAAAGTGATGATGCAATTTCCTCGACACGAGGAGAGAAACATCCATATAGCTCTTGGCTCCCTTCCTCCATGGAGGCAACACCGGTCATACCAAGAGGGCATGACATCAGAGTGGTCGACAACATAGCTGGCCCAAAGAAGAACCTGTCCAGAGCAGCCTCCAGTCTCTCCAGAAAGCTCTCAACACGTGTCATCCAACCCTGTAGCTGCGTGGTATGATCAAGCAGAGCAGACCGCACATCGGACTGGGTTGCCGAGTCAACTGTAGCAGAGACGACAGACTCCCAACACCCATGACGAAACGCCTTGGATGGTAGCGTGAATTTCCTCGAACCCTCACATGAAGCTGGAGCGGGACGATGCACGATACCCAGAATTGGCTCCACGACAAGGCATGACAACGAGCATAGAGGACGTCATGGATTGCGACATCCACATGCACGATGACCATTCTCCAAGCAACGAGAGCACCGAAATGGATCTCTACACTCACCCGCACAGTGCCACTACAAGAAATATGCTAACTTGCCACCATCAATATTGGTCATCGAATGGTCATTGTTTTTCACTTACGACCTTTTTATGACCAAAAATAGTTGGTCAAAAGCTGAGGGTCAAGAATGAAAATTAAGGACCTTTCTTTTGGATTGGTCGTAGACGTTTACGACCAAAAAAATGTCATTGATCCTACGACCAATTGTTTTGGTCGCTGGTTAGCTGCCCAGGCCACGTCGGATCCAATGTGGCAAGCTGACGTGGCAAAATTGCGATCAATTAGATTGGTCGTTGATAAGATTCAGCCCGGTCCAATTCGGTTTCTATATGGGCCAAGCCCATTAATTCAGCCTATTTATGTTTTATTTACGTATCGGTTTTGGTCAGCTACATGGGCCAAGCCCAACATTTCAGGCTTTTTATTTTCCAGTTGTGGCCTTTTTTCAAATGGCTCCCAATTGTCAGGTTCTCAGTGTCCGATTATGGTTTGTGGGTCCTTGTTGTCATGGTCATGTTCCTCATATTTCAATATGCGAGTAATTAAACAACCAATATTTAAATTGAAATAGACAGAAAACAGAAGTAATACTTCAAATAGCTAGAAGAAGAAGAACATATAACAAACATACAAATGCGATCGCAGTATAACAAGCTCTACAAGTGTACAATGTGTCACATGAGCCAAGTTCTCAGTTTGTTCCAATATGATCAACATCAAGGGCTTCATTACTCCTTGAACTAACTCCAAGAGCTATAACTATGCTTCTTCCGATTTCTTCGTCTTGATGCTCACGACGAAACATGAAAGGCCGGCATCTGCACGTTATAGAAATGGTTAGGAACAAAATAAAAGCAAATCTAACAGCATATCTAACAGTAGATACAAAATAATGAAGGCCAATTTGTGTGCATAAATACCATCATAACACATAAACTAAACCACGATACAAAAAAAGCAATCAGAATTGGAGTTATTTATATGTCAATGTGGAAAGAATTCGTACTTGGCTAAGATTAACATATGCATCCAGTGAATTTATTCCAAATTTAATAACAAATTCACTACCCCATTTGCATCATACAGGTTGTAGTTTACAATATGATGTCTCGTTTTTACGGGTGAACAAATTAATAGTGGTCCAGTGTAAACACAATAGAGAAAAAACTCAATTTAGTATAATAGCTCCAGTGTGAATACAACAGAGAAACAAACTAAATTAGATATGATAGCTCGTGTTTAAGATTTAATGATTATGAGCCAGCCTCAGTGCAGACCAACCAACACAAGAATTAACAATTAATGCATCACGTCTTTATGCGAATACTAATATCTTCAGTAGAGAAACTGAGAAACATACTGATGACCTCTAATATATATAGTATTAAAGAAGGAGCTGTGTAGATGAGATTCTATTACCAGCAAAATTTTGCAATCATGCACATTCGCATAATATAATGTACAACGAACATGAATTTTCAACGACCAGGAAGTAGTGGGAAAATAAACCTCCTTAAAGCTTCTTGTGTCCCAGGCTCTGATGGTTCCATCACCATAGCAAGAGCATATCACTTGCGGCGACGACGGAGCTGAAAAGGCAATCCCATGGATACTTCCCGTGTGCCCTGTGCATTCCCCAAATACTGTACGGTTGCACGGGAATAGAATTCAGTGCGTTTGTTGACGGAGAAACCGCGAGCGTTGAGATCTCCTGGCTTGTCACAAGACACACGAAATTAGATGCAAATATATACTATCAAGCAGCATGTGTTTTTATCAACAGGTTCATTCAGTTATGAGCAACGGGAATCAAAAACTTGCTGGAAGCTACAACATTCTAATCTTATCTTGCTCGAAAAACTTGCTGGAAGCTACAACATTCAGTTATGAGCAATATGCTCATTCTAGTCGATGGGTTAGTGTAGTGTGGTGAGTTGTACACTTACCCATGAAACCAGGACGTGTTGTCCCGTCGGCCGCTGCGTGTCCACCGACACCTGGCCGGTCAGCAGCTTCAGGAGCACCACCCCGTAGCTGTACACGGACTGACTTGGTCGTCAGCTTCCCCGTCGACGCGTACTTGCAAACCAGTAACAACATCATCAGACATGAAACCGGCAAATTCGTTTACGACAAGGCATGACATAGCTCTGAAGGAAGGACAAATGCACGCCATATTTTACAACACATTGCGCCGTCGATCAATGGGATTCCATGTGAGAACATGCATCTGGCATATGCCCCTGTATTTATATATTAGTCTACTAATTTCTAAAGGATAGTGAATCTTGCCTAAAGAACCCCAGCAGAGATAAAAGGCAATGTACAATTTATTTTAAGGTAAACACACCAGCAATTTCACCGCTGTCAAGACCGTCAACACAACACGACACAACAGGAACACCGTTATAGCAAAACAAAACAAGAATCAACTTCACAGCATAAATAGAAACTATAAGATGGTTCCAACATCTCTTGAGAAAACGATCCTGCAGCGATGTTCACCACAAAAACAAGGCATGCCATGGTTGAGCAAATATTCAGCTTCACACAACATGAACTGGGAGCCTAGGTGTTAATCTATCATGCAAAACTGTTCATATTGTACTAACATGCATGGTTTATTGACTGATAATTCGAAATAGAAGAGCTCAAGGTAAAGGATGACATTCAATTAACAGTCATAATCATCAACAGACAGCCATAGAATGTAACGAATAAGAAAGGATAACATATGAATTGTAAATACTTCAAGAGATGATAGCCATTTAACACAGTACATAGCATCCAACAGTCCGGGATCAGGGATGCTTAAACCATAACACTATATATCCATAAACCACAAACACTATGCATATAAGCAGATCAATCAGTGATGATTCAACTTTAAACACTTCTTGCTGATCCAAGCCATGATGGCGTCCCTGTAGCAGAGCAAATCGCAATGAATTATACAACAGATTGAGCAGGGAATTGGGGATCTAGGACTACAGCAGAGTGAATTTACTAGTAGTGCTTACTTGGTCCTCTCGCCGGCGTAGTCCCTGGGCACGCCGTCGATGAAGAAGAGGAGGGTGAGGTAGCCCTGCACGTCGTACACCTGTGCTAGGTCGTGGTCCTCGGTGGCATCCACCTTGGCGAGCGCGACATCGAACCCCTGCTCGGCAAGGTGTGTCGCGGCGACGACGTAGTGGCGCACGAGCGCGCGGCAGTGGCCGCACCAGGGAACGTAGAACTCGACCATGATGTGGCGGCGCGGCGAGGATGTTGGTGAAGATGGCGGCGGTGAGAAGGAGCACGTGCGCCTCGTCCACCGCCTCGGGGTGGGAGGAGGAGTCCTCCGTCCCCTCGTCGTCGTCACCGAAGAGGTCCTCCTCGTCGTAGTCGGCGACCTGCTTGTTCCTGCCGCGCCCACGCCGCGATGCCATCACCGTCGCCGCGACCAGGACAGCAAGCGGTGGAGCAGGAGGTTGGGAAGGAGGGGAGGAGGTTGCGGCGGAGTGGAGTGACGGCAGAGGGCGGGGAGGTCGTGGGAGAAGGGGGAGCCACCACAGTCGGACGGGATGGGGGAGGCGGCGTCGATCTGGACCGGGGAGAGAAAGAGAGGGAGGCGGTGGGCGGAAGGAAGGGAGGCTGGGTAGGGTTTGGTGGGGTGAGAGGGTGATGGGGACCGCTGCCGTTGGATCTGGGACCATCGGACGGTGCATAATCCATGATCCGCGTGACATGCTTGTGAACCAATCAAAACAGAGTACATGTGTGTGATGTCCATGACCATCTAAGTAGGTCATAATCGACTAAAAATTAACTGTAGATCTCTTTGGCTAAGAGAACCAACTCTTTTGGCACCGTCTTTTGGCGGTTCCCCTCTGCCGGTGACTTCTTGGTCGTTGCTAGTGATGAGGGTCGTCGGATCCCGCGTGTGTGGATCATTTTAGCTTTAAGTTTTCATTTTCTTTGCACAAAAAGTTAATTTTTCTTTTTTCGAGTGCCCAAAACAAGTTTTTTTGTGAAGGACCTACCAAATATTTGTTGCAAAATAGGACCAAATCATTTTTATAAAATATTAGTCCATATTCAATGCACAATTGACAAAATGGTTGGCTATCAAAAGCTTTCGATCCACCTCTAGTGAAAAAGACAAAACTGTGCTGATTCAGTAGGAACCGAGACAAATTTAAACTAGAGGTGCCTCATAGTTTGCTCATGATTTTTTTCCAAAAATCATTTTTAGGTAAAGAAGTATCTATTTAATCAGAGATTCAACAAAAATTTGGCAAGATTCAACCCCTAGATATGAACGGTCATGCCCGCCGTTTTGACCGCATTTTGAAACATGCATAAAAAAATTCAAAACAAATCTAAAAATTAGGAAACCCTCGCGTCGTGTCATCATATGTGACCAAGTTACCAGGAAAAATGATCAACTTGTAACATGGAAATTGTTTTAAAAAAGCGTTCTCAGAAATAAGCTATCATGTGTGAAGATTCATGGCTTTCAAGCCAAATGATCAATCGTATGTCCACATTCATGCCATAGTTTGTTCAAATGATCTCATATTTTGCACAAAGGTGCATGTTGGAATGACAAACAATGTTGCCAAAGGGATTTTTCATTTTCTTTGCACAAAAAAATCATTTCCCATTTTTCGAGTGCCCAAAACAAGTTTTTTTGTGAAGGACCTACCGAATATTTGTTGCAAAATTGTACCAAATCATTTTAATAAAATACTAGGCCATATTCAATGCACAGTTGACAAAATTGTTGGGTGCCAAAAGCTTTCGATTCACTTCCAGCGAAAAAGACAAAACCGTGTTGATTTAGGAGGAACCGAGACAAATTTGAACTAGAGGTGCCTCATAGTTTGCTCATGATTTTTTCCAAAAATTATTTTTAGGTAAAGAAGTATCTATTTAGTCAGAGATCTAACAAAAATTTGGCAAGATTCAACCCCTAGATATGAAGAGTCATGCCCGTCGTTTTGACCGCATTTTGAAACGGGCATAAAAAATTCAAAAAAATCAAAAAAATAGGGAACCTTCGCGTCGTGTAATATGTGACCAAGTTATTAAGAAAAATAATAAACTTATAATACGTCAATTATTTTACAAAAGTGTTCTCAGAAATGAGCTATCATGTGTGAAGATTCATGGCTTTCAAGCCAAATGATCAATCTTATGGTCACATTCATTGCATAGTATGTTCAAATGATCTCATATTGTGCACAAGGGTGAATGTTGGAATGACAAACAATGTTGCCAAAGGGATATTTCATTTTCTTTGCACAAAAAGTTCATTTTTCTTTTTTCGAGTGCCCAAAACAAGTTTTTTTGGGAAGGACCTACCAAATATTTGTTGCAAACTCGGACCAAATCACTTTTATAAAATATTAGACCATATTCAATGCACAATTGACCAAATGGTTGGGTGCCAAAAGGTTTTGATCCACCTCTCGTGAAAAAGACAAATTACTGTCGATTCAATAGGAAGCGGGTCAAATTTGAACTAGAGGTGCCTCATAGTTTTCTCATGATTTTTTCCAAAAATCATTTAGGGGTAAAGAAGTATCTATTTAATCACAGATCCAACAAAATTTTGGCAAGATTCAACCCCAAGCTATGAACGGTCATGCCCGTCGTTTTGACCGCATTTTGAAACGGGCGTAACAAATTAAAAAAAATCAAAAAAATGCAAAACCTTTGCGTTGTGTCATCATATGTGACCAAGTTACCAAGAAAAATAATAAACTTGTAATACGGTAATTATTTTAAAAAAGTGTTCTCAGAAATGAGCTATCATGTGTGAAGATTCACAGCTTCCAAGCCAAATGATCAATCTCATGGCCACACTCATGCCATAGTTTCTTCAAATGATCTCATATTTTGCATAAGGGTGCATGTTGGAATGATAAACAATGTTGCTAAAGAGAGTTTTTATTTTCTTTGCACAAAAAAACCATTTTCCTTTTTCCGAGTGCTCAAAATGAGTTTTTTTTGTGAAGGACCTATGATATATTTGTTGCCAAATTGGACCGAATAATTTTCTAAAATACTAAGACATATTTAATTCAAAATTGACAAAACAGTTCGGTGTCAAAAGATTTGATCCATCTGTCATGAAAAAGACAAAATTCCGCTGATTCAATAGGAAGCGGGTCAAATTTGAACTGCAACTACCATATAGTTTGCCCTTTATTTTTTCCAAAAATCATTTCTAGCTGCATAAGTATCTATTGAATCATAAATAAATGGTTTGGTGGCGATACGTTGAGGTTTGGATGGTGGCCGATGGCCCCAAATCCAGAGCGCGTAAACTCGCATGCCCGCCGCGTGGTCACCGAATGACCGTGGCGTTGCCATGCGTTCTAGATGGCACAGGCATGTCTAGTGGGCTGGACACTCTCCAGGTTGGTGCTGGGAAGAAAATTACAATAGAAGAATCTCACAAGGAGACCTAACTATGCTCAAACATGAATTAGCAGCCAAGTGTTTGATTAGCGGTACGGAAAATGCACATGGCCAATGGGCGTGAGTTTTGGCTGAGGATGATCATCTACTAAGAAGACTGTCTTCACAAATTTTCAGCTCAAATGAATAAGCTTAGGTGGTACTTCCTTTGCAAAGTACTCCCTTCGTCCCAAAATAAGTGACTCAAAAATGACTCCACTATGCAAAGTGGAGTCATTTTTGAGTCACTTATTTTGGGACGGAGGGAGTACCACACTGGACAAAAATATGAATGTTGAAGCTGGGCTCAAAATAATGAATGGATTGAGCTGAATATTGGCATGTGGCAATTATTTGGATATGGAAGATTGTCCAAAAAGTTTGATGGCAATATAAGGGATCTATATAGCACTTTCTTTGCAATGTGTCAATCTGGACAGAAAGTAAAAATTGAAGCTGGTCTCACATAGATGATTGGATTAAGATGCAATTTGTAGGAGGATCATAATTTGGGCATATGAAGACACTGTAAAAAATTCATACTATTTGGGTAAATAAAAATGGTACTTGCTTCACAATGCTCTCCACTGAAAAGAATATTAGGAAAAATGTTGAGAGAAATTGGCTAAATTAAATGAGCTAAAATTTTGTGGAGGGAGATTTTGTGATCATGGTCATGTACTGGTAAAGTTTCAGCAATTATAAAGAAATATAAAATGTAGTTGTTTCACAAACTGAAAATATTACTAGAAACAAAGATTGAATGGTGAGCTCACATGGGTTGTTAGACGGGGCTAAAATTTTGTGGATGGCTATTATTTGGGGATATACAAGATTTGGGAAAAATTCAATTCGTTATGATATGCATAGCCAGTACTTCCTTCACAAAGCTTCTAGGTGAACGAATATTTTGGAAATTTGGCGAGGACGATTTACTGGGCAAATGGAGCTGAATTTTGTCATGAGGCAATGATTTGGATAGGAAAGAGTTCCCAAAATTTTTGAGGGCAATCAAGAATATATAAGTAGCACTTCCTTCACAAAGTGTTGTTCTGAAAATAATAGGATAATGAATATTTTTGAACTAGGCAAGGAAGGTTTTTGACATATTTGATGAAGATATGATACAAAGAATTTATGAGAATTGTTTGGGAATTTTGGGAATAACATAGATATAGGTTGCTTCACAACCTAGGGCAAAAATTGACACATGGACATGACATGTAGGCAAAAATTGACACATGGACATGACACATAGGCAAAACTGATGAGGTGGTGCCAAGTCATAGCTTATGACCATTTATATTGGTCATTATCAGCTAGAAATAAGGAAGTGGACCGGTGTTGTCCGCTTTATAACCATTTCAATTAAGGAAGTTACGACCTTTATGACCAAAATGGTCATTGATGTTTAGGGTTAGGACCCCTCCGGACAGCTTACGACCAATTTGCCTCAAAAGGTCATAGATTTACGACCATTTTTTCCAAGGTGACTGACAGAAGGTCAGAAGATAGCATATTTCTTGTAGTGTGCCCACGAACGAGGCATCTCCAGCACCGGCCATGAATCCAAGCAGGGATGGGACAAGGAGCCATTGTCGGGGCTGGCAACATTGGACTACACAGACCACACTGTGGCAACACATCTTGCCATCCCCTGCACAACTCTGTCACGCATACCACACTCGGTTGGGTGGCGGTCAGGGCAACCGGGGTGGAGCCTTGACAACAAGCGGTGTTGTAGGGGTCAACTCCTCTTCATCGGTGTCGTTGTCACCGGCGGCGTCCATTGGGGACCATGACTCAGGTTGTGGCTGCCCCGAGCCAAGAACCAAAGGAGGCGCTGGGACCGATCCCGATGCTAGGGGCGGCAACAGCAAGCCAGAGGCGTAGGCGGCAACGGCCGGTGATGCCAAAGTGGCCGCCGTCGTCGCGGGCTTGCAGAGGTAGGAAAACCATGACCAGCTGAGTGGTCGGAGCTGGGTCAACGGGCAGTGAGGTCGGAGCATCCGCTGGTGGTTTTGGAGTGGCCGCCGTCTTCGCGGGTTGGGCGGGGGCTGTCCCAGCAAGCTGAGCGGCGGGAGCTGTGACAGTGGGCAGCGAGGTCAAATCGGCCGCCAGTGGTGACGGGGTGGCCATCGTCGTCGCAGGTTTGCATAGGTGGCCTTGGATGGTCGGGCACGCCCTGCGGAGGGTGAGCGCCACCGTGGAAAGCTGAGTGGCTAGAGCTGGGGCAGCGGGCCGCGAGGTCGGACCGGCCGCCGGTTAGGAGGCACGCAAGCTGGACTGCATTGGCCAGGGGGGCGGAGTTGCTCGAAGGAGGGGCACTGGAGAGAGGACGCGGTGGGTTCCCAGATCTGATTGTGACTGGAGCAGGGGATGCCGGAGGAAGGAGATCGGGGCAATGCCGCCGGCGCGCTCACCCGTCCTGCACAAGGACGCGAGACGCAAGAGCCATCCCTCCGCTCCGGGTTCGTTTTTCACTGCTCCACCCGACCCCTTTCTGGCATGGAAAATGGAATTGATCCAGAGAATTTTAGCACCATGCCGCACCTGTCATCGGAGGTGAAAATCAAAGGTTTATGGTGGAATAAGAAGAAGATTAGGTTGCTTTCGCACTCTGATTTTTGTTCTTCTATATGAAACCTCGCTCTCAATCTCACTTTTTATTTGCGACGTTGTATTGCCGCTGTAATGACTTGGATCTATCTATTAGAATAAAACCGACGTGCGTCATTGATCATCTGAGGACCAAGCAATCGCACAAGCACGACACCAAGATTTTTTAACGAGGTTCACCATCATGGCTACATCCCCGGGGCCTGACTATGAGCGCTCCTTCCCATGACACCGTCACAATACCGCACCCCGGCCGCCCGGACGCCGACACACGTCGTCGGCTCCCTCACATATCTGTGCTATTATGTTGGCATAGGTTACATCGTGTGTCTAACCCCTCTATATATGAGAGGCCTAGGGGTACAAGTGTCCTAATAGGATACGACTGTTACTCTGTCTACACACAGTCCAAATCCAAGTCTAAATGTAGCCTAACTTATATAAATAATATTCAACACAATTCTAACAAACTCCACCTTGACGAATATTCTCCGCCACCTTGGATTCATCCATGTGTCGAACCTCCAAGTACATTGGACTTGAGATTATATCATGAGCACTGCTGCTACTCCAAGAATCCACGTGACTCCGCCTGCAACTGTAGTCCGTTTCTTGTCTTGTTCATAGTCAACACTCGAGCAAAATTAAGTTCCTCATTACTCTACTTTGCGCTTCCAACTTCCGGAGTATCCGTTCAACGGCACCACACACTGATCACTGACCTGCGTGAAAGTGAACAACCCACATATTGGATGCGACATATAAGAGTTACCTGAACTCAATAGCACTGTTCTTTCTTGACCGTTTGTCGGAAACTTGAAGGAATTTCACCGTCATGATGTGTCACCCTGGGTCAAATTCGCAATTGTCTCACCCTTTTCCTGGATAGTCTCTGACATGTGCCACGGTTATAGCATCCCGCCTTCTTCTGTACTTTTCCTCCACACTTTTCCATGTGCACAGAACACCATAGAATATACCACCATGTACTCTCTCCGTTTTGACAATTTCAAACTTTCCGTCACTTTCTCAGATTTCCCATGGTTAACTCTCGTCCATCAACCGACATCGATAGACCCAGACACCAACTTGAATCTGGTACTCGCCAACACTGCTTTAACACCCCTGCACACTTTGTTTGACCACATGTCTAACCATTAGTGCCTTCGTCTGTTGCTGTGTCCCGTACTTACCGCACGCCTCGTCGTTATCATCGTGTCGAGTCTCTGCTATCCTGGTGGAGTCTCCCGGGTATCTAGCGCCCACTGTAGAGAACCACCGGTCATCACCGACCGATGCCGAGTATCACGCCTCCATTAGACCACTGGGCCCCAGTCTGATCCACGTGTCTCTCGCTATCCCGCTGAAATAGGCTTTGATTCTTCGATATCTTACACCATAGCCCCTGCATCGACACAGAGTGAAGTCTTCCGCTAGACGCCAACTCTACCTTCAACATGAACCCATGTAGGTGGCTGTGCTACCCCACGTCCATTGACTTCAAGATCTCATGTGTACACTGTCTTGAATCAACCATGTGCCAGTCTTGTCGAAGCCCTCAGGCCTGCACCACGTGTTTACACGCCCTAGAAGTCAGCCACCATCAACATCACGCTCCTATGTCGTCGTCGATGAAATCACCGCCGTCTTCTGCTTTGACCGACATCCCCGTCGACCCGTCAAACAGTCCAGTCCGACCCAATCGAAAAATATGCACCCGCAACCATGCTCCACCATGCGTCATGTCCGCCCCGCACATCTCCGTGTATTGCTTGACGCCATGTGTATGCAAGATCCTGCCACGACGCGCTCCAGACTCCTCCGAACCTTATACGCACATCGCCATTCTTGCCACGCACACCACAGACTCTCACGCCACCATTCCCGTACACAACCCGTGTACAAAGAAATAAAACCAAACTCTGTCATGTAAACCTTCCCTTTGCACTTGGCCACACAGATCAAACACAAATTTCAAAATCCACCATGTGCTCCCGTAGGCTGCAGATCCATTAGTATTTCCTATATCTTTCTCCCGATGGTAAGCATCAAACTGTTACGTAGCTTCTTCTTTTTCCTTTAACAAATGGGCAGTACTGAGAGCCGGGGTGCCGGTCGAAAGTTTGGACCGGTCGACTAGCTGCCGTACGATACGGGCGTTCCTATACCGCACGATTAAATCGTCCAGTTTCAGTCTTCTTCCTCTCTCCGTCAGTGTGTGCTTATTGCCCCTAGCCGGAGAACCACGCTCGCCGGCCACCCTCATTCCCCGGAGATCCTGCGCTCGCCTGACGCCTGTGCTTGCCGGAGATCTGCGCTCGCCGGCCGCTCATGCTTGCCGGAGATTTGCGCTCGCCATGGATGTAGCTTCGCCGCCCGCGCTCGCTATGGATGCAGCTCGGCCGCCCGCGCTCGCCATGGATGCAGCTTCGCCGCCCGCGCTCGCCATGGATGGATCATGCCCTTGCCATCCGCGCACGCCATGGATGCAGCTCCGCCTCGCGAACGATTGATTGGTTCCAGCAAATAGAATTTACCGTTGTAGCATTTTTCGTTGCCGGTCGTAGCATAACGGAGACACGGTTGCAGCAAAAAAAGACGTCGTCGTTGTCGCTGGTTGTAGCTCGCCGTTGCATCTAAAAATGAAAGGATGTAACAAAAGTCATTGCCGGACGTAGCAAAAACGTATGATGGTTGCAACAAAAATTAGTCATTGCCATCGTGGGTCGCAGCTCAACCGTGATGGATGTAGCAAAACGTTATGCCGGTTGTAACAAAACGCGATGCTAGTTGTAGCAAAACTGCAAAGCCGTCTGTGTGCTGTAGCAAAACATGACGTCGGTTATAACAAAGTTCTATGCGGTTGTAGCAAAATATATGCCTGTCGAAGGATATAGCAAAACTGCGATGCTTGTTTTTCGCCTGAGCAGCGTAGACAGGTGGATGGACGGCTGCTCGTCGGAGCAGCGTGGGCAGATGCTCGCCGAAGCAGCACAGGCAGGTGGATGGTGACCGCTCGTCGAAGCAGCTTGGGTGGGTGAAGGAGGGCGAGGGGATAAGAAAGAAATAACTAGCGATGCAGAGGAAATAAGGACGGAGCGCTTCATGCGGAGGGGATAAGCGAAATGAGGTGGACCTGTTGCCAGCGTGAAAGCGACCGTCCGAAGTTTCAACCGACACGCGGACATAAAACGTTTATACCTTAACAAATCTCACAAACTAGCGTATCACAGCAACGCTCAACACAAAAGCCAGCACAGTAACCATCACGTGTCCTGCTCTATGGGCCTCGTAGCCTTGTTCCGCCAGCCAATATGCACCGCGAACGTCCGGTGGCCCGCACGCTCTGCTAGGCCTTGCTGCGCTTTAGGCTATTTCTAATGTATTGGTGTTAAAATAAGATGCTAAATACATTTAAAAGTTTAGCAACCAATGCCTTTAATGTATAGGTGTTTAACTTGTTTTAGCTAAACACATTTTATTCAATAATTTAAATACTAAAATTCATGCATTGGTGACCTTCTTCTCATTTAAGTATTTCTTTTAGGTTCATGCCCTTGACACCATTTCTTTCTAGAGTCATCACATCCACCTTTCTTTTCTTAAATACCATGCCACATCAGAGTTTTTATCTATGTGACAACCTTAATACCTGTACAAGATAAAGCATTTGGAACCCATGCGCAGCCGTCTGTCGTCGAAACCCGTTTCCAATTGCATCGATTTCCATGTCATGGTGTAACACGCCCTTGACGACTTCGTTACGGACCAGACATGCGAACATATCGACGAAGCTTCGCTCCATCCGATCACCGCGTCCGACTTCCATCAATTCAGATCGTCCGATTCATGCATGCAATTTGGACATCAATCCATCCTCTAAATTAACACCACGACTTCAAATCGAACCTTGCTCGCAATACCATTTGTTAGAATAAAACCAAGGCGCATCGACGATCATCCAAGGACCAAGCAATCACACAAGCACGAGATTTGTTAACAATGTTCACCATCATGGCTATATCCCCGGGCCTGACTACGGGCGCTCCTCCCCATGACACTATCACAATACCGCATCGGGCCGCCCAGGCGCCGGCACATGCCGCCGGCTCCCCTGCATACATGTGCTATTATGTGGGCATATGTTACATCGTGTGTCTAACCCCGCTATATATGAGAGGCATACGGGTACAGATGTCTTAATAGGACACGACTCTTACCCTGTCTACACACAGTCCAAATCCAAGTCCAATTATAACCTAACTTATATAAATAATATTCAACACAATTCTAACAATAACAACATATGATGTGATGGTTTGGATAGGATGTCTAAGTTGCTTTGGACAACATATATATGATGTATTTTATGTATGATTTACATTCTATTAATTAATAATCTAGGACATCCAATAAATCTTATTTTCATGAATCATAAATACTTATACATATACTATGTTTATGGAATTACGACCAATATTACACACATACATAAATTAGTTCATCACAAATTTATCTTTATTAATTGTTTGACAAGAATAGTAGGTAAAAAGGATGTTGCCCGCGCATGTCGCGGTTCACTGTGCCAGTTTCCAATGACGATACAATAAATACTCAACCAATAATACCAGGGGAATGGAGAAGGAGATTACCCAACATAGGTATTAGCATTGATTTTTCACTTGAGCACATACTTCATGACGCCAGGAATGTGGACATTGAAGAAGTAGTCGTCCCAATCGACAGTCTTGGGGTCAAAGTTAAACAACCCAGCATCGCTGACGCCATTCTCGGCCATGGCAAGCCTCAACCTGTTGAGGTTGACATCGTCGAAACAGCCTTTGAAGAGCGAGAATGGCCCATACACGTCCACTAGTTGCATCACGAACCTGACATGGAAGATTTGTATTCACGAAAATGATACAACCACAAAAGAATGCATTCGGCTTATGGCTCGTAAACGGACAAACCTATACTTGCGGTCGAGGTCATTGTATAGGGTAGCAAGGCCAACGAGACCGCAACAGAGGATAGAGAGCAAGCGGAGCAGCTCGAGGGGGAGGCGATATTTGAGCATCATGAAGAGGTGGAATGCTATGATATTACCCAGGAACCTCATCTTGTGGGCCCGCATGGCCCGACCATCGGGCCCCACCCATGGGTGCTCCTCGAAGTATCGGATCCTCGTTCGGTAGAGCACCGCATACGCTGCCGGATGCCGCAGCGACGAGCTCACATGGTATACCACCGGCGGCTGCGGCTCCATCTTCTTCAACGATGTCATGAAGGAGGATGTGGAGGCGTGCAGTGTTGTCACTGCCATCATTGTGTTCACCACCATGTCACCGGGCATCTGCATGCGCCATTCATTGTATATTTGATTGATTTGATTTACAACTATATTTACCTAGCAGTGTACTACTATATAATCCATGAAACTATATAGTCCATGAAACTTCAGAAATTGCTTTTGGAGGCTGAGCTTCATGAAGGCCTCTAAATGCAAAATTTAAAATTCATGAAAATTCATATTTTTACATTTCATTTTTTTAGAACAATATAGATATAAGTCAGGACGTAACACACATGTGTGTAAATTTTCAAAAAAAACATTGAAATGAGGCTTGTACAAAAAAGACAAACCTGGGGCTTTTTAACACATGATATTATTCATCGTCTCAGGGCATAAATTTGTCTTTTTTTTGTGCAGATTGTATTTAAGGGCATTTCATCCTAAAATTTACACACATACACATAACATCCTTCTTTACTTACATAATTTTTTTAGATTTTTTTAAACCAAAAAAATTGAAATTGAAATTTATCAAAAATTTCAAGCTCCATGAAGCTCGACCTCCAAACGTCCGTTCTCATGAAACTTAATGTAACTAGTTTCAGCCCTAACCAACATACCAGTGAATTAACACATGAAGCTAAGCACCACGATGTACGTTGAGTATACCCTAGTCTGGAGTGGTTGAGCAGCCACTTGGTCTGCTCGTTCTCATCAAGGCTTAAATGTACACGTTCTTTCAAATGCAAATCTTTAGTCTTAGCTATCCTCTCCCTCCAGGATTATAAAGCTTAATACATATTTTTTAGATTATTTTGACCATTTGTTACACCAACAAAATATGAGGTTGTATGCAGAAAACACAGCACAAAATTCATATTAAAAAATCATTTTTGAAACAAATTTTCAGCCTTATAGTTTTTGTGGCCCATATTTCATTTATTATTGGTTAAAATTATGGTCCGGTAAATCTCAAAATTTGCTGTAAACTTGGACTGAGGAAATAGTAGACCTTAGCACATTCTCATAATAATGCCTGGGGACCAAACTCACATCACATGCTCAGGTTATACTATCTGCTTAATTAGTAGGAGTATTTCTCAAGTAGCAATATAGTTTTATGCTTAATTATTCATTAATGAATTACCACATCCATGGTGAGGTCGAGGTCGGCAAGGAAGCACGGCAAGTTCTGCTTGGCATAACCAATGATGAACGTATCAATTGTCCTGCAGTTTTTTTGAATGTTAAACATATATTGTATCAGAATCTTCAACAAAACCTAAAAATTGTATTTGAATCTGGACCTAGTCACTTCTATCCAGCCTGGCAAAGGGTCATTCTGGACGCTGGTGATGATGCTGGGGCGGATGATGACCACGGGGACGTTGCCCTCACCTCGTATCTCCCGACCGAGCACCATCTCCCCCATGGACTTGGTGAACACATATGTGTTGGGCCAACCAAAGTGCCGGGCCCTGCGTTCACAATAATTTGCATAGCAAAACAACAACAACATTTATTTATTCTGGCCTCATAAAAAACCACTTGCAAAATGTATGTGTACATAAACTTAGATAGACAACAACATATATCTGGCCTAACCTGCTGAGGCCAAGGCCCTTCATGGCCTTCCTCTCGGCCTTGGGTGGCGAATCCGGGTCGGCCTCCATCTGCTTCTTCACATCCTTGGCAAGCCTTAGTTCCACGTCCATGTCAAGGTGTGTGCCGTCGCGCAGTGTCTCCCCGTCCCTGAACGGCCTCTCCTTCACCAGCCCTTGCTTCTCGCCCGCCACGTAAGCTGCATAGATCACAGTTTATTCACATTGTGTATATTATTATTTTTTCTTTAGTTTCATCATAATACATTGCATATTAGAAAAATGAGATGCGGAGAGCAAATAAATACATAAACATTATGGCCATGAGCTACATGAATCCTCCCCCCGTGTGGCGGCGCCACGCCACACCGGGGCAACCTCGCCGGCCGCCTCCGGTTGCCACCAGCGGCCCCTCCTCTCCCGCCACCGTCGTCGAGGACGTTGTAGGCTAAGCCTGTGGGCCGCAGCGGCGGCGGCAGCGACAATCCTCCTCGGCCCACGATTAGATCTGGGTAGCGGCGTTCTACTCCGGCCGGATAAAGGGCGGTGGCGCGGGCCGGCGGCGACCAGGGTCGGTGTGCTGGAGCTAGAGTCGGCGAGATCTCCGCGGCGGCTGCTAGGGCGCCCGATCGGGGCCTAGATGGGCTTCAACGGGCCGCTCCATACGTTGTCGTGCGTCTCCGCTGATCTGGCAACGTCAAGCGGTTTCTGGGCTGGTCCTGCAACACGAGGACGTCAGGGGCTCCGGCCCTGGGCACGGCGGTGGTGGCCATCTCCTTCGTCGGAGGTGGTCGTCCTGAGACTGGGTGGTCGAATCTCCAGATTCGTCATCTGGTCCCGGCTACGGGTTGGGGAGACAGAGTTGCCGGTGAAAACCGAGCCGATGGCGGGCGATGGTGGCGTTCTGCGTCGTTACCTTGATGAAGGCATCATTGTGTAACTATTGTCGACCCACTCGTGCTGCTCCGGGGGAAACCCTAAGATCTGGTCATCCAGATCGGACGATGGCGATACTACGGTGTCGTTACTTTTTTGGGAGCATCGTTTGTGGAGCAGCGCTGGATGACAGAGGCAGGAGGTGGAGCGGCTAAGTCTTGCACGGAGCTTCGGCGGAGATGTCAAGCCATGCCTGGCCGACAGGTGCTACGCTGTGTCATGCCTGGTCAGCAGATGCTACACACGACAGATCCTCCAGAGTCTTGCATCTGGATGGACGAGCGTGGGGCGGTGGTGCCGTTGGGCGTCGTGATGGCGTCGACGGATGTCTGGACTGGCAAGGACGATGCGGATCTCTATCTTGAAGATGGGTCAGCGGTCTGAGGATGATGGCGGCTTCTGGATTCAACAACGTGTGTGTGGTGCACGTTTTAGGTCTGCTGCGCCGGCTGTTGGTCCCGATACGTTATATGGATGGATCGGTGACGACACCGGTTTTAGATATGGAAGTGGGAGCACTCCACATTATCGGGTTTGTAGGTATGACCGGTGGCTTCAAGTGGCTTGATGTATTTTTTTATCAGTCCTTCATGGAATAATTATCAAAGATGGCTGTATGCATCGACTGATGCAGAGGCCGACGGTTTAACCTCCATTTTCAAAAAAAAAGAGCTACATGAACCAATGAAGTCTAAACAACCCCTCTGAACTCCTCATTTTTATGTTTAAATTTTCCAATACAAAAAATAAATGGAACAGCATGATCATTAAAATTGCCTGTATTGTTGTTTTTTATGATATAAATTGTAAGGATGTATATATTTTTCTCGTACCTGTGGAGACGTGGAGGAGCACCTCGAGATTGGGGCACTTCTTGGCAAAGGCGCACATGTGCTTCACTCCCGTCACATTTACGTCGAGAGCCACATCATACCTGAACACACTCGCGCGCGCACACACACATTTCAGAGACCAATATTTCTCATGCCCTAAACAAAGAATTCCAAATAGAACAAGCACACACCAATTGCAATGAACGTACGAAATAATATTTTTTACCTCTCATAGAAGTTGGTGGTAGCGGCGCTGTTGACAATGACATGGAGCTCATCGGCAAGCTGGAGATCCCGCAGGGTGGTCGTATCAATGCCAAATGCCTCGCGTGTGACATCTCCGGCCAGCGCCACCACCTTCTCCGTGATAAAGCCATCGAACCCGCCACCGTGCTGCTCCCTCAGCACCCTAAACAACTCCTTCCCCACCACCTGAATGTGTTGCATATCACACTAATAAATCCACATGTTTAGTTTAGAAACTAAGAGGCTGATTGGTTTGATGACAAGAGCGTTTTTATGGTACCCATGGGAGGTAGCAGTATGATTTTGTGAGAGTAGTTCTGGTCATCTACCGATTTTGTGAGAGGAATACAGATCGCAACCTCTGCCACCTTCTCTGTCTTTGGTACCATGGTGGCTAATCACTCAACTCCGGGTCGATGGTGATGCTGTATTTTGGTTGATCAATGGAGTCGGTAGATTGGTAGCTTCTGAAACACTATGTCTAATTTCCCTAGCCGGTGTTGATTGTAGATGCTTCTGAGTTGTGACGTGGTCTCGGTGCGCATGCCAGGCGGTGCGTTAGTCTGCTTGCAAAGTTCGATTATTGTGACCCCTCGACGACATCCCACATCTACGACTCTCTTTCATGGCGATGGATCTTCTACATACTAGCTTGGTGTGCCCCGTCTCGGCGTTGTATGTACGGTTTTAGGACCGGTTTCCGACATAAATGGGCCAATTTGTTCAGTTTTTCGCCTCTACCTGTATGGTTTTGGTCTGGCTTTCCTCCTAAACGGGGTCAACTTGTTTAGGTTTTTCATCCGGTTTTTTTATAAACTAGATCAGCCAAAATAAAGAATAGCTCTATCCTTTATTTAATATTTAATAATAATAAGAGACTATTAAATAAAAATGAGAATACTACTAATTAGAATAATTAGAACCTAATTAAGATACTAGGACTAATCTATGCAGTATAATGAGAAGTAATACTATAAAAATAAAAACAAAGAACTCTATTTCAGAACTATGAGACAGAATATTCTGTTTTCTTATTTACTCTTTACTTTATTTTTTCTATTTAAAGTGGATCAATAATGTATCTATAAACAAAGTAATAAATATACTTAAAACAAAGTAGGAATTCGCAAAATGGATAAAATCATTGCAGTTATTATAGGGAAGTCTAAAGATATCCTATTTGAAGGAGGACGGGATTCAAATCAGGGAAAGGATCCTTTCTTCTATTGATTTGATAGAAATTCGTTTTTCTTTTCCTGTCTGTATGATTTTGATTTTCGATGAATGAGCCTTTGGTAATGCTTTTATCTCTATTCTATGTCGCAGGCGCCTTACCGCAAGCTTTTAATAATATGGCCGTGATCTGTCATTACGTGCGACTATCTCCACTATAGAAAAAAAAAAGAGGATCAAATTTTCTTAGCAATCCGCCGCTTTAGTCCACTCAACCATCTCTCCACGTTACAAAGCGAAAGGTTTCCGTGATATGATATAGGCAAGAAATAAGAAATAACGGTTGCAAAAAAACCCCTTTTTTCTTTCAAAAGTCTATAAAAATTATATTGCCAATTCCATTTTAGTTATATTCTTTTTTCTTAATAGCTTAAGGGGTGACTCTTAGCTTTAGCAGCTTCTTGAGTAATATATTCAGGTGAGAAACCCCCACCTCCCGGTGACCGTTTAGAAAAACAAAAAACAAATAAATAGTCGGCGCCGGATGTTCGTGAGGAGGCTCGGTCCATGAGCTCGGTCAACTGTGCCATACCTGTGAGCACTCGGTCCACAAGCATTGTAAAGGAAGGGGACGCTGACTAAAACGAGACGCGGCGACACAAAGAAAGGGAGGAAGAGGAGGCCTTGTCGATGTAGATCATGTGGGCATGCATGACGGTCCACAAGCATGGTCGGCAATGTGGGGGCGACGAGGCGGACGCCGGACTCCTAGCCGGCGGGCTAACTTTATTCTCTCCCTAGATTACCTCACGTCAAGTATACTGCTGCACGCGGAGCGGCCGGTTCCACCGATACTGCTGGCAATGGTGCTGGCCTAGTTGAGCAATATAAATCGATCATCATCCTTGGATTTCGAGAATAGACAACCCATATCTATTGAAGGGTACATTAAAAGAGCTCGACAAGATTTGGCAGGCAATTATCGGGGCAGGTCCAAAACCTTAACCACCAATTCCTTTGTTGTACCAAGTTCTTGTCAACAACTAGATATTGTAGGCCGCTTAGAAATGATGCCATCTTAGCTCCTTTCGGTCTTAACTATCCCCTCTCCCTTGCCGCTCTCGCGGTAATCATGGGAGCAAACCCCAGACACCGCCAGTTTCTCCCTTCGCTCCCCCTCCCCCACCATCGTCGGCGGGCGTCGTAGGCGAAACTCGCATGGTGCCGGCTGCAGCGTGCCAGTTCACTAATAGAAAACAGTGCTTTCGTCACAGCTCGATGTACACATTAGTCCCGACTGCATTACGAACCGGGACTAATGTGAGCATTAGTCCCGGTTCGAGCGGGTAGGGCATTAGTCCCGGTTTAAATGGGACCTTTAGTCCCGTTGGAGACACCAACCGGGACTAAAGAGGGTTGAGGCTTTAGTCCCGGTTGGTGCCTCCAACCGGGACTAAAGGTTAGACCTTTAGTCCCGGTTGGAGATACGAACAGGGACTAAAGGGGTCCTTAAAAGTTTTTTTTTCCTGTTTTTATATTTATTTCTGTTTTAAATTGCTTATATCTTTTAGGATATTTGATGTTTTTGAGTGATTCTTTTTGCATTAGATTCAAAATTTTGTCTAATTTATGTTTGTGCCATTAGTTTTCAAATTTGAATGGTTTAAATTTGAATTTGTTCAAATTTGCTTCAAACACTAGATTGTGAATAACTTGAGTTTACAAAAAGTTTTTAATTTAATTCCTTTTTTTATCCTAGTCACATGTAAGATTGTTGTCACAGTAAGATTTTTTTGGTTATTTTTAGAATAATGTAAATTAGGATTTTAATTAAAACATTACTGTTTTGCTTATATAGTTGTTTTAGTCATTTAATTGTTGTTTTTTATTTTTTTTAGTTAGTTCTTTCTGTAGATTTTAACATGTTGTAGTATGATGCATATTGAATGCACAAAAAGTCTGGAGTTGAAATAAATAAATAAAAATGAAATGCCTTTGTAACAGATGGGTTTTCGTTCGAAACCTTGATACTTCGAAGGAGATGGTCCAGTTTGTACATGAAGTGCATCCAGTTTTTGTCGTAACCCTCTCAACTTTTTAGCACAAGCTTTGTGGGTGAAATGATGATACCATGCCAAGTTTCAACCTTTTCAGAGTTCATTTATAGTGTTTTTCAATTTCAGTATCATTTAGCTCAAAAAAATCATTAAATGCATGAAAAATAGCAAATGAAGCTAGAAATGGGTTAACTCCCGCTTGGTTAACCTTAGTTGTGACTCTGGTTGGGACGATTCTAGCATATGTAGTCGACGGTATGATTGGATGGACACCAACCCAGACTAAAGGAGTTCTGAAATTTTCAAACTCTACCCCCCTAGACCGCCTTTTTGAGTTTTCCATAAAATAAACAAAAATGATAAAATCTTCAAAAAATAAAATCCTTTGAGATGTAGTTAGTTTTTAGTGTCTAGTTGGTATAGAAATTTTGAAATATGGATTTTGACCGTTTCTGCAAAAAAAAGTAAAACGGCCATAACTTTTGCATGCGACGTCGAAAAAAAGTTTAATATATAAAAAAACTAGAGAAAACTTGGGACTCGATTTCACCCGGGTTTACCCAGTGAAGTTTTCTCAAATTCTCGAAATTCCAAAAGTAAAAATAGTTATTTCAAAAAGAAGATTTTTTCCTACAAAATCAAAAAAATAATTAAAATAATTTTATTTAAAAATAAATAAATGATGCCATATTTAGATTTCTCATATTTTTCTGATAATAATGGATCTATTATTTGTTGAATTTCGATTTACAGATTTAAAGACATTAATTATGCCATATAAATTGAATATATGGCAAAAAAAATTAATAAAATAATAATATTAATTATTTTATTTTCATAGAAATTCAATATTATTATTACTTATTTTGTTTATTTTAATAATTTTTTGAAATTCAAAAAATTAAATAATGTGACATCAAGACCTAAGGGTTAATAGGATTGATAGCTTACTATTGTCAAGAAAACAACAAGTGGAGACTTAGAAACAAAGGGTGATAGAACTCGAAAGTTAAGCGTGCTCGGGTTAGAGCAGTGAGAGGATGGGGGACCGGCTGGGAAGTTAGATGATTTGGAATGAGTGGTGATTAGAGATTAAATTGTCAAATAATTCAAAAGTAGTGAGAAGGGGTGATTAGAGATTAGATTGTCAGATAATTCACAGATTTGAAAATCAGAAAAGAAATAAATTTGAAAAACCAAAAAAATTATTAAAAAATACCTTTAGTCCCGGTTTGTAACAGCAACCGGGACTAAAGGTCCCGCTCTAGAAAGCTGCCACGTGGAGGGCCTTTAGTCCCGGTTCTTAACACAACCGGGACTAAAGGGTGGAGTCTTTAGTCCCGGTTCCAGAACCGGGACTAAAGGCCCTCTGGAACCGGGACTAAAGGCCAGTTTTCTACTAGTGGTTCCTCCTCTCGTGCGGACTGGGGTAGCTTGTGACGCTCGGCTCTGAGGGGTGCACGGGCGTCGGCGAGGGGGCACGACCTCGATGCAGCATGGGACGCGGAGTGGGGCAGTGGAAGCCTAAGCACGTGTGTGGCGGCGGCCTCCGGCTGGGGTGGATCGATCTAGCGCGTGGTTCCACCATTGATCAGAATACCGAGTGTTCGAAGGTCATGGCGGTTGTGCAGGTTCGTCATGCAGTCTGTTGAGCAGTTGACCGGCCCTCCTTCCGCCACCTAGCCCTAGACCCTACCCTCTCCCTCCTCCTTGCTGTTGTCGAGGCTATCGATGGGTGTTGCCCGGCCGACGACGCGGTCCATCTTCTCCTACCTCTCCAGCTTTGCCTTGGGGCTTTGGTTGCTGGTTGGGAAGATCGGGCGAGCCTCGTCCCATGGATTGACGACATGGGGGCTGCTAATCTGGGTCAATAAAGGTGGTTGCCCTAGTCGTCTTCTCGTGCCACAGTGACGATCTACCTGTTTTCAATCCTCTTCAATCTGGCTGATGATGAGTTCCCGATTTCTCCATCATAGATCTACAGATTGCTGCAAGACGCTCCTGATTTTCTGGATCGGACGGGATTCGGCCATGCGCATCAGTGTATCTGCCCATGCGGCTTTAAGTGGGTGTGAAGCTTCACGTTTTCTCAATACCATGGGACATGTCTACTTCAAGATTTCCATGGTATTGAGAGAGACGGAGAATATCATGGCAGCTGCGATTGGAAAATCAGAAGAAATGGTGGAAAGGTGCTTTGGATGCAACGAAGACTTGAGCTTTGTGTTTAGCGACTTGCAGTAGCAGTCGCCTCGACAAGTGGGGGCAACAAGACCTGAGGACATCAGTCCTGGTGATGCCCTCGAGTACCGAGTCTCGATTCTATGGGTGAAACCCAATGGTATGGTCTTAATTGGTTGTGGCTGACAATGATCTTGTTGAAGGCATTGTTTTTAGAATTCAGACTTTTTCTAGGGTGAAAACCTAAGATCATTGATCGGGTAACGATGGTGCTTGTGCTTTGTTCCTTTCTTGGAGGCGTCGTCCTTGGACAGCCTCTTACGCAGTCTGGGTGTTGTCTTTCATGGTGGTTAGTGTGCTGTTGCTGTGAGTGACCGATCACTTCACGTGCTTCTTCTTTTCCTTTTTCTCCTTTTGGCTGTGTGCATCATCGATGTCTAGTTGAACATTTTGTTGTTGTAGATCCTGCGTGTAATTGATAGGTTCACAATATTAATATATTTGCTTTGTTGAAAAAAAATGCCTATTCATTACCGTTCCATCTAGACTCCAAAAATCTCTACCATTGGATCAGTTTCTTGGAGCGAAGTTACGTTCCTTTTAACTGCCATAGGCACCTATTCCCTCCGTTCATAAATATAAGTTTTTTTAAAAAATTACACTATCGACTGCATACGGATATATAAAAACATAGTTTAAAGTATGAATTGATTTATTTTACTTTGTATGTAGTCCATAATATAATTTCTAAAAAGTTTTATATTTAAAAACGGAGAAAGTACCAAATACCGAGCCTACGTCACTGCAGATGACCATGACCGCCGGAACGTTAAAAAAATACCAAGGGTGGAAAGGTAACTTAGCCCCATGCTCTTCATTACCCAGTGTCACACCATTTCTCGTGTAGCATCTTGTACCGATGCTTGACACTCATACCTTGGCGTATGTGCATTTATCTTTCTCTCTTCCATTCATGTGTACAGTATGATATTGAATACAATGTTGTTAGTGGGTTTCTTTTTCTCACTCTGGAGCCAGGGTTTAGTCTCTGGTTTCCTACATTTTTTGTGAACACACATGTGATGGTTATACCATACTTGTTTCCTCGATAATCAATCCATTACACTTTTTTTGTTTGGGTGGGAAGGGGGGGGGGGCAAGGTGTCATATTGGCACCAAGGTGCACTTTTCTTTTTAAACCTCTCGATGATCTATTGCTTTGTCAACAGGGTTACATCGTATAAAACATAAGGCAATAAAAAGGATGGTGGATCACCCTCCCAGCTACACCTGATGTAATATACCATCGAGCAATTTTAACATGGTGAATCTTACCTTCTCTTTTCACATGAAAAGTATGAAGGTAAAAATTACTCAAACCCACTACTTAATAAAATCGATGGCTGTTATATATCTCTTATCTCTCATGTGAAAAGAGAAGGTAAGAAGAACCATGTTAAAATTGCTTACTCCAGTACTATCCCGTATATTAGATTATTAAAAGCACTTATTCAATCCAATACAGACCACTTAAAATGTCATATTAATCTAGAAGGAAAAATATATATAACAATTATAAGTATGAAACAGAAAGGAGACACAACAAACCATACAGTGGGAGCAGCATGCGGGTTTCGCTGTCCTAATATAACTAATTGGACGTGTTCCTTGCAGCATGATCTCACTAAGAACCATGCTGCCGGTGCATATGTACTTAGTGCCTGTTCGAAAGTTCACCAGCTCTGAGAAATACGAGAATCTGCGGAGCGTCACTTTCTCCGATCCGTTAACTCCAATTGCAGTTCCGCCCGCTCCGGGAGCGGAGTCGTGGAGTGGAGAGCCTCCGAACAGGCCGTTGGCTTCTTACAGGTTACAACAGAAGAAGTATGACGATGAACAAGGGTGGGCAGACATGAAGGCAAAGACGCACCTCGGTCTCCACCCTGCGCCTCGCTGCTGCGGAGTCCGGCGCCCGAACCGGCAGGTAAATCCTCCTCACTCCCGGCTGGACTCTCAGGATCATCTCCACGAGTACTGCATGCACCCCACCGGCCGGAACAGGAAGTGTCAGAACAGCACAATGCAACGCATGTGTACACATGTATGCATACATGATTACATGATACATACTCTTTCCGAGGAAGCCCGTGGATCCGGTGATGAGGACGCTCTTGTTCCTGAAGTACTCCGCGATCCTTGCATCGTCCAGTGTTCCAACCATATTGCCTTACTTTTCTCTCTCACAGAGGTCGAGTGTGTGCGCGTGTGTGTGTGAGAGAGAGAGCGTCGAAAGAGAGGCTAGAGAAAGAGGAAGGAATGTGACATGCTTTGTGTGTGAGGTTTGGCGGTTCTGCACCTGATATTTATACAGATTAAGCAGCTGCTTGAGGAGTTGAGGGGGTCAAATTCGTCTATGAGCAGGATAGCCAGCCACTGAATGCAAGTAATTAGCGACGGCAGCTTGCGTGCTTATTTCCATCCACAACCTGTTTTATCGTGGTAAATCAAATGTTGGAATTACGCTCAAGGATCGATCACGTCAACTCAAGATGAACATGCGCGCATAAAAAACTTTAGCCAATGGCACGTGTCGTGCCTAGTCTTTCTCTTTAATGCATGTGGTGTTACGAAACAGTAGCCCTGCTCATGTATATATACACAAGCAGCCAACACATAGAAAGTCTACTTGTACTTGGCCTAAACTAGTACACGGACAGACTCCTGGCTGGGCTCGATTAACTACTAACACGTACATGACTCTGACTTGTAAGATCGTACGACAACACTTGCCCAGCAAACTAAAACCAGCAATTCTTTGATGCTAACTGCTTTTTTTGGAAAAGGAGGAGCGGATCTCCCGACCTCTACATCAATCGATGCATTCAGTCATTTTATTAAATAAAATTAAACCGAGGTTTTAGATCTACAAAGTGCTCAAGCGTTGAACGAAAAGTCTGGAAAAAAGATAAATAGACTGCTACAACCGGCGAAACTAAAAGTAGACTACGATCCCTATACATCTAGCCTATTATTAGCACGACATCCAAACCGATTGAAGATAACCCGTGTGACCATCCCCCAACCGGTTGCACCCAGTGGTCATAAGCTCCCTGGAGTCCGCATGGCTGAGTAACGACCACGTATGGATCCAAGAAGTTGCTCTGAAGATAACCTATAAAAAGTTATTGAAATTCTTGCCATTAAAAATCATGTCATTCCTGGTATTCCACATAGCCCAAAATAAAGCACATATCTCAATCCTGATAAGATTCGCTATTGTAACATCTACTCCGTCGAGCCACGTTCCAAATAACGAACTAATACATTTTGGTGGATTAACATTAAAGGCTATATGAACAGTTCGCCATAAGAATTTTGCAAGAAGACAATCTAGAAAGAGGTGTCTTATTGTTTCATTTTGATCACAATAGCAATAATTAGGCCTGCCTACCCATCTTCATTTTACCAAGTTATCTTTGGTTAATACCACACCCTTGTGTATGAACCACATGAAAATTTTAATCCTGAGCGGCACTTTAATTTTCCAAATATGTAATGATCTCGAGAGTGGTCTAGTGTTTATCAGATCCGTGTATATGGACTTTACTGAGAATACACCATTCGTAACTAAAGTCCAACGAACACTATATGTCTGGTCAGAAAGTTGCATTTGCATCAGTCTCCTGACTAGATGTAACCATGCATTCCAGCGTGCTCCCACTAAGGCTCGCCTGAATTGCATATTGAGAGGTACCGATTGTAGTACCGTGGCCACATACTCCTCTTTACGTTGCGCAATATTATAAAGCGAATGATATTAAAGGGCTAATGGAGTATCCCCAAGCTAAGTGTCTTCCCAAAATCTTGTTGAGGCACCATCACCAACTATAGATTTAACCCTCTGAAAGAAAGTCACCTTTATCTTCATTAACCCTTTCCAGAAAGGTGATTCATTTGGTCTAGCTGTAACCTGCGCTAAAGTTTTGGAATGTAGGTATTTATTCTTTAATATTTGAACCCACATCCCTTCGGTCTCTGTAGATAACCTGTAAAGCCGTTTGCTAAGCAATCATCTGTTCTTCACTTCTAAATTTTGAGTGCCAAGACCCCCCCTGGTCTTTTGGTCTGCATATAATATCCCATCGTGCCAATCTGTATTTTTTCTTAGCCTCATCACTTTGCCAGAAGAAACAAGATCTGTAAAAGTCTACTCTTTTTCATACCTCTACTGGTACTTCAAAGAAAGACAAGAGGAACATCGACAGGCTTGTTAAAACCGAGTTTATTAACACTAGCCTCCTTCCATAAGACATAAGCTTGCCCTTCCAGCAACTTAATCTTTTTTCAAATCTATCATCAATACATTTCGATTCCTTATTCGCCAGTCATCTATGATGAATAGGGATCCCAAGATAGCTAAACGGTAGTGATTCCATTTCACATCCAAATAGCTGCATGTAAGCATCTTGCTCCTCCTTTGCCTTCCCAAAGCATAAAAGTTCGCTTTTGTTAAAATTAATTTTTAGCCCAGATAACTGTTCAAATAAGCACATAACTAGTTTCATATTCCTTGCTTTTTCCATATCGTGTTCCATGAAAATGATCGTATCATCCGCGTATTGTAGTATGGACACACCCCCTCTACCAGGTGTGGAATGAGTGCTCTTACTTGGCCCTTTTATTTAGCCCTGTCAATGAGTATTACCAACATATCTGCAACAATTTTGAACAACACCGGAGACATAGAATCACGCTATCTCAATCCCTTGTGTGTTTGAAAGAAATGACCTATGTCATCATTAATTTTACCCCCCCCCCCCACACACACACTGCCTTTCTGAATGAAAGCATCCGTCTGATCCCTCCTGGTTTCAGTGAAACCTTTCATACGTAAGGCCTGTTGAAGAAATGGCCATTTGTTCGAAATATGCCCTAGAGGCAATAATAAATTGGTTATTATCATATTTGCTTGTTCATGATAATCGTTTATTATCCATGCTATAATTGTATTAATCGGAAACTCAGATACATGTATGGATACATAAACAACACCATGTCCCTAGTATGCCTCTAATAGACTAGCTTGTCGATCAAAGATGGCTATGGTTTCCTAGTCATGGACATGAGATGTCATTTGGTAAGGGGATCACGTCATTAGGAGAATCATGTGATGGACAAGACCCAAACTACAAACGTAGCATATGATCATGTTAGTTTATTGCTACTATTTTCTGCATGTCAAGTATTTGTTCCTATGACCATGAGATCATGCAACTCACTGACACCGGAGGAGTACCTTGTGTGTATCAAACGTCGCAACGTAACTGGGTGACTATTAAGGTGCTCTACAGATATCTCCGAGGGTGTCTGTTGGGTTGGCATGGATCAAGACTGGGCTTTGTTACTCCGTGTGACGGAGAGGTATCTCAGGGCCCACTCGGTAATACAACATCACAATAAGCCTTGCAAACAATGTGACTAAGTTTTAGTCACGGGATCTTATATTATGGAACGAGTAAAGAGACTTGCCGGAAACGAGGTTGAACTAGGTATGGAGATACCGACGATCGAATCTCGGGCAAGTAACATACCGAAGAACAAAGGGAACATCATACGGGATTAACTGAATCCTTGACATAGATATTTGACCGATAAAGATCTTCGTAGAATATGTAGGAACCAACATGGGCATCCAGGTCCCATTATTGGTTATTGACCGTAGAGGTGTCTTGGTCATGTCTACCTAGTTCTCGAACCCGTAGGGTCTGCACACTTGAGGTTCGGTGACGTTTCGGTAGTATAGAGTTATGTATGGTGGTGACCGAAGGTTGCTCGGAGTCCCGGATGAGATCCCGGACGTCACGAGGAGCTCCAGAGGTAAAGATTGATATATAGGAAGTCCTGTTTTGGTGGCCGGAAAAGTTTCGGGCTCATCGGTAGTGTACCGGGAGTGTCGGTAGTGTACCGGGGGACCATCGGGAGAGGTATTTCGACCCAAGAGGCTACATGGGCTGTGGGAGGAGGTAAACCAAGCCCCTGGTGGGCTGGACGAAGCCTCCTCTAAGGGCCCATGCGGCTGGAGTGGTTTGAGAAGGAAAAAATCCAAAGGTGGAGAGGTGGAAAGAGTTTCCAAGTGGAAAGGAGGAATCCTACTCCTAATAGGATTGGAGTAGGACTCCTCCACCTCCAATTTCGACCAAACCTTGAGGGTTTGAGGCTGCCTCCTCCCCTCCCTCCCTCGTGTATATACTAGAGGATTTAGAGGAAAAAGCTAACCTAATAGCCACGTGCTACCTCTCCTCTAGATCGTAGTTTCTCCTCTAGATCGGTTTCCAGCGGTGCCGGAGGGGCATCTGAAGCCGACGGTGAAGGAACGACCGAAAGTACGTGCTGCTGAAAGGGAAAAACCATCTCATCAAAGTAAATGCGGGTGATGTGATCATGCGGTGGGAGATAGGATCGTAGCAGCGATAGCCTTTGGTGTTTGGTGGGTAACCGAGAAAGATGCAGGCCACAGAGCGAGGAGCAAGCTTATGAGGGGTGGTGGAAGGGATGCTGGGGTAGCAAAGACAGCCAAAGATGTGCACATCATCATAAGTCGGTGGCGTGCCAAACAGAAGATGATGAGGTATGAAGTTCCCGCGAGTGCGACATGGGCGGATGTTTAGAAGAAGGGTGGCGGTCGCGAGTGCATCAGGCCAAAAACGTGAGGGCACGTTGGCATGGAAAAGAAGTGTACGGACGCAGTCGTTGAGATTGCGAAGGATGCGCTCGGCGCGGCCTTTTTGTTGCAAGGTGTACGGGCAAATGAGACAAAAGATTGTGCCGTGTGTGGTAAGAAGGTCGCGGAAAGCGATGTTGTCAAACTCCTTCCCGTTGTCGGTTTGCAACACAAGAATGGGACGGCCAAACCACGTGAAAACATATGAGTAAAAGGCGGTGAGGGTGGGAAGGGCATTCGACTTTCGCCGCAACGGGAAGGTTCACACATAATGCAAGAAATCATCAAGGATAACAAGATAGTATAGGCAGCCCGTATTGCTTGCAACTGGAGAGGTCCAAACATCACTATGAATTAACTCAAACGGGTATAAAGCAACATGCGGCGAAGTGCTAAACGGAAGACGAACATGTTTGCTGAGGCGACAAGCATGACAAGTGTGATCGTTGACCTTATTACACGTGAATGAAAAACTCCAAAGAATATGACGATGGGTGGTAGGGTTGGGATGTCTGAGGCGAGCATGCCAGAGTTCCACTCCGGTGGAGAGCGCCATGGGTGCGGCGGCGATGGAGGAAGGTGAGCGGACCGGGTGAAGATCGTCGGGGCTGTCACATCGGTGGAGCACCATCCGGATACGAGCATCCTTAACAGAAAAACCAAACATGTTAAATTCGACGGTGACAGGGTTTTCACGTGTAAGAGGCAGAACGTGGTGGTGGGGCCGAGACAGGTGGAGGCAATAATAAATTGGCTATTATCATATTTTCTTGTTCATGATAATCGTTTATTATCCATGCTATAATTGTATTGATTGGAAACTCAGATACATGTATGGATACATAGACAACACCATGTCCCTAGTATGCCTCTAATAGACTAGCTCGTTGATCAAAGATGGCTATGGTTTCCTAGTCATGGACATGAGATGTCATTTGATAACGGGATCACGTCATTAGGAGAATCATGTGATGGACAAGACCCAAACTACAAACGTAGCATTTGATCGTGTGAGTTTATTGCTACTGTTTTCTGCATGTCAAGTATTTGTTCCTATGACCATGAGATCATGCAACTCACAGACACCGGAGGAGTACCTTGTGTGTATCAAACGTCGCAACGTAACTGGGTGACTATAAAGGTGCTCTATAGATATCTCCGAGGGTGTCTGTTGTGTTGGCATGGATCAAGACTGGGCTTTGTTACTCCGTGTGACGGAGAGGTATCTCAGGGCCCACTCGGTAATACAACATCATAATAAGCCTTGCAAGCAATGTGACTAAGTGTTAGTCACGGGATCTTGTATTGTGGAACGAGTAAAGAGACTTGCCGGAAACGAGGTTGAACTAGGTATGGAGATACCGACGATCGAATCTCGGGCAAGTAACATACCGAAGAACAAAGGGAACATCATACGGGATTAACTTAATCCTTGACATAGATATTTGACCGATAAAGATCTTCATAGAATATGTAGGAACCAATATGGGCATCCAGGTCCAGCTATTGGTTATTGACCGTAGAGGTGTCTTGGTCATGTCTACCTAGTTCTCGAACCCGTAGGGTCTGCACACTTGAGGTTCGGTGACGTTTCGGTAGTATAGAGTTATGTATGGTGGTGACCGAAGGTTGTTCGAAGTCCCGGATGAGATCACGGACGTCACGAGGAGCTCCAGAGGTAAAGATTGTTATATAGGAAGTCCTGTTTTAGTTGCCGGAAAAGTTTCGGGCTCATCGGTAGTGTACCGGGTGTGTCGGTAGTGTACCGGGGGACCATCGGGAGAGGTATTTCGACCCAAGAGGCTACATGGGCTGTGGGAGGAGGTAAACTAGCACCTGGTGGGCTGGACGAAGCCTCCTCTAAGGGCCCATGTGGCTGGAGTGGTTTGAGAAGGAATAAATCCAAAGGTGGAGAGGTGGAAAGAGTTTCCAAGTGGAAAGGAGGAATCCTACTCCTAATAGGATTGGAGTAGGACTCCTCCACCTCCAATTTCGACCAAACCTTGAGGGTTTGAGGCTGCCTCCTCCCCTACCTCCCTCCTATATATACTAGAGGATTTACAGGAAAAAGCTAACCTAATAGCCACGTGCTACCTCTCCTCTAGATCGCAGTTTCTCCTCTAGATCGGTTTTCAGCGGTGCTTAGGCGAAGCCCTGCTGGAATAGCTCCACCACCATCGCCGCAATACCGTTGCGCTGCCGGAGAACTCATCTACCTCTCCGCTCCCTCTTGCTGGATCAAGAAGGCGGAGATCGTCATCGAGTTGTATGTGTGCTGAACGCGGAGGTGCCGTCCGTTCGGCGCTAGATCGGAAGGACCATGATCAAGATCGCGAGACGGATCGTGATGAGATCGTGGGATGGATCGTGATGAGTTCGCGGGACGGATCATGATTGGATCGTGGGATAGATTGCGATGAGATCGCAGGATGCTCGACGATTTGGATCGCGAAGACGTTCGACCACACCAACCACGTTTCTTAATGCTTCCCGCTTAGCGATCTACAAAGGTATGTAGATCCACTCTCCCTCTCATAAATGCTCATCACCATGGATAGATCTTTCGTGTGCGTAGGAAATTTTTTGTTTCCCATGCAACGTTTCCCAACAGTGGCATCATGAGCTAGGTCTATGTGTAGATGAGATCTCGAGTAGAACACAAGAGTTTGTGGGCGTTGATGCTTAGATCGCTTCCTCCCTTGGTCGTGTTTTGGTTCAGCGGTATTATGGGATGAAGCGGCCTGGACCAACCTTAGTCGTATGCTTATGAGAGACCGGTTCCATCGACTGGCGTGTAACTTCGTTGCACAAAGATGGCTGGCGGGTGTCTGTTTCTCCTACTTTAGTTGGATCGGATTCGAGTAAGGCGGTCCTTGAGAAGGTTGAAAAGCAACTTATGTATCACTGTTGTGGTTTATGCGTAGGTGAGAATTGTTCTTGCCAGATACCCGTAGAAGGCACGTAAAACATGCACCAACAATTAGAGGACGTCTAACTTATTTTTGTAGGGTATGTTGTGATGTGATATGGCCAATTACATGATGAGATATATGTGATGTATGAGATGATCATGTGTTGTATAGAATATCACGACTTGCATGTCGATGAGTACGACAACCGGCAGGAGCCATAGGGTTGTCTTTAATTATTGTATGACCTACGTGTCAATCATTAAGAGCTATTTAATGCTTTACTTTATTGCTAAATGGTAGCAATAGTAGTAGAAGCATGGTGGGCGCGACAACCATGATGGCGACACGTTGATGGAGATCAAGATGATGAAGATCATGGTGTCATGCCGGTGATGATGGAGATCATGCCGGTGCTTTCAAGATGGAGATCAAAAGCATAGGTTCATGGACATATCATGTCACTTATGATTTGCATGGGATGTTAATCCATTTATGCACCTTGTTTTGCTTAGGATGACGGTAGCATTATAAGGTGATCCCTCACTTAAATTTCAAGATGAATTGTGTTCTCCTCAAGTGTGCACCTTTGCAAAAGTTTGTTGTGTCGAGACACCACGTGATGATCGGGTGTGATAGACTCTACGTTCACATACAACGGGTGCAAGTCAGTGTTGCACATGCAGAACACTCGGGTTAAACTTGACAAGCCTAGCAATTACAGACATGGCCTTGGAACACAAGAGACCGAAAGGTCAAACATGAGTCATATACTAGATATGATCAACATGATGATGTTCACCATTGAAACCACCTCAACTCACGTGATGATCGGACTTGAGTTGGTGAATTTTGATCATGTATCACTCGAATGACCGGAGGGATGTCAATTTGAGTGGGAGTTCTTAAGTAATATGATTAGTTGAACTCATTATCATGAACATAGTCAGTAATGTCTTTGCAAATTATGTTGTAGCTCACGCTATAGCTCCCCTGAATTTTTATATGTTCCTAGAGAAATAGAGTTGAAAGATGATGTTAGCAATATTGCGGACTAGGTCCGTGATCTGAGGATTGTCCTCATTGCTGCACAGAAGGCTTATGTCCTTAATGCACCGCTCGGTGCGCCACCCCCTCTAGTGTCATCTGTAGATGTTGTGAACATCTGACAAGCACGTTCTGATGACTACTTGATAGTTATGTGCGTCATGCATTACGGCTTAGAATTGAGGCTCCAAAACGTTTTGAACGTCACGGAACATATGTGATGTTTTAAGAGCTGAAATTAGGATCTCAAGCTCGTGCCCGTGTTGTGAGATATGAGATCTCCAACAAGATTCTTTGCCTGCAAGATGAAGGAGAATAGCTTAATCGTTGAGCATGTGCTCAGATTGTCTGAGTGCTACAATCGCTTGAATCAAGTGGGAGTTGATCTTCCAGATAAGATAGTGATTGATATAGTTGTCCAAGTCACTGTCACTGAGCTACTAGAACTTGGTGATGAACTATAAAATGCCAGGGATGGAAATAATGATCCCTGAGCTGTTTGCGATGTTTGAAACCATGAAGGTAGAAATCAAAAAGGAGCATCAAGTGTTGATGGTTAGTAAAACCACTAGTTTCGAGAAGGGCAAGGGCAAGAAGGGAAACTTCATGGATGGCAAGTCAGTTGCTGCTCCAGTGAAGCAACCCAAAGTTGAACCCAAACCCGAGACTAAGTGCTTCTATTATGAGGAGAGCGGTTGCTGAAGCGGAACAACCCTAGATACTTGGTAGATAAGAAGGCTGGCAACGTTGACAGAAGTATATTTGATATACGTGTTATTGATGTGTACCTTGCTAGTACTCCTAGTAGCACCTGGGTATTGGATACCGGTTCGGTTGCTAAATGTTAGTAACTCGAAGTAAAAGCTACGGAATAAACGGAGACTAGCTAAGTGTGAGGTGACGATGTGTGTTGAAAATGTTTCCAAGGTTGATGTGATCAACATCACATGCTCTCTCTACCTTCGGGATTAGTGACAAACCTAAATGTTGTTTGGTGTTTGCGTTAAGCATGAACATGATTAGATCGTGTTTATTACAACACGGTTATTCATTTAAGTTAGAGAATAATGGTTATTCTGTTTACATGAATAATACCTTCAATGGTCATGCACCCAGTGAGAATGGTTTGTTGAATCTTGATCGTAGTAATGCACATGTTCATAACATTGATGCCAAAACATACAAAGTTAATAATGATAGTACCACATACTTGTGGCACTGCCAATAAATGTCATATTGGTATAAATCGCATGAAGAAACTCCATGCTGATGGATCTTTGGACTCATTCGATTTCGAATCGGTTGAGACATGCGAACCATGCCTCTTGGGCAAGATGACTAAGGACCCCGTTTTCTGGTTTGATGGAGCGGGCAAGTGATTTATTGGAAATGATACATGTTGATGTATGCAATCCAATGAGTCTTGTAGCGTGCGGTGGATATCATTATTTTCTTACCTTCACTGATGATTTGAGTAGATAATAGTGTATATTTACTTAATGAAACACAAGTCTGAATCGTTTGAAAAGTTCAAGCAAATTCATAGTGAAGTTTAAGATCATCGTGACGAGAAGATAAGATATCTACGATATGATCGTGGAGGTGAATATCTGAGTTACGAGTTTGGTATACAACTTAAGACAATGTGAAAGTTGTTTCACAACTCACGCCACCTGGAATACCATAGTGTGATGGTGTGTCCGAACATCATAGTCGTGCTCTATTGGATATGGTGCGAATTATGATGTCTCATATCGTTTTACCACTATCGTTTTGGGGTTATGCATTAGAGACAACTACATGCACTTTAAATAGGGCACCATGTGAATCCATTGAGATGACACCATATGGTTTAGCAAAAACCTAAGCCGTCATTTCTTAATGTTTGGGGCTGCAACACTTATGTGAAAAGGTTTTTCACCTAATGAGCTCGAAGCCAAAGCGGACAAATGCATCTTCATAGAATACCCTAAGAACAGTTGGGTATACCTTCTATCTCACATCCAAGTGCAAAGTGTTTGTTGCTAAAAACATGTCCTTTCCCGAGAAAGAATTTCCCTCAAAAGAATTGAGTGGGAGGAAGATATAACTTGATGAGGTTGTTGAACCCTTGTTTCAACCAGAGAGTAGCGCAGCGCAAAAAGATGTTTCTGTGGAACCCACGTCAGTTGAAGAGGAAGTAAATGATGATGATCATGAAGCTTCAGATCAAGTTACTATCGAACCTCGTAGGTCGACATGGATGCGTACTTCTCCTGAGTGGTACGACAATCCTGTCTTGGAGGTCATGTTGTTGGACAACAATTAACCTACGAGATATGAAGAAGCGATGATGGGCCCGAATTCCGACAAATGGTTAGAGGCCATGAAATCCGAGAAAGGATCCATGTATAAAAACTAAGTTAGACTTTGGTAGACTTGCTCGTTGGATGGCAGGTCGTCAAGGACAAATGGACTTTTGAGATGAAGACAAACGTTGATGGTAAATGTCACCATTTATAAAGCTTGACTTGTCACAAAGAAGTTTCCGACAAGTTCAAAGAGTTGATTGTGATGAGACTTTCTCACTCGTAGCGATGCTAAAGTCTATTGGAATTGTGTTATAAGTTGCTGCATTTTTCAATTATAAAATCTGGTATATTGATGACAAAACATCGTTTCCTTAACAGTTTACTTGAGGAAAAGTTGTATGTGATACAGCCAGAAGGTTTTGTCAGTCCTAAGGATGCTAAAAGGTGTGCGATCTCCAGCAATCCTTCTAAGGGATGGAGAAAGCATCTCGGAGTTGGAATATACGCTTTGATGAGGTGATCAAAGTTTTTTGAGTTTATACAAAGTTTATGAGAAACTTGTATTTACAATAAAGTGTGTGTGAGCACTATAGAGTTTCTGATAAGCATATGGGGATGACATATTGTTGATCGGAAATGATGTAGAATCTCTGGAAAGCATAAAGGGTTGTTTGAAAAGAGTTTTTCAAAGGAAGACCTGGATAAAGCTACTTAATTGTTGGGCATCATGATCTATAGAGATAGATCAAGACGTCTGATAAGACTTTCAATGAGTACATATCTTGACAAGATTTTGAAATAGTTCAAAATGGATCAGTTAAAGAAATAGTTCTTGCCTGATTTGTAAGGTGTGAAGTGGAGTGAGACTCAAAGCTCAACCACGGCAGAAGAAAGAGAAAGGACGAACATCGTCCTCTATGTATTGGCCATAGTCTCTATATATTATGCCATGCTATGTACTGCACCTGTGTGTGCCTTGCCATGAGTCTGTCTAGGGGTACAAGAGTGATCTAGGAGTGGATCACTGGACAGCGGTCAAGATTATCCTTAATAACTAACGGACTAAGGAAATGTTTCTCGATTGTGGAGGTGATGAAGAGTTCGTCGTAAAGAGTTACGTCGATGCAAGCTTTAACACTGATCCGGATGACTCTTAGTAGCAATCCAGATATGTATAGTGGAGAAGCCATTTGGAATAGTTCCAAGTGGAGTGTGGTAGCAATATTTACAGTATGACATAGAGATTTACAAAGTACACACGGATCTGAATGTCGCAGACCCGTTGACTAAAAGACCTCTCTCTCACATGCAAAGCATGATCAAGCTCCAGAACTCATTGGGTGTTAGATTCATAACAATGCGAATCACATGGTGATGTGAACTAGATTATTGACTCTAGTGCAAGTGGGAGACTGTTGGAAATATGCCCTAGAGGCAATAATAAATTGGTTATTATCATATTTCCTTGTTCATGATAATCGTTTATTATCCATGCTATAATTGTATTGATCGAAAACTCAGATAGATGTGTGGATACATAGACAACACCATGTCCCTAGTATACCTCTAATAGACTAGCTCGTTGATCAAAGATGGCTATGGTTTCCTAGTCATGGACATGAGATGTCATTTGATAACGGGATCAAGTCATTAGGAGAATCATGTGATGGAAAAGACCCAAACTATAAACGTAGCATATGATCGTGTCAGTTTATTGCTACTGTTTTCTGCATGTCAAGTATTTGTTCCTATGACCATGAGATCATGCAACTCACTGACACGGGAGGAGTACCTTGTGGTATAAAACATTGCAACATAACTGGGTGACTATAAAGGTGCTCTATAGGTATCTCCGAGGGTGTCTGTTGGGTTGGCATGGATCAAGACTGGGATTTGTTACTCCGTGTGACGGAGAGGTATCTCAGGGCCCACTCGGTAATACAACATCACAATAAGCCTTGCAAGCAATGTGACTAAGTGTTAGTCACGGGATCTTGTATTGTGGAACGAGTAAAGAGACTTGTCGGAAACGAGGTTGAACTAGGTATGAAGATACCGACGATCGAATCTCGGGCAAGTAACATACCGAAGAACAAAGGGAACATCATACGGGATTAACTGAATCCTTGACATAGAGGTTCGAGCGATAAAGATCTTCGTAGAATATGTAGGAACCAATATGGGCATCCAGGTCCCGGTATTCGTTATTGATTGTACAGGTGTCTCGGTCATGTCTACATAGTTCTCAAACTCGTAGGGTCTGCACACTTAAGGTTTGATGACGTTTCGGTAGTATAGAGTTATGTATGGTGGTGACCGAAGGTTGTTCGGAGTCCAGAATAAGATCCTGGACATCACAGGGAGCTCTGTAATGGTCCAGAGGGAAATGTTGATATATAGGAAGTCCTATTTTGGTCGTTGGAAAAGTTTCGGGCTGATCAGTAGTGTACCGGGAGTGCCGGTAGTGTACCGGGGGACCATCGGGAGAGGTATTTCGACCCAAGAGGCTACATGGGCTGTGGAAGGAGGTAAACCAGCCCCTGGTGGGCTGGCCAAAGCCTCCTCTAAGGGCCCATGCAGCTGGAGTGGTTTGAGAAGGAAAAAATCCAAAGGTGGAGAGGTGGAAAGAGTTTCCAAGTAGAAAGGAAGAATCCTACTCCTAATAGGATTGGAGTAGGACCCCTCCACCTCCAATTTCGACCAAACCTTGAGGGTTTGAGGCTACCTCCTCCCCTCCCTCCCTCCTATATATACTAGAGGATTTAGAGGAAAAATCTAACCCTAATAGCCACGTGCTACCTCTCCTCTAGATCGCAGTTTCTCCTCTAGATCGGTTTTCGGCGGTGCTTAGGCGAAGCCCTGGTGGAATAGCTCCACCACCATCGCCACAACGCCTTCGCGCTGCCAGAGAACTCATCTACCTCTCCGCTCCCTCTTGCTGGATCAAGAAGGCGGAGATCGTCATCGAGCTGTAGGTGTACTGAACGTGGAGGTGTCGTCCGTTTGGCGCTAGATCGGAAGGACCATGATCAAGATCGCGAGACGGATCATGATGAGATCGCGGGACGGATCATGATGAGTTCGCGGGATGGATCGTGATTGGATCTCGGGACGGATCATGATGAGATCGCGGGATGCTCGGCAATTTGGATTGCGAAGACGTTCGACTACACCAACCGCGTTTCTTAACGCTTCCCGCTTAGCGATCTACAAGGGTATGTAGATCCACTCTCCCTCTCGTAGATGCTCATCACCATGGATAGATCTTGCGTGTGCATAGGAAATTTTTTGTTTCCCATGCAACGTTTCCCAACACCATTTGATTTTATCATACGCTTTTTCGAAATCCACTTTAAAGACAACCACATTCAGTTTCTTTGTATGGATTTCGTGCAGCGTTTCATGCAAGACAACAACACCCTCTAAGGTGTCTCTCCTAGGCATGAACGCCGCCTATGTCGGTAGGACTAGCGAATGAGCTATCTTCATCAATCTATTCGTGCCAACCTTTATAAATATTTTGAAGCTGACATTGAGCAAACAATCGGTCTAAACTACAAACTACATACAACATCCGCCTTCTTTGGCAACAACATGATTGTTCCAAAGTTAAGGTGGAAGAGCTATAACTGGCCATTGAATAAATCATGAAACATAGGCAAAAGGTCACCCTTAATAATATGCCAGCATTTTTTACAGAATTCCCCTAGGAACCCAACCGACCCCGGTGCCTTATTTTATTTCATTTGTGCTATTGCGTCGAACACCTCTTTCTCAATAAATGGAGTTGATAGGACCTCATTCTCATCGGGATTGAGTTGAGGTATGTCATGAGTTGAGCTTTCATCGAAAGAGACAAAATTCTCTTTTGGTGCACCAAATAATTTCTTGTAATATTCAGAAATGTATAATTTTAAGTTCTCATGTCCTACAATTGTTTCTTCATTTTGCACAAGTTGAATTATTTTCTTCTTTCGATGTTTGCCATTTGCAATCATATGAAAGAATTGTGTGTTATCGTCCACATGGACCACCTTCGTCACCTTAGCTCGAAGTGCCCATTTCATCTCCTCCTCTCTCAAAAGCGTTTGCAATTTCTTCTCATCCTCAATCTTGTTATTCCTATCTGACATATTGAGAGGAGTGGACTCAGCTTTCACATCTAACTCATCAATCAGTCGAATAAGTCTCTCTTTTTCCAATTTGTATATTCTGCTCTGATTCTTGGCCCAGCCTCTGAAGAACTGGTGCAAGTGTCGTATTTTGTTTTGCCATCTTTCCATATTTGAAGAACCACCAGATTCCCTAGCCCATTCGGTAGCTATGAGATCCATGAATCCTTCTCTCTCGAACCAACTTAGTTCAAACGAGAAGAAGCTTCTGTTACCCACATGATTGGCTTCCCCATAGTCAACCATGAGAGCTGTGTGATCGGAGATGACTCTTTGGAAGGTATGTACTGAAACCAGCGGGTACTTCTGTCCCCATTCCACACTGGTCAGTACCCAGTCCAACTTCTCATATGTTGGCACCGGTAGTGAGTTTTTCCATGTGAATTGTCTACCAGTGAGGTCAATCTCCCTCAAATCGAGACTCTCAATAACCATGTTGAACATAAGTGACCATCTTCCATCGAAGTTATCATTATTTTTTTCATCTTGTCTTCTAATGATATTAAAGTCTCCCCCAACCATAATGGGAGGTCTTTCTTCTCCACATATTCTCACTAAATCAGCGAGAAACTCAGATTTTAGCTCCGCTTGTGTAGCCCCATATACGATCACCAGAGCCCATCTGAAATCATCAACTTTCGACCTCACATGAAATTTGACGAAAAACTCACCATATACCACACTCATCACCTCTAAAATTTCACACTTAACCCCAAATAAGATACCCCCAGATCTACCCCTTGGTGGCAAGCAATGCCAATCAAAATCAACTCCTCCTAATAAAGTGTTGAGGAATTGTGGTGTGAAGTTATCTTTACCCATTTATTTAACGCAATAAATTCGAGCTTATGTTCTAATGATGCATCTCGAAGAAATATCCTTTTAGCCAAGTCTGCTAGACCTCTGCTATTCCAAAAGATCCCTTTCATATTTCATCATGAATTTTTTTCTTTTGCTTTACTCTCTCACTTCTCCCTACCGTTGATACAGGATAAACCTTCCTTTTCCAAGGCCTCTTTGGTTTATCTTGCGTCATTTCTGTGTTTCTCTATGAGGATATTTCGTGGGGACGACAACCGTCAATCGAATAGGCCATATACCCCCCCCCCCCGATCCCATGTCGTCCACATCCTCCTCAACTCCCTCTATGTGTAATAAATCCTCACATAAACTTTGTAATTCTGTGCCTCCTAAATCATTTATATCCGTCTCATTCATCGGTTTTACCGCTGCTAGACTTTGAATGAATTCTATGGCTCTGTCTGCTTCTAAATCTAATATATCATTAATTGATTTAGCTATTTGTTTGCTAGTACTACCAATAGAAATGCCTATGTCGCTAGCATTTTGTAAAATTTCTGAATCAGAAAAATGGAGAATTGAAGCACTAGTATAGACCAACATACCTATAGTTGCCTCGACGTCTCGAAGCTTGGCGGCACTCATAGCACGCCCTAGTTGTATGTCATTAGCATCTGGCTGCCCGTGGATGCGGTGGCTAAAGCGTCGATCACCAGACATAGGATCCAGTATCCCTCCATACGAGATCACATCGTCCGTAGATACCACTATAGGGTTTTGGCCTCCTGCCTCAATCCTAAGAGTGACAGGACAAGGGCGAGGTGAATATGCCTCGACCAGAGAAGCAGCCGCAGCCCAAGCTACTGCTTCCCCAGTCTACATCTGCTGCCCCACCATCGGCATGCGGGCGTCGGGTGGAGAGCGAGGTGAAGGAACACGAGCCTCCTGCCTGATGCCTTGAGAGCCCACTCCTGCATAAGACGCCAGGAAAGGTCGAAGCTGGTCCGGTTAATGGGCCTCATGCCCGCTGCTGACCGGCGTCGTCGGGAGAGCCGGACGATGGACCTCCTGCCCGCTGAGCTGGTCCGATCATCGCACCTCATGTGCGCTGCTGACCGGCGTCACCGGATGATCCGGCTGGCCGACCTCTTGCCCACTGCTGCCTAGCGTGGCCACCTCGTCATGATGAGACAGAAGCCTCGCCCGTGAAGACGCCGACGATCCAGGGGACTCATGCCCATAGCCGCTAGCTGGGTCCTCCTCCCTCCCAACCTCATCAAAAGGCTGTTGGTGCGAGGGAAGAAGTGAGCGTGACCTAGCCTCCTCATTCAGCTGATCAAGTACATTGCTATCATTAGAATTCGGCCGAACCTCAAAGTCCTCAATCTCCATGCGGTCCCCCCATAGGCGACTCGGCGCAGACATCGCCTTAAACGATCCAAAACGGAGAGTGGCCATGGGTGTCGACATTGGTGCAGGTCCATTATTAAGCGGCTTATCTGCAGCAGTAGATGACAAAGGAGTTCGGCCCCCATTGGACCTCTCAGAGCGCTCATCTGGGTTCGCATCTCCCTGATTCCCATCTCGATCACCGGCATCAACCATGTCAACGTCACCATTATGTGTCTGTGGTTGGATTTTCTCCTCAACCTCCATGTCAAGATCATAATGCACACCATCATAAAACCAAGGTGCGTAATCAGGCACATACTCTACGTTAAGCACAATCACTAGCAGTCCGGCGATCCCACGTTTGCGCGTGAATGGCATGTCGACTTTCTATGTCTTACCCACCAGTGAGCGAAGGCTCTATACAATAAAGAAATCGTTGAGAAGAATCTGGGGCGCCTGAAAATCTTATCCACACCTTCTTGAAATGTGTACCCATTGGTTCTAGTTTTTTACATTCCTCAAACTCTAACAAGCATTTGCTCATTAATGCTAACTGCTAACTCAAGATTATTTCTAACAATCTCTTTCTAATCTTGACTCTTGTCTTGTGTGCTTCTCCGGTCTTGAAACGTTCATGATTCGTCCCTTGTCGACTCATCTGCTTGCACCACGACAAGTCAAATTGTTGCCTAGATTGTTGCCAACATTCTGTCCCCAATTTTGACTTGGAGAATTTACGGATCAACTCAAATATGCCTTGGACTACCCAGCCTGACTAGTAACATGTGGAATTCACCACCCGGTGGACTACACCATCCACCGTAGTGAGATACATGCAGACTCCTTGTGGATCACACCATCCCATGCACTACATCATGCAGTCCGGCCTCATGTAGAGACATGGCCTCATTGAAGAGACTCACCTTCATTGGTTTACCGCCCCTCACATACTTGAACTTGACCCTCTAGTCGAGACACACAGACGACTTGGGCATGCATATTCAACACCTCCTCACAGAGACGAGCACTTGGACATGGCGACGCTGATGCGGTGACGACCAAGATGTGCTAATCCGCACGACTCCTTTACTTCCCCGGACGATGATCTTGACAACTCTTTCCAGCACCGCACCTCGGCACCACCGCTTCCGTCAACGATCTTCTTCCACCTCCTTGCCGACGAAAGCCTGCCGTCTTCCTCCTTGTCGCTCCGCTAAACGACAATTGACCGCTCCTCCTCCTCGCTGCACCACCCAGCGACAACATCGCCCGCTCCTCCTCGTCGCTGCACAACCCAGCGACAATATTGCCAGCCCCGAGGCACTAGTACATCGCCACCCCGGGGCAAGCGCATATTCAAAAAACCTTGCTCTAGATATCAATTGTTGGAATTATGTCCACGGATCGATCATATCAATACACGATGAACACACGCGCACAAAGAATTTTAGCCAGTGGCACGTGTCGTGCCTATTCTTTCTCTTTATTGATTTTCTATTTTCTACGGTGTTACAAAACAGTAGCCCTGCTCATGTATATATACACAAGCAGCCAACACATAAAAAGTCTACTCGTACTTGGCCTAAACTAGTACACGGACAGACTCCTAGCCGTACTCGATTAACTACTAGCACGTACATGACTCTGACTTGTAAGCTCGTATGACAACACTTGCCCAATAAACTAAAACCAGCAATTCTTGATGCTAACTGCTAACTCAAGATCATTTCTAACACCAAACTGGCGCGATACCCCATCTAGGCCGGTGGATAATGGGGCTCTTAACCGCCACGCCAACGTAGTCTAAGTGTCTAACTAATTCCTACATCATGTGTTGAGATAACAGACCCCATATAACACCAACCATGACGGAAACATAAGTTGATTTATGTGGATGAAGAGGCATCCAAGGGACTGCTAACTCTACTAGTGGTTGAACCCCACATCGATGCACCCATGGTGCATCCAAGCAAGAAAACATAGCAAAACATTAAAAAAAAACTTTGCCAGAATGATTATGAACAAATGTTATAGGTGCTTGTAAAGTTTGGTGGTCAAATCACATTCAAGGAGTTATGTAAAAAAACAAAATTACAAATTCTGCTCAAACAGTACACAAACATTTTGAATATATATATATATATATATATATATATATATATATATATTTGTACAGTGTCCTCAAATATCATTTGATCACCGAACTTTGCAAGCATCCTGTTCATGATCATTCCCACAAAGTTTCAGAATTTTTTTCAAAATGTTTTGTTATGTTTTTTTGCGTGAGTGCACCGAACTGGGGTGTTGAAAAACCACTCTCTTTGGATATAGCAGGGACAAGACCAGTCAAAAAATAGTGTGATATGCCAAAATAGTGCAGCCCTTAAAATCCACAATACCAAATATATATCGAGTGCGGTATGTGGCCAGATCTTGTCACCCACTTAGCTTATGGTGTATTTAAGTTAAAGTTGAAATCATATCCTTCATTTGCATGGAGAACTATTTAGGAAAAATTATTATACCTTCCATTGCACATATTAAAAAAGAAACTAGTGGTCAAAATTACATTTTAAAGACCTTGTCCAAATTGTCACATTTTCACGAACTAGATGGCGTATCATAGCAATCCTTCCACAACTAGCTGTGAGACCAAATGTCCAGGCCCCCATCAACAACACAAAGTTTCCAGACCCTCCCAATAATGCAATAGAGATGAATGGAGGGATATTAGAGCAAGTCAAGTTTTGCCTTCCTCGCAGTCCAGGGGCTGTTATAGGCGGTTGTTGGTGTTTGATGTTTCAACAGGCAATTTGCTGGTCCTCTCTCCTCCATTGAAATTGAGCTGGTCCTCTCCCCTCCGCTGAAAATAAGCTGATCTTTCGCATATACCAAATCTCGGAGCTAGAGAAATGTAAATGCTGAAGTCCATGGCCACATACCGCAGCAGCGGATTCAGATTTGGCCCGTCGATATGCTGCATTGTACGTGCATACCTCCATAAGCTAAAGAGACGGTGGTTCCCTTGTTAATTAATTCCATTTGACGCTATATAGTAAGAGCGTTGATCTGTCATACTACTCCCATAGTGTTATACAATACTTACACTAGTAGAAAAATGCCCATTTATCCCGATTCGTAAGGCTCATTTGTCCTGGTTCTGAAACCGAGACTAAAGGGTCGGGACTAAAGCCCAAAACCTTTAGTTCCGTTTCGCTTACAAACCGGGACATAAGGGGCTCCACGTGGCCTCTGCGGGGAGCCCAGACAGGAGGACTTTTAGTCCCGATTGGTAACACCAACCGGGACCAAAAGGCATACATGCGTCAGCATCTAGCAGTTGCTGGGTTTTTTTGAAAGAGAGGGGGTTAGGGGGTTTTGGAGGGTTAATTTAGTGGTTCATATTGTTTTAGCTAGCTAATGAATAGAAAGAAGTGTCCGCTCTTTCTCCGTACTTGGTCGACGCTACCTACTATAGAGAGAACTCGACACGCTAGCTAGTAAGCAAATGAAGGAACCATTAAGTACAGAAGATCGTCATGAACATATAGAGATAGAAGTGATCGACCTCTCTTTCTTCGAGAGATTGGTCGTATAACAAGTTTTCGTATATATATCCGACGTTACTAGCTACATATATACAATATAAGATCTCTTACAATCACTAACATCTAATGTCCAATTGCATATGGTATTCTTCGGCTTTATTTATGACGTGGTCAACAAAGAATCCCGCCAATTCTTCTTGAATTGCTCGTATGCGATCATGTGATAGGAGTTTATCTCACAATTGCCACATCTAATTTAAAGAAGAGGGTCAATACATGTATATGGTAAGAAAATAAAATTATGAATATTATTTCTTATGCACCTGAAATTGTTTTTCAGAGTAGCCCCGCTTAGGGGTCGTCGCGTAGTACATGAACTCGCAAACGTGTTATCCACAAAAATTATTCCCGGTTTCCTGCCACAAGCACTTTACGAGAAATAGAGTTCAATCAAACTGATAATCAAGCATGATAAATGGTATTGATGAAACTAGAATCAATGGGAGATGTGCGGAACTAGCTAGTAGTACTTACTTTCGGGTGTGTAAATCGCAGCTCCTCCAGCAGTGTCGGAACAATTGATGTGAACTCTTTCCAAACCCTGCCAGACAGAGAAAATAATTACATGATATCAGGAAATGCACAGAGTTGCCGATATGATGCGATAATGATCGATTGAACTTACTTCTGGAGCATTTCAGTCATGTCCGCATATTCCTGGGGATCTTTTCGTTTCGAGTCAAAGACGATTACTACTCCCCGCTCAAGCTTAATCTCTAGCAGAATAAAGTGGAAACTGCGCACGCATGCATAACTCATCAATTCCATTACTATAAACCTCGATTAATAAGGGAAACCGAATATGTACAAGACACTAACACTCACTTGAAGTTGTAAGGAGAGAGTATTGGCCCTTTCTTTTGATTTTTAAGCAACGATTGTAGCAAGTTGTCCTCGGTTTGTGTGGCATTCTTTTGAAGCGTATACTCATGTATGATATTTGGGTTAATGAACCCAATGTCATAGATTTGTGCTTTTCTGCATTCAATGATCTTCAATCAGTATAAAAGAATCCTTTCCAGACTCACGGCAGGTTTTCATGTACCATTCATGGAATTTTCACATCATCGTTGTTAGAGGAGGATGATCAGGTTTGACGAGAGGCCGCCCGTGCCGGTAACGAAATCCGTCCATCTCCAACGTTTTAAACTGTACATCATCGCTCAGGTAATCACCAGGTTTGGTACCGGGCACCATCCCCGGATGATTAGCGACGATATCGCTTGACACCTTGAGCGGGGGGCACGATTGGTTTGCATGTTCGCCGAGCTCGGGAATTTTTTTTCCCACTTCTTCGTTTTGCTAACCTTCCATCACTAGAAGTACTTTCCGACCGCCGCGCATCTTGATATGTGTTTTTAATACAACATTCAAAGTTGGAATCAGGCGGAGGCGGTGGTGGTCGCTTTAGCGCATCGATAGTGCGCATCACTTTCACCGGATCTATCTTCTCCTTCGGAGGTGGAGTTTTCTTTGCACAATGGGCCCTCAATTCGGCCTGACATATCTCCTCGTTTTCAGACTCGGTCCTCTCATATGGTAAATTTTCCAAAGGCTTGAGAGATGGATTGTATCTATATCCCCTCCTGCCTATGCTTGTACCGCTAGCCGCTGGACCGGCGGCGGCTCCCTTCCGTTGTTGCTTACTAGGCACCGGAGGAGCCGGAGCGGCGGCGGCTGTCTTCTTCCCTTGCCGACGAGGCTGAGGAGGAGGCGTACTGCTCCGACGTGCCGGAGTAGGCGAAGGAGGAGGCGGAGTGCCCTCACGCGTCGGAGGAGCCGGAGAAGGAGGCAGTGTGCCCTGATCACTCGCCGGAGGAGGAGGAGGAGGAGGAGGTGGTGGTGGTGGAGGAGGAGGAGGAGGAGTGCCCTGATTCGCCTGAGGAGAAGGAGGAGGCGGAGGCGTCTAGTTTGGAAGCTTGATGTACTCCTTCTACCATAGACATGTACTCCTCAGGGCACGAACCAGCTTGTTCTCTCCTTCACCTGTAGAGTGGTGAAGCTCGAGCTCCTCAAATTCTGTCATTACTTCATCCACCATCACAACAGCATAGCCATGTGGAATCGGACGGCGGTGAAAAGTTCCGTTGGGTTGAGGAGGTGCAACAGAGCCGACAACCATCTTGAAAGTGAGGTTCCGACATTTCGTCATAAGCTCGCAATGTTGAGCCTCCGTGATAGTATCCACGGGGTAGCTAGGAGACGTGAAGTCGAGCTGAACGGGCTTCGTGGAAGCGATGATGCTTCTCCGCTGAGATGGCGGGGTAGCTTCTGGGGTAGCTTCGTGCCGCTGAGATGGTTGGCTGGCAGCTCACTGGCTCTCAGCTTCCTCTAGCTTTTGTAGTCTTGCATTGAGCTTCTGAATTTTGCTCAGCTCTGCTTTCCTCTTTCTCTCCTGGCGTTTGTAACCGCCTGCGTCGGGAAACCCAACCTTCCACGGAACGGAGCCTGGTGTGCCTCGTGTTAGTCCAGGGTGCTCAACATTCCCTAGGGCCTCAGTCAGCTCATCCTTCTCTCTGTCGGGAATGAACGTCCCTTCCTGTGCTGCGGTGATATGCTTTTGAAGCTTGTTCATGGGAATTGCAAGTTGCTCATCCGTCCAACGACACTTCCCTGTTTCAGGGTCCAAAATTCCCTAACCCCGAAGAACCAAGTCCTTAAACGGTCTGGCCAGTTCAATGTCTGTGGTACGACCCCTTTAGCAATCAGGTCATTCTCCGCTTTGTCCCACAACGACTGGGCTTTGAGGTAGCCACCTGACCGCGTGTGATGGTGATACTGCTTCTTTGCAGCATTGACTTTGTTTGTCTCTGACATTTTCTTAATCTTGTCCGATATCTTGTAGTCCACAAATGTGGGCCAGTAATCTCTTATCTTCTCAAATCGGTCGATGAATTATGGAGTCTCCCTTTGTCGACAAACTTTGATGTCAACTCATTCTTCCACCTCCTGAATAGATCTGCCATCTTCTTAAGAGCACATGCCTTGACCAGTGGCTCTATAACTGGCTTATTCGGATCCTCCTCTGGCGGTAGGGTGAAATTTGCCTTCAGCGCGGTTCAAAGATCATCTTTCTGTCTATCGGTGACATAATCACCTTCAGGGGCGCCGTCCTTAGGATTATTCCATTTCTTGATGCTGATCGGGATGTTGTCCCTAACAATAGCTCCGCACTAAGCAGAAAATGTGTTCTTGGTCCGCTTGGGTTCAATCGGATGGCCATCGTTCGCGAGTGCTGTGACCGTGAACTTTTCATCCTTGCGCAACCTCTTCTTTGGGCCTCGTCTCGTTACCGAAGTTTGGCTCGATCCGGAGGTCTATAAAAGAAGAAAGAAGAGTTAATTAATATATGTACATACCAAAATAATTAATGCATCAATTAGCTAGTCACCGGAGCCAAGACTTAATTAATATATATACCTCGCCAGACTTTGCAACAGCTCCCTCCTCCGATTGGTCACCGGAGCCGTCATCATGGTCTCCTTATTCCTACGGCATTCGGTCACTGGAGCCATCATGATCATGTCCTTCCTCCTCCATTGTTCGATCACCGGAGCCGTCATAATCCTCTCCTTCCAGACCATCGGTGTCGTTGAGAAATGACAAGATATCACGTCCACCGTGGATTATGTCCCCCAACAACTGTTGTTGTTGTTCATCTCTTGGGTCCATAGTTTCTGCAAATATTACAACATGGCAATTAATATACAAAAATGAATGTCTGACGTTCGGACTGCCTCTCTCATGAATGTCCGACGTCCGGACCGTCTCTCTCATGAATGTCAAACAAGGGATTCTGTTAACCTTTAAGGGATTTAATTAACAAAATGACGCCATTCTGAATGTGCAGAAAATGGTCCATATTTTCCTGATCTCATCCATCCTTCTATATGTCACGTGGTCTAGTGTCAAAGGATTCAAAAAAACCAAGGCTTCATCATTAGCCGGAAGTAATAGGCGCATAATGGTACGAAGCTCTCAAAAATTGTTTTGTAACGGAATCCCGGATAGGATAATTAATTAGCTTTTTGGTACGAAGTTCAGCAAGAGCCTTCCGAATATCGCTATTTGGAAGGCCTTTGCAAAAATTCGTACCAAAAAGCAAATTATTCTATCCTAGACTCCGTTTCAAAACAACTTTGAAGAGCTTCATAGCAGCATATGCATGTTACTTCCGGCTAATGATGAAGCCATGGATTTCTTCAATACTTTGACAGACAACACGACATATAGAAGAATATATATATATATATATATATATATATATATATATATATATATGAAATCAGAAAGAAAAAATTGGATCAACTTGTGCACATCCATAATGGGGGCATTCTTGATAAATCTATGTTACCGGAGTTTTCTTCATTTAACTTGGTAAATTTGGGTGGCCTCGACAACGCTTCTAGGGTTTGGGGTGGCCTCGACAACACTTCCAGGGTTTAGGGTGGCCTCGACAACGCTTTTTTAGTCCCTGTTTGGGTGAGCAGACCGCCTCTCTCTCATGCATGTCCAACGTCCCCTCTCATGTCGAAGTTATCGAGGAGGGGGTATATCAACAACAAGATACATTCCGGATCCGTTGGAAAGCTCTCGGGGAGCCGAGGCCAATGTGATGATAGGGGGCCGGGGTGCTCCCGTGGCCTTGTTGATAGATAGAGCCGATGCCAACGTGATGATAGATCCGATGCAAACATTTTCATTTAACAAAAAAACTACCTTCAGAAAAAGACTTGCTTCGCCGCGGGTGCTCGGTGCGACGTGGACTCGGTGGAAAAACTTTATGAAAATGCGATGGTGGTCGGGCCGAGCGGTTTTCTTTTTCTTCTTCATTTTTTACTTTGTTTTTTCTTATATGTTTGTTTTTGTTTTCACTCTACATTTTCGTACATATGAAAAACAACAAGGATTGTTTACATGAAAATATACACACATATACATGAACATATAAACATATACATGAAAAAAAACATATACATGAACATATATATACATGAACATATACAGACATGACACATATACATGAACATATATACATATACATGAAAAAAACATATACATGAACATATACATGAAAAAATACAAGGGGCGGCGGCGGCGGCTCACAGCGGGGGCGAACGCCGAGGACGACGGCGGGGGCGGCGAGGGCGCCAGCGATCGTGGGGGCAGGCTGGGGCAAGGGCGTGGTCGGGGCGACGGCAGGGACGACGTTGGCTAGCGAGGGCGACGGCAGGGGCGGCGCACGAGCGAGTCGGCGACGATAGCGACGGTGGGGGTGACCGGGGCGTAGGGGCGCGCTCAGGGTGCGGCGGACGACGACGATGTGGGCGGCGAACGGCGTCGGCGTGCGCTCGGGGGCAGGGCAGGGGCACGGGCGACGGCGATGGCGTGGGCGGCATACGGCGACGGCGTGAGCAGCGGACGGCGACGGCGTGGGCACGGGGGCAGGGCAGGGGCACGGGTGACGGTGACGGTGTCGGGGCAGCCTGGTGGCATTGAGGAGGTCGGCATCGTCGGGGGAACTGCGAGATGAAAATAAAAAATTTCACGAGTGCTGGATATATACACACACCATTGGTCTCGGTTGGTGGCACCAACCTGGACCAATGTCAACCTTTGGTCCCGGTTGGTGCCACCAATCGGGACCAAAGGTCTCTTTTCGGCAGCCCAAAGGGTGGGAAGCAGAGACCTTTAATCCCGGTTGGTGGCACCAACCAGGACTAAAGGTGGGCATTGGTCCCAGTTGGTGCCACCAACCGGAACCAAAGGTGGGTATTGGCCCCGGTTCGTGTCACCAACCATGTCCAATAGCTTTGCACAGCAGCGTGGTGGGAGTTTAGTCCTACCTCGCTAGTGGAGACTGTGCCGCACCTGTTTATAAGGCGCGGTGCGCCTGATCCTTCGAGCTCCTCACTAAAGCAGGCTTATGGGCCTAACCACTCTGTATCTGCCTGTGGGCCTAGTTGGCCTTCTATGAGCCTGAATCCTGCCCCAATTGGCTGGTTGGGTTTTTAGTCGTATTCAGGCCATGGTGGCCCAGTAGGCGGCATTTTTTTTATTTTTTTCCAGTATTTTTGTTTTTTTTTTTCTTTATTTTTTTATTTTTTCCAGTGTTTTTATTCCTGTTATTTTAGTTCATTCTTTTTAACAAATAAATACTTTGATAATTTTAGTTGCATAATTTCCATTATTTTGTTTAGTTTCTTGCTTTATTTATTTATTGCTTTATTTATTTCTAGTGTGTTTTATCATTATATTCTTTTTGCTCTTAATGTTTTGAAAAAAAAATACTGATAATTTTAGTTACATAATTTTTATATAATTATAGTCTCAAAAATACTAGAGGTTTATAAAAGCTTTTTAGTTGATTCTTTTTTGAACTCCAGTCCCATGATGTTTTGAAAGAAATTAAAAATCACTTCAAACGAACTCTGAAAAGGTTGAAACTTGGCATGGTATCATCATTTCACCCATATAGCATGTGCTAAAAAGTTGAGTGGGTTACGGCAGAAATTGGATGCACTTCGTGTACAAAATGGACAATCTCTTTCAAAGTATCACGGTTTCGGACGAAAACTCATCTGTTGCAAATGATTTCATTTTTTGAACCTATTTGAACTCCATACTTTTTGTGTGTTCAAAATGCACCATTCAAAGCCACATCATCAATTTTCAACCCTTTCTGACTTCATTTGGTATTTTTCATGCACTTACTGATTTTTTTGAGCTAAATGATCCTGAAATTGAAAAGCACTTCAAATGAACTCTAAAAAGGTTGAAAGTTGGCATGGTGTCATCATTTCACCCACATAGCATGTCATAAAAAAGTTGAGAGGGTTATGGCAAAAACTGGATGCACTTCGTGTACAAAACGGGAAATTTCATTCGAAGTATTAGGGTTTCGGACGAAAACTCATGTGTTGCAAAAGGCATTTCATTTCTTCACATGTCACTGCAATGATATAGTTGTGGAGAGAAAGTATTCACTTTTTCTTTGCTTGCGTCCTTTGCTTATTGCACCACAACTATGGATAATCTTCATCGTTTAATAGGGTGCTTGGGTCAGCCTTGACTTTGAAGGGAGGAATTTCATGAAAGTTTTCATAATCTTCAGACATGTTTGTCTTGCCCTCCAATCCCACGATGTCTCTTTTTCCTGAAAGAACTATGTGGCACTTTGGCTCATCGTATGATGTATTCGCTTCCTTATCTTTTCTTGTTCTTGGTATGGTATACATGTCCTTCACATAGAAAACCTGCGCCACATCATTGGCTAGGATGAATGGTTCGTCTGTGTACCCAAGATTGTTCAGATCCACTATTGTCATTCCGTACTGTGGGTCTTCCTGTATCCCGCCTCTTGACAGATTGATCCATTTCACTGAAACAAAGGGACCTTGAAATCATGTCCATAGTCAAGTTCCCATATGTCCACTATGTAACCATAATATGTGTCCTTTCCCCTCTTAGTTGCTGCAGCAAAGCAGACACCGCTGTTTTGGTTGGTGCTCTTTTCATCTTGGGCGATCGTGTAAAATTTATTCTCATTTATCTCGTACCCTTTATAAGTCAATACAGTCAAAGATGGTCCCCTGGCCAACGAGTACAGCTCATCGGAAACAGTGTTGCAACCAACTGCCGCAAGTCCTGATGTGTTCATATGTGATCCATTCGTCACACTGCTCCGGGTGTTTGGAGCGTAGAATATTCTTGTGTTCATGAACATACGGGGTCACTAAGGTGGAATTCTTTAGAACTGTGTAGTGTGCTTGAGATCAAGAATGTCCATCCCTACATATTATTGAGTCCGCTCCTGGTGTGCCTTTTCCAGTCAGTCTCCCCTTATACCGCGATTGAGGGAGACCAATCTTCTTAAGGTCAGGAATGAAGTCAACACAAAAACCAATGACATCCTCTGTTTGATGGCCCATGGAGATGCTTGCTTCTGGCCTAGCGCAATTACGAACATATTTCTTTAAGACTCCCATGAACCTCTCAAAGGCGAACATATTGTGTAATAATACAGGGCCCAGAACAACAATCTCGTTGACGAGATGAACTAGGACGTGCGTCATGATATTGAAGAAGGACGGTGGGAATACCAGCTCGAAACTAACAAGACATTGCACCAAATCACTCCTTAACCTTGGCAGGATTTCTGGATCGATCACCTTCTGAGAGATTGCATTGAGGAATGCACATAGCTTCACAATGGTTAATCGAACGTTTTTTGGTAGAAGCCCCCTAATGCAACCGGCAGCAGTTGCGTCATAATCACGTGGCAATCATGAGACTTTAGGTTCTAGAACTTTTTCTCTACCATATTTATTATTCCCTTTATATTCGACGAGAAGCCAGACGGGACCTTCATACTGATCAGGCATTCAAAGAAGATTTCCTTCTCTTCTTTCGTAAGAGCATAGCTGGCAGGACCTTCATACTTCTTTGGATGCATGCCGTCTTTTTCATGCACACGTTGCTGTTCCTCCCGTGCCTCCAGTGTTGTCACCCATGAGACGTGTTTGCAACCAACTGCGGAAAGTCCTCATGTGTTCATATGTAATCCAGTCGTCACACTGCTCCGGGTATTTGGAGCGCAGAATATTCTTGTGTTCATCGACATACAGGGTCACCAAGGTGGAATTTTGTAGAACAGTGTAGTGTGCTTGAGACCAAGAATGCTCGTCCCTACATATTATTGAATCCGCTCCTAGCATGCCTTTTCCAGTCAGTCTCCTCTCATTGCGTGATTGAGGGAGACCAATCTTCTTAAGGACAGGAATGAAGTCAACACAAAACCCAATGACATGCTCTATTTGATGGCCCATGGAGATGCTTGCTTCTGGCCTAGCGCGGTTACGAGCATATTTCTTTAAGCTCCCATGAACCTCTCAAAGGGGAACATATTGTGTAGAAATACAGGACCCAGAATGGCAATCTCGTCGACTAGATGAACTAGGAAATGCGTCATGATATTGAAGAAGGACGGTGGGAACACCATCTCGAAACTAACAAGACATTGCACCAAATCTCTTCTTAACCGTGGCAGGATTTCTGGATCGATCACCTTCTGAGAGATTGCATTGAGGAATGCACATAGCTTCACAATGGCTAATCGAACATTTTCCGATAGAAGCCCCTTCAATGCAACCGGCAGCAGTTGCGTCATAATCACGTGGCAGTCATGAGACTTTAGGTTCTGGAACTTTTTCTCTGCCATATTTATTATTCCCTTTATATTCAATGAGAAACCTGACGGGACGTTCATACTGAGCAGGCATTCAAAGAAGATTTCCTTCTCTTCTTTGGTAAGAGCGTAGCTGGCAGGACCTTCATACTGCTTTGGATGCAAGTCGTCTTTTTCATGCACACGTTGCTGTTCCTCCCGTGCCTCCAGTGTATCTTTTGTCTTCCCATACACTCCCAAGAAGCCTAGCAGGTTCACGCAAAGGTTCTTCGTCACGTGCATCACGTCGATTGTACAGGCGGACCTCTAGGTCTTTCCAATAGGGTAGGTCCCGAAATATAGATTTCTTGTTCCACATGGGTGCGTGTTTGTCAGCGTCATTTGGAACAGATAGTCTGCTAGGACCCTTTCCAAATATTACTTGTAAATCATTGACCATATCAAGTATGTGATCACCAGTACAGAGGGCGGGCTTCTTCCGGTGATCTACCTCACCTTTGAAATGCTTTCCTTTCTTTCGACATTGATGGTTGGTCGGAAGAAATGGACGATGCCCCAAGTACACATTGATCCAAAAACTATGTAAAAAAACATACACCGAAACTATGTAACAAAATTAAATGCAACAACAAATGCCTAATGATACCAAACCTCAGTATGAATGGCATATTTTCCAATCTTTCTAAGCTTCAAGCGCATTGCATCCATCTTGGTCTTGTGATCGGCAACGACATCGGCAACATGAAACTCCAATCACATCTTGTCATCTTCAGTTCTTTTCAATTTTTCTTTCAAATGATCGATTTCTTTTCCAGCTTTAGTTAACTTGTCGAGCAGAATTGCATAGTCGGTTGGAATTTCTGGTTCAACTACTTCCTATAGATAAAAACATCTATGTCAAGTTGGTGGCATAATTAATTGTTATAGACATTAGATGTGTGAAATAGTTATATAAAAGATAATATACCATATCTGAATCATAGACTGGACGAGGGCCGATGTGGGCGGATACCATAACCATGGCACTATATAATAACAGACAATAATAAAAGTAAGAAAATCATATGAGTAAGTATATTTTCTTTTAGCAAGAAGATAAGATCAAGAGGCTCACCACGTGCGGGCGATCGACGGCGGTTTCAGAAGGGGACGGGACAGGATGGACCACCAAACCTAGACAAATCTTGACGAAAATGGAGCTTGGACAAAGAGCTTCGAGAGGAGAAAGCTTAAGTTTGGCTTGGGCATTTCATCAAACACCTCATGTGCATAGGAGGTGAGCTAGAGCACCACAAAGGTCTTCCCTCGCCCGCAAAAAAACAGAGCAGTGTGTGGAGTGCTCTGCTCGCCGGCGAGGGGTATATATAGGCATCTCATTGGTCCCGGTTCGTGGCTGGAACCGGGACTAAAGGACCACCTTTGGTACCGGTTCCAGACACGAACCGGGACCAATGGGTGTGGGCCAGGAGCGAGGCACGTTGGTCCTAGTTCGTGTCTGGAACCGGGACCAAAGGGGTCCGACGAACCGGGACCAATGCCCCACGTGGCCCACCCGGCCCTCTGGCCTCACGAACCGGGACTGTTGCCCCCATTAGTCCCGGTTCATGACTGAACCGGGACTAATGGGCTGGCCGGCCCGAACCAATGCCATGTTTTCTACTAGTGAATGTGCCTCGCTCCTGGCCCACAACCATTGGTCCCGGTTCGTGGCTTCAACCCCCTCGCCAGCAAGCAGATCCACTCCACACTGCTCTGTTTTTTTGGCCGGCGAGGGGAGAGCTTTGTGGTGCTCTAGCTCACCTCCTATGCACATGAGGTGTTTAATGAAATGCCTAAGACAAACTTAAGCTTTCTCCTCTCGAAGCTCCTTGTCCAAACTCCATTTTTGTCAAGATTTGTCTAGGTTTGACGGTCCGTCCTGTCCCGTCCCTATTCTGAAACCGCAGTCGATCGCCCGCGTGTGGTGAGCCTCTTGATCTTTTCTTCTTGCTAAAAGAAAATATACTTACTCGTATGATTTTCTTACTTTTATTATTGTTGACTTATCTATTCATGATATGTTGTAATGGTTTTTAATACACTTTATTATATAACGCACGCAGATGAACCGGCAAGTGACCGACGCACCTCCGAGTATATTAAGGGCCTGCATATTTTTCTCGAAGCGGCTGAGGCAAACAAGCAGAATGGTTTTATGCCTTGTCCATGTACTGTCTGTGAGAATATGAAGTCTTTCTCCAACTCTAAAACCCTTCACTTCCACCTGCTTCAGAAAGGTTTTATGCCACACTATAATGTTTGGACCAAGCACGGAGAAAGAGGGGTTATGATGGAAGACAACGAAGAAGAAGAGGATGACGACAACTACCCTCCCCCTGAATACGGTGATGCTGCAATGGGGGAAGATGAAGATCAAGAGGAACCAGACGATGTGCCCGATGATGATCTTCGTCGGGTCATTGTTGATGCACAGAGAGAATGCGAAAATGAAAGGGAGAAGTAGAAGTTCGATCGCATGTTAGAGGATCACAAAAAAGGGTTGTACCCAAATTGTGAAGATGACAACAAAAAGCTTGGTACCATACTGGAATTGCTACAATGGAAGGCAGACAATGGTGTATCTGACAAGGGATTTAGTTCGCTACTGAAAATAATGAAGAAGAAGCTTCCAAATGATAACGAATTGCCCGACAGTATGTACGCAACAAAGAAGGTTGTATGCCCTCTAGGATTGGAGGTGCAGAAGATACATGCATGCCCTAATGACTACATCCTCTACCGCGGTGAGTACGAGGAACGGAACGCATGCCCGATACGCGGTGCATTACGGTATAAGATTAGAAGAGATGACCCTGGTGATGTTCAGGGCCAGCGCACCAGGAAGAAGGTTCCTGTCAAGGTGATGTGGTATGCTCCTATAATACCACGGTTGAAACGTCTATTCAAAAACAAAAAGCATGCTGAGTTGATGCAATGGCACAAAAAAGACCGTAAGAAAGATGGGAAGTTGAGTGCACCCGCTGACGGGTCGCAGTGGAGAAAGATCGAGAGAAAGTGGAGAGACTTAACAGGTGACCCGAGGAACGTATGGTTTGGTTTAAGTTCAGATGCTGTTAACCCTTTTGGGGAGCAGAGCAGCCAGCATAGCACATGGCCTATGACTCTATGTATGTATAAGCTTCCTCCTTGGTTGTGCATGAAGCGGAAGTTCATTATGATGCCAGTGCTCATCCAAGGCTCTAAGCAACCCAGAAATGACATTGATGTGTACCTAAGGTCATTAGTTGGTGAACTTTTACAACTATGGAATGGAATAGTTGTACATGTGTGGGATAAGAACGAATGGGAGGAATTTGACCTACATGTGTTGTTGTTTGTAACCATCAACGATTGGCCTGCTCTCAGTAACCTTTCCGGATAGACAAACAAGGGATACCATGCATGCACACACTATTTAGATGACATCGACAGTATATATTTGGACAAATGTAGGAAGAATGTGTACCTGGGGCATCGTCGATTTCTTCTGACCAACCATCAATGTCGAAAGAAAGGAAAGCATTTCAAAGGTGAGGTAGATCACCAGAAGAAGCCCGCCCTCTGTACTGGTGATCACATACTTGATATGGTTAATGATTTACAAGTAATATTTGGAAAGGGTCCTGGCGGACTATCTGTTCCGAATGACGCTGACAAACGCGCAGCCATGTGGAAGAAGAAATCTATATTTTGGGACCTACCCTATTGGAAAGACCTAGAGGTCCGCTCTGCAATCGACGTGATGCACGTGAGGAAGAATCTTTGCGTGAACCTGCTAGGCTTCTTGGGAGTGTATGGGAAGACTAAAGATACACCTCAGGCACGGGAGGAACATCAACGTGTGCATGAAAAAGACGGCATGCATCCAAAGCAGTATGAAGGTCCTGCCAGCTATGCTCTTACCAAAGAAGAGAAGGAAATCTTCTTTGAATGCCTCCTCAGTATGAAGGTCCCGTCTAGCTTCTCGTTGAATATAAAGGGAATAATAAATATGGCAGAGAAAAAGTTCCAGAACCTAAAGTCTCATGACTGCCACGTGATTATGACGCAACTGCTGTCGGTTGCATTGAGGGGGATTCTACCGGAAAACGTTCGATTAGCCATTGTGAAGCTATGTGCATTCCTCAATGCAATCTCTCAAAAGGTGATCGATCCAGAAATCCTGCCAAGGTTAAGGAGTGATTTGGTGCAATGTCTTGTTAGTTTCGAGCTAGTGTTCCCACCGTCCTTCTTCAATATCATGACGCACGTCCTAGTTCATCTAGTCCACGAGATTGTCGTTCTGGGCCCTGGATTTCTACACAATATGTTCCCCTTTGAGAGGTTCATGGGAGTCTTAAAGAAATATGTCTGTAACCGCGCTAGGCCAGAAGCAAGCATCTCCATGGGCCATCAAACAGAGGATGTCATTAGGTTTTGTGTTGACTTCATTCCTGACCTTAAGAAGATTGGTCTCCCTCAATAGCGGTATGAGGGGAGACTGACTGGAAAAGGCACGCTAGGAGTGGACTCAATAATATGTAGGGACGGGCATTCTTGGTCTCAAGAACACTACACAGTTCTACAGAATTCCACCTTGGTGACCCCGTATGTCGTTGAACACAAGAATATTCTGCGCTCCAAACACCCGGAGCAGTATGATGACTCGATTACATATGAACACATCAGGACTTTCGAAAGTTGGTTGCAAACACGTCTCATGGGTGACAACATTATTTCTGATGAGTTGTACTTGTTAGCCAAGGGACCATCTTCGACTGTATTGACTTACAAAGGGTACGAGATAAATGGGAATACGTTTTACACGATCACCCAAGATGAAAAGAGCACCAACCAAAACAGCGGTGTCCGCTTTGATGCAGCAACCAAGAGGGGAAAGGACACATGTTATGGTTACATAGTGGACATATGGGAACTTGACTATGGACATGATTTCAAGGTCCCTTTGTTTCAGTGCAAGTGGGTCAATCTGTCAAGAGGCGGGGTACAGGAAGACCCATAGTACGGAATGACAACAATGGATCTGGACAATCTTGGGTACATAGACGAACCATTCGTCCTAGCCAATGATGTGGCGCAGATTTTCTATGTGAAGGACATGTCTACCATACTGAGAAAAAAGATAAGATAAGGAAGCGAATACATCATACGATGAGCCAAAGCACCACATAGTCCTTTCAGGAAAAAGAGACATCGTGGGATTGGAGGGCAAGACACACATGTGTGAAGATTATGAAAAGTTTCATGAAATTCCTCCCTTCAAAGTCAAGGCTGACCCAAGCACCCTGTTAAACGATGAAGATTATTCATGGTTACGGCGCAATAAGCAAAGGACACAAGCGAAGAAAAAGTGAAGACTTTCTATCCACAACTATATCATTGCAGTGACATGTGAAGAAATGAAATGCCTTTTGTAACACATGAGTTTTCGTCCGAAACCCTAATACTTCGAAAGGATTTTCCATTTTGTACACAAAGTGCATCCAGTTTTTGCTGTAACCCTCTCAAATTTTTATGACATGCTATGTGGGTGAAATGATGATACCATACCAACTTTCAACCTTTTCAGAGTTCATTTGAAGTGCTTTTCAATTTCAGGGTCATTTAGCTCAAAAAAATGTGTATGTGCATGAAAAATACCAAATGAAGTCAGAAAGGGTTGAAAATTGATGGTGTGGCTTTGAATGGTGCATTCTTAATACACAAAAAGTATGGAGTTCAAATAAGTTCAAAAAAATGAAATCTCTTTGTAACAGATGAGTTTTCGTCCGAAACCGTGATACTTGAAAGAGATTGTCCATTTTGTACACGAAGTGCATCTAGTCTTTGCAGTAACCATCTCAACTTTTTAGCACATGCTATGTGGGTGAAATGATGATACCATGTCAACTTTCAACCTTTTCATAGTTCATTTGAAGTGCTTTTCAATTTTACGGTTATTTAGCTCAAAAAACCAGTAAGTGCATGAAAAATACCAAATGAAGTGAGAAAGGGTTGAAAATTGATGATGTGGCTTTGAATGGTGCATTTTGAAAACACAAAAAGTATGGAGTTCAAATAAGTTCAAAAAAATGAAATCCCTTTGTAACATATGAGTATTCCTCCGAAACCGTGATACTTCGAAAGAGATTGTCCATTTTGTACACGAAGTGCATCCAGTTTTTGCAGTAACCATCTCAACTTTTTAGCACATGCTATGTGGGTGAAATGATGATACCATGTCAACTTTCAACCTTTTCATAGTTCATTTGAAGTGCTTTTCAATTTTAGGGTTATTTAGCTCAAAAAAACCAGTAAGTGCATGAAAAATACCAAATGAAGTCAGAAAGGGTTGAAAATTGATGATGTGGCTTTGAATGGTGCATTTTGAACACACGAAAAGTATGGAGTTCAAATAAGTTCAAAAAAATGAAATCCCTTTGTAACATATGAGTTTTCCTCCGAAACCGTGATACTTCGAAAGAGATTGTCCATTTTGTACACGAAGTGCATCCAGTTTTTGCCACATAACGGTACCATTCGACCGGAAATTAGACTGAAATTCAGTTTGATTTCAGGTCAAATTTTCCCACATAACGGTATCTATTTCTAATTTGAGAGGAACTCAATAAGGTAGGGAGGGGTGGGCTTATAAACCGGTGCGAGCGCCCCTCGCTTGGCGAGGTGGGACAAAACTCCCACCACAGCCAGGACCTGTTGGAAACATGCCCTAGAGGCAATAATAAATTAGTTATTATCATATTTCCTTGTTCATGATAATCGTTTACTATCCATGCTATAATTGTATTGATGGGAAACTCAGATACATGTGTGGATACATAGACAACACCATGTCCCTAGTACGCCTCTAATAGATTAGCTCGTTGATTAAAGATGGCTAAGGTTTCCTAGCCATTGACATGAGATGTCATTTGATAACGGGATCACATCATTAGGACAAGACCCAAACTACAAACGTAGCATATGATCGTGTCAGTTTATTGCTACTATTTTCTGCATGTCAAGTATATGTTCCTATGACCATGCGATCATGCAACTCACTCACACCGGAGGAGTGCCTTGTGTGTATCAAACGTCGCAACATAACTGGGTGACTATAAAGGTACTCTACAGGTATCTCCGAGGGTGTCTATTGGGTTGGCATGGATCAAGACTGATTTGTTACTCCGTGTGACGGAGAGGTATCTCAGGGCCCACTCGGAAATACAACATCACAACAAGCCTTGCAAGCAATGTGACTAATTGTTAGTCACGGAATCTTGTATTACAGAACGAGTAAAGAGACTTGCTGGTAACGAGGTTCAACTAGGTATGGAGATACCGACGATCGAATCTCAGGCAAGTAACATACTGAAGAACAAAAGGAACATCATACGGGATTAACTGAATCGTTGACATAGGGGTTCGACCGATAAAGATCTTCGTAGAATATGTAGGAACCAATATGGGCATCCAGGTCCCGCTATTGGTTATTGACCGTCGGGAGGGGTATTTCGACCCAAGAGGCTACATGGGCTGTGGGAGAGTGAATACCAGCCCTTTGTGGGCTGGTGGAAGTCCCACACAAGGCCCATGCAGCTGGGAGAGAAAAGCCCAAAGAGAAAAGGTGGAAATAGGCAAAAAAGGCAAAAAAGGAAGGAGTCCTAGTCCTACTAGGATTGGAGGAGGATTCCTCCTCTCCTCCTTGGTTCTGCCAAAGCCTAGGGCTGGCCCCTTGAGGGCCAAGCCTGCTCCTCTCTTCCTCTTGTATATACTAGAGGTTTTAGGGTTTTTGCACTAGATTTTCTGCCACGTGCTACCCTCTCCTCTAGTGCACAATTTCTCCTTTAGATCGGTTTTCTGCAGTGCTTAGGTGAAGCCCTACCGGAATAGCTCCACCACCATCGCCGAAGCGCCGTCGCACTGCCAAAGAACTCTTCTACCTCTCTGCCCCCTCTTGCTGGATCAAGAAGGCGTAGATCGTCATCGAGCTATACGTGTGCTGAACGCGAAGGTGTCGCCCGTTCGGCGCTAGATCGGAAGGATCGTGATCAAGATCGCGAGATGGATCGTGATGAGATCGCGGGATGGATCGTGATTAGTTCACGGGATGGATCGTGATGAGATCGCGGGACGGATTGTGATGACTTCGCGGGACGGATCGTGATTGGATCGCGGTACGGATCGTGATGAGATCGCGGGACGCTCGGCGATTTGGATCACGAAGACGTTCGATTACACCAACCGCGTTTCTTAACGCTATCCGCTTAGCGATCTACAAGGGTATGTAGATCCACTCTCCCTCTCGTAGATGCTCATCACCATGGATAGATCTTGCGTGTGCTTAGGAAATTTTTTGTTTCCCATGCAATGTTCCGCAATAGTGGCATCATGAGCTAGGTCTATGTGTAGATGAGATCTCGAGTAGAACACAAAGAGTTTGTGGGCATTGATGCTTAGATTGCTTCCTTCCTTGGTCGTGTTTTGGTTCAGCGGTATTGTGGGATGAAGCGGCCCAGACCAACCTTACTCATACGCTTACGAGAGACCGGTTCCATCAACTGACGTGTAACCTCGTTGCACAAAGATGGCTGGTGGGTGCCTGTTTCTCTTACTTTAGTTGGATCAGATTCGACAAAGGCGGTCCTTGAGAAGGTTGAAAAGCAACTTATGTATCACCTTTGTGATTTATGCGTAGGTGAGAATTGTTCTTGCTAGATACCCATAGAATCCTCGTAAAACATGTAACAACAATTAGAGGGCGTCTAACTTGTTTTTGCATGGTATGTTGTGATATGATATGGCCAATTACATGATGTGATATATGTGATGTATGAGATGATCATGTGTTGTATAGAATATCACGACTTGCATGTCGATGAGTATGGCAACCGGCAGGAGCCATAGGGTTGTCTTTAATTATTGTATGACCTACATGTCAATCATTAAGCGCTATGTAATGCTTTACTTTATCGCTAAACAGTAGCAATAGTAGTAGAAGCATGATGGGCGCGACAACCCCGATGGTGACACGTTGATGGAGATCAAGATGATGGAGATCATGGTGTCGTGCCGGTGATGATGGATATCATGCCGGTGCTTTCATGCAGGAGATCAAAAGCACAAGTTCATGGTCATATCATGTCACTTATGATTTGCATGTGATGTTAATCCTTTTATGCACCTTGTTTTGCTTAGGATGACGGTAGCATTATAAGGTGATCCCTCACTTAATTTCAAGATAAATTATGTTCTCCCCGAGTGTGCACTGTTACGAAAGTTCGTCGTGTCAAGACACCACGTGATGATCGAGTGTGATAGACTCTACGTTCACATACAACGGGTGCAAGCCAGAGTTGCACATGTAGAACACTCGGGTTAAACTTGACGAGCCTAGCATGTACAGACATGGCCTCGGAACACAAGAGACCGAAAGGTCGAACATGAGTCATATAGTAGATATGATCAACATGATGATGTTCACCATTGAAACCACCTCAACTCACGTGATGATCGGACTTGAGTTGGTGAATTTGGATCATGTATCACTCGAATGACTGGAGGGATGTCAATTTGAGTGGGAGTTCTTCAGTAATACGATTAATTGAACTCATTATCATGAACATAGTCAGTAGTGTCTTTGCAAATTATGTTGTAGATTACTTGCTCGCGCTGTAGCTCCCTTGAATTTTTATATGTTCTTAGAGAAATAGAGTTCAAAGATGATGGTAGCAATATTGCGGACTGGGTCCATGATTTGAGGATTGTCCTCATTGCTGCATAGAAGGCTTATGTCCTTAATGCACCGCTCGGTGCGCCAACCCCTCTAGCATCGTCTGTAGATGTTGTGAACATCTGATAGGCATGTTCCGATGACTACTTGATAGTTTAGTGCGTCATGCATTACGGCTTAGAATTGAGGCTCGGAAATGTTTTGTATGTCACGGAACATATGAGATGTTCTAAGAGCTGAAATTAGGATCTCAGGCTCATGCCCGTGTTGCGAGATATGAGATCCCCAACAAGATTCTTTGCCTGCAAGATGAATGAGAATAGCTCAATCGTTGAGCATGTGCACAAATTGTCTAGGTGCTACAATCGCTTGAATCGAGTGGGAGTTGATCTTCTAGATAAGATAGTGATTGATATAGTTCTCCAAGTCACTGTCACTAAGCTACTAGAACTTGGTGATGAACTATAAAATGCCAGGGATAGAAATAATGATCCCTGAGCTATTCGCGAAGTTTGACACCGGGAAGGTAGAAATCAAGAAGGAGCGTCAAGTGTTGATGGTTAGTCAAACCACTAGTTTCGAGAAGGGCAAGAGCAAGGAGGGAAACTTCATGGATAACAAGTCAATTGCTGCTCCCGTGAAGCAACCCAAAGTTGAACCCAAACCCGAGACTAAGTGCTCCGAATATGAGGAGAGCGGTCGCTGAAGCGGAACAACCCTAGATACTTGGTAGATAAGAAGGCTGGCAACGTCAAAAGAAGTATATTTGATTAATGATGTGTACCTTGCGAGTACTCCTAGTAGCACCTGGGTATTGGATACCGGTTCGGTTGCTAAATGTTAGTAACTCGAAATAAAAGCTACGGAATAAATGGAGAACTAGCTAAGGATGAGGTGACGATGTGTGTTGCAAATATTTCCAAGGTTGATGTGATCAACATCGCACGCTCTCTCTACCTTCGGGATTAGTGACGAACCTAAATAAATGTTATTTAGTGTTTTGCATTGAGGATGAACGTGACTAGATCGTCTTTATTGCAACACGGTTATTCATTTAAGTTAGAGAATAATGGTTATTCTGTTTACATGAATGATACCTTCAATTGTCATGCACCCAGTGAGAATGGTTTGTTGAATCTTGATCGTAGTAATACACATGTTCATAACATTGATGCCAAAAGATACAAAGTTAATAGTACCACATACTTGTGGCACTGCCGCTAAATGTCATATTGGTATAAAGTCCATGAAGAAACTCCATGCTTATGGATCTTTGGACTCATTCGATTTCGAATCGGTTGAGACATGTGAACCATGCCTCTTGGGTAAGATGATTAAAGACCCGGTTTTTTAGATGGCTGGAGCGGGCAAGTGATTTATTGGAAATGATACATGTTGATGTATGAAATCCAATTAGTCTAGTAGCGTGCGGTGGATATCGTTATTTTCTTACCTTCACTGATGATTTGAGTAGATATAGTGTATATTTACTTAATGAAACACAAGTTTGAATCGTTTGAAAGGTTCAAGCAAATTCAGAGTGAAGTTTAAAGATCATCGTGACAAGAAGATAAAAAATGTCTGTGATATGATCGTGGAGGTGAATATCTGTGTTACGAGTTTGGCATACAACTTTAGACAATATGAAAGTTGTATCACAACTCACGCCACCTGGAACACCATAGTGTGATTGTGTGTCCGAACGTCATAGTCGTTCTCTATTGGATATGGTGCGTGCTATGATGTCTCTTATTGTTTTTCTACTATAATTTTGGGGTTATGCATTAGAGACAACTACATTCACTTTAAATAGGGTACCATCTAAATCCGTTGAGATGACACCATATGGTTTGATAGAAACCTAAGCTATCATTTGTTAATGTTTGGGGCTGCAACACTTACGTGAAAAAGGTTTTCACCTAATGCGCTCGAACCCAAGGCGGACAAATGCATATTCATAGAATACCCTAAGAACAGTTGGGTAAACCTTCTATCTTAGATCCAAGCATAAAGTGTTTGTTGCTAAAACTGTGTCCTTTCTCTAGAAAGAGTTTCTCTCAAAAGAATTGAGTGGGAGGAAGATAGAACTTGATGAGGTTGTTGAACCTTTGTTTCAACAAGAAAGTTGCGCAGCGCAGGAAAATGTTTCTGTGAAGCCTACATTAGTTAAGAGGAAGTTAATGATGATGATCATGAAGCTTCGGATCAAGTTACTATCAAACCTCGTAGGTCGACAAGGACGTGTACTGCTCTTGAGTGCTACGGCAACCCTGTCTTAGAGGTCATGTTGTTGGACAACGAAGAACCTACGAACTATGGAGAAGCGATGATGGGCCCGGATTCCGACAAATGGTTAGAGGCCATGAAATCCGAGATAGGATCCATATATGAAAACCAAGTATAGAATTTGGTAGACTTGCTCGTTGGACAGCAGGTCGTTGAGTACAAATGGATCTTTAAAATGAAGACAAACGCTGATGGTGAATGTCACAATTTATAAAGCTCGACTTGTCGCAAAGAAGTTTCCGGCAAGTTCAAGGAGTTGACTGCGATGAGACTTTCTCACTCGTAGCTATGCTAAAGTCTGTTGGAATTATGTTAGCAGTTGCTGCATTTTTCAATTATGAAATCTGGCAAATGGATGTCAAAACATTGTTTCCTTCCTTAAGGAAAGGTTGTATGAGATACAACCAGAAGGTTTTGTCAGTCCTAAGGATGCTAAAAGGTGTGCAAGCTTCAGTGATCCTTCTATGGACTGAAGCAAGCATCTCGGAGTTGGAATATACGCTTTGATGAGGTGATCAAAGTTTTTGAGTCTATACAAAGATTATGAGAAACTTGTATTTACAATAAAGTGAGTGGGAGCACTATAGAGTTCCTGATAAGCATATGTGGTTGACATATTCTTGATCGGAAATGGTATAGAATTTCTGGAAAGCATAAATGGTTGTTTGAAAAGTGATTTTCAAAGGAAGACCTAGATAAAGCTACATAATTGTTGAGCATCAAGATCTATAGAGATAGATCAAGATGTTTGATGAGACTTTCAATGAGTACATACCTTGACAAGATTTTGAAAGAGCTCAAAATGGATCAGTCAGAGAAAGAGTTCTTGCTTGATTTTTAAGGTGTGAAGTTGAGTGAGACTCAAAGCTCAACCATGGCAAAAGAAAGAGAAAGGACGAACATCCTCCCCTATGCCTTAGCCATAGGCTCTATATAGTACGCCATGCTGTGTACCGCACCTGTGTGTGCCTTGCCATGAGTTCATCAAGGGGTACAAGAGTTATCCAGGATTGGATCACTGGACAGCGGTCAAGATTATCCTTAGTAACTAAAATACTAAGGAGATGTTTCTCGATTATGGAGGTGATAAAGAGTTACGTCGATGCAAGCTTTAACACCAATCCGGATGACTCGTAGTAGCAATCTGGATACGTATAGTGGAGCAGCTATTTAGAATAGTACCAAGTGGAGTGTGGTAGCAGTGTTTACAGTTTGACATAGAGATTTGTAAAGTACACACGGATCTGAAAATCGCAGACCCATTGACTATAAGACCTCTCTCACATGCAAAGCATGATCGAGCCCCAGAACTCATTGGGTGTTAGATTCATAAACAATGTGAATCACATGGTGATGTGAACTAGATTATTGACTCTAGTGCAAGTGGGAGACTATTGGAAATATGCCCTAGAGGCAATAATAAATTAGTTATTATCATATTTCCTTGTTCATGATAATCGTTTATTATCCATGCTATAATTGTATTGATCGGAAACTCAGATACATGTGTCGATACATAGACAACACCATGTCCCTAGTATGCCTCTAATAGATTAACTCCTTGATCAAAGATGGCTAAGGTTTCCTAGCCATTGACATGAGATGTCATTTGATAACGGGATCACATCATTAGGAGAATGATGGGATGGACAACACCCAAACTACAAACGTAGCATATGATCGTGTCAGTTTATTGCTACTGTTTTCTGCATGTCAAGTATATGTTCCTATGACCATGAGATCATGCAACTCACTGACACCGGAGGAGTTCCTTGTGTGTATCAAGCGTCGCAACGTAACTACGTGACCATTAAGGTACTCTATAGGTATCTCCGAGGGTGTCTGTTGGGTTGGCATGGATCAAGACTGGGATTTGTTACTCCGTGTGATGAAGAGGTATCTCAGGGCCAACTCGGTAATACAACATCACAACAAGCCTTGCAAGCAATGTGACTAAGTGTTAGTCATGGGATCTTGTATTACAGAACGAGTAAAGAGACTTGCCGGTAACGAGGCTGAACTAGGTATGGAGATACCGACGATCGAATCTTGGGCAAGTAACATACCGAAGAACAAAAGGAACATCATACGGGATTAACTGAATCCTTGACATAGGGGTTCGACCGATAAAGATCTTCGTAGAATATGTAGGAACCAATATGGGCATCCAGGTCCCGCTATTGGTTATTGACCGTAGAGGTGTCTCGGTCATGACTACATAGTTCTCGAACCCGCAGGGTCTGCACACTTAAGGTTCGGTGACGTTTCGGTAGTATAGAGTTATATATGGTGGTTACCGAAGGTTTTTCGGAGTCCCGAATGAGATCCCGGACGTCACGGGGAGCTCCAGAATGGTCCATAGGTAAAGATTGATATATAGTAAGTCCTATTTTGGTCGCCAAAAAAGTTTCGGGCTCATCGGTAGTGTACCGGGAGTGCCGGTAGTGTATCGGGAGACCATCGGGAGGGGTATTTCGACCCAAGAGGCTACATGGGCTGTGGGAGAGTGAATACCAGCCCTTTGTGGGCTTTTGGAAGTCCACACAAGGCCCATGTGGCTGGGAGAGAAAAGCCCAAAGAGAAAAGGTGGAAAAAGGCAAAAAAGGCAAAAAAAAAAAAGGAAGGAGTCCTAGTCCTACTAGGATTGGAGGAGGATTCCTCCTCTCCTCCTTGGTTCGTCCGAAGCCTAGGGATGTCCCCTTGAGGGCCAAGCATCCTCCTATCTTCCTCTTATATATACTAGATGTTTTAGGGTTTTTGCACTATATTTTCTGCCACGTGCTACCCTCTCCTCTAGTGCACAGTTTCTCCTCTAGATCGGTTTTCTGCAGTGCTTAGACGAAGCCCTACCAGAATAGCTCCACTACCATCACCGCAGCGCCGTCGCGCTGCCGAAGAACTCTTCTACCTCTTCGCTCTCTATTGCTGGATCAAGAAGAAGGAGATCGGCATCGAGCTGTACGTGTGCTGAACGCGGAGGTGTCGTCCGTTCGGTGCTAGATCTGAAGGACCGTGATCAAGATCGCGAGACGGATCGTGATGAGATCGCGGGACGGATCGTGATGAGATTGCGGGACGGGTCGTGATGAGTTCGTGGGACGGATCGTGATTGGATCGTGGGACGGATCGTGATGAGATCGCGGGACGCTCGGCGATTTGGATCGCGAAGACGTTCGACTACACCAACCGTGTTTCTTAACGCTTCCCGCTTAGCAATCTACAAGGGTATGTAGATCCACTCTCCCTCTCGTAGATGCTCATCACCATGGATAGATCTTGCGTGTGCGTAGGAATTTTTTTGATTCCCATACAATGTTCCCCAACAGGACCAACCATTTAGTCCCAGTCGGTGGCTACAACCGGGACCAATACCCACCTTTAGTCCCGGTTGGTGGCACCAACCGGGACCAATGCCCACCTTTAGTCCCGGTTGGTGCCACCAACCGGGACCAAAGGTCTCTGCTTACCGCCCTTTGGGCTGCCAAAAAGAGACCTTTGGTCCCGGTTGGTGGCACCAACCGGGACTAGAGGTGGGCATTGGTCCCGGTTGGTGCCACCAACCGGGACCAATGCTCTTGGTATATAAGTAGAACTTAGGAATTTTCAGTTCTCATCTTGCAGTTCCCCCCGACAACGCCGACCTCCTCGACGCCGCCAGGCTGCCCCGACGCCGTCGCCTTCGCCTGTGCCCGTGCCCTACCCCCCGAGCCCACGTCGACGCCATCCATCACCCACATCGTCGATGTCGCCCGTGACCCTGCCCTTCCCCCGAGCCCACGCCGACGCCGTTCGCCGCCCACGCCGTCGCCGTCCGCCACCCCTGCCCCAGCCCGTACCAACCGTCACCGTCGCCCTCGCCACCCCCGCCGTCGCCCTCGCCAGGCGCCCCCGCTATGAGCCGACGCCGCCGCCCCTTGTATTTTTTCATGTATATGTTGTATATGTTTTTTTCATGTATATGTATATATGTTCATGTATATGTGTCATGTGTGTATATGTTAATGTATATATATGTTCATGTATACGTTTTTTCATGTATATGTATATATGTTCATGTATATGTGTGTATATGTTCATGTAAAAAGTCTTCGTTGTTTTTCGTATGTACAACAATGTAGAGTGAAAACGAAAACAAACATATAAGAGAAAACAAAGTAAAAAATGAAGAAGGAAAAGAAAACCGCCCGGCCCGGCCACCACCGCATTTTCATAAAGTTTTTCCACCGAGTCCACATCGCACCGAGCATCTGCGACGAAGCAAGTCTTTTCTTGAAGGTAGTTTTTTTTTGTTAAATGAAAATGTTGGCATCGGCTCTGTCATCACGTTGGCATCGCCTCTATCTATCAACAAGCCACGGGACCACCCCGGCCCCCTATCATCATGTTGGCCTTGGCTCCCCGAGAGCTTTCCAACAGATCCGGAATGTATGTCGTTGTTGATATACCCCCTCCTTGATAACTTCGACATGAGAGGGGACGTCGGACATGCATGAGAGAGAGGCGGTCCGCTCACCCGACCAACTATCGAGGCCACCCAAACCCTAGAAGAAAGAGCATCGTTGTCGATCTACCCCCTCCCCAATAACTTCGACATGAGGGGGGATGTCGGGCATGCATGAGTGAGAGAGGTGGTCCGCTCGCCCGACCAACTATCGAGGCCATCCAAACCCTAGAATAAAGAGCATCGTTGTCAATCTACCCCCTCCCCGATAACATCGACATGAGAGGGGACGTCGGACATGTATGAGAGAGAGGCGGTCCGCTCACCCGACCAACTATCAAGGCCACCCAAACCCTAGAAGAAAGAGTGTCGTTGTCGATCTACCACGTCCCTACCCGACCAACTAGCGATATTCGTACCAAAAAGCTAATTAATTATCCTATCCGGAAACCGTTGGACATTTATGAGAGAGGCGGTATGGATGTCGGACATTCATGTTTGTATATTAATTGCCATGTTGTAATATTTGCAGAAACTATGGATCCAAGAGACGAAGAACAAGAACAGTTGTTGGGGGACATAATCCACGACGGACGTGATATATTGTCGTTTCTCAATGACACCGGTGGTCTGGAAGGAGAGGATTATGATGGCTCCGGTGATCGAACAATTGAGGAGGAAGGACATGATCATGATGGCTCTGGTGACCGAATGCCGGAGGAAGAAGGAGACCATGATGACGGCTCCGGTGACCGATCGGAGGAGGGAGCTGTTGCAAATTCCGGAGAGGTATATATATTAATTAAGTCTTGGCTCCGGTGACTAGCTAATTGATGCATTAATTATTTTGGTATGTACATATAGTAATTAACTCTTCTTTCTTCTTTTATAGCCCTCCGGATCGAGCCAAACTTCGGTAACGAGACGAGGCCCGAAGAAGAGGTTCCGCAAGGATGAAAAGTTCACGATCACACCACTCACGAATGATGGCCATCCGATTGAACCCAAGCGGACCAAGAATACATTTTCTGCTCAGTGCGGAGCTATTGTTAGGGACAACATCCCGATCAGCATCAAGCAATGGAATAAGCCTAAGGACGGCGCTCCTAAAGGTGATTATGTCACCGATAGACAGAAAGATGATCTTTGGACCGTGTTGAAGGCAAATTTCACCCTACCGCCAGAGGAGGATCCGAATAAGCCAGTTATAGAGCCACTGGTCAAGGCGTGTGCTCTTAAGAAGATGGCAGATCTATTCAGGAGGTGGAAGAATGAGTTGAAATCAAAGTTTGTCAACAAAGGGAAGACTCCAAAATTCACCGGTCGATTTGAGAAGATAAGAGATTACTGGCCCGCATTTGTGGACTACAAGACATCGGACAAGAGTAAGAAAATGTCAGAGACAAACAAGGTCAATGCTGCAAAGAAGTAGTATCACCATCACACGGGGTCAGGTGGCCACCTCAAAGCCCAGCCGTTGTGGGACAAAGCTGAGAATGACTTGATTGCTAAAAACATCGTACCACAGACATATAACTGGCCAGACCATTCAAGGACATGGTTCTTCGGGGTTGGGGGAACTTTGGACCCTGAAACAGGGAAGTGCCATTGGACAGACGAGCAACTTGCAATACCCATGAACAAGCTTCAGAAGTATATCACCGCAGCGCAGGAAGGGACGTTCATTCCCGACAGAGAGAAGGACGAGCTGACTGAGGTGCTAGGGAATGCTGAGCACCCTGGACGAACACGAGGCACACCAGGCTCCATTCCATGGAAGGTTGGGTTTCCCGATGCAGGCGGTTACAGAAGCCGGGAGAGAAAGAGGAAAGTGGAGCTGAGCGCAATTCAGAAGCTCAATGCAAGACTAAAAAAGCTAGAGGAAGCTGAGAGCTAGCGAGCTGCCGGCCAACCATCTCAGCGGCACGAAGCTACCCCAGAAGCTACCCCGCCATCTCAGCGGAGAAGCAGCATCGCTTCCACGGAGCCCGTTCAGCCTGACTTCACGTCTCCTAGCTACCCCGTGGATACTATCACAGAGGCTCAACATTGCGAGCTTATGAGAACATGCCGGAACCTCACTTTCAAGGCGGCTGTCGGCTCTGTTGCACCTCCTCAACCCAACGGAACTTTTCACTGCCGTCCGATTCCACATGGCTATGCTGTTGTGATGGTGGATGAAGTAATGAAGGAATTTGAGGAGCTCGAGCTTGACCACTGTACAGGTGAAGGAGAGAATAAGCTAGTTCGTGCCCTGAGGAGTACATGTCTATGGCAGAAGGAGTACATCAAGCTTCCAAACTGGACGCCTCCGCCTCCTCCTTCTCCTCAGGCGAATCAGGGCACTCCGGCTCCTCCTCCTCCTCCTCCTCCGGTGAGTGATCAGGGCACACCGCCTCCTTCTCCGGCTCCGCCGACGCGTGAAGGCACTCGGCCTCCTCCTTTGCGTACTCCGGCACGTCAGAGCAGTACGCCTCCTCCTCAGCCTCGTCGGCAATGGTGGAAGACAGACACTGCCGCTCTGGCTCCTCCAGCGCCTAGTAAGCAATGACGGAAGGGAGCCGTCGCCGCTCCGGTGGCTAGCAGTACAAGCATAGGCAGGAGCGGATACAGATACAGTCCATCTCTCAAGCCTCTGGAAAAGTTACAATACGAGAGGATCGAGTCTGAAAACGAGGAGATATTTCAGGCCGAATTGAGGGCCCATTTTGCAAAGAAAACTCCACCTCCGAAGGAGAAGATAGATCCGGTGAAATCGATGCGCACTATCGATGCCCTAAAGTGACCACCACCGCCTCCGCCAGATTCCAACTTTGACCGCTGTATTAAAAAGACATATCAAGCTGCGTGCCAGTCAGGAAGTACTTCCAGTGATGCAAGGTTAGCAAAAACGAAGAAGTGGAAAAAAAATCCCCAGCTCGGCGAACAGGCGAACCAATCGTGCCCCCCGCTCAAGGTGTCTAGCGATATCAACGCTAATCATCTGGGGATGGTGTCCGGTACCAAACCTGGTGATTACCTGAGTGATGATGTACAGTTTAAGTCGTTGGAGGTGGACGAATTCCGTTACCGGCATGGACGGCCTCTCGTCAAACCTGATCATCATCCTCTAACAACGATGATGCGAAAATTCCATGAATGGTACATGAAAACCTGCCGCAAGTCTGGAACGGATTCTTTGATACTGTCAGTTAAAGAGGAGCACAACCTCGTTGGAATGGAACTGTTGAATATTGAATTTGAGGAGATATTCCAGTTATACAATCAAAAGGCCCTCGACAAAACAATCGTGACTTGCTACTGTCTGTAAGTACTACTTCTGTAATTAAGTCTTTCTATGTATATAGCTCAGCTCTTTCATTCAATGTATATATAATTATCCTCACTACTATATTATGCAGACTGGAGATCGTCGAATGCACAAAAGCACAAATCTATGACATTGGGTTCATTAACCCAAATGTCCTACATGAGTATAATTTCCAAAAGTATCCCACACAAACCGTGGAGAGAACTTGCTACAATCGTTGCTTAAAAATCAAAACAAAGGGACAATACTCTTTCCTTACAACTTCAAGTGAGTGTTACTGTCTTGTGCATATTCAGTTTTCCTTATTACTCGAGGTTTATAGTAATGTAATTGATGAGTTATGCATGTGTGCGCAGTTTCCACTTTATTCTGCTAGAGATTCAGCTTGAGCGGGGAGTAGTAGCCGTCTTAGACTCGAAACGAAAAGATCTCTAGGAATATGCGGACATGACTAAAATTCTCCAGAAGTAAGTTCGATCATTATAGCATCATATCGGCAACTTTGTTCATTTCCTGATATGAAGTAATTATTTTCTTTGTCTAGCAGGGTTTGGAAAGAGTTCACAGCAATTGTTCCGGCACTGCCAGGGGAGCTGCGATTTACACACCCGAAAGTAAGTACTACTAGCTAGTTCCGTGCATCTCCCATTGATTCTAGTTTCATCAATACCATTTATCATGCTTGATTATCAGTTTGATTGAACTCTATTTCTCGTAAAGTGCTTGTGGCAGGAAACCGGGAATAATTTATGTGGATACTACGTTTGCGAGTTCATCTACAACACGACGACCCCTAAACAGGGATATATATATATATATATATATATATATATATATATATTGACCCCCTTCTTCAAATTAGATGTAGCAGATGCGGGATGAACTCCTATCACATGATCGCATACGAGCAATTCAAGAAGAATTGGCGGTATTCTTTCTTGACCACGTCATAAATAAAACCGAAGAATGCCATCTGGAGTTGGCGGTATCCTTTCTATAGTAGCTAGCGTCGACCAAGCACGGAGAAAGAGATGACACTTCTCTCTATTAATTAGCTAGCTAAAACAATATAAAACCCCTAAATTAATCGTCCAAAACCCCCTCACCCCCCCCCTTCCCTTTCAAAAAAAACAGCAACTACTAGATGCTGACACGTGGATGTCTTTTGTTCCCGGTTGGTGTTACCAACCGGGACTAAAGGTCCTTCTGCCTGGGCTCCCCGTAGAGGCCACGCGGAGTCCCTTCTGTCCCGGTTTGTAAGAGAACCAGGACTAAAGGTTTTGGGCTTTAGTCCCGACGCTTTAGTCCCGGTTTCAGAAGCGGGACAAATGTGCCTTACGAACCGGGACAAATGGGCTTTTTTCTACTAGCGTGTGTTTTCTTATAGGGGTGTAAATATAAAGACAAGTGAGACTGAAAAGCATAGTACAAGTTCTATCCTCATACAATGTTGAGTGATCATTGGACCAATGCGGTCAAACTCAAACCAGAATATTAAAATGGATTTGGGATGGAGTTCATGGATCTTTGATAATGTGTGGCGCACCAACAAAACATGTACCAAAAAGATTGTTTAAATTCTTATAGCCTAAAAATTGAATAACAATATGCATCATCGAATATTACCAAGTTTGGACCATGATTCTGAAGTTAGGACCATACTCTTTTTTCGAATACAATGTTCTGCCGCTATTTTGTACTTCACCATTCCCATTTCTGCAGTTGACCAACGGAGAAGCAGCAAGCTTGTGTGGGATGCTCACACAACATTGCGAAAACCAAGCAATAATTGTAATTGGGTGCGTTGAGGATTCTACCATTGTATTCGAAAGCCATAGAGGGTGCTGCATCGGCGCTCTCTACTTGAAGATAGGCAGAGTCTACAACGCTTCACGCTGCTCCGCTGCTCCAGCCACTAGATCACCTGCTTTGTGACCACCTTGATGTTTCACAACGACACCATTTCACACATCCTTCAGCTCCCCCTCCCCCCTCCTAGAAATATTTCTTCATCTCCGGCGACCGTTTTCCGGAGGTTGTAGTGGTGGTGTAGGTCGGCAACCGACATTCATAATGTACCAGCCAACAAAAGAGTTTAAAGATCAAGCCATGCACTCGTTTAGTTTTCGATAACCAACAAACTTTTCCCTTTTCTCAAGAAAAGACATCGGCATTCTAAAAGACTGTTAAGAGTTGGGGAGAGCCAACAACATACAACAAAACCAAGTCACGAGTAAACAAACAACTAGGTAAAGAGTCGATCTTCGCTCACTTGTGCCTAAATACTCCTTTTGTGGTTGTACTGCTTTTTGCCCCCTCCCCTCGCGTCCCACGAGCGACCGAGGGGACAACCCTAGTCGTCGGCGTGCGTCCCCTCCCTCCCCTCCCTCCCTTCGCCGTCGCCTCTCCGCGCCGCTGGGCAAAGCCTGGTGGGTGCTGGCGGCGGCGGGGCCCCTTCTCTCCTCGCTTGTGGGGAATTCGCGCGGGCGGGCGCTCCCAGACAGCGGCGTGGCGCGGATCCGGGGCACGGCGGCGTGTGGCTGAGATCGGTGGCTGTGTTGCGGAGCTACAGGCTCGGCGTGGAGGGCCAGACACTGGTGATGCAGGGCGGATGCGTAGCCGGGGTGGCGGCAACGGCTCCGGCTGGCTCTGCCCCGCGGGCGGCGGGGGCGGCGGCAACTCTGTTCGAGGCGGTCCTGGCGGCTGATGGGTGGCTCAGGAGATGGTGCCTGGCGGCGGGGCGCCCAGGCGTCACGGCGGTGGTGCGGGTCAGGGTGCTACCTCCTCTTGAGGCTTTCTTTGGCGCGGGATGCGGTTGCTCCGGCGGCCCTCCCCGCGGATAGGTGGCTGCCCCTTCTCGCGTGGATCTAGCCATAGGCCATGGTAGGGCGTCAGGGGCGACGCAGGGGAGGCTGTTGGAGGGACGGGTAGACCGACTACCCGTCACTGGTGCAGGGGGCGCCGGTCCGGACGAGCTCCGCTCCCCCCCTCCACTCTTCCAGGCCTTGGCTTCCTGGCTGCAGATCGTTGTTCGGGGTGGTACGGCCACCGGCGGATCCGCTGCTACTTGGGTTCCGCCGGTCAGCTCAAAGCCCGCACCTTTAATGGTCTTCGGAGTGTCTGGAAGCAGGGTGGCGGCCCTGGTGTGAGGAGCTGCTAGCTCATGGACGGAGCTCACGGCTCGGGTGCTGACAGGCTCGTTGTCATGGCCGCATGGGCGGCATGGGGCGGGCCTTCGAGGATCTTTGATGGTGGTGCGACCGGCGCTCTCCTATCGTGTCGTACCCCGAGCATTGGCGGAGGGTGGTGGCCGAGGTGAAAACCTCGTCTGGTCCGAACCAGACCGATGGCGGCGGCGTCCATGCGGCGTTCCCTTCCTGAAGGCTCCATCGCGATTGCCCTGCGTCTTCGTGATACTCCGGATGAAAACCTCGATTCAGTGGATCGGGCGGTGGCGGCTCTCCAGTGTCATTTCTTTCTTGGAAGCACCGCTTTGGAGTTCCTGGGTCGTCGAGTTTCAGCTTCGTCTCCGCGACGGAGCGCTCCTTAGTACCTTAGTGATGCTCTTATGTCTATTAGTTGTTTGCTTTGGTGTTTTGGAGTAGTTGCTGATCGTCAGCCCCTTGTATCTGCCTTGGGTGTGTGTAGTGTCGGGTTGTTTGCATCATGTATGTCGATCGTTGCTTTATATATAAAGCAGGGTGTAAGCCTTTTTCAGTAAAATTGCATGGGCGACAGCCCAGCGGACACAACCAGCTACAGAGTTCACGGAAACATTGACACATGACAACAAGTTTTGTTTGAAGACTTGCGAAACTAGAGTTCCTACGCAAGATTCCTCATGTTATTTCATAATCGCCCTCCAAAGCCAGACACCTATTGAACATTGTCTGCATCTGCAGGGATACATTCACCCCATCACAACAGGGATCACATGTAGCCATGCTCTTCCTTCCTATTGCTTCTACTTGGGACTATAGGCTGCGATCTGCTCCTCCAGCTTCATCAAAAGAAGAACAAATTAGTTATTACGACATGTCTAAGGTGCATATTTGTGGTCAAGTCGCAAGGTTTCACAAATCATCCATGTTACAAGGTGGTTGATATCTTCTTCCGCTATTTGTCTGAGCTTAATTTACGCTGAGAAGCAAAGAAATTATACTACTTAGAACTACCCCGTATAGCTACTGAATCGTGATGAAAAAAGTTGAGACAGAAACATTTTAGATACCTTAGAAACCAAACAGTATATCTAGATTAATATGAACAGCAACAAGAATAAGATCAAGTTCTTTCTTTTTTATCTTATATGATCCATGTCCGATCTTTAGATTACGATACTAGTAAGAAGTTGGAAGTCAAAGCCAACATACACACATAAGGGGCTACCTGCATCATAGTGTCGAATTTGCTGCGCACATCACAGAACTCACTCCAAGCAAGAGCCAACGCCATGAGGCACCTGGAATAATGTAATCATACCACACAATCAAATTCTGGAGAGAGTAATCAAGTGATCGGAACTGGCAGTGGTTTGGAAAGCATAACCCTCTGCTCGGAAGAAGAAAAACTCTAGCCATCTCAGACTTAGTTATGCTATAAACATAACTCTACAAGTAACAAGTTACAGTAGAATAATCGAAGAGGCATATTTAGATAATGAACCGAGTAATACCATCACATGGCTGCAAATAAAGTGAACGAGCAGGTTGGTGCCATGAGCTAAATATAGTGCCATCAAAAAGGGAAATCAGTCGGCAGGTTTACAATAGAATGTAAACAATAGAGGGTGTGGATGATAATTATTGTGCAACATATGAGGTATTAAGTACTAACCTTTCTTTGCTTCTTGCCTCATAGAACCGATGGAATTGCATGCAGGAGAGGTTCACTTTCTTAGCACCGACACTGATACATAGCAAGAAGGGTGAGATCAGGACATCAGGAATTTCTTAAGCCAATTAAACGCTATTGCGGCATGTTGATCCACATAACCATAGGAGCGATGTCATAATAATATGTCAAGGAGACATTTCTCATCTCGGTTGTCGACACAATATACTGTTTGATAAACCCAAAAAATAAATAGCATTAGCCTTGAATGTGATAGTATGTCAATAGTACTAGAGATATTTACAACATGATAAAGTTTGACTTGCCGAGCCATCACATTGGTACGAATATCGACAATTCCATTACACAGAACACAACTAAATTCAGGTCTTCTAGTTATTGTATATGACAGAGTGATTGACACGAGCCACATGCCCATGACATATACACCCTGTGGCAACACATCAGAATAGAACACCATCAATACAGTGACAAACAAGAAAAATGACCATTGGTGTTATGTAGAATATAGCAAATCATTGATACCAGAAATGTTTGGAGAATCACAAGAGTTTATCGCCAGCCTAGAGTAGTACATTAGGTAATAATGCATTCAGTAGTACTAGAAATTTCCCCACGATGACCAATTGTTGCTTGCAGAAGTATAGAATTGCGATGGCAGGAATAACGACAATTTCGTGTGTAACACAAGTAAACTCAGCTCTTATACTTGAGTATACACGACAACTGCAAACGACACCACGCCGACAACCCGACAGAAACTTGAAGAAACGAGAAAAACTACCATCGGCGTTACATAATAGCAAACAGTTAATACCAGAAATCTTTACAACACGCCAAAGTATTCCTCGCCAAGCCATAACTTTTCCGTTGGCATGAATATATATATACCGGTACTTCCGTTACACGAAGCACAACTAAATTCGGCAATTCTACCTATGGCTACACGACAACGCAGACAACACGAATGGGCACGCGCGTAACAAACACATCTGAATCGTCACACGATATGAATGCAGCACAAAAACAATCATACAGTTAAAAATGAATAGAAAGGGTTTATCATCACCACTATTGTACCTGTAGCTGCACCCCTTGAGCTGACGCACGAGGACGTCCACCATGTCGAAGTCTACGACGGGCTGGTTCCTGCGAATCACAAAGCAGAGCAGACAAGATATAGGTGAGTACCCGAGCGAGCGAGACGGGATAACAAGAGCTGAGGAAGAGAGGAGGGGTTGGGGGCGGACAGCAGGGCGGCGATGTCGTTGAGGATCCTGATGGTGTTGCTGATGAAGAGTCTGATGATCTCGGTGGCGTAGCCCTGGGCTACGGTGCCATTCTCCTCCATCGATTGCAGTTGCTGGAAATTCTCGTCCAGCATGCCCTAGATGGATCACATCACATCACGAGAGGGCAAAGATAAACTAGTCAGGCAGTCGCCTGAACAACCACACGGCCGGCCGGGGTCTAGATGGGAGGGACGAGGAGGGGATGGACTCACCGTGGCGAACATTGATGTGACAAGGGTGTTCAGCCTAGCCCTCAGCACGGCGGCGGCCATTGTTGAGGATGTGCTGGAGCGGATCCGAAGCTGTGGTTGTGGTGGTGGCGGAGTAGCAAGGTAGGGGATGGAACCTGTATTATGTGGCCGGACGCACGAGACTCCCCCGCAGAAGCGTTTGGCGGCGAGTGCTACGTTACCTCTGCTTGCTTGGCCATTAACGAGCTTGGAGCCTTGGAGACGGCGTGCTTGCGTGCAGTGCATGAATGCATGCAGCTACAGGTTGAGAACGCCAGCTGCATCCAGATGATGTGGAGATGGAGTGGTGCAATGCATCTTCTTTGGATCCTTGTGTCCCTAGCCCTCGCCGTGTCGTTCGTTTGTGATGCTCTTGTTCTTACTTGCTTTGGTGTGTGAACTGGTGTCTGCTTCTCGTGTGCCTGGCCCCTGCGTGCGTACCTTGGACCCGCCACCCAAATCCACACTAAGTTTTTTTTTGTTTTTTGAGAATGCCAAATCGACACTAAATGAATCCTAGTGAGGTAGCTACAAGGTTGGACGCCACGAGCAGACTTTTCGGCCCGCTAAGCACCGGATCGATAGGTCCCGACCCGCTGAAGAAAATAACCGGTCTGGCTACGAAATATCAGCCCGAAAAAGATTTGGTACGCTCCGGTTTTAGCTCGGTCCGGCATGGTTAACCGAAACAGTGCAGCATGAATTCCGATGAACAGGTTTAGTGGTGGCTCATGAAGCATCATCAGCAATCAACAAGTTTAGTTAGCAGTATGAATTCGTTATCCCAGGAAACTAGAGCGGATGGGAGGGGAAAGTACAAGCTCAACGACTTGTGATGCAGAGGTCGGGGTAATCCCCCTTTTCGAAAAGAAAACGCAAGCTCAGCAACGGCCAACCAATAGCCTAGTTCTTCTATGCCTGCACTTATAAGAGAATGGCAGCGCTTACGTCAGACGCATCTGTCTCCTGTGAACTTCGAGTTGGGCTTCGCTTGTCGCTTGGGCCAAGTGGGCCAGTCTTGGACTTCTCTTGAAATGCATGATGCAGTAGTTCATGTGACATTCCCTCCCCCATTAGATTTGGCTTGATCCCAAGCCATTGCTCGAGGGGGCCCTTAGAGGAATTGCATCTTCCCATGAAGATGCTAGTGTTGCCAGGATATCGGACCAGTGGATGAGGGTTTGCTCAACTTAGTGATGACCACTGAACAAAAATAGAACACTATTTCGGCGTTATAGCGTCGCTAGAGCGTATCCGGAAGGGGCACACCACCTTTGAGAAATTTTGCTCGCTACGGCGCTAATCGCGTTATAGCGCACTATTTTGATGCTAAAAGTTGTAGATTGATAGCATTGTAGGGTCATGCAAAAATCTAAACAAGAGAAAATAACAGCGCAAAACTACCCCTCGGCTGGCCACCGGCACACAGCCACACCCTTCTAATTTTCAGTCTCAGATCGGGAGACCTAATGCACAAGCAATCCCAATTCATTACCCATTCCCACCCGAGCTATGAGCACCAGGGTACCGTCCTCTCATGAGCAACAACGGTGGTGGCTTCCTCCCGCTGAACTCCAACCAACACACGAAGGGGCGATATCATCCGTGTCACCAGCAATGGCGTCAAGTCAGCTACCAGGTGGTGTGGTGGGGAACTCATGTTTCTTCTTCTTCCACCTCACTGAGCTCATGTTGCTACTTGCTCGTGTGGTGGGGAACTCTGGCTGCCGGTGGCCTGGGAAGAGGAAAAGCATTGGCGATTGGGGTTATCATTGCACCAGTGTGCTGCTACGGCTAGATCTTGCATCTACCGTGGGAAGAAATGAGGGGGTGCGGCTGTGGAGGAGATGGTGAGCATGCTGTGCTACTTCTTGTATGTGGTTAACTGGTTATGCTTGTATTGCTCCTCAACAAATTTGTAGTTGCTGAAATCCTTAAATTATGTGATATAGACATTTTTTGAGACACTATTTCCAATATAGCACGCTATTAGGACGCTATAATGTGTGTAGCCTCCTGAGAAGGGTGGCACTATATCTTGTTGCATGCTATTTTTATTGTTGGTGATGACCCCTCTGCACCGTGCATCGATCAGGGATGGCGGCTGGTACCTGGAACCGAAGGTGGATGACATCGAGAATTGGCATTTCCATTGAACGGTAGTGCATGGCAGCATACCAGCTCGCATTTTCAGAGACATGTTTGAGTAGGTGGATATGAGCGTGTTCACACAAGTCTATTTTATATGTCACCACCCCCACGGCGCAGCAATACCTGGAAGGGAGCGACATTACGAAAAGCTAATTTGTTGTTAGCGTGTGCCGTGACGGATACAACTAGAACTTTAAATAAACCCAATCTAGAACAACAAATACTCCATCCGAGCAATGACAATCTGCCTTGTCCTTCATGCGTTGTCGAGCTTGGCTCGGATGTTGTGGCAGGAGAGCCACCATTGTTAAATCAGATTTGTGGATGGAGTTCATGGACCTTTGATAGCATGTGATGTGCTAACAAAAAATGTAACAAAAATATTTTCATGGCAGTGACGATCTTGAGAAGGGGATGTTCGGTGTAGGTGACGGCATCCGTGCCGGACAACATTACTAAAGAAGGCATTTAAGAAACCTAGGATCCCCTATCCTTCACACAACCCCAGCGCGCTAACTACTAGATCACACCGGATTAATGACCCCCTCAATGTTCTACCACGGCAACATTTCACACTCCTTCACCCTTCTCCCCCCTCCCAGAAATATCTCCTCCTCTCCTCCGCTCGCGGAGCTGGTTCATTCTCTAGCGATGGTTTTCCAGAGGTTCTGGTGATGGTGAAGGCTAGCCAATGATACTCACATTGTACTAGCCAACATACGGCCATACACTCACTCATGTGTAGTTTTAGAGAGCCAACAAACCTTTCCCCTTGCTCAAGGAGAGGCTCCAACATTTCAAATGACGGTAAACCGACAAGAGAGCCAACAACGTATAACAAAACGAAGACACCACTAACCAAACCACAAGGTAAAGATTTACAAATTGCATGGGGCTGGTAAGCCTAGCGGGCACAACCTGATATAGACTTGACAGAGACAGAGACACATGACAACAAACTTTTCTGAAGAATTGCAGGACTAGAGTTCCTACGGAAGATTCCTCATGTTATTTATAACCGCCCAAAATCCACACATGTTGAACATTTTTGCATCTTCAGAGATACATACACCCCATCATGGGAGGGATCACATGGGGCTATGCTTTTTTTTCCTTCGATTGCTACTATTTAGGAGCACAGGCTGCGATCTGCTGCTCCAGCTGCATCAAAAGAAGAATAGAATAATGATCACGACATGCCTAAAGCACATAATGACAAAAATTAAGACAGAAACATTTCAGGTACGTAAGAAACTAAACGGTATATCTAGATAAATATCAATAGGAGAAAGAATGACATCAGGTTTTTCCTTTTTATCTTAAACAATCCATGACTGACCGTAGCTTATGACATTAGTCAGAAGTTGGAAGTCAAAAGCCAACATAGGCACATAAGGGGCTACCTGCATCATGGTCTCAAACTTGTTGCGCACATCGCCAAACTCATTCCTAAGAAAAGCCAATGCCATGAGGCAGCTGGAATGATGCAAACATACCACATTGTCAAATTCTAGAGAGAATATTAGGCGAACTGAACTGTCATGGTTCGGAAATCGTAAGACTCTGCATGCAAAAAATACCTCTAGCCACCTCAGACTTAGTCATGCTATGAACATAAATCTAGAACTAACAAGTTACAATAGAATAATCAAATAGGCATATTCAGACAATGAACCGAATTCTACCATCACATGGTTGCAAATAAAGTGAACACTAGTCCTTAAGAATATTAGATTGGTATGAACATAGTATAGTGGTACAAAAGAGTAAATTAGCCGGTAGGTTTACATATAGAATTTGAACAATACAGAGTGTGGAGAATAATCATTGTGCAACATATATATAATAAGGTACTAAGTACACTGAACCTTCTTTGCTTCTTGCCTCAGTGAACTGATTGAAGTGCATGCAGGAGAGGTTCACTTTCTTAGCACCAACACTGATACAAGCCAAAAAGAGCAACATCAGGACACTATAAGTTTCTCAAACTTATTAAACGTCTCCTGCTGTCATAATAATGTTCTCAAGGAGCCATTTTATCTAATGGTTGTCAACAAATACATTGTTTGATCAACCAGAAAAATAAATAGCGGTAGCCTTAAATGCAATTAATTAGTACCAGACGTAAAAGTTTCACTTGTCCAACCATAACATTTGCATGACTATCGATGATTTATTTACAAAAAACACAACTAAATTCGTCTATTTTAATTACAGATATATGATACTGCGAACGACATGAGCCACATTCCCATGACCTACACGCCTCATGCCAGCTCATCAGAATAAAAGCAACATCAGTAGTGGACAAACTAGAAAAACCGACCATTGGCATTAAGTAGAATAGCCGATCATTGATATCATAATAAGTTTGTAGAGCGACCATTTTTTATTGCCAGCCTAGGATATTGCTATTAGCTAAATAATAGATTCGTTTGCACTAGAAATGTCCGCAAAGTATTCCTTGCAGAGCTATAGCATCTACAGTGGCATGAATACTGATAATTCCATGTGTAACACAATTGAACACACTTCTTTGTTATATTTATGTGTATCCGACAGCCGTACACGACACCACGCCTACACATCCGGTACTTCGGTTACATGAAACACAAGGAAACTCGACACTTCTAACTATGACTACACGACAATGCAAACAACAACATAAAGTGCGTGCCCATGACAAGCACATCTAAATCACACCGACATTCGATGCGGCGGATCGGGGAACAAACATACAATTATAATGGGCGGGAGAAAGAAAAGGGCTTAATTATCAACATCACCTGCAGCTGCAGCCCTTGAGTTGATGCACCAGGTCGTCCACCTTGTCGAAGTCTGGCACAGGCTGATCCCTGCGAATCGCAAAGCAGAGCGGACAAAAGATGAGCACCCAAGATGAGATAACGAAAAGCAGATGGAGGGAGCAGGGCTTGGGGGCGGACAAGAGGGCGGCGATGTGATTGAGGATCATGTTGGCGTCGCCGATGAAGAGGTTGATGATCTCGGCGACCAAGCCATCCTCGTCCATCGACTGAAGGTAGTGGAAGTACTCGTCCACCGTACCCTACATGGATCACATCACATCACATCACATCACGAGAAGGCAAAGGCAGAGTGAGGTAGGCAGCCAGCCCGCAACGACACCGGGTCTAGATGGGGATGGACTCACCGTGGCGAACATGGACGTGACGAGGGCGTTCAGCTGAGCTTTAAGCGCGGCGGCCGACATGGCGAGAGATCCGGAGCTGTGGTGCCGGTGGCGGAGTGGTCGAGGGAGAGTGGAGGGTGCTAAGGGGACGGGGGCACCTTATGTACCCGGACGCACGAGGCTCTCCCCACGGAGTTGGAGTGCCCCCATGCATTAACTTTAGTGGCTCGGCTGGAAGCCATTTACGAGCTAAAGGTTGAAGACGCCGTATGCGCCCGGTCAAGGCCGTGACCACTCGTTCGATGGGTCCTCTCCTCCGCTGGCCATTGACGGCCGGAATCTTTCTATAAACCTGGAGATGTGTGTTTAGGAACAACACGTTTAGTGGTGGCTGGCTGAGATTGTCGCATGGAAAATCATCAACGATCAACAGCTAGTTTTGTTTGATAGTAATGGCTGGCTGAGATTGTCGTTCATTATTTATTAAATTTATGTCTTGTACGAATCATAATCGCATGCACGGTAAAAAGAGGCAGTTGCCATCACGTACTAGCTAGTGTATGCACGAGTTCCTGTAAAAATAAGTCCAAGTCTGAGGATCCTAATAGATCTTTTCTAACACAATACAGGCATACGTTCATACGACTGCCAACTTCATGTTTGTAGTTACAAGGCTGCAATCTTTCTGTTCCATTCATGGTATAGAATGGGTGCCTTTATCACTCATTTTTTCTGGTGGGGAGTCTTTCCCCCTGTTCACAGTTTCGAAAAACAAATACTATAATTTTTCTGGTGAGCCAGGAGAGTGGATTTTCTACGCTCAGGTGTACTACGTTCGAGTTTACAAAAATTCAAAAACCAATATCAAACATGATTTAAAATTCTGAAATTTTCGACATCAAACATGATAAAACGTCATTCAAAATGATGTGCCTGTAAAATTTATAGGATGTGTGTGCCAAAATTATAGGACTAAGCGGACGTAACCAGCCCTCTGATATTTTCATCTACAAAAATAAACCCTTTGTTTATAAAGTGTCAAAATGGCTAATTGTCATCTTGATGCCCCTGCCATGATAGTTCCACATTTTTTGTATTCGAACCATCCATAAACATTTTCAGATGAACACCTCAAACTAAACTAACTATCTAAAAGTGATGGAGCCCTATAATAGTTGCACGAATGGTTTTTGTTCCATTATATATAGAAGCTTGGAAAGTGGGTGTTTATAGGGGATAAATACTTAGGTCACAATAATCCCCTTGATTGCTGCTTTGCTTTGGTTCATTAGATAGGCTAGTCCAAGGTTTCGGCACGGGCGGTGAAGCCGGCGATGCGGTGTCCAAGCAAGGCCGATGGTAGCGAGCATGAGCAGAAGGTCTTGAGTCATGCTCATTAGGCTATGTGCATGTGGTTTTTTCTCTTGTCGCAACGCATGGTCATATTTGCTAGTATTATTAAAAGGAGAATTTAGGTGAAACCACGCCTTCGGGGCGCACGCTCGTGCGGCTCCGGGGCGACCACGCCTCCACCCAAAAAAACGCTAACCACCGGGCATCTCTGGTCGCCGCCGCCGACGGCGGCGGTGGTGGTGGCGGAACCCTGGTCGTCGAAGGCGCTGAGGACGAGGATGGTGCATCCCTGTTCTTCTTCTTCGTGCGGAGAGGAGGAGTTGATGGGTCGCACACAGTTTGGCGCGCCGCCCGATCCGGCGAGGCGGTGGGTTCTTGCGGTGGTGGAGCGGCGGATCGCGGCGGTGGCGCGGCTGGCGATGGTATGGGTCCGGCTGGGCCGGAAGGGCCGCGGCAACAGCGCTCGTGCGGCCATCTTGTGCTCTTCTCCACCGCAGCGTGGCTCATCGCTACGCTTGCCGCCGTGGTGGCCAGGGTCGCCTTCGTTCTGTCGGGCTCTTCTGGTGGGACGGGCGGCCGGTGATGGCCGGTAGCATGGGGTCTATTGGCCTTTCGATTATACGGGGTCCGGCCCTGTGGAGTTTCGGCACAGCTTCATGTCGACCTCCTCGATCTGGTCGCTGACGAGTTCCGGTCTTCTTTTCGTTGATCGCCATAGTCTGGCACATGATGCTACTGGAGATCTAGAGAGGAATCGATGTGGTCCTGCGCACCCTTCCGGGGCGCGGTGTGAAGCTTCGTTTATCGTTCGGTGATATGGGACATGTCTTCGTATAGATTTCCATGGATCTGGCAGAGTTGGAGAAAGTCATGGTAGTTGTGATTGGAGGTTGGTTGGTTGTGTTGAAGACAACGTGGCACAGGTTCTCCCTGTGTGTCGGGTGCGCAGCGACTCGTAGCAACAGCCTGGGCAAGCGGGGGTGGCAACACAGGTGACTGCATCTTTGATGGTGCTCGTCGAGTACTGAGCCTTGATTTCCAAGGTGGAAACCCAAGGTCTGGCTTTCATTGGTTGTACCTGGCAATGGCCTTGTTGAAGGCATTGTTTTGGAAACTCGGTTTTTCTCCAGGGTGAAAATCCAAGATCTTCGAGGGCGACGACAACGCTTGTGCATTGTTTCCTTCTTGGAGGCATTGCTTTTGGAGAGCCTAGGTTATAGTACGGGTGTTGTATTCGGTGTTGGTTAGAGTGCTTCTATTGCGAGGTGTTGTACACCGCGACGGGGTCTTTGTTTTTATTTTCTCTCTTGTTTATTTTGTTCTTCGTTGTGTGCATCCCTGATGTTTTTGGATATCTTGCTGGCGCAGAGGCAGGTCACACTGAAGATTTTAGACCCAAAAGAGCATCTTAACATGTCCAAATATGATGATTTGTTGCACACTCGGTACACCAGCCAACATCGAGACATGCTTAGGGAGAGAAGCCAATGCAACGTACAACAATGATTGTGTGCATCGCTTGATGCAGAGGCCGGGAGTTATTCTTCTTTTTCAAAAAAAAACACAACACACAACAAAACACAAGTCATTGGCAACCAACCAACAAGGTATATACTTCTAAGTCTAAAAATAGGGGTATAGACTTTACACACAGTCTGCGGGCGAGGTGGCAGCACGTCCATGACACACACGTATATGGACCTGGCAAACAACCTTCGATATAGGAGAATAGGTTTTGTTCACAGGGTTATGAGCCCGAAATTCCAACGCGAGAATTCGCATCTAAGTTCACGCATGCCTTCTAGTGCCAGGCACTCTTTGAACACTGCCACATCTTCAGAGGCACAGACCCCCATAGTGCAAGGAATCACATGGGGCCATGCCCTTTACCCTTCACTTGTCGCTACTTAGGAGTTAGGACCACGTGCCGCGATCCGCTCCTCCAGCTACATCAAAAGATGAATAATTGGTCAATTATTAAGACAAATACCTTACCAAGAATGATTATGACAAGTCTATTGCACATAATGGTCATCAAGTCACATGGTTTCACTAATTAGCCATGTCACAAATAATTGGTTAGTTTCTTATTTGGGTATTTGGCCAACCTTAATTTAAGAGGGGGGGGAGAAGGTCTACTACTTTTCTAGAGCTACCACATACATCTACCAAACGTCATGAGAAAATTACAACATAAACATTCAACGGCTAAATAAGGCTTTCTTAGACCTCAAACTAAGTATTCCAAAATCAAACGCCAACAGAATAAGATTAAGGATTGTTCTTTTTTTCTCAATCTTAAACGGTATATGACCAATCTATGGATAATGAAACTAGTGAGAAGTTGGTATCAAAATCCAACATTAGCCACATAAGGTGCTACCTGCATCATGATCTTGAACTCATTGTGCAAAATAGAGAACTCACTCTTAACAAGAGTCAATGCCATGGTGCACCTGAAATAATCCAAACATACCACACTGTCAAATTCTGAAGAGGTTAGCAAAACTGAGTTGAAATGAACTGGAATTTTTAACCCTCTATTTTAAAATGAAAAGGCTCTAGCCATATCAGAATGTAGGTGTGCTATAAAGAGAACTCTAGAGCTAACAAATTACAAGAGAATCATGAAAGATTAGCATATTCAGATAATGAACCGAGGAATATCAATGTGATTGCAGATGAAGTGGAAAAGCAAAGCAGGTTAATTCTTAATAATGTTAGATTGGTACGTATGGCTGAATATAGTGACATAAAAGATAACATCAGCTTGCAGGTTGACATAGAGACACTGAAAAATAGTTTTGATCAGAACAATTCTTGTGTAACATATATGTAATAAGGTATTGAGTTCTTACACTTCTTTGCATTTTATGGCACATATATTGCTGAAGTGCATACAGGCGAGTTTCACGTGCTGTGCACCGACGCTGAAACATGAAAAACAAAACAAAAACGCTGATTAGGAAATCAGAAACTTATCAACCTTATTATACACTCAGACATGCTGATACACATAAGCATACATGTGACGTCACAATAATATTCTTAAGGAGCCAATTCCTATTACAGATGTCAACTCAATAAAAAATTTGATGAATCAGAAAAAGGAAACATTAATTGTCGTTGCGTGCAATAGCGGATCAGTAGTTCAAGAAATATTTACGAAACGACAAAGTTTTCCATGCCGAATCATAACATTGTCATGAATACCGACAATTATTCCGCTACACAAAACACAAGTAAATTCGGGTCTTCTAATTTTGGCTATACGACAGCCAAATGACGCCCATAACGTACACATCCGGCGTCCGACACATCAGAATGGAAACAACATCATTCCGGTGAGGAAACTGAAAAGTTCCCCACCTATAATGATGGGGAAAATGGTAACTTTTTCACAATCGACCTATAATGATGTCAATGATTGAACATCAGATTCAATAAATACAGTAAACGTTTGCCAAATGACAAAAGTTCCCCTCACCAAGCTATACTATTGGCATTGGCAGGAAGGAATACCAGCTTATTTCGTTAGACGAACGAATATGACTAAGCTTAGCGCTTCTACATATGGCTATACGACAGACAGACGCCCACGACGTGAACCTCGTGCGGTCGTTCCCCATGAGGTACACACCCATGCCGACACATCCGAATAAAAACAAGCATCGATGTTGTGGACAAGCGAGAAAAACACGGTTAGTGATACGCGGAATAGCAGATCATTAATATCAGAAATGTTCACAAAGCAACAACTTTATCTTCGCCATAACATTGACATTAACGGGGATACCGGTAATTCCGTTGCACCAAACTTGATTCTTGTAATTACGGCTATATACGGAGCCGTGCAACCGACAGACAAATAATAAGAATCCTTTGCCCAGGATCGGACAAACACGTCTGAAATGGACGCAGCGGGCAAACGAAGATTATGCACTTATAAAATTGAGCCGGTGGAAAAGAAAGTGCTCATCGTCATCACCTGGAGGAGCACTCGACGAGCTGCTGCACGAGGTCTTCCACCTCGTCGAAGTCCACTTGGGGCTGCCGCCTGCGAATATAATTCCAGAGCAGACAAGATGAGTGAGTGAGTGAGTGAGTAACCGGGAGCAGTGGGAAAGATGGAGGGCGTGGGCACGGACATGAGGGTGTCCATGTCCTCGAGAATCTCGTAGGCGTCGTCGATGAAGAAGCTGGCGATCTCGGCGGCGGTGCCCGCCTCCCGCAGCTCCTGGAACGTCTCCTCGTCCACGACGCCCTAGAACGACGTCCACCACGTCAAGTCAGCCGGCAGCCAAACCAAAACCCACAACCACACGACTTGATGGGAGAAGAGGGTAGGGGAGTGGGCTCACCTCGGCGTACATGGACGCGATGTGGGCGTTTAGGCGGGCCCTGAGCACGTCGGCGGCCATGGCAAGGAGAGGAGGTCCGGCGATCGATCCGGGGACTGAGAGGTGCTGCGGCGGCGGCGGGCGGAGTGAACGAGGAGAGGAGAGGAGGAGTGAAGGTTGTATAGCTGGGCTCACGAGGGTGTCCTCACGTAGGCGTTGGCAGCGAGCGCTGGATTAGCTGTACTGCGTCGTCGGCCAGGCGCCATTAGTTAGCTTGGAGACGGCGCGCGTGCGTGCGACGCATCTGCATGCATGCATGCATTCATGGAGCTGCCGGCTGTATGTCCACCTGTCCACAAAAAACTCTAGCAATATCGAAATTTAGTTGCCTTGTAGACACAAGTCTAGAGCCAACAAATTACAAGAAAATCAACATAGATTAGTGTATTCAGATAATGAACTGAGTAATATCAAGGCGATTGCATATGAAGTGAAAAAGCAAACCAGATTACTTCTTTATAATGTTAGATTAGTATGAGCTGAATACAGTAACACAAAAGACAACATCAGTTGGTAGGTTTACATTTTAGAAAAAGTAAAAATGTTAATATCATGAAGATACCAATTATACCCAACCTTTGCAACAAAAAAATATATCCTAAAGACATTATGGATGTGCACAGCCCATAGAAAATTGAAAAAGAAGAAGAAAAAGATCATCTACAGTGATCAATTCCTAATAACTGCAGCACGAACCACCACAAAGACAACACCTGAAGTTCAAATTTTCCAAAAACGGCGCCTCCAAAAAAGAACCAATGCACAAGCGTCGTTGTCGTCCGATCATCGATATGAGGTTTTCACCCTAGAGAAAATTTGCACTCTCAAAATAATGTCTTCAACAAGGCCATTGCCAGGCACAACCAATTAAGACTAGATCTTGGGTTTTCACTCTGAAAGCTAAGACTCGGTACTCCTCTTATGCTGCGGCCCCCTCTTATCGATGCCCCTGCTACGAGTCACGAATCACCAAGCTAGTAGGTTTATATAGAGAAATTGAAAAATATTGTTGAGAATATGTAACATATGTAATAAGATGCCCCTGCTACGAGTCACGAATCACCAAGCTGGTGGGTTGCTGCCTTCAAATTCCAGAGCAGATAAGATGAGTCAGTACCCCGAGAGCAGATGAAGAGAAGAGGGTGAGGGGTCTACAGCATGGACATCAGAGAGCCTAGTGGAGTTGTGCCATGGTGGCCGAGGGGTTGAACTGCTATAAGAGGGTTTACGCTGCGCTGGGTGAAACCCCTTCTTCGTCGATGTCTCGCGTCTGTCGTCTTCGTTATCCTCACCATCAGTTTTTTCCCCGACCTTGGTTGGTTGTCTAATGTGTGTGAGTGGTGGTGGGAAAAGGAGGAAGTGGTGACCCGCTCCAGAACCATGGCCACCATGTGGCCCTCGTCTGGAGGTTTGCAATCGTTTGATAAATCCACTACAAAGTAGTGACACAACAACCACCACGGCGAAGGAAAAGCAGCCTGACTCGATTTTTTTTTCATGTTCATCTGGTTTGTCGGGTGTTTACCCTCAGCAAAGCCGTCTCTCTTTTTGAGTGCATGCACTTGGCAAACCACTTGCACTAGGTGGAAACGGTGTCATCCACTCCTTTGTGTTTGGTCACTTTTCTCCCATGTAGCGGCTTTTGACACTTGGCAAAGGGTTTGCCGGGTACCCTTTGCCGAGTGTGACACTCGGCAAAGCCTTTGCCGAGTTTTATTCGGCCTTCGACAAACAATCATTTTCCAATAGTGAATGCTCACCCTCATCCAACAGCAACGAGAGGCACTAGCAGTCCAAAAGACGAGGAAGGCAACAACATACAACAAAACTAAGTCACCAGAAACCAACTAGCCAATCAGTTAGAATTTACATAGAGCAGCCTCCCAACAAGGAACCATTAATTGTACATTAACGGGTATAAAGTTGATACATACATTAACATATGACAAGAAGTTTCATTTGAAGGGTCGTGTGACCAGAGTTCCGCCGCGAGAAAACCAGTATGATCCCACGAAGGCCAACCAAAGCACAACAACCGTTGAACATTTTGTACAATCTTCAAAGATGCATACACCCCATCATTCCAGGGGTCACTCTAGCTATGCTCTTTCTTCAACTAGTGCCACTTTACTTAGGATTGTAGGCCTCGATTTGCTGCTCCAGCTGCATCGAAAGAAGAATGGTAGAAAATTATTAAGAAAAGTCTAAGGTGCATAATGGTGCTCGGGGCAAATAGTTTCACAAATAATCCATGTTGCAAGGTGGTAGGTATCTTTTTTGGGTACTTGGCAAAGCTTAAGTTCAAGTTGGGAATGAAAGATTATAAGATAGACATTTCAGAGACCTCATAAACCAAACAGTATATCCAGATAAATTTCGACAGCAACAGGAATAAAAACAAGGTTATTCTTGTATCTTAAAAACGACCCATCTGCACGTGTAAAGTTGTAAGTCAAAAGCAAAGATAGGCACATAAGGTGCTTACATGTATCATGGTCTGTAACTTGTTGCGCACATCATAGAACTCATTCCTCAAAACAGTCAGTGCAAAGAGGCATCTGAAATAATGAAAATAGCACCACACTCTTAAATTCTGGAGAGGTTAAGAAAACTGAACTAAAGTTGTTCGAAAACTGTAACCATGTATTTGAAAGAGAGAGAAAACTCAATCCATCTTAGATTCCACTAGTTGTCCTATAAAGAGAAGGCTAGAGTCAACAAGTTAATATACAATCATGAAAGATTGGCTTACTCACATAATGAACCAAGTTCTACGAATCATGTGTTATATGATGAAGTGAACAAGCAGGTTAGTTCTTAAGAATATTTGATTGGTATGAGCTTAATATAGTACTGAAAAGACAAAACCAGCCGACAGGTTTTACATACAGAATTTGAACAATACTGTGAGTGTGGAACGATTATTGTGTAACATGCATGGAGAAAAGGTCCAGCTCAACATGCAACCATGCATAGGAAAATTCCCACCTCAACATGCAAATATGCAAAAGAGTTTCCATCATATTATGATATTTATAATTAATAAATATTTTGCAACTGTAGAATGGTCAACCACAACAAATTATATTTAGTTTTAGTTTCCATATTATTACTCCAAATATTCACGTTCTATACAACCAACATCATTAAAATATATTGCAAATCATTCGGCAACAATGTGTGGGGTATCATCGAGTATAAATATGAATTGAGTACTGACCCTTTGCATTTTGCCTCATAGAACAGGCGGAAGTAGGTGCAGGAGACGTTCAGCTTCTTAGCACCAATGCTGAGACATGCCAAAGTGAGCAAGATCAGGAAACTAGAATTTTCTCAAATTTAAATGTGATGGCATGTTGATACAAATAAGCATACTTGTGATGTCATAATAATATTCTTGAGGAGCCATATCCTATCATCGGTTGCCACAATAAAATAAATTGAGATGTAAACCATAAATAAAAAACACTAATGGTGTTACATGCAATAGCAGATCAGTAGTTCAGGAAATGTTTACAAATCGACAAAGTACTCTTAGCCAATCCATAGCATTGGCATGAAAACCGACAATTCCGTTGCACGAAACACAACTAAGAATTTCTCAAACTTATTAAACATTATTGCGGCATGCATGTTGATACACATAAGTGCACTCGGCTGTTCTAATTATGGCTATACAACATACAGACCTTGCGCCAGCACATCCGAATAGAAATAACACCAATGCATTGGTGAAACCAGGAAAAAGTGTCATTAGCGTGACAAAGAATAACATATCATTAATATCAGATTTTTCTTTTGCAGAACGACAACATTTTCCCGCCGACCTATAGTAATGCCGTTGGCTGAATACCGATTCAATAGTACCAGAAATGTTTGCAAGACACAGAACTATAGCATTGCCATTGGCAGGAATACCGACAATCCTGTTACAGAAAACACAACTAAACTCAGGTACTTATGTTTATACGACAACTGCAATCGATCGATACCGCACCGACACATCAAAATAGGAATAACAAACTAGAAAAACTATGGTTGGCGTTACACAGAATGGCAGATCGAACTAGCTAGGATTGCTAGGTTCTGTACTCCGAATTTCTGGTAAGAATCCGCACCTGAGGCGGTAATTCCTTTTATTGTAACCGATGCCACTATTGTCATGAATGAATAAATTTGGAGACGATTGTCAAAAAAAAAAAGGAACGACGCTCGCAAGACGACAAAGCATTCCTCGCCGATCCATAACATGAATTGTCGATGGCAGGCATGGATAGTGGGAATACTACTGTTACACAAAACACAACTAAACTCAGCTCTTCTACTTACGCATATACGGAAACAGCAAACGACATCACAATGCCGACACGTCCAAACAGAACGTGGACAAACCGAAAGGGAAGAAAAACTAGCATATTTCCTTGGCAAGCCATAACATTCCCATCGCCATGAATACCAGTGCCTCCATTACTCGAAAGGCATGAATAGCGGTATTTCCGTTACTTGAAACACAACTAAATATTTTCGATCGTCTCTCGTAATTATGGCGACACGACACCGCCACCGACATGATCCGCATATGCCCATGACAAACACATCTGAATCGCAAGACGACATCGGTGCAGCTAGCGGAGCAACGAGAGACAGACAGTTAAAAATGTGCGGCTGGGACAGAAAGAAAGAAAGAAAGAAAGAAAAAAAAGGTTTTATATCATTATTATTATCAACAACCTGCTGCAGCTCCCCTTGAGCTGACGCACCAGGGCGTCCACCACGGGCTGCTTCCTGCAGCGAATTAGTCACAAAGGCAGACGAGATCAGTTGGTACTCAGTAGCCGCCGGGACGAGGTAACGAAATCATAGTGAGAAAGAGGGCTGCACGGCACGGACATGAGGCCGGCAATGTCGGTGAGGATCCTGTGGGCGTCGTGGATGAAGAGGTTGACGGCCTCGGCGACGAACCCCGGGGGTGCGCTGCCGTCCTCCTCCATCGACCGCAGCCGCCGGAACTGCTTGTCCAGCGTACCCTAGACACGGGCATCGATCACGTCAAAGGAAAAGGTCAATCACAGCGGTCCTCGGCGACCAGCTAGGTATTCCCTCGATAAAGAAATATAAGAGCGTTTAGATCACTGATGGGATGGGAGGAAGGGAGGAGAGGGACTGACTCACCGAGGCGTACATGATTGCCAGAAGGGTGTTGAGCCTGGCCCTTAGCGAGACGAGCGCCATGGCGAGGATCCGGGAGGAGAGGAGGATGAGTGTTAGGGAGAGGTGGATGGTTGGGCTCGCGAGGTTCTCTGGCGGCGTGGTTTTGGCGGCGAGTGGTGGCGTTTGGGCGCCATTGAAGCGCTCGGAGACGGCGTGCGTGCACTTGGATCTTCCTGGGTGGCCAGCGAGGGCGTCTTTCTAAAATAAAACCAAACCCCAACAACGTTCTGTGTCTCTCTGCCCACGGGTGTCTTGTTTTGTTTACCGTCCTCTATCCATCAAGCAACTAACAAGTGATCAACCATGGTGTCCTAACCACGGTGCTTTCATTTCCCCTGGCGTCGAACGACGGTTCTTCCCTGCTAGGTTCTCACGGTGGCAAAGCCGACAAGCGACACACAACAAAGTGATACCAGACAGCAGCAGTTCCGGCAGAGTTTCAGAGAAACAGCAAGCGTACCCCCTTACGCAAAGAGGAAACAACGCCAGCATTTTGAAATAAGTTGAAAAGACGACGACAACAACAACAACAACAACAACAACAACAACCAAAATCACCAGTAAGAGTTTACCCGCAGCCTGAGGGCGGGCACGACACAAACGGGTATAAAGTTGACACGTACATCAAGTTCCGTTTCAAGGGGTCAAGAGCCAGGAGTTCCGCCGTGGGAATCGGTCGGTCCGGTTCCGCGCACACACACACCCTCCAAAGGCCCCGACACCCGTTACACTGCCTACAAGCTTCAGAGATACATACACACTGCCCCCCCATCGTGTCAGGGGTCACATGGAGCTAAGCTCCTTTTGCTTCAGTTTTTACTGCTACTCTACTTGGGACTGCAGGCCTCGATCTGCTGCTCCAGCTGCATCAAAACAAGCGTCGTAGATCAGTGACCAAATCGTACATCATGGTCTACATAGTCAGAAGCTGAAAGCCAAAGGCCAACATAGGCACGTTAAGGAGCTACTGTACCTGCATCATGGTCTGGAACTTGTTGCGCACATCGCAGAACTCACTCCTAACAAGAGCCAGCGCCATGAGGCACCTGAAATAATGCGAGTTCTAGAGAGGTTGAGCAGACTGAAGTGAAATGGTTCAGAAATTGTAAACCCCCTGTTTGGGAACAAAAAAACTCAAGCCATCTCAGAATTTAATCTTGCTACAAACAGAAGTCTAGAACCAACAAGTTATAGGAGGCGTATTCAGATAATGAACCAAGTTCTACCAACCACGTGATTGCAGATGAAGTGAACAAGCAGGTCAGTTCTTAAGAGTACCTATTGGTACACAGAGTAGAGAATAATGACTGTGCAGCATAAATAATATGGTACTGGGTACTGACCCTTCTTTGCTTTTTGCCTCATAGAACTGGCGGAAGTGCATGCAGGCGAGCTTCACTTTCTGAGCACCAACACTGAAAATGCAGAACAAGCGCCGATCAGGAGATTAGAAATTTCTAAAATTATTCAACTAAACCTCGGAAGCAAGTCAACAAATATATGCTCAGAGCCTCAGAAGCAAGTCAACAAATAAATGTTCACAAAACGATAAAGTTTTCCTTCCCGGGCCATAAACCATTGGCAGGAAAACTGATAATTTCATTACTAAACTTGGCTCTTCTACATATAGATATAGGGCAGGGCAAACGACATGAGCCACGCGCCCATGGCGTAGACACCCAGCACTGACACATCCGGATAGAAACAACATCGATGCCAGGACAGATCAGAAAAACAGACATTAAAGTTATGTAGAATAGCAGATCATTAAAAACAGACGATTTTTCCCTTGTGAAGCTACAGTAATGGCATTGGCTGAATATAGTAGATTCGATGGTACCAGAAATGTTTGCAACATGACACGAACAGCATGCCCACTGCACCGACATGCCTGAACAGAAACAGCATCAATGCCGTTGACAGACAAAAAAAACCACCATTGCCTTTTTGTAGAATAGCAGATCAGTAACACCAGAACTGTTTGCAAACCAACAAAAGTTTTGCTTACCGGACCATAAAACTGCCATTGGCAGGAGTACACAACTTAACTCAGCTCTCCTATTTATGGCTATACGACAGCGGCAAGCGACAGAAAACACGTGCCCATGACGTACACACACTCCACCAACATAATAAGCGAATACAACAACATCAATGCCGTCGACAGACCAGAAAAAACAGCACTGTGTTACGCAGAACAGCAGATGATCAACAGCAGAAATGATCGCAAAACGACAGATATTTCCTCGCCGAGCCGGATACTGCCATTGGCAGCAATACCGACAAATCCTTTGCACCAGTTGCGACTAAACTCAGCTCTTCTATTCATGGCTACACGACAGCGCAAACGACACACCTGAATAGAAACAACATCGCTAATTCCGTTACAGGGAACACAACTAAACTCAGATCCTCTACATACAGCTGTACGACAGCCGCAAACAACACAAGCAGCATGCCCGTGACGCACACACTGCACCAACACACCAGAATAGAAACAACATCGATGATGCGGACAAACCAGAAAAACAGCCATTGGCGTTGCACAGAATAACATGCCATTATTACCGGAAAATGCTCGCAAAACAACGGGTATTTCCTCGCTGAGCCCGGATATTGCTATTGGTGGTAAACTGGTAATACCGACAATTCCATTGCGCGGCGAATAAACTAAACTCAGCTCTTCTAATTACGGCTACACGACACACTGCGCGGCGACACATCTGAATAGCACAAGATCAACACAGCGGGGAACAAGCATATATACAGTTAAAAATGAGCAGGGTGTATTGGGGGGCAAGGCTTGTCATCATCACCTCGAGCTGCTCCCCTTGAGCTGGTGCACGTGTGCGTCCACCTTGTCGAAGTCCACCGCGGGCTGGTCCCTGAACAAACAGCAAAGGCAAAGGTAGACACGATGAGCACCCGAGACAGCTGCAGGGCCGAGACGGCAAAAGCAGAGAGAGGGGCACGGACAGCAGGGCGGCGATGTCGGCGATGATCCGGTCGGCGTCGTCGATGAAGAGGGTGGCGACCTCGGCGACGAAGCCCGACGCGCTGCCCCCCTCCTCCTGCAGCGACTGCAGCTGCTGGAACTGCTCGTCCACCATACCCTAGATCGACCAACGCGAGAGTCAGCCAGCCAGTCGAAACCCGTCGGCCGCGCCCAGAACACGGCAATCGTCGGCAATTGCAGCCCACAGCCACACGGCGGACATGGAGGCAGGGGGAGGGGGCTCACCGTGGCGAACATGGAGGCGAGGAGCGCGTTGAGCTGGGCCCTGAGCGCGGCGGCCGCCATGACGAGGCGATCCGGAGGTCCTGGAGTCCGCCGGGGCGACGCGGTGGGGCAGGGCACGTGCGCGGGGGGTGGACGCCGGCGGAATTCGCGGCGGCGGCGGCGGCGGCGTGGACGGGGACAGGAGTGGGGAGAGGTGGGGTGGGGGATTGGATATGGACCCGACCCGCTATATACTCGCGTCGATTGTAAGCTGTGCCGGCCGCTCCTTTTGATTTTCCAGTTTTGGAAAAGTTTTTCATGCTCTTTGTTTAAAATTAGGGCTTTTTTCACCTTGTTTGGTGGTTCCCTTTCTCCTTTTGGAAATTTTTAGAATCTCTCCTTGGGTTCATGGATGAGAAATGATGTCCTCCTCAATTGTTGAAAAGATGAGGGGATGGGGGTGGGTGGGGGGTACCTTTTTCGATAAGGTAGATGACAATGTGTTAATGGCGGGAGATGATATGGTTTACGCTCGGCGTCTGCAGCAACACGGTATCAAGACATAGTTGAGCAACACGGTATCGAGACATAGTCAAGACATCGAGGATGCATATGACCAACGGCTTGTAGGAGAACAGTAGCAATGTCGTCCACTGTCCTTGACAACACACGAGTTATGATAAAGGTTCTCCGAAACAACACATGCAAGAAGGTCACAACACTCAGGCACCGTCGTCGTGGGGTCCAACCCGTAGAGCACGTCTGGACAGAATCTAGAGCGGGGCCTTCGACGTCAGGGACATGACATGTAAAACATTGTCATTGCCAGATGCGACTATGGAAGAACATACACTCAGATCTACGATTTTTCACGAGGGGATGGGGGAGGCTTGGCGTGTCATTGTTCATTCTATGTTTGTGTGTTGGTTGAATGGGCACGAGAGGAAGGAGAATCGGTGGCAGGACAAGGGAAAGGGGAAGAGCTCGACAACGGCACGTGGTCTAGAAGGAGGGGGGTGCATCAGGCGGACAAAACATCGTGCCTCGTCCAACTACAAGTGCGGGAATAAAAGTAGGCATGCCGAGTAATCAGTGGAGTTGGTAGTCCAATAGGAGGGGGCATGGAGAGGGGAATGAGGGCATTGGTGAAGAGGGGAGACGAAACTCAGTGTAGTGACGGGGTAAGGAAGAAGAAGAAACGGTTGCACGGTAAGCTTAACTCACGACAATTGTGTGAGTCCTTGAGGAAAATGAAAGCTAGCACTGGACAAAGTGGCAGTTCCAACAATTCCTCACTTGCACATGGGTCTTGCCTTCTTTACGTGAGAAAAAATGCCCAGTAAATATCCTTTGCATTTGCCACGGCATATGCAAAATCAACTGACAAATCGTAGGCAAGGTTATCCCGATATTCAAAAGGACCATAGAACACTTAGTATGAAAACCTCCTCAAATAAAATGTATCATTGATACGCACAAAACCTTTTTTAGATTCTTCGCCCACAAAATGTATCAATAGAACAACTTCTTTTTTTCATTCATGCCAGGTACCTTGAAAACACCATTGTTTGCTTTAATATACTCCCTCAGTCCGAAAATACTTGTCCTAAAAATAAATAAAATGGATGCATCTATAACTAAAATAAGTCTAGATACATCCATTTCTAAGATAAGTATTTCCGGACGGAGGGAGTACTTCTTTACACAGACATTTTTAACCGAAGAAACAGAAATTGTCAAATTTCCCAGCATTTTAGACCATATATGCCTTATTGTCCAGATCCTCACATATTCCCAGACAGAGGAGCAACCAACAACAATGTGCACGGCAAGCAAGCATCACCATCAACACGATGATTCCATGAATTTTATACTAACATTTGCCCCCAATTAGAATACATTATCACGCCATGATCAGATCGGTCTCCAAGGCCGGGATATGCTCCCTGTTGGCCAGGGAGATCTGTCCACCGGTGCTTTCGGTGGAGCACATGATCCTCCTTGTCCCTCTGTCTCTCTGTCCATCTGTCTCCATGCCTCTCAAACTTTTCTTCTCTCCATGATTGCCACTCTCATTTGTTAAGGTGGTATATATCGTCGTGGGAGCACATGCTGGGGATCCCCGGCCATGTGGAGGTCATTAGGCTCTGTACTCGTCGCCGCAGTCGCCAATGACCTCCATCAGGTTCCGGCCCCGCTGCGACGCCTCGGTGATGCTGCCCATGTCCTCCTCGTCCAGCAGCAGCGACAGGATCGCGTTGGTGTCCCTGATGTGCTCCGACAGACCCAGCCTCACGCCCACCATCGACCCCGCCACCGATGTCTGTCCACGAGAACAATCACAAAGGTCATGAGTTGCAGCGAGCACAGATGACGGATGTCGTGGCACGACAGATAGTTCTGTTTCGGAAGTGGCAGAAATGGGATGAAGCTGTGGGGGAGGATGGAGGATTACCTGGTTCAGTATGTATCTTACGGCGACGGTCGAGATCGGGACGCCGTGTTTCAGCGACACCTTCTTCAAGGTCTGGAGCAGAGCCTGGAACAAGCTCCAGCCCCCCCAAGCGTCGATCATCTGCCGTGCGTTCGAGAATGAGAATGGTGAGGGACTGGAAGGTGGGCAACAAGTTCAACCGAAAGGATTACGAATTTCCTCACCCTCTTATACTTCTGCAGGGATGGGGTATTCAGAGGAGGTGCGGCGAAAGGTATGTTGATGTTGGTGTCAAGGAACTTCTCAGACAATAGGCCACCCATCACCGTGCCATACCTGCATCCAGGAATAATCTTCCTAACTTCAAACTATGTTCTACTGAAGAAGAAGAAAATGGATGGAGGGGAGGGAGCAGACGTGATGAGCTTGACTCCGGTAAGCTCGCAAAGCTCTGCCATCTTTTTCTGCGGACGCATATCCACAATAGAATGTTGAACCTGGTAGTTTTACATCATCTTTCGTTATTTTATCTGCATATGATCATCGATGCTAATAAAGGAAAATACACCATAGATGAGGCAAGTAAGCAGTGATATATATACCTGGTTGCTGACAATAGGTATTCCATTTTCTAGAATTATTTGCAGCCTCTCTGTGTCGAAGTTCGTCAGAGCTACAGTCTTTATCTTGCCTTCAGAGTTTTCAGAACAAAAAGGGGCATGATGTAAGAATTTATTCACACTGAAAAACCACAAGTGTAAGAGACGAGTGCACAAGTGAACTATTATTATCTAGTAAAAGTTTAAAATATTACCTTCCTCCTTCAGGTCTGTGATGTGCTTCAGTGCATCTAGATATCCGGGATTTGCGTAGTCCCACCTGTTTCGTGGTGAAGGGTCAGCAAAAATTACCAGCTCTGGCAGCAGCTATATGATGCATACCTAAACAAAGTACTTGGCACGATAAACGATTCACAGGTTTTGAACAAAATGACACTTTTTGTGTTTCAGAGTTTCGACAGTGCTGGCTGAAGTCCTTTAAACTGGTCTCTCATGCAACACATCTAAGAGTAATGACAATTGCAGAACTACGTGTCACAGTACATCATGCTTTTGTCTGTGAATGAGCATTCCAGATTTTATTCGAAAAGGAAAACGAGTAAAAAAGATGTCCCAGTCTGCCACATATTGCTAGCAGGAAGATACCTAGAGGTTTGATGGACCGGCTAAAGAGCGGCAGCGAAAAGAAAGCAGCATACACACAGCGCACAGGGCTGTGAATACATCTACGATATCCATCTCCAAAATGATGGAGCCAGAACCAAAGTTTTTACTGAGCACTCGGCCCTGTAGCATATTAACAAGCATTCCAGATGATAGATCAGGATGAACTTATTGTCCAAAATACTGGACAGGAGATTCACTACTGACTATCAACAGGGATCCATTTCCAAATGATCATAGGCTTCCCTTCGGACAGAGAGTGAAGATGAAATTAATGAAATTATACAAACACATTATGATACCAAATCCACACAAACATACCAATGGAACTGCAGCATGTCCAAGGCAGCAACGTCCATCCTCTTCCGAGACCTGTTGATGTTCTCCTCAACGTAGCTTCTCGTCATCTTAACTGGCGGCGGCACCCACTTTGTAAGCCTGCACAGAGAGCTCAGCGATAGTCAGAGGCAGCAGCAGCAGGAAAATCTGCTACGGCTGCGTCTCACGGGCACCAAATCACTCGCTCACCCCCTGACTTCTTCCAGCATCTCAGGCGGGCGCTCACGCCTGACTTTGTTGATGAACATGCCGTATAAATCCTCCGCTGGTCCATCTGCCAAGACAACAATCATGTTTTCATACCAAGTCCATAATATGCTCCAGTCAAAGAAAAGAAAATGGAGACTATCATCTCATGCATCAACATTTAACGCTGTGACAATCGTTAACTCTAGTTCATAATACCACAGAAGCAAAGCACACTACATACACATCCTCCATCTCCAACCAAACCTGTCATGGACCAGAATGCTGATCAGGCTACGCCATCGTCACCAGGAAAACAGAGACGCAAACAGAGGAGGTTTTCTCGACGTCCAGCAAGGATAAGCGTGCCCGAGTGGACAGGTTAGCAGGCGATGGCGTTCGAGTAAGCAGCTCTGGTTTCCTCAATGTGTTCCGGTGCCGGCGCCGTCGCGTGAGTGCTGGATTTATAGACTCATGTAGCTTTTTCAGTTGGTTGTCGTTGGGACAAACTGTGATGTAACTGAAACTCTGAAGCTGTATCCCCTCTGCTTCTATCTAAACACTGAAACTGCAACCCTGTTCTTCGGTTCTATCCTGTCCTCTATCTGCTCCAGCCTAGATGATGCTATTGTATCCAGGTCCATGAGAAAACCCAGCTTCCAATTTGAAAATTGGAATTGAGCAGCTTCAACTTGCAATCAATGCATCGATTTTTCAAGAAGCAATCAGGCGGCATCAAGGAAGCAAGCTCGCTAGCGTTAGACATACCACTAGCAAATTATCGGCAGGAAACGAGGCCCGAGGCATATGAACGCTAGGTGTTCGCGCAAATTCCTGAGAGAGATGGGTGGGATGGGTGGGGGGGCACGGACAGTGGTCGGCCATGTCGAAGGTGGAGAGGCCGGCGTCGGCGTAGGCGAGCATGGCGTCGACGGCGTCGGCGCGGTCGATGCGGCCCCACCCGCCGCTGGTCTGCCACATGCCGTTGAGCACCCGGCAGATCGCCAGGGACGAGTCGGTCCCGCCGCGGGTGCTGGCGAGCGTCGCGGCCCTCGAGCCCGGGGACGCCGTCTCCACCGCCGGCCCCACGAACCCCGCGCACCTCGCGGGGCGCAGGCGGAGCTTGCGCGGGGGCGGAGCCGGTGCCGCCGGCGCCGGCGAGAGGGCGCGGGCTGCTGTCGACGACGACGACATGGCTGCTGCACCAACGGAGCGTGCGCGCGAGAGAGAGATAAGGCGCTCCTGGCCCCTTCCGTATGGTATGAGTGAGAAAATAATTTGTGTAACGCCAGTAAATTACACTGTGGTGGCTAATTCGTGTGGATACTGTTATTATTTTTTCAAATCATAAGTGACACGAACATAATACTCAAAACTTTCCTCTAGACTTAGCCGCTGTTGAAGTTTCATCTATTAATAAGGGTTTTCTATTAACATATAAGTTTTTAAAGAAAAAAAAGAAATACTCCCTCTGTAAACTAATATAAAAACATTTAGATCATAATTTTAATGATCCAAACGTTTTTATATTTCTTTACGGAGAGGGTGTCCAATATCTTGCTAGAACAAGATATCGGGTATTTCTGTCTTTTGAACCTTTTTTGATCTTTTTAATCTTTCTATATTTGGAATTCAGTACGAGATTTAAATTTGCAAAACAGGAATGTTTATTCTTTTTTGCAAACTGAAAAATAGGTGGATATTCGGAGAGACCAAAGCGATTGGCACCGCAGCTCAAAGGCATTTGCATACGTGGAGACAGTGCGACGGACGAGCGTGTGCGCAGGCGGGACGCGGGAGCGTGATCCAGAGCGTGCGGACGGCGGAGGAGAGGGGAGGGGAGGCGATCCTACTCACAGATGTCGGCCATGTCGAAGGTGGCGAGCCCGCCGTCGGCGTAGGCGAGCATGGCGTCCACGGCCGCCGCCGGCGCCGCGCGCCCCCACGACGCGCCGCTCAACTGCCACATCCCGTTCACCACCCGGCACACCTCCAGCGCGTCCCCCGCCTTGCTCCTCACCGTCGCCCTCTTCTCCTCCTCCTTCCCCCGCTCCGGCCCGCCCATCGCCGCCGCCGCCACCACGGTGCATCTCCACCGTCTCCGCCCACACCTCCCCCTCACCAGCACAACCCGCTGAACTGCGGCGGTGGCCATCACGGCGCCGGCGCCGGAGCCACAACTCAAAAGCATCATCACAAAAACCTATGGCAAGAAATGCGTAGCGCACTGACAGGAAGAGTGTGGGCTTTATTGAAACCTCAGAAATGCAGGAAGAGTATGTGGTATACAGACATCACAATAGCATCAATTGTACCGTGTAGTGAGCTATGTATGTAACACTCCAACGACCACACGAGAGATCTCTCTAAGAAGAGCGACGGCACGGGCGCATCAGATCTTGCTGGTGGCGAACTGGAGGCCGGCAGCCTTGAGCTCGGCGGGGCTGCCGGCGGCCGGCTGGTCCCTCGCGAGCTTGGCGATGGCGCCGTTCTCCTCCGCCGACCCGCCCTCCAGGAACGCGCCCACGCACTTGCCGTCTTTCACCCAGTACGACCCGAACTTGGGCTTGGCCGAGCTGGGGTCCGCGTCGCCGAACAGGATGGCGTCGCCGACGTTGTCCCCGTAGAACTGCCACGACAGGTCGAACGACCGCGAGTAGAAGTAGGGCAGGTAGTCGTACTCCGCCACGTCGGACCCCGCCTCCTTCCCCTTGATTGCCTGATGGAAAAAAGAGAGACGCGGCGTTGGTTGCGGTTCAGAGGCCATATGGAGAGAAATGGAAAATGGTGAGTATGTCCCTCACATTCACAGCCTGCTCCGCGGACTTCCTGGAATGGTCGACGTGCTCCACTCGCCTCACGTCGTTGTAGATCTTCATCGGGAAGGTGGCCACGTCGCCAACGGCATACACTCCAGGGACGCTTGTTTCGAAGAAAGCGTCCGTCTGCACAAAATTTGTTCAGACGCATCAAACAGTTGGGCATAAACAAGAACAAGCGAAACTCAAAGATGGCCCGGGCTAAAAAACGCAGTTGCTCAAAGCAGAAAATAGGACGCGCCGTGCCGTTCTTGATAAGGGGGCATACAGTTGAAGGATCATAGACACTTTCTTTAACTGGAACAACGAAATAACCTTCTGCACGAACAAAGGGTGAATTCGAAGCACACTAACCTTGATTCCGCCTTTCTCCTCGGCAACCTGACCTTTGAAGAGACCAGTCAACGGTCTGCCCCCAACACCGACTACAACAATATCAGCTTCGAGCACACTGCCGTCCTTTAGCTTAACTGCGGTCACCTGCCAAGCAGGAAACAAAGTGAAGCAAGTAAGCATATGCACCCGCGATGAGAACAGTAGAGCTGAATTCAGATTCGGAAGCTGTATGTACATACATCACCATTGGCGTTAGCATCAAAACCAACAGCAACTGTACCCTTCACGATCTTCACTCCTTTGTTAGTGTAGTAACTCTCGTAGAAAGCTGCAATCTCGGCAGTGAAGAGACGAGGCACTACAAGAAATGAAATTATTGCGTTATATAGTTGTTTCCAAAAACAGAAGAACCTTTTGATTATAGTTTTGCTTCACATTATAACTGCATGCTAGTGGCATGAGGCCATGAGGCGAAGCTGAATGAGGATTAATGATAGTATGTGAGTCATGGACGCTTACTGCACCAAGGTTCAGGGAACACCATAGTCACATCAAGATTGTTCATCTTCAATACTGCGCTTAGTTCAAGGCCAATGTAACCCCCTCCAACAACGACTGCCTTCCCACCCTTCTTTGCTTGGATAGCTGCATACAGCTTGTCCGCGTCGTCAACTTCCCTTAGGTACAGAATGTTGTTGGAATCAGCTCCTTGAGTGCCAAAATCAGATAGCTTAATGACCTGAGAATCACGTCAAAACAGAAGTTTTACATCATAAGTAACAGCAGCAGCACCAGCAACTAGTAATTAAAAGTTCTTTCATAAAGTACGACGAAGGAACCATTTTGTGCTATCATATATCTTTCATGTATAAAACAAATTGCTGACAGTTTAAAATCCAAATAAGGAAAGGTCAATGACACATACCGAGGAGCCAGTAGCAATTAGCAAAATCTCATATGTAAAGGTTGCTCCAGCTGAACTAGTCAGAGTCTTGGAGGCAAGATCAGCTTTGACAATTTCAGTGCTCAGGATAAGCTCGATGCCTGCCAGCAGATGAATCATGAATATGCTCAGCTACAAAATCATTACATCAAGGACATATGATACTCTTGCAGACATGTATTGCCTTGTCAACCTAGTTCTCAGAAAAATAGACCTGGGATAATGGTGTATTGAGTACTAACAAAATTTGAATAGGCCAGCATAGTTTAATTTGAGGATCTCTGTTTCATATGTTACGAAATTGTATTACCACAAGATTGAACAGGGAAGAAGTATTCCTGATCAATTCCCCCCATTAAACTACAATATTGAGTAGTTAGGTAACCAGTAGGAGTATCCAGACACAGCAAAGAAGTATGACAAGATATAGCCAAAGGCGATGATAGTATGATAAGCTAATACCACCAATTGGCCAGTGCCTGGGCCATTACACCCTTACAGCTAAAGAATTGTGCAAGGAAGTAACCAACTCAGTCTGGATAAATTGTGTAGCATGCAGGTTAAAACGCAAACAACCATGAACTGTCAAAAAATACAGGGGACTTGGTCAGAAATACATACCTTTCTCTGAGTACCATTCAGGCAAGAGCCTCTCGCCTCCACTTCCCACGCACACATGAAATCCTGGCAACCTTGCAGGACCTGTTCATAGACAAAAACGCAAGGTGTGTTAGTCTTAAACGAAGTGTGTGCTAATCAAACGCGGTTTCAAAAATGGGGTGGATCATGCATCAAGGGAAAATGGCATGGACTGAAAAACCTACTCTGAGGGAACAGATACGCCTTGCTGAGGGCGGGGCGCTCGTAAGGAGCCACCTGAAACAAAAAATCGTGGTAATAAGAAACGTTGTATCATCCGTCAATAGGCAAGTAAAACCACGACTAGTTTGCTGTGGCTGAACTGATAAACATACGAGTTACTATTGCACCCTTTTTTCCTAGAAAAAGACAGTAGCCGTCCTTCCATTACATTAGAAGAACAGATGGTTCGCTTAGAAGCAAAAAATGGAAATCAATCCAAAAGGGACCAAAACCAGGGCGGGGACGACGTAACTTGCCTTGTACCGTACTTTGCGATGTACATGTGCATAGTACAAACCAACTAACGTTTTCGTGACGATTAGCGGCAGCATGACGAGCAATAGGGTAATCATGGGTGCTACTACAGGGAGAAGGTTGGTCGGCCCTCCGTGAAATCTAGTTTTCGCTTGCACACGGCTAACAACAGTAACCATCATGAGTTAGAGTGACAACACCTACCAAACTAGTGCTCTGCTAGGAATTTACAGATAAACCGGATATTCAGTACGGCATGCACTGCCATGGGCATCTGTAGTCATGGTTTTCACTTTCAGTGCCATGGGCATCCGTAGTCTAGTCTAGTGTGTTGCAAGACCTTGGTCAGTGGCCACTCCACCCGGCGAAGAATAGCATATGTATTTATATAAGTTAATTATAACTATTATTATCATTATTATTATTATTATTATCCATGGAGCAACTCTGATTGAGAAACATCTATCTAGGATTAAATTGATGCAGGGGAGGCACCGGGATTAAAAAAAACATCCATCCAGAAATGGTGAGAGAAGAGATGGGGGGATTATACGTACGGCCTCCTTGGAGATGATGGCGAGCTCCCCTGGCTGCACGCCCTGCTTGGCGAACTCCCGCGCCGCGTAGCCCTGCGCCGGCAAAACTCGTGATGTGAGATCCGGAAAGGCAGTCAATCGATCGATCGAGCGGCAGTGGTACCCCTGAGACGCCGCCGCCGAGGACGATGTACTTGAAGTGCTTCCCGGACGCCATGGCTGGCCGGTGGTGTCTGGCGACGACGGCGAACCCTAGCTAGCGCGTGGCGGTAGGATCTGGCGAGCTGACACGAGACGGAGAGGATGGATTGATGGAGCGGAAGGAGTGATGGGGCGGACGGATTTGGGGGTTGGAGTGGTTGGTTGGTTGTTGGAGAGTGTGGCAGGCCGTGCGCGCGACTGGCAGGCGGGCCCGGTCGCGCGCGGGCCGGCCAATGGGAGGAGGCTTCGGCTGACTGGCTGGCTGGATGGGCTGACTTGGCTGGGCGGGGCGGGGCACGTGGGCCGACCCTGGCCGCCCAGGACTCGTGATGGCCGTCCAGGCAACGTCGTCCCGACTGCGCCACAACAATCTGGAAGCTGGTGTTCGAGCAGTGGTGCACGTGTACTCAAAAAAAAAAAAAAGAGTGGTGCACGTCACTGGCCGCCCGGCCGGCTACTTGCTCTACCTTGGGGTACAATAATAAGAATAAGAATAAGCTAATGATCCCACTCACTCCCCACTGGAAGCTAGTTTTTTTCTCCTCCACCCCGGGTCGCACCCCCTTCCCATTAATTGCTCAACGAAAATATGCAGTAAAAGTCTGTAGAAGTTTACGACCTAGCAGCCAAATAAGCAAAATGGGACAAGAGAGGGAAGAGGTGGGTTGGGGCGTTACCAGGGAACCCGATGTAAGTGATCCAAAATACAAAGACCCTGCTACGGGTGCGAAAACATGTTAATGCCAACAACAAGAAGACGATGGCACACTAAAACGAGTATGACCCACAAAGGTAGAACATAGTCTGAGCTCGGTGGCGGGCATCAAACCCCTGCGAGCAAAAGGCAGCAAGCTCCATCACCAGGGCCAGAGGCGGTCTTGGAGTAGCATCACCTGTGTCGAACTCCGGCGCCATCCTCAGTGACGAGTCTGTGCGGAGGAGTGGATCGATCGGGCAAAGACGCGGCAACCTACACCATCCTCGTTCACTCCATCTCGAAATTCGGCTATGTCTTCCTCTTTCGGTAATCCTGCCATGTACATCGTAAATGAATAGACAGTGAAGATAGCTTTCAACCGAGTGCATACCACATGTCCTTCAATGAAAAACTTTGTTCCGAGCCCACCATATTTCCCAAACAAATGAAAGCAATAAAACATCATATAATATTCCTTGCCTCCGGGAAGGAAGCAATAAAGTCGAGACCCAACTTTGCAAGAGAAATCTAGGGCAACAAGAAGCACCCCAGGTCAGGCCAAAAGCTCCCCCAAACCGAGCGAGCAAGTGCACATGTGAAAGTAGATGAATAGCAGCTTCGATTTCTTGGCAAAAAGAACAAGAAGGATTCCCTGGCCATTTTTGTTTGTGCATATTGCCACGAGTAAAAATAACATTATGAAACAAGCTGCAAGATCAAGGTCTTAATTTTCAAAGGGTATAATATTTTCCACAACCATTTATAGTCAGGTCCAGAGATATCTTTTTCCAGTTACTCGTACACCAACTTTGTAGTAAAAAAAACATGTGACAACCCAAACCTAAAACCCTAGACCTTTTAACATTCTATGTGATATTTGTGGATTGTATTATTTTTGTTTCTCTTATTCATACCATTTAATATGTCAAACCAAATTTAAAACTATGAACATTTTTATAAAACCATTTGAACCTGCTTTTATTTTAATGTGTTTCCAGTTTCACATGCAACCTTTCCAAAAATTCAATTCAATTTATATTACAAGTTTGGCCTCCAAACTTTGCTAAAAAATATTTCATTATTTAGCAAGCTCTACCAGAACTTTCATGATTTTGGAACACTTGTAACTCATACATCTAGTTCAAATCCATTTGAATTAAATTCAAATGAATTTGAATCAAATCTTCCAAATTGGTTGACACTTCCTTTCTTTGGCTAAGTGTAAATATTAGGCTCCTGTTAAAAGTATGACCATTTTTCCCAAATGCCCTGGCTATTTCTTTTCTTCCTTTTTCCGTCTCTCTATTTTTTTTGTAAAAATAATAGGAAAAAATAAAAATAAAAATAAAGAGAGAGCCCACCCACAGCTGGACCATCCTATTAGGTGCAACCGTGGCCACCCTAATCCTACCCCATTCCCCAGCTTCCATCGATCCCGAGGAGTGCCTCTATGTTTCGCTTATAGCTAGATGTAGGAAGCCTCACGTAAAGGAAACATATTAACGAAAACACTTTATATAAAACATTTCGAAAAATGTTAACCAAGTGTTTAAAAATATTAAATGTCTATAGTTAAACTAGTTCTTATGTATACGAGACATGTTTGCAAAAAATATACAATCTGCGTGAAAAACGTTAATTATATATTTCGAAATTGTAATGAAAGCATTTGAAAACCTAAATTCAATAAGTATTTGAAAATTTTCTATACAAAATGTTGACAATAGATTAAAAAAATCTTCTATTGAAAAATATTAATCAAGTATTAAAAACATTTTAAATGTGTATAGAATTTGTTTTGACCATGTATTCAAACAATATTAATCTTGTATTTTTAAATATATATCATTTAAAATTTGAAAAATGTTAAATATGTATAAAAATGTAGAGCATGTACTCAAAGTGTTAATCTTCTACTCGAGAAATGTTAAATGTGCATTAGATAAATGTATTAGATATATAGCAAAAAAATATATTGTATATGAAAAAAGTAGACATAAAAAAATATAAGGTCTCAAAAAATGTTAATCATGAATTTTAAAAAGTATATGAAAAACGTTTCAAATGTATAAGAAAAATGTTGAATGTATATTGAAACAAGGTTAACATGTGTTGCAAAAAAACGATGAAAAAAAAAGAGAAATGAAAAAAGACAATAAAAACCAAAACAGAAAACAAAGAAAACAATATAAATAATATGATAAACGAGAAGAAACCAAGTAAAATATAAAAACAAAGAAACCCCATAAAAAGAAGAAAAGAAGAAAAGCAATAAATAAATAAATAAAAACCAAAGAGAAAAAGAAAAAGAAAAAACCAATGAAATGAAAAAAGGTGAAACCCGGGAGAAAAGGAAGAAACCAATGAAAAGGCAAAGAAAACAGGGAAACCAAAAAGTCAGTGAAGAAAAAAATAAAAAAATAAAGGAAACGAAAAAGGGAAAACGAAAAACACACGGAATGAACCAATTTCCCTTTGAGTGTGAGGCGAATGGACTAGCAAAGGAAAGAAAGAGATAAGGATGGGCCAGCCTAGTCGGTACAACACGGGACAAAAGGCTCAGCGAGACGAAAGGAGCTCTCGCACTAACCGAGATATAGTCACCTCTCTCTGTGTGTGTGTGTGTGCGCATCATAGTTAACACCACGGGCTGGACCACGCGACATTTCTAAGGTTGCATCTTCCTTTGCCGATCTAGCCACAGTCCATAAAATCCTCTCGTTCTACCGATAATCATCGTCGACAGACATGAGTTTTCATGCGCTAACGAGCCCATCGTGACTCTTGCATGGCGGAGCCATTGCATATGGGTGGCAGCAGAGGGGTGGAAAGAGGGAAGGATGAAGTAGTGGGTGCCCTAGGTAACGAGGCACATGAAGTAACACCGTCGACCCAGTGCTGGATGAGAAGAAGGAGGGACAACTTGGAGGAGAAGATGGCAAGAGTGGGCTACAAGATGGTGAGGAAACACATGGCTATGCATGGGGTCCAATGCAAAATCTGGAGGTTTGATTCGAAGTGTTGAACCTTTGCGAACAGGAAGAGGTTGATCTAGATTTCTCTACAAAACTAGATGATTTGATCAAGTAGGTATAATGGTTAGCAATCTTCAGGGTTCACACCACCCGAACTTTCAACCATTCATCTCTCTTTAACTATATGCGGACAACTTTGTCACCAGCCCAACTGAAAGCGCAACTAATCCGCGGGTGGTTTTGTTAATTAATAACAACATATACATCATTGAACTAATGCCTATTCAAAGATCATTTCAGGAAAGTTCAATGTTGGTGTGGCAAGGACATGTGGATGTGTACCCCTCAAAATGCAAATGACAAGGATTGTCTAAAGATCCAAGACTCCATTTTTTGGTTAAGTGATCCAACATCACATTGAGTCCATAGGATAGGCAATACTATTAAAAGGGGGTGAGGTTTTGATTATGGCTTAATTTCTCCAAGTGCTTAGAGATATTTGCTCCAAAACCCTCGGCTATATTCTCACATTCAAATATGTCCAAATACTCAAGTCGGTCTCGGTCCCCCCAAAACATATACATCCGTACCCACGGACAGTGGCGGAGCTAGCACGGGATCCTTGGGGGGGGGCAATGACAAAATATGTATTCATGAAGGAAAAAAGTCCTTATTTTTCTCAATCTATGCCTTTAAAATAATCTTCACAAAAGATCCCAGGCTTGGGGGGGCACAGCCGCCCCAGCCATACACATAGATCCGCAAGTGCCCACCGAGATACTTAAGACAGAAGCCACAACCTAAACCCTAGAAACTTGATGTAACCAGATGGCATTCGGTCTCACCGAAGTGCATGTGCCAAGCTTTAGTTAACCATTTATTTCATTTCGGTATCTCCGAGTGAAACCAATCGGTCACATCGAAGTGAGAAAGTACTTATGTCATCTCAAATCAGTCCCACCGAGTGGATCCATCCGGTCTCATTGAAACGTCTAACATTCGAATCTTTTGCACCACTCGGTGCCTCCAAGATTTCATATCGGTTTCACCGAGTTGGGCATAAAGTGTGTAACGGACAGAATTTTGGTGATGGATATATATACCCCTTCACCACCACCTACTCTCAAACAAAGCAACAAGGACGAATCATACACTTACCATATCCATTAGAAGAGTCTAGTTTAGCCGTGTTTCATGTAATGGAGTTATCGGTATCCTGATTAATGTCAATTTTATGGTGATGATAAAGTGTTGTATTTTTGCGCATATTTATGGTATTAATGACCTTCTATTTTGTGCATCACTGCTACTTATAAACTGCGTTGGGATTGTCCCCGAAGAGGAGAGGAGATGCAGTACAATAGATATAAGTATTCCCCCCAGGGAGAACCAACGTTATTGGACCAATAGGAGAATCACACAAACCCCCTTTAGCAGCACCTACACACACAAAATCAAACACTTGCACACAACGCATGCAAAAGGGTTTTCAATCCACTTGAACTCATTACTTGCAAGGATTAAATATTGATAGATGAATGATATAAATATAACAATAAAAGAAAATAAATGGAAGAAATATTTTTGAGGCTTTAGTAATATGCTTTAAGTAGACCCAGGAGCCATAGTTTTCGCTAGAGGCTTCTCTCTTGAACATAGCAGACGTTGGATAGACAAATTACTATTGGGCAATTGACAGAATAGCGCATAGTTATGACATCTCATTCACGACAATGAGTATAGGGACATCACGTCCATAAACAAGCAGAATGACTCCTGTCTACATCTACTACTACTATTCCAACTCATCGACCGCTATCCAGCATGCATCTAGAGTATTAAGTATGAAACAAAGTAATGCTTGGAGCAAGATGACATGATGTAGACAAATTAAGACAATCAATATGTTTAGACCCCGTCGTTTTGTACCTAAAGGCAACAATACAAATACATGTCATGACCTTTTCTTTCATTGCGATTGAGCATCGCAAGATTGAACCTATCACAACGCATCACTCCCACTGAAGTTAAATCAATCTAGTTGGCCAAACCAAACCGATAGATCGAAGAGAAATATGAATCTATAACAATCATGCATAAACAAATTCAGAGAAGACTCAGTTAATATTCATGAATAATCTGATCATAAATTCATAATTCATCGAATCCCAACAAACACACCACAAAATAGGATTACATCATAAATGCGACCATTCGGGAATCGCGGTGAACTTTGTACTGAAGATCAAAGAAAGAGAGAAATGGCTAGACTTTATTTTTCCTTTTTTAAAATAGAGGGTTCCAATTTCCAAATCATTTCAACTCCGTTCTCTTAACTTCTTCAAAAATTGACAGTGTGATATGTTTGCATTATGTCAGGTGCCTCGTGTCATTCGCTCTTGTTAGGAATGAGTTATGTATTGTGCGCAATGAGTTGGAGATCATGATGGAGGTAGCACCTTATGTCCCTTATGTTGGATTTTGATACCAACTTCTCACTAGTTTTATAATACATAGATTGGTCGTATATTGTATAAGATTTAGAGAAAATAACAACCTTAAATCCTTAATCGTATTATGTCGACGTTCGGTTTTGGAGCACTTAGTTTGAAGTCTCAGAAAGTCTTATCTCGTAATTTTTTTCACCACATTTGGTAGATGTATTTGGTAGCTCTAAGAAAATACTAGAGCTTCATTGTTTCCCCGCTTAAATTAAGCTTCGCAAAAACCCAAATAACAAACTGACCAATTAGTGAAACCATTTGCCCTGAGCACCATTATAGGCAAAAATGTCGTAATATTTTTTGGGAATGGACTTGTGTTAATCATTAGCTAATTGTTCATCTTTTGATGTAGCCGGAGGAGCAGATTGTGGCATGTGGTCCTAAATCCTAAGTAGCAGCCAATGAAGGGGAAAGAGCATAGCCCCACTAAAGGGCGCGCGTGAAACAAGATGAGGATTCTCGCATCAGAACTTCAGGCTCATAACCGTGTAAACAAAACTTGGTGTCCTTGTGTCGATGTTTATTTGTGAAGTCTATATACTTGTGTGTCATGGATGTGGTTCTGCCCCGCCTGCAAGTTCTGTGAAAACCTATACCTGGTTGGTTTGTCTTATTGTATGTTGTGTTGGCTTATCTCTCTAAGAAAGTTTCGTTGTTGGTTCCTCAAACAAAAAGTATCACTGTTAAGCAAAGGATTCTATTTATAAAAAAAATCGCTTGAGTTGTCATGTAGCCGTAATTAGAAGAATCGAGTTTAGTTGCGTTTGGTGTAACGGAATTACCGGGATAAATCAATGTTATGATGAGGATAAAGTGTTGTCGTTTTGTGAATATTATTCTAGTATTAATGATATGCTAGTATGTGTATCGCTAACGATGGTTCTTCTGGTTTGTCCATGACCTCGATGTTGTTTTTATTCAGGTGTGTCGGCACAGGGTGGGTGTGCACCTCATAGGACATGACAGCACGACATTCGTGTCGTTTGCGTGGCTGTCGTATAGCCATAGATAAAACAGCTGAGCTTAGTTGTATATCTCATGTACCAGAATTGTTGGTGCTCCTCCCAATGACAATGGTATTCCTTGGCGAGGGGAACTTTTGTCGTTTTGTGAACGTTTCTAGTACTGTTGAATCTACTATTTGGGCAATGCTATTATTCGAGGTCGAAAATAGAAAATTGTCATTTTATAAGCATGCCTGGTATTAAGGACCTGCTATTCTACGTAACGACAGTAACCATATTGTTGGTTTCTTTATTGGAATGTTGTTGTTTCATTTGGATTTGTCAGGCGGAGGGTGTGTACGTCATGGACGTCATTTGGGTGTCGTATATACAAAATTAGAAGACCTGGATTTAGTTATGTTTCATGAGTGGGATTGTTAGTATTCATGACAATGTCATGGTCTGGCAAGAAAAACTTTGTCGTTTTGTAAAAATTTCGGGTACTATTGATCTGCTATTTCATATAACGGTAATGGAGTTTTCTTTTCTGGTTCATCAAACAATTTATTGAGTTGACAATCATGATAGGAAATGGTTCCCTACAAATGTTATTATGACGTCACAAGTATGCTTATGTGTATCAACGTGTCTCAGTGTATAATAAGTTACTAATTCCCTGATCGGCATTTTTTCCGCATATTTCACTGTTGTTGCACAGCAAGTGAACCTCGCATGCATGCATTTCGGCAATTTCTATGCCATAAAATGCAAATGTCGGTGAGAACTCAATACCTTATTACATATCTTACACAATAATTATTCTCAACAATATTTTCCAATTTCTTTATGTAAACCTACCAGCTGTGTTGTCTTTCATGTCATTGTATTCAACTCATACCAATCAAACATTATAAGGAAGTAATCTGCTTTGCTTTTTTCACTTCATCTGCAATCATGTTGATATTACTCGGTTCATCATCTGAATATGCTAATACTTTATGATTCTCTTCTAGTTTGCTGGCTCCAGATTTCGGTTTATAACACAACAAAATTCCGATATGGCTATGGTTTATTTTTCCTTTTTTAAAACAGAGGGTTACAATTTCTGAACCATTTTATCTCAATTCTCTTAACCTCTTTAGAAATTGACAGTGTGATATGTTTGTATTATTTCAGGTGCCTCATGTCATTGGCCCTTGTTAGGAATTAGTTCTGAATTGTGTGCAATGAGTTGGATATCATGATGCAGGTGTTGGTGTCAAAACCGACAGATTTCGGGTAGGGGGTCCCGAACTGTGGGTCTTGGATCGATGGGTAACAAGATAAAAGGGAGACAGTGTTTACCAGGTCCGAGCCCTCTTAATGGAGGTAAAACCCTATGTCCTGCTTTGTTTTGTATTGATGATGGAGTATCGAGTATAGAGTTTATCTACCTCGAGATCGTATGATCTGGTGTAAAACCCTAGGAGTAATGAGCTAGCTTCACCTGTCCTATAGACTAAGACCCACTGGTTTACACAGTTCGACCACCAAAGACGTCCTCGTTTTTTAGCCACATACATGACTTAACCTCGAAGGCCAACCGTCCAAATGTGAACAATGTTCTTTTCTGATAGCTTTTAGCGAAATGTTGTGGCTGGTCATGAATATTGACCGGTTATCAAAACTCGATCTGTGGTTCGAGCCGCTTCTCATTTATCATCGGAACGTCCCATCAATATGGAGATCGTGCCCCGCCTTTCCAGGGATATGGTTTATGATTTTGGGTTACCCCATGCGTGCATAACTGCATGACTCAATGGGAAATGGCGAGGTTCATGGCACAGTAGAGGGACTCTTGGTATTTATGCAGCTTATAAAAAGGAAACAACCACCGTAACCTTCGTACACTTCTTAGATCTGCCATTGCTATGCCTCCTCGAACCTTCCGCGCTCTAAGCTTCCATGCTCCATTCTTCCCCCCAAATTCCTCCAACCCCTTCTCCAGTTCGGCCATGGCTAGATCAGGCTCTAAGGGCAAGTGGGAGGCCTCCGGAGTCACTAAAAGACATCTTGGAGTTGAAGGGCGTCGGTTATTTGTCAGAGAGCATAATTTACCGCACCCTAGAGAAGCACCAGGTGGTGCCCTCACTCGGAGAGGGCGAAAGGGTGGTGTTCATCCACCACTTTGTCCGAGGTCTAGGTTTTATCCTCCACCCCTTTGTGAGGGGTCCTTTTGTTTGGAGACGTAGTAGTAAATCAAAAAAAATCCTACGATCACCAAGATCTATCCATGGAGAAACCAGCAACGAGAGGGGAGAGATTGCATCTACATACCTTTGAAGATCGCTAAGCGGAAGCGTTACAAGAACGCGGTTGGTGGAGTCGTACTCGCAGCGATTCAGATCGCGGTGGATTCCGATCTTAGCGCCGAACAAAGGCGCCTCCGCGTTCAACACACGTGCAGCCCGGTGACGTCTCCTACGCCTTGATCCAGCAAGGAGGAAGGAGAGGTTGAGGGAGAGCTCCGGCAGCACGACGGCGTGGTGGCGGTGGAGCTACGTGAACTCCGGCAGGGCTTCGCCAAGCGCTACGGAGAACGAGGAAGAGGAAGGGTAGGGCTGCACCGAGAGAGAAAGAAGCCGTGTCTCAAAACAGCCCAAACCCTTGCATATATATAGGAGGAGGGAAAGGGAGGGCTGCCTTGGCCCCTCCTCCAAAGAGGAGAGGTTCGGCCGACCATAGGGAGGAGTCCACCTCCCACAAGGGAGGTGGATCTCTTCCTTTTGAATCCTTTTCAGCCCTATCTCTTATCTCCAGCCACATAGACCTTTCTAGAAGGTCTTGGCCAGCCCAAAAAGGGCTGGAACACTTCCTCTAAGGGCCCATGAAATCCTTTGGTCGTCACACCCCTCCCGGGGGTCCTCTGGCACCCTCCCGGCACTCCCGGTACACTATCGATGAGCCCGAAAACTTTCCGGTGACCAAAAATGGACTTCCTATATATCAATCTTTACCTCCGGACCATTCCGGAGCTCCTCGTGACGTCCGGATCTCATCCGAGACTCCGAATAACTTTCGGTAATCACGTATACCATTTCCCTATAACCCTAGCGTCATCGAACCTTAAGTGTGTAGACCCTACGGGTTTGGGAGACACGTAGACATGACCGAGACACCTCTCTGGTCAATAACCAACAGCGGGATCTAGATACCCATGTTGGCTCCCACATGCTCCACGATGATCTCATCGTATGAACCATGATGTCGGGAATTCAATCAATCCCGTATACAATTCCCTTTGTCCATCGGTATGATACTTGCCCGAGATTCGATCGTCGGTATCTCTATACCTTGTTCAATCTCGTTACTGACAAGTCTCTTTACTCGTTTCGTAATACATCATCCCATGAATAAATCCTTTGTCACATTGAGCTTGTTATGATGATGTCTTACCGAGTGGGCCCAGAGATACCTCTCCGTCACACGGAGTGACAAATCCCAGTCTCGATTCGTGCCAACCCAACAGACACTTTCGGAGATACCCGTAGTGCACCTTTATAGCCACCTAGTTACGTTGTGACGTTTGGCACACCCAAAGCATTCCTATGGTATCCGGGAGTTGCACAATCTCATGGTCTAAGGAAACGATACTTGACATTGAAAAGCTTTAGCAAACGAACTACACGATCTAGTGCTATGCTTAGGATTGGGTCTTGTCCATCACATCATTCTCCTAATGATGTGATCCCGTTATCAATGACATCCAATGTCCATGGTCATGAAACCGTGACCATCTATTGATCAACGAGCTAGTCAACTAGAGGCTCACTAGCGACATGTTGTGGTCTATGTATTCACACATGTATTATGGTTTCCGGTTAACACAATTATAGCATGAACAATAGACAATTATCATGAACAAGGAAATACAATAATAAACATTTTATTATTGCCTCTAGGGCATATTTCCAACAGTCTCCCACTTGCACTAGAGTCAATAATCTAGTTACATTGTGATGAATCGTACACCCATAGCATTCTGGTGTTGATCATGTTTTGCTCGTGAGAGAGGTTTAGTCAACGGATCTGCAACATTCAGATCCGTATGCACTTTACAAATATCTATATCTCCCTCCTGAATGTAATCACGGATGCAGTTGAAGTGGCGCTTGATGTGTCTTGTCTTCGTGTGAAACCTGGGCTCCTTCGCAAGGGCAATAGCTCCAATGTTGTCACAGAATAGAGTCATCGGGCTCGACGCGCTTGGAATTACTCCTAGGTCGGTGATGAACGCCTTCATCCAGACTCCTTCCTTTGCTGCTTCCGAAGCATCTATGTACTCCGCTTCACATGTAGATGCCACCACGACGCTTTGCTTGCTGCTGCACCAGCTGACTGCCCCTCCATTCAAAATATACACGTATCCGGTTTGCGACTTGGAGTCGTCCGGATTTGTGTCGAAGCTAGCATCGACGTAACCCTTTACGACGAGCTCTTCGGCACCTCCATATATGAGAAACATGTCCTTTGTCCTTTTTAGGTACTTCAGGATATTCTTGACCGCTGTCCAGTGTTCCGCTCTGGGATCACTTTGGTACCTCCCTACCAAACTTATGGCAAGGTTCACATCAGGTCTGGTACACAACATGGCATACATAATAGAGCCTATGGCTGAAGCATAGGGGATGACACTCATCTCTTCTCTATCCTTTGCCGTGGTCGGGCATTGAGTCGTACTCAATCTCACACCTTGTAACACAGACAAGAACCCCTTCTTGGACTGATCCATATTGAACTTCTTCAATATCTTTTCAAGGTATGTGCTTTGTGAAAGACCTATGAGGCGTCTCGATCTATCCCTATAGATCTTAATACCTAATATGTAAGCAGCTTCTCCAAGGTCCTTCATTGAAAAACACTTATTCAAGTAGGCCTTTTTATACTTTCCAAGAGTTCTATATCATTTCCCATTATCAGTATGTCATCCACATATAATATAAGAAATGCTACAGAGCTCCCACTCACTTTCTTGTAAATACATGGTTCTCCATAAACCTGTACAAACCCAAACACTTTAATCACTTCATTAAAGCGAATGTTCCAACTCCGAGATGCTTGCACCAGCCCATAGATGGAGCACTGGAGCTTGCATACCTTGTTAGCATCTTTAGGATCGACAAAACCTTCCGGCTGCATCATATACAGTTCTTCCTTGAGGAAGCCATTAAGGAATGCCGTTTTGACGTCCATTTGCCAGATCTCATAATCATAAAAAGCGGCAATTGCTAACATGATTCGGACAGACTTCAGCATCGCTACGGGTGAGAAAGTCTCGTCATAGTCAACTCCTTGAACTTGTCGATAACCCTTAGCGACAAGCCGAGCCTTATAGACGGTCACGTTACCATCCGCCTCAGTCTTCTTCTTAAAGATCCATTTATTTTCAATGGCTCGCTTATCATCAGGCAAGTCCACCAAAGTCCATACTTCTTTCTCATACATGGATCCTATCTCAGATTTCATGGCTTCAAGCCATTTGTTGGAATCAGGGCCCGTCATCGCTTCTTCATCATTCGAAGGTTCACCGTTGTCTAACAACATGATCTCTAGAACAGGGTTGCCGTACCACTCTGGTGCGGAACGTGTCCTAGTGGACCTTCGATGTTCAATAGTAACTTGATCTGAAGTTTAATGATCATCATCATTAACTTCCTCTCCAGCCGGTGTAGGCTCCACAGAAACAACTTCCTGTGCTGCGCTACTCTCCGGTTCGATTGGAGGTACAATTACCTCATCAAGTTCTATTTTCCTCCCACTTACTTATTTCGAGAGAAACTCTTTCTCAAGAAAGGATCCATTCTTGGCAACAAAGACTTTGCCCTCGGATCGTAGGTAGAAGGTATACCCAATAGTCTCTTTGGGATATCCTATGAAGACGCACTTTTCCGCCTTGGGTTCGAGCTTCTCAGGTTGAAGTTTGTTCACATAAGCATCGCATCCCCAAACTTTTAGAAACGACACCTTATGTTTCTTACCAAACCATAATTCATACGGTGTCGTCTCAACGGATGTTGACAGTACCCTATTTAAAGTGAATGCGGCAGTCTCTGATGCATATCCCCAAAATGATAGCGGTAAGTCGGTAAGAGACATCATAGATCGTACCATATCTAATAGAGTGCGATTACGACATTCATACACACCATTTCGCTGAGGTGTGCCAGGCGGCGTGAGTTGTGAAACAATTCCACATTTCCTTAGGTGCATGCCAAACTCGTGACTTAAATATTCTCCGCCACGATCAGATCATAGGCACTTTATTTTCCTGTCATGTTGATTCTCTACATCACTCTGAAATTCCTTGAACCTTTCAAAAGTTTCAGACTTATGTTTCATTAAGTAGATATACCCATATCTACTCAAGTCATCAGTGAGGGTGAGAACATAACGGTAGCCTCCACAAGCCTCAACACTCATTGGACCGCATACATCGGTATGTATTATTTCCAACAAGTCAGTTGCTCGCTCCATTTTTCCGGAGAACGGAGTCTTGGTCATCTTGCCCATGAGGCATGGTTCGCACATGTCAAATGATTCGAAATCAAGAGACTCCAAAAGTCCATCAGTATGGAGCTTCTTCATACGTTTGACACCAATATGACCAAGGCGGCAGTGCCACATGTAAGTGGGACTATCGTTATCAACCTTACACTTTTTGGTACTCACACTATGGACATGTGTAACATCACGTTCGAGATTCATCAAAAATAAACCATTGACCAGCGGGGCATGACCATAAAACATTTCTCTCATATAAATAGAACAACCATTATTCTCAGATTTAAATGAGTAGCCATCTCGCATCAAGCGAGATCCAGATACAATGTTCATGCTCAAAGCTGGTACTAAATAACAATTATTAAGGTTTAACACTAATCCCAAAGGTAGATGTAGAGGTAGCGTGCCGACGGCGATGACATCGACCTTGGAACCATTCCCGACGCGCATCTTCACCTCGTCCTTTGCCAGCCTCCGCTTATTCCGCAGCTCCTGCTTGGAGTTACAAATGTGAGCAACTACACCGGTATCAAATACCTAGGAGCTACTACGAGCGCTGGTTAGGTACACAACAATAACAAGTATATCACATATACCTTTAATGTTGCCGTCCTTCTTATCCGCTAAGTACTTGGGGCGGTTCCGCTTCCAGTGACCGGTACCCTTGCAGTAAAAGCACTCAGTCTCAGACTTGGGTCCATGCTTCTTCTTCTTCTTCCCGGCAACTTGCTTACCGGGCGCGACAACAGCTTTTCCATCCTTCTTGAAGTTCTTCTTACCCTTGCCTTTCTTGAAACTAGTGGTCTTATTTACCATCAACACTTGATGCTCCTTTCTGATCTCGACCTCTGCTGATTTCAGCATCGAGTACAACTCAGGAATGGACTTCTCCATCCCTTGCATGTTGTAGTTCATCACAAAGCTCTTGTAGCTAGGTGGAAGCGACTGGAGGATTCTGTCAATGACCGAGTCATCCGGGAGATTAACTCCCAGCTGAGTCAAGCGGTTGTGTAGCCCAGACATCTTGAGGATGTGCTTACTGACAGAACTATTCTCCTCCATCTTATAGCTGAAGAACTTGTCGGAGACGTCATATCTCTCGACCCGGGCATGAGCTTGGAAAACCAGTTTCAGCTCTTGGAACATCTCATATGCTCCGTGTTGCTCAAAACGCTTTTGGAGCCCCGGTTCTAAACTATAAAGCATGCCGCACTGAAAAATGGAGTAATCATCGCAGTGAGAATGCCAAGCGTTCGCAACGTCTTGCTCTGCTGGGAGAAGGGGTGGGTCACCTAGTGGTGCATCAAGGACATACAATTTCTTGGAAGCTATGAGGATGATCCTCAAGCCACGGACCCAGTCCGCATAGTTGCTTCCATCATCTTTCAGCTTGGTTTTCTCTAGGAACGAGTTGAAATTGAGGGTGACATTCGCGTTGGCCATTGGATCTACAATATAGATTGTAAAGATAATTTTAGACTAAGTTCATGATAATTAAGTTCACATAATCAAATTATTTAATGAACTCCCACTTAGATAGACATCTCTCTAGTCATCCAAGTGACACATGATCCATGTCAACTAGCCCGTGTCCGATCATCACGTGAGACGGACTAGTCATCCATGGTGAACATCTCCATGTTGATCGTATCTTCCATACGACTCATGTTTGACCTTTCGGTCTTCCGTGTTCCGAGGCCATGTCTGTACATGCTAGGCTCGTCAAGTCAACCTAAGTGTTTTGCGTGTGTAAATCTGGCTTACACCCGTTGTATGCGAACGTTAGAGCCTATCACACCCGATCATCACGTGGTGCTTCGAAACAACGATCCTTAGCAAGGGTGCACAATTAGGGTGAACACTTTTCTTGAAATTTTAGTGAGAGATCATCTTATTTACTACCGTCGTTCTAGGCAAATAAGATGTAAACATGATAAACATCACATGCAATCAATATAGTGACATGATATGGCCATTATCAACTTGCTCCTTTGATCTCCATCTTCGGGGCACCATGATCATCACTGTCACCGGCACGACACCATGATCTCCATCATTGTGTCTTCATGAAGTTGCCTCGCCAACTATTACTTCTACTACTATGGCTAACGTTTAGCAATAAAGTAAAGTAATTACATGGCGTTTATGATTGACACGCAGGTCATACAATAAAATAAGACAACTCCTATGGCTCCTGCCGGTTGTCATAGTCATTGACATGCAAGTCGTGAATCCTATTACAAGAACATGATCAATCTCATACATCACAATGCATCACATCACATCCTTTGGCCATATCACATCACAAGGCATATGCTGCAAAAACAAGTTAGACTTCCTCTAATTTGTAGTTGCAAGTTTTTACGTGGCTGCTATAGGTTACTAGAAAGAACGTTTCTTACCTACGCCAAAACCACAACCTGATATGCCAATTGCTATTTACCCTTCATAAGGACCCTTTTCATCGAATCCAATCCGACTAAGGTGGGAGAGACAGACACCCGCTAGCCACCTTATGCAACAAGTGCATGTCAGGCGGTGAAACCAGTCTCACGTAAGCGTACGTGTAAAGTCGGTCCGGGCCGCTTCATCCCACAATACCGCTGAATCAAGATAAGACTAGTAGTGGTAAGCAAATTAACAAAATCGACGCCCACAACTGCTTTGTGTTTTACTCGTGCATAGATTCTACGCATAAACCTGGCTCTAATACCACTGTTTGGAGACGTAGTAGTAAATAAAAAAAATTCCTACGATCACCAAGATCTATCCATGGAGAAACCAGCAATGAGAGGGGAGAGATTGCATCTTCATACCTTTGAAGATCGCTAAGCGGAAGCGTTACAAGAATGCGGTTGGTGGAGTCGTACTCGCAGCAATTCAGATCGCGGTGGATTCCGATCTTAGCGCCGAACAACGGCGCCTCCGCGTTCAACACACGTGCAGCCCGGTGACGTCTCCTACGCCTTGATCCAGCAAGGAGGAAGGAGAGGTTGAGGGAGAGCTCCGGCAGCATGACGGCGTGGTGACGGTGGAGCTACGTGAACTCCGGCAGGGCTTCGCCAAGCGCTACAGAGAACGAGGAAGAGGAAGGGTAGGGCTGCACCGATAGAGAAAGAAGCCGTGTCTCAAAACAGCCCGAACCCTTGCATATATATAGGAGGAGGGAAAGGGAGGGATGCCTTGGCCCCTCCTCAAAGGAGGAGAGGTTCGGCCGACCCTAGGGAGGAGTCCACCTCCCACAAGGGAGGTGGATCTCTTCCTTTTGAATCCTTTTCAGCCCTATCTCTTATCTCCAGCCACATGGGCCTTTCTAGAAGGTCTTGGCCAGCCCAAAAAGGGCTGGAACACTTCCTCTAAGGGCCCACGAAATCCTTTGGTCGTCACACCCCTCCCGGGGGTCCTCCGGCACCCTCCGGGCACTCCCGGTACACTACCGATGAGCCCGAAAACTTTCCGGTGACCAAAACTGGACTTCCTATATATCAATATTTACCTCCGGACCATTCCGGAGCTCCTCGTGATGTCCGGGATCTCATACGGGACTCCGAACAACTTTCGGTAATCACGTATACCATTTCCCTATAACCCTAGCATCATCGAACCTTAAGTGTGTAGACCCTACGGGTTCGGGAGACACGCAGACATGACCGAGACACCTCTCCGGTCAATAACCAACAACGAGATCTGGATACCCATGTTGGCTCCCACATGCTCCACGATGATCTCATTGGATGAACCACGATGTCGGGGATTCAATCAATCCCGTATACAATTCCCTTTGTCCATCGGTATGATACTTGCCCGAGATTCGATCGTCGGTATCTCTATACCTTGTTCAATCTCGTTACCGGCAAGTCTCTTTACTCGTTCCATAATACATCATCTCGTGACTAAATCCTTGGTCACATTGAGCTCATTATGATGATGTCTTACCGAGTGGGCCTAGAGATACCTCTCCGTCACACGGAGTGACAAATCCCAGTCTCGATTCGTGCCAACCCAGCAGACACTTTCGGAGATACTCGTAGTGCACCTTTATAGCCACCCAGTTATGTTGTGACATTTGGCACACCCAAAGCATTCCTACGGTATCCGGGAGTTGCACAATCTCATGGTCTAAGGAAACGATACTTGACATTGAAAAGCTTTAGCAAACGAACTACACGATCTAGTGCTATGCTTAGGATTGGGTATTGTCCATCACATCATTCTCCTAATGATGTGATCCCATTATCAACGACATCCAATGTCCATGGTCATGAAACCGTGACCATCTATTGATCAACGAGCTAGTCAACTAGAGGCTCACTAGGGACATGTTGTGGTCTATGTATTCACACATGTATTATGGTTTCCGGTTAACACAATTATAGCATGAACAATAGACAATTATCATGAACAAGGAAATAAAATAATAACCATTTTTATTATTGCCTCTAGGGCATATTTCAAACACCTTTGTTTTATTATGAACTGGATTTTCCTGATCTCCCTCCCAATTCTTTTATGCATATTTCCTCCTTCATCACTCTCCACAAAGCCTTTCTTCGGGTCCAATCCCACTTCGGTCTATGGTTGAAAGTATTCGACCTCAAGCCAAAGGTAGTCAGCGGCGAGCAGGCGGACTGTGTTTGTGTGTACGTGTGTGTGTGGGGGGGGGTGATGATAAGCAAGCTTCCCCTAGTTCAATGGCCAGACGGTTCATTTATTGACACCATCAAAGTCTGGCAGCGGGAATGGTTCTACATCACCGAATCACACAAAGAGGGATGATCAGCTCCCCCGGATTTAGATTCGCCCCTATGAGGTTGGTATCATGGACCAAGAAAGGGATCGATTGGGGGAACGCGACAGAGGTGAAGACGCTACAAAAGTGCGTCTCCACCCCGATGGAGAAGAAAATCGAGCTACCCAATGTCGTCCAGGTCATGCTCCACTGCCGCCTGACGTGGCTTGAGACGACGTCGGTATTTCCCCAAAGAGGAAGGGATGATGCGGCACCACGACGGTAAGTATTTCCCTCAGTTTATGAAACCAAGGTATCAATCTGTAGAGGAAGATCACGCACCCAAGTAAGCAACACCAGCACACAAACAACAAATACTTGCAACCCGACGCGAAAGAGAGGTTGTCACACTCTCTACGGTAATAAGATAGATTAGGTAATGATAGTTTTGGCAAATAGATCTCGCAAGAACACAAAGTAAAATAAATAAACAAAAAGTACAGTAAGGTATTTTTGGGTTTTTGTGAATAATATATTTGAAAACAAAAGTTGCAAATAGTAGATCGGAAAGCAATATGTTGGAAAAGTAGACCCGGGGGGCGTAGGTTTCACTAGTGGCTTCTCTCATGAGTATAGCACACGGTGGGTGGAAAAATTACTGTTGGGCAATTGATAGAAGATCAAATAATCATGACGATATCCAGCCAGTGATCATTATGTAGGCATCACGTCCAAGATAAGTAGGCCGAAATGATTGTGCATCTATTTATATTACTCCGCACATCGACCGCTATCCAGCATGCATCTAGCGTATTAAGTTCATGGAGAAATGGTGTAATGCAAGAAGAACAGCGACATGATGTACAAGATCTATTCATGTACGAATAGACCCCATCTTGTTATCCTTAATGGCAACGATACATGCGTGTCTTGATGCCCCTTCTGTCACTGGGAAAGAACACCGCAAGATCGAACCCATCACAAAGCACCTCTTCCCATGGCAAGAAAAATTGATCTAGTTGGCCTAACTAAACCAAAGATTCTAAGAAGAGATACGAGGCTATAAGTAATCATGCAAATAAGAGATCAAAGAAGACTCAAATCATATTCATGGATAGAAACTGATCATGAACTCAAAATTCATTGGATCCAAACAAACACACCGCAAAAGTTACATCAAATAGATCTCCAAGAGACCATTGTATTGAGAAACATAGAGAGAGAGGAATCCATCTAGCTACTGCGTACGTACCCATAGGTCTATGGTCGACTACTCATGCATCATCGGAGAGGCACCTATGAGGAAGATGAACCCCTCCGTGATGGTGTTAGATTGGATCTCGAGATTCTAGAACTTGCTGCGGCTGGAATTGTGTTTTGTCGACTCTCCTAGGGTTTGGTTAGGCCAACTAGATCGATTTTTCTTGCCACGGGAAGATGTGCTTTGTGATGGGTTCGATCTTGCGGTGTTCTTTCCCAGTGACAGAAGGGGCAGCAAGACACGCATGTATCGTTGCCATTAAGGATAACAAGATGGGGTCTATTCCTACATGAATAGATCTTGTCTACATCATGTCACCGTCCTTATTGCATTACTCCATTTTACCACGAGCTTAATACACTAGATGCATGCTGGATAGCGGTCGATGTGTGGAGTAATAGAAGTAGATGCAGAATCATTTCAGTCTAGTTATCTTGGACGTGATGCCTATATAATGATAATTGCCTGGATATCGTCATGATTATTTGATCTTCTATCAATTTCCCAACAATAATTTGTTCACCCACCATGCGCTATACTCATGAGAGAAGCCACTAGTGAAACCTACGCCCCCCTGGTCTACTTTTCCAACATATTGCTTTCCGATACCATTTTTACTTTTTGTTTTCAGATCTATTAATCCAAAAAAACAAAAATACCTTGCTGCACTTTTTTTTTACTTATTTTATTTTGCGTTCTTTTGAGATCTATTTGCCAAAACTATCATTACCTAATCTATCTTTTTGCCATAGAGAGCTTAGCAACCTCTCTTTCGCGTCGGGTTGCAAGTATTTGATATTTGTGTGTAGGTGCTATTTATGTGGGTGGGTGATCTTCCTCTACGGATTGATACCTTGGTTTCATAACTGAGAGAAATACTTACCGTCGTTGTGCTATGTCATCCCTTCCTCTTTGGGCTAATACTGATGCAGTCTCAAGCCATGTCAAAGGAATTTCTGGTGTCGTTGCCGGGGAGGAAGCAATCTCATCTACCAGGTTCTTAATCACAAATGTCATCTCCTTGCAATTTACATTATTTGCCATTTACCTCTCATTTTCCTCTCCCACTTCACAGATTGCCCTTTTATTCGCCCTCTCTTCTTTGTTTGCCTTATTCTCGTCAGATCTCGTGTTCGCATATCTCTTCACTATGACTACCATCACTACCCCCTTGTCACTAGATTTTTAAGTTCTATACTTCAAATAAAAACAAGGGGAAAATCTGAAAGATGCTTGGTATAGATTGATGGAGTCATATCGTATTTGCAATCTAAAGGGAGATGCAAAGGTTTTGCTTCGATATTTTTACATAGGATTAACTTTGCATCATAGACAACTCTTGGATTTTGTCGCTAAAGGAAACTTTGCCGAACTTGATCCCAACACTGCTTATGAAATTTTAGAAGGGATATTGGGAGTTCCTCCACCAAAAAAGTTTCCCTCTCTCACACAAGAAGGGGTTCAAATTCTACACAAATTCAATGATTTACATAAACATTTGGTTGAGTTGCAAAAATATTATGAGCCTCTTAAACATATTGGTGGAAACTTGAATCGCATGAACACTTTGATTACTCTTTGTAATAAGCGTTTGGATATTTTAGATCTCAAGATGGTTTCTTCTCCTGAAAATGTGGGGAATCATAAAGAACCTCCCGGATTTGAGAAATCCCTCATAAAAGTGGCAAAAACTAAGGATGACAATACTTGAATCTATGTGTCATGCCTAGCTAGGGGCGTAAAACGATAGCTCTTGTTGGGATGCAATCCAACGAATAAAATATTTTTATCTTTTGCTTTCTGTTTTTGAGTGTTTGCACAAGTATGATTCCGTTATTATTGTGTTTTTATGTTTTATTTAGTGTTTGTTCCAAGTAAATCCTTTAGGATGATTCATAAGATGAGTAGAAACAATGCTGAATCTGAAACATAAACTTTGTCTCCATTGCACGAATTTTCATTTTTTACTGGGACATGATAATGATATGAAATTGTAACACCATATTTCCATACAAATTCTTTATGTTGTCCTAATTTTTTAGAATTTTTAGAGATACAGAAGTATAGGTAGAGTATAGATTACTACAGACTGTTCTGTCTGAAACAAATTCTGTTTTCGTTGCATTATGTGCTTGTTTTGATGAATCTATGGCTTGTATTGGGGGTTATAAGTCATGTTAAAGTTAGAATACAGTATATATAATGCAATAATAAAATATGAATGGGTTTACAACAGTACTTGAAGTGGTAATTTGCTTTATAAGTCATGTGATTTAAGTTTTCAAGTTTTTGGTGAGATCACGATGGATGAAGAAATAAGGAGTAAGAAGAGCCTAAGCTTGGGCATGATACATCACCCGAAGATATTATCCAAAGAGTAACGAGCAACTAAGCTTGGGGATGTGGCATCCCCTCTCTCTTCTAACAACCATCGGTATTTTTATCCCTGTTGTGCACACACCTATTTGAGAGAGCCAAAATTATGCTATAATTTTCTAGAATTGCTCTTTATGCTTCACTTAAATCTTTTAAGGAAAGGAATTGCTCCAGTGCTTCACTTATATCTTTTTGAGCACGACGTTGTTTTAAGAAATGCTTTCATGCTTCACTTATATTAATTTGAGAGTTAGTAATTGAAGAAATCCTCTCATACTTCACTTATATTATTTTGAGAGATGAAACCTTTATGCTCATGTTCTTCACTTATATCCATGTGAGCTTGTCAAAAGCAATTGCAATATATGAAACTAGTCCCAAAGTGATAGATATTCAAGAGGGATAAAATAAAAACTTTCATGAAGATCATTGGACAAATTAAACTTGATTCTTTGTAATAATTTTGAGACATGACGATAGTAATATGTGAGTTATGTTAGTGAGCAATTATGCTTAGTAAGAATATTGATGTTAAACTTTGTGATTCCCTATGCAAGCACGAAAGTCAATAGTTGTGCTACGAAATTACATCCTACTTGTGGTGCATCATTCGGTGTTAGTTATGCTTAATGCTCGTTTATGTGATTTTTCGTTTCTTAGTTGTTTGTTTCTCAATCTATTTGCTAGCCTTCACTTGTACTAAGTAGAAATACTACTTTTGCATCCAAAATTCTTAAACCTAGTTTTGCCATATGAGTCCACCATACCTACCTATATACGGTATTTCCATGCCGTTCCAAGCAAATTTGTATGTGGCATCTCTAATTTTCAAAATAAATTTTCCTTTTTGTGTGCTCGTATCGCTGATGAAATGGTAGGACGTGAACGATATTTTTCCATGCTAGATGTGTTGTTCTCAAAATGAGTGTTTATTCACTTTTCATTGCACGATAGTACGGCAGTAATAGGGATGCCCATTCCCGAAATGAAATGAAAATAACGAAAAAATTACTTTATGTTGTCAAATAGTAAATTCCTTGGAAAGTGTTGGTATGGAAGGAAACCGTGGATTCGGCTAGCCATGAAAAGTGAAAGTATGGTGGAAAAAGGAATAAACTTTATTTTCTGTATGAGAATCGCTAATGATGTATCTAGCATGGAAAGATATTGAACTCTCTCAGCCATTTTCATTGAAAGGAAAGGCATGCCACTCAAAATATTTTTCTCTATCAATTTAAACCTTGAGCTCTCGCACCTCTACAAATCGCTACTTCCCTCTACGAAGGGCCTACCATTTACTTTATGCAATTTTTATTTCCAATTTGAGTCTCCATCTTCTCTTATAAAGCGCCAACTAGGAGGCACTATGATCGTACTTGGGAGTTAGGTGTAGCTAATATTTGAGCGTGTTTGAGCATGATGGGCTAGGGATATCTTGCTTTATTGTTGATATTTTGAAAGATATGGTTGCTTGTTGATATGCTTGAGTATTAAAGTTTTCATGCCAAAACTAGAATATTTCTTTGAACCATCTAAAGGTCCAAATGTCCATGCTATAAAGAGAAGAATATGTGATGAACATGTTAGGCAGCATTCCACATCAAAAATTCTATTTTTATCATTTACCTACTCGAGGACGAGTAGGAATTAAGCTTGGGGATGCTGATACGTCTCCAACGTATCTATAATTTTTGCTTGTTCCATGCTGTTATATTATCAATCTTGGATGTTTTACAATCATTTTATAGCAATTTTATATCATTTTTTGGGACTAACCTATGGGCATAGTGCCAAAGTGCAAGTTGTTGTTTTTGCTTGTTTTTTACTTCGTGGAAAATCAATACCAAATTGAGCCCAAACGTCCTGGAAATTTTTGGATATATTTTGTGGACCAGAAGACCAAAGATGGGCCAAGTAACTACCACAGAGGGGGCCTAGGGTGTACACCACCCACCAAGGCGCGCCAGAGGTCCCTCGCGTGGCCTGGTGGGTGGTGGCCACCTCGGGACACCCCTCCACGGACTATCGAGCCTATAAATTCCCAAATATTTGGAAAACCCTAGGGGAGTAGACGAAACACAATTCCAGCCACCGCAAGTTCCAGAACCTCCAGATCTAATCTAACACCATCACAGAGGGGTTCATTGCTACTTCTCGAGCATGCGTTGGTTTCCCGTGAAGAGGAACGGTTTGATGCAGCAAAGTAGATAAGTATTTCCCTCAGTTTTTGAGAACCAATGTATCAATCCAGTAGGATATACAAGTGAGCCACCAATAGATATACCTGCACAAGGAATCAAACTCTTGCACCCGATGCTATAAAGGGGTTGTCAATCCCTTCACGATTATTCGCAAGGATGAGATCTAGTAGAGATAGATATAATAGGATGCTTGAACGGAAAGTAAAACTAGGGCAGCAAGTATTTTTGGTATTTTTGGTTTTAGATCTGAAAATATAATGTGGAAAATAGACCCAGGGCCCATAGGTTTCACTAGATGGCTTCTCTCATGATGGCAAGTATTATGGTGGGTGAACAAATTACTGTAGAGCAACTGATAGAAAAGCGAATAATTATGAATATATCCAAGGCAATGATTATGCATATAGGCATCACGTATGTGAAAAGTAGACCGAAACGATTCTGCATCTACTACTATTATTCCACACATCGACCGACTACTGACTACATCTAGAGTATTAAATTCATGAAGAACAGAGTAATGCATTAAGTAAGATGACATGATGTAGAGGGATAAACTCAAGCAATATGATGAAAAACCATATTTTAAACCTTGATGGCAACAATACAATACGTGCCTCGCTACCCTTGCTTTGCACTGGGTGAGGACACCATAGGATTGAACCCAAAACTAAGCACTTCTCCTATTGCAAGAATTACCAATCTAGTTGGCCAAACCAAACCAATAACTCGAAGAGACTTGCAAAGATATGGAATCATGCATATAAGAATTCGGGAAAGACTCAAATAATATTCATGTATAGTCTGAACATAAACCCACAATTCATCGGATCTCGACAAACACAACGCAAAAGAGTATTACATCGGATAGATCTCCATGAAGATCATGAAGAACATGGTATTGAGAATCAAAGAAAGAGAAGAAGCCATCTAGCTACTAGCTATAGACCCGTAGGTCTGTGGTGAACTACTCACGCATCATCGGAGGGCTCCAAGATTGGATCTCTTGGGAACGGAGGCTTCTGGCGGCGGAAAAGTGTTTTCGTGGCTCGTTATGATAATGATGGAATATTTGTGTATTTATAGGCCGAAGATTAGGGTTAGGGGAGTTGCCAGGGGCCCACAAGCCTGCCCAGCGTGGGTGGCCCCCCTGGCCGCGGCAAGTGGGCTTGTGGCCCCGTGGCAGCTCCTCTGCCTTGGTTCTCAAGTCTCGTGGCTTCCTTTTATTGCAGAAAAAACCATTCCAAAGGTTTTTATTCCATTTGGACTCCGTTTAATATTCCTTATCTGTGAAACTCAAAAACAAGGAAAAAACAGAAACTACTAGGCTCTAGATTAGGTTAGTCCCAAAAATAATATAAAATGGCATATTAATGCATATAAAACATCCAAAACAGGTAATATAATAGCATGGAACAATCAAAAATTATAGATACATTGGAGACGTATCATTCATCTTCATCATAGGTGCCTCTCCGATGATGTGTGAGTAGTCCACCATAGACCTACGGGTCCATAGGCAGTAGCTAGATGGCTTCCTCTCTCTCTCTCTCTGTGATTCTCAATACAATGGTCTCTTGGAGATCTATTTGATGTAATGACTTTTGCGATGTGTTTTCTAGGATCGGATGAATTTTGAGTTCATGATCTGTTTCTATCCATGAATATGATTTGAGTCTTCTCTGATCTTTTATTTGCATGATTACTTATAGCCTAGTATTTCTTCTTCGAATCTTTGGTTTAGTTAGGGCAACTAGATCGATTTTTCTTGCCATGGGAAGAGGTGCTTTGTGATGGGTACGATCTTGCGGTGTTCTTTCCCAGTGACAAAAGGGGCAGCAAGGCACGCATGTATCACTGCTGTTAAGGATAACAAGATGGGGTCTATTCCTACATGAATAGATCTTATCTACATCATGTCACCGTTCTTATTACATTACTCCATTTTCCCATGAACTTAATACACTAGATGCATGATGGATAGCGGTCGATGTGTGGAGTAATAGAAGTAGATGCAGAATCGTTTCGGTCTACTTATCTTGGACGTGATGCCTATATAATGATCATTGCCTGGATATCGTCATGATTATTTGAACTTCTATCAATTGCCCAAGAGTAATTTGTTCACCCACCATGCACTATACTCATGAGAGAAGCCACCAGTGAAACCTACGACCCCCAGGTCTACTTTCCAACATATTGCTTTCCGATCTACTATTTTGCCTTTTTGTTTTCAAATCTATTAATTTAAAAAAACAAAAAAACATTTTTGCACTTTTCGTTTAGTTATTTTATTTTGTGTTCTCTCGAGATCTATTTGCCAAAACTATCATTACCTAATCTATCTTTTTACCGTAGAGAGCTTGAGAACCTCTCTTTCGCGTCGGGTTGCAAGTATTTGTTATTCTTGTGCAGGTGTTGTTTACATGGGTGTGTGATCTCCTCTACGGATTGATATCTTGGTTTCATAACTGAGGGAAATACTTACAGTCGCTCTGCTGCATCATCCCTTCCTCTTTGGGGAAATATAGATGTAGTCTCAAGCCACGTCATCAGCACCTGGCTATCCCAATGTGGGCTCATAGTTCGGATCTCCCGGTCACAATGCGCTAGTTCTTCCAGACCACCCATGAGAAACTATGGAAGGTGTTGTTCAAACCGCGAAAGTACTAGCCCGCCGAAGAGGAGGACATCAGAATGGACGCCACAAATCCTCCTGGTCCGGCAATACTTTATTGTTCGTTGATACGTCCATTTTGCATCATGAATTCTTACTACTATTTCCTTTATTTTTGTCCATTATTCCACATTAATACACAATTATTATGTATTTTATCTCTAAATATGCAAGGTGCACCACAAGGAGGGAAATATCTGGAAACTGGAATTCTGGACCGGAATATCGAGAAAAAGGCAGAAAAATCACGAGACTCAGAATGAACTGAAACTTCACTGAGAATATTTTTGGAAAATTTAAGAATTTCTGGAGCAAAAATATACCGGAGTGGGGGCTGCTAGCAGGGCACAAGCCAACAGAGCGCCGCCCTAGGGGAGCATCCTGATGGCATGTGGGCCCTGTTGGCTCCCCGACACCCCTCTTCTCCTATATGGTGTGTTTTATCCTATAAAAAATCATAAGCAACCTTTTGGGATGAAGCGCCGCCGTATCAAGGCGGAAACCTGGGCAGAGGCTCTTTTGCACTCCGGCAGTCATATTCCGCCGGCGAAATCCCTCCCCGCGAGGCGGAGATCAAAGCCATCGTCATCACCAACATTTCCTCCTTCGTGGGAGGACCGATCTTCATCAACATCTTCATCATCACCATCTCATCTCCAACCCTAGTTCATCTCTTGTATTCAATCTTTGTCCCAAAACCTCATATTGGTACCTGTGGGTTGCTAGTTGTGTTGATTACATCTCGTAGTTGGTGCTTGTTGGATTACTTTGTGGAAGAGATTATGTTCAGATCTTTAATCATCATTATTAAACCTCTGATCTTGAATATGTTGATGATGTGTGAGTAGTTACTATTGTTCCTGAGGACATGAGAGAAGTCTTGTTATAAGTAATCTTGTGAAGTTGGCATGCGTTTGATATTTTGATGATATGTATGTTGTTATTTCTCTTAGTGGTGTCATGTGAACATCGACTACATGACACTTCACCATGCTATGGGCCTAAGGGAATTAATTGTGGAGTAACAAGTAGATGATGGGCTGCGAGAGTGACAGAAGCTTAAACCCGAGTTTATGCGTTGCTTCATAAGGGGCTGATTTGGATCCACATGTTTCATGTTGTGGTTAGATTTATCTTAATTCTTCTTCTGAAGTTGCGGATGCTTGCGAGAGGGGTTAATCATAAGTAGGTTGTTTATTCAAGTAAGAACAACACCTTAGCACTGGTCCACCCACATATCAAATTATTGAAGTAGCCAACATGAATCAACTCAACATGATGAACATGACTAGATAGAAATTCCCATGTGTCCTCGGGAGCACTTGCTTAATATAAGAGTACTTTCAGGCCTTTCCATTGCTAAAAAAGGATTGGGCTACCTTGATGCACCTTTGTTACTATTTTCACTTGTTACTTGTTACGAATTATCTTGCTACAAAACTATCTACTATTGTTACTCACATCACTTGCAGAGAATACTTTGCTGAAAACTGCTTATCATTTCCTTCTCCTCCTCGTTGGGTTCAACACTCTTACTTATCGAAAGGACTACAATTGATCCCCTATACTTGTGGATCATCAAGTCTCTTTTCTGGCATTGTTGTTGGGGATTGAAGTGCCTTTGGTGTGTGGAAATTGGTAAGGAAGCCTTTTCTAGACGTACTGAAATTTACTGTTCCTTGTCACTATGAATGGTCACCCTTTGAATGGCTTATTCGGGGCATCTTCGCCACGAACGGAAGATGAGGAAATTGTTCCTCAACCTACTGAACCAACTGAAAATATTTATTATGAGATTCCTTCGGTTATGCTTGAAAAACTATTATCTAATCCTTATGATGGTATGACTCATCCTGATTTTCATTTGATATTCGTCGATGAGGTTTGTGGATTATTTCAGCTTGCAGGTTTGTCTAGGGACAAAGTTAAGAAGAAAGTTTTCCCTTTATATTTGGAGGGAAAAGCATTATTGTGGTATAGGCTATTGGATAATATTGAATCATGGAACTGGGATCGCTTGAAGTTGGAATTTCATCATACGGTTTATCCAATGCATCTAGTTCACCATGATCGGAACTATATATAATTTGTGGCCTCGTAAAGGAGAAAGCATCGCTCAAGCTTGAGGGAGGCTTAAATCTATGATGCACACCGGTCCCAACCATGAGCTCCCAAGAGAAATGATTATACAAAAAAAAATATGCTCGGCTTTCTCATGATGATCGGTATTATTGGATTTTTCTTCCTCTAGCTCATATATGAGTGAAACTATTGAATTCAAATGAGATCTTCTCGAAAGAACTAAACACAACTCTAAAGATTGGGAAATCGACGAGGGTAAAGAGTGAGGTATAAAACTTAATTTTGATTGTGATACATCTTTTATGGAAACCAATGCCTTCCACGAGTTTAGCAATAAATATGGTCTTTACCCTGAAATAGTAGCTACTTTATGTGAATCATTTTCTACTCATGTTGATCTTTCCAAAGATAAGTGGTATAAATATCATCCTCCCATCGAACCACCATTAAAGGAACCAACTAAATTGAGAAGAAAGACATAATTGTTAATCATGCTGATCCAATTGTTCCCACTGCTTACATTGAGAAACCTCCTTTTCCTGTTAGAATTAGGGAACATGCTAAGACTACGACTGTGGTTAGTAAAAGTCATGTTAGGACACCTATACCTTCTGAACAAATAAATGTTGAACCTAATGTTGCCATGGTTAAAGATCTTCTATATAATAACGTTCAGGGACAGGTTCTTTATTTTTCTAGGGAAGCCGCTAGGATTGCGAAATCTGCTACAAAAAACATGATAAGTTAGACAAAAATAAACCAGTGGTTGGTGATGACCCACAAGTGTAGGGGGTAATTCGTAGTCCTTTCGGTAAGTAAGAGTGTCGAACCCAATGAGGGGTAGAAGGAAATGGCAAGCGGTTTTCAGCAAGGTAATTTCTGCAAGCACTGAAATTGTAGGTAATAGGTAGTTTGATAGCAAGATAATTGGTAATGAGCAAGTAACGGTAATGATAGATAAGGTGGAGCAAGGTAGCCCAATCCTTTTGTGGCAAAGGACAGCCAAAACAATCTCTTATAATAAGCAAAGTGTTCTTGAGGGTACATGGGAATTTCATCTAGTCACTTTCATCATGTTGGTTTGATTCGTGTTCGCTAGGTGACACTGGAGTATCTAGGTGACATTAGAGTTGGTTGATGCGTATCATATGGTGTTATTCTAGTACGAACTCTTAGATAGATCAATCAGAAAGGATAACTTGGTTATTTTAGTACGAACTCTTGGATAAATCGACCGGAAAGGATAACTTTAAGGTGGTTTCATACCCTATAAACAATATCTTCTTATGTTCTCCGCTAGATAAGAACTTTGGAGTGATTCTTCGTTGCACATTGAGGGATGGGTATCTAATCCAACTGTATTAGCATTGTTGAGAGATTGAACTAGTGAAAGTACGGACCCTAGGCCTTATTTCCAAACATTTATATAACATTTTTCTCACTGTTTACCGCTTGTTACCTTGCTGTTTTTATATTTTTAGATTGCAAAAACCTATTTTTATCATCCATATTGCACTTGTATCACCATCTCTTCACCGAACTAGTGCGCACCTATACAATTTGCCATTGTATTGGGTGTGCTGGGGACACAAGAGATTTCTTGCATTTGATAGCAGGGTTGTTTGAGAGAGACCATCTTCATCCTACACCTGCCACGGATTGATAAACCTTAGGTCATCCACTTGAGGGAAAATTGCTATTGTCCTACAAAACTCTGCGCTTGGAGGCCCAACACGAGTGTACAAGAATAAATTTGTGTAGTAGACATCACCCCCTCGCAAGCATCTGCAACTACGAGAAAAGTATTAAGATAACATCCAACCATATCATTAAACATGTGGATCCAAATCAGCCTCTTACGAAGTAGCGCATAAACTAGGGTTTAAGCTTCTGTCACTCTAGCAACCCATCATCTAATAACTACTCCACAATGCATTCCCTTAGGCCTAAGGATGGTGAAGTGTCATGTAGTCGACGTTCACATGACACCACTAAGGGAATCAGAACATACATATCATCAAATTATCGAACACATATCAAATTCACATGATTACTTGCAACATGACTTCTCACGTGACCTCAAGAATAAAGGTAACTACTCACAAATAATATGCATGATCAAGATGAGAGGGGTATTGAATAGAATAATGGACCTGAACATATAATCTTCCACCAAATAAACTATGTAGTAATCAACTACACAAGGTAATCAACACTACTAGTCACCCACACGTACCAATCTGAGGTTCCAGTACAAAGATTGAACACACGAGATGAACTATGTTTTGAGAGGAGATGGTGCTTTTGAAGATATTAATGAAGAATGGCCTCCCAAAGATGAGAGGGTTGTTGGCGATGACGATGGCTCCGATTTCCCCCTTCGGGAGGGAAGTTCCCCCGGTGGAATCACTCCGCCGGAGGACAAAAGTGCTCTTGCCCAAGTTCCGCCTCGAGACGACAGTGTTCCATCCTGAAAGTCCTCCCTGATTTTTTCTAGGTCAAAAAACCTTTTATACAAGAAGATGGGCTCCAAAGGTGGGCCATGCCGAGCATAACCCACCAGGGCGCGCCCGAGGGGCCTGGCACGCCCTGGTGTCTTGTGCACACCAGGATGCCCCCCTCCGGTAGTTGCTTGCTCCAATATTTCTTATATATTCCATAAAAAATCTCCGTGAAGTTTCAGATCATTTTAAGTTGTGCAGAATAGGTATCTGTGACATGCTTTTTTAGGTCTAGATTTCCAGCTACCATATTCTCCCTCTTTGTACAAACCTTTCAAATTATGAGAGAAAAGGCATTAGAAATAATCCATGAAGCATTAGTATTCAAAAAAACATTGTAAATAACAATAAGAAATCATGATGCAAAATGGACGTATCAACTCCCCCAAGCTTAGACCTCGCTTGTCCTCAAGCGAAAGCCGATATTGAAAAACATGTCCACATGGTTTTGAGAGAGAGGTATCGATAAAAACAAAATACAGACATAGTAGCATCATGCTTATTATCATAACAACAACAAACTTTATCATAGAACTTTTTCATATAACTTTTATTTCATAATCATCATATAACTTCCCATGAATAAGTAACAATTCATCACAACATAGAAGTATAAAGCATAAACCTTATTGGAAACCAACAAACTATCTTCTCAGTCAAGTTGCAACTACAATTCATCATATTTTAGGAAGGGTCTCGTGTCGGAGCCTTTTGGCAAATCCACATACTCAACCATCATTTAGTCTTCTATGATTGCTAACACTCACAACATACCCATGGGCAAAAAGTTTCAACTGGACACATAGAAAGATAGGGGCTTATAGTTTCGTCTCCCAACATATTCACCTCAAGGGTGATGTCAACAATAATAATTCATGCTCACTCATATCCAACTAGATATATGTGTCTAGATCTTTCCTCACCACATGATGCTTGCAAAAAGATACAAAATAAAAAGGATAGAGAAGAATACTTTGACTCTTGCATGAAAGTAAACACATAAAGGTGAAAGATAGGCCCTTTGCAGAGGGAAGCAGAGGTTGTCATGCGCTTTTTAGTTTGTATGCCAAATCCCTTAGTGCAAAAGAACGTCACATTGTCTTGCACCTTGTGATAGCAACCTTTATTATGCAGTCTGTCACTTTTATTACTTTGCCATCACAAGTTCGTGCAACGCTCAATTTTCTCTTACACTAATTGATCCAACACTTTTAGAAGCAATTTTTATCACCTTAGTGCACCGATGACAACTTACTTGAAGGATCTTATTCAATCCATAGGTAGGTATGATGGACTCTCAAAACATGAGTTTGGGTTTGGGGTTTTTGAATGCACAAGTAGTATCTCTACTTAGTGCGGAATTTTTGGCTAGCAAAGATATTGAGCAAGCACCACATGTTGAAGGATCTATGATAATATAACTTCTATGTGGATATGAACAAACATAAGCCGTTACGTCCCGGGAAGGGACACATGCACCCCGAGCTGTATTTTTTCATCGTTATGGATGGTGCTCGGGCGATAGAGGCCTTATGCCCGAAGGATGTAATTCTTGAGTGAATGTACGGTTCTGCATGAATAGTTTAAACTTTTGTATGCCTCAATTCTATGACTTTGCATGATATATTTTATGATGTGCTTTATTTAATTTTGACTCCTGTGTGGTTGTTTTAATCTGAAAGTCACCGGTCGTTGGCTTCAACCCCCTTATAGATACTAGAAGGGGTGTTTCCAATATACGCACTATTACCCTTAGCCAACATCTTGGTGCCCGAAGGCCGTAGTGCGGAAGAAAACTAAGCAATCAAACTATGGGGCTTTAATGCTTTCACTTAACCGTAGGAGCTTGACTGTGGCGACTAAGTACTAGTCCCCTATATGTTTGAGGTGTTTGGATATACCAAGGAAAAGAAACCGTTATCACCTGGTTCGTATGATTCCGAACCATTCGTGTAACACGGGCAACCTCCAACGATAGGTTTAGTTTAACACTTGACATCAGACGCAGATCGGTTCACGCTTATTATGCGAGTCAGTTTTTGGCTTTCTCCACTGAGGTACTTAACCAGACGAACTAGAAGCACAATCACAGTAGTTCTCCCTTTACCTTTGTAAGCTGAAGTAGCAGGAACTAAAAAGATAAACATAGGAGCAGGGCAACCCAACTTTTGACCCAAGACATAATTCGGATCCAATGCATATAACACAATGTCCAAGACACTAGACACGTGAGAAAGAGTTGGTGTCGGGATGATGTTTTAGGCAAGCTTAATGTTCAAGCCCCGGGTCAATTAGCCGCCCGCAGTTAAAAAGATGTATCTAACTGGCTTGTTTTTGGTATGGGAGAAGAGATAGAGAAAGAAGGAAAAAGGGCTTATGCAATATGAATGACTGCCACCAGACCATAAAGATTGATCTTTATTTCCAATTTACTCTTGACATATAGTATGTACACTCTTGTTTACCCAAGGAACTGTTATAGCTATGCAGAGATAAATTTACAGGGAAAAGGTTTACATATGACCTTGAAAGAATGGCTTGATGTCCTTTACTATATCCCGCTACACGTCTGCGCCTTTGTTCTCCTGTAGGGTACCCCTTTTAGAGGAGGTAGTGGTCGGCGAGCGGGTTTTTGTGAGAAAGAACCTTGAGAAGTCACCGGATTGTGTGAGCTTGATGCTGTTAACTGGGTCCTTGATGGTACCTGATACTGTCCGAAGACATGTCTCACCGTTGTTCGATTTAGCCGAACACTAAGTCTTTGGGTATAAGGTCCCTGCAGCTGCCCATGGTATCTTGAGCGCGAAATTATGCCTCCGAGGTGGCGACGACAGTGGATGACGAGGAGGAGGGAGTTGTGGGGATGACGGCTGCTGGGTGGTAATGCAACCCTTACCGATGGGGGCTGGGCATTATCCATCGATAGATGGCTTGGACCCATTCACAGAGGGATGCGATTACAGAGGTAAGTCACCAAACACTGGTAAGATTTTTTGTTTATAGCATAAACCGGTGAGTGACAAAAAGTAAGGAAGCAAATACATCCTTAATGGTAATCAAGAGGCAACTATATCTGTGTGCGTGTTCGTTGTCACAATGCCGTTGACTAAGTTCGTTAGCATTGTTTTGTGCAAAAGAAAGAAAGATATTCCTATTGAGATATGAGAAGCTTGCATGCTTTCGAAAATGTTGTGGCTTGGTTGGTCACGAATTTAGGCCTCCTTTCGTTTGGAGGAATTTCATAGGAACACTATAGGATAGGATTTTTATAGGATACTTTCCTTTCGAGCCATTTGGTTCATAGGAATGGATTCCTATTCGTACATAGGATTGGTTCCTATCCTACATATTTCAAAGGAAAATAAACATTAGCCTAGACTCAATGGAAAAAATCCTATGTTGTGAACCAAATGACAAAATTTTCCTATTGCTACTCATAGGATTTGAGATACATGCCATCTCATTTTCTACAAATTTTCTATTCATATGATAATCCTATCCTATGAACCGTTAAGGAGTCTGGGACAGGAGTGCATGAACCCAAGGTGCCGAAGTTTGGCGAGTGGGCTTACGCTGACGAACCAAACATGAACCGTTCTGAAACTGTTACAGGCACATGGAAAAATAATGGCGGTGGTAGAGACTTTCATTGGGAGAAAGGAGCAAGAGGAGGAGCTGCACGTGATCGGAGAATATGATCCACTTGATGGTGGTGACGAGCTGAAAGATACAGGTTCCAGCCCCAAGAAAGATGGCGGTGTTGATCTTATGGAACTGGATGGGAAGTCACGTAAACGCTTGAATTTGGAGGGTGGAGCTGCTTCTGTGACGGCCTCGACCGGAACCGTCAATGATAAATTTTTTTTTCAAAAAAAAGGTATTCCCGGGCCTCTGCATCTTACGATGCATGCAACCACTTTATTAAAAAAACACGTAGTCCAACATAGCCCGTGGGCATCTTTAACTCGCTGAATGGAAGCGCAAGATCTCGGTCTGCATCATTTGCATGTAAATGATGCAGACCGAGAGCTTGAGATTCCATGCACACGATGGCTTCGAGTATAGTTGGTTGAAGAAGACCATGGATAACCAGAATTGAAGAACCGAGATAGCTTCTGTCCTGATACCTACATATTGTCATTGCTGTTCCAACACCATGGTAAACCGAAACGGTTGCATCTGCATTTATTTTCACCGAGCCCACCGGTGGTGGCTGTCAAACTCTCGCCATTGTATTTCTTGGTGCTGTTATCAAATGCGGCTTCCCAGCTGGTCGAGCTGATCCAATTCTGCTATAAATCGCGTGACAAATAAATGGGAGGATAGTGGGCTTTGGTTATACCTTCATGTATTAGTTTTCTCTTGGCATACTAAATAGACCTTAATGTCACCGTCATACGGGTCAACTCATCATGATTCAGAACTTCGAACATGAAAAAAAAACGACTTCTTGCCGAGGGATTAGTAGTTACAATCACGTGTTCCATCAGATCATGATCAACGAGTGCACAAACACACCGTGCCATATTACACTTTAGTAAGCTATGCCTCCATGAGTCCTGGGAACCACAAACAAGACACACATCAGTATTGGACACGTTCCTATGTTTTTTGACATCCTCTGTAGGAATAGAGTTTTGTGCAAGTCTCCCTAAGAAAACTTTGATTTCTGCCAACACTGTCGCGCCCCATAAAGTTTCCCATGCTTTCTCATCAGTCATCATGTTTGAGGCTCCCGGTCGCTCCTCTAGCCAATCTTCTCTTCCATTTTTCATAGCTACAATCATCATGTATGCATACCGTACCGAGAATATGCCATTCTTCTTAAAACCCCATGACCAGAAGTCATCCATAATGCGTATACATATTGGGATTAGTTGAATGGTAGAAGCATCATATGGCAAGAAAACTTGCTCAAGTAATTGGAGTGCACTAGCTGGCTCAATGAGTTATGTCATCAATTGTGGCGGATGAGGTACCAAAGAGACGATTGGCCTCATATTCTTCTTCCTAGGTATCCAATTTGTGTTCCATATGCTGGTGGATTCGCCATTGCCTATGCGTTTGATGAGCCCTTGCTTCAAAGTGTCCCTTCCTTCAGTTACTGCTCTCCATATTTGTGTAGGGTGGCTGTCCAGTTGGGATGAAAGAAAATCTGACTCTGGAAAATATACTGACTTCGGTATTTTGGCACTCAAGCACTCCGAATTTTCCAACATTCCCCAAACTTGTCGTGCCAATAACGCTATATTAAAAATCTCGAAGTCTCGGAATCCTAGGCTCCCCATGTATTTTGGCATGCTCAATGTGTCCCATGATACCCAATAGGGTTTATGTTTTCCTCTTTTGCTTCCCCACCAGAAAGCTTTTATCATAGAGGTCAAATGTTGACAGAGTCCTCACGGCAGTTCAAAACAAGACATGGAGTAAACCGGTATAGCTTGGGCGACTAATTTTATCAATACCTCTTTCCTAGCTGCTGATAATAATTTCTCCATCCAGCCTTGATTCTTATTTCAAAGCCTGTCCTTTAGATATTTAAATGCCCCATTCTTTGACATCCCAACATCTGATGGCATACCAAGGTATTTCTCATTCAACTGCTCATTTGGGACATGCAAAATCTGTTTAATTTCATTCCTGAACCCCTTGGGGAAGTCTTTGCTGAAGAAGACTGAGGATTTGTCTCTATTAATTCTCTGCCAAGAAGCTTGTGCATAAATTTCCAGAAGATGAGAAACTTCCTCAGCTCCCTCTATAGATGCTTTAAAAAATAGCAGGCTGCCATCAGCGAATAATAAATGATTCACCGACGGTGCCGTATCCTCTATTCTTAAATAGTTGCAACCCACTACCTATTTTTCCTCTTCATGCAACTATGCTACATCATCAAGTCATGCATGTAACCAAAAATTATAATTTGTGCACTAACCTATTCATGCAACCATGCCACCTTAGCAACCATGCATGTTAATTCGTCTCGCTTATTTTTATGCGGGCATACATGGTCATGTTACACATTTTTATAGCATGGCCTACCTATATTTGTATGTTGTACATTTGAAGCTAGCAAACATATTTAGGTCATATGTTGCACATTTTGGTTAAAAATGCCGTCCCGTTTGACTTCAATCCAATAGATTTCGCTTTTGACACAACATTTTGTCACATGCTTCATATACTTTATTGTTTTCAAAATATATCCTGAGAGCATTCTTAAATTTGGTTTTGTTATAGTTTTAGTTTTCTAGCATCTATTTATGCATCTATTTTACCAAGGATTTCGCAGCAACGCGCGGGCCATCATCTAGTATCTTATATTTTGCTGCCTAGTTCTGCACGCAATATGGACGTCCGAAAAAAGCTACTAGGAGACTGAGTTGTTCGTTGTGCAATGTACTCCCTCCGTCCGAAAATACTTATCCTAAAAATGAATGTATCTAGACTTATTTTAGTAATACATACATCCATTTTATTTATTTTAAAACAAATATTTTCGAACGGAGGAAGTACTAGCCGGCCCATTTCGGGAGGGACGTCGTTGCTTACCATGGGCTGGACTGCTCGTAGCTGATGGGTTAGACGTTCGATTCCGTGGACACGTGGTCACACATCCGGTAGCTCCATGCATGCGAGGCATGCAGATGCAGTCTCCAAGCTAACTAATGATGTACAGCTAATCCACCGCTCGCTGCCAAACGCCTACGTGAGACACCCTCGTGAACCAGCCCAGCTGCTATACAACCTCCACTCCTCCTCCCGTCCTCCTTCACTCCGCACCCGAATTCCCTCCTCAGTTCCCCAGCCGGATCGCCGGACCTCTCCTCGCCTTGCCATGGCAGCCGCCGCACTCATAGCGCAGCTAAACGCGCACATGGAATCGATGTACGCCGAGGTGAGCGCACTCCCCTACACTCCCCAACCCTCCCATCTAGTCGTGTCGTTGTGGGTTTTGGCTTGGCTGACTTGGTTTGCCTTTGCCGTGGCGTCGTCGACGTCAATCCAGGGTGTGGTGGACGAGGACACGTTCGAGGAGCTGCGGGAGGACGGCACCGCCACCGAGGTCGCCCGCCTCTTCATCGCCGACGCCTACGAGATCCTCCACGACATCGACATCCTCATGTCCGCCCCCCACGCCCTCCATATATCTCTCCCTCTGCTTGCTCTCTCTCTCTCTCTGCTCTCTCTCTCGTACTGAGTTACTGACTCGTCTTGTTTGCTCTGGAATTATATTCGCAGGGAGCAGCCCGAAGTGGACTTCGACGAGGTGGAAACCCTGACGCAGCAGGTCATGGACTGCACCTCCAGGTGACGAATTCACCATCATAAACCCTTTATCTCTCTTCTACCTGCTTATTTTTTTGCTGTATATATGTTTGTGTGCCCACTGTGTGATTCAGATCTGTTTGTAGTTGTACTGGGCAAAGGATTCTATTCGAAAAAATTGCCGTGTAGCCGTAATTAGAAGAATCAAGTTTAGTTGCGTTTAGTGTAACGGAGTTACCGGTATCCCAATTAATGATAATGACTCAACGTTATGGTGAGGATAAAGTGTTGTCGTTTTGCGAATATTCCTGGTATATATTAATGATATGCTACTATGCGTATGATTTTTCTGGTTTGTCCACGACATTGATGTTGTTTTCATTCGGGTGTGTTGGCACAGGGTGTGCACCTCATAGGGCACGACCGCACGAGGCTCGTGTCGTTTGCGGCGGCTGTCGTATAGTAATGGAATTGTTGGTGCTCCTGCGGATCGCAATGGTATAGCTTGGCAAGGGGAACTTTTGTCGTTTTACGAACTTTCTAGTACTATCGAATCTGTTGTTGGGGCAATGCCATTATTCCAGGTTGACAATGAAAAAATGTCGTTTTATAAGCATGGATGGTCTTAATGATCTGCTATTCTACGTATCGCCAATGGCCATTTTTTCGGTTTCTTCATTGGAACAATGTTGTTTCTATTGAGATGTGTCAGCCGCAGGGTGTGTACGTCATGGGCGTCATTTGGGTGTCCTATATCCAGAATTAGAAGACCTGAATTAAGTTGTGTTTTGTGTAGCGTAATTGTCGGTATTCATGACAATGTCATGGTCTGGCAAGAAAACTTTGTCGATTTGTAAATATTTCTGGCAGTACTGATCTGCTACTGCATATAACGGCAATGATGTTTTTTCTGGTTCATCAAACAATTTATTGAGTTGACAATTGTGATTCGAAATGGTCCTTGAGAATATTATTAATTATGATGTCACAAGTTTGCTCATGTGTATCAACATGTCTCAGTGTTTAATATGTTTCTAATTTTCTGATCGGCGCGTTTTCTGCATGTTTCAGTGTTGGTGCACAGCAAGTGAAACTCGCCTGCATGCATTTCGGCAATTTCTATGCTATAAAATGCAAAGAAGGGTCAGAACTCGATATCTTTTTACATATGTTACACAATAATTATTTCTTAACAATATTTTCTATTTTCTCAATGTAAACCTACCAGCTGTTGTTGTCTTTTATGTCACTATATTTAGCTCATACCAATCTAACACTATATAGAAGTAACCTGCTTTGCTTTCTCACTTCATCTGCAATCACATTGATATTACTCGGTTCATTATCTGAAAATGTTAATCTTTGATGATTCTCTTGTAATTTGTTGGCGCTATACTTCTGGTTTTATTTTCCTTTTTTAAACAGAGGGTTACAATTCCGGAACCATCTCAAGTCAGTTCCGATAACCTGTTTAGAATTTGACAGTGTAATCTGTTTGCATTATTTCAGGTGCCTCATGTCATTGGCTCTTGTTAGGAATGAGTACTTGATTGTGCACAATGAGTTCGAGATCATGATGCAGGTAGCACCTTATGTGCCTAATGTTGTATTTTGATACCAACTTGTCACTAGTTTCATAATCCATAGATTGGTCATGTATTGTTTATGATTTAGAAAAACATAACGACCTTAAATCCTTAACCGTATTCTTTCAGCGTTTGGTTTTGGAGCACTTAGTTTGAGGCCTCAGAATGTCTCATTTATCCGTTGAATGTTTATGTCATTCTTTTTCACCACGTTTGGTAGCTCTAAGAAAGCAATATAGCTTCTTTGTTTCCTCACTTAAATTAAGCCTTGCCAAATACACAAATAAAAAACTGACCAATTTGTAACATGTCGGATTAGTGAAACCATGTGCCATGAGCACCATTATTTGCAATAGATTTGTCATAATAATTTTTGGAAAGGTATTTGTGTTAATCATTGGCCTATTGTTCATCTTTTGGTGTAGCTGGAGGAGATGATTGCGGCGTGTGGTCCTGACTCCTAAGTAGCGGCCAATGAAGGGGAAAGAGAATGGCCCCACTAAATGGCGTGCGTGAAACCAGATGAGGATTCTCGCATCGGAACTTCAGGCTCATAACCCTGTAAACCAGAATTGGTGTCCCTGTGTTGATGTTTATTTGTGAAGTCTATAAACTTGTGTGTCATGGATGTGCTTCTGCCCCGCCCGCAAGCTGTGTGTAAACCTTATACCTAGTTGATTGGTTGCCCGTAATGTTTTTTCATTGTATGTTGTCTTGGCTTATCTCTCTAAGAAAGTCTCGCTGTTGGTTCCTCAAAAAAAAAGTCTTCTTGTTGGCTAGTGTATTGAGAGTGCAGCAAATCACCACACTTTGATATGTTATAAGCATCTCTTTTCAGTCTTAAATGTTCAGCATAACTTGCTAATAAGTGTACGTCTGTGTGGTGGGCAGCAACCAGAGGAGGGGTAAAACAGATGGGATGGTTTGCGGGGCGACATTTATAATTTCTTTCTCTCTTCTGTTTTCTTTTATCTTGTTATTATCAATTGCTAAATTCTACAATGCACATCGACATCAATTTACCTATACAATATCTATACAAATTATAACCTGTGGTACATGAAGAAAATAAAAAAAGAACACATATTTACCAGCCATGTAATTTTATTTCAATATTGCTAATTAAGTTCACATCCATATCTATCCATACAATCTTTTCATATATCAAATTGCAATCTATAACTATATATCCATATGTGGCTGATGTCTGGACTCCTGCAAAGCCTCCTTCAAATTTGCCTCGCGTTTGCCGAAAAAAGTATGTCCGAACCGCTCGGTGGACCGATACAGGCCCGCATTGGATGACACAACTCGTCCGGACCACATAGTCTGAACGGTTGCAGGCGGTTTAAGGGTCCGTTCTGAAGATGCTCTAGCTAGTGGTACGCCTATACAAAATAACTACACAAATAAACGTAACAAGAAACATGGCGGGTATTCACGGGGATTCAGTTCTGGAATTGTGTAATTCTTTTGTAGCCTTTACGTAGACGTAGGATCATTGCATCGGGCACTCCAGGCCGTAGAGGAAAGTGTCAGGTTAACCTCGACGTATCTATAGTTTTTACTGCTTATTTCCTTTGGTAGTCAGATAAGTCTAGTTCAGTTCGGTTACATGTGTTGCTATACATGTTAACTGAATAAACCTGAAGCGAGCTGCATTCTCGCTGTGGCCTGGTCCACTTTTCAGTTCAATTAGTTAGCTGTAGACCCGGCACGATCCAATCTCGTGGGATGGCACGCGCAACTATTGGATCGTGGCAGGTTTTTTGCTATTTCTGTTATGCAATGGAATAGAAAGGAAAGAAAGAAAAGACGCACGATTGACGCGTCGCAAAAATCCTTCTCTCCTGGCGGCGTCTCTCTTCTCTGTTTTCCTTCAGCCTCGTGTGTGCGTTGTGTTCTTCAGAAGAAAAAGTACAGGGGAAGAAGGGTAGATCGCTGCTAGAAAACTAACAATTGGTATACAGAGCCTCAGGGTTGGTACCTTAGGCGTTTGGCGGCGGTGTTCAGAGGAGTTTTGGTGGCGGCGATGGAGGATACGTCTCCTAAGAAGAGCGACGGGAAGAGCAGCGGCATCGGTGGCAGAAAGTACACGTCGCCGGCGGCCAGGAGGTCGAGCAGCGGCGGCGAAGAAGGCGCCGTGGTGTTGGCTGCTCCGTTGAGAGCCACCAATGTGCCCGTGCAATACCCGATGCTGACGGACACGAACTACTCCTTGTGGGCCATCAAGATGAAAGTGCTGATGAAGGCGCTACGCGTCTGGTCGGCGATAGACGGCTCCGGTGAGTATGACCAGGCGGCAGACGAAGGAGCGTTCGCTGCACTCTCACAATTTGTTCCAGATCATGTGATGATGCAGGTTGCGGACTGCGGCACTGCACAAGAGGCATGGGAGATGATCCGATGTGCGCGCGTCGGCGAGGACCGCGTGAAGAAGGCGCGCGGGCGACAACTGAAGAGGCAGTTTGACCGCCTCGACATGGCGGACGGGGAGTCGATCCCGGAGTTCGCTAGGAAGCTCACCACGTTGGTGGGCGAGATCCGCTCCCTCGGCATCACTCTTGACGAGGAGGCTGTGGTGTAGCGTCTGTTTAGTGTCGTCCCGGATCGCTTCGCTGACATCGTCAACACCATTGAGCAGTGGGGCGACGTATCAACGATGACCCTGCAGGAGGCGGTTGGGCGCCTCACGGCGTTTGAGGAGAACCAGCATGGGCGCCGGCAGAACCGCGGCGACAAGGATGAGCAGCTGATGCTTGTCACACGTGCCCTAGAGTCGCTGATGAAAGGAAAGAAAGCGGCTGATAGCGGCAGCGCCTCTGGGTCTGGTGCAAGGAAAGGCGGAGGTCAAGGCGGCGACCAGGAAAAAGGTCGTGGTGACCGTGGCCAGAACAATGGGAAGGGGAAGCAGAAAAGGCACCGTAAGTTTGATATTTCAAAAGTTAAGTGTTTTAACTGCGATGTCCATGGTCATTTCACCTCTGATTGCCCGGAGCCAAAGCGAGAGAAGGCCAATCTTGTGCAGAAGCAGGTCGATGAGGATCCAGCACTGTTGCTGACAGAGGTGTGCACTCTGGTTGAGGTGACAGAGACGGTGAGTGAAACTGTGATGCTGCACGAGGACAAAGTACAACCCAAGCTGCAGGGAACCATGGATACGGTCTGGTATTTGGACACTGGGGCTAGCAACCATATGACTGGGTGCTTAAACAAATTCGCAGAGATCGATCACTCCATTCGTGGTTCAGTGAAATTTGGAGATGGATCCATTATTGAGATCGAGGGCCGAGGCTCAGTCTTGTTTGAGGCATACACTGGTGATCACCGTATCTTGACTGAGGTGTATTACATACCGAGGCTGAGAAGCAATATCATTAGCCTCGCCAGCTTGACGAGATAGGCTGCAAATATTCAGTTGAGGATGGAGTGATGGTGGTGCAAGACCGAGAGCGCAAGGTGCTAGCTAAGGTGAGAAGAACCAAAAACCGGTTGTATGTGTTTCATATTGACATCACATTGCCAGAGTGTTTGCTGTCCAAGTCAGGTGATGACGCATGGCTTTGGCATGCAAGATATGGTCATGTGAGTTTCTCAGCGCTAAGAACTTTGGGTCAGAAGAAGATGGTGAGAGGGTTACCATTGATAGATCAAGGTGATCGGTTTTGTGATGGTTGTTTGGTCGCTAAGCAACGTCGTAGACCATTTCCTGCTGAAGCTAACTTTCGCGCCGATGAAGCTCTGCAGCTATTGCATGGAGATCTTTGTGGCCCAATTTCTCCGGCAACTTTTGGCGGGAAAAAGTACTTCTTGTTGATAGTGGACGATTGCACTCGCTATATGTGGGTTGTGCTCATCAAAAGCAAGGATGAGGCACTAGGTGCAGTAAAGAAGATCAAGGCATCGGTTGAGATCGAACTGAAACTCACTGTCAGGGCACTTCGAACAGACAGAGGAGGCGAATTCACCTCAAGGGAGTTTGTTCAGTTCTGTGAAGATTTGGGGATCAAGCACCATCTCACTACTCCGTACTCGCCGCAACAAAATGGTGTGGTTGAACGCCGAAACCAAACAGTCGTGGGGATGGCGCGGAGCCTATTGAAGAACAAACATCTGCCAGGTACTTTTTGGGGTGAAGCTATAGCCACTGCAGTTTTCCTGCTCAACCGTGCACCAACTAAGAGTGTCTTAGGAATGACACCATATGAGGCTTTGTACAAGAAGAAACCGGATGTGCATTTTCTGCGCACATTTGGATGCCTTGGACATGTAAAGAAAATTGGTGCACATCTTCCCAAGTTGGCTGATCGCAGTTCGGTTATGATTTTCATTGGATATGAGCCAAATTCAAAGGCATATAGAATGTATGATCCAAAGACAAACAAACTGCACATCTCTCGTGAAGTAGTATTTGAAGAAGATGGACAGTGGGATTGGGGTTCAGAGAAGACTGAACCGACACAGCCGAGCAGTGTTACCTTCACAGTTCAGTATGGTGCACACCTAGATGTTGGCGTGCCCATGCCATCTCCAACACCTGGGAAATTGCAGGTTGACCATGAGGCGAGAAGTTCTGAAAGTACAGCTGAACCAGAGACCCCGATGATGGCAGTGCAGTCGCCCCCAAACTTTGTATCACCACCAACAAATGCTTCACAACCAACAGCGTCAGAAGGACCGCAAAGGTACCGGTTGCTCGACGATATTTATGATGAAACTCTTGAGATTGATGGTGATGAGGATAGCTTGTGTATGTTGGGAATGGCTGAACCAACTTCGTACCTGGAGGCAAGCAAAGATGCATGCTGGAGGCGTGCAATGCAGGACGAGTTGAGCTCCATTGAAGAAAACAAGACTTGGAAGCTCACGCATCTACCAGCAGGTACAAAACCAATTGGTCTTAAGTGGGGTTTTAAATTGAAAAAGGACTCACATGGCAACATAGTGAAGCACAAGGCCAGATTAGTAGCCAAGGGATATGTTCAGAGGCATGGAATTGACTTTGAGGAGGTGTATGCACCTGTTGCTCGTTTGGAAACCATCAGACTTATCATTGCACTAGCAGCTCAGGAGGGTTGGGAAATACATCATATGGATGTAAAGTCAGCATTTTTAAATGGTGAACTTGCTGAGGAAGTGTTTGTGTCACAGCCACCAGGGTTTGAAGTGAATGGAGAGGAAGAAAAAGTTCTGAAACTGAGCAAAGCTTTGTATGGTCTGAAGCAGGCCCCAAGGGCATGGAACTCAAAGTTGGATCAAACTTTAGTGCAACTGGGTTTTGAAAAATGTCCTTTGGAACATGCCTTGTACAAGAAGTGTCATGGTACATCCAGGTTGCTGGTTGGAGTGTATGTAGATGATTTAATCATTACTGGAACAAGCACCGAAGAAGTGGCTTCCTTCAAAAAGCAAATGAAAGACAGATTCAGTATGAGTGATCTAGGGTTGCTGTCATATTATCTTGGAATAGAGGTACGTCAAAGTCCAAGGAACATCTTTCTCTGTCAGTCGGGCTATGCTACAAAAAATCTTGAGAAGACATGAATGATGGACTGTTACCCAGCACCAGTGCCGATGGAACCTAAATTGAAATTGAGAAAAACTAGTACAGCTCCACCCGTAGATGCTATTGAATACCGCAGCATTATTGGAAGTCTCAGATATCTAGTTCATACACGACCGGATATTGCTTTCCCTGTCGGTGTTGTCAGTAGGTTCATGGAGAAACCAACCAGTGAACACTTGGTTGCTGTCAAGCACATCCTTAGATATGTGAAGGGGTCACTGAATTATGGGTGCTGCTATGAGAGGAAGAAAGGAACAACATTGCGCCTGTATGGCTACAGCGATAGTGATATGGCTGGAGACGTTGATGATCGGAAAAGCACAAGTGGAGTTATGTTCTATCTTGGTTCTTGTCCAATCACTTGGTTCTCGCAGAAACAGAAAGTCGTCGCTATCTCGTCATGTGAAGCTGAATACATGGCGGGTGCATCAGCTGCTTGTCAAGGAATATGGTTGGCAAGGCTATTAGCTGATGTGCTCGGGCAGGAGGTTGATCAAGTATTGCTGAAAATTGATAACCAATCAGCTATAGCTCTCTGCAAAAACCCGGTCTACCACGACAGGAGTAAACATATTGATATTAAATATCATTTCATCCGTGACATGGTGGAGTCGGGATCAGTGTCCGTGGAGCATGTCCGTAGTGGTGATCAGTTGGCTGACATACTCACAAAGCCTCTTGGAAGAATAAAATTTCAGGAGCTAAGAGAGTGGATCGGTGTGTGTATGGAAGAGCAGATACATCAAGCTTAAGGAGGTGAATGTTACGTTAACCTCGACGTATCTGTAGTTTTTGCTGCTTATTTCCTTTGGTAGTCAAATAAGTCTAGTTCAGTTCAGTTACATGTGTTGCTGTACATGTTAACTGAATAAGCCTGAAGCGAGCTGCGTTCTCGCTGTGGCCTGGTCCACTTTTCAGTTCAGTTAGTTAGCTGTAGACCTGGCACGATCCAAGCTCGTGGGATGGCGCGCGCAACTATTGGATCGTGGCAGGTTTTTCGCTGTTTCTGTTATGCAATGGAATAAAAAGGAAAGAAAGAAAAGACGCATGATTGACGCGTCGCAAAAATCCTTCTCTCCTGGCGGCGTCTCTCTTCTCTGTTTTTATTCAGCCCTCGTGTGTGCGTTGTGTTTTTCAGAAGAAAAAGTACAGGGAAAGAAGGGTATGTCGCTGCTAGAAAACTAACAGAAAGGACTCCACACAACGCTATTCTTTACCGGACGCCAGCTAGCTGCCGCTGTTGTCGTCTCGTCACTCCATCTGCATGCATGCACGCACGCACGCACGCCGGCCGTTTCCAAGCTCATCAATGGCGCCAGGACGAGGCAGTACACTAAATCCAGCAGTCGCTGCCAAAACGCCTCCGGGAGAGAGCTCGTGAGCCGAGCAATATACGTACGGTCGGGATCCCATTCCATCCCCCTCCACTCCTCGTCCACTCCGTCGGCGGCCAGAGCCCCCGAGAGCAGGATCTCCAAGCCATGGCGGCCGCCGCGATCAGGGGCCAGATCAACGTGCTCATCGCCACCATGTTCAACACGGTGAGCCCCCCTCTCTCCTCCCATCAATGTCCCATCTACACCCCGTGTGGTCGTCTCGTCACTCGTGGCCTGGAATTGCTGACCTGAACTTTGCCTTGGCGACATGGATGTAGGGTCTGGTGGACGACGCTTTCTTGCAGCTGCAGAGGATGCGGGAGCAGGGCAGGGTAACCCCGGCCTACGTCGTTGAGGTCATTAACCGCTTCCTCAACGACGCCGACAAGATCATCAACGACATCTCCGGCCTGCTGTCCGTAACCCCGCCCCCTCTCTCCACAGACTGGTCTCGTTATTCTCCTCTCGGCAACAGACTGATCTTGTCTCTTCCCTGCTCTGAGATTCGCAGGAACGAGCCCGAGGTGGACTTGGACAAGGTTGACGGCCTCGTGCATCAGCTCAAGGCGACCGCCAGCAGGTGATGATGTTTCTCTCTGCTGGATTTAGTGTGCTGGGTACTCGGATCGGATGTATTGGGTACTCGGCTTAAGTATTTCTTTTTCACGTAGTGTGTTTTTCAGGGGTATGCCGTTTAATTGTGCATTTTATACTCCGAGTTTAATTTGTGTTTCCTATAACAATATAACAAAAGTACCGGTATTCATGCCAACGGCAATGTTATGGCACCGCGATGCTTTGTCGCCTCGCAAGCTTCCTACTATTAATGATCTGCTATTCCGCTAATGGTAGTTTTTTCTAGTTTGTCCATGTTTTCGGACGTGTCGACGTGGTGTCGTTCGCGGCTGTTGTATGTCGATCGTATGCACATAAGTAAAAGGGCTGAGTTTAGTGGTGTTTCCTGTATAGAAATAATTGTCAGTAAGAAATTATATCTTCTAGTAAGACATTCACCGAGGGAAATCCTTTTGAAGGGGAGCTATTCAGGAACAGCTGGAATGGTTTTTTCCTTTAGTAACAAATAAATTTTGCATATCTACTCTTGTTATATTGCATGTTCCTGCCAATGGCAATGCTATAGCTCATCAAGGACAAACATTCTCGTAATAATTAATGATATGCCATTCTACGTAACACCAATATTTTTTCCGGTTTCTCCACCGCATCAATAATGTTGCTTCTATTAAGGTATGTTGGTGCAGGGTGTGTACGTCATGGCCATGTGGTTTGTGTCGTTCATGTTATCGTATGACCATAATTAGAATAGCCCAATCTAGTTGTGTTTCGTGTAAGGGAATAATCATGCCAATGTTATATGTCTCAGCAAGTGAAACTTTGTAGTTTTGTACATATCTCTGACAAGACTTTATTTTTCTGGTTTATCAAAAATTTATTGTGTCGACAACCGTGATATATAGGAAATGACTCCTTGAGAATATTATTATGGCATCGCAAGTATGCTTATGTGTATCAACAATTCAACATGCTGCAGTGGCATTTAATAAGTATGATAAATTTATAATTTCCTGTCCTGCTCTTTTTGACATATATCAGTGTTGGTGCGAAGAGATTGAACCTCTGCTGCGTGCAGCACTTCAAACCTGAGACGAAAACAAAAGAAGGGTCAGTAGTCAGTAACTTATTATATGTATTGCACAATAATAATTCTTCACACTCTTTATTTTCATGTTGTTTATGTAAACCTGTCGGTTGATATTCGCTTTCATGGCACTATACTTTGCTGATACAATCAAATATCGTCAAGAACTAACCTGCTTGTTCACTTCATCTGCAACCACGTGATGGTTAGAACTTGGTTCATTACATAAATATGCCTCTTTGATAAATCCCTTGTAACTTGTGAGCTCTAGACTTATGTTTATAGCATGACATAAGTCTGAGATAGCTAGAGTTTGTTTTTCCAAACAGAGGCTTACAATTTCTTAACCGTTTCAGCTCAGTTCACTTAATCTCTCCAGATTTTGACAGTGTGGTATATTTGCATTATTCCAGGTACCTCATGGCATTGGGTCGTGTCAGGTTTCAGTTCCATGATTTGCGCAGCATGTTCAGTATCATAATGGAGGTAGCCCCTTATGTCCCTATGTTGGGTTTTTACTACCAACTTCTCACTAGTATCATAGTACATTGATTGGTTGAGGATAAATAATTTTACATTAATCGTATTTTTTTGTTGTTAAAATTTATATAGAGAGGTGCAGTTTTGTTTCTGGAGCACTTTAGTTCAAGGTCTCTGAAAGTCCAATTTGGCCGTTGAATGGTCTTGTTCTTTAATTTCATCATCACATGTCTGTAGATGTACGGGTAGCTCTAAGCAGTGGAGTTTCTTTGTTTCCCACTGTAAGATAAGCATCGCCAAGTACCAGAATATGATACTAACCACCTTGCATCATGACTAATTTGTGAAACCATGTGAATTGAGCATCATTGTGCGTCACAAACATGTCTTAATCATTGATGTGTTCTTCTTCTTTTGTTGCAGCTGGAGCAGCATTTTGCGGCATGTGGTCCTAAGTAGGAGTAATCGAGGGGAAAAGGGCATAACCCCATCCGTATCGCTCGCATGATGGGGTGTATGTATCACCGAAGATGTGGACAGTTTTCATTGGGTGTTTGGCTTTGGAGGGTGTGCTTGGATACTAGCAGATTCTCGTGTCAGAAGTCCAGGGTCGCAGCCCTATGAAAGAAACTTGTTATCATGTGTGTCGATGTGTCAACTCTATACATGTTTCTGTCGGATGTTAGTTGGTTGTTGGCGACTTAGTTTGTTGTATGTTGTTGTCTCTCCAGAACTGCTCAGAAATCCTGATACTAGCTGGTATAGCTAGAAGAGCGACTAGAAATATGTGGATGTACTAAACATTTCTTTGCAGTTTGTAAGCTTTTTTTCTCTCGCAAATACGCAAAAGCTTTGTATATCATTGCATTGATAGGAGGAGAAGTAGAGTGATCATTACAGGTGTAATCTCACAAGCACCGGGGGGGGGGGGGGGGGGCGTGAGTGAGAGTTACATTTGCATATGAGAACGTGGGGATCGATGCACAGCCCTGACTAGAGTGTACTAAGGCGTGGCCCAAATGTTTCCTAGCCCCTTGGCTCCGGTGCGAGCTCAACCTCGATGTCTTCTTTAATGTCGTCGGCAAGAAGGGTGATCGATGGCCTTTTGATGTTGAAGACGCGGGCGTCGCACAACTTCCAGATACACCAGGCGGTAAGGATGATGATCGATGCTAGCACACGACACAAGGTGGTAGGCGCATCCTGAATAGTCTTGGAGAGTCAGTCGCGGAAGTCTATCCCATTGCTTGGGCCGGAGTGGTGTGTTGGTGATGCGGCCCCAGGAGAGAATCTCGTGCCAAACTTTGACGTGAGGAGCAGCCAACGAGGAGGTGCTACATGGTCTTGGGTTCTTGGTTGCATTGCAGGCATAGGGGTGCATGCGTGAGGGCTTGTCGCGCAAGGCGGTCGGCGGTCCAGCACCGTCCTTGAAAGCCATAGGAAAATCTTGATGCGGAGGGGCGCCCGAAATTTCCAAGTGAAGTTCGAGGACAGTTCGATCGTAGAGCTAGAGAAAAGCATCTGGTAGCAAGACTTGGTGTAGTAGGCTCCATTGGTCACCCATTGCCAGGATAGGCGGTCAGGGGTGGCGGAAAGGGTGACGAAGCTCAGCCACAACCAGAGTTCGGGTTTATAATTCTCAATGTGGCTTGCAACAAGTGCGGTGGAGGAAGCTCATTCTACAGTCGATGGCATCAATCACTATAGCTTTTGTGATCATAACTGGATGTGCATTCTCTAGGCCACAAAGGTATTTAAATTAGACTACTCAAGTCTTCCAGTGCTCCCTCCTGGCTCCGTAGAACTGGAGGACATGCGCATCGCTCAAGTCTTCCACTGCTCCCTCACAGCGGCAGAGATGGATGGGCGGCTGCTCCACCGCAAGAATGTGTAGGCGCTCCAGCTCGCCATCGAGTGATCGGAGCGCGAGGCATCTAAGGAGGCGGCGACCAAGGCGAAGGAGGAGGACCGCCTGCTTCGGAGGCTGACGGGCCAAAGGTGCTCCGACGACTTTGACGTGATGAATGGCTCCAGCTCCAGCTCCGATGACGATGCACCGCCATACACCGACGCCTACATGGAGGCCACAACCACAACGGCGACCGCAGGGGGAAGGGGCCGGCGAGAAAATGATGATTTCCTCCGCCCTTCTCCGTTTTATCTATATAATTTTAGTTATGGTTTTAGTCGTTTGTAGTATTCGTTTGCACAGTCGGCCATTGAATTTTGATCTTTTTCCGATAATAAAATCTTTTATCTGGATGTATCGGATGAAATAAGTATGTTCATCGTGTTTGTACGTCCCGTTGCATTGGTTGCATTGGTTTGGGGTTTTGGATATGAAAGATGTGAGATGCGCCTGAGAGAGCAGACAAATGAGACGTGCCGGTCACTGCTTGCCGATGCCACCAGACACGTCGACGGACGCTTGAGGGCGCGGATTTGCTGACTAGATGCTATTAGTATGGCTGCCAGCCAGTACAGTAATAGAGCACTGGAGCACTCGCTGCTGCCAGCCAGTAGAGTAATCCAAGCACACTCGCTGCCAGCCAGTAGAGTAAATGAGTAATCGAGAACTCGCTGCAAAAAGGCCCCGTGAGAGAGTAGGCGAGTTCCTCTCCCGTCCTCGTCCACTCCGTCACCGCAGCAGCAGCAGCAGCAGCAGCAGCAGCTTCCAATTCCGTTCCCCGGAAAGTGTCCTTCCGCCTCATCTCGACGCCGCAACATCGCCATGGAGACCACCAACGAGCTCAGGGCCCAGCTCCACGCCCACCTCTCCTTGATGTACGCCACGGTGAGTCCCTCCCTTCCCTCACCTTGTGGTTGTGGGCTGGAACCGCTGAGGACAGCCGTGCTCTGATGACCTCTCATTGCTGTGATCGATCTAGGGTGTCGTGGAAGCGCATTTCCAGGAGCTGCAGGCGCTGGACGCGGGCAGTGCTACGGGCTACGTGGCCGAAGTCATCGACATCTTCCTCAATGACGACGACAGGATCCTCGGGGACATCGACGGCCTGCTGTATGTGTGATGTGTCCCCTCTACCACGCCACGCCCTCTCTCCCCCTCTCGTCTCGGATACTGACTTCGTCTGCTCTCCTTAATCTGTGATCGCAGGAACCAGCCCCTGGCCGAGGTGGACTTCCACAAGGTGGACGCCCTGGTGCAGCAGCTCAAGGGGAGCAGCTCAACGTATGATGATGATGATTACCCGTTTCTTTTACATATACATATATATTCCAATAAAGGGTGCTTTTTATTGACCGTCCATTTTAACTGTGTCTGTGTGTTTCTCCGCAGCATCGCTGTTTCAGATGTGTTTGTCATGGTCATGCCGATCATGTCGGTTGCGGTGTCGTGTAGCGATAATTAGAGAGACGGACCTAGTTCCGTTTCTTGTAATAGAAGTACCATAGTCATGCCAACAGAAATGTTATGAACTTTGTAACTTTTCTGGTATTATTAATAATAACACCAATGGTGGGGTTTTCAAGTATGTGCACATTTCTATTCGGATTTCAGATGTGTCGGGGCAGTGTCGTTTGTGACAATCGTATACACGTAGGTACGTAGAAGAGTTGAGTTTAGTTGTGTTTTCAGTTAGGGAATTGTTGGCATTCCTGTCTATGGCAATGCTATCGGTCGTCAAAAGAAGAAATTGTCGTCTTCCGGACATTTCTATTATTACCGAATCTGCCATTCGCTAACGACAATATTTTAATTCAACAATAAAAAAATTGTCATTCTAGAAGCATTTATGGTATTTACGGTCTGCTACTTTTTCTAGTTTCTCCACTGCATCTATATTATTTCCATCTGGATGTGTCGGTGCATGGAGTGAACATCATGGAACGCGGCTCGTGTTGTATAGCCATAAGAGCTGAATTTAGTTGTGTTTTGTGTAACGGAAATGTCGATGTCCATTCCAATGTGATATGGCTCTGCCATGAACACTTCGTCCTTTTTTGTAAATATCTCTAGCACTACCGATGCCGTAAGGCCAATTTTATTTCTGATTCATCAAACAATTTATGGTGTTGAGAGCCATGCTAGAAAATGGCTCCTTGAAGATATTATTATGACAGGCCATTTATGTTTATGTGTATCAACATACTGTAGCATTTAATAAGATTGAAAATATTTTAGTTTTCTGATGTTGATCTTTTTGGCATGTATCAGTGTTCGTGCTAAGAAAGTGAATCTCGCTTGCATCGACTTCCAACAGTTCTACGTGGCAAAAAACAAAAAAGGGTTAGTACTAAGTATCTCATTATATATGTTGCACAGTAATTGTTCAATACTATATATGTGTTGGTCAAATCATGTATGTAAGCCTACCAGCTTATTTCGTCTTCTATAACACTAGTTTTAGTTCATACTAATATTATATATTCTTAAGAACTAACCTACTTTTCACTTTGTCTCGGATCAGGTGATTGATAGAACTCGGTTCTTTACTTGAATACATGTCTCTTCGATGATTCTGTTGTAATTTATAGGCTCTAGACTCGTGTTTATACCACAACTAAGTTTTGAGAAAGCTAGTATTTTTTTTTCCAAACAGAGGGTTTCAATTGCTCAACCATTTAATTTTAGTTCGAGCAACCTCTTCAGAATTTGACAGTGTGTTATGTTTGCATTGTTTCAGATGCCTCATGGCATTGGCTCTTCTTAAAAGTGATTTCTGTGACTTGCGCAACAAGCTCCAGACTTTGATGCAGGTAGCACTTTATGTACCTATGTTGGCTTTTGACTTCCAGTTTCTCGCTATTATGATAATATTTGGATTGGTCGTATATTATTCAACATAAAAAAGAATAACCTTGATATTATTCTTGCTGTTGCTTAATTTTTTTAGCAATATATTGTTTTGTTTTTTGAAGCACTTAGTTTCAGATCTTTGAAAGTCCCATTTGGCCGTTGAATGTCGTTGTCTTAATCAAGTTTTGGCCGTTGAACTCAGTTCCTTATGTTTCCAGATTAAGTTTAAAAAGTTAATATCTGCCAAGTACCAGAATAAGATGTTGACTATCTTGCACCGCCGTTGATTTGTGAAACCATGTAACTTATTAAGCGCCATTGTGCATCATAGACCATTCGTAATTATTACTTTATTCTTCATTTGATGCAGCTGGAGCAGCAGATCGCATCCTTGGATGCTATGTGGTGGTAATCAAAGGAAAAAGAGCATAACTTCATGAGATTCCTGGCACGATGGTGTGTGTGTATCTCTGAAGTGGTTGTGTTGTGTTGGGCTTTGGACGAGCACACAAAATCACATGACGATTCTTGCTTCAGATGTCGGGGCTCACGAGCTCCCCATGAATGGAACTTGTTGTATTTTCTGTCTGAGTTATGTGTCCCTCAACTTTATATATTCTCTATGTCATGAATGGCCCATAGGTTGTGCGTAAACTCTATACCTGGCTAGTTGGTTGTTTGGTTGGTGGCTGTGACTTGGTTTTGTTGTGTGTTGCTGGTTCTTTTTACCATATTATGAAATGAGGGTGCCTTCCCTTTGGGTGAGGAGTGGGTGCCTGTCTTGAGCTCCCAAGTCTCGTTTTGGCCGGTATACCGAGATGTGTTGTTCGTCGGCTTCCTCCCCCACTGGAACCTCACAGCATCAATACCGCAGCAAACTGTTCGATCTGCCACCCTGAGGAGAGGAGGAGATATGATGCGGCGGGGTGCCGAAAGGTGATGCAGGACACCATCTAGCGGGCAAAACTAAAGTCCGTCTTGGAGGTATTGGATGGATTTTCTTGAAAGTAGCAAACCAATAAAGAGACTCTGCTGATGGAAACTGGGAATGGCTCGGAAGTGTCGAGAAAAATCTTATGCTCAGAGGTGCAGAAGCTAATCTGGATGATCTGAAAATAAACATTAGTTTGGCGGTTCCAAACAAGAGTCGTGTGCAGTTTGGAAGCTATAGAAAACATGGTTCGCTCATCATGGCCTACTCACTCCTCAAAGGTCGTAATACTGGGTGAAAAAACATAAAGGTACTGGGCACTGAATACCAAAAATAGTTGAGTTGCTAGAGTAAAATACTTGAGGATTTTAGCTGAGGATCTTATCTTTCGGTACCGATTTCAATACTAAAAAAGCACCATGATCACGCGACTCAGTTCTATATCAGTAGTTTCGGTACTAAAAAAACAGTATAGTGACTATTCACATTAATATTTCAATATCGATTTTAGTACTCAAAAACAACAACACTATCACCTGACTCAGTTCTATGTCACTACTTTTGGTACTAAAATTTAGTATTGTGATTATCCATGTTAATATTTCAATACTGATTTCAATACTGAAAAATAACACCACAATCATCTGACTCAGTTCTATATCACTAGTTTCAGCACTAAAAATCAGTATAATGACTATCCACGTTAATATTTCAATACTGATTTTAGTACTAAAAAAAACTCCATGATCACCCAACTCAGTTCTATATCAATACATTTTGTACTAAAATTCAGTATTGCGATTATCCACGTTAATATTTCAATACCGATTTCAATACTGAAAAATAGCACCACGATCACTCGACACAGTTCTGTATCACTAGTTTCGGAACTAAAATTCAGTATTGTGATTATCTACATTAATATTTCAATACTGATTTCAGTATTGAAAAACAGCCCCACGATCATCCGACTCAGTTCTATACTCTAGTACTGATTTCAGTATGACTATCACCTGACTCCATTCTATATCATTAATTTTGCTACTAAAATCCGGTATTGCTATTATTCACGTTAATATTTTAGCCCGATTTCAGTATTAAAAAACAACACCATGGTCACCAGCCTCGATTTTATATCACTAATTTTGGTATTAAAATTCGGTGTTGCGATTATCCATGTTAATATGCCAATACTGATTTTAGTACTGAAAAACAACACCACAATCACCCGACTCAGTTCAATATCAGTAGTTTTCGTACTAAAATTCATTATAGTGACTATCGACGTTAATATTTCAGTACTCAAAAAACAACACCACGATCACCAGATTCAGTTCTATATCACTACTTTTTGTACTAAAATTTAGCATTGTTTATTGTGATTATCCACGTTAATATTTTAACACTGATTTCAGTACTAAAAAACAATACCACCATCACCCGACCCAGTTCTATAGTAGTAGTATCAGTACTAAATATTAGTATAGTGACTATCCACGTTAATATCTCAATATCGATTTCAGTACTCAAAAACAACACCACGATCGATCAACCGACTCAGTTCTATATCACTACTTTTGGTACTAAAATTCAGTATTGCGATTATCCACGTTAATATTTCAGTACTTCAAAATAGCACCACGATCACCCGACTCGGTTCTATATCACTAGTTTATGTATTAAAATTCAGAATTGCGATTATGCACCTTAATATTTCAATACTGATTTCAGTACTGAAAAACAGCCCCACGATCACCTCACTCGGGTCTATTCTTCAGTACTGATTTCACTACAACGATCACCTGACTTAGTTTTATATCACTAATTTTGTTACTAAATTCACTAATTCGGTACAAAAAATTGGTATTGCGATTAATCACTTTAATATTTTAATACTGATTTCAGTACTGAAAAACAGCCCCCCCACGATCACTGGACTCAGTTCTATACTTCAGTATTGATTTCAGTACGACGATCACCTAACTCAGTTCTAGACTTCTTGCATATTACATTTCAAAGTTAGACAACAGTGGGTGCATAGAACATATATTGTGGTCATATTTAATAGAGTAATTTTAGCAGACTTCACCAGTCGCGGCAGAATAGAAATGCCTTACATTGACATAAGAGGATGTGAATACCGCAATACAAAGGTGTACATGGTTCCATGCGCACTCACATGAATTGTAAAATCAGGAAAAATACTAGATAAATTGAAAACAAATGCTGCAATTTTGGGGTATCAATCTTGGTTGACCATCGAATTCAAGTATGAGAAAAATCTTAGCAACAACCAAAATCACCGAAATTCAGTAACTTCAGTCAATGAATTTCATCAATATCTCACTGAAACTTAAAACCGTGGTATTCTTAGTGCAAAAACTATAACCGAGATCATACTATTCATTCATAAATGTGTTTTTATAGAAAAATGTTGAGATCAACTGACTGATCACATCAGGGACGTAAGTCGCTCCCTATGCTTGCCATGCGTCCAGCAGAGGCCCACGCACCGCAGCTCCCTCCCCATCCTTATCCCAACTGACAAAGCGTTCACCACTCACTTTTTTTTCTCCTACCCACGGCGCGTTGACCGGAGCTTCACCGTGCCATCTCCTTGTGCCCGGGGGCGCCGCTCTCGCAGTAGCACTCGCCGGTGCTTGAACCTTAGAACCTCTCCGGGGTGCTGCAATTGGAGTATGGCGTTGTAGCCTGTGGTCGCACTCGCGGCTGCCATAGTTGCTGCAATTGAGTGTTGCTAGCGGCCAATGTTTACAAGGCCACACTCGCACGCAGATGTCGTAACCTGGTGTCGTGCAGTTTCCACAATACATTGTTTTACATGCAGCATGCTCTATCGTTGCAAGATAGCGTGTGTAGCTGCTACAAGCGGGGTGCTATGGGCCAGTGAGCTTATGCCCCCGCCGGAGCAACACGAGAGCCTGGGCTGGGAACCAGGGATGCGGCTGTTGCTTACGTGGGGACTGGAGAGATGGCATGGTGAACTCAACAGGAGGATAAAACAATTGTTATTAGGGCGAATCGATGGCTGGCGAGGCGGCCGATTCTTTCTCAGAATCAGCCGGCTGGTGCCTAGAAGATGCCTTTTTTATATAGCATTGTTTCATTATTTTTTGTCCAGAATATCACGGGTGTCATTTCTTCATGAAATTTCATATGCGAGTATATCGGTTTACTATATGTATGTTACGAAAAGTTAGATTTTTTTCCAAGTATGTTTTTCAAATTTACTATTCACAAGGGGGTTCCCGTGGAACCATGTTCCTAATTAAATTCCACGTCCGATGTGAATACCATTCAAATTCTACAAATCGATTTAGCATTTTGTATGTGATCAAATCAAGATTCCTTTTGCTTGTTTTACCACAAACAAACATTATTATGTATTTCTGTTTTTATGTAAAAGATATCAACATGCCTATCATATTCATTAGCAATTTATACCTAATATTGAAGGGAGGATTATTTCTTCACTTTTTTCGTCCTCCTGTTTTTTACGCATGTCATGTTTGTTCCATTCAGTATGTCATGTTTGGTCTGTTTTGTATGTCTACCTAGACCTGGCCAGATTCATCACATATGGCTCCTTTTCTTCTTAGCCCACATCGACACGATCAAAACACTTCAAAAAATAATTGATCAGAACCGATCCAAACACTAGAAATAACTAGAACTATATTTATGTCAAGCGTTCCTACAGCCGTAGATACGCAGACATGCATGCAAAGACTTCAATTATCCAGCAAGACATGCAAACTAGAATAGGAAGCTTGCTTGCTTGATTCTGCCCGCGGGCAGGAAGTACACTAAGATTTGATTTGCCATAGGCCCAAAGATTTTCTTTTAATTTTTTCTTGCTAGCGTTTTCATGTCCACATGGATTACCACATCACCTATTTTTTTCTGCTTCATCACGGGATTCTATTAATATCCAATATCCTATGCATCGAGATTAGGAACATAAAGGGTTTGAACTTCTCCGAAGGTACTCTTCACATATTGGAGTATGACGCATCTCTCACAAATTCTAATGAGTTAAGTGTGTTCATGCATTTTGTTGCAACTTCTCTTTTGTCAAAGCTTTATAAATCATTTGCAAAACCATTTGTGTCATCTAACTAAAATATCTTGAGTACGGCGCCGATTTAGTTTGCCGGAAATTCAAGTTCCACATTATTTGCGGCCACGCGATAGGAACTTTCTATATGCATGCGAGGTTCGAAGAGATTAGAAAACTCTAGGCTGGGAGTTGAGACCCCTTCTAGTTAAAGGGGCAAGTTATGATTAATTTGCAATCTACACTGCCCGCGAGGTCTGGAGAGGTGATAAAAACAATAGCCTAAACACAAGCATGTTTGAAATATAATATGCGGAAGCTGTGATGTAATATATGTACAATTGTGTTATTTCGTTCATGCAGATAAACTATTTCAGATGTGAATTGTTATTAAAAGTAGGTCTTGGTATCGTGTCTGGTGCCGGATACGAATCCTATAATGTGGCCGGAGATAAACAGTCAGGTTCTGCTTGCTGCTCTTGTTATGCTATTTGTTTCTATCATATTTTCAAATTTAGAAATAAACTAATAATGTGAAATTAGCATTTGTCTGAATCAATTAATGTAAAATCATACTACTATCTTATGTCCTGAATAACCCTACCCTTCATCAATTTATCCCTTCTTTTCATTAACGACAATTATATTGTTTCCATTGCAACGCATGGGCATGTTTACTCTAAACATATATATTTACTACTCCTTTTGCAGTCTAGTTTTTTCTAACAACAATTATTTAGGAACAGAGTAAGTATTTAGTGATGGTTTATGCATTACAAAAGCGAGGCTCCGTTCCGTTAATGACCAGTGGGGCTGGGCTACGGGCCGAACGAGTGGTCAAAGCCATCTGCTTGCCTCCTGGCTGCCGCTGTCGCGGTTAACCCAAAACGTAGCTGCATGCATGCATTCACGCACGTACGTACGCCATCTCCAAGCTCTTCATTGATGGCGGCCAGCCCAGTAGAGTTAACCAGCACTCCCTGCCAAAAGGCTCCGCGTGAGAGAGCCTCCGTTACCTGCAGTCCTCTTCTGTCCTCGTCAACTCCACCAGCCAGCAGCTTCGAATTCCGTCCTCCGGATCGCCCGACGACTCCGGGACCTACTCGCTTCGCTCGCCATGTCGGCCGCCGCACTCAGGCAGCAGCTCAACGCCCACGTCGGCCACATGTACGCCACGGTGAGTCGTCCCTCCCCTCAACTCTATAGCGCGCGGCCGTGTGGTTCTGGGCTAGAATTATATGCTCCCTCCGTCCCAAAATAAGTATAGTTTATTTAATACTAATGTTCTGTCTCGCTGACTTGGCGTGATGGATTCAGGGTATTCTGGACGGATATTACCAGCAGCTGCAGTCGCCGGAGGACGAGGGCTTCGTCCCCGAGGTCATCCACATCTTCCTCCCCGATGCCGACAGGATGCTCAACGACATCATTAGCCTTTTGTCCGTGCCCTACCACCGTACCCAAGCCCTCTAGCTAGTCTCGTTATCTCGTGTTGGGTAGTATTTGATTTCGTCTGCCTCTGCTTAACTTGTGATTCACAGGAACCTGGAAGTCGTGGACTTCGAAACGGTGGGGGAACTGGTGCATCAGCTCAAGGGGTGCAGCGGCAGGTGATTTGTTTACCCACTAAATCCATGTCGATTGTGCGATTCAAATGTGTTTGTCATGAGCATATCCTTGTTGGCGCTTAATTCCGTTTCGAGTATGTAACGGAAGTACCGGTATTCATCCAACGGTAATTAATGTTATGGCGTGACGAGAAAAACTTTGACATCTTGCGAGCCGTCCCGGTATTAGTGATGTGCTATTCAGCATATCCAGAGTAGCGCCGATGGCGGTTTTTCTGGTATGTCCACGCTTTTATTCGGATGTGTCGTTTGCGGTTGTCGTATGCATATAAGTAGATGAGCTAAATTTAGTTGTCTTTCATTTAGCAGAATTTTCGGCATTCCCTCCAATGGCAATGCTAAAACTCGTCAAGGATAACTTTGTCGTCTTGCAAATATTTCTCATACTATTGAATGTGATATTTGGCCAACGCCAGTATTCTAGGTCAGCAATAAAAGTTGAAAATATTTCTAGTACTAATGGTCTGCCACACAAATATTTGGCCAACTCCGTTTGTGTTGTCGTTTAGCCATAATTAGAAGGACCGAATTTAGTTGTGTTTTCTGCGATGGAAGTGTCGATATTCATGCTGTTTGGCCCTGAGAAACTTCATCGTTTTATAAATACCTCTAGCACTACTAACTGCTATCACACATAAGGCCAATGTTATTTTATTTTCTGGTTTATCAAACAAATTATTGTGTTGATAACCGTGACGAATGACTCCTCAAGAATATGATTATGACACCGCAATAATGCTTATGTGACTCAACATTCTGTAGCGTTTGTTCAGTTTGAAAAAAATCTAGTTTCTTGATCTTGTTCTTTTTGGCATGTATCAGTGTTGGTGCTAGAAAAGTTTACCTTGCCTGCGTGGACTTCCGCCGGTTCAACGTGGCAAAAAGCAAAGAAGGGTCAGTTCTTGGGCCAAACTTTAATGACACTATTTTTGCCTCTACTAATCTAATATTCATGAGAACAAACCTGCTTGTTCACTTCATCTCCAATCAGGTGATTGATATAATTCACTTCTTTATCTGAATATATGCCTCTTTGATGATTCTCTTGTAACTTGTTATCTCTAGACTTCTCTTTATACCACAACTAAGTTTTGAGATGGCTAGAGTTCTTTTTCAAACAGCGGATTACAATTTCCGAAGCATTTCAATTCTGTTTACACAACCCCTTCAGAATTTGAGTATTTGACAGTGTAGTGTGTTTGCATAATTTCAGGTGCCTCATGGCATTGAATCTTCTTAGGGATGAGTTCTATGATGTGCGCGACAAGCTACAGACCATTATGCAGGTAGCATCTTATGTGCCTATGTTGGCTTTTGACTCCCAACTTCTCACGAGTACCGTAGTATGTACATTGGACATATATTGTTTAAGATAATAAAACAATAATAACCTGGATCCTATTCTTGTTACTATTGATATTTTTATAGAAGTATATATATTGTTTGGTTTCTGGAGCACTCAGTTCGAGATTTTTGGAAGTCCCATTTGGTCGTTGAATGTTTCTGTCTTAATATTCTCACCATGTTTCGTTATATGTATAGGGTAGCTCCAAAAAAAGCAGTTGTATTTCCTTGTTTCCCAGCCTAACTTAACCTTTGCCAAGTACCGGAAAAAGATACCGAGATACTTAAGTACCACTGCACTTGGTAGACCTATCATAATCATCAATATACTCTTCTTTTGATGTAGTTGGAGAAGCAAATTGCAGCCTTGGGTCCTAAGTAGCAGTAATCGAAGCCAAAAGAGCATAGCCCCATGTGATCTGGCACGTGGGGTCTATGTATCTCTGAAGATGTAGGCCGCGTTCAGCGGTTGCTGGGCTTTGGGAGGGGCGCATGGAATCACATGACAATGCTTGCTTCGGCACACAGGCTCACGACCGCCCTGCAAATGGAACTTGTTGTCTTGTGTGTCGATGTATTTGTCTGTCAACTCTATATACTTGTGTGTTGTGGATGGCCCGCGTGCCACGGGTTGTGTGTAAACTCTATGCTTTGGTTGGTTGCTTTTTGGCTTGGTTATGTTGTATGTTGCTTGCTCTTTTTCATTACCGTCTTGTGAAATCTTGTTTCCTCCCATTTGGGTGAGGGTAGAGATCTGTTGGTTCTCTGGAACCGAGCTAAAATCTTTTTGTTGGTGGTATACCGAGTGTTGCTTGCCGGCCTCCACCACCACCATCAGAATCTCATGGCATCGCCGCTCCAGCAAACTGACTGTTCTGTCGTCAGAGGAGAACAGGAGATATGCCGGGGAGCAGCCCCGGAAGAGCAGCCCCGGAAGGGGCTGCACTGCTGCAGGACAACATCTATTTTTCGACAAAAGTTCTGGGTGAAGACGTCATGCAACTCTCACCAGGTGTAAATACTACTTTCCGGCAGATTGTTGGGCCACGCCCGAGCCGATCATTCCAGGTAGAGAGACAAGTTCCGCATACCAGCATTCTCATTACCGCCTTCGATATGTACAACCACTAGGTAATTTGCGAGCCAAGTCTCCAACATGGTGTTGTCATCGTACTTTCTGAGTCCCGAATCCATACGGAATCTGTAGGGGAATGGAGTCATACGGATCTACCGACTTAAGCATAACGGGCCTGAGGATCCCGGCCCACTCGTCCTGTCACGCTCATGCTCGTGCCTTGCAGCCCGTGCAAGATCCACTCACTTTTGAATGAAGGTTTTGCGTGTGTCGTAGTGCGGGTCATCCTGATGATGTGGAGAATCTATCCGTCTCCTAGACGAATCTCCACAATGTTGGGGCGAGTCATCACGCCTACAAGGTTGATTGTCCCGTCTGCGCGGCTGGTTATCTCGCTATCTTGGTTAACTGCACCGATGATAATCATCTTGGCGGGATGGAGAATCATCATGTTGATGAGGAGTCCTCTTTCTTCGTGTCAAGTAATTGTCCTAGCCGCAGGGAACATCTTTATGACTCTATGGTGAGACGTCATCCCAGTGCCGAGGAGAATTCAATCGGGCGTCGTGGAGAAGGGTCATCACGCCACCGATGAGTGTCCTCTCGTCGACATGGCGACGGCTCATGGCCAGTCCCCGTCTGACTGTCGGCTCTCCGACCGGTCCACTATCATCGGTGTGAAGAGGCTACTATTGGCACTCGGCTTTTGGTTCCCCTAGGCACTCGGCTACGAGAAGCTGGTCGGTCGCGACACTGAGAAATCGGCTAGTTCTATGCGATTGTAGCCTTTAGGAAAAGAGACCTGCTTCGCTAGACCCCCCCTTACAAAGGGTATAAGGGCAGTAAGGTCATTTCATCAAGTCGTATACACATCTGTATATGTGACACGTACAAGGCGTCGTATTCATTTTTTATGATAAACTCCAAAAACGGTGCGAGCATTGTGATTTGAACTCAAGACCTTCCAATCTAATAAGAACCACACTAACCAACTAGGACATGCTAATGCTTGTGTAAATTAACTTCTTTTCCTTGTCTAGTGCTACTTCACTTCGTGACTGGGCCGGCTTATTATGTTACGGTCCTTTTATCACTATCACTTTTTGTTTTTTCTATTCGTTTTTCCTCTTTTTTCTTTTTTAATTTCTTTTTTCAGAAAATTCTCACACTTACAAAAATATGTTCAAATTTCAAAATATGTTCGCTTTTTAAAATTTGTTCATAAAGTACAAATATTTCGCATTTCTAAAAATTTGTAAAGATATGTCAAAAAATATTCGTTTAATAGAAAAATGCTCACATCATATATTTAAATTTCTGAACATCTATTAAATAGAAAAATGGTTCGTCTAAAATAAATATCGTTTATTGCTTGTTTAAATAGAAACATGCTCACATAAAAAATCAAACACAATCAGGCAATTTTAAGTTTTCTAAAAATTTATTAAATAGAAAAATGAAAAATGAAAATATATAAATCAGCGACTAGTTTATTATCCATTTTTGTTCCTTTTTCTTTCTTGTTATTCTTTGTTTTGCCTTTTTTTTCTTCCTTTTATTTTTCAACAAATGCTCACATCAATAGAATGGACCTAAATTTTTCCACACACACTAGCATCATCATGCCAAGCATCCGTGATAAATTTTATTGAGTTCTCACATTTTACGCATTTCCTAATGTTTTTCTGGTAAAAAAACCTAAAACACTAATCGAACGTGACGCAATGTGCGTTCGGTGTCCGATTTTTTTCAAATTTTGCATGAAGGTCCACCATGAGCATGCCCACATGCTGAAAAAATTTGATGTCATTTCAAGCAGGTCAAGAAGAACATCGTGTTCAAAGTCGATGATTTGGGTAGGCCCACAAGGCAAGGCTTTTGTTATTTGCAATCTCTGTCATTATCAATCAAAATGAACAGTTTCATCTGAATTACTTTTTGAAATTGGTCAACAATTTTAGGACTTCAAATTGTGTGTGAAAATTTTATTAACATGAACACTTATTCCAAAATTGTTGCAAACTGCATACTTTTGGGGGGAATTTATTACAAACTGCATACTTTATAAAATTTATCAACATTTTTAAAACATAAACATTTCTTAAATTTATGAACAAAATTTTCGAAAACTGGTCCTTTTGGGGTGAATATTTAAAATAAATTGGTTTAATTTTTTTTTCATATTTTCTGATTTTATATTTAAATTTAATTTCATAGTATTCTTCAAAACATGTTTGTATCAAAATATATTTTTACTGTTTTTAAAGTATGTTCGTGTTATGACATGCTGAGCAATTTTGAAATGCACGAACAATATTTTTTACATATCTATACAATATTTTCAAAATACGAATATTAGTACTTTATGAATAAAATTTAAGTAAAACAAACATTTTTTAGAAAAATTTACAAAAATTATAAGCGTGAGTATTTTTTTGAAAAAATAAGAGACGATTTTTGAAAAAGAATGAATTAGTGATAAAAGTACAGATTCACCAATGGGACGGCCCAGCCACGAATTTGAGTAGAACAAAACAAATAAAAGAAAATAAATCACAAACACTAGGATGTTTAAGTTGGTTAGTGTGCTTGTCCTTAGACTAAGAGGTCTTGAGTTCAAATCCCATTGTGTGCATAATTTTATTTTAAACAAAAAACTAGGACGTCACGTATATCTCATTGTGTGCATAATTCTATTTTAAACAAAAAACTATATTTACGCCATGTCATCAGTGACGACTTCGTCTCCTGGTTACTGGATTGCGTCTGCCAGTCTGGTCGTAGGCCAGACATTTTCAATCGGGGTGTGATGGACTCAGAGGTCACCTGGGCCTCCGGCTGCAGAGTTGTTGTTGATATCTTGCCCGCGTCGAATTACAGACCAGGCAAATGGATTCACCCGCTACAACATTGCTGGCTGTGGCAAATGGATTGACTGTTGCACCTTGTCGAAGGCTAGACTCAGGGGGCGGGGCACTGTGCCATCCATGAAAACTTCCGCCACGAGACCCTGAGAACCGCAGCTACCTTCCTCCCCAGAGTCGGTCTCCAGCGGAGGGATCAATGATTCAGTGTCCATCACCCCAAGACGAGCTGGCTCACCGAATGACAAAACTACGGGCGGGGCTTGCTCAAGCACTTTCGACGGCAGCGTGGTGCCAAACCAGCCGGTTGATGCGAAACCGGGAGCAAAAGGCTAATAATGCCCAAGCCATTGGCCCGGTAATGGATACTCCAAGTTTTTTGTTTTCAGATCGTGTGCCATGACAGAAGGGTGCAAGGAGAAGGACCCAGATCTGACGATTGTATATCGGACGGTAGCGCAGCGACCGGCCCAAATTTGGGCTCATATCACCCTCCAAGTAACGAACGTGGGAATAACTGTCATTAAACGACAATAAGTTGTACTCAAGATTTTCTATAATAAATATAGTAATATGTAAGAATACCATTGCTGTTTTCCTTTTTTTAGCAGCAGAATACCAATGCTGTTTTCAAAACGACAACTGTACGTGTACTAGTACTTTGCTGTAGAGAGCGTGCAACAGCTAGCTCATGCATGCATGCGGTATCAATCCAGCGATAGCTGCATGCACGCAGGCCCTCGCGAAGCTCATTAATGGCTGCCAAAACGCCTCCGCGTAAGAGAGATCTCGTGAGTCCGCTATATAACCTGCGCTTCTCTCTTGTCCTCGTCCACTCCGCCGCCACCACCACCGGATCGATCGCCCCCTCCTCCGGCGCCCCCTTGCACCGCCGGAATCCCGAACCTCCTTGCCATGGCGGCCACAGTACTCAGGGCCCAGCTCAACGCCCTCCTCGACTCCATGTTCGCCACGGTGAGCCTCCTCCTCCGATCTAGTCGCCAGCCGTGTGCTTTCAGGATGGAATAACTGGGGATCGCCGGTTTTGACTGGCTGGCTGGTTGGCTAACCTTAATCACCTCTGTTGTGATCATCTAGGGCATTCTGGACGAGGGTTTCCAACACCTGCAGTCGGTGGAGCAGGAGGGCTTCCTTGCCGAGGTCGTCAACCTCTTCCTCTACGACGCCAACAACATCCTCAACGACGTCGACCGCCTGCTGTCCGTGCCACGGCCCTCCCTCCCCCTCTGCTCTTGTTATCTCGTCGTGCTGGGTATTGATTTCGTGTTCTCTGCTTAATTTGTGATTCGCAGAAACCAACCCGTTGTCCGCTTCGGCAGGGTGGGCGCGCTGGTTCATGAGCTCAAGGGGTGCAGCGGCAGGTGATGACCATGATAAAACCTTCATTTCGCCAGCCCATTTTTAACGTCGATGTCTTGAGGGGTAAAACGGTCGATGTCGTGCATTTCGTGTCGTTTGCGTTGTCGTATAGCCAATGGTAGAAGACACGAATTTAGTTGCATTTCGTGCAACGGAAGTGCCTGTTATGGGTCGGCGAGGATAACTCTGTCGTCTTGCGAACGTTTCTGGTATATATTAGTGGTATGTTATATGTTCATGAGGCGTAACACCGACAGCGATTTTTTTCGTATGTCAACGTACCGTATCGATGTTGCTTCTATTCAGGTTTGTCGTTACACAGGGGCATGTTGTTCATGTTGTTTGCGGCTGTTGTGTTTTCTGTAACATAATTGCCGGTATTATTGATCAGCGTCAATACTCTAGCTCGGCAAGGAAAAAACTGTCCTTTTGCAAACATTTTGGGTATTAATGTACATGATGCCAACCATGTTTTTTCTTTTTTGGTTTTGTCCAAGACGTCAATATTCTTTTCCTGTTTAGATGTGATGGCGGAGACACGAATCGTCTCATGTGCAGCTGCCGTATAAGCATACGTAGAAGGGCTGAATTTAGTTGTGTTTTGCGTAACAGAGTTGTTTGTATTCATGCCAATGGAAATGTTATAGCTCAGCCAGGAAAACTTTGCCGTTTTGCAAACAAATTTAGTATTGTTGAATCTGCATTCCAACCAATGGCATTATTTAGGTTAGGAATGGGAAATTTGTCGTTCTGCAAACATTTTTAGTATTTGGTGACATGCTATTCTACATAATGCCAATGTTCATTTTCTAGTTTCTGGGCATGTCGGCGCGGGGTCTGCATGTCATGAGCATCTGGCTTGTGTCGTTTGCGCTGTCCTATATCCATCATGAAAAGGTCCAATTTTAGGTGTCTTCTGTGCATGCCAACGTTATGACTCTGCAAGAAAAACTTTGGCGGTTTTGTAATTTTTCCGGTACTGCTAATCGGCTATTGCAATAAACCCATTTTTTCTAGTTTATCAAGCAATCGATTGTATTGACAACCATAATAGGAAATGATACCTTGAGGACACTATTGTGACATCAGAACTATGCTTATGTGTATCAACATGCTGCAGCATTTTAACAAGTTTGAGAAATTTCTAGTTCCCTGATTGGTGCTTCTTGGTATGTTTTCAGTGTTGGTGCTAAGAAAGTGAGTCTCTCCTGCATCCACTTCCGTCAGTTTTATGAGGCAGAAAGTAAAGAAGGGTTAGTACTCAGTACCTTATTAAATTTGTTATGCAGTAATTATTCTCCACTCAATGTGTTTTTCAAATTTTGCATATAAACCTGCAAGTTGAATATTTAGCTCAAACCAACTTAGAATTCTTAAGACATAACCTTCCATTTCCCTTGATCTGCAATCACATGAGTGCTAGAATTTGGTCCATTATCTGAATGTGCTAATGTTTGATGATCATATTGTAACTTGTGGGCTTGACTTCTATTCATAGCACAACTGAGATGGTTAGAGCTTCTATTTTTCTAAACCATTCTCGTTCAGTTCGTTTGATCTCTCTCCAAAATTTGACAATATGTATGTTTGCATTATTCCAGGTGCCTCATGGCATTGGACCTTCTTAGGGATGATTTTTATGATTTGCGCAACAAGCTACAGACAATGATGCAGGTAGCACCTTATGTGCCTACGTTGGTTTTTGACTTCCAGTTTCTGGTAATCCATAGATTGCTCGTATATCGTTTAGGATCAAAATGAATAACCTGAATCTTATTCTTGTTTGGTGTTGAAATTTATCTAGAGATACTTGTGGGTTTTCTGAAACACTTAATAAGTCAAGGTATTTGAAATGTTCATGCCTTAATTTTGTAGTCACTTTTACTAGATGTAGGGCGGCTCTAAAAAGTGGAATTCCTTTGATTCCCGCAATAATTTAACCAAGTACCGGAGTAAGATGTGGACCAACTTGTAACTAATTTGTGAAACCATATGACTTGAGCACCATAGTGCATCGTAGACCAATAGTAATCATTAATTTATTATTCTTTTGATGCAGCTGGAGCAGCAGATCGCAGCCATGGGTCCTCAGTAGTAGCAATTGAAGCAAAAAGATCATGGCCCCATGTGATCATCTCTAAAGATGTAGACGATATTCAAGGGGTGCCTGAGCTTGGAGGGTGTGCTGTGTGAAAGACGCTTGTTGTCATGTGTGTCCATTTTTGTGTATGTCAACTCTGTTGTGTGTCATGGATTAATCTGGTCTGTTGGTTATTGGTGACATGGGTTTCTTCTCTCTCTCTCTCTCTCTCTCTCTCTCTCTCTCTCTCTCTCTCTCTCTTCGATTAAAGTCTTGTGGAACTGCACCAGAGTGTGTGTTTGCCTTGTGCTCTGAAGTGTTGGTACTGGCTGGTATAGCCAGAGTGCAGCAAATCACCATTTTCGTTGTTGGTTGTTGCATCTGATTTGAACTCATCCTGAATGCAAGCTCAGCACCGAGATCGACTACAGTCAACTCGGACATCCTATTTGCATTTCCCCATGGATGACCTCCATCCTCATGCATGAGTTTACACATTAAGCACTTGGGCGGCTCCTCAAATGAAGATCCTCTTCTAACCAGGTTATTTCTTAGAGACAACTCTGAGGTGCCACTGTAGCTGACTAGCTACTCATGCTTGCCCTCCTAGCAACGACTCCTACTGCCTTGCCTGCCCTTCGTCCAGGTTATGTCTGGTTAATGACCAAAGTTAACTCTACCAGTTTTAAGGAAAGTATACAAAAAATTATTGATGAGCAAGCTTTCTCTCGTGCTTGCTTACATATGTACCTAAATCTTTGGTACACCTAGTCCATGTGCCCTTCCCTATTCCGTGCGCAAGGCGGCGTAGGGTGAACAAGATCCTCAACGACGTCATCGGCATGTTGTTTGTACCTCCGCCCTTACGCCCTTCCTCCCCCTCTGGTCTTGTTAACTGGTGTTGGGTATTGATTTTGTTTGCTCTTCTTAACTTATGATTTGCAGGAACCAGCCCATGGTGGACTTCAACAGGGTGGGCGCACTGGTGCATCAGCTCAAGGGGTGCAACAACGGGTGTTGACCATGATAAACCCTTTATTTCTATAGCCATTTTAAATTGTCGATGTCATGAAAAAAATCTATCAATGTCGTGCAATTCAGGTGTGTTTGTCATTCGCATGAAGTTTGTGTCGTTTGCATTATCGTATAGCCATAAGCAAAAGAACAAAGTTTATTTGTGTTTCGTGCAACGGAAGTGCCGGTACCCATGCCAACGGCAATTTTATGGTCGACGATGGTAAGTGTCGTCTTATGAACGTTTCCAGTATATATTAATGATATGCTATATATTCAACGTAATGCAGATGTCGGTTTTTCTCGTATGTCAGAGGTATCGGTTTTGTTTCTATTCAGGTGTGGTGGTACATCAGAGGCATGTTATTCATGTCGTTTACGGCTGTTGTGTAACCATATTTAGAAGAGTTGTATTTAATTGTGTTTCCTGTGACAGAATTGCCGGTATTATTGCCAATGGCAATACTCTAGCTCGGCAAGGAAAAGAATGTCATTTTGCGAACATTTCACGTATTGATGTATGTGATACCAACCATGGGTTTTTTGGTTTGTCCATGACATCAATATTTTTGGCACAGACGTGAATTGTGTCGTGTGTGGTTGTCGTATAACCATATGTAGAAGGGATGAATTTAGTTATGTTTTGTTAACAGAGTTGTCTGTATCCATGCCAATGGGAATATAGCTCAGCAAGGTCTTTGCCATTTTGAAAACAATTTTAGTATTGTTGAATCTACATTTCGACCAATGGCATGAGAAAGTCGTTCTGCAAACATTTCTAGTACTTGATTACATTCTATTCTACATAATGTGAATGTTCATTTTTTGGTTTCTCGTATTGACATTGTTTCTATTCGAGCGGGGTGTGTACGTCATCGGTTTTGGGTACCGTCCGAGAAACGCGGATACCGGATGGTATCCACGTTTCTCGCCGCCCCACGAGAAATAGATATCCCGAGGAAAAACGATTTTTTTTAATTTTTTGAATTTAAATACTAAAATTATAGCAAAATACCGTAGCATCTCAATTACATTAACATTCTTAGTTGTGGTGTGGTGGTAACTAACTATTTTGCGCCTCGAGAGGTAGCTGATCCGAGTCCTCTTCGTCCACTTTTTCTGTTTACTTTTTAGGACAGCTAAGTAGAAAAACTGAAAAAAAAAGGACCCAAAGAGTACTCGCAACCTCACACCGCTTAGCGTGCACGTAGTAGACTTTCAACTAAGCTACTACCTATTTTCTGAATGGTATTAGTTCAAGTCTTTTCTATATCTAGTTTAGAAGAATTTGAATTCAAAATTCAATTATAAATTTCATCATAAATATGTTCGGTATTTCTCGGTAACCATGGTAACTGAGAATACCCCCACCCCCACCCCCCATGTGTCCATTCGGAATCCAAAACCTTGACGTCATGAGCATGTGGCTTGTGCCGTTTGCGTTGTCGTATAGCCATAACTAAAAGGGCCAAATTTAGTTGTGTTCCATGCGTGCCAACTCATTTTTTTCTAGTTTATCAAACAATCTATTGTGTGGACAACCATGATAGAACATGACACCTTGAGGATAATTGGCGCTTCTTGGTATGTCTTCCGTGTTGGTGCTCTAAGGAGGGGAATTTCTTTGTTTCCCGTCATAACTTAACAAGTACTCCCTACGTCCGGGTTTATTAAGACCCCTTTCATTTTGAGCCAAAGTTTGACCATGAATTTAACTAACAAAATATAAACTATATGTCATGGAAACTATATCATAGAAAACCTCTTCCAAATATAAATCCAACAATATCCTTTGTGTAGCATATACTTTATATATTTTTAGTTAAATATACATGGTCAAACTTGAACCCAAAATACAAGGGCCCTAATAAACGTGGACGGGGGTAGTACTGGAGTAAGATGCGGAGCAACTTGTAACTGATTTGTGAAACCATGTGACTTGATTACTTCCGTGCATCCTAGACCAGTCATAGTCATTAACCTATTATTCTTTTGATGCAGCTGGAGCAGCACATTGCGGCCATGGGTCCTCAGTAGTACCAATTGAAGCAAAAAGATCATGGAACTATGTGATTCCTATGTAGACGGTGTTCAAGGAGTGTCTAGTTTGGAGGGCATGCTCATAACCCTGTTAAAGAACCTTGCTGTGATGTGTGTATGTCAACTATATGTACTTGTGTGTCATGGATGCCCGTGTTGTTTGTAAACTCTATGCTTGGTTTGCTTGGTTTGCTCGGTGTGTGTGTATGCGCGCGCACGCCTACGTGCATGTGTGAAGTGTTGTTGTTCGGTGCTATACTACGAGCGCAACAAAATCATCATTTTTTCGTTAGTGGTCACATCTGTTTTGAACTCGTGTCGGATGACAGCAAGCTCAGCAACGAGACCGACTACAGTCAACTCGTTCATCCTCTTTACATCTCTCGAATCGATGACCTACACCTCATGCATGTGGCTACATAGTACACACTTGGGCGGCTCCTCGACTGAAGTTCCTCTTATGACTAGATTATTTCATAGAAACAACTCTGATTTGACATGACTAGCTACTCATGCTTTCCCTCCCGACAATGACTTCTATTGCCTTACCTGCCCTTCGTCTAGAGTATGTTTGGTCGATAACCAAAGTCACGATGAAATTATAACAAAAAAGTGTTCAAGACCAAGCTTTGCCTCTTGCTTGCTTAGATATTTACAAAAATCATTAGTACACCCAGTCCATGCCCTTCCCTATTCCATGTGTAAGGCGACATAGGTGAGCAAACATGCATCCTCCCCAACCATATTTGGGCTAGGCCCACTTCCCTTTATCTCTTATCGCTGGAACGAGTAGGTTTCATTGGTTTTTATCATTTATTGGTATTTTTGATTACCAGACTACTTTTATGTTGTTTATTCTTTTGCTTTATTTTTATTTTTATTTTTTTATTTATTTTCCATTTCTATTTAATTTTTTATTTATAGTTTTCATTTTCATTATATTTCTTAAACTTAAGTGACTTTTTCAGTGGTTCTCTTTTCGTGTAATTATGTTTAAAATATTCACGAGATTTTACAAAAAAAAACAAATTGTAATCCAACATTCTTTACTCTTGATGAACATTTTTCTAATTTCGTAAACACTTCCTAAAATACACAAACATTTATCAAATTCATAAATACTAAAAAAAGAACATTTTCAGTTTGCAAAATTATTATAAATTAGCAATTGCTTTTAAAAAAAATGGGATTTCCTTTAAACAAACGTGCACCCTATCCGGTCATTTTGGGCCAGGTCACTAACATTTCTCACATGTCGCTAGCACGATTTTGTTCGCCAATTTCCTTTCTTCTATTACTGGTTTCTGGTTTTCTGTAACTTTTGGTTTGGGTTTCTATCCTTTTGGGGGTTATTACTTGTTTTTTCTTCAGTTTATATTTAGGTTGCCCTTATAATTTAATCATTTTTTTCTATATTTTCTTCATATCCTCTTTCTTTATTCATTATTCATTCTTTATTTTTTTTTTCTTTGCTGTTTTTTTGTTTACGTTTTACTTTATTATAATTTTAAAATTCGTGACCTTTTTCTAAAATCCATGATATTTGTAGAAATCAACATTTCCTAACATTCCATTGGCTATTCTACAATTTTTTATATTTTAAAATTGATTAATATTATCCAAAATATAAAAGTTTTGAAATTTTGGAAATATTTTCTAAATTTGTAACAAATTCAATTTTACGAACATTTTACAATTGTGAGTATTTTTATAAATTGGCGGACATAATTGAAATTGATGAAAAAAATAATTCTTGCAAATAGTTTTTACATTTAAGATTATATTTTAGAAATCCATAACATTTTTGAAAATTCATGACAATTTCATAACCTGTTTAACATTCATATAGGAAAACTGTGAAATAATAATATTTTCTAAAAGATAAACATCATCGCAATACGGAGCATGGCCAACTCAACAAAAAGAAAGAGTACATGCACCATCCATCAGCTTACCTGTGGTCGAGCGTTTCGTACTAGCTGAGCAAAAATTAAAACAAAAAGTGTCCAAAGCAGGGTCGTAGAGGCATGTGTTTGCTCGGTGTTCCACGCCTAACGCACAGGATACGAGCTCTTCATATCCATATCAAACTCTAGCTATTCTAGTTATTACTTTTATAATACCATCTTCAATCCAGAATAAGAGTCACAGTTTTGAATTAAGGTTAGATCAATCTTAGTTCAAAATTGTGACACTTTAGGGAGTAGGAATGGACTGGCCTGAGGCACAGACATAGAGAACCGAAATCATTTTAGTAGCAATTATCATCTAGAATGGCCCTAAGCATTAGGTTGGGCTGGGACTAGTGCATAACGGCCCATTTTCCTCACCAATGACCAGCTATGTGCCGCACACCCCACAAAGTGTCCGCTATCTCGTCCATGTACTCTTCTTAGCCGAGAGGTCCAGGGAACCTATTCCATGCACGGGTTAGGGGATAGCAACCAAACATGCACCCCCCGCCCCGCGATATGTGCCACCCCATTAGTGTGATTCTCTTTTTTCGCAAATGATAAATGTCAAACGTCAAGTGTGTGGCATTTCGGCCCTGGCATTTTTTTATGACAATTCTAGTCACGCAAGGATGGAAAATTCCAGTGACACATCAGAAGTTTCTGTATAAATAAATTGAAGTACTAAATAAATTTATCATCCTAGCGTAACTAAACTTGCCATAACAACGCTCGGAGGTGCCATTTGCTCGTACATACGTGTGGTACTTATGAGAGTGAGACAAAATAAGTAAAGATTTGTCAAATTCATGAGACAAAATTAAACATGTGAACATTTTCAAAATTCATTAATGTTGTATGAATTCAAAAACATTTTGCAATTTGTATATTATTTAGCAACTCACGAATATTTCCTGAAATTTCTTATCAATTTTAAGATCGTCCACATCTTTGTAATTCCAGGAATAATTTTCAAAATCCTGAAATATTTTAATCACAAATTTTTTTTGAATTGGCTACCTTTTATTGAATTAACAACGTTTTTTATATTAATGAAAGTTTTTGAAAGTCGAGAAAACAAATATTCACAAAAAACAATTAATTTGTCTAATGTATTTGAATCTGAGATTTTAGTTTCCTAAATTACGAACGTTTTTTATGTTGCGGACCAGTTTTTAATTCAGTAATATTTAGAAAATATTGAATCATTTCTAAATTTGTGAAAATTTTAAAAAATGGTGAACATATTTTGAGATCCGGAAACTCAAACTATTTTTCTGAAATGCAAAAAAATAGGGAACATTTTTTAAAGTTCCGAGCTATTTTGGAAATCGGAAACATTTCTGTAAGAGGAAAATAAAAACGAAAAAAATGAAAGAGTAAAAAATACAGGGGATGCTTGCTCCGTGCATAGGCTGCAAAGAAACTTTAGGTACGGTTCAGAATCGTGGCGTAAGATTAGACAAATCGCTCCGTGTTTGCCTCGATCGTATTTTCCTTGGTTCGCTCCGTGACTTGCCTAAAAAACAAAACACGAAAAAATCGAAACAAATCGGGAATTAAAAAATGTACATGAAATTTGCGAATATGTTCCCAATTTTTGAAAATGTTTATTCAATTTGGAAAAACATTCATTCATTTAGAAGAAAAAAACAATCATTTTGAGAAAAGTACATTCAATTTTAAAAACTTTTGTTGTTTTTTAGGTATCATATATTCGAAAACATGTTCATATACTTTGCAAACAATTCATTGATAATAAAAAACGATAATTGAATTTGGAAATATTTCACCCATTTTATGAAAATAGTTCATCCAATTTGCAAAAAGCGTGTGTTCATTTTGGGAAAGGTACATTCAATTTAAACAAAAACTCATCAAATTTTAAAAAGGGTCCATAAAATAAAAGAAATTCATAATTGTTTTGAAGAAAACACTCGAGTTTGAAAAAAAGCAAAAATAATTTATAAAGTAAAGAAAGAACAAAATAAAAAGGAAAAAAATAACAAAGCACAAAAGAGGAAACAAGATATATGTGATCATAGAAGTTGAAATGTCTGGGTTTGTTATCGCGTGTTGCTCCCACCTCTACTCGCCTTTTTGCAGCATTTTTCAGAAGGAAACTGATGAAAATGGACTAGTCCATCATGGAGGGGGCATGTGCGCCCTATATCGTTAACCCTATAACGGGTGCCAAGGGCGTTGTATAGAATTTGCCAAACAGGAGGCTACAGTTGTTATTTGCAGCCCGCTGGCTGTTACCAATTTTCGCATATTTCTTCTGTTTTTCTTTTTTTCCTTTATCCTGCATTTGTTATATTTTTTCAATTTTACATTTTTTAGAAATTTTGAATATATGATGATCATTTTTTGTAGTATACTGTGAATATTTTTTTAAATGCAGAATGAAGTTTTTTTAAATGCAGAATGAAGTTTTTTAAATGCAAAATACGTTCATGGAAAAAATCACAAATTTCAAAAAATATTGCAAATTTGAATAGCAGAAAAGAAAAATGCCAAAAAAACAGAAAATCGAACAAGACACATCCTAGAGAACCTGATAAAAATCACCCAAGAAAAAACAATGAAACCTTCTAGAAGGCTCCCAAAACTAGCGTAAGAAAAAACCTACAAGAGGCCCATATAGGAACGTGTATACAGGTCGTAGGCGCTACTGTGTTAATCAACACGTCAAACGATTGTTTGGAGATTGTCAATCTCTGGTATTCATGACTCAACACTAGCACTGTGGTGGTGCCTATCTTAACTGAAGTTGGAGAGGTCGCTTCATTGTTTAGCTTGTTTTCTATTCAGCATGTTGTAAAATTGGCAAGCTAGCACACTGGAGGTAACGGATTGTTGGTTGAACTCCAATCCTAGTTTCCTTGTAACTAGTTTCCTGGCAGATCATGTCAGGCAGTGCGTGTTGAATAAAGCTCCCCAAATTTGCCTAAAGAAAAGGTAAACGTTAGGCACAATTATGTCTTGCTTATAGCAAGACGGTAGGAGCTCTCGCTTCAAGCGTCTGCGCCAATAAGCCGGCCAAGTGGGCCAGCACGCAGGGCCTTAAGTTCTCGTTTTTACTTTTTTTTTGTATTTTAATTCCTTTTTTGTTCCATTTTTCACTGTTAGTAATATTTGAAACTATTATAAATATATATAATACAAAATTACTTGACATAAAAAAATGACGCCTTTGAAAAGTGTTAAACATTCAAATAAAATGTTTCTAATATATATGAAAAATTAGATGGTTATGAAACAAGACGATATCAAAACATAAATATGAAAACAAATACATGGATAAAACATTGCTCCTGATGTATACAAAATGATGTACAAAGTGAATGAAAAATGTTGAATGTGTATGAAAAAAATTGGTCTCAAAACATAAAATGAAAAATATTAATCATGTGTTTAATAAATGTGAAACATGTATAAAAAATATTGCTTATGTAAGAAATTGACAATGTACGTAAAGAATTAGACAGTATAAATGTCAAAAATGTTAATCATATATTTAACGAATATTAAACATATATAAAACAATGTTACTTGTGTATAAGTTGTATGTAAAATGTACACATAAAACATATTTAGAAAATGTTAATAATGTACTAAAATGTTAATTATGTGTATAAAAAATGTTCATGGTGTATTAGAATAGTTTAAAATGCGTATGAAAAATGATAGGAACTGTAACATATATTTGAAAGAAATATTAAAAAACGTATAACGTATATATTAGAATAATGTACCCGATTTATACAAAAAATATAGACTGGTGTTAAAATAATCCAAAGAATGAGAAATAAAACAATGAAGAAACACAAACCAAAAAACGAAAGAAGAAAATAAAAAACGAAAGAAACAAAAATCAAAGTAAACATTGAAAAAAGATAAAACAAACAAAACCATTTAAGAAACAAAAATAAAACAGAAAACTTAAAAGAAGAAAACATAAACAAGTAACGATGAGAATAAACAAATGAACTCACGATTGAAAAAACACGGTTGAGGGCTGACTTATTTGGGGCACTTCAGGCGAGGGGAGCTATTATTTCGCTGGAAGCGAGATATAGCTCCTGCAGCAAATGCCTTCAAGCCCTCTAGTGATATTGGATTTCTTTTGGTGTCAGCGCACTACGATCTTATCTGTTTGCTACAGCCATGCCATAAGCCCTACGCATACATTTGGAGGATTGTATTCGATTCAGTGACGGCGTAAATCATGGCTTTTTTTCCTCTGAACAAAGTGCTTGGGTTGTTGTTTATTCTTCCCTCCAGCCGTAGTACTACTCACATATATTTAATGTCTACTACATAAATTTATACTTGTAGACGTTGTTGGACCTTCAAGTATAGAGTTTTGTAGGACGACATCAAATTTTCTTAAGTGGATGAATTAAGGTTTATCAATCCGTGAGAGGTGTAGGTTGAAGATGGTCTCTTTTAAACAACCCTGCAATCAAAGACAAAATGTATCTTCTGTCTCCAACATACCCAATACAATGGTAAATTGTATATGTACACTAGTTAAATGAAGAAATGGTGTACAGGTGCAATATGGAGGGTAGATATAGGTTTTTGTAATCTGAAAAAATAAAAACAACAAGGTAACAAGTACTCCCTCTGTAAACTAATATAAAAACGTTTAAAACACTAAAATAGTGATCTATACGCTCTTATATTAGTTTACAAAGGGAGTAGTAAATAGTGAGCAAAACGGTATAGCAATGCTTGGAATAAGGCCTAGGGTTCATACTTTCACTAGTGCAATCTCTCAACAATGCTAACATAATAGAATCATATGATCATCCCTTAACGTGAAAGTTCATAAATAGTGGAGAACATAAGATGAAATTGGTGTAGATAGTAGAACCAACTCAAAGTTATTCTTTCCAATCAATCTATTGAGCTATTCTATAAGTGTCACAAACAGCCCTACATTCGTAGTAAAATAACATCTATGATACATATCAATCAACCCTAATGTCATCTAGATACTCCAATATCACCTCAAGTATCTGTGGGTAATTATTCGAAATGCATCAAACACAAAGAACTTCAAAGAGTACTCCAAGATTTTTATCGGAGAAAGTAGTATGAAAACATGCATTCCACCCATGTGCATAGATCCCCAAGGTCACCGGAATCCGCAAGTTGATGCCATAACATATCAAGTGAATCAATAGAATACTTCATTGTCACCACGGGTATCCACATGCAAAACATATATCAAGTGTTCTAAAACCCAAAGTATTCAATACAACATAAAGAGATCTCAAAGGGAAAGATTATATTCATCACGTCAAAATAGCAAGGGAAGAACACTATATGATCCAACTATATTAACAAAGCTCATGAAACATCAAGATCGTGACATCTCAAGAACACGAGAGAGAGAGAGAAAGAGAGAGAGAGAGAGAGAGAGAGAGAGATCAAACACATAGCTACTGGTACATAGCCTCAGCCCTAAGGGTGAATTACTCCCTCCTCGTCATGGACACCACCGACATGATGAAGATGGCCTCTGGTGATGATTGCCCCCTTCGGCAGGGTGCCAGAACAGGACTTCAGATGAGTTTTCTTCGGTATAGAGGCTTGTGATGGCGAAGCAGAAGTTCCAGGTTTATTTCTGAGGGTTTTTGTATATATATATATGATTTTTTGGCATTAGAACCACGCTAACCGGATACACAATGGGCCCACAAGCTATAAGGGCGCGTCCTGTTGGCTTGTGGATAGCAGGTGGCCGCCCTCCGGTGGTTCTTCGCTCTAGTATTTCTCATATTGTCCAGAAAAAATCGTCAAAAAATTCGGGTGATTCTGATAACTTTTATTTTCTGCATAAAAATAACAACACGGTAGTTCTGCTGAAAACAACGCCAGACCGGGTTAGTTTTAATTAAATCATGTAAAATGTATGAAAATCATATAAAAGTATTGTAAACATAGGTAAATATGGCATGAATACTTCATAAATTATCGATACGTTGGAGACGTATCAGCATTTCCAAGCTTAATTCTCACTCGTCCTCGAGTAGGTAATGATAAAATAAATAATTTATGAAGTGTGAATCCTAGCATAGTATATAGGTTTGATCAATGATAATTCCAATCACTTTTTTTAGCATCATAAACAACGACTCTTTTCTCATAAAACTTCTCATGATCAAGTACCAAGCTATTCACATGTTAAAGTATAAACCATACACTTTCTTGGAAACCAACAAACTATGTTTTTAGTAATCAAACAATTACAATTCATCTTATTTTCAGGAAGGGTCTATGTAAGAGCTTTGATTTAGCAAATTACACATACTCAACTATCATTTAGTCTTCCATGATTGCTAACACTCAAAGCATATTTTTAGAAGAAACAATTTCAGTCAAACACATAGGAAGATAGGGGACCTCCCATTTTATTTATCTTAGGGATAATGTCAACAATAATGAATCATGATCACCTATATTCAACAGGATATATGTGTCTCGATCTTTCCCCAACACACGACACCTACCAACTAAAGAGTTAATAGATTGGAATAGGAATGAACATTATTGACTCTTGCATAAAGGTAAATATAGAAAAATAAATATATAAAAGTAAAAGATAGGCCCTTCGCAGATGGAAGCACACGTAATCATGCACTTTTTATTTTTGGATGCACGGGCTCTTAATGGAAAGGAATGTCACTTTATATTGCCCCTTCTCATAGCAATCTTTATTATGCAGTTCGTCGCTTTTATTTCTTCACCATCACAAGTTCGTATAATGCTTATTTTCCCTTCCACTAAAAGATCGTACATATTTAAGAGTATTTTTTATTGCTTTTTGCACCGATGACAACTTACTTGAAGGATCCTATTCAATCCATAGGTAGATATGGTGGACTCTCATGGCAAGAAGTCGGGTTTAAGATTTTTTGGATGTGAAAGTAGTATCTCTACTTAGTACGAATTTTTCGCTAGCAAAATATAATATGCAAGCACCACATGTTAGAGGATACATGACAATATAACTTCTATGTGAATATAAACAAACATAACCATTACGTTGTCTTACTTGTCCAACATCAACTAGTTGATCAAGTTTGAAAATAATTAATGGGGGCTCACAATCATAGAATATGTCCAAGATAGTATATTTATATGTCAAATCTCTCTTCCTTCAATATTCTTTCATGAATTGTTCAAGTGACCAATGATATGTTTGTTAACTTCCAATAAATTTTACCGCTTATACTTCTTGTATGTGAAGTCACTACTCCCCATGGGACAAGCATATGAAGCATACATAATTTTATAATTATGACATTCAATTCATTCAACATTTTCTCTTAGGATATAAGTGAAGCAGAAGGATGAACATCAAACTACTCTCAACAAGATATAAGTGAAGATCAAAGAGTAGTAGAACAATTAAGTAACTATGCCAGGACTCTCTCTCTCTCAATAAAGATTTTCAGACCTGACAATTTTATTCAAACAAGAAACAGAACAAAAGACACTCCAAGAGTAGCACATATCATGTGAACGAGTAAAAACTTAGGATCAGATAGGCTAACCGGTATTTGTTGATGAAGAGAGGTGGGATGCGTAGCATCCCCAAGCTTAGATGCTTGATACTTCTTGTAATATTAAGTTGGGGAGCCTTGGGCATCCCCAATCTTGAGCTCTCGTGTCTTGTTAATTCCTCTCATATCACGGTTTCACCTAGGTCTCAAAAATTTCATCCACACAAAACTTGAAAAGTACTCGTGAGATAGGTTAGTGCACATAAGAGTAAATAAACACTTTATGTACTGCCAAGACAAGTTGCATAATAATTCTCAAACATTATCGATTGTATATTATCATTTCTACAATTTATATCTACCAATATAAGTCATGAAAACTATAGGAGAAGTCGATAACAAAACTATGAGTGCAAAGTGTCCAAAGTCTAAACACAGTAGTCTATAGCAATTAATTTAAAAAGTGCACTGCTCTAACTCCAAAATTTTGCAAATTTAGGACATGATAAAAAATTTATATGAAAATACTATGTAAAAGAAATCCGGAAACTTTTTATGTTCCATTGAAATATGAAATTCAAACACTACAACAAATGTTTCTGTTTATACGCAACACACGTCAAACATGCAATTCAAGCGTCCTAAAAGGCAATTCTTGGAACTTTTTATTGGAAAACAAGATTATAAATAACATAAATCAAAGTTTAATAAAATAAAATGACACTCCAAGAAAATCACATATTATGTGACGAATAAAAATACAGCTCCAAGTAAGATATCCCGATAATGTTCAAGACGAAAGACGGGATGCCTTCCGGGGCGCCCCAAGCTTATACGCTTGAGTCTTCCTTGGATATTACCTTGGGGTGCCTTGTGCATCCCCAAGATTAGGGTCTTCCCACTCCTTATTCTCCTCATATCGGTATCTCACCCAAAACATGAAAACTTTAATCACACAAAACTTAACGGAACTTCGTGAGATGGGTTAGTGCAATAAAGATAGATCATTCACTTAGGTACTATCAAGACAAAATACATATTGTTCAAACACAATACCTACCCTATTGTGTCATTCCCATAATTTATACCACTAAATATAAGCTATGGAAACACTACAACAAGCAAACTATGCATGCAAAACAAAATCAGTCAAAAATAGAACAGTTTGTGAAGATCTAAACTTAAACCGTACTTTCTTATCTCTAAAAATTCTAAAACAAATAGAAAAATGCATAAAGTTTGCAGATAAACACTGTGTACAAATTTCAGAATTTTTTGACTCTCTAGTAAAATCAGACAAATTCTGCATTGGACGTAAAAGTTTGTGTTTTTGCACAGAATCAAATTAACAAGTATCCACACTATCCCAAAGGATTTACTTGGCACATCATTGAAATAAAAGGCACAAATCATGATTAATACAGTAGCTTAATCATGTGAATAAACAAAAATAGAAATTATAAATGTTGGGTTATCTCCCAACAAGCGCTTTTTTAAAGCCTTTTAGCTAGGCACGATGATTTCAATGATGCTCACATAAGAATGGTAATTGAAACATGATTACTACACTAGCTTAATCATGTGAATACACAAAAACAGAAATTATAAGTGTTGGGTTGTCTCCCAACAAGCGCCTTTTAAAATCCTTTTAGCTAGCATAAGAATAGTAATTGAAACACGAAGGAGAGCATCACGAATCACACGGCAAGCACATTTAAGTCTAACCCACTTCCTATGCATAGAGATTTTGCAAGAAAACAATTTATTGTAGCAAGAATCAACTAGCATAGGAGGACAAAGCAAGCATGACTTCAAAACTTTGAAGACATGGGAAGGAAACTTGATATTATTGCAATACCTACAAGCATATGTTCCCGCCTCATAATATTTTTCAGTAGCATCATGAAGGAATTCAACAATATAACTATCACATAAAACATTATCTTCATGATCCACAAGCATGTAATTTTTATTACTACCCAGACAAGCAAATTTCTTCTCATTCATAATAGTGGGAGCAAGCAGATTTCTACCCACACAATCATGCTCATCATTAAAGGATTTAATGCCAAACATTTTATTAAATTCTTCTTCTAACAATCGAGCACAATTTTCCAAACCATCATTTTATGAAAGACATTATAAAGACGAAGCATATGAGGTCACCTAAATTCCATTTTTGTAGTCCTCTTTTATGAACCAAACTAGTGATAAACAAGAAAGTTAAAGATTTAATTGCAAGATCTAAAGATATACCTTCAAGCACTCACCTCCCCGACAACGGCGCCAGTAAATATCTTGATGTCTACTATGCAACTTTATACTTGTAACCCCGGCAAATTTCCCTCAAGTGGATGACCTGAGGATTATCAATCCATGAGAGGTGTAGGTTGAACATGGTCTCTCTCGAATAACCCTGCCATCAAATACAAGAAATCTCCTGTGTCCCCAACACACCCAATACAATGGTAAATTTCATATGTGCACTAGTTCAACAAAGAGATGGTGATACAAGTGCAATATGGACGGTGCATATAGGTTTTTGTAATCTGAAAATATAAAAACAACAAGGTAAAAAGTAGTAAACATGGCGAAAAACGGTATAGCAATGCTTGGAAATAAGGCCTAGGGTTCATACTTTCACTAGTGCAATCTCCCAACAATGCTAACATAATAGAATCATATGATCATCCCTCAACATGCAACAAAGAATCACCCCAAAGTTCATAAGTAGCGGAGAACATAAGATAAAATTGGTGTAGATAGTAGAACCACCTCAAAGTTATTCTTTCCAGTCAATCTTTTGAGCTATTCCTATAAGTGTCACCAGCATCCCTAGAGTTCGTAGAAAATTAACACCTATGATACATATCAATCAACCCTAATGTCACCTAGATACTCCAATGTCACCTCAATTATCTGTGGATTAATTATTTGACATGCATCAAACAATTTCAGATTCATCATATTCAATGCAACACAAAGAACTTCAAAGAGTACCCCAACATTTCTATCTGAGAAAGTAGTAAGAAAACGTGCAATCAACCCATGTGCATAGATCCCCAAGGTCTCCGGAATCCACAAGTTGATGCCATAACATATGTCAAGTGAATCAATAGAATACCCCATTGTCACCACGGGTATCCACACGCAAGATATACATCAAGTGTTGTCAAATCCAAAGTATTCAATCCAACATAATGAGATCTCAAAGGAAAAGATTCAATTCATCACATCAAGATAGCAAGGGAAGAACACCATATGATCCAACTATATTAACAAAGCTCATGATACATCAAGATCGTGACATCTCAAGAACACGAGAGAGAGAGAGAGAGAGAGATTTCAAACACATAGCTACTGGTACATACCCTCAGCCCCGAGGGTGAACTAGTTCCTCCTCGTCATGGACACTACCGAGATGATGAAGATGGCCTCTGGTGATGATTGCCCCCTCCTGCAGGGTGCCGAAATAGGGCTCCGGATGAGTTTTCTTCGGTATAGAGGCTTGCGGTGGTGGAGCGGAAGTTCTAGGTTTATTTCGGAGGGTTTCTAAATATATAGTTTTTTAGCGTTGGAATCATGCTAACCAGATCCACGAGGGGCCCACAAGACTATCAGGGCACGCCCAGGGGTGGGTGCACCCTGTTGGCTTGTGGCCAGTAGGTGGCCCCCTCTGGTGGTTCTTCGCTCCCGTATTTCTCGTATTGTCCAGAAAAAACCATCAAAAAGTTTCGGGCGATTCCAAGAACTTTTATTTTCTGCATACAAACAACAACACAGTAATTTTGTTGAAAACAGCGTCGGTCCAGGTTAGTTCTAATTAAATCATATAAAATTCATCAAAACTATATAAAAGTATTGTAAACATAGGTAAATATGGCATGAATACTTCATAAATTATCGATATGTTAGAGATATATCAACCTTGTAGGTCGGGCTAGCTCGGGAAATAAAAAGACGAAGGTGACCTGATGAAGAGTTCGGTCCTAGCGACAAGCTTAACACATGCAAGTAGAATGGAAAGTATTTCATGACGAGATAGGTGACAAAGACGTGACCCATTCGCAGGATGCACAAATTGACCTCACCCCGTGCGCCATGGACTAGCCTCCGCAGTGTGCCGGCTGGTAATGTTTCAAATGGTCACGGTTGACCAGTTGAAGGAGGGCTAAGCAGTGGATGGTGTGTGGATCTAGCATCGTCCTCTAACTTCATTGTGCGGTGGGGGATGATCTAGTGTAGGCCATTTTCCTCAAATGATTTGTCACAGAGGAAACTCTTTGGGCCGGCATCATCCATGGAGACATGGTTTTGAGGTCCATGTGCGATAGTGCAACATTGCTTGGGCATTCACGCCTTCGTCTCATTGTTCTCCTAGAGAGCGCTTAGGTGATGGCGGTGGCGACGGATTAAGGCGCCCGTGGAAGACAAAAAGGACTATGTCATACATTACTGGTGAAAAAATAGTCAGTTGTATTTTACTAGGGTCTAGTAATATATGATTGTAATGATAAAAGACACTAAATCGAACACATGTGTGAGGAGGATCTTGGGTCGTTCGCATGTTGGACCTGAGAGTCTCTCATCTTCCTCTTTTGTTTTGTCTCCGCCCAAGTTGTTCCCTCCATGCCTTACCCTCCCTCCGCCGCCCCCCATCCAGCCCAACCCGAAGATTCGTCGCCATCCCCCATCCGGCCAACTAGTATCTCTATCATTGTCACCCATCCAGCCCGAATGTCGTTGTCACCCCGGACATCACCCAGAATGTCATAGTCCACACAACACACACCTCGCCCAACATGTGTTTAATAAGATGTTCAAGCTATTTTTTAGCTTTTTCATGCACATTTGAGGGACACGATGGATTCGTTTGAGGATGAGTTTGTTTACCTGGAGGTTGATGAGTTTATTTACAAGGAGTTCTTCAATTTGCCCTCATCAGATGAAGACTACGATGATGATGAGTACATGATGATGACTATGAGCATACTCGAAAAAATGGAGAAATAAACGGGCATGTTCTCAACTCTAGAGGTTCGACGCCGAGAGGGATAATTTTTTGCCCAGAATATTATAAATGGTCATAAAGATCTCTACATCATCTGCTTTAGAGCCAAGCTGACATATCATGAGGGCTTGTTATGTCATCGCTATTGGATGTGCTTGCCTTTATTCTTGCGTAGGGTAGCGTGAAGGAAAATGATCCTTCATGTCGACTAAGGATTGCACTAGAACACTTGCTCATCTTTAGAAATGCATTGCTTTTATGAGGATGCTTACATATGGTACACCTGCGGATGCCATTGATGAGTACGTTTAGATGAGAGAGAACACATGCATTGACATGATTGTGAGAATTGGCACTTCCATAGTGAAGTTGTTTGATGATGAGTACTGGAGAGAACCAAATACCATAGACTCAGAAAATATTTTGGCAACTATAGCAACAAGATGTTTTCTTGGTACTCGCATTTCAATCGATTGCATGCATGGAGATGTAAGGCCTTCCTAGTAGATTTGACATGCCAGGATCTCATAATTGGAAGGAGTTGCATCAAAGACATCAAATAGGCCATCATCATACTCGAAGCAGTTGCAACAAAGACCTGTGGATTTGACACAGGTCAGGGTCTCACAAGGACACCAACGTGCTTCAAATACCTTTGTTCTTTAGAAAATGATGTGATGGAATGCTCCGACGTGATCCTACACCATCAACAGACACGAGTACAACATGGAGTAGTACCTTGTCGATGGTATTTGTCCTGGTCAGAAGTCCTCCAAGATCGTTAGGGTATTACTTGTGGAACTACAAATATATAGGATCCCAAAACACCATGGGAGGTGATGACTGCATGTGTGATCATGCTTGGCATGATTGTGAAGGATGACAGTGATGAGTTTGCCATGCTTCGGAATTGTAGCTCCTCTGACTTTGTAAGTGTCTAGTTTGCCATACTTGAGATTTCAAGAAATATGGAGTGCACGTCCGCCCCTCACAACAAAGAGGCACAATATGCTTCTATTTGGTGGTGAGCATTGGTTGTAGCAAGCTAATAATCGAATCTAATAGCTCTTTAGTTGTTGATGCTATGAAAGGTGAGAACGATTATGCAGGATCTTCTGTCCTAGAAATGATGGAGAGTAAACATCCAATGAAGAAATTTGTCCAAGTTGATTTCTTACATTGCTTTAGTGACACCAATGAGGTGGCACATACTATAGCAAAATATGCTTTTAGCTCTAGTACCTCTTGTGTTTGGGGTATTATCCCTGACTTTATTTCATTTTCCCTTGTAAACTATGTCCCCATTATTTGATGAGTAAAGTGTTTTGCTATATCTATATCTATTAATAAATAAAATAGGTATTCTTGGTTTGTCATACTATTTTATATAAAACTCCCTCATGTTTATGTTAATCAATCAACATTCCACTTTTCAGTCAGATTCTGTTCTTTTTCTAAACCTGATATTTCTAAAAATCAACCCGTAGGCCAGATATAAGTCAAATTTTCTCTTTTGCAGAAAACCAAGTGATATTTGGATTTTTGGGTTAATCAATCGGCAACATATATCAATTGCTTTTAAAAACATGTATGTTTCAAACACTAACTACATTTATATACGAAATTTGATTAGAAAAATATGTAGAATCTGAATATGATGTTATTTTACACATTAACCATTTTTAAAAAGGCTATTTGGGGTGCAACATTAATCAATAGCGCATGATTCCCCTTTCTTTCATACCGGTGCCGATCCGAATTAAAAATAAACACTTAGCAAGACCAATATGAGATACAAACAAATATATAACGGCGCATGCATGCCTCGCCAAAACCTCACAAAAAACATATTTATCATCCTATGCTGAGAGAGAGAGATGCCTTAGAATTTACAATATTCAAATGTGTTACGGTTGTGTGAACACTGAGACCATCGTGGACGGGTGTGGGAAGGAGGATAAGTGACATCACACATGAGATGTCATGTGTTGAAATAAAGAACGTAGGCCTATTAGAATCTGAAGTCATAATTATTGGGTTAGAGGATCGTGGTATTATTTTTTCACCGACGCACGGGCTCTCGTGCTAGTAAAAAAGATATAAGAGCACCTACAACCGCAATCATCTAATTCAAACCCCTTAAGACCCGTGGGCGCGCCCGGTAAGTGTCCGAGCACGTCCGCTTTGGGCCCTCATTTGCCCGCTTTCACATCCACGCATCTTAAAATGGACTCCTCATATTGTGGAATTTCGTCGATCAGGTTATGTGCGACACGGCTAGAGCACGCAATGACAATGAACACATCAATGGACGGCCCTTCAGCTTGAAACCTACAATGGCAGTGGTGGTGGCAAGCTCCGGTGGCGACTCAGCATGGACAACAGCACGCTCCAGCGCTGGACACACACGCACATGTGGCGACGGTATGGACAATACGCACGCCTCCACACATGGAGTGGCAACACACATTGTTGGAGATATGCCCTAGAAGGCAATCACGTATGATGATATTTCCTATGTGTTTATGAATAAAGATAGTGCTTAACATTATCATTGATATGTATTAACAAGTACGTGACTTGTTTGTGAGACTGTGCATTGTATGATGACTGTCCTAAATGGTTCCTAATCAAAACGGTTGTGTGGACGCGCACCCAAACAGACTATCATATGACATGGTGGATGGTTCAGTCTCATTGACCATGTAGCATTGGATGCTAGCCGGATAATATGGACTCAGAAAGATCTAGTCAGATTCAACGTAGTCGGGTCCGAGTCGAGATAAGGTCTGAGTTGGATATACCCGACTATGAGACGCGGTGATGGGTCATCTATGAGTCTCTACTACAACATACATTTTATGTCCTAAGACCTGAGCTGGCGCATGTACTCGGTATGGTGACATGCTTGCTTTCGGCCGACCAAACGCTACTCCGTGACTGGGTAGTTATAAAGGTAGGTTTCGGGCTTGTCCAGACCAATGCTGCGAGACATGGTCGAGCAAGATGGGATTTGCCCCTCCGATCAGAAGAGATATACTCTGCGCCCCTCGGATGATCCGACCTGGATAAGCATAGCCATGCGATGAGGATTATGAGATAATCTGAAGTGTTGGTCGGATTCATTGGAATGAGAAAGAGGTCGTGCTGCAACAAGGATGACCATGTCACCTTGTGCACGACAACATATATCGTGTGGCAAAGGGAACAGAAGTGTGAAGTACAAGTTTTCCTAACCAGCTTCATCGGACACTTGGAGTCGACACGCCTTGCTAGAGGCCGCTACTGACTTGTCGAGCCGGATGTGATCAGACTCGCGACCAAGTGAACGAGAACTTAAGGGGTCGCGTGCTTAAGGGAAGGAACACGTGGGCTTTAGGATCTGTGTGAGGCCCAACAGTTGAGCTCGCGACGGATGCCTATATATAGTGGAGGTGCGGCGTACCCATCTAGTTGATCGATTCGGCGTTGTCATTAGGTTTTGCATGTGTTGCAAGTAGCCACCTCCACTCGTCGCTGAACAATGTGATCGGACCTAGCAGTCAGCCGCACGGTGTTCCTCCTGCATGCACGAAAACCATTAGAGGCAGTGCACTTGCGCCATTCTGGCTAACCTGTATGTGGGATCTGGCAACCGGGCGTTCGAGGAAGATCAGACCGGTTGTTCGAGGGAGATCGGACGAGGAGGAGAAGGACCTCGTGGACGCCCTGCCTCAACTCTACTTCCGTTGCACGGCACTACGCGTCTAGTGGTAACGATCTATGATCCATCTCTGTAGCATTGATATGTCTCCAACATATCTATAATTTTTTTATTGTTCCATGTTCATATATTATCATTCTAGGATACTTTTTGGGCATTTATTTTCTAATTTATAATATTTTTGAGCACTAACATATTGACCCAATGTCGAGTGCCACTTGTTCTTTTCTGCATGTTTATGACTTTTCAGGTTTACAGTACCAAACAAAGTCCAATTGCCATGAAACTGTTTGGTGATTTTTTTCTGAACCAAAAGAAGACATGGAAGCTTCAGAAGGAGGTTGGGAGCCACACGAGTCCCCACAAGCCAATAGGGCATGCCCCATGGGGGCGCCCTGATGGCTTGTGCCTCCCTCGGGCGCCACCCGATGCCCCTCTCTGGCTTATAAATTCTCTATCATTCCAAAAATCCTAGGGGAGCTCACGAAACACTTTTTCCACCGCTGCAAGTCTTCGTTCCGATGGGAGCCCATCTACAGCTTTGTTCCGGCACCATGCCGGAGGGGGATCGATCACGAAGGGCCTCTTCATCAACCTTGTTGCCCTCACAATGATGTGTGAGTAGTTCACCATGGACCTACGGGTCCATAGTTAGTACCTAGATGGAAATCTCTCTTTCTCTTAATCTTCAATACAATGTTCATCGCATCTTTGCCTTGATCTATCCGATGTAATCCCTTTGTGTGGTGTGTTTGTTGGGATCTGATGAATTGTGAGTTTATGTTAAGATTATTCATGAAAAGTATTTGAGTCAAACTTGAATACTAAGATTCTTATTTGCATGGCTATCATAGCTTTGTAATACTCTGCGATCTGTTGAGATAATTTGGCCAAGTAGGTTGATATTTCTTCGGTGGGAGTGGTGTGTTGTAGTAGGTTCAACCTGACAAGTTTCTATATCCCAGTGACAGAAGGGGACAAGTTGCGTCTTTGTGTTGCTGCTGCTAAGGATAAAACTATGGGGTTTATTCATATTGATTGAGTTTACTTTGTCCACGTCATGTCATTATTCTCCAAGCATTACTCTGTTTTACTTAATACTCTACATGCATGTTGGATAGCGGTCGATGAATGGAGCAATAGTAATAGGTGCAGGAAGGATTCGGCCTATTTGCTTATGAATGTTATGCCTATATACACATGATCATTACCGTGAAAATTGCATAACTATTCATTTTTCTATCAATTGCCCAAAAGTAATTTGTTTACCCAGCGTATGTTATTTCTATGAGAGATGCCACTAGAGAACTCTACGTCCCCGGGGTCTATACACTCAAACGCTATTACTACCTTTCTGTTATTTATTTGCTTTTTTTCCATTTACAATTATCTACACAACTCAGTTGCTTGCAAATAACAAGATCAAGGGGATTGACAACCCTCTTCTCGGTGTTGGGTGCAAGTTGTTTGTTCTTTTGTGTGCAGCCGCAGAAGACGGTTGAGGATTGATATTCCTATTGGTTCAATAAACCTTGGTTTCATAACTGAGGGAAATACTTACCCACATTGTGTTGTGATAACCCATTCCTCTTCGCGGAAAACCCAATGCAGATCACAAGTATCAAGCATGTTCTTCGATGTTCTGTCCGTAGCAAAAATTTAATTTGCATGTGATGCACCTACCGTCGAACCCAATAGTGGTATCAGAGCCTCTGCTATAGGTTTTGGTTTCAGATGTGATGCATATTTGATATCTAGAGGTGGCAGATGAGATCTATCGTCGTTCATAAGATCGGCTATGTGCACAGTTGATGAGATCAACTGCACATCGGGATCGTTGAGGCTATATTTTCTGTCCATCGGAATTGATGAGGTCATGACACAACCTACCCCTATCGGTTGGTATCCGCCATCGAGGTTAATAGTGAAATGTAAATCCTAATCGGGTTCATGATGATCGATGACATTGGTTAGATCAGAAAATTTGGCGTGTCCCGAATACAGATTTGATGTGTGATTTCTGAAAACGTCGGGCGCTACCCGCACCACAAGCGGCGCTACCCCTTCGAACCCCGCCCACTAACCGCCTTGTGCGTAGCACCGTATATTTCATACACAATCACATAAACTGGTAGAATGTGATTCTATGCACAACTTTGTTTTGCATGTTTGATGTGAATAGTACGGCTCATATGTATGTGATGCATGTGTGTAACCTAACATGACCTGCGTGTCATGATTGTTAGTCGGCAGGAGCCAAAGTGTTGTCATTATATTGTATAACGACCTGCATGTCGACTTGTGATTCTCTGTAAAATCCATTACTAGTTGTAGTACTTGGAGGATAGAGATCAAGTTTGAGGCTTTGGCATCCTGGCATGACGAACAAGATGGAGTTCCACGCTGGTCATCAAAGTTGGAGCCGGCCTCGAAGGACGTTCATGAAGGAGCCATACTATTTCACATATTTATGTTTATATGTGATGGATATTGCTTATTGTTTCTATGCATGTTAGTGTGATAGAAAGATCCCTCATTAATATCAACCATATTGCCATTCCGGATGTTGCACCTTCGCACATCAAGTACGTCTGGTAGTGGGCTCATAAAATTGTGGTGCTACTAGGTGTCCTTGAACTGGATGGTTCGTGTCGGACGCGGACATCCACTACATCAGGTTAACTTGACAAGGCTATCAAAACGGTTTTGGGACTTGTGGCAAAGAAGATTGGGATCCGGCGTATGAGATACCTACCGAACCGGCACGAGTCGTATAAAGATATGATTAGCAAGGTGTGATACGTCTCAAACGTATCTACTTTTCCAAACACTTCTGATCTAGTTTTGACCTCTAATTTGCATGATTTCAATGAAACTAACCCGAACTGATGTTGTTTTCAGCAGAACTACCTTGGTGTTATTTGTGTGCAGAAATAAGAGTTCTCGAAATTGGACGAAACTTTTTGTGAATTATTTCTAGGAATAATAATGAATTATGGAGTGAAGAGCTACCGGAGGAGGTGTGCCAGGGGGCCACCACATATCAGGGGCCCCCCTAGGGCACACCCTGATGGCTTGTGGGGCCCTCGTGGCCCCTCCAACCCTAATTCCAGTCCTATAAAATCACATCCTCGAAGAAAAAATCAGAGAGAAGTTATCATCGTGTTTCACAAGACGGAGCCGCCGCCACCTCCTATTTTTCCGCCGGAGGGCTGATCTGGAGCCTATTTTGGGCTCCAGAGAAGGGAAATCATCGCCGTCGTCATCACCAACCCTTCTCCATCAACACCACCATGATGCTCACTATCGGGAGTGAGTAATTATTTTGTAGGCTTGCTAGACGATGGTGGGGTTGGATGATATTGATCATGTAATCGAGTTAAGTTTGACAGGACTTGATCCCTAGTATCCACTATGTTCTGAGATTGATGTTTCTATGACTTTTCTATGCCTAATGCTTGTCACTAGGGACCGAGTGCTATGATTTCAGATCTGAACCTATTATGTTTTCATGAATATGAGTGATTTCGATCCTATCTTGCAAGTTGTATGCACCTATTACGTGTCATGATCCGCATACCCCAAGGTGGCAATAATTGGGATTCTTTCCGGTGATTGCCGTAGTTTGAGGAGTTCATGTAATCACCATGTGTTAATGCTTTGTTCTGGCTCTCTATTAAAAGGAGGACTTAATATCCCTTAGTTTCCAATAGGACCCCGCTGCCACAGGAGGGTAGGACGAAAGATGTCATGCAAGTTCTTATCGCAAGCACGTATGATTATATACAGAATAAATGCCTACATTACATTGATGAACTGGAGCCAGCTCTGTGTCGCCCTAGTGGCTATTATATGATTCATTTAATTCATTATCCATCACCAATCCATGTGCCTACACTTTACATATACTGAATCTTGCTAAGTTACTATTGCTATTGCTACTCTCACACCTGCTACAAAACTACTACTGTCACTACTACTACTTTTGCTACTACCATTTGCCGTGCTACTAAACCTTTGTTGTAGAGAGATATCCCAGGTGCGGTTGAATTGACAACTCAGATGTCAAGGCTATAAATATTCTTTGGCTCCCCTTGTGTTGAATCAATAAACTAGGGTGAAATACTACTTGTGAAGACTGTCGCAATCCCCTACACGTGTGGGTTATCAAGACCTTTTTCTGGCGCCCTTGACATGGAGCATGGCTCTATTTATTGTGTTAACTTGAAGGATATCCAATTGCTACTATGATAAATCTGAAAGAAAAGTGAACTAAGATTGTCCCCTCTTGCATGAGAGGAGGTATGGAACTGGCATCTAGCTCTGCTTCAGATTCACGTACTGTTTGGACCAGCTTGCTACACCACCACTTGTTGATCGTCCTAATATGTCACATGAACTTGATGATGCTATTTATGAAATTAATTATGAAACTATTGCTACACATGTTCAAACTGAAATTTTACCACTAAATGAATTACTTGATGCTCATATTGCTAAAGCTGGAGAACTTGAAAATGCTGAAACTGAGGAAGACTTTGAATCGCCTATTACCCCTCGCTCACCTAATAGTTATGCATTGCCTAATGTATTTCAAGGTTATGTCATGCCTAGTGAGGTAGCTAGGGACTTTCTTGCTTGTAAGGATAGAGATGACGTGAAGAAACTACTATGCAAACTAAAAGAAAAATCTATGATGGAGAAAATGAAATGTGATCCTAAATTTGCTACTTCTCATATATTTGTCACTGATAAGGATTATGAGTTATCTGTAGACCCTGAGTTAATTCCTATAGTAGAGCCTAATCCTTTCCATGGTTATGAAAAGGAAATTGTTGTCGAACACCTTATGAAACTGAATGATATTGCTGCTCTGTTTACCAATGACGAAAAGATTCACTACTATTATATCCTTAAGCTTTTTCCTTTCTCGCTAAAAGGAGAGGCCAAGGAATGGTTCCTTTCACTTGCTCCTGGTTGTACGTGTAGTCCCCGAGATATGCTTTACTACTTTTGTGAAAAATATTTTCCTACTCATACGAAACAAGATGCCTTACAGGAAATATTTAACTTTTCTCCAATTGAAGAAGAGAATCTCCCTCAAGCTTGGGGCAGGCTTCTCCGGTTACTAAGAGCTTTGCCTGATCGTCCTCTTGAGAAGAATGAAATACTTGATATCTTTTATAATGCACTAACCGATGCTTCTAGGGATTTCCTAGATAGATGTGTTGGTTGTGTTTTCACGGAAAGAACAGTTGGACAAGCTGAAGAATTATTGAATAACATAATGCAAAATGCCGATGATTGGACATTTCCTGAACCACCTCCGAAACCTATTCAAAAGAATAGAGGTATCCTATTCCTTAGTCCCGAAGACATGCAAGAAGCAAAAAGATCTATGAAAGAGAAAGGTATTAAAACCGAGGATATCAAGAAATTGCCGCCTATTGAAGAAATACATGGACTTGACACCCTGACATAGGCAGTAGAGGTGCACTCTCTCCGTTCCTTTAATGAAAGTGATATACCTTATAATAAGACTCCTGAACAATGCATGGATGAATTTGCTAATTACGTTGTTAAGGAAGAACACTTCAATAACTATGTTAAGAATCAATTGCGACATAATGCCACGATGATAGACCGCTTTAAGTGACTTGATGTTTAGAAAATCAATTGATGTGAAAGGTCTAGGTAAACATACTTCCATGGTTCACACCCAGTTAGACCAAGTTATTAAGTCACAAAATGATTTGCTTGCTGAAATAAATAGTAATGTGAATGATCATGTTGTTATAGTAGTGACTAGAGGGGGTAGAATGACTCAAGAACCTCTTTACCCTGAAGGTCACCCTAAAATAATTGAACAAGATTCTTAGAAAATTAATGAAGATGCACCTAGTTCATCTTAGAAGAAAAAGAAAAAGAAAGATGGTAGGAACTTGCATGCTTCTAGTGAACCTGTTATAGAAAATCATGTTGAGAAACATGATGAACTTTCTATTTCTGATGCTGAGACACAATCTGGTAGTGAACATACGCCTAGTGATAATGAAAATGATAATCACGATGATGTTCACGTAGATGCTCAACCAGATCATAACAAAGAAAATGATAATAATGTGGAAATTGAACCTGCTGAAGATCTTGATAACCCACCTTCGAAAAATAAACATTATGATAAGAGAAACTTTGTTTCTAGAAAACATGTAAGGGAAATAGATCCATGGGTTCATGAACACATGTCATTCCCTCGTAAGCCCACTAAAAGTAGGGACGATGAAGATTTTGAGCGCTTTGATGAAATGATTAGACCTGTCTTTTTGTGCACTCGTTTGACCGATATATTGAAAATGCCTCTGTATGCTAAGTATATGAAAGATATTATTACCAACAAAAGGAAAATATCAAAAACTACAATTTTTACCTTGCTTTCTAATTATTATTTTGATGGTGGAGTACCTAAGAAGTTGGGAGATCCGGGTATACCCACAATACCTTGCCCTATTAAAAGAAATTATGTCAAAACTGCTTTATGTGATTTAGGGGCTGGTGTTAGTGTTATGCCTTTCTCCCTATATAAAAGACTTGATTGAGTAAGCTCACACCTAGTGAGATATATTTGCAACTGGTTGATAAATCCACTTCTTTATCTATTGGAATTTGCGAGGACATTCCCGTTGTGGTTGCAAATTTTACTATCTTAACAGACTTTGTTATTCTTGATATGCCCAAGGACAACAATTTGTCGATCATCCTTGGTAGACCCTTTCTGAATACTCTACGGGTTGTTATTGATTGCAATAAAAGCAAGGTTACTTTTCATGTCAATGGCAAGCAACATACCATGCACTTTCCAAAGAAGCAAACTTTGGTTAATAATATTAACGTCATTGATCCTGTTCCATGGTTATTATTGTATATTTTAGAATTCCTCTACCTACTGCCAAGAATTCCTCTACCTACTGCCAAGAAGAAGAAATATTATAATCTCATAGTTGGGGAAATACAAATCCCTATTGACGTAACCTAGTGGTATACAAAAATTCTTCGGTTTCATGTTAGTCAGAAATGGTTATTAATAAGACTTGATAAACCTTATTAATGAATCCTTTTCGAAAGACATGTGATTGATGAATTGAGTATTCACAACTTTTTGTATCATAATATTATATTTTGTTTTTCTTAGTTAAATAAAAATAAACTACCAAGAAGTTCCTATTTTTTATTTTTCTCGTGCATAAAAAATACCCCAGAAATAAAAAGTCTCACATTGCCACAAAATTTTGACATGATTTTAGTGAAATATTCTAGATTTTTTGGCATAAAAATTACAACAGGGGGGTACGCCAGCCACCACATAACAGGGCACCCCCTAGGCCCGAGCCATGTTGGCTTGTGGCGTCCACAGGGGCCCCTTGCCTTATCTATTTAGCCCACCTCGTCTCCTACCTCCAGAAAAAAATCCTAGATCTCTCTCTCTCTCTCTCTTGCTCGTGTTCTTCCACCTGAAACAGGAATTTTCAATCTCTTTGCTCAGAACTCCATTTCTGAAACTGTTTTGAGGAATTACTCCTTGGTATGTGACTCTCCCATTCCTCCAATTAGTTTTTGTTTTAGTGGTTTATATATTTCATAAATTTCTGCACTTGGTACTATAGAAAATGAGCTTGCATGTTGAATTCTTTGAGTTCCAAGTAGTATGAATGCTTGATACGGCCTCTAGGCACCCTTATGTGTAGTTGCTACCATTCTTACAAAGTTTTATTGATGTAAATTTGTTGCTCAAAAATTTCAGAAATTTGTGTTTGTGAAATGAGTTTCTTTAGGAGGATCTCTTCAAAGATGCATACTTTGGGCGAGTCCTTGAGCGGAGGTTCGGTTCGACAAGCCTACATAGAGTCCAGGGCTAATCAAATAGTCATGTTCGATGCAAAATCGTGTCGGTGGCCAAGCGACGAGTTCATGATAGGTGCAGGTATCAAGGAGGAATACGATCATTTCATTGATAATACTGGCCTCACCGACTTCCTTGTAGATAAGTGTGTCCAACACTATAACCTTACCTGTACATTCACACACGGATTCCGCTATCAATCACATGATTCTAGGGTGTTATTTAAACTTTATGATAAAACAAATTAGCATGACTCTAGAAGAATTCTTAGTCGCTTGCAAACTTCCACTTTGGGGTCAGCTTGAGAAACCATCAACAATTGATTATAATATGTTTCTCAAGAGTCTTTACGTGGGAGAAGATAGGGGAGTAACTCATGCTAGAATTAAAATAATACAATTTTCCTCTATTCGTTATTTTGCATTGTTCAATGAGAAATGCGTAGTAGGAAAACAAGAGTGCAGTGCATTATGTGCCCCTAACTTAAGTCTTATACATACTGTTGTGACTAGCGAACAACGTTTTAACCATGGTGCAATTGTTTCCTCAAGGTTGCACTCCAACTCTAGTAATGGTGAATTGTATGGAGGCATTTATGCTTCTCACGTAGCTGCACAATTGGGAGTGTTAACTGAACCTAATGACCCCATTTTGCCTGACAGATATTTAGATTATGAAGCTATGCGTTCTCATGAATTTATTGTGAACCATTCTAGAGGTTATGAATACAACCTAATATTTGGGAAATATACACCTATGTTTATCACTTTGCCTGCACTGCCCTCTTTAACTTTCAGGCTCGACAAAGATATTGTGTTCTTGAGAACGAGGTGCGGGAGTACAATGATGTGGTGGAGGCTGCTCGTTTGGCAGCGGAGGCTGCTCGTCTTGTAGAGGAGGAAGCCAGGAATTCCTCCACGAGCTATCACTTCAACTATTACCCGGATCAACAATGGTAATTACCAAGCTAGGCAAAATACTAAGTTTGGGGGAGTACGTATTTCTCACCGACATTACATTCATGTTCTCACACTTCATATAAATTGTCGGTCCTCATCCTCTTTCACTGTATACCCATGTTAGCTTTATTTTTACGCTTTCTTCTTCTGTGTTTGAAAAACTTTGAAAACCCAAAAATATTTCTCTCTTATTTTCGGTTTTTAATTTCCTCATTTCTTTAGTAGTAGAACTATAAAGAAAACCCAAAAATATTTCCTTTACATGTTGGGAGCTTGTAACACCCTGGTGTCAGTGCTACAGTGATGATGTAATTAAGCTACAGTAATGGCATGGTCAGCGACTAATTATTTTGCTAAGTGGAATATGATCAAGATGGAATTTCAAATTCCAATTCAAAATTCCATTCAAATGCTCTATAGTTTCAAGTGACAAATTTAAATCCTCAAACATCAAAGATAAAATGTTGCATGCTTGTGAAATATTCCAAAATAAATAATGTTAAGGAAAACAACATCACCAAGATTCCGGTGTGGCCCCCGCCATTAATAACAGTAGCTGAAAGTGTTTTTAAATCAATTTAAATTCAAATTGAAAATACAAACATTTTCAAATAATCCCCAAAGTTGTTGCGGACCTTTGGAATAATGCATATTGTTTTGTGGACCATGTCCCACATTTTTTTCTAAAGCAAATGGTGACTAAAAATAAATGAAACAGGAACTAAAAAGAAAACAGAAAAAAGGGAAAAGAAAGAAGGCTACTGGGCACTTAGGCCCAGCGGCTACAGTACGGCCCAGGCCCACTCCCCCCTCCCCCCGTCGTCTCCTTCCTCTGTAGCGACCAGCACGGTCGCTACAGAGGGGCCGACCGCGGCGTTGCCGACGCACCGCGTCATCCCCGCCGGCGAGGGGGATAAGACCGCCCCCACGGCCTCTCTCTCTCCCTCCCTCGAAACCCTAGACCCTCCAGATCTTGCTCTCTCCCTCTCCCGCCGCCCGCTCGCACCTCGCCCGAACACCACCGTTGCCATGGCCGTCACCTAGCCGTGGCCACCGTGCTCCCCTCGTCTCGCCGTCGCGCGCACGAGCCCCGCCGCGACAAGCCCGTCCTCCTTGACCTCAAACCTGAGCTCCGAAGCCCCTAGAGCGCCCCCATGCCATCGTCTTCTTCCCCGGGTCCGAGAAGTCGCCGTCGTCGATTTGCTTCACCATGCCTCCCCCGAGCCCACTTGAGCACATCTACAGGCGCCCAGTGAGCTCCGCCTCCCTATCTTTCTCTTTCCCTTGCGATTAGGATGCCGTAGCTAGTTTTCCCCGTAGCCGAGCTCTGCCGTCCGCCATTGCCGACGTGCTCACGGAGTGCGTGCCCCTGGCAGCCCGTGCGTGCTATAGGCGCGGTCTAGGGCGTCCCGTGCATCGATCCCTAACGAATCGAAGACTCAAAGACTCGGTCAACTGACCGACAAGCCAGGTCCCTCACATCATCGCACTACACCTAATTGCATGACTCTGCAGAGCTACTATCGAGTATCGAGGGTGACACCTTGTGAAGTACTCATGATGCTAGCCCTGTAGCACAGCTAGACGGTCGTGGTTATTGAGGGTGATTCCTCCTTCACCATTCCCGACGATGTCTCTGTCGTGCAGGCCCTCAAGTGTGTGACCCTCGAGGGTGATTCCTCCAAGTCCACCTTGGCGATTACATCGAGCAAGGACCGTTGAGGGTGATTCCTCAGTTCCCGCCTTGATGTTTTAAACACATAGTTACTATGACCTGGTTACAGAAACATGTTGAAGACGGGTCGGCCCCAAGGGTACCCGCGAGAGATATTGGTGGGGTGCGTCGGTAAGGCACCTGAGTGTTATTGGCGGGGCGACGGCCTGCAATATGGTTCGAGCTTGCCCTGCACTAATAAAATGCTAATGGGTTGGGTATTTGATCTGAGTTGGTCGTTGACCTTTAAAGCACTAAACCTTCACGTCGGAAACTATTTCCGGCCGCCCACGCATCGTGCAGGAGTGTAAGGGCAAGTGGGCCCATGAACCTGCGCGCTTAGGAGTAGACCGGCAGGCTGGCCTCTTCGTTGAGCCTAGGTGGGGCGACAACATGCTGAATCCCGAGGCCGGGCATGACCCAGGAAAGTGTGTCCGGCCAAAGGTGATAGGCGTGTTGGAAATGTGGTGCACCCCTGCAGGGAAGAAAATTATCTATTCGAATAGTCGTGTCCACAGTAACAGGATGACTTGGAGTTGTACCTTGGCCTTATACAACTATAATTGTGATTTACTTTAAATGAAATGTGGCTCCGGGATTGCTTCCTCACAGGGAGTCGAGGAAGAACCTCTGGGCGTGGTTACTTAATAAAAATTGTTACAATAATATGTTTATAAGTGATTACCTGTCTACTCTCTTCTAATGCTGCAAGATGCTGAAGATGCTAGTCCTCGATAGGATTAGGCCTTCCCCTCATTCTTGCTTTCTGCAGTCAGTCCAGATATAACCCCTCTCCTTGAAAATGATGCATAGTTAGCATAGTTCTGATGTTAGTCTTGCGAGTACTTTGGATGAGTACTCGCCGCTGCTTTGCTTTCTCTTTCCCCTTGATACGTTTCCACGTTCAGACGATGTGCCCAGGAGATGGAGTATGCCGGAGACAACTTCTACACCACCACAGGAGCCTACTACTACGTGGAGGCGGCCCCTAAACTATTGCGTACGGTCGAAATTGGGGGCGTCACAGAGTTTTCCCGTGCAAATAGTTTTTTCTCGTTCTTGTTTTCCCTTTATTTATTTCCTTGCTTGAGAAAAACAGAATCTCCAAAAATATTTCGGCGTGTTTCTCTAAATTTCTTTTCTTTTTGTTAATACCTTGAAAGGAGAACACCACGATGAAAATCATGAGTGGCTCTTATATGCTTTATTTTTCATCTAACAGAGAGCCAATTTTACCTTGTCTTCTCCTTTGTCTAAATCTGCCCTGCAGATTCCAGCTTAGTCCATGGCATTCTTGCACTATTATTATTATTACATCATTCGGTCATGCAAGTGAAAGGCAATCATGATGATATTTGATGAAGTGATCGTGGCAAAGGAAGCTGGTATGAACTCTTTTTTTTTTGTAAATATGTTTACCAGTTTGATCCTAATTCAGTATATCATGAGTCAACATGTTTGTGATGACAATTAGAGATTATAGCTTCTCATACCATGCCTAAATAGCTAGGAGTTAATAATGATTTATCTTGTGTGTCAACATGAATTAAAATGCTTATAATATGGTATGGTAGTATGGTATTTCCCTCTGAGTAATTCGAGCAGTTTGACTTGGCCCATGTGCAAATATGTCGTTGAATCAAAACCAATGCAGCCCTCATGATGGTTAAATTCAGAGTGTTCATATCCTACTCATGCTACGTCCAATGTTAATTATTTGCAATGCATGTTTATGACTGTTGTTGCTCTCTAGCTGGTCGCTTCTCAATCTATTGCTAGCCTTCACATGTACTAAGCGGGAATGCTGCTTATGCATCCAAAACCCTGAAACCAAGTTATTCCACATTAGTCCACCATACCTACCTATATGCGGTATTACTCTGCTGTTCCAAGTAAATTTGCATGTGCGATCTCTAAATATTCAAATAGACATCCATTGTGTGCATTCATCTCGCTCATGGAGCGACGAGGTGGTCAATATTTTCCATGCTAAGCGAGTTATTGTTAGGACGGTCGTTTATTCGCCGTCATTGCACGAGAGAGACTGGTAAAAAGGGATGCTGAGTCCTACATATATAATCAAAATAAATTAAACAAACTCCTTCGGACAGTTGTATTTTGGTAGGCACCCGTGAATTTGGTCAGCCATGGTTTGTGTATGGATGGTGGATAGGAGTAAATTTTACTACTCTATTTGGGAACCGCCAATAATGAGTTTAGCATGGAAGATGTTGAAAACCTTTGTCATAACGTTGACAAGAAAAGTGCGCAACCCAAAAATTATATCTTCACTCTTTTTTTAAGCTTCAAGCTCTGGCACCTCTGCAAATCAATGCATCCCTCTGCGAAGGGCCTATATTTTTACTTTTATGTTGAGTCATCATCCTCTTATTAAAAGCACCAGACCCGGGAGCACTATTGTCATCCTTATGCATTGAGTCTAGTTAATGTTGGATATGAGCATGATTGGATCTTTTCTACTCTGAATTATAATGTTTAGTTAATGCTTCAATCTCAGAGGTGCTTTGCATTTATGTTTTTTGGTCCCGAAAAGGGCTAGCGAAATACCATGTCACCATATTGTATTAAGATTTTTTTGACTATTGGCATGTGAGATGTTTTATTATTGCTTACTAGTTGGTTATGTATTGCCATGAGTTAACATAATATCTAGTTGTCGTCATGGATGTGCATATTTATGATTTATGCTGAAAACTTGAGCACTAGCTAAGCATGTGTATAACAACGAGAACAAAAGAGTTTGTAAAAGTTTTCTTTATAACTTTCAGTTTATCAACTTAATTGCTTGAGGAGAAGCAATGAGTTCAGCTTGGGGAAGTTGATACGTCTCAAATGTATCTAATTTTCCAAACACTTATGCTCTGGTTTTGATCTCTAATTTGCATTATTTGAATGAAACTAACCTGGAGTGGCGATGTTTTCAGCAGAACTACCTTGGTGTTATTTTTGTGTAGAAATAAAAGTTCTTGAAATTGGATGAAACTTTTGGTGGATTATTTATGGGAATAATAATAAATTATGGAGCAAAGAGCTGTCGGAGGGGGTGTGCCAGGGGGCCACCACATATCAGGGCCCACCCAGGGCGTGCCCTGATGGCATGTGGGGCCCTCGTGGCCCCTCCGACCCTAATTCCAGTCCTATCAAATCACATCCTCGGAGAAAAAAATTGGAGAGAAGTTTTCATCGCGTTTCACGAGAAGGAGCCACCGCCACCTCCTGTTCTTCCTCCGGAGTACCGATCTGGAGCCTGTTTTGGGCTCCGGAGAGGGGAAATCGTCGTCGTCGTCATCACCAACCCTTCTCCATCAACACCGTCATGATGCTCACCACCAGGAGTGAGTAATTCCTTTGTAGGCTTGTTGAACAGTGGTGGGATTGGATGAGATTGATCGTTTATTTGAGTTAATTTTGATAGGGCTTGATCCCTAGTATCCACCATGTTCTGAGATTGATGTTGCTATGACTTTGCTATGCTTAATGCTTGTCACTAGGGCCCAAGTGCCATAATTTCAGATCTGAACCTATTATGTTTTCATGAATATGAGAGTGATTTGGATCCTATCTTGCAAGTTATATGCACCTATTACGTGTCATGATCCGCATACCCCAAGGTGACAATAATTGGGATTCTTTTCAGTGATTGTCGTAGTTTGAGGAGTTCATGTATTCACCATGTGTTAATGCTTTGTTCCAGTTCTCTATTAAAGAGGCCTTAATATCCCTTAGTTTCCAATAGGACCCGCTGCCATGGGAGGGTAGGACAAAAGATGGCATGCAAGTTCTTATCGCAAGCACGTATGACTATATACGGAATACATGCCTACATTACATTGATGAATTGGAGCTAGTTCTGTGTCACCCTAGTGTGTAACTATTATATGATCAATGCCATATAAATCATTATCCATCACCGATCCACATGCCTACGCTTTACATATACTGAATCTTGCTAAGTTACTACTGCTATTGCTGTTATCACACCTGCTACAAAACTCCTATTGTTACTTTTGCAACTACTATTTGCCATGCTACTAAACCTCTGCTGCAGAGAGATATCCCAGGTGCGGTTGAATTGACAACTCAACTGTCAAGGCGAATAAATATTATTTGGCTCCCATTGTGTCGAATCAATAAACTAGGGTGAAATACTACCCGTGAAGACTGTCACAATCCCCTACGCTTGTGGGTTATCAAGGTGTTGCTTACCGGATAGGCAAGTTGGCTAGCAGTGATGCTAAAGTTGACTAGTTGCTCGTGCTAGACGGATCCTGAATCACTGAGAGTTTCCAGAGGGATGCCGACTTCAATGGGAGTAGTTATATTTATGGCTTGAATTACTAAACATAAACACATTGCTTAGTGATTGCATATTTTCTGTTGTAGATCAATGGCACCACATGCTCAAAACTTTGCATTGAAATCAATTATGGAAATGGATAAACTGAATGGAACAAACTTTATCACCTAGTTTAGAAATCTAAGAATCGTTCTCAACCACGATAAAAAGGGACATGTACTAGAGGATCCACTTCCAGAGGTACCAGTCGATAATGCTAATGCCACAACCAAGAATTCCTACCAGAAACTCGTTGATGAAACGAGCGAGATCAGCTGCCTCATGCTGGCTTGTATGGAGCCTGATTTGCAATAGCATTTCAAATATATTGCGGCTTTCGATATGATCGAGAGTCTCAAGAGCATGTTTCAGGTGCAGGCTAGGACCGAAAGGTTCAACGGCTGGCGATCCTTGATGGATTGTAAGTTGAAGGAAGGTGATCCACTAAGCCCGCATGTGATCAAGATGATTGGATACGTGCAAGCTTTGGATCAGTTGGGCTTCCCGCTCTTGGATGAGCTGGCTACTGATGCATTTTTGGGTTCTCTTCCAGCTATCTATGGGACGTTCATCTCGAACTATCATATGCATGGCATAGATAAGAAGCTCACTGAATTGAATGGGATGCTCAAGGTGGCAGAGCAGGATATTAAGAAAGGCACGCATCAAGTGTTGATGGTGCATAACTCAGCTAAGTTCAAGAAGAGTTGGTCCAAGAAAAAGGGTAAGGCAAAGGGCATGGAGAAGGTTGTCTTCGCCGCTGAGCCGAAGTCCGGACTGAACTCAAAGACCATTTGCTTTCATTGAAAGGAAGCTGGTCACTCGAAGAGGAATTGTAGCAATTGGCTTGTTGAGCATGGCAAGAAGGCCTGAGATGCTTCTTCAAGCAAAGGTACACTTGTTACATATGTTATAGACATTTACCTTGCTGACATACCTAGTATCTCTTGGGTATTTGATACCGGATCGGTTGTTCATATTTCCAACTCGATGCAGGGGCTGATAAGAACTAGGCGTGTGGCACAAGGGGAGATTGACATTAGGGTCGGGAACAAAGAAAGATTTGTTGCGTTGGAGGTCGACATGATGCAGCTCCATCTTCCTTCTGGATTTATTTTGGCATTGAATAATTGTTATTACATTACCGCACTTAGTGGGAACATTATTTATGCCTCATGGTTGATGAGGCAACGTTATGAATTCAATTTAAAGGACAATGGTTGTTCATTTTATTTGTATGGAATGTTCCACAGCTATGCACCCATTGTAGTGGGCTATTTATTTTAAATCTAGAGAACCGATCTATAATGTGAATGTCAAGAGGCGTAAGCCTAATGAGATAAATCCGACATACTTCTGGCATCACCAGCTTGGACACATTAGTCTGGAACGCATGAAGAAGCTCCATGATGATGGACTCTTAACTTTGTCTGACTGTGGGTCGTTCGAGACATGTGAATCATGCTTGCTAGGCAAGATGACTAAGTCTCCTTTTGCAAAGAGTTGCGAGAGGGTGTCCAAGCTGTTGGAGCTTATACACAGTGATGTGTTTGGTCCAATGAGCACAATGGCCAGAGGTGGCTATCAGTACTTCATGACTTTTACTCACGACTTGAGTAGATGTGGATATATCTATTTGATGAGGCACAAGTCAGAATCTTTTGAAAAGTTCAAAGAGTTTCAGAACGAGGTTGAAAATTAGCTCGTCAAGACGATAAAGCTTTTCCGATCAGATCATGGAGGTCAGTACATGAGCCATGAGTTTGATGATCATCTGAAAATTCGAGGTATAGTACCTGAGCTCACACCTCTGGGTACGCCGCAAAGAAACAGTGTGTCAGAACGAAGAAATTGAACCTTGTTGGACATGGTCCGGTCAATGATGAGCAAATCGGACTTACCCTAGTCATTCTGGTGATACGCTCTAGAAACTGCAGCTGTCACACTTAACAGGGTACCATCAAAATCCGAAGACAAGACACCACATGAGATGTGTACTGGGAAGAGTCCTAGTTTGTCTTTTCTAAAGATTTGGGGTTGTGAAGAATTTTTCAAGCGACTCATGTCAGACAATCTTACACCCAAGTCGGATAAATGCATATTCGTGGTATATCCGAGGGAAACCTTGGGATATATCTTCTATAATCGAGAAGAGAACAGTGTTTTTTGCTCGGAACGGGGTTTTCCTAGAGAAAGAGTTTCTCAGTTGGGAGGCCAATGGGAGAACGGTACGCTCACAGAAATTTGAGAGCCACTCGGGGATGACTCGGTTGATGATGTGATCATACCGGAGTCGGTCAGAGAACCTGTAGTGGCGTCAGCACCGGAGCCACTGAGGTTGGAAAGATTGTGCAGGGTGTGCAATGTGTTGTTGCTAGAAAGCGATGAGCCGGCCACGTATGCGAAAGAGATGGTGAGCCCAGATTCCGATGCATGGTTGGAGGCCATGAGATCCGAGTTAAAGTCCATGGATGACAATCAAGTCTGGGACTTGGTTGATCTACCACCTGGCGTAATAGCCATTGGTTGCAAATGGGTCTTTAAGAAGAAAACCGATATGGGTGGAAATGTTCGGATCCACGAAGCTCGGCTTGTTGCTAAAGGTATGGAAAAGTTCAAGGAATTGACTACGACGAGGCCTACTCTATAGTAGTGATGCTGAAGTCGATAAGGATCATACTAGCTATAGCTTCATATTTCGATTATGAGATATAGCAGATGGATGTCAAAACAGCTTTCCTTCATGGAAATTTAAAAGAGTATGTATACATGATACAACTAGAAGGTTTTGTCGATCCAACTAATGCTGGTAAAATGTGAAAGCTCAAGATATCCATTTATGGATTGAGACAAGCAGCTCGGAGTTGGAATATTTGTTTTGATGAAGTCATCGTTGACCTTGGTTTCTTCAAGAACGAAGAGGACTATTGCTTATACAAGAAGTCTAGCCGGAGCTCAGTAGTATTTTGATCTTGTATGTGGATGACATACTGCTGACTAGAAATGATGTTTCATTGTTGAACTCAGTAAACGAATCACTGGATGGCAAGTTTTCGATGGAAGACCTTGGAGAGGCAGTGTACATTTTAGGCATCAAGATCTATAGAGATAGATCGAGGAGGTTGCTCGCTTGAGCCAGAGCACGTACATAGACAAAGTGTTGAAGAGGTTCAACATGAGTGAGGCCAAGAAAGGGTTCTTGCCCGTCTCACATGGTATAAGGCTAAGCAAGACTCGAAGTCTTACGAATTCTAATGAGCAAAACCGGATGAGTAGGATTCCGTATGCTTCGGCAATAGGATCCATCATGTATGCCATGCTATGTACTCGGCCTGATGTTGCCTATGCAATAAGTTTAATACGCAGATAGCAAGCTGATCCAGGTAAGAGTCACTGGGCAGCGATGAAAGCTATATATTTTGAAGTACCTGAAAAGGACCAAAGAGATGTTCCTAGTTTATGAAGGTGAGGAGGAGCTCTACATAAAGGGTTACGATGATGCTGGTTTCCAAACTGATAGGGATGATTGTCGATCACAAACTAGATTTGTGTATATCATGAATGGAGGAGCAACGAGTTGGACAAATTCCAAGCAAGATACGGTGGCCGACTCCACAACAGAGGCCAAATGAATTGCGGCTTGTGAAGCCTCAAAGGAAGATGTTGGTGTCTTCCCGGTATGGTCAAAACCGTTGGACCTTTATTGTAATAATTCAGGTGCCATCACACAGGACAAGGATCCGAGACAACAACACAAGACCATGCAAATAGACCGAAAATATCACTTGATACGAAAGCTCATAGAGAAAGGTGATACTAATTTATGCAAGATTCATACGGATGCACATGTTGCAGACCCATCGACGAAGCCACTTCCAAATGCTGCAAGACATGGTCGAGCAAGATGGGATTTGCCCCTCTGATCAGGAGAGATATACTCTGGGCCCCTTGGGTGATCCGACCTAGATAAGCATGGCCATGCGATGAGGATTATGAGATAATCTGAAGTGTTGGTCGGATTCACCAGAACAAGAAAGAGGTCGTGCTACAACAAGGATGATCATGTCGCCTTGTGCACGACAACATATATTGTGTGGCAAAGGGACCAGAATTGTGAAGTATAGGTTCGCCTAACCAACTTCATCGGACACTTGGAGTCGACACGCCTTGCTAGAGGCCGCTACCAACTGGTCGAGACGGATGTGATCTGACTTGCGACCAAGTAAATGAGAACCTAAGGGGTTGCGTGCTTGAGGGAAGGAACACGTGGGCTTTAGGATCCGTGTGAGACCCAAGGGTTGAGCCCGCGATGGATGCCTATATATAGTGGAGGTGCAGCACACCCATCTGGTTGATCACTTCGGCGATGTCATTAGGTTTTGCATGTGTTGCGAGTAGCCACCTGTCAGGACCGGATTTCCAAGATATTAATTTCCCAGTAAATGGTCCTTGTGCTCACCAGCCCTAGGATTACTGTTAGCTGATGAGACACAATCTTGATACAGAAATTACAAGCAAAATACAAAGTCTGAAGTACAAGACCATTGTGGTCTATGAGTACAACAAAAGTTTCTGGTGATTGATGGCGGAAGCGGTTTGCGGATCATCAGTGTCTATGGGACCCCACTTCCCACAAGAACAGTTGACCTGGTTAGTTCCTATCTTCACGTGGCTGCGGGCTTCGTTGCCTAGGTTCCGGGGATGTCGTCAATGCTCCTCTCCAAGCAAGAAATCTGGCCAAGACAATAGCCAGGGACAAGCCAGTGAGTACTTGGAATGTACTCGCAAACATCATGAACACAGATATAACATAGCATGTGATAATCAAACATTGGAATAATTCACGATCATCCAGTCAGTCACAAAAAAAAATTCATGATGCAAGCAAGTAGGTTATTCATATAAGAAATAAATGAGCATTTAGGAATAAAAATAAATTATACCGGTCGAGTGTCTAAAGCGACGCCTCGAAAGGTTAAGAATATGAAACATGCCTCAATCGGGCGTCTGAGTGACGCCACTGAAAGGAATTATGGAGGAAATAAATAATAGGCATGCCGCAGTCAGATGTCTGTGCGACGCCACATAAAGGTCTTATATATAAACTAAACAACATGCATGCCACAGTCGGGCATCTGGGAGACACCACATAAAGGGCTTATAAATAAAGTAAATAACATTTCCGCCACAGTTGTTGTCGTGGATTTATCACGGCAGATGTCCGGGTGAACGGACTTGGATTCGAGGCCATCGCTAACATGATGGACTCAAAGGGGTTGATTGGGACGAAGGACATGAGTTTACCCAGGTTCGGCCCCTCAAGTCGAGGTAATAGCCTACGTCCTGCTTGTTCTTGTATTGCTTGTTGTATCGATTACAAGGGAGCTAAAGCTTGACCTAGTTCTCGATAACCTGATCTCTAAGTCGCCCCGGGTCTGCCTTTATATAGGAGGTCAGGACCACGGGTCTTTACAATTGTCTAACCGAGTCTCATTGTCTATCCGAGTCTTCCTCTATCTTCTTGTCCAAACTGTCCCCGAGCGGCTTACACGCCCGGGTCTTTTCCGTCCGGGCCACCTTGCGACCCACACCTTGAGCCGCTTATCTTCCTGGGTCATAGACTTTATGGCTCACCCTTGCGCCGGCTCACGAGCCATCAATGTGACCCGAAACCTTAATGGTGGGTCATATTGCGGGGTTATATCCCCAACATTAGGCCCCAGGTTGAATTGAGCTTGCTCACTTCATCCCTTTCTTCTGCTCTTCGGCGAGTCGCCCGGTGATGACCCAGCGTGACGTCACGTGGTCCCTGCAAGAAAGATCCGCTGACGTACCACCGAATCTTTTATTAAATGGTCATCCTGAAAATCGAGGCGTCCGCCTCGGTCAAATGGTTTCCGTCGCCTAGATTTTTCGCGCCCGCCTTGTCTTCTCTTTAAATAAGACTTGCTGCGGGTGGAAACTTTCCTTCTCCCGCTCACCCTTCATCATCTTCCTCTCGTCGTCTCCGCTCCAACACTCCCTGCTCCGGCGCCGTCTTTGCATCGTCATCAACCAGGCCGCTGCATCAACCTGTGTCGATCTAGAGCTTCTTCTGCGTCCGCCACTCCATCATCGGTAAGCCCAAGATCCTTCTTAGATCCATCGCCACCATAGTAGGGTTTGCGGAAGCTCCACCACCGCTGCTCGGGCCCCGTCCGCACCATCGTCGGTGCACTCTCAACGCCGTTGATGCCTTTAACGCGCATCCTTGTCACGCCGCCGTGTACGGGGCGGCCGTGCGCAATGCGCGGATCGTCGCGGCTTTGTTTTCTTTCTTCCGATTCGTCTGTTCTTCGCTAGGTCGAGAATAAGAACCTTTTTTCCTGCTTTTGTAGATCTGTAATTGTAGCGGTACTTTGCGAAACCTGTTTTCAGGACATCGCCGATTTTTGCTCCTCCTTTCCTTGTTGAACCGCCAGGCCTCTCCGGCTCTCATCAGCCGGACTATGGCATAGTAGTTGTAGAGCCCTTAAAATTATAAACTGCCACAGATATCTGCTTGCTCTTAACTCGCCGCGTATTTTAATTTTGCACAGTCTTTAAGCCGCCAGTATGTCTCGCGCCTCCAACTCATGCAACTAGGTCGGGTCTTGCATCACGGAAGAGTACTTAACAGATTTTGTTGGCGTGGGCACTCTTCCTTCAAAGGAGGTCCTTCATTGGCGGGTTCCGGGTGACGAAACATGACCCTCTCCCCAAAAAGGAGAGGTAGTAGATTTCTCTGACCATATCGAGCAAGGATCCATGCCACCCGGCTCGAAATTCTTCCGTGATGTTCTCCACTTATACAAGCTTCACCCTCAAGACTTGGCCCCCAACTCCGTTGAAACATATGCAATTTCCAAGTGCTCTGCGAAGTCTACCTGCAAATCAAGCCGTCTGTGGGTTTGTTTCGAGAGTTTTTCTACGCCAACCGCCAAACCGAAATGAAAGGCGGTCCGAGTCTGGAGCTTGGCGGTATTTCCATTCAACGACGCAGAGACATCATCTTTCCGACTGCACAGATGTCGAGTCATCCGAAGGAGTGGAACAAAACTTGGTTCTACTGCAAGGACACCTCTCCTGAAGATGAGCGCCGATTGTCGGGTTATCGTCCCTCCCGGCTCAGGATAGATTTAGAACTTCTTGGCCGACTCTCAGCTTCAGAACGTGCCAGGTATGAGCCAGCTCATGCGAAGATCAAGGCACTCATGGCCAATGGCCTGACCGGATTAGATTTGATCCGCTGCTGGATTTCTTGGCGGATTATGCCCTTAAGCTGTAGAAGTCGGCTTATGTGTGAATATGAAGGCAAGTATGACAGCTCCTTATGCTTCAGTCAATCAACCCTGACAGAGGATGACATCACCACTGTCATCCGGAGCCTTGTCCATGAAGCCTCCGGCTCATGCAGCGCCATTGGCCTGACACCTTTTAGCGTTAACAATCTGGCTCCAGATGTAAGTCAATTTCTTTCCATCCGTCTCTTGGATTTTTGTTTGTACCTTGCCGATCTATTACTCTTCTCCGGTTTATTTTCACAGGCCGACTCTGATTTCTGGAAGAAGAAATATGTCCCTCCTCCGAAGAAGCTCAAGAAGAAGGCTCCAGCCAATAAGCCAAAGAGAGACGCCCCACGAGAGGAATGGTTCAATCTGCCACCGTCATCCAGCTCAGAGGTAAAATTTTAGTTGTTTGTTTGATACTTTGCCTTCCTGTTTTTCCAATGCTTGTTTCACTCATAGGATGACGTGGAGACTAGCCGTGCCAACGCCCCTGAGGTAAACTATGTTTCTTCCGGCTCAGAGTATTTTGTCCCCCGAAAGCCGCGGCGGGTTATCAGAAAAGTTCCTCTTTATCATCCTCTCGCTTATCTGGCTCCCGACTTTCTTTTGAAAAAGCAACAACAGGCTGAATGTTGCCAGACCCGGAGCATCGGCTCCACTAAGCTTATGTCCGGCTTGCCGAACTCGCCGACTCCGAAGAAACGCCCCGCAGAGGTATGTGTTCCTGTTTGATTCATTTCTCTTTATAACCTTGGTGTTGTCTCATCTTTCTTAAACTTCATCTCAGAAATCGCCCTCTTCCGGCGACTCTTTGGCGACCTCTCTGCCGCCTCCCAAGATCAACCCATTGTAAGTGTTTTTCCACTATAACATCTGGTTCTTTGTAGGGTAGTAATATCCTTTGGATTCTGATCTTTCTATCTTGCAGTGCTCAAGCCAAGCGTCAGAAGACCAACAAGCCCTCCCTTGGCCCTGTTGCTCAAGAGCCGGAGCAAGAACAACCGGAGGAGCCACAACCGGATGTAGATCCGCCAATTGCCTCCACAGAGCCAGCTGCTGAAGATATCATCCCGCAGAGCCCTCTAAGGGGTCCTTCGAAACTGCCAAGTCCTGCCAAGACCACTGCAACTCCGGAAGTCGCGATCACCGGTTCTGCTCCTTAGTCTCCTCTGGCTCACGTGTTGACCAGGCATAAAGAGTCGACCGAGGCCTCCAAGAAGCTGGACTTCGACTCTTCTTTTGAGAAGATGACGGCTAAAGAACTCCACGCCGGGTATACGAACCGGCTTTCCACCAGCTGAGATCTAGAACTTCGGCTGGTCAACTTGATGAAGCTAAAATATGAGGTACTCCTCCTCTTGCTATAACCTTACTTAGCCCCCAAGGGCCAGTTCAATTCTAGCTTAAGAGTTGAACCGGGTCTTTTCTGATCCTCTGTAGAAAATCCAAATCCATTGCCCCCAAGGGCCGACTCAAAATTGATAAAGTTGAGTTGGAGATTTAATGTAGATAGCCTGAAGAACCACTTGTAGCCCCCAAGGGCCGACTCAAACTTGATAACATTGAGTCAGAACTTTTATTGTAAGCCAATTTGAAGAGCCATATTGTAGCCCCCAAGTTTCGGATTAACTTTGATGAAGATGAGCCAGAACTATATTGATTTCTCGAAGATCAAATATACATTAGCCCCCAAGTGTCAAACATATTGCTTGCAATCTGCTTGATACTTGTATAACTTTGTTTTTAATCTTCATCATTTGATACGATTTCCATTTTGGCGACTTACTCTGTATTTTGATATGTCACAGGACGCCTTAAATGAAGTCGGGTCGCAGTTGATGGACCTGAAGACCAACCTGGTGGCTCAACAAGAGGCCCGTAGCGTCGCCGATGAAAAGTGTCGGCTTCTCTCTGAGGAGTTGGCCATAATCAATGCCGATTTTGCTGCTCTTAAGGAGTCAGCTAAATCTGAGAAGACTGCTTTGACCCAACGGGCGGATGATGCCGACCAGCGGCTGATAGCTGTGGCGGATGAACTCTAAGGCTTGAAGCGCCACATAAGCAAGATGTCAACCACCCTCTTTGGTAAGCTTCTGATAACTTTGTGTTTCCAATGGCTACAACTTTACTTAGACTGGCGACTCATCTGAATTGTCCGGTTTATACAGGTCCTAGGAGCCGGCAGTTGGCTTCTGATAGCCTGCTGTCGTTGAAGGCCATCTATACCTTAACTGAGCAGTTGTTCTATGGTGCAATATGCACTATCAAGGCCGTGCAATATAAGGATAAAATTCCGGCGACTCTCAGGGGTGTTTTAGAGCTCTTCTCCACCATGCCTAAGCAAATCGCCGAGCTCAAGAAATCAGCCGCCCGCCAAGGGGCCATTGCGGGCATCAGCCGGGCTTTGCCTTTGCTCCGGGTCTAACAGCCGCCAAGATGATGGAGGGCTTCCCTTCAAGGAAAGATGACGGCTTAGAGTTGACTGACGCTGACTACAGCCGGTGCATGAAGGAGTCCCAGGTGTTAGCTTCTGTCTTGGCGGAGGAGGTTGATCTATCAACTTATCAAGCAGCCTATGACCCAGGGCAGAAGAGAGTCTGCGGTCCTTTGTACGAGTGCAAAGACTTGACGCCTGCTCGGAGTGAGGACCTCTTTGCTCCAGATCTTGACCCGTCACCTTATTTCGAAGGCTCTTTTGCGGCTCTAACGAACTACAATTGGGATTTGGACAACCTCCATATCAGGGCCACAGAAGAGCCAGTGCTGGATGACCCGTCGGCTAATTAGCTTCTGTTTTAAGAACTTGTATCAGCTTAACCCGCCGTGTGACGGTTGAAAAACTTGTCTGAAATTTTGATCTCCTCTGGGAGTGTAATAGCTAGATGAAACTTGTCTGAAACTTGTCATGATGTTTCTATAAGATGATCCGGCTTTTGGCTGCCATTTGTCTTTGTATGCTTTGAATCATTTAGACTTCCTTGTCATCATAGAACACCCCTGTAGCTGAGAGTAGGTAAACTGCACCCGGAGGTAATAATATGGCGTAGACGCCGGCGGATAAGCATTAGAAGTTGTACCCGAAGGTAAGAAGCCGCCCTCGCCGCGGCTAATTTTCCTTAGCCGGATTTTTATAAGAACAGCTAATAGGCGTTAGAAACTGTACCCGAAGGTAAGAATTCATCGTTCACCGCAGCTAAGTTACCTTAGCTGTTTTTACAAGAATAGCTAATAGGCGTTAGAAGCTGTACCCGAAGGTAAGAAGCCGTCGTTCACCGCAGCTAATTTACCTTAGCTGTTTTTACATGGCCTTAGGCCCGCTAATAGGCATTACAAGCTGTACCCGGAGGTAAGAAGCCGTCGTTCGCGGGCCATGAGATGTTAGCTACCCGTCGCTAAAAACCTCTCATAACCGCGGCTAAACTGGTTAGCCGGAGATGGCATAAAGCCGGCTGATAGGGTGTTAGAAGCGATACCCGTCAGTAAGAAGCCCCCCTCGGCAATACGGCATGACCCGCCGGCGGATAGGCGTTAGAAGCTCTACCCGAAGGTAAGAATCCCCCCTCGCCATGACTAATTTACCTTAGTCGGTTTTTTGTGGCAAAAATGTCGGCTTAATAGGTGTCTACCACCGTTCAGTGATATGACGCAAAGCGCCGGCGGATAGGCGTTAGAAGCTGTACTGGCTAAAGGTAGGAAGCCGCCCTCGCCGCGGCTCATTTTCCTGAGCCGGATTTTTGTGGCATAAAGCCTGGCTGATAGGCATCTACTGCCATTTGCCAATCTCAGTTGATGCATCAACCGGAATACTGTGTAATCTTTCCCATATGAGGATGCGTTAAACAGCAGAGGCTTCTTTATTTATACATCTATGATATGTACAATGATAGTGTACAATGGTGGGTCTCGATACCCTTTAAGTAAAATAGGGTCGAAGATGCGCGATGTTCCATGGCTGACGGGTCTCCTGACCCACCGTATCTGAGTCGTTTCGAATATCAATGAGATAATATGACCCGTTGTTGAGATTTATGCGGACCACAAAGGGTCCTTCCCATGGAGGTGATAGCTTATGCATATTTGTCTGGTCTTGAATCAGCTGGAGCACCAAGTCGCCCTCCTGGAATGTCTGGGTCTTGACCCTGCGGCTGTGATAGCGGCGCAGGTCTTGTTGATAAATTGTCGATCGGGCCGCTGCTAACTCTCGTGCCTCTTCCAAAGCATCCAATGCATCTTGGCGTGCCGTCTCGTTGTCTGTCTCAATGTAAGCCGCCACCCTTGGCGAGTCATGTCGGATGTCACTGGGTAAGATGGCCTCGGTGTCGTACACCATAAAGAAGGGCGTGAAACCCGTGGACCTGTTAGGGGTGGTTCTGATGCTCCATAAGACAGAGGGTAATTCTTCGACCCAACACCCGGGCGTTCACTGTAAAGGAACCATAAGCCGTGGTTTGATCCCTCTTAAAATTTCCTGATTGGCGCGCTCCGCCTGACCGTTGGACTGTGGATGTGCCATAGCTGAAATATCAAGCCGGATATGCTCTTCATCACAGAATTTCTTCATAGCCCCCTTGGATAGATTTATACCATTGTTAGTAATGATGATGTGCGGGTAACCAAAACGGTAGATTAGCTTCTTAATAAATAGAACCGTTGTAGCCGCATCACACTTGCTGACTGGCTCTGCCTCTACCCACTTGGTAAATTTGTCAACCGCCACCAGGAGGTGCGTTTTCTTGTCCTTGGATCTCTTGAAGGGCCCTACCATGTCGAGCCCCCAGACCGCAAATGGCCAAGTGATTGGTATCATCCTCAATTCTTGAGCCGGAACATGAGCACGCTGGCCAAATTTCTGACAGTCGTCGCACTTGCGGACTAAATCCTCTGCATCCTTGTGAGCCGTTAACCAGAAGAACCCATGCCGGAAAGCCTTGGCCACCAAAGATTTCTAGCCGGCATGGTGTCCACAATCACTAGCATGAATTTCATTCAAGATCTGCCGGCCCTCCTCTAGTGAAACACAATGTTGAAAAACCCCTGTTACACTGCATTTATGCAACTCACCATTAACTATCGTCATGGACTTAGAGCATCGGGTGATCTCTCTGGCCCGGTCTTCATCCTCAGGTAACTCGCCCCAGGTCAAATAGGCCAAATAAGGAATCGTCCAATCGGGGATAGCGTGCAGAGCCGCCACCAATTCTGCCTCCGGGTCAGGAACAGCCAAATCTTCCTCTGAAGGTATCGTGATAGTCGGATGGTGTAAGACGTCCAGAAAGACATTAGGCGGCACCGGCTTACGTTGGGAACCTAGCCGTGATAAAGCATCAGTCACCTCGTTCTTGCGATGATCAATGTGATCTACCTGATACCCTTTGAAGTGACCCGCAATAATATCAACCGCCTGCCTATAAGCCGCCATCCGCGGGTCTTTGGAGTCCAAAGTGCCAGAAACTTGCTGAGCCACTAGATCTGAGTCGCCCAAACACCTAACCCGGCTCAAATTCATCTCCTTGGCTAATCTAAGACCATGAAGCAAAGCCTCGTACTCAGCCGCATTGTTAGTGCAGGGCAACATCAGCCGGAGCACATAACAAAACTTATCACCCTTGGGGATGTCAGAACAACCCCCGCTCCGGACCCCTCTAACTGCTTGGATCCATCAAAGTGTATAGTCCAGTATGTGTTATCCGGCTTTTCTTCGGGAGCTTGACACTCTGTCCAATCATTTATGAAATCCACCAAAGCTTGGGATTTGATCGCCGTGCGAGGAACATACTTTAAATTAAGAGGTCCCAGCTCTAATGCCCATTTAGCAATCCTTCCTGTGGCTTCTCTGTTCTGGATAATATCCCCCAACAGAGCAGAACTGACCACAGTTATCTAGTGCCCTAGAAAGTAGTGTTTTAACTTGGGGTTGGCCATGAAAACTCCGTATACCAGCTTCTGCCAATGCAGATATCTTTGCTAAGATTCTGCTAGGACCTCATTGATATAATAAACCGGCCTTTGCACGGGATACTCCTTCCCAGCCTCCTTGCGCTCGACCACAATTGCAATGCTGACTACCCTGTTGTTAGCCGCCGCATAAAGGAGCAACGGTTCTTTCTCAGCCGGAGCGGCTAACACTGGCGGCTCAGTCAGCTGTTTCTTAAGTGCCTCAAGTGCTTCACCCGCCGTTTTGCTCCAGAAAAACTTGTCTGTCTTCTTCATCATCTGATATAAAGGAATAGCCTTCTCTCCAAGGCGGCTTATGAACCGGCTTAACGCAGCAATCCGCCCTGCTAGGCGCTGAACGTCATTAATGCACGCCGGCTCTCATAGAGAAGTAATAGCCTTGATTTTATCCGGTTTAGCCTCAATGCCACGCTCAGAGACCAAGAAACCTAAAAGCTTTCCTGCTGGAACCCCAAAGACACACTTGGTCGGGTTAAGCATCATCTTGTAGACCCGGAGATTGTCAAAGGTTTCCTTTAGGTCCTCCAAAAGAGTCTCCTTCTTTCTGGATTTGACTACGATGTCGTCCACATAAGCATGAACATTACGGCCAATTTGACTATGAAGGTAGTTCTGTACGCACCGTTGATAAGTCGCCTGGGCACTCTTGAGCCCGAAAGGCATAGAGACATAACAGAACGCCCCAAAGGGTGTAATGAACGTCATCTTCTCCTGGTCTTTCACTTCCATCTTGATCTGATGATAACCAGAATAAGCATCCAGGAAGCATAAGCTTTCACATCCTGCTGTAGCATCAATGATCTGATCAATACGTGGGAGGGCAAAGGGATCAGTCGGGCAAGCCTTGTTAAGGTCCGTGTAATCCACACACATACGCCATGTGCCATTCTTTTTTAGCACCAGCACTGGGTTAGCCAACCATTCCGGGTGAAAAACTTCAACAATAAAACCTGCAGCCAAGAGCTGGGCAACTTCTTCCCCAATAGCCTCGCGTCTCTCCTGATTGAACCGCCACAGAAACTGTTTGATCGGCTTAAACTTTGGATCCACATTAAGGTTGTGCTTAGCGAATTCTCTCGGTATACCTAGCATGTCAGAGGGCTTCCATGCAAAGATGTCCCGATTCTCACGGATGAATTCGATGAGCGCGCTTTCCTATTTGGGATCCATATGAGCTCCAATGATGAACTGCTTAGATGAGTCGCCCGAATTGAAATCTACTGCCTTGGTATCATCTGCTGAAAACTTGAGGGGCGGCTCAACCTCCGTGGTTGGCTTCTTCAGGGGGGTCATATCCTCCGGATCAACATTCTCCTTATAAAACTTAAGCTCCTCCTGGGCGCAACTGGACTCTGCGTAAGCCGCATCTCCTTCTTCACACTCAATAGTCGTGTTTCGGTTACCATGAATGGTGATGGTACCGTTTAAGCCAGGCATCTTGAGCTATAAGTAAACATAGCAGGGCCGAGCCATGAACTTAGCATAAGCCGGCCGTCCAATTAAGGCATGATAAGGGCTCTTGATCTTAACCACCTCAAACCATAAGGACTCCACTTTGTAGTTGTATTCATCGCCGAAAGCCACTTCCAAAGAAATCCTGCCCACCGGATGCGCTGACTTACCCGGCACCACACCATGAAAAACAGTGGACGAAGGTTTTAAATCCTTGTCAAGCAACTTCATCCGCCGTAAGGTGTCATAATAAAGGATGTTTATGCTGTTGCCGCCATCCATGAGCACCTTGTTCAACATATACCCACCCACTTGGGGGGCTACAACCAAAGCCAGCCGCCCCGGGTCATCAACGCGTGGCGGGTGATCTTCACGGCTCCATGTTATGTCATATTTAGACCACTTTAGATACTGTGGAAGAGCCGGCGTAACCGCATTGACCACCCGTTTTCGCAACTTCTGGTCACGTCTATTGAGACTAGTCGTGAAGATGTGGTACTGCCCGGAGCTGAGCTGCTTCGGGTTATTCTGAAAACCAGACTGATTCCGATGTTGCTGTTGTTGTTGATTATTATTACCAGAGTGCGGCTGCTGTCCCCCGTGATTATCCTGACCCGGATGACCGGATGCTGAACCGCCAGAACCAAATCCGGCTCCTGACCCGCCATGTCCTAGGCCGCCTGGCGGGCCGCCACCGCAATGGTTAGGTTGTGTGACATATCGCTTGAACTTCTGCATAAAAGAACAACTCTCCCATGTATGATTTGCCGGCCTATCAGGCAAACTGTGATTCGGAAAAGGTCGCTTAAGCAACTCTTCCATGTTCGAGGAAAAATTATCCCTGCCCGAGGGCGGTCCAAACCTCCTGTTGCCCTTGGGATGATTTTGTTGGGCATTTGTGTTGGCCACCAGCTCTGATTCTGCTTCTGGATTCTTGCGCTTACTCTAGCTACCATTGTTCATCACACCCTTGCCTTGGTTGCCCTTCTTGCCTTGACTAGCCTTTTCCTCATCAGAACTCGGATCCTTCGTGCTGTCTGGGTCGGCATATTTCGTGAGAGCCGTCATGAGCTCTCCCATGTCCTGACACGTACGCTTGAGCCGGCCAAGTTTCTGTTTTAGAGGAATAAAGTGGCACTTCTTCTCTAAGATCAACACCGCTTGAGCCGTCGTGATCTGCTCTGATGAGTGAATAATTGTCGAGACCCGCCATACCCAATGATGAGCCGACTCGCTCTCCTATTGGACACAGTGATCAAGATCCACCATAGTCATAGGTTGCTTGCACGTCCCTTGAAAGTTTTTAATGAATCAAGCCCTGAGATCTGCCCATGAATTGATGGTATTAGGTGGTAACCCCTTTAGCCATGTACGAGCCGGGCCTTCAAGCATCATGACAAAATACTTGGCACAAACTGCCTCACTAACATCCAGCATCTCCATGGCCAGTTCATAGCTTTCCACCCAGGCCTCTGGGGGTAAATCAGCGGTGTAGTTTGGGACCTTGCGGGGACCTTCGAAGTCCTTCGGCAACCGCTCGCTCCGAAGAGCCGGCGATAGACACGGCAGCCCTCCCATCCTGGGGGTTACTCTTGCCCCTACAGAAACGGAAGGCCCGGGCTCTTGGTAAGCCGGCCTAGCTCGCGCCTCTTGCGGGCTTCCCGCATGGTTTATACATGCCTGTGTATCTCTTCGCAGTCGGTGACCCGTTGGAATATCTCTGTGATGGTTGCTGCTAGAACCTGCTGGTGACTCGTAGTGCCGGCTAAAACTACGGCTAGGAAGAGGGGTTGAATGGACGCGGCTCCGGCTATGAGCGTATCTCTCCTGCTGGGCCATGGCCGTCTACAAGTACCCGATGGCATTCCGCACATCCTCTGCAAAGGGTGCTTCATCCGGGATAGGGATCGTCTCAAGCCGGGTGGAAGCTGCTACCATATTCTCGGTCGGATTAGAATAATGACCCGTCGGTGTTGGAAAGCCCCCAAGTGAAGCTTGGTTACGTTGGGCCAGATGAGTCGCCGGCCGTTCCGTTTGGCGGCTCTCGGGCGCGCCCGCGGCTCGCCCTGCGCCAGGGGTATTAAAGAGGTTCCTCGCTTCATAACGCTCTGGTAGATGGTACTGATGCCTCCTCAGGTGTACCACCGCTGCTGACATTTGCTCCAGCCCTAGACGGAAAGCATCTGTCTTGATACGTTCTGCCTCTTCTTCCATCTGGACCTGTAGCTCAGCCATCCTTTGTCGTTCCTCTGCCATCCGGCCCTTGATCCTTGCAATCTCTAGATCCCGATCCCTTTGTCGTTCCGCGAGTTCATCCATCAGCTCCACAAGAACTTGAGCCGGCGGCGGCGGGTTACCACCCGAAGTGGCGGCTCCCGCGGCTGCGTTACTTACGGCTGGGGCTGATCCCGCCATGAACACCGCCGCATCAACCGGAGGTTTCATAACATCCGACTCAAAGCCATCCGACTCAGGATATGCATTGTCGTAGCCCCCAACGCTGCCGTTGCGGAGCTGGTACACTGATTCTGTTTCTCCACTTGAAGATTCATCTTCTGAATAAACAAGGGTTTCCTGTGACCCGGATGCTTCCAGATCCATACCTTGAGAGAAGCCTACAAAGACATGCCTCTGACCCGGATTGGCGCGGGCAGGCCGCACGTTACTTGCAGATTGGAGACTCCGAGCCGGCTCGACGATGTTGGTGCAGACGTTCGGCCCGGGTGTAGATCCATTAGCCCTTCCGATGAAAACGTGGATCCCGCCGAACGGAACCCGGAATCCATACTCCACGGACTCGGCGTCAAGCCCCCAGCTGGCATCATCGATGTAGAACCGACCGCGGCGACTCTTGCTCATCCTTCCGACCACGTATCCTTCGAGCCCTGGGAGAGAGCCCTTTGAGAACTCAACACCACCAAGCGCAAGCCCCACGGTGGGTGCCAACTGTCATGGATTTATCACGACAGATGTCCGGGTGAACGGACTTGGATTCGAGGCCATCGCTAACGTGATGGACTCAAAGGGGTTGATTGGGACGAAGGACACGAGTTTACCCAGGTTCGGCCCCTCAAGTCGAGGTAATAGCCTACGTCCTGCTTGTTCTTGTATTGCTTGTTGTATCGATTACAAGGGAGCTAAAGCTTGACCTAGTTCTCGATAACCTGATCACTAAGTCACCCCGGGTCTGCCTTTATATAGGAGGTCAGGACCACGGGTATTTACAATTGTCTAACCGAGTCTCATTGTCTATCCGAGTCTTCCTCTATCTTCTTGTCCAAACTGTCCCTGAGCGGCTTACATGCCCGGGTCTTCTCCGTCCAGGCCACCTTGCGGCCCACACCTTGAGCCGCTTATCTTCCTAGGCCATAGACTTTACGGCTCACCCTTGGGCCGGCTCACGAGGGGTCTTGTGTGTTGGAAATATGCCCTAGAGGCAATAATAAATTAGTTATTATCATATTTCCTTGTTCATGATAATCGTTTATTATCCATGCTATAAATTGTATTGATCGGAGACTTAGATGCATGTGTGGATACATAGACAAAACCATGTCCCTAGTATGCCTCTAATGGACTAGCTCGTTGATCAAAGATGGTTAAGGTTTCCTAGCCATGGACATGAGATGTCATTTGATAACACGATCACATCATTAGGAGAATGATGTGATGGACAAGACCCAAACTACAAACGTAGCATATGATCGTGTCAGTTTATTGCTACTGTTTTCTGCATGTCAATTATATGTTCCTATGACCATGAGATCATGCAACTCACGGACATCAGAGGAGTGCCTTGTGTGTATCAAACGTCGCAATGTAACTGGGTGACTATAAAGGTGCTCTACAGGTATCTCCGAGGGTGTCTGTTGAGTTGGCATGGATCAAGACTGGGATTTGTTACTCCGTGTGACGGAGAGGTATCTCAGGGCCCACTCGGTAATGCAACATCACAATAAGCCTTGCAAGCAATGTGACTAAGTGTTAGTAACGGGATCTTGTATTACGGAACGAGTAAAGAGACTTCCCAGTAACGAGGTTGAACTAGGTATGGAGATACCTACGATCGAATCTCGGGCAAGTAACATACCAAAGAACAAAGGGAACATCATACGGGATTAACTGAATCCTTGACATAGAGGTTTGACCGATAAAGATCTTCGTAGAATATGTAGGAACCAATGTGGACATCCAGGTCCCGCCATTGGTTATTGACCGTAGAGGTGTCTCGGTCATGTCTACATAGTTCTCGAACCCGCAGGGTCTGCACACTTAAGGTTTGGTGACGTTTCGGTAGTATAGAGTTATGTATGGTGGTGACCGAAGGTTGTTCGGAGTCCTGGATGAGATCCCGGACATCACGAGGAGTTCCGGAATGGTCCGGAAACGAAGATTGATATATAGGAAGGTGGTGTTTGGACTCCGGAAAGATTTCAGGCACTTTCGGTAGTGTACCGGGAGTGACGAATGGGTCCCGGGGGTCCACCAGTGGGGCCAACCCACCCCATGGGCCAAAGTGGCGACCCACCAGCCCCTAGTGAGCTGGTGGAGTCGGCCAAGGTGGCCTAGGCACAGGGGAGAGAGGCCCAAACCGAATTGGGGTGGAGTCCTCCCCAAGTTCCACCTCTCGTGTGAGAGGTGGACTCCCAATTGGAGGAGGACTCCCCCTCCACCAGTTCGGCCGAAGCCAAGAGGGAGCCCTCCTCTTGGGCGCAGCCTCCTCTCCCTTCATCCTATATATACTAGTGGATATCTAGGGTTTTGGCACTTGATTTTACGGACACGTGCTACCCGTTCCACCGGTGCTCCTCTAGATCGGATTTCCGCAGTGCTTAGGCGAAGCCCTGCCGGAATTGCTCCACCACCATCACCGGAGCGCCGTCATGCTGCCGGTGAACTCTTCTCCCTCTCCACTTCCTCTTGCTGGATCAAGATGGTGGAGATCGTCATCAAGCTGCACGTGTGCTGAACGCGGAGGTGCCGTCCGTTCGGCGCTAGATTGGAAGGACCGTGAACAAGTTCACAGAACGGATCGTGATGAGATCGCGGGACGGATCGTGATGAGATCGCGGGACGGATCGTGATGAGTTCGCGAGACGGATCGTGATGTGATCGCGGGACGCTCGACGATTTGGATCGCGAAGATGTTCGACTACACCAACCGCGTTTCTTAACGCTTCCCGCTTAGCGATCTACAAGGGTACGTAGATCCACTCTCCCTCTCGTAGATGCTCATCACCATGGATAGATATACGTGTGCGTAGGAAATTTTTTGTTTCCCATGCGACGTTCCCCAACATCGCGGGACGTCAGATGTCATAGGGCGGCTTATCGAGGTGAGAGCAAGGCTGACGTGGATGATTCGGGACGGGTATGTGAATAGCACGCGGTGGTTGACCTAGGTTCTGGGCTCTCCGGAGAGATAATACCCCTACTCCTACATGTCTGTATATGAGGTGTATCTGTAGTATAGGGTTGCTCCTGGAGCTGTGTTTGAGGAGGAAGAGGGAGCTGGCTGCTCCCTTCCATGGCCTCACGTGTGAGAGTGAGAGGGGAAATGAGGGAAATGAGGGAGCTCTTGGAGGGCTGGCTTGGCCATGAGTGAGCTCCCCTGGTGCCTCTTATATAGGAAGGCCCAGGGGACAAGGGGTGGCCCGCATGACCAACTATGCACTATTGGAAGTGACAAGTGATGTAGCCAATAGTACACCACTATTGGAGGTGACAAGTGATGTGACTCATGATGCAGGCCACAGTGCGTCACTATTGGAGCACACTAAAGTGACGCGTGACGGGTGCATAGTGGGGCACTATTCGCCAATAGTGCCTGACTGTAGCAGGGTGGTTGGCTCTGCAGTCCGTCAGCTATAGTGTCGTCACCCCATGTCCGATGGGACGCCTGGAGCTGACTTCGTCGGGTGAGGAGCCGTCCAGGAGGAGCTGGCCGGGAGGAGCGGGCCAGGAGGAGCCAGCCGGGAGTAGCCAGCCCGGAGTAGACAGCCAGGAGGAGCCAGCCGGGAGTAGCCGGTCGAGAGGGGCCAGCCGGGAGTAGCCAGCCGAGAGGAGCCAACCGGGAGTAGCCAGCCGGGAGGGCCGCGGCTTTGTCTTCTGTCTTCACTTCTTCATTTATCTTGTTGATTCGCGAGGCTTGGTACGTAGGGGGTGGCTCCCCCGATGTTTTGAAATGTTGAGTCGTCTCCTTGAGCCTACCTGGGGTTAATCCCCCTGACACCAGTCGGGCGTCTCAGTGATGCCACATAAAGGGCTTATATGGAAAAATAATATCATGAGTATAGAGGAGGTAGAACCATCCTAGGGATGCTCAACAATCACATATTAGAAATGGTTAGTCCATAACAATAAAAATCATCAATATCACTTGTCGCACTTCACGATCAATATTCAGGTTTAGAGGATTTCCTCCGAAGACCGACGCTTGACCCATCCCAGATTGTAGTCCTTAACCGTGGACATGGCTATTCGAATAGATGTAAACTCTGCAGAGGGTGTACTCTTTACCCACGAGTAACGGATTCCTTTTGTCCACCTGGACTAATTCCGCTTACGGCTTTGAATTGAAAACACACCTGACTCACACACACCATCTTAACTTACCGGTGCCTGGAATCACCCATGACACTCGTTAAGCAAAACTCTAAGTGGGGAGGCTACAACCTCGACTAGCATGGGGTCACAAAATTTATATCGCGCGCAAAACAGGGGAGCAACCCCCTTGGACCCACCGGAACACCCATGCCCCCGGACCAAGTAGCATGCCTACCAGATGCCTCCGGTATCTTCCACTGTGGCCTCTCTGTATGGTGTGTGCCAGGAAAGGGGTTGACAATTTACTGAACCACACCCTACCTGCGACAGGGACAAGTGGTAGTACGAAACAAGTATGGGGGTTACTGGAACAAGACGCGATCTATGGTCGACTCGGGAGGATTATATTTTCCCCTGCAAGGTTAGCACAACAATTGCTCTTCACAATCTCAGACAGAATCACCACCTATCATACCCCATCATGCCTTACTGATCATTCTCGCTCCAACGAAATGCCAGCACCGAGCTCATGTCTACCCGAGATAGAGACTCCTCCGAATTCCTCCCGATAGGCATGAGTGGCACAAGGTGATGACAACTGTCACATGCATCTCAATATCAATAGCAAGAGAACTCTCACCGTGCACTTATAAGCATGATCACACTTTCACACGAAATAATGCACACTTCATGTTAACATAATGCATGAAACCATTCGTTCTAGCAAACAACACACAACTAGTATCATATAAGGGTTCAGGGTGTTTGCCTTCAATGTGTAGAGAGGTAGGGTGCACTCCAAAACTTTTTAAAGTTTGATCTCCTCTCCCTTTCCTATTTTTGAAAATATTCTAATTAACACATAATACAAAAACAGTACAAAAAATTGTCTTAGAAAATTTTCAAATAAATCCTAAAATAAACTAGATGGAATTTGAGAAGTGTTGGAAAAAGAATCAAGTTAATTGGAGTTGTGGTTAAACAGATAGAGCAAGTCAAAGTTTGGTTAATATTCACTTTTTAATAAAAGCCAATGATAGAAAACGATTTGGTAGGGAATACGCTTTCAGACGGGAGAGACGTACTCCGAGAAAGGCGCTATCACTTAGGACTGCTCAGGTGCGGCCTAGTCGCTGACGTGTGGGCCCCAGCGGTCAGATTTGACTCTTCGTCAAACCGGCCTTCTTCCTGGCTAGGCACTGCAAGAGTGGGAATCGAGTTTAGCGTCTCGTGGCGGTCAAGAGGAAGCACGCCACGCTCGCTGGCTAGCTCAGGGACTCCGATGGCTACGATCCAGGCGGACGGCTGCGTCGGTCCTGAGAGGGACTTCGCCTACGGCGGCTCCCGAGGGAAATCAAGAGGGGGAATGGGTTTGAGGGACCTTGGTAGGGTTTGTGGTGGAGAGAATGGAGGGGAGTTAGCTCTGGTGGCGATGGGCTTGACCGAGAGGCGACGGGGGGGGGGGGGGGGGGGGCTTCATGGCCGGAGGCGAGGAAGAGGCCACTTCCGGCAATTGGTCGCTTGGGAAAACTCTAAGAGGGAGGCTAGGCACTGCATAAGACTGAGAGCGTTAGGGGAAGGCCTTATATACGCACTGGAGGTCGGTTTCGCAGCTTCCTGAGTCGGCCACGGTGGCTCGCCGCTACTGTGGCCGGAGTGCTGCGCTGGCGAGGCAGGTGGGGGCGGCAGCAGAGCTACAGCATGATGGGGATAAGCACGGCTACTTGAGGAGATCTGAGGGTGCGCAGGTGGCATGGACGGCGCCGGGCGCGGCAGGCTCTGTCGGCGGCGGCAGTGGCGGCTTGCGGAGGTGGGTCTGCGCTACAAAGGCTGGTGGGGAAGGTTGGTCGGGTTTTTGGCGCTACGCAGCGAGCAGAGAACGGATCAGGACGAGCTTGGGAAGGGCTATCCAGGGACGCGTCGGCTCGGGCGCGAGCACGTGCAAAATGCGTGCTCTGCTCGCGCTCCGGGCATGCACGGTACACGTTCGACGAAATGCTAGAGTGTCCTAGAGTGCTTTGCTGAACATGGGACTTAACAGGGTCATTTTATAGGGTGGTGTAGGTCTAGTGGACATGCTAGTTTGGCCAGGGAGGCAACTTCACAATGCAACATAGGTGTTTGAAAAAATGCTATAGGCATCTAAGGGCTTTTGATGGGGGGCAAAATTAATAGGATGAGGTCTCTCTGGTCCCTGGTAATGATGGTACGGTTAGTTTGGTGAAAACAAAAACTAGTTAGTGCAAGATTTCGAGAAAACCATTTCTGGACAGAAATTGGAGGGCATTATTTCATGGGGTTTAAACATTCTAATGAGTCTCATCTCCTGGACTTAAATGTTTGATAGGATTAACTAAAAGCAGGAAAAATCTCAGGGCCATTAGATAAAACTAAAATGCGGTCGTAGTACAAAATGTCAAACTGGACCAGAATGAAAAAGAGGATGATTTGCTCAAAATTTACAAAACACTTGGCTGGGTTTTTGCATAAATGTGATCCAAGGACATCAGATGTCATCTACAAATTTTTATGGAGTTTTTAAAAGAATTTATGGAGTAGTTGTAGTGCAACTCATGCCTTTAAAAGAATGAAAATGTTATTTAAAAGGATTAAAACTTGGCACGTTTTATTATAAAAATAATTTCACTGGTTTTTACTAAATGAAATAAAATGCTTGAATAAGGTATTCAAGTCCCACAATATTATTCAAAAGTTTCAGATACGAGGGAAGATTTTTGAAATCCAGAGAAAGTGGCTCTGAGATTAATAGAAAAGCCAGAGAAATAGAAAATAAATATTTCTGTCAAAATTTTAATTACTAAAACATTGTTAAAATTTTGGGGTGTGACACCACCTCCACCTGCCGCCGAACTGTGTGGTCGGACCTAGCAGTCTGCCGCACGGTGTTTCTCCTACACGCGTTGATATATTTAGAGGCAGTGCACTTGCGTCGTTTCGGCGAACCTCTACGTGGGATCCGGGGACGTTCGAGAGAGATCAGACCGGTTGTTCAAGGAAGATCGGACGAGGAGGAGACGAAGCTCACGGAACCGCTGCCCCAACTCTACTTCCGCTGCACGACACTACACGTCTAGTGGTAACGATTTGTGATCCATATCTATAACATGCTTTTGGATGTTTTGCGTATAGGAAAAATTTAATTCACATATGATGCACCTACGGTCGAACCCAACACACGTACAAAACCACGGGCATGAGCAGCCTTGGCCCAGCTCATGATCAGCTTGTTCAGGCGGCGACACGGGTGCGCGAGCTCTGGCCAGAGAGCGGCCATGGATGCGAGCTCGAGGCGCAGACCAGCCGTGGGCGCGAGCTCTGGCTTTGAACCAGTCGTGAGGGTGACCTACGGGCGCGGGTGTGCGAGCTTCGGCCCCGAAGCAACCGTGGGCCCGAGCTTCGGCCTCATGAGCGAGTGCGCGTGCTCCCGCCTCGGAGCAGTCGTGGGCGCGAGCGACATGAGCGGGTGCGTGCGCTCCAGCTTCGGAGCAGCCATGTGCGCGAGCTACGGGGTTAGAGCGGTCGTGGACGCGAGCTCCGAGTGTGGGAACGCGAGCTAGCGGCATTGGCCATGGAAGTGAGCAGCCTCACCCACACCTCGTGCAGCCGACACGCGAGCTCCGGCCGCTGGCGCTCGACTGCCGATAGAAGGCTCCAAAGCTTCGGCCTGGGAGCGGTCGCGGACGCGTGAGTTCGCGCGCGACAAGGCGGGCGTTGTCCATGGGCGCGAGGAGGGAGATAAATAAAATGCGTGGATGACATGTGGGTCAGTGCGCTAGCTATATGAGTGTTCGGGGTGACCAGGCTTGACCGGGCAGCCTCATATTATCCCAAATTTGAGACGGATTTGAGGTACGTGGGTGAGTCCGATCATTTAGAATGGAAATGAGGGATCCGGTTGGATCAGTTTTTTTGACCGGGCATTGACTAGACGGACTTTTTTGACGGTTAAAAAGGAAGTAGAGGGTACGGGTGTAAATGCTCTAACATGTTGTCAACCTTTAAAAGATGATCTTTGTTCGAGCAGACAAACGGTGATCGACCGTTTCCTAACACGTACGGGATAGATGAGACAAAATTAGCCCATTATAAGTGAAGATAGATCAATTTTTTATTTTTTTTGCGCATCTGATTTATTATTTTTCAACAAAGAAGGCATATTAATATCGCAAAGATATCAATTACATCCGATTTTTATACCAACAAGATGTTCAAAAGCATCAATGATACTCATAGCAAAATAATAAAATAAAATAAAATAAAAATAAGAAACCTCACGACGGTGAAGATGAAATTTATTATGGTACCGTGTCAGACACTTCAAAGTCAGTCGGCTTAAATCCGTTGACAGAATTCGCAAATCGCAGAGGAAGAAGAAGAAGCAGCCGGTCTCCGTCTCCGGTCACAGAAAGTCTGGCGCGTCTGCACACAACAGAGCTCGCGACAACGCTAGCTAAGACCGGAGAGTCCATCTGACTGACGGACCAAGTCTATCGGTCTCACACACACAGGCAGGCCGGAGATTAACTACTATCACCATCATATCATTCGTGTCACTGATCCAAATGGGAACTTGCCCTGTAGTTAGAAGAATTCAGAGCAACATTAGCAGCCACAGCCGTCCTCCATTTAATTAAGTTAGGCCAAATGAAATCAAATCAAATCAAAGTCGTGGCACGTAAGTAATACTCCCTCGGTTTCAGATTACTCCTCGCAAAAATAAATAAAAATAAATGTATATACAGAAATAAAAAGATATATAGATATGTCTATTTTTAAGACAAGTAATTCGAGATGAAGGTTGTCCTACCTAACAAGAAGCCACACTAACCTATCCTGTAAAATTTAGAGAAGTAAATGGACAGGTATCCTTTAGTAGAGTACTCAGACTCCTCTACATTTTGCTCGTTTCTAACCGATCCCCTGAATTTAACGGGATAAAATTCTATTTTTGCCAAAAAAATCTTTTTAGTTTACATGGTACATATGAACTAGTACATATTTGCACACATATTAAATCCAAACATAATAATAAAGTTTCACACAATTCATGAATAGTACAAATCCATAGTTTACAAACCAAATTGTTCAAATTCAAACACACATAAAGGTTCAAATGAAGTAAATAATATGATAAAAGCACATCTATGAAGTGCTATGGAGATGTCAATGATGCTCAACAAGGTCTTCTTGGAGTTGGGTATGAACTTCTTGGTTATCGATCATGCGATGCACTGCGAGAAATCTCTGTATCCTATTAGCATCGTACTCTGGTTTAACATGATTCCCATCGGTAATGTACCAATAGTTCTTAGGGATGCCTCTCTCATCTTTAATGATCATGTTATGCAAGATGATGCAACATGTCATGATTTGCCATAGAACCTTGGGTTGCAATACTAGGCGGGACCGTGAATGATGGCAAAGCGCTTCTAAAGCACAGTGAAAGCTCTCTCCACATCCTTTCTTGTCGACTCTAGATGCGTTGCAGAATGTGATATATTGTTACCTTTTGGAAGCGGGATTGTCTTGACAAATGTGGCCATGAAGGATATGGAGAGAGAAAACAAGGTAAAAAGCAAAGAAAAAAACTCACCTAGCAAATTGTCTAACACTTTCAAGGCGACGAAGATAACCTGCAAAGGCATGAAGATAACCGACAAAGCATGTAAGGCATGGAGGTAACCGGTAAAGCACGGTGTGGTGCTGGTGAGGCTACGAGGAAGAAGATCCGTGCCACTTTACGACGACTGGGACGATGCGGCGACGACATGTGAGCTCGACTCCGGTGGCCGGCTCGGACTGGGCAGAAAGACGACATATGTGAAGGGAAGTGGCGAGGTGTGAGCAGAGGCGGTGGATAGTCGTCGTCAGCAGCGTCGGCAATGACATAGTGCGGGGTGGGGCGTGAAAAAGATGTCGCAACTTTTACTCGTCCAGGTGGAGGTCGACTATATTTAGGAATCCACGGTACCAAGGAGTATAATTTATTATCCGCTTGTCGTCGTTTTCTCACGACAGATGCCATGGGTAGGTTTATTGAAGGTGGTTGGGGCCGAAGGACGCCGACGGCCCCGGGAGCGGGATAGGCACAAGTGGTGAAGGACACGCGATGTACCCAGGTTCAGGGCCCTCCGTGGGAGGTAATACCCCTAGTCCTGCCTGGTCTGGTTGATCGGTGAACGAGGTTATAATGGTGCCCCTTGAGCTGTTGTCTAGAGGTGGAAGAAGGAGCAGCTGGTTCCTCTTCCTTTGCTACGTGGGTGGATGTGGGACGAAGTGTTCCTTCGTACGTGTGCTTTCTTGCCTGCCATTTGCATGGGGGGCTCCGAGGGATTTTATAGTCCAACCCCTCGGACTACAATATGAATAGAAGGCGGCGGGAGGGCCTCAGCTGGCAGCCTCTCTAGCTGGCCATGGGGCCCCCGCCTGTAGGGTCCCATCATTGGTAGGGCCCGCCGGCTGCACGGTCCCGTCGAGAGCCGGAGGGGCCCGCTTAGTAGGTCCCAGCGTTGGTCGCTTCGCAACACGGGTCGTCCTTCGGGGCGTCGTCTTGCGATAGCTGGCCGAGGTCAGCGGTACGACCGGCTGCACTGTAGCCACGCCGGGGCAGGTAATGGAGTGGTTGGAGTCATGCCGGCACTGTTGGAAGCCCGGTCGCAATCAGCCGAAGTCAGAGGCACTGTTGCCTTCACTGTGGCCATACGGACGCTGACCCCCGACGGGATGGGGTCCACGCGGTTGGCTAGGGCGCCAGGGGTCCCCGCCCCTAGCCGGCAGGCTTGTCACAGCCGGTCGAGCGTAGCCAGCAGGACCCAGCCGGCATGGCATGGCCGGCGGGGTGCAGCCGGACTGCAGGGGAAGGCGGCTCGCCCTCCAGTCGTTTCAGAAAGTTGGAGTTATGGGTCGCTTGAGGCTACCCCGGGGGTTATCCCCCCGACACCGCTAATGGTTATACAAGTTTGGCTAGGTGTTGCTTAGAGACCAAATCGGAATTTTTTTCCTCTAACCAGTGGGGATCGTTAGAGTTGCTCTAACACCATGTATAGCAAGTCCATATACTAAAAATTATAAAGGTATCCCTTATCTTAGTAAATTCTACTTTCAGGATATAAACTTTTCTTAATCCCTACAAATTTTCAAACGGGGTCCTTGTATACAACTTTAAACAAGTTCATTGCATAGTTTGACAATGGTGCCACATAAACATCATACATATCATAATTAAAATGTTTGTTGCCTACTACATTAAGACTGCATCAACATCAAACTAGGTTAAGCATCGAGATAAAACATACAAAACTGCATACTACTTAACTCTACTCGTCGTTGCAAGGTACTTTTAGCAGTTCGAGTAAGAAGAGGAGATGGGACCCCCTCCCCGATGGCCGACTCCATGAAATCTCGTCCTCATCGGCGAATCGTCAAACATCTCCTCATTCTTGGCTTAGAGGCAGGCGAGTCGCACGCGCTCACAGTTGATCTTGCGCTTGTTCGTCTTGGACAAGAAAGAAGGCTCGGTTCTTGGTGAGGAGCTCCAGGTCCTCCTTGAGGAGTTTGGCAAGAAACTGGCCATGAGCGGTGCCTCGTCCTTCTGGTTCTCTTTCTCCTCACCCGCCGAGATGATACAAACGACATGAGGAGCAATATCGGCTTCGACCACCACTGCGGCGAGGAAGTTAAGCCTTGCCCATGGCCAAAAAACCGACACACGACCACAACTTACGCGTGCACCACCTCCTCTCGGGTGGAAAATGGGCCTTGCCATACGAGGCCCATGGTGGCGCACATATATGCACCACAAACTTGCCTCACGCTAGGTAACCAACGTCATGGTACTTCGGTGACGGAGCTCGGGTAGACGATGCGGGTGTTGGAAATATGCCCTAGAGGCAATAATAAAATGGTTATTATTGTATTTTCTTGTTCATGATAATTGTCTATTGTTCATGCTATAATTGTATTAACCGGAAACCATAATGCATGTGTGAATACATAGACCACAACATGTCCCTAGTGAGCCTCTACTTGGCTAGCTCGTTGATCAATAGATGGTCACGGTTTCATGACCATGGACATTGGATGTCGTTGATAACGGGATCACATCATTAGGAGAATTATGTGATGGACAAGACCCAATCCTAAGCACAGCACAAGATCATGTAGTTCGTTTGCTAAAGCTTTTTTAATGTCAAGTATCGTTTCCTTAGACCATGAGATTGTGCAACTCTCGGATATCGTAGGAATGTTTTGGGTGTGCCAAACATAACAACGTAACTAGGTGGCTATAAAGGTGCACTATGGGTATCTCCGAAAGTGTTTGTTGGGTTGGCACAAATCGAGACTGGGATTTGTCACTCCGTGTGATGGAGAGGTATCTCTGGGCCCACTCGGTAAGACATCATCATAATGAGCTCAATATGACTAAGGAGTTAGCCACGGGATGATGTATTACGGAACGAGTAAAGAGACTTGCCGGTAATGAGATTGAACAAGGTATAGGGATACCGACGATCGAATCTCGGGCAAGTATCATACCGATAGACAAAGGGAATTGCATACTGGATTGATTGAATCCCCGACATCATAGTTCATCCGATGAGATCATCATGGAGCATGTAGGAGCCAACATGGGTATCCAGATCCCGCTGTTGGTTATTGACCGGAGAGGTGTCTCGGTCATGTCTACATGTCTCCCGAACCCGTAGGGTCTACACACTTAAGGTTCGATGACGTTAGGGTTATAGGGAAACAGTGTATGTGGTTACCGAAGGTAGTTTGGAGTCCCGGACGTCACGAGGATTTCCGGAATGGTCCGGAGACAAAGATTGATATATAGGAAGTGAGGTTTTGGTTACCGAAAATGTTTCGGGCATCATCGATAACATACCGGGACCACCGGAAGGGTTCCGGGGGTCCACCAAGTGGGACTACCGGCCCCAGAGGGCTTCATGGGCCGAAGGTGGAGGGAACCAGCCCCTAGGTGGGCTGGTGCGCCCCTCCCACCTGGCCCAAGGCGTAGTAAGGAGAGGGGGGCAAACCCTAGGCCCAGATGGGTCTTAGGCCCACCCTAGGGCTGCCGCACCACCTCTCCCTCCCTCTGGCCGCCGCACCAGATCAATCTGGTGGCTGCCGCACCATCCTAGGGTGGAAACCCTAGGGCGCAGCCCTACCTCCTCCTCCTCCTATATATAGTGGTGCCCTTGGGGCTGTTTGAGACACGACTCTCTCTCCCTCTCGGCACAACCCTACTTCTCCCTCTCCTCGTTCTCCGTAGTGCTTGGCGAAGCCCTGCCTGAGACCATGCAACTCCACCATCACCACGCCGTCATGCTGCCGGAGCTCTTCCTCAACCTCTCCTCCCTCCTTGCTGGATCAAGGCGTAGGAGACGTCACCGGGCTACACGTGTGTTGAACGCGGAGGCGCCGTTGTTCGGCGCTAAGATCGGAGTCCACCGCGATCTGAATCGCTACGAGTACGACTCCACCAACCGCGTTCTTGTAACGCTTCCGCTTAGCGATCTTCAAAGGTATGAAGATGCAATCTCTCCCCACTCGTTGCTGGTTTCTCCATAGATAGATCTTGGTGATCGTAGGAATTTTTTTGATTTACTACTACATCTCCCAACAGCGGGGGCTCAAAGTTTCGACCGCGAACGGAGCTCGTGGCGACGGTAGTGTCAGGGAAGACACGATAGGAGCGACTCAGAGGAGGGCGGTCATGGTCATCGCGTGGAGCGATCGCGACGTTGAAGGGGCAGCGATGGATTTGCAAGAGGTGGCGTTAGGCTCGGGAGGCGATGGAGCTTGACCAGTGGTCGCGACCTCGACCTCAAGAAGGGCGGTGGCGGCGGGCCGAATCAGTGGGGTATGCTCGAATCAAGGCTGCAGGCGATGAAAATGATGCACGGCTAGGTGGGCTAAGGTTCGGGGAGGCGGCACCGGGTTTTATAGCCGGAGTTGGGCCAATCTGCAAGTGCGTCGATTGGTACGCCATGAGTGTGAAAGGGGAGCCGTCTCCCTACTTTTTTTTTCTTTTGGGTGTGGCTAGACCTCACTCAACCGAAACCTAATCAAGTCTGAGTCAAATGACATAACATATAAACAATAAAAAGGAAGAGGAAAAAAATTGCATGGATCTTCACGTAAGATCCCACGAATATAGTATCAAGTCCCAATTGAGCGGAAGGGTAGAATTACTCATATTTCACGAGAGCAGAATAATGTTAGTCATGTTTTAGCTAATTTTGGGAGGACGGGGGATCGTATGGTCGTATGGATTGCTCCGGTCCGGTGAGCATTCCTAGTTTGTGTAGGAACAAATTTGTTAGCTCTTGAGTAATGAACTCCTTTTACCCTGCAAAAAAAAAGTCACAATCGACTGAAATTTAGCAATCCCGTTTTCCTTTTCTAAGAATATACCATTTTCCACAATTTGAAATAGGCTAGAAATCATACATGGACACACACTTTTTAAAAAACGGAATTGCTATTTCACATCTAGATGCAATATATTACCTCACATATAAGTCTCCAACCACATGATCTGTAGCTATAGGATCCGTATAAATGGTTTTTTAACACAGATTCGTGTAAATTATTTATCCGTTAGATACGAGGTATTATCCCACATCTAAATATAACATAGTTGGACCAATTTCAAAAACTAAAAATTTGAGGAATCTGCTAGACAGCAGTTAATCCCTGGAAACGATGCATCAGCACTAGTTGAGTACTCGCCATGACATGTGCAGCAGTCCCTTGACGTTGAGAGATGATCATGGAGTAGTACTACACTTGTATGTTAATGTCATGGAAATTCCCTCGCTCGTTCGCTCGCTGCCTATAATCAATAAACATCGGACCGTCGTCGTCTGCCGCCGGCCGCTCGTGTTCATAAATTGCCGCCGGCAGCTTTCCTCCGATCTCCCCTTTATAGTACACTACGCGTACAACTCCCATCTCCTAGGTAGACGACGACGGTTGAGTGTTGACGGTCTTGAGATTTTCTCCTACCTAGCTACCTACTACCTACGCATTCGCCCTCTTCTTGCCGTGCTCCGACCATGCGGAAGGACTTCTCCTGCTTCCGCGACGGCGCCGTCACCACCCTCGCCGTCGCCGAGCCGGGCTCCGCCGGGGACCGGCTCGACCGCTCGCTCCAGGCCGCCACCGCGTGCGTGTACAAGGTCGCGCTCGCCTCAAGCAAGGAGCTGCTCGTCACCGTCACCTGGACCCGCCGGTCCGTGGTCTCCGTCGCCGATGCCGCTGCCGCCGGGGCCACCGGGCTCTCCGTCGCCGTCGAGGAAGTCCAGGCCGAGGCCTCTCCCAAGCAGAAGCTCCTCCCGTCGCCCGCGGCGGGGACCCCGGCCGCAACGCCGCGGAGGTCGGCGGTGGTGAAGCCGGCGGCCGCGGGGAGCGCGCAGCAGCGGGTCATGCACCTGATGCAGAAGAGGCGCGGGAGCCGGTCCTTCGTCACGGACGCGGGCACCGCGGTGGCCGTCCACTGGGACACGTCGGAGGCCAAGTACGCGGCGGCCTCGCCGGAGCCCTGCGGCGGGGAGTACCACCTCGCCGTGGTGGCCGACGCAGAGCTCGCGCTGCTCCTCGGCAGCGGGGCCGCGCGGGAGGAGCTGTCCCGCCGGTTCGGCGCCGCGTCGCCGCGCCCCTGCGCGGTCCTGGTGAGCCGGCGCGAGCAGCTCCGCGCGCCGTCGGCGCCGTCCGCGGAGGCGTCGGTGGCGCACAGCACGCGGTGCAGGTTCCGGGACGGCGGGGCGGAGCACGAGGTGACGGTGCGATGCCGCGGCCACCGGCGGGGCGCGTCGAGGGACGAGCAGCAGTGCGGGGAGGTGGCGGTGAGCGTGGACGGGAGGAGCATCGTGGAGGCGCGGCGCGTGGGGTGGAACTTCCGGGGCAACCGCACGGCCGTGCTGGGCGACGGCGCCGTGGTGGAGGTGATGTGGGACGTCCACGACTGGTGGTTCGCCGCCGGGGGCGTCGGCGCGGCGCAGTTCATGGTGAAGGCGCGCGGGCCCGGGCCGGCGGACGGCGGCCGCGTGTGGATGGACGAGGAGCTGGCCAGCAAGGGCCAGCCCCCCGGCGGCTTCTTCCTCCACATGCAGTGCTACCGCCGGTGACCTGACCGCCCGCCCCAGAGACTCCTCCGTCCTTCCCATTGTTATTACCTAGCCCGCTGTATGTACTCCGGTCGCCGTGATTCTCGTTCCGTCGAACAAACAAAACAAAGTCACCATTTTTTGTCGCCCAAAGCACAGTAATTAAGGTCGTCGCGTCCCTTTCCCGACGTTGATAGTTCATCATATGATATGGCGATTTGACTTTGGAATCGAGGGGCCAATCAAGCCAACAACGAACACATTTTTTTACTACCAGATCGAGAAAGAGATCACATCAGCATCATGTGACATCTGCTGCTAATTAAGCAGCTTCCAAATGGCTCAGATTTAGCTAGCGTCGATGGATCTGATTCCAGGAGTGGTGTGTTTGGCCGGGAAAGAGGTTGGGCTGCCTGCCACTGCCAGCATCGCCGACGCCTACCTCGGCCGCCATTACTGCGGAGCTCGACTCACGAGGCTGGCTGGCTCACGGAGGTGTTTGGCGGGGAGCGCTTTACGCCGCTGATCTACTCTGCCTGCCTGCCTGCCTGCCTCGATCGGCCGGCCGCCATTAATGAACAGAGCAGCTCCATCCGAGACGATGCGCGTGCGGGCATGCATGCATGCCGCTACTCATTACCGGTGGATGCCGGGCCGCTCCGGCCGGGGCGGGTCGCGGTCGGCAGGTCGGGGCATTTAAGGCCGCCACGGGCGCAGCTACGCTACTCTACACTACCAGTCCACGACGACAGCCGGAGAACACCAGATGGCGTCCGGCCAGTCAAGGCTTTGACCGCCACTTCGGATTTCTAAAGCAACTTCAATATAACTAACCATTTCGTTCACGCGTCTGTTCAAATTATCACGGACACAAAACTCGACCCAACATGGTGAATCAAAGGGATACGTGTTCGTTGTTTATCAGATCGTGACCTATCTAAGACGTAAATTAGGATCTCATTTGCGTCAGCGCGGACATGAGACGAACACCCTAGACACCTGTTCTTCTCTTTCCCTTGACCTGACAGTCGGTGACATGTTGGCGAGTCTTCTCTTCCTCCCTTCGCCTCTCACTCGCCCGTTCGTCTCACCTTCCATCGCTGCCGCCCACTTTCGCTGGCGCCGCCAGCCATCCGTCCATAGATCGGTCACCCTCCCGGCCGCCTCATCTCCCGTCACCACCGCCTAGCTCCGTGGGGGCGCGAGGCTCTTCACCGGCCGGCTTCTTCCATGACACCCGCAAGCTGTTCGACGGTTTGCCCCCGAGGTACCAATGGACTCCGACGATGAGTTTTTTTTCTACAACGTTCTTTGCGATTTCGATGATTCTTCATCCGATGAGGAGGAGGTCATGGCAACTGTGTTGGCCATCCATGACCATCTAAGTATGGAGCGAGCGTTGTTTAGGGGCTCGATACCGGGGCACAAGCTGAATTGCAATCGGGAGAGTGGTCATTTTGTTTTCTGGAAGGACTACTTCGAGACCCCAAACCCACTCTTCAAACATCACATGTTTCGACGATGTTTTCTTATGGCTAGGCTTATGCTTGGATCAAATCCAAGACCTTCTTTGGCCACTACCTCCTTGTGTTGACTCAAGACTTCATTGAGATTCTTTTGTCCTTGGGCACATGACATGAGCCCTTTCTCGATTTGCGCCTTTAGTAACCAGTTCTCCTCAAGTACAATGGCTAGGTCACCATCGGGGTTAGTAGCACAAGAATCAACACTTATAATAGATGGGGAGTAGGCTTTGCCAAGGGTGTCAAGGTAAGTCATCTTGAGTTCGTCAAACTTCTTTGTAAGGATGCTAAGCTCTTCTTTCTTTGTCTTGAGAGACAGGTGTGAAAGCTCACACTCCTTAGAGAGAGAGAGAGAGAGACAGAGAGAGAAAGAGAGAGTAGTGTGTGACTCTTCAAGCTCGTTTTTATCATCCATTAATACTTTATAAGAACTTTTAGCCTTTTTCAAGGAGGCAAGTTCTTTAGTATGCATATCAATGTTTGCACCAATCTTTAAGCACATTTCATCATTATGTGCCTCCTTATATAGGACTTTACGCCCAAGGATTTCACATTTATTCTTTTCCTCAATGAAGAGGGTTTTGAGTTCCTTAATGGTGATGGTGTGCTTACTCACCATCTCCATAAGCATACGAAACATAATTAGCTTCTTTCCTTTGAGAGAGTGCATGACTTTATTCATTTTAGCAAACATAGCATCATTCATGTCACATTCATGATCATGATCTTCCGCACAAGATATTCATCACCAGGTGTGGTAGGAGTAAACAGAGGAGGGTTTGGACGTGGTGTTACTTTTACCTTCTCGGCATGACCCTCATCATCATCTACCACGGCCTTTGCCATGAGACATTTGTGTGCATTTCCCTTGTAGTCTTTCATGCAGTTGTATGTGACAACATCACCACTCTTGTTGACAAGTCTCAATGTCGTTTGAGTGTCTTGAGCTACACCGGCAACTCCTCCAACATCATCGGGGTTGGACTCATCATGGGCAACCATTGTCTTCCCTCTCTTTTCTTGAACTTGGAGCCCAACGGGTTGGGAAACTTCTTCTTTACAAATATCTTTAGAAATCTTGGTTTGTCTTCTCTCTTCTCATAGGGGCACTCGTTTGAGAAGTGTTTGTTTTCTTCACAACTGTAGTAAGTTCTTACTTTCTTCTTCGAGAATCTTCCTTTGAATTTCCCCGCACTAAACTTCTTCAGAAAGAGAGCCATGTCTTCATATGAGGGCCCCTCATCCGAGTCAACCTCATAACCTTCTTCATCATATTCTTCTTCCTCTTCACTAACATCATCCTTAGTTACATGCTTGGCCTTCAAGGCAAGGTTTGTCTTGGGTGATGAGGAGCCATGCATAGCAAGGTGTCGTGTAGCATTGGCATTGGATTCTTCAAATAATTGGAAGGTTAAAATGACATCATCGGGAGACATGTCCTTGACACCATGCTCTCTTCTCATGCCCCATACCATTTGATGGTGATATGGAGCAAGAGCATTTAGCATTTTGTCCACAAGAAACCGTTTGGTCAAGTTGAATCCATCTTGGATCTTGTCACAATCATACGATTCACTGTCGGTGGCAAGTGTCATCAATCTCTCAAGGAGATGCTTGGGGTTATCACCTTTCTCCATGCAAAAATATTGTAATGCCACTTTTGCAATATCATATTGTGCAAGACGAAGTGAAGACGTTCCCATCTTGGTCATCACAATGCTATCCCATAGTTCCTTTGCATTTGAGAGGTGAATGTAGGGCCTTTTTGCTTGTAAGACATGCCTTTTCTTATGAACATAATTGTGGTTTCATTGAGGTGCTCATCATATGCTCCAACAAGTGTGAGATCCTTGTAGCCTTTCTCCACGATCTCCATCATCTCATCGTTGGCAAACCTAAGATGATCCTGCATACCAACTCAAGTAAAGGGGTGTGTGTGTTGCCCCCAGCATTATACTTATGTTTCTCCACTCTAGATTTTGCATCTAACCATGGAATATCAGTGTTATCACCAACTTAAGGTTGTTGGTCCAAATTAGGAAGACATGCATTTTGTTGCTTTATCACACCCAATGGGTTCTCCGATGGTGAAGTTCTTGCAACCAATCCATCCAACCTCATGTTAACCAAGGCCTCAACAGAAGCATCATTCTCCTCCTTTTGCTTAGCAAGGGTGATGTTCTACGGCGACGGATGCAACTTGGGAGCTGTTGCGACTACAACATGGTACATGTTGCGATGGTCGCAATGTTGGCGATATTGTGCAATGATGAATATTTGCAACATCCACCCAATTGCAAACCTCTTAGACACAAAATGGGTCATATTATATTGCGAGCAATGAGTGCAACAAGAGTCATATTGGAAAACAGTGTTCCGGCTAAAATGGCTTAACACGGCCCAAATTGGACAATTATCGCGCGACATCCAACAACTACAGATGCATCCAAACATCCACCAGAGTGCCGGACGACCATAGCTCGCACCAACAAAATATAAGGGACCCAACTTGCAACAAATGCATGTCTAGTTTGCAACAGCATAAACTGACCTCGTAGCACCACACGCCCGACTTTACAGCCGACCGGTCTTATAGCGTCACGTATGTCTGTAGGTCCACCCGTCCCTTGTAGCCTACGCGTTGCTGACTTTGCTATGCAACACAATATTCTACAACCTTCGTTTCAAATTAGTTGACATAGATTTATTTAAATATGGATGTATATATCACAAAAACGTGTTTACATATACACGTATCTAGACAAATCCGAGTCAACTAATTCAGAATGAAGGGAGTATTTGATCGCAAGAAAAATATCAAGTAAAAAAGTTTTACACGTATGTAACAGAGAAAAAGGGCTTTGCAGCACGGACCATCGTAGTTGCATACCATCCTAAAAGCATGTAGTCTAACTAAGTGAAAAGAAAAGTCATGAAGTCATGAGGACAGACGAGAGAAAGAGAGCAAGACAGGTTCGGGCGTCTCAAGACAGGTTAAGCGGGGTGAAAGCTTTGCTTCCTCCAATGTCATCATCTGCATTCTTTCAAGGAGAGGGTGGCTTGGACATTGCCATGATCTTTGGTCTTCAAAGTTGGCTTCCGAACAATGTTGAGGGGTGAAGACAATTTTCTTAGCTATTGGCTTTCGAACACGCCTTCATTGGCCGCAGACTGGGTGTATCTACGCCCTATATGGATTTTTTTTGCAATTCAACAAAAAACTCAAAAAATCAGAAAATGTTTTTGAAAAAAGCTTGACCTTCCATTATACTTGTTAGAAAAACCCCACAAAAGACCCCTCCCCCCTTGACTTATTTCAAAAAAGACATTTTTTACCAAAATTAGTGTGAATAGTGACATATAATACCAAATACAATACATTTCATCTTTTTTGCCTTTACGCCAATGTTTTTTTTCTTGAAAACTTATATATTAGTGCAAAAAGAAAGTCAAGTTCATTCGAAAAATGTTTTCTGAATTATTTTGATTTTTTGTTTAATTATTTTTGACATGTTCAAGGATTTCATTGGCACGTCAGACTCAAACATCAATGATGACGAAGAAGTTGACATGATGGTGGGGATGTTGAGCAAACATCAATTTTCCTCAAGCGGATAACCTTAAGGTTATCAAACCAGTAGGAGTACAATACTTGTCTTGATGCCCAACGAAACTAGTGAGATTGCCACTCTCACTAGCCTTGCTAGTTAGGAGGACTAGTTCAACTGGCAGTAGCAATTGAATATTGTACGCAAAAATAAAAAATAACAAGTTTAAACTGAGAATTAAGTTAATTGAACGAGGCCGAAAGCAATTAGGATGAATGGACCATGATCCATAATTTTACTAGTGTCATCTCTACAAAGAAGGATAACATCTCATGGTGAACAACTTACAAAGTTACAATTGCGTCTCTATTTAAATTACAATTGTTATGACTATGAATCTATGATTATACATGGCATAATTGCATATAGACATCACATTTGTAAATCGATAGCTCATTATGTAACTGCATTTATATCTAACCCCCCACCGTAGACTGCTATCCACCCATAGGAGACGTGCCCAAGCCACTGGTACAGGTAAATAAATACCATGTCGTGACAATGTACCATCATGTTATTCCAAGTTCTTCATCGCAATGTGTTTATTTGATGAAGTGCAACACAACTGTTGTAGTCGTTAACAACTTTCCTTGGGCTATTTTTATAGTGAAAATAACTTCAGTTCCCGACTATATATTCCGTCGAAGGGGACAATGAAACCATATGGTTCTGGGATTGGAAGAGCAACAAGAACAAACCATCATTCAGTTGGTTACATATTACTCTTCATTGCAAATTTTGAGTGTCGTCTCGATTTGATTTACCATAAGATCCTAGAAACTAGAAATCGTAGATTGATTTACCCATGGCCTTCGATTTCATTGTAGAGCGAGATGTGCATATATGCGCTTTCCTAGGTTAGTGATGTGCAAAAGCAGAGGAGACCATAAAGCCATGGAAGGAGGGTCTAACGGTGACACCAGAGACATACACCATCAACTTCAAGTCGTCCAAAGACATATGGAGATATTGCCATCCAACCAAACAAATCCAATCTTGGTTAGTGTAGAGTGTTTTAAGGCATAGTTTTTTTAAAGATTCAGTTGCATTGGCATTTCATAAATTTAGCATAAGGAGATTACAATTTTTTTTTGACCAAGTGTCCAGAGAGGCTTGAACGGCCTGAACTACCAGCGAGACAAAATTGTGGAAACAGAGAAGCTCCTCCTTGTTTTTCAATGCATAGTTGACGCCCCATGTAGCCACGTTGATAGTACATGTAGATGTAGTGCTTCACTCAAGTGCTTAGTGTTGTATCTGAAGCATGTGTTTTTAAATTAAGTTAGTTTTTCTTTGCGGCTTATACATACACCGTAATATCAGCCACGAAACATGCTATGCATGATGTATGGTTCGTTCTTTGGTTTCATTGAAAAAATGGAGAGGGGAGGGGGACGGGGGCTTTGGCCCTCCTGATGCTTTATTATATACCATCAAGCTCTCATCGAGTTTGGATTGCTTAATCTCGCCAAAAAAATTTTGGATTGCTTACAACAAGACAATAGGGAGATTTTTTCCGTAGTGATGTCAAAATGAGGATTTCGTGTTCACATGTTTACACAGTCGTGTCATTTTTTCTCATCCGTTCCTCCCCACCCCATGGTTAAACGGGGTAAGTTTCGCCTCCGCCAGATGTCATCATCTGCATTGTTTCAAGGAGAGGGTGGCTCGAACATCGCCGTGGTTTTTGGTTTTCAAAGTTGGCGTCTCAATATGTTGAGGCATGAAGACAATTTTCTCAATCGAGGGATAAAAATGTTGAAGAAATGACACACCTTCACTGAACGAGGCCGTTTGGTTTCCGGGTGTATCTACCCTTTATATGCTTATTTTTGTAATTCAACAAAAAAAATTAAAAATAAAATGAACTTGACCTTCCATCGTACTTGTGAGAACCCCCCCTCCCCCACCCACAAAAGAAACCCCCCTTTGTCTTCTTTTCAAAGAAAACAAATTTTGGCCAAAAATAGTTTGAACAGTGACCTATAACAATAAATACATTTTGTTTTCGTCCTGAAGTCAACGAGTTGTTTTTCTTTTTGTTCCTGAAAATTTATATGTTAGTAATGCAAAAGAAAGTCAAGTTCATTCCAAAAATACTTTTGAACTATTTTGATTCTTTTTTCTTCATATAGGTTGTATCTACGACTAGAAACCAAAGTGTATTTTTTCATTTTCGTCGGCATTTTGACAGGGATGACACTGCCTAGTTGACGCAGGTGGCCCACATGTCAGCCGCACAATCGTGTAAAATTTCTCTTGACTTGTCGAGGTCTGCTCTCGGAAGGCTTGGATTGTGCTAAAGCCACACACACTCGGTCTCCGATCGACGGCGACGGCGACGGCGACGGAGCACGTTACCCGCACCGACCGGCGGCGAAGCCCCTCGCCCCCCCGATCGATCGATTCGCGCCGCGTTTCGTCCACCTACCCCCGGCCGCGTAGGACTCGCGCAGGGGATCATGGAGCTGCCGGCCGCCGGCGGGGGCCGGCGCACGAGCTACTCGCTGCTGTCCCAGTTCCCCGACGACGCGGGGGGCGGCGCCCCAGGGGCCTCCCCGTCCGTGCTGCAGCGGCAGTCCAGCGGCGGCAGCAGCTACGGCGCCGGGAGCTCCGTCTCGGCCTCCAGCGACTACCCGTTCCACCTGCCGCCAGCGGCCGCCTCGGGGGGAGGAGGAGGGGGAGGGGGCACGCCCTCCCCCTGCAAGAGCTGGGCGCAGCAGGCGGAGGAGACGTACCAGCTGCAGCTCGCGCTCGCGCTCCGCCTCTGCGCCGACGCCGCCTGCGCGGCCGACCCCGGCTTCCTCGACCCCGGCGACTCCGGGGGGTCCAAGATGGGCGGCGGCGGCGGCGGCGGCGGCGGCAGCGGCAGCGGCAGGGCCTTCCCGCTCGCTCCCCCCTCCCCCACCGCCGAGGCCCTCTCCCACCGCTTCTGGGTACCATCTCTAATCATGCGTGCTAATGAACATCTTGGGTGGATTGCTGGATTCAATTGCTTCACCTGCTTCAACAACTAATGCCACAACCATTTCTTACAACGAATTCTACTACTTACTTGGCTATGCAAGGGTTCTCACTGAACTTGATCACAGTGAATTTACTCTCTCATTACATCACATCCAGCAGCTATGATGAGCCTGTGAGGATCATATGATGAACTGATAATGGATGTAATTACGATGCCATTAGCTCTGCAACGTAGACCATACAGCTGCATCAGAGTGACCTTATTCAGCATCTGCACTCTAAGCATTAAGCTGATAATCGAACACCCCTATTGCCGAATTAGAGTGACCCTTCATGTTCTGTATTCTGCTTATACTGTGATTACTCTACTAGCTTAACATGGCATCTCACTCCCCAGGTAAACGGCTCGTTATCATACAGCAACACGATACCGGACGGGTTCTACTTGATCCAAGGGATGGACCCCTTTGTGTGGTCGATGTGCACCGACGTGCACGAGGAGAACCGCATACCCTCCGTGGAGTCGCTCAAGTCTGTCCGCCCCGACGATTCTTCCATCCAGGTGGTCCTCGTCGACAGGAGAGCTGATTTCGATCTTGGTATGCTGGAGAACTACGCGTCCAGCTTTCTGTCCAGCTCCTCAGACATGAAAGATGTCATAAATCAGCTAGCCAAACTTGTGTCTTCCAGAATGGGGTGAGCGGTCGCATCCCTAAGCCTTTTCATTTGAACCGAGTTGTGTGTTTTGCTGAACTTCTTTTTTATGTTCTTCAATCACAAAGGGGTACGACCTCCAACGAAGAGAACTTGCTTCCACGCTGGAAAGAGAGCAGCGAGGCGATCAAATCTAGTGCAGGGTCTATCGTGCTTCATCTGGGGAAGCTGCCGATTGGTCTCTGCAAGCACCGCTCTCTGCTTTTTAAAGTATGTCTGCTGTTTTCAGAAACTTAACTGTTTGTCCGTCTTGTAAAACTCGTTGCACCCACCAAAAACAACTACAACAAAGTAGAATTTTGTTACTCCTCAATCAGAATTTAGACTTCACAGACACCAGTAAATGTATAGCTTGGTTAGATAGAAGTGAACACACCCAAAAAAAAAGATAGAATTGCACGCTTATTTTGTTCGTCAGTACATCTTGTAACTGTACTTTCATTGACTTTGAGTCATTACTTATTGATGGAGCTTATACATTTGCAGATGTTAGCCGATAAGGTCAATATACCATGCAGATTAGTCAAGGGTTGTAAATACTGTAAAGCTGAAGACGCCTCCTCCTGTGTCGTACGCTTTGGGCTTGAAAGGTACATCAGTACACTCCTCTGAAGATATATGGACTAGGATCTGTTTAATATTGGATCTATATTTCAGATATCAGTAGTTATCTTGTTGGGAGCTACTGTGATAAATTAACCAAAATCCGACTTGTTTACAAAAAATCATGGACTAGCACACTCCGTACTTGTTTGAATGGAAGATTTGCCTTATTTTCCTGTTATTCTGATACGGTTGATTGTTAGCAATATGCTGACTTTCGTTATTTTCCTTTGACAGGGAATATTTGGTTGACTTATTTGGGGCTCCTGGCCAATTATCTGATCCTGATTCCTTCGTCAATGGTCCCTATTCGCTGTCGGTTCCATCACCTCTCCGTCCACCAAAATTTAGGTCGTTAGAGATCACTTCAAATTTCAGCTCAGTAGCCAAGCAATACTTCTCAGACTGTCACTCGCTCAATCTATTGTTCAGTGATGCATCCACAGGTTATATATCGGCGAAACTTCCTGTAATTTCATTCCTCATGTGTCAGCAGGATTTCATTACGTATAGCATATATGATTGTCCACCAAATAAGTAGTTGGTATGCCAAACTTGTCGTCTTCCATCTATGATGGTTTTGTTTGGCAGGGGTGTGACAAGGCCACATCTTCCATTTTTCAGGTGCTTCTAGTGGTGCTGCAGTTGCTGTAGACCAAACGTATTCGAAGAAACATGATGCAGGGGATGGGATTGCCAACAGCTGGGTGCCAGTGAAAGGTAACAGCTGATGACAATCTCTTGTGCTTGTTAGATCTTGAAACATATTGCTTCTTTTCTTCTGAACTTTGACTGCTAAATAGGGGCTTCTTTGTTTACCATGTTGCATTGAATACAACTGAGCACCAAATAATGTACCCCCAAGGTCTTCACTTTGCAGCGGCCTGTGCTGGAGCATCTGAAATATTAAACTATAGCATGAACATTATGTTTACATACTGTATTGAGTCGCCATATTCTGATGATGTAGGGCAAGCAATTGCGAACCCGGACATTATTCTGCCAGAAGCTCCTCGGGAGATTTTACCACTTATGACACCGTCCAATTTGACAGCTGATAAAAAGAAAGAGTTTCAGTTGCTCGAGGGGAATCAGTATCTGCGAAGTACTGTCAGTGATCTGTCACTTGCTGTGGATGATCTGATCATTCCATGGAGTGAGCTAGTTTTAAAGGAGAAGATTGGAGCAGGTACACTTGTGCAAATAAGACTGAAGTTTATCCTTCTGCTGTTCTTTTCGAAAAGGAATATCTATTTTCTTGTTTGCCAATAGACCTATGTTTCGTAAGACTCGTAACTTCTAAATCATATTTGAGATATGGTTGGATATTTGCAAGTTAAATCTTATATGAACTGTATTGAAAGAATAATTTGGTGAAATTTAGTTTTTCTAAACTTACTTTTTTCTTCCAGGTTCTTTTGGAACAGTTCACCGTGCTGACTGGCATGGATCGGTATGCCTTTTATATGCCTGGTTTATCGATAATTTGTTACTGCTAAGAGAGCAAAAGTTTCTCCTTCGGATTCTTTATCATGATAGACTTATTCCTGTATTCTCATCGAATGCTTATTAGTGCACAACTTCATGCTTCATCTGAGCTTTTTTGTCCTAGTTTGTTGTAACTATAAGTGAGCCTTTTGTACTGAATGTTTTTGGAACCAACATTGCAATGAACTCTGTATTACTGCAGGATGTTGCTGTGAAGATACTGATGGAGCAGGATTATCATCTAGATCGGTTCAAGGAATTTATGAGAGAGGTTTGTTGAACTAATCTTGGCATGGGTTGATCTTATATATGTTGGACTTTGCTTTGTGGTCACTGGTCAGTGTTATGATTCTTATGAGTGGTTATCACTTAACAGTGATCATGTTCTGTATCTGGACATGGTTGTCACTTATCAGTGATCATGTTCTATATCTGGACATCGTTGTCATTTACCAGTGATTATGTTCTTCATCCAGTTGGTGTTTATGCCTTAATGAAGTATTCATGTCCATGTTAATCACCTTATAAATATTTTTTCTATGTGGTAGGTCGCAATAATGAAAAGTCTGAGGCATCCAAATATTGTTCTTTTCATGGGTGCTGTTACTGAACCCCCAAACCTATCAATAGTCACGGAATACTTGTCGAGGTATTAATATGCATTTCACTTGCTCATTTTGTAGTATAGTACTTCACCCACTTGACTGATTCCAACAAGTGATGTACTCGTTTCATTGCAGAGGTAGCTTGTATAAACTTTTGCATAGGAGTGGTGCAAGGGAGGTTCTGGATGAGAGACGCCGCTTGAACATGGCATTTGATGTGGTATTGTCTTCTCTACTGCCAGGCTATAGATCAGTCATACTCCCAGGCTATAAACTTAAAGCAGTCCTACTCTATCTAAATTATCTATGCTTACTTTACAGGCGAAGGGAATGAATTATCTACATAGACGCAGCCCTCCTATTGTTCACCGTGATTTGAAGTCTCCAAATCTTCTAGTCGACAAGAAGTATACTGTGAAGGTATGATTTATACACTATATAATCTAATGCCTTGTCGCACTTAGATAATAAACTGTTATTCTGGTACGTTTTATGAAGGCAGAAGGCGACATTGCGTGAAAATAGTGCTGCCATGTGAATCTGTGTCATTGTGCACAAGGCTGTCAATTTTCTCATACTACTAGTCCTTCTGTTCACATTTTTATGTTGATTTTGTCTTGACATGTTTGTTACTGTTGTTTCCTTAGTGGCAACTAATTCTTTTGGCGCGTATTTGGTAGATCCTAAACTTACAACAATATGTATGCAGCATTTTCTAGGTCTAGGATATGTTCAGCTTCTAATAATAAATAGAAAAATGATCAGGAACACATCATTTGCAGCTTCCAGTTATATAGCTGTAGATTTGACATAGTATAAAACAATATAGTTTTCTGCTTCTTTTATCTTGTTTTCTTCAATTACCGACAGCACACATCATTTGCAGCCTTCAGTTGTATTTCTTGCAGCAGCTTCTGTGAAAGCAAATACCAGGGAACCCAATCATCATTAGTCATCTTTGTCCTTAAACATATTTAAGGAAAACACTTGCAAAAAGCTGCTAATTTCCCCGAAGAATTGCTAACATAGCTGTAGATTTGACATAGTACTATTCCCCCCAGAGGCTCCATCTGAAATGATAGTATTCGTATGACAATTTTATCTATTGTATTAGTCTCATATAGGATTTATTAGCGACTTGTTTGTCTTACACTGTTATTAAATTAAGACCAGGCACTTCCACTTCGTTTAGACCTTTTTACAATTTTCTGTTTGTAGGTATGCGACTTTGGGCTTTCGCGACTAAAAGCCAACACCTACCTGTCCTCAAAATCTTTGGCAGGAACCGTAAGTACCTTTTCCATTTCTTCTCAAGTTCATCTTGTTCATTAATTCCTTCTTTTTTGCGAAAAAACCATTAATTCTTTTTTTCGAAGACATTAATTCCTTTGCTTATCTTTTCATTTAAATATTAGCCTGAATGGATGGCGCCTGAAGTGCTTCGTGACGAGCCATCCAATGAGAAGTCTGATGTCTACAGTTTCGCTGTAATCCTGTGGGAGCTTATGACATTACAACAACCATGGTGTAACCTGAATCCTGCCCAGGTAGTTATCTAATTTGGCTCCAGCATTGATGCCTCGATGCTACCGTTCCTTGAAATTATTCAGTTTATTCAGAATATATTTTGCTTTATCCACAGATGAACACTTGATCAACTCTGTATTTAATTTTTATACGCTGCACTATGATGTTCTACAGGTAGTTGCTGCTGTTGGCTTTAAAGGAAGAAGACTTGAAATTCCAAAGGATTTAAATCCTCAAGTAGCTGCATTAATCGAATCCTGCTGGGCAAAGTATGTGTTCCATCTTCATATTTCCCTCTCTTAAGCTAATTCCAGTGCCGTGTAGGGCTAACTAGAATATTGCCATGCCTTTTACAGCGAGCCATGGCGGAGACCCTCATTTGCTAATATTATGGAAACTTTGAGACCTTTAATTAATAAGGTCCCGGTGCCACAGTTGATCCGCTCAGACTCATAGCAGCTTCAAACTGTTAAGGGGAGAAGTATTTCCTTAAAGCTGTCATGATAGTATCGGCAGGGCAGGGAGGAGTTTATTTGTTTTTGGTATTTAGGCTGTTTATGGTGGATAATTCGTCAACACTAGTACTCAATGCTAAGAATAAGGAGGACTTCTTGATTTACACTTTCAAGTAAATTGTACCTGGCAAAGCTCCCTTCCATGGCTTAAGGTATGCTGCTATTTTCTTAGTTTCCTGTTTCTCATTCAATATTAGCTAAGAGCGCAGGCTTAAATATTTTTAGAGAATTTTTCATATTGCTGTTGAATGTTTGATAACTTGATACCAACCATGGACCTTTAAGTTTGACACTCCCTTGTTTCCTTCAGTGACCGCTAGAGCAGTGGTTTAATATGTTTGCTGATAATGTGCGGTGCGCTAATTTGCAGATAGTTCACATATTGTATTTAGGTAGCCTAGGCTAAGCGCTCGCTGCTGTTGTTAATAAGTATTTGTGAGAGCTGAAGTGTGTTGGACCCTTGTTTCATTATATGAACTTATATGAACGAGCATCCGACATCCATGAAATGCGGTGTGGCGCTTCCCGGGTTCATTTACGATACATGTTTTCTGTTGCCTGCAGACACACCGTCAAGAGAATCATCCTCCTGCCCCGCGACGACGTGTCGCGATAACACACTGGAAAACACGCTAGCACCGAGTTCCAAACATCAGAAACTCATGGTCATTAAGATGTATAAATTATAGTTTCCCACTAGACACCTTTTGCATATTTTTGTTATAATATGTTGTATGTAAGTAACTGGAGTTAGCCCTGAAAAGAAGTTTCTCTTTTGTGTGGGCTGACTGACTGACCAGTAATTTCTGTTGTGTATGTATATGTGTATGTATTATCATGTGGTTGTTGTGTGACATGTTGATGTTGTAATAGTGCTTCAACTGTGCAGTGTACTGCACCACCATAGCTGTTTACTGAGCAATCAGTGCCTACTGGCCAGCCTGGAGACCCAGTCAATCAGTACTACTAGTACCAAACCAAATGTGCTGTCCTGTGTGCTGCTTAATATCTAGATATTTGTCGTGTACAATAGGGACATTTGGTGTGACTCTGTTGAAGAGCCTGAGAGCATTCTTGCCTTAGGGCATGTCTGGTTCATGCCATAGCAATGCCATACAAAGATTCGCCAACCGACGGTCGCAAAAGATCGGTTAGAGAGATTCCTTGACCCTTTTGTTGGCCAAGAAAATGGTAACATTTGTGTGGAGGTTTTCCAAAGGTTGCATAGGCAACCAAAATCTTGGCAACCTACCAAGAACCAAAGTATCATAGTCTGCTAAGGTTTTGGCACCAACCAAACGTTATTGCCGAAATTTGGCGTGCTGCTGATTTGCATTGGTTGAAATAATGTCGAGTAATTGGTTGGTTATCAAATTGTGTTGCCAACCACATATAAATTACGTTTTCGGCAAAGTCATCGCGTTGCCAAAAATTTAGCCTCCCCGGTAAACTTTGATAGCAAACCAAGCATGTCCCTTGAAACCCTAGATTTGACCATGGTCGACTTTAGTAACGTAGGCGACCACTTCCGAATTCTTTGCTCCTTGTACAAGATGTGATTACCTTTTTAGTAGGAACAAACTCATCTTAATCCTTGTTCGTAACTTCGAAAAGAAATCAACCTACGGTATCAGAGGTCTATCGAAAAAGCACCCCCTAAACAACCCAGACATTCCAAAACTAGTACAAGTATCTTCATTACAAGCATACACCTTGTATGTCAACTCTGTGTGATATCAGAGGAAACGTGTCCCGTCAAACCTGTCTTTGTGCTACTCTTCGCGCCGCAGAACAAGGCCAAAACGTCGCTACATTGAGCGACGACAAGACAAGCACGCGAGCTGATGACGTCTTGAACGCAAATCCTCCAGAAAAGCTCCTCCCCGTCTTCTGATCAACTCCATAAAAAAACGTACGCCAACCAGCCAAACCTATCTTTGCATCCGTTACGCCACGTATGAAAGGAGCAAACCGCCGCCCGTCACACCGCGCGACGACAAGGCGACCACGCGAGCTCCACACACACACATTAAATACTTACCTTCACGCCACCGAGCTGGTGAGTAACTCCACGCGATCCTCCGCATTACTCCCCCCGATCCCCTCTCCTCCGACAATTCCTTTTTTTTCGATCGCGAAGAAGTTTCTAATTTTGTCATTCATTCATCCATCCATTCATGCATGAAGAAGAACCCCATCATCATCATCCATCAAGAACCAACCCAAATGGGGAGGAGATGGGGAGGGGTAGGGGTAGGGGTAGGGGCAGGGGTAGGGTGGTGGCAACAAGGCCAAGGCCAAGAGTGAGTGAGGCAAGTTATAAAAACGGGCGCATCGTCTTCCTCCCGCATCCGCCCTCCCCCAAATCGGAACCGGAATCCAAGCCCGAGTCTTTCTCCAATCCTCAGTCCCCCACCCCCACCCCACGGACCCGCCGGCGGCAGCGAGGGAGGGACAGGGAGAGGGAGATTCCGCCGCCCGCCCATTCCGCCGCGCTGCCCCTCGGCCGCCCAAACCCTAGCCCGGCCTGCCCATGCGCCCCAAACCCTAGCTCCCCGCCCCGCTCCCTGCCTCCGGCCCTCGCCGCCATGCGCGCCTCGATGGAGGCCTCCTCGGCCGCGGCGCGCAGATCCGCGGCGCCGGACCCCCCGGGCGCGGCCAAGAAGCAGCGGCTGCTCGCGCCCCCGCGGGACCCCAGATCCTCCGCCGGGTACGGCGGCGCGTCCAATGGGAGCGGCGCTGCGGCGGCGGCGGCCGCTGCGGCCGCGGCGGAGCAGCAGGCGCAGGTGGACGAGCTGGTGGCGCAGTACCGGACGGCGCTCGGGGAGCTCACCTTCAACTCCAAGCCCATCATCACCAACCTCACCATCATCGCCGGCGAGAACCTCCACGCCGCCCGCCCCATCGCCGCCCTCGTCTGCGCCAACATCCTCGAGGTGACCCACCCTTCCTCCTTCCCCGGCCTCCCCTCCACCCCTCTCCATGTAAAGAAAGCTTTCAGTTCTTGCTGGATCAATGAATGGATGGTAGCATGTAAAGCTCAAAGCTTGGTAGGGTGTTCAGTGTGCTAGATACGTAGATAGGAAGAGGATGGATGTGTTGGCTGTTGTTTCATCAGGGTCACCACATGAATGAATGAATGGTAGTTAGTCAGTATTTTCTCTGGTTTGCCGACGGCTTTGTTGTGTAAAACAAGTCATCGCGAGAGCAAATTCGTGGTGCCAATGGCATTGGAAAAATATAGAGTGAATTCGCTTTGCCCAGTCTTCGTACGCAGGGTGTAAGTCGCCTCGTTCTGGTTCTGTCAATCCCGTCGATGCTGATGAATAAAGCATTGCCCCTCCCCATCTCCCCGTGTCTCTGCGTCTCTCGGTGCCTGTGTATGCGTGTTCGCTGCTTGTGTACGGTGCTAACACGTGATTCACCATATGTACATTGGACCCGTGTGGCGTAGCAAATCACTCCTTTTTCTTTTGGGTAATACGAGTGCTGCAGCGATGTTCGGTCATGCTAAATCGTCGAAAGATTATCGTTGCGAGAACAGACAGGGTTTGAGGCTGTTTCATTCCTGCTGTTCCACCATCTGTTCAGCAGAAAAGTTTGCAACCTTTTGCTGCACTGAAAAATGGTTCAGATTCCCTAATGGCTTATCTATATCTTGTCTCTGTGATATGTTTGCACAATGCTTGAACTTTATTTATGAATGGAACGGCAAATGGATGAGGAAACACTATACCTCTTTTATAGCCGGACTCTGCTATGTTTGCACAAAGATTATACTTTATGAATTGAATGACGAATGGATGGGGAACCCTACACCTGATGTTGCAGAATGCAGACAGAGTTTTCTCTGTTGCTCCTTCTTGATAGGCTCTGGCACTTAAAAGCACTTAAGATTCACTTTCACTTGTTTGCTTCTTCTCTGTAACATTAGGAAGGTACTGTTGTATCTAGCATCTTGGCTAGAGCTCCTTTTGTTGTCACTGCTTATATGCCTATGAGAGAAACCTTTTTAGACTTCTATAGAGGCACGGTAACTCCTCTTGATATCAGTACCAGTAGAAAAAACATTGTGTAGTTGTGTCCAGAGTAGGGAATGTAAAACATGCTGCTATTGGTTCCTTTGTCTAGCATATTTGCTGTTGATCACTCTTGCTGAAAGAATTGGTGTAGCAGATTGCTCTCTGTTTGTTCTGTTGTCAATCTGTGATAGTTGTCAATATTATCCTGGAGGGACCTATGAAAGTTTGAGCCGTTTCCTTATGATACCATTTTCTTGCTTCTGTTTTATATGTTCTGTTGTCAATCTGTGATAGTTGTTAATGTAATTGTTTTATTATGGTGGATTGGCATGTCAATCTTATTTGATGGTTGCCTGTGATTGTAGGTTCCGAGTGATCAGAAGCTACCATCTCTTTATCTGCTTGACAGTATAGTCAAGAATATTGGAAAAGATTATGTTAAACATTTTTCTTCAAGATTACCTGAGGTTAGTCTTAACCCTACATTTTCTACTTGACATAACAATCTTCATGACAACCTAATAAACCCCAGTTTCCTTTTTATAGGATGAGTCTGACTTTGACATCCTAATGACTTTGTTTATCTTTTGGTTGTTCTGCTATAGGTGTTTTGCAAGGCCTATAGACAGGTTGACCCTCCAGTTCATACTAGCATGAGGCACCTTTTCGGAACATGGAAAGGAGTGTTTTCTCCAGCTTCACTGCAAGCGATTGAGAAGGAACTTGGTTTTCAATCATCTGCTAATGGATCATCAGGTGCTGCACAATCAAAAGCCGATCCTCCATCCCAGCGCCCATCCCACAGCATACATGTAAACCCCAAATATTTGGAAGCAAGACAGCAGCTCCAGCAACCAAATAAGGCAAGCCACATCTTCTTTCATCAAATTCTTTTGATATTTGCTGCCGGCTGACCAGTGAGCCAAATTCAAACAGTTGTACATTTCTTGTAAAAAAATCATCTGTGCGCAGTGTTGTAGCTGTTTTTTTCCCCTTCTGTTGAACACCGTGCAATCTTTCCCTGACACTGCTTCCCTTCAATTTGGACAGGGGATTCTGGGAGCCGGTGCCAAGACACCTATAATTTCTGATGCTGATGATGTTATCGAAAGGGGTACCAGGATTGGTATTGATAAAGGCACAGGGAGACGCCTGGATACTCTGAACTCTAGGCCTGTATGTTACTTCTTGATCTTTGATATTTCTACATGTAACTTACTTGGCCTCCTTTGTTTTTCTTTATGTGTTTTTCCTGATATATCTTGCTATGATCTGCCAACCTTACAGCGTGCTCAGAAGGATGCTTTTAGTAACCCCATTCATGAAAAGCCAGATAGAGATGTGAGGGTCCCTGGAATTGCGGGAGCTGGTCAAGTTCGCTCAAAGGTCAAAGGCCAAGATGGAATTGGGGGTGCATATTACACTGGTGGTGTTGCTTCCCCTGAAGAAATATTTGACAGACGCAGCCATTTATATGCAACTAAGGATGTTCGCTCTTCAGGCTCTGCCCGTTTGGACAGTGCACTTCTCCCAACTCCTGTCAGTAATTCTGATAGGATTGGTAGGCTGTCATCATCTGATAAAAGTTGGAAGAACTCCGAGGAAGAAGAGTACATCTGGGAAGACGTACGTTCTCAAGGAGCAGATTATGGAGGTGCCAGTTCTGCAAGAAAAGGAGAACCCTTGGCTGACGATGGCAATATTAGAAGCTTCCATAGGGCTAATTGGGCAGAGCCTGGAGACCCGTTGGACTCTGACTTCCACAAACAAGATACCATCCCAAGATTTGGACATCCAACAAGCCAAGATAGAAGACTTGCACCGTACATGGTATGTGGAGCAAAACTATTAAAAACATATGCAATGCTATTTTTGTCATGGGAAGTTATTTGCTTGTAAATATTGACATATTTAACTGCTGGATGCCTTCAACTTTGCAACCTACAATGTTTTTTTAAAACCTTGTGATTTGCCATGTACCATGTTGAATTTTCTTCATACATTGCTTTACACTATATTTCTATGTTCTGATCATCTTTAATTGTTCAGGATCATGCAGAGTACCTTCATAGTAAGCGCGAGGGGGAACCAAGAATTGATAGGGAAATGTGGCCTGAAGGACAACCGTTCCAGGAACCTCGTGGCTCCTCTCTCTGGTTATCCCAGGAAAAACCTCGTCCAGACATTGTGCGGGATCCCAGGATAGCAAGGTTTTCTAATCAGTCACCAAGCATCACTTCATCTGTACCTGTTGGATTAGCAGGGGCCTACGCTGGACGATCAAGCCTTGAAAGTGCAAAACAAAAATATTGGCCACCTTCCTCGCCACCTCTCCAGGCACGTGAGAGCTCCCCAAGTTCCTCGGAGCATGACATTTATGCGTCCAGATCTTATCTGCCATTGGGTCAAAATCCCCAGGAAGAGCATAACCAAAGAGCTCATGCCTTGTCTCAAAATTCCGCGAATTCTCAGGGTCGGACTAGTCTGCAAGCAACTCTGTCACAGGCTTCTCCGCAGACTCAAAAGCACCCTCCTATGCAGTCAAAGCCACATCCGAAGCCATTTCATCAACCCTTTTCACAAGAAAATTCTTCATCGCTGTTCAGACCGTCTGTCCATCTGCCTCTGTCTACCGGAATGGAACAGCAGCCTGAAGAGGTCTCCTTGCCCAGTGATCCCACACATGCAAAGTCAGATAAGATAAGTGCTAGTAATTTATTGGCTGGTCTTTTTAAGGGTGGATTCATACCAAACACAAGTGATCACGCTGTCCCACATTCACATGGGTTGGCATCTCTTCCATCTTCCTCAGCCAGCGAAAATGCCCCTTTGAAGCCTCATGCACCAAACTCTCTCCGCCCACCTTTGCCACCAGGTCCGCCACCAACACAGAGTGCTGAGAAACCTGCACCACTGTCAAGTCTTCTCAGTTCTCTGGTTGCAAAGGGGCTAATTTCTTCACCGTCCACCGATTCGTCTGCTGTTGCAAGAAAGCCCAGTAAATCAAGTCCGAGCACATCAGATGTCAGTGCTTCAGCTCCACCTCCGCCAGTCGTTCAGCCTTCAGTTGCTAAGGAGACACCTGCCCCTGTAAAAGCTTTGTTGCCCCAACCTCCTGAAATCGAGATGGCTAACCTAATCGGGCTGGAGTTCAAGCCGGTGGTGCTTCGCGAGCACCGTACAGAGGTGGTCAACAGACTCTTTGATGACCAAAGCCATCAATGCAGAACATGTGGTTTAAGATTCAGACTTGAAGATGAGCTCAGTGCACACACTGCCTGCAATGGACCAGAGGAGGCTAGAAATGCTGGCATCGCGCCTGAAAGATGGTACCCTAGCAAGAGCCGTTGGATTGACAGATTACCTGAACCGCAGAGCATCTTCCTGGACTCTGCATCTGATTCAGATCTGGGAACTGCGGAGGAGGTTTGTGAGTTCATGGTCCCTGCAGACGAGAGTCAGATTATCTGCTGTCTTTGCGGGGAGCAGTTTGATGACATGTACTCCATCGATAGGAGCGAGTGGATGTACAAGGATGCTGTCTATTATGATCGCTCAAAGGCAGAAGACGGCAGCGGGGGCAGTTCCCAGAGTAAAGAGCTCACACCCATAGTCCATGCAAGATGTATGCCGAGAATCTCAAACGATGGCATGGAGGTGGATTAGTATGATTGCAATGTCCAATAGAAGCAGAAACAGCAGCAGCAGCAACTCAGATGATGGCATTGAGGTGGATTGTCATGGGGTCTGGTGCCCAGCAGAGCCTCAAAATGATGACATGGAAGCACACATTCACGAGGTCGGTGCACAGCGGCGGTGGATACTATACAGCAGGTGGGGTGACAGCATCGGCAACATTTTGGTCAACTCGTCCCTCGATCTCCCACCATTTGTCATGTAGAAAGGTGTTTTTTACAGAAAGAATAATTAAACATACCCAGCCAATTAGTCGGCCATTTTGATCCCAGCTGAGTCAACATTTTGGGTGGGTGGGGGTCAGATGACATAAGTCCGATCTTTCTGTTGTTCATAGGAGGCCATGCATGTATGCTAGTGAAAGAGTGTATTATTATCGTCCCTTAACCAGGCGAGCGAAACGGGTGACAGCCAGCGTCGTCGTTGTCGAGTTACTGCTGTTTTTGACAAAACTTTTCTTGTCAGCTTTTGAGATGTAGTAGTAGCGGTTTTTGTACTTAGAACCAAACTGACAATAGAACTTGATCATGGATGCAGATTTGAACTAGCTGTCCTGTTGGCTCTCTTTGCTTGCTTGCTTGTCTGCCATTTTGTATCTCTATCTAGCGTTGTTATTCGGCCATGTGCCATTCTGTTGTTTGCGCACAGTTGAATGTAGACAGGATTCTGTGTATGGACATCATGCTCTCTTTTTTGCAAGGCATGTTTTTCCCTTATGTTTTGTTTGATTTTAAGGCAGATGTGCTTGCATTGTGTATGCAATGTAGTACTCTCTTCGTTTCTAAATATTTGTTTTTTTAGAGTTTCAACTATGGACTACATACAAAGCAAAATGAATGAACCTATTCTCTAAACTATGTCTATATACATCTGTATGTAATTCATAGTGAAATCTTTAAAAAAGACAAATATTTGGAAATGGAGGGCCCATTTGTGAGGAGGCAGCTGTGCAATGTATTTCCCTTTCTGGACATGTATCACTCACTCTGTTATTGCCCATAGCTGAGGGCCCATTTGATTCAAATGATTCGTAAAGGAATTTTGTGATTTTTTCATATGCGTAGCCTGTTTGATTTATAGGATTATTACAATCCATTTATATGAAATTTATCATAGGATTCATTCATTTGTACTACCCCTCCGTCCCATAATATAAGACGTTTTTATATTATGAGACAGAGGGGGTAGTAGTTTGCAAATGAAAATTTCAGTCCACTCCAACCTCAACCTCCCGTGAAGGAGAATCCTACGTGTTTCCTTCCTGTGCACGATCAAACAACCGTACTAATCCTGTAATAGTATTGAAACACAAGGAATCACGTCTTTGGACAGCTTCGTACCACATACATTTGCACTAGACTAGAAAACACAGTGCGTGGGCAAAACACATTAGCAGCACAACAAGTGTTTGTTTTTCATAGATTTTGTTGGACTTGTGTCAACCATTATCTAATAACAGTGCATGGAAAAAAAGAACACTACTGGAAATGACCACATCTTTGCAAGTAGCATCTAAAGTTCACCGGTGTCTGAAGAAGTCTGAACCCTTGACGCTGGCAAAGAGAGTAAACGACCCAGTACATGCAAAAGATTGTGCAACTCTTGGACCAAGCGCAAACATACTGCTTGCAATGCATTAAGAAACCTCAACAAGCGCGAATCACAGGAGCTGCTGCGTGATCCTGACCGACACGATCTGCCCGTCCGCCCTCGTCGTGTCCCGCATCGCCTGGAACCTCGACAACACCCCTGTCATGAGTCATGGCAGACACAAGCACAACAAAGATTCATAATGTCAGAACCAGGCTCCAGCCAGATGAATGCCTTGCCAGGACTAGACGTACCGCCGTTGGGGATGAGGTTGGTGCTGAGGGCGACGGCGAACGGGGTGATGTGCGCCCGGGGCAGCAGGTTGGAGCGGCCCCGGATCCAGGACTTGGCATTGAGAATATCTGCACGCACGCACGCACACACGATGCCACAGTCAGTCATCCTCGTATCCAGGCGATCAAAGTGCTGGAATGGATGAATGGATGGTTGGTTGAGGAACGAACTGAACTTTTGATGCCTGGGGTGTCGACGCGGTTGCGGTTGAAGATGGCAGCGGCGGCGGTGTCGGCCTGCCCGTCGCTCAAGTGGCTGCCGAGCTCCTCGTGCTCCCAGGTCCCGTCCGTGAACTTGCTCTCCAGATACAGCTCGCAGTGCCGCGCATCCAAAACCTGCACCGTCCCTGTGGTCGTTCCGGTCCAAACCCACTAAATTCAGAAACAAGCACCACACACAATGGCCAGGACCAAGAAGAAGCTCCAGCCTAGCATCATCACCTTGGCATTTGTGATGGTCGTACACGGGGCATCGCAGCGTGTGCATACCTGCATCGTTCCAAGACAAGAGGACCAAAGAAGGATGAACGAAGAATACCAGACATTTGATTTTACTTTTAACAAGACAAAGAATGGTGTATGCCAATACGTACCAGCGATCCAGACTCCGGGGCGGACGTTGGTGAGCAAGCAGGCTGCTCCGATGAAGGTCTCTGGGCAATCATCCAGCATCGGCGGCAGTGCGAGCTTCGCCGTGAGCAGCAGCTTGGAGGTGTCCATCAGGAACCCGCCAATGCGAAACGACTCTGCACCACAACAAGCTTCAGGTAAACACATGACAGTAAACAGCAAGGAAGGAAGGAAGGAAGTAGGTTTTGAGGAGCAATGGAGGACGTCGCTGTGATGTGCGCACCAATGTGCTTATCGGGCTGACGGAAGTAGTAGGAGACTCTAGGGTCTGAAAGAAGCAGAGGAAAGGGGAGCACGCATGTCAGTATCAGTATCAGTGGGTGGGAGGAGGGAGGAGCAGAGTGGAGACCTGGTGCCTGGTGCTTACCCAAGGCGGTGGCGTAGATGAGGCGCCAGGAGCGGTGGAGCCGGAGGGGAGCGTGCAGGATCCTGAGCACGTTTGGATCGTCGGTGTGGAGCGAGAGGTCGCGGAGGAAGGCGTGGCGCCAGATGGAGTCGTCGAGGAGGAGGAGGCGGCGGAACCAGCGGCAGGTGACGGAGAGGCTCCACAGGTCGGTGACATGAAGGTGCTTGGCCACCTCCGTCCAAGTGTCCGGCTCAAGCCTGCAACAACAAGATACATAAACCTCAATGCAGCACCGAATTAGTAGGCAAAGTAATTCAAATCGAAAATCAACCACGCAAAACACCTGAATACGATCGCTCCAATATGCAGCGGGGGTAATTTTGCTCGATTTCAATTCGCGCAGGTCATGGCGTGAGTGCGGGAATTTCAAACCAGGTGATTCATACAACAGAGAGAGAGAGAGAGAACCCGACGCCATGACGAAACTCGAACCCGACGCCATGACGAAATTCGAACCCACGCACGCATACACCACAGAGAGAGATCGAGAGAGAGAGAGAGAGAGAGAGAGAGAGATCGAGATCGAGATCCGCAGCAGCAGCACCTGCAAGGCTGAAGCCCGGCGCCGGCGGCTCGACTCCCGACGCGCTGCTGCCCGCACCTGGCCCGCCTGCTCCGCGCCGGCTGCGTCTCCGCCGCCGCCCGCCGCGGCCCCTTCTCCGCGTCCTGCTTCCGCGGCCGCTTCCTGGGCGGCGTGGGCTGGGGAGACGAGACCATCCTTCTCTCTGTGGCTGCGGGCGCCGTGCCACAGCTCCTCAGCTCCATCCCCTTCCCTTCCCCCCTCTCTCCCTCCCTCCGTGCCGTGCCGTGCTTCTCTCTGTAGATAGCTTGTTTGTCTGGGGGGGGGGTTTGAATTCAAGGACCTGCGTATAAATAAATACTTTGGGGGGGTTGAATTCAAGGACCTGCGTATAAATACTGTGTATATTACTAATAAGGGTAATAAAATTAACAAAGGTTTGAATTCAAGGAGCTGTGTATTTGTGCTCCCATCAAATACAGTACGTAATAAGCAAGCTAGAGGTATTTCGATTTCCAGGTATTGCTTCTTCGACAGCTTAACATGTCTGAAACTGAATGTGCCCATGCTTGCGATTCGATTTTCAAGAGAGACAGACAAGTATATAAATAAATAAATAAACATTGGCAGGTGTTTGGGTTGCAGCAGAAACACATTCTAGTCTAGACGTTGCCTAACTTGGCACAGTCATAAGTGCCTACATACAAATTCCATATACCTTTTTCAGTTAAGGTATAGTTGCAACTTTCCAAGTGGCATTGGCATTGGAATGCGATAGTCGCTACCGTCTGTAGGAAGAGGCAACTTACCACAAGAGCGCACAAATCCCACATGTGATTGCAATCGATGATGGCAGCTTGTCATGAATCTGCACATGGACCTCAATCACAACACATGGTTATCTGCCGGGTATGGCTGCTTGTTCATTCCTTTCAACTAGGTTATTTACTTGGGGTTGACATATTACTAATAAGGGTAATAAAGTTAACAAAGGGTTGAGATGTTACTAACCAAAAGCAACACATCCAACATAAATAGCTGTTGCATATAAACAACTGGATCAAGCATCATCCTCAAAGGGTTGAGATATTTCTCAAGGATCGTATGATTCACACTTGAAACTTTGACTATGGTTAACACAAATGTACAAGAGTAATAATATACTCCCTCGCACCCATATTACTTGTCGTCGTTCAAACGGATGTATTTAGACAACAACTACATACGTCCGTTTGAGCGACAAGTAATATGGATTGGAGGGGGGTAAATAGAGAACCCGTGAGAGTGAAAATCTGTGTAATCACCTGCCAACTGCCATTATGTTGCCAAATGTAAACATGATCGTGAATTTGATAGGTCTGGCTAAAACAATAAGTGACTTCACACAAAAATTTAAAAAGTAAGTACTAAATCACATGATGAATTTACAGTTGTACACGTTTGATTTCCTGGAACTAACTTCTGTTAAATAGTTTATAATTGCTACTTAACTCGTACTCAAGGTTTAGACCCCAATGATACAATTCCTACACTCTAATGGAATTAGGTGAATTAACAGTTGTCTTGGTCATCCAAGACCAAATAAGAACAAATTTCGCATAAGAATGACATCCAAGACCAAAGCAAATTAACGACAAAGCGCCAGTTCAGTTTCAGTAGCACTCATATGTTAAATGTGACGTACGAGCCTACCGTGAAGGGCAAACTCAGCAAAGAAATCGCTGTGTTGACTAACCTAAAAGTTAGTAATGCTGAAGAAATAGGCATTTACGCATAATATGACCCATTTCTTTAGACTTGGATTTGGTAAGCCCAAATGTCTGAATAACACACATTTGATATTTGGAAGGAATAGCATCAGCCATTTCTCAAGTAACACAGTAAGCATAACTCATAACGATGGTTCTTGATCCATCAGTATATAGGATCCAACTGCTGAAAATAGCGTCAGCACGGCCAAAATGGCCCATTCTTCACCTGCAGTCTGCTACAGCAAAAAATTGCACGGGCGACAGATCATGGACAGAAGTTACAGCAACGTACCAGCATCATGGTGGCGAGTCCAGCAACCAAGCGAGCCGCGAAGCCGTAGACCCGCTGAATCTGTTGGAAAAATGAGCACGCGCAGCCGAGGAGCCTCGTGGCCGGCTAGCTGCTGCTCCGCTACGACACGAGCACGCGCAGGAGGTCCCCCGCAGGTGTCGCCTCGGCTACGGCGGCGGCGGCGGAAGCTGGGCTGGGGCGTGGACGGCCGGCGGCGTCGGAGGTAGATGCATGGGCGGCGCGGGTTTGTGGCGCTTGTGGCACGGCCGCGCGGGAGAAGTCAGGCCGGGTCGGTGCGTGGAGGGTAGGCGGCGTCTGAGGGAGCTGCGCGGGGCGGCGGGGGGGGGGGGGGGGGGGGGGGGGGGGGCGGCCACGCGTGCGGCAGATCGGCCGCGCGCCGCAGACCGGAGCCGGCGGCCGGTGGGCATGGCGTTGACGGTGGAAGCAGGGAAAAAAATGAAAAGAGTGGGGCCATCTTCCACCTCACCATAATGTCCACGTAGACATGCCAAATCAGCCTGACAGACGGGTCCCACTTGTCAGTTTTGCTGTTAGAGACGGTTTAGTTTGAATTAGTGCGATTTGTTACTCACTTGCCGCAGAGTTGATGTTTTTTATAATTTTTAGCAAAAACGATAGTTTTTTAGTATTCCAGCCATAAAAGATGATGGTTTTGACTTTTAAGATGTGGACAGGTGTGCTTACATGAAGGCTGAGAGCACATTATGAATTATCTCAATCATCATGAAAGCTATTATCTGTATATTCTGGTTGTTCATTGTAATTGACATCTGCATTGTATTTGTGAATGCACATTCGCTAGTTTGTAAAAGTAACCCTAGTGAGGTCTTGTACTCCTCCTTAAAAAGCAGCTTTCGTTTGTTCATGTCCTTTGCTCCTACTTAGAAGCATATTTGGTTTATTTGTGTATGTCCTTTAGAGTCGAGGTGAATACACTAGCAGTCATAGAATTTGCACCTAGCAGTCAGTTTGGTGCATAAACTTGTAAAATATGTGATTGCAGTCATCAAACTTGCACGAACGTGTAAATACAATCACATTTTGCATACACGGACGTATTCGTTGCCCACTCGCGTCGGGGGAAGAGGGCGGCGCGACGCAACTTTGGCCGGCAGGGAAAAGAAAGGGTGGCGGGGCTTCAGGCCGCGGGAAGAAGGAAGGGGCAGAGCGGCGCTGCTTCGGGCAAAACTCATGCTGGTTCGTGTTTGATTTTGGCCCGGAGTAGGTTCGGGTGAAAGTCATGCCGACTTGTGCACATTTTGTAGATGGATTGGAGTTCGTCCTCGTTCTCTTTGTCCGACAATTCAGACATAGAAGATTTGATCCTCGACAACGATGATGAGAACTTAGTGTGGTTGCATCCCGTCGACGAATTTGAGGCGGGGTCAAAGAAAAAGCGACACAGATCGACGGTTGGCCGGCTATGCATTCCCCGCAACCGAGCTCTCGGTGACAAAATGCTCATGAAGGACTACTTCGCCGAGGTACCGACATATCCGGCTCACCTCTTTCATAGTCGATATCTAATGCATAGGTCACTTTTCGTCCGCATCGATCGAGGCTTGCGAGCGAAATTGTCGTTTCTTCACCCCCGCGTAGGAATGCCGCCGGTTTGATTGGTTTTAGTGCATATCAAAAAAACTCGTGCGACCATGCGAGTGATTGCATATGGTGTTCCGGTCGACTACGTGCATGAATATCTTCGCATTGGCGAAGATACGATCATCAAAAATGTCCATGTCTTTGCGAAGACAATAATCCAGGATTTTGGCCCGGAGTATCTTCGAGCTCCAAGTGAAGAGGACATAAAAAAGTTCATGGCAATGAATGAAGCAAGGGGATGGCTGGACATGCTAGCTAGTATTGATAGCATGCATTGGAGGCGGAAGAACAACCCGGTGGCTTGGGCAGAGCAATACACCGACCACAAATGTAAACCCACCGTCGTGCTTGAAGTCGTGGCTACACATGATCTATGGATTTGGCATCGTTTCTTTGGTCTGCGAGGGATATCGAGAGGGCGTTTCGTGTACTGCAAACTCAGTTTGCTATTGTTTGAGGTCATGCTCGCTTTTAGGATAAAAAAAATCGGTCCGAGACATCATGACTGCTGTAGAGGAGTGGGAGAAGCTGCTGTAGAGGAGGGGGAGAAGCTCAGAGCCTCAGATCCAGCCTGAGGTGGGGGTGTGGGGAAACTGAAACTGAGTACTACTCTCTCTCTCTCCCTGCTAGTAACTGTTGGTGCCAAAACATACTTTCCCGCCCTTTTCTTCCCTCCCAGTTCTTTGTTTCCCGCCTGAACCTCCCAGCCCTGTCTAAGGCGTCCTAATTTGCCTAAGGCGGCTGAAGCGACGCCTTAGGTACGCCTTGGACGCCTTATGTACTAAGGCGGACGCCTTAGGCACACGTGTAAGACAAGGCCGACGCCTTGGCTCCCGGGGCGCCCTGACGCCTAGGGGTTGCCTAAGCGACGCCTTAGGGACGCCTTAAAAACAATGGTGCAGAGGATCAGTTATGTTTAGTAGATTCCCAGCTCCTGCAATCAGCACAAGAATTGTGAGAATGCCTAAAAGCTCCATTAGTATTGATCTTCAAAAAATCATTTGGAGGAGTCCAGACCTGATTTTTTACTTGTTTTTTCTGTTTATTTTGTAGGGACAACGATTTTGACTGTATTTATTGTGAATTTCACTTGCACGTACACTTTTGATTCCTTAGCAGTATATGTATCTTCTTAAATTCCTCAAGATTATTTTAATTTATAGCGATTGATTTGTTTTTTGATTTACAGGATTTCGTCATTGGAATTAAAAATTGCCAATCTTCGCGGGAATGGACCGAGGTCAATTTTTAATGGTCAGGCCTTCACTCGGAAGGTTGTTGACATGAATGAGGCACTACGACGATTGATTGATTCCTGTTTCCAAAAACTGCTGCATGCTCATCGCAAGGACAGCTCGTGGAATGGCGAGTGGTTGATACATGACTGGGGTTGCATTGATGATGAGATTTTCTATTTCGAGGGCGCTCCCACAATCTATGCTGACTCTGAAGAACTGTTTTCTGCCTGCAAAGCTGATCTGAAGACTTTCGCGATAACTATTATCTCAAAGTTTGCAATTAGAGGTGAGTACCCTGCTTATTTGCAGCATCTTTTCAAGGAGCTGAATAACAAAGTGCAGAACATGTCGGTGGAGGACTATTTCGGCAGCAAGGAAGAAAGAGACTCTTGGGTGTATTTTTCTGGGTGTGGATGGTACATGCACTTTCTAGAGTTTCACCCTGCACTTATGCCTGCTGAAGCACGCTTAATGCTCATTGAAGGATGGTATTTATGCATCAACGACCTTCAGTATGAGAAGTGGACTGAGTACTCAAGAACAATCTGTTCATCTCTGGAATGGAAGAATAGTATTGAAAGGAAGAGTGAGAAACAGGTGGACAAGATAGTATGGATGATGTTTTGGTACAACGCAGAGAAGCCTGCTACGGGAGGTGGCCCATCAACATGGAAGTCGCAATACAAAGACACATGGGCACAGAAGCACTTGTTCCTGCGGCAGCTCTGTAAGCATACGTACCGCTATACCAAGGTCGGTATTATGCATGGATGCATTTGGCATTGCTTCATCGCTATGTTTTTTTCTGACTGTGATTTTGTCTTGTTTCAGCTTCAAGGTGATATTCAGAGCATCCAGGACGAGGCCGAACCGGAGATTAATGCCGCTCGAGAGCAACCAGACTTCCTGCCCGATTTTATCAAGCTGCTTCTGCGTCAACGGAATATGACAAGAGGATTCTTTCGCCACTACGATGCATATTGCAAGCAGAGGTGAAGTCGTGGATGTGCTGTAACAGTTGAGGGTGATGGTGGCTGAGGAATTATGCTGAGAAATGTTGTTCTGTGATCCTCAAACGGCTAGCTGTAATATTTATGTCACTCTTTGCACTGCCTAGAACAAGATGATTCTGTAGTTGAATGTTATCCTCAGACTGCTAGCTGTAATATTTATGTCACTGTTTGGTACTGGCCTAGAAGTAGCTGATTCTGTAGTTGAACATGATCCTGGTACTGCTAGCTGTAATATTCATGGCACTCTTTGGTACTGCCTAGATTCTGTTAGTTGAACATGATCCTGGTACTGCTAGCTGTAATATTCATGTCATTATTTGGTACTGCCTAGATTCTGTTTGTTGAGCATGATTCTCGTACTGCTAGCTGTAATATTCATGTCACTCTTTGGTACCTACATGTCCATGTAATGCCGCTGAGAAGAAAATTTTCTCATCAAGTTGGTTCCTGGCTTCTTGGGGCCAGATCAATACCGCAACAGCAACCCTACTCCCTCTGTCCACTGTGCAGTTTTTAGAACCAGAGGAGAGCTCCGGAATGCTCTGTCCTACTTTTATGGTTGAATGGAGCCTAGGATGATAATCAGCAATGAAACGTCAGTCACCTCCTTCAAGCACCAGTGCTGGTAGGGCCTGTATCATGCTGGCAAAGGGTGCCATGTAGTATATCGTCTCAGTGCTCAAGAAAAAGGGAGCCCATAATAACCTGAGACAAGAACTTGCAACAAGTACAACTTATCATCATCGGACTCAAAAGGCGACTTATCATTCTCAGAAGAAACAAAAGGGTTTTTCTTTTTTAGGTCTAAAAGCTGCTTTATTCAAATGTAAACATCAACGGAATACAAATAATGTCTGGTGTTCCCGTGAGCCAAAGACGACGACCACGAACTAAACTAGTAGCAGCTTTCACAAGCATATGCGCTTGCTTCAGTATTACAATTGCGTTTCTCATGGATAACTTCTGAATGAGGTATCATCTGCAGCCTGTCTTGATCTCCTCTGTAACAGCCTTGCTCTGGCCCAGAAATGGCTCCTGAATATGCTCGACTGTTGCAAGACAGTCTGGAAATCTGCACTTGTTGGACGTTCAGGTCCAAGGACAAGGATAGCCCCTCACTGCACGCCATTGTCTCCAAGGTTTCTGGAACATTCATATATTCTACAACCACAGCCGATGCTCCCAAAAACATGCCAGTATGATCACGACAGATTGTAGCGATGGCTCCCCTTTCCCTGTTGCGCGACACTGCTGCATCAACATGCACCTTCACCCACCCTGGAGATGGTGGTATCCACTTCTGTACCCGGCTTGCAGGGAGAATCGGTCGGTTGGTTTGTCGCTTCTCCGGGACAAGTGAAACATCAGCAATATACCTGTTTATGAAGCACGATGTTGAGTGCGGTGATTGGTACTGTTGTTCGTGGATGGCTTTCCTGCGCACCCACCAAATAGACCACAGAGTAACTATAGCTTTGACAAACTGATCTTCATTCACTGTGCTCTGAATTCCATCAGCGAGAGGCATGCATCCTGGCAAGTGATCGTAACCATATGCTGGACCAACTCTTCCTCAACCATTGACCAGACACACTTGGCCATTTGACACTCAATCAGCGCGTGCTTCCAGTTATCCGCTGCTGCATTACAGATCGCACACACCTCCGAATCAGTCATGTGCTGCTGAAACCAAACTCCTTTAGTGGGAATCGAGTTGTGCGATAATCTCCACGCATAATTATTCAACTTGGCCGGAATCTTGGCTCCCCAAAGCTGGCACCAATGTTTCCTATTGGCCCCTTGATCAGAATTACCTCTTTTACCATCCAGCCAGTCTTCCCGTTGCTGTTTAGTTTCCTTAGGCATACGATAGCATGACCTGACAGTAAAAAGGCCGCTGCCCTCATAATGCCATGCCCAGCTGATTTCGGTGTGAATCAATGACAGTGGGATATTCAGTATTTCCTGAACATCAATATTTTGTAGATGTTGCTGAACTTGATCCCTCCACCAGCCCCTCTCTACATTGTCAATTAGCTCAGATACAAGTTGTGGAGGGTTGATTGATCTGGGATGTACCGTTCGCAGCATAAATTATCTGCGTATCCAATTTTGGTTCCAAATATTCGTGGCCTTACCATCTCCAATTCTTCTAACAAGCCCTTGCTTCAATACCTCTTGCCCTTTGATTATAGCTCGCCATATCTGAGAAGGATGGCTGCCTAGTTCAGCTCCCAGTAGATCACACGAAGGAAACTAAACAGCTTTCAAAAAACGAGCACTTAAGGAAACTGTGTCCTGTGTTAATCCCATGCCTGCTTGGCCAACATTGCTAAGTTGAAAAGATGTTGAACTAAGCTCTGCCGTTGAGGTATGGAGTATCACCCCAAACAATTGGGACACTCGAAGTGCTTGTTCCAAACTAACCACTGAAGAATAACTGCATCACATGGAATCAGAAAAGACGCTATCTGCAGCAACACCACAACCCTACTGCTTGGTATGCCAGTAAGAGCACGGAACAACAGTATGGCACCTGTGGTTGCAGGAGTGAACGATTCAATAGTCCACATGAAGGAGACTGGGATGTAGCGCACGCTGACATTTCCGAGCACGATATTCATGTAGAACACAAACGACATGGGGAAGATCCTCTTCCAGCTGTCCTCGGGCTCGACCTGAATCACCGGCTTCGCCGTGAGCACATGGATTGCGACGTAAGCCCTGATGGAAGAGCATATAGATTAAGTGGATGCAGGACAACAGCAGGGGAAACTTGAAATCCAGCTTCTGCAGGGAAAAGGGGTTAATGTTATATCATAAAAAAAACACATTGCTCTCTAAGAAAGGAGGCTAACACCAAGAATAACATAAACTGGAGCATGTGGTGGTCATTGTTCTCATTCCATACGGTTCATCCAGTATGAATGAATCGTGTTATCTGCTTTTATGGCAAAAATACGACACCAATCCAGGAGCTAATCAACATCGTGAGGCAGGCTGTTAACGCAATGCTAAGTTAATTATCGTAACTGGAGTCCCAGTTGTATGATACCATTGAAACATAATAAGGATGAGTGGATGTGGTGAGCTTAAGATAGCAGGAGGTACGTGGTGTATTGAAAGAATCTTCTAACAAACGAATAAGAACCGCACACCTGAGGCCTCACAGGGCGGCTCCTATCATTTATCATGCTGCGCCCCGACCCAAAACACACACCTGAGGGCTTCAGCTTTGCCGGCGAATTTCACAGTGCCCCTCTTGGCACCTGGTTCGACCTCACATCTGTCTCCCACCTACAACATACATATTTATCTTGAATCATAAAATATTGCAAAACAAAAACAGGTGCAATATCCATTTCATGCTACAGGAAAAGGAAGCTTTAGCACTCATATTCCAGAGTGTTCCTTTCAGTAGCAAAGCACCAACACAACAAGGACCAATATTTACTATACAGTGTACCCTGATAGTAAGTTACCAATTATCTAGGCGCAATTCCGTATTCCTCGCCAACTTAGTGAACTATAAAGTGCTCAATAGTCATACTTTGCAAGCAGGATTATTACTATGTTTTATCCAAAACACAGCACTAGTCAAACCACGGAGATACTGTAAGGAAATATACACTGCATAGTCTGAATGGCTGCTCAAGCTGGCAACAATCAATGAAGATGGAAACAACTAATTTCATGTTCATCCTAAGGATGTCTACATATTCCATCAAAGTTAACAGTATGGACTGTGAAAAGAAAAATCAGATATCCAGCCAATGCATGGTAGCAGTTTGTCAAGCTCATTTAGTCACACGTTCATACCTACCCCCTCCGTAACTAAATATAAGATGTTTTTGCAGTTCCATTTGAACTGCAAAAACGTCTTATATTCAGTTACAGAGGGAGTACAAATCAGGGTCATTTCCACAGGAAGAAATTATCATAACCAATATGCTAGCTGGCAAACTGCACAAATTTCTAAGATGGTATCACCAGCTAGTATAGTACTCCGTATATCCAGTAAGGCTGCTATACCAGATAATATAATTATGGAAAAAAGCAGTAGCTCCACCAGTGTTAGGGTGCTAAATCATCAATACTTAGCCAGCTAAACTATTAAATATTGCCTTGAAAAAAAAGTTAGGCAACTGAGATGGCTGGGGATTGAGCATCAGTAGATTAGTTGGCAATATTCCAGTCTATAGCGTGTGCAAAAACTTAAATCAATGTACATGTGTAAAGCAAATTACCTGACCTTGATGTTTGCACACAATTAATCCATCTGATTGTCTGACTGCTAAAGAATACAAAAAATAGATTAAGCAGGCCTGTTGAAGGGAACAAGGTAGTCCAGATGTGAGCGAATTGCTCGGTAGTGAATTACTTATCATCCGGTACTAGAAGGGATTCGCGTGCTTTGCTGCGCTGGTGGTAGGCACAATGATTTTACTATATTAGTATATGTTTCATTGAAACTTCTAATGTGGTAAGCAGGCCCGTGCTACAGAGTTGAGTAGAAAAAGATAATGTGCTCATCTCAACAAAAAAATGCACATAAGGTTTTTTTAGTAAGATTGCCATCATATATTTTCCTGCATTACAATTATAAAAAATAAAGTACTTCCATTGCATTAGGCAAGCGACTTGCAACCAATACTGCTACATGCAAATGGATAGCTTCCTACCTGTTAAAGGAAAGTAATCACCCGCTTGCTAATTCATGTTACTCACGCATTATCGCCGAATATGATCTAATCATAAGCTCACAATTCATAGGATCCCAACAAACACACCGCACAAAAGTGATTTCATCGGATAGATCTCCAAGAACACCGAGGATAACATTGTATTGAAGAACAAAAAGAGAGAAGAAACCATCTAGCCACTAACTATGGACTCAAAGGTATGTGGTGAACTACTCATGCATTATCGGAAGGGTAGCAAGGTTGATGTAGAGCCCCTCTGTGGTGGATTCCCCTTCCGATGGAGTACCGAAAAAGGCATCCGGATGGGATCTCTAGAGAACAGAGGCTTGCGGCGGGGAAAAAAGTATATCATGGACTCCCCTGATGGTTTGGTAATATTTGGGAATTTATAGGGGGGAATTAGGTCAATTGGAGCAAAGGGGGCCCACAAGGCACCTGGGCGCGCCAGCCCCCCCTAGCGTACCAAGGTGGCTTTGTGTCCACCTCCCTTGCCTTCTGATGTCTTCCGGAAGCTTCCTAGGTCCTTCCTTGTCAGAAAAAAATTCCAAAAAGTTTCGTGCCATTTGGACTTTGTTTGATATTGATTTGTCGTAAAGCAAAAAACAGGCAGAAAACAACAACTGGCACTGGGCACTAAGTTAGTAGGTTAGTCCCATAAATGATATATAAATTATTAACAATATAACTAAAACATCCAAGATTTATAAATTAACAACATGGAACAATCAAAAATTATAGATACGTTGGAGACATATCAAGAATCCCCAAGATTAACTCCTGCTCATCCTCGAGTAGGAAAGTGATAAAATAGTTTTTTTGATGTGGAATGCTATCTATCATATTCACCAAGTTTTTTTTCTTTCTTAGCATAGACATGTGGACTTATATGATTCAAAGCAATAGTCTATAATTTGACATTTAGACATAGATACTCAAGCATACTAACAAGAAACCATGTCTTTCAAAATAATAACACCAAAGGAAGTTATCCCTAGCCATTATGCTCAATCATTGATCCATTCATGAAACACACTAGAATATCAATCATATCCCATGCACACTTATGATCACATTGCCCCTAGTTGGTGCTTTTAAAGAGAGGATGGAGACTCGAAATAAAAATAAAAATTGCATAAAAGTAAATAGAAAGGCCCTTCACAGAGAGAAGCATTGATTTGCAGAGGTGTCTGTCGTGGGAACGAGCCTGGCAGTAGAAGTTAGGGGGTACGTAAGGAGAGGGCAGAGTCCTAGCTATGACGAGATTGTGCACACGGATGTATGAGTTCAGGTCCCTCTCGTGGAGGAAACATCCCTACGTCTCAATGCTCGGGAGCTTCTGTCATGTGGAATGTGTGAGTTACACGGGGTGCAGACCTTTGTCCTAGAGGGGAGGGGTGGCTTATATAGAGTGCGCTGCCCCTTATTAATACCCGACAACTAAGGATTCGGTCGTGGTAATAAAGGTGAACGTTACTAATAACGTATGTAATAAATGCTACTTATTACTGAGGACTGCTAGGCGTCCACCGGCCAATGCGCGTTATACGTCCGCCACCTCGCTGGTTGTTGGATCTACGCGCAGGCAGTCGTCGGTCGATCTCCAGGCACGTTTCGCTTGTCCCCTCCCCCACTCACTAATTCTTGAACCAACGACCGCGCTGCAGAAACAAAGGCCGCGTTGTTGAAACAACTCCTGAAACAACGGTCGCGTTACGGAAACAATGACCGTCAATTCCTAAAACATAGGTTATGTTGTAGGATATTTTTTGCAACATAGAACGTGTTGATGAATTTTATTTCCTGTCTTTTTTTGGCAACAACGATGATATTGTGGAAGAACTTTTGCAACATAGGCCAGAGAAAAAAGATACACCCAGCCGTGGGCAACGCCATGTTTCACTTTGACCAACGTGTGCACACAGCCGCAAAGGAAAAATGGATTCGCAGCACGTCGTGCGCTCTCACAATACACATGGTTGGATGAGGAGGCGGTTGATTTGTTGGGCAGCATCAGCCAGTGGAATACAAGAGTTTTCCTTAATAAAAAACACAATTTGTGAGGCGTTAGATTTCACGGGAATCGACGGCTTTGAATTGGTCTGACGTTGGACTTCTACCAGACTATAGATAGGAAGTGTTCCCCAAGGTTATATAGTATGAAAGTTAATTTGACGATGCATCTAATAATGTTGATTTTAAATTATAGATATTTATTTATTTTTCTATAAAGATAAATAAACTTTACAAAATTTGAATTTGACCAAATTTTATATGTAACTAAAAAGAAACAGAGGGAGTACTTCATATGAGAGAACCGTGCGTGTAGCTGCAGGTTGATGACAAGACGCATGTGAGCTTTCCGTCCCGCAGGCTTGACGAGATGCGTGCGAGCTATCTGCCGCGCGGGCTTCATAGGATACGTGGGAGCTGTCCACCGTGCATGCACGATGGGACGCATGAGAGTCTACTACGGGAAGCGATACTTTGACCTCCAACCCTCCCGCTCGCCTCACTCCCAACTTCTAAATTAATGGCGTCCTACCCGCTATTTATTATGTGGTTAATGCGTGTGGATGGAGGGACTAGTTTGCTTGTGATCTTTGTTTTGTTCGTGCCTAGCCGAAAACTTTAACGTTTCGTCTGTTTTCGATTCGCATACATGTACAAATGAACGAAATAATATAACAACAAATTAGCACCGACAAAGATAATAATTTTCTTACATATGCATGATAATAAAAAATGCCATATGTGGCAACTCCCCAAAGACACAGGGGCAAAAGAAGAAGGAAGAGGTTGAAGAAGGAAGACAAAGAAAATAATCTATCTAATTCTTCATGGATTGCTGAGCACAGAGTTCCTCAATCTCCTTCTTCATCGCCTCCATGTCCTCCATCTCCTGTCGCCTCTAATCTGATATCTTCCACATTGCATCCATGGCGCGGGCTCTTTGCTCGAGAGCATCGATGGTTTGCATCGCGTACGCATGAAGTTCCTTCACACGCTCCACGAATTCCTTGAGCAGCCCCTCCCGCTCGATGTGGAGCTTCGTTAAGTCTTCCAAAAGTTCATCGGCGAGTTCTTTCAGCCTCCCTGATGGTGTCCTGGACTAGGGGGGTGCTCACCACGTCATCTCCCGACCAGGTGGATCGGGAGAGGACCCCCATGGTGGTTCACTAATGGGCCACTTTGGGTAGCCCATGATGCATACAAGGGAGATTCCACAAGACTTGGCGCATAAGACAAGGACTTCTCCAAACCCTAGGCCTCTGGTATTATATAAACCGAGGCCAGGCTAGATCTCAAATCTCATATTTATTACAACAATCTCCTTGAGAGAGCCCGAACTTGGGTAAAATCCTGTGTCCATGTTACCATCGCTCCAAGACGCCTAGCTTAGGACCCCTACTATGAGATATGCCAGATTTGACACCAACGTTGGTTCTTTCATTGAGAGCCTGCTGGCAGTCGCCGTGGTGCAATGGGAATTCAGATCGTCTCCAGCGCAATCTACACGCCGGAGCCGAGCTTTGTTGTCGATGTCGGTGGCTTTGCCGTCGGCTCGACTGGTCACCTCCGTTGGACCGAGGACTATGCTCTGCGTCGGATTATCAATATCGGATGGATAATTTTATCACCATCATCTCCAATCACTATCAAGATCACGGGGAATCATCCAGGGAGCTCAGGGGCTCGATGTTAACATAGTCCTCACGCTACACATGTAGTTTTTCTAGACAGAAACTCCTGTTTGTCGTCCCCGCTTCCTCAAGTGCCGCTTTGACGATTGCTTTAGTGGAATTGAGCGTAATTGGTGCTAGCATAACCCTATAAAATTTGATCATGTTTCGATGGAGGAATCTACGGTAAACTCCGATCTACCGGAGCCCTATCGAATCTGGACGAGATTCTGGACGTGTTTAGGGCGAGGAGTCCAACGGCTAACTCGAACATCGTTTGCAAGATCCCACCGTTCATCGTCTGCGAAATTCTCATAATGATCACCCCTCAAAATTTCAGCTCGATCTGACTGTTCAAACTCCAGGAGACGTCCGATGAGTACAACAATTTTTGGATCTGTTTTCTGCGCGGAAACGAATCCAACCCGAATTCATCTTTCTTCATGAACGGGATATTGGACATCCTTTTTGGAAAAAATTTAGGGTATTGTTTGTTGTTTTCAAACACGTGTCCGTAAATTTTAAATCTTTTCTAAGGCGCTCTTCACCTTCGCGCCGATGTCGAACCGGCCGACCACGTTGGTCCATGGCTATCAACCTGCGTCAACATTGACTACGCCATCGTTCCATCGAGCCGACGATGGCCACCTCGGATCATCTCCTCGGCGAGCCGACTAAGTGTTTGTCATCGTGAAGGACAACTAATCGTCAAGACAACATCATCGCCCCATGGATTAAACGGATTGGACGCGCCGACATCACTGCGAGGACACTTTAGCAAGACGGCATTGACCACGTCACAAATTCCAACATGTATCTGCATTGTCGCGCTGTCACTTCTTCCCACCATGCCGACGTGCTTCGACACATCGGCTGACATGGGGGATCTAGTGTCACCTTACCGACCTGCTCCATCATCTTCGCTAGACCAAGGGCTTCACGATCTCTTCATTAACCCACTCCAGGGACTTCGGCGTCGCCAGTCGACTAGCTCCTCGCATCAGGCAGCATCGTGTTCCATGCCGATGCGGCCGATCATCTCGATTAGATCGATATCCTCACCCTAGGACAGAAGATCAAGTTTAGTAGCCCAGAGTACGCCGCCGACGCCTAGAGCGATTGTTCCTTGTTGGGTTCCCGACTTCACTTGATGAGCCCGGACATCCCAAAGCTTTAACTTCATGTCTCCTCCTTGACCCCGTTTCCTGATCACCCCCTATCCTGGATTCGACTTTGAGCTCGGATTCGATGATTGCGTCCGGAAACCTGGGCTCGAACCTTACCCTGGATTAGGCTTTGAGCTCGGGTCCGGTCACTGTGTCCGAAGACCGGGGCTCGACCTCGGTCATGTCCGCTCCCTGTGCCCAGGCACCGGGGATCATCGAGCTCTCCCTAAAAGTCTACTTCAAGCCCGACGCATGAAGGCATCGGCTAACTATAGGGAGATGCATTGCACGACAACAATGCTCACTTGATTTCCTTGGAGCAGTAATTAAGCGGATTCCTTTTTCCATGGAGAGTCACTTATCCTCATACGGGAGATTATGCCATCAAAGTCAAACCAAGGGGCATTACATCGGGTGAATATAAGCCTCTTGTGGACTTCCGACCTGTGTCGACATTGTCCTCGCGCCAGATAATCGATCTCGACTACATGATCTCGTGACCTCAGCAAGCCGACGTCGGCCCTCAGGATATATTTTTTCTCATTATTTACTTCACTTAAGTCAACTGAGTAGAGGATTTTTATTACCTTTATTTGTTATTACTTTTGGCTTGCACTATATTATGTGCGTAGTTAATTGACTTCGACTGTGTAACACGCTCACCTTGGCGCGTTGACGTAGTCGTCTCGCCTTCGTCGAGCGAATTGTGTTGTCACCTTGGTGCACTGCCTAGTGTCGGCATACTCGCGTCGTCACCTTTATTAAATCGGCCTCACACTGCCGACCTCACCTAGCTGGATTGGGGGCTTCAGCATCACTTCACCAACCTACTGTTGTGGCTCCGACGTCACCTTACCGAGTCGTTGCGTCCCCTTGGCTAGATCGGGGGTTGCGCTCGCCACGTCGGCAATGTTGTGTCATCACTTCGTCAAACCCAACTCCTCGCTCGTCCATCTTGGAACCGACTTGGGGACTCGAACCCTCGACCAAGCCAAGGACAACGCAGCATACTGGATTTTTTAGACATCAATGGGTTTCCGCATCCTGCCTCAAGTGTGGATTGCATCATCAATGACGAGCACATTAACCAGCTAAGTCACATGCTCAAATTTTAAATTTTTGATTGCTTCACCCAAATAGTATATTTTTTGTTAAAAAAAATGTTTGTTAAAAACTTTGTTTGTTAAAAATTTCTTTACCCAATTTAACCGGGGGCTCTTAAATTTATATGAGCCATTTTATAATGGATGTGTTCTCTTCTTGGTCGTTACAAAGTCTTTTTCTACTACTCTTTTTTCCAACGCCAGTGTGTGGTCAATAGCCAGGTTGCCTATTTTCTCTCTAGAGCCGCTCATGTTTAGTTTGCTAAACTGGCCTTGGAGGAACACTCTGCCTTCGGGATATGGAGGTTGAAGCCAAAGGCTGGCCTGCTTGAAGTCCAAAGATCGGATGTATCATGTTAAAGCACGACCGAAGCACAAATTAAATTTTAGACCAATTTACGATTTGCACAATTTTATTTTATCTAAACATAAAGTTATTTGCATAAGTTTTTTGGTTTTTCCGAGCATAACTTTCGCAGTACAACGCTAGATGCATTTCACGCATCGACAATATTAAAGGGGATCTGTAGTTACCATCGAACCCACCAAACATCGAGGTACTCCATGCGTGTCCTCGGCAAATTGTCCTCGGTATTTCGCATTTATATGCATTGATTTCAAGTTGTGTCTTTGGTCTATAGCTGGATTGCTTGGCTTCTGTGCTTACCCCTTACGTTTCCGCTTTGTTCGGATAAGGGGTAAAGGGAGAATCAATGCGATTGTCACTTCTAGTTTAACTGGTTAAGTGCCTCAGTTGGAGAAAGCCGAAAGCTGAATGTCACAACAAGCGTAAATCGGTCGGCAAACCGGAGGCGGTGTTCAACCAAATATAGCCGATCGAGGTTATCCGAGTAAAACAAAGGTCCTCTTCTTGTTGAAAAGGTCAAGTTGTGCGTGGTTCGACCTCGAATGATCTGAGGAGTCAACATATACTGGGAGCTATTAAGTTGCCCCCAAACATATGCTCGTATGACTAAGTGAAAGTTATAAAGCCTGAATATTTGATTAGCTCATTTCCACCAACACAACCACCTCCGGGAATCGATATATCGGCTAAGGGTTATCTTGTTTGTACGTAAGCACTCTGTGTAGCATCTACAATGGGGTGGAAGCCGACGATAGGCCACTTTCAGATTATAAACAGTCGCTGCGGAGTCAAAATAAACCATGCCGAGGGCTCCTTGTGGCACCTCGGCATAGATGCATCGAGACTCCTAGGGAGCTCAACATATCATCAACATTTGTATTTAATATACGAATGCTGCCTCCCGTAGTGATTATTATAAAGCCATAAATATGCATCAATTTGACTTAGTATTTTTGCCAAGCTGGGTTGCCTGGCTCCTGTGCTTATCCCTACATTCCCGATTGTTCGGCTAGGTGGTAAAGGGAGCACCTTTGTGATTGTTACTTCCAGGTCATCCAAATTAGTACCTCGGTCTGGATGAAGCCGAAATCTAGCCATCTTAAGAATATAATCGGTCGGCAATGACGGGAGTGAGAATTTAGATTCACTAAAAGGCCATAGAGTTCGGGAACATTCTCCGAACTAAATCCTCAATATTTTGCTCCCACATCGATCGGCGTTGAGGTTTCACTCGATCATGGTTAACATGATATCCTGGGAAAAGGAAATTATAAAAGAACTATTTTTCTTGGAAGATGTTTCTTACGCTAATAGTAATATAACATATCTCTCTGCGTACATTTGTTTATAAAACCGTATGACCGGATTGCCTTGTTTGTCGTAAATCTTTGCCCTTATAAAGGCTTTATAAAGTAGGACAAACACTCGTCGGCTACTGGCCGACGAGGTTGAAGTCGATGGTCGGTCAACAAAGTCTTGTACAATGCGGATCCGAGCTCTAATGATGTAAAGTACATGGATACATAGAATCATTACACATAAATTGCGTCAAACAAAACAAAGTTTGTGTCAAACAAATATCGATCCTTAATTCGACCACGCGTGCCCAAATTAAAGCTTGGGGCCTACTACATTACCTATTCAATGCAGCAAATCCAAAGTGCAATATGGTTTCCGAGGAGATTCGATCCTTAGGTTGGTCGTCCGCACCCAACCCGATTCTCGGAAACTACTATGTGTCACGTTTTCATCCCCAACGTACGCCGCCGAGCAAGAACTTGATCCTCATGCCGACTTTGCAAGTCGACCTAATTCTCAGGGCTACTGGAATCAGTGGTTTTATTTTGATTATTATTTTGTCCTTCAGGTGCATCTCAGGTTATAGGCCAACACATACCTTGAGGGCTACCGGCTATAAATCTCTGTAGTAAATAAATTGCAGTGATCAGAAATTTTTTCCACAAAAAATCAGCCCAATACTGAGGTGGTGCACTATTTCCAAAGTAGTCCGGTGTAAAGCTCGGATGCAGGTGGTTGGCTCAATAGAGGGCATTGCCAGCATTAAGCTCGGCCGAACATGTTCAACCTTTTCAAAGACCGAAGTAATCTATGAGACCTCGGATGCTGACCAGCGTTAGAGCTTGGCTACGCAAAACACCTCAGAAGCTTTCCGGCATAAAGCCCGGATGCGAATGGCTAGCTCCATAAAAGACTGTTCCGGTATTTAAGCTTGGATAAACTCCTCCAAATTTTCAGAGACCTAGGTAATCTATGACACCTTGGATGCCGACCAGTGTTGGAACTCGGCTGCAAAAAGACACCTCAGATGAAGTTCAACATTAGAGCTCATACGCAAGAGGACACCACTGCACGAGAAACATTTTGGACCCGAGGTGTGGCGTAAAGAAACTAGGCATCAATAAAAGCCAACAACTTAAAGGCCCCTCGGATGCCTAACATGTAAACTATTCGGGTTCATCTCGGCGATCCTCAAGATCGATCATTGGAAGATTTGTTGAACCAGTTTTCAAGACCGACGACTGAAGACAAAGAACTATGCGAAAGAACCAGGGAGCAGCCCCATCTTCAAGACCGGTACAGCGGGCTACTGACGGTGTCCTGGACTAGGGGGTGTTCACCACGTCGTCTCCCGACCAGGTGGGTCGGGAGAGGACCCCCATGGCGGTTCACTAATGGTCCACTTTGGGTAAACCATGATGCATACAAGGGAGATTTCGCAAGACTTGGCGCACAAGACAAGGACTCTTCTAAACCCTAGGCCTCTGGTATTATATAAACTAAGGCCAGGCTAGATCTCGAATCTCATATTCATTACAACAATCTCGGGGTAGATACGTGTACTATGTACTATCCCCCATATAAATACAATGAAAATAAGGACGTAGGGTATTATCTCCTTGGGAGAGCTCGAACCTGGGTAAAATCACGTGTCCATGTTAGCATCGCTCCAAGATGCCTAGCTTAGGACCCCTACTATGAGATATGCTAGATTTGACACCGACACTCCCCTCCGAGGTACTTTTCTTCTTGAGCAGTTTCTTCCAGGCATCGTTGTCCTCCATAAGTTTCTCCATGAGTCCGGTCTCCCTGTCAACTGAGGCATCGCTCTTCTCCAGCAGCTTCACCAGGTCATCGATCATGGCATCCTTCCTATCGAGCTCAACGTGCATGTCATCGCTGGTTGAGGAATCAAAGACTGCCAAATTGTCTAGTTCGCCTTCGATGCGAATACGCTTGTGACTGTGAGAGCTGTCGCCTCTCCATGAAAGATCCTCCTGGGTGTCCGCGGCGCCACCCGACATCTCTGTTGCAGCCAAAGCGGTGTGGCTAGAGCTCTTTGGAACTTCCGCGGCACGGCGGCGGGGCCTCTTGGTTGCTTTGCGGCTTTGGTCTTTCTTCCTTGATTATATCTCGACCCAGAACCCCCCTCTACTGGCCATGGAAGACGAAACGAAGGACTAACAAAGAAAGGCCTGTCTTTTTGGTGTCGGTGGTGAAGAATGAGCGGTAATTATCGAGTACGAGTTTGTGTTTATATAGCCTACTACAGTAACAGCTGCTAAGTGAGAACACGTTTAGGTTTGTAGGTGTGAACTAATTTGCAAAAAAAATTAGCGTGTGGTAAATTGGAATGTGAAAGGAAACAAGCTCAATATTTATTTATGGTTTTAGTCCCCAACCATGGAACGTTGTATGGTTTTTAGAAACTATTTGGGAACAGGCTCATCGAGCAGACGTGTGGCCCTCCCTCTATGAGAGGTGGGCCCTACCTGTGCAGTGGGTGCAGATTTGATTAGACAGGATGCGTGCGAGCAGTCCACCGCGTAGGCTCAGAGGGATGCGTGCGAGTAGTCTGCCGCGGAGGCGCAGCTGGCTCACCGGGAATCAAGCCATTGGACCTCAGACTTCCACCCACAGTCCTATTCTTGTTGGAAATATGCCCTAGAGGCAATAAATAAAGTGTTTATTATTATATCTCCTTGTTCATGATAATTGTTTATTATCCATGCTATAATTGTATTGATTGGAAACACATTACATGTGTTGATAGATAGACAACACTTTGTCCCTAGTATGCCTCTAGTGAACTAGCTCGTTGATCAAAGATAGTCAAGGTTTCCTAGCCATTGACATGAGATGTCATTTCATAACGAGATCGCAACATTAGGAGAATGATGGGATGGACAAGACCCAAACTATAAACATAGCATATGATCGTGTCAGTCTATTGCTACAGTTTTCTGCATGTCAAGTATATGTTCCTATGACCATGAGATCATGCAACTCACAGACACTGGAGGAGTGCCTTATGTGTATCAAACGTCGCAAGGTAATGATTTTTTTTAGAAATAGTACTACTTTTGTAGCAATTTTGAAAAAATGGTGCGAGTTAAAAAAAATTAGAACTAGTACCTTGTTGGCCTACTGTGGGCTGACCGGACGCTAATCGGCCATTTGTGGGCTGAAACAGGCCAGTCGGCCGTAGCCAGGCCGACGCGCCGGGCAGTCGGCCCGCCCCTAGCGAGGGCCACCCGTCGGCCTCCTGTCGGCCGAAAGGCGGGAGGATAAGGCCCCGTCGGCCACTCTCCTTCTTCCTTCTCCAGCTTTCATTTTAGCATAGTTTTAGTCCGAAATCCCCCCCCTTGATCTCCCATTCCCTCCACCCATTTGCCGTTTCAATCCGATGAAACGATAGATCGCGTGTTTCTCCCCTGCCCTACGGTTTTATTTTTCGTAAGGTGTATTGGTTTGTTCATGTGGAGGAGAAAATTGTATGGTGGTGGAGGTTTCAATGGTGAGAAGGTGGAGTGGTGGAGAGGAAGAAGGAGTGCACTCACGCGTCGAAGGTATAATTTTTTGCTATAATTTTTTGTTTTTTTGTAATGTACGTACAATTACTTTATGTTATTTTTAGTAGCGTAGTTATTTTAGGTTACTTGTGTTAGTGTAGTGATTTTAGTGTAGTCATATTAGTGTAGTTTTAGTTAGTGTAGTCATATTAGTATCGGATTTTAGTTTATGTTTTTGTAGTGTAGGTTTAGTTAGTTTAGTCATAGTAGTGTCGGTTATTTTTTGTGTAGCTCATTTTAGTGTAGGTTTTTTTAGGTACATTATATTGTATGTTTTATTTTAGTGTCGATATATTCATTGTGAATAATGAGAAGCTGGCATTGTCTGACAGGTTAAAACGTCTGAATCCGTAAATCTGACTGTGTATTACGACCCTGGTACTGTTTGATATGATGAGTTGGGGGTTGATCTTAGCGAGTTTAAAACAGGCGAGATGACACTTTCAGACCCGGACAGTCTGGACATTAGGCAGTGGAAGCACTGGTTGACTACTAGTTTTGGCCTCGATCCCGATGTTTGTTCCGTCAGTATTCATGCCTTGTGGACCAAATCCTGTAAAAATGTCAAGTGGGATTTGATTCCGATAGATAGGAGCCAGCATTGGTTGTCTCTGTTAAGTCGTTGCAAAGACCAAAGAATCCATCCTTATGCCCTAGTGCAACCAGTGGCGAAGGAGGAGAACATCATACCGCCAACCGTGGGGTATGATCCAGGCCAGAGTACTCAAGTGGCTAACGAGATTTATGTATCCGGGTCACAGCCAACGGATGTGAATGATACTCAAGCTGACAATGAGTCATATTATGTTAATGCTAGTCATAGTATTCAATCGGTAGTATTAGCTGCCTCTGGTGTTGCTGATGGGGACGAGGAAGGCGAGGAAATGCAGAGGGTGGTGGAGGAAGAGGGCGAGGATGGGATTGCAGAGGAACTTGATTCTAAAAATTCCGAGGATGAGGAGGAGGTACCAATTCCTGCTGCATGGGAGCAGGACATATCCGCCGACTTTACTGTCAACGATGGCCATGAGACTCCATGGCAATATAATCTGAACCAAGTCTAGATCGGGGCTATGTTTGACACAAAGAATAAAATGAAGTACGCGGTGATAAAGTGGGCTATGTCTACCCAGAGGGTTTTCCGGACGCACATATCTAGTCCAACGAAATATACCGTCAAGTGTGTTGAATCAGGTTATCCTACGAAGGTGCACGTCCATGTGCGAAAGTATCACATCCACTGGGGGCTCCTCCTGGCAGCAGGCACCTTCTTCACAGCCAGGGGGCTACTCCTGGCAGCAACCACCTACTTCACAACCCGGGGGCTATTTCTACCAGCAGCCACCTCCTTCACAGCCCGCTGACTCTTCCTGGCTTCACCAGATGGACCTAGGTAACTTAACTTTGTACATTCTTTTACAAAATTTAGTCTCGTAAGTCATTTCTTACATGTTTTAATTCACCAGCAGGCAGCAGCCAGTCGCAGCCATTTATGGCTTTAGTTCAGTCACCTCTATTTACTTGTCCTGGTTCGTACATACCTGGTGACGGCGAGGACGATGATCGTGCTACATGCACCTATGGTATCTCAGAGACAGTTCTTCCAATCCACCACAACCATCGACGCAGGAGACACAGACACCGATGGATGAGGTGTTCTATGGTCGTGGTCATCGTGACACTCGTCCACCACCTCAGCGCTTATCGCCTTCCGGTGCACGTCCGAGGAAACCGAAGATTCGTCGCAAGCCCCAGCAGTGATATGGTCATCTACGTACGAGACATGACTATCTATTTATGTATGAGACATATGTAGCCTTTATGTATCGGACATATTCATGTATTTGACATATTTAGCCTCTATGTATCGGACATATTTAGCCTATATGTATTTGACATATTTATGTTTGAGACTTATTTGGTATGGAGAGAGAACAATAGTAACGCAAACCAAATCCGTTGACATCAATTGCACGTTACAACTGAATTAAACGTTACAACTTAATTAAACCGCACTACATAGAACAACACTATAGAACATAGTACTACATGAAAAACATATTACATGAATGCATCATCGTCATCCTCCATCGATGCAAATCTCTTCCCCTTTGTCGTTGCAAAACTATTGCCCTTCGACGATGCGCTGGTCTTCACCTTGGTACTCGGCATCAAGACGTCGTATTCATCCTCCGTCGCTGCAGAACTATTCCCCTTCGTCGATGTAGAACTCTTGCCCTTTGTCGATGTAGAACTCTTGCCCTTCGATGCAAAACTCTTCACCTTGCTGCTCGGCATGAAGAGGTCGTCCTCGTCCTGACTTTCTACTGACCATAAACCTGAATTATTCACAACAATCCAGAGATAAGCATCACCCTTGTGCAGTTGCTTTTGCCATCTGGCGTGCAACCTCAGAAGTTCTTTCCGTATCTCCTCAAAAGTCCTAGGAGGCCACCCACTCCTAGCTAATTGGTGAGCCAACTCATTCATTATACAGTCACTACTAATGAGTTCCTCCCATGGAACTACTCTATCATTCATCTTGAAATTGGCAGCTAGACAAAGAAGACGGCCAGACATACCCTTGTGAAAACTATGATCAAAAGGATAGTGAGGATGAGGAGGATGATACATCTCAATGAAAGGATGGCGAGAGTGGAAGGATGGCCGAGGCGACAGGGAAAGGAAGGGCTTGCTCACCCTCCTTACTGCGAATGTGGTTTTATAGGCGAGAGAGAAGCTGGCGAGAGAGAAAGGCGGGAAAGACTATGGCGGGAACAAATGGCAGGAAAGACTATGGCGGGAACGAATGGCGGGAGAGAAAGTGGCGGGAGAGAAACTGGCGGGAGGCAAGTATCATGCTTCTCACTAAAATTAAGATATAATTTGCTGAAATTAAGATACATGTTGCTGAAATTAAGATACAACTTGCTGAAATTAAGTTACAATTTTCTGAAATTAAGATACATCTTGCTAAAATTAAGATACAACTTGCTGAAATTAAGATACAACTTGCTGAAATTGAGTTACTTGAATTTAAATCTACTTGTCCAACGTGGATATTTCCCTTTTCCATCTGCAGCTTCTTCTACTGCCTGGGCTGCACGAGCTCTTTCTTTCTTTCTCTGCCTCTCAGCTTCACGGGCCTCCTCTCGCTGACGGCGCTCCTCCGCATGTCGAATTTGGTTTTCTTGGTTGTTGTTCTTCATCTCAGCAAGAAATGCCCTCTGCTCGACACAGTACTCTTGCCAAGCTCTCTCCTGCTCTGCTTTCTCCTCTGCTACTGCCTTCTCACGGCGCTCCTCGAAGTCCAAACTAGCCCATGCTCGATGAGTTCTTTCACGAATCTCAGTCACCGCCCAGTCCAGCATTTTTGTGTCTATCCAACGATAGTACTGGCATAGGGGCGGAGGAGACTACAAAGGAAACAGAAATATAATAAATGAAATAAACAACAATATCAACAACGTGTTTATTTTGTGTGACTCAAACTTACCAGAGGCATGATGTACGGTGAAGGACCAACGGGTGGATCTTCCTCATAATTAGCGCACATGAAAAACTTCATGCCCAACCAATCTGAAAAATCCATCACCTCCTTCACCTTCCAGACATCCCCACACCAACAACGAACTGCTTCCACCTCCTGAGGCAACTTCACACTCTTCTATTTGCTAGGTCTAATGCTTTGATCAGAACAAGGCAAACTCATAATACTACCGCGCCGGTTTTTTCGAGTACTGGTTGCCGATGGAGGAAGGCACATACAATTCCTCCTTTTATATGTAGATGACAACCGCAATGGCGGGAAATCGGGCGGGAGAGAATGGCGGGACAGAGAATGGCGGGAGAGAATTGCGGGAGAAAATAGCGGGAGATAATGACGGGAGAAAATGGCGGGAGAGAATGGCGGGAAAGATAATGGCGGGAACGAAAGTGGCGACAGAGAATGGTGGGGCAAAGGTGGCGGCACAGTATGGCGGCAAATAAAAACGGGAATAGTACGGCTTGCTAAAATTAAGATATATCTTGCTGAAATTAAGATACAACTTGCTGAAATTAAGATACAACTTGCTGAAATTTGATGATACAAGAATATAAATCTACTGAGTCCAACGTGGATATTTTCCTTTTCCATCTTCAGCTTCTTCTGCTACCTGGGCTGCACAGGCCCTTTCTTTCGTTATCACTATGGCAGATAGCTGAAAACAACAGCGAGCTCCTGTTCATGCTATTTGAATGTTACGAGCACCAAATTGTTGACTTCCATAGACGATGCCAGCAGAAAATTACCGAAACCTTCCTTCTTCAACACCATTCGATCACCCAAGCCAATGAAGTAGGAACAAGGAATGCTCACAAATATATCATCATCATCTGAACCCAAAGTAATTTGAAGAAGTAAAGAACCAGTCCTAGGAATAGCCAGAAATTCCATCAAACTCCTCACAACCATGGTAGGAATAACCTGACAGAAACAAGCAAGTTATATGTAGCGACCCGACTAAAAACGATTCAAGCCTCTGTGTGTTCTGTGCCATCCCTGGATCAGTATGCTGGCACACACAGTACATCAATGTATATATCAAAGTGCAATCACATGTAAAAGCATAAAACAGATATATACCTTGAAATAGCAGTGGATACAGTCAATGGGAGTGGAGTCCCAATAACACCAACGACAAGTTGAGTGCGGACCGTAACCCTGAATCGTACTCTTATCCGTCGTAGAAGAGTATCTGCAACATAATACGTTGCAGCCATATAGGTCAGTACATTGAATGTACTGGCAAGATCACCATAGAAGAACAAAAGAATAAAGACTATTCTATATGCAAAGGCTTTGTGGCTCTGTGTCTAAGTTTTGGCATAAAAGCTGATTTTATTTTCCTACAACAAAGGAATATCAGGAATTTCACTATGGAGTTACCTATCTTGACATGGTTCCGCCAACCAATGTCTCAATGCCCACAAGTATCTTAAGTTGCCCACAATTAAGTTATCAGTCCAGTGTTGAGAGTTCAGAGATAGATCCAAGTATAGAAGCTCAAATTGTCCGTAACCGTGGACACGGCTAATCGATTAGGTTTAACTCTGCAGAGTGTTGTGTACTTTACCCACAAGATTCTTCCCCTCCTGGTAAGTCCTTGCACTGCCTGGTGTTTGAGAACAGGATGAAAGAAACATGGTCTTTCAGAGTGCTTCCCTGACTGTCTGACAGTGCCCATCCAATCCTAACGTCGACTACATCTCGTAGCACTGCCCAGCAGAGTCACAACAAAGATCAACCAAGCCAGAGCCCATAATGACTTGTGGCTACACAGGTAAGCTTCCGGGCATGAAGTATTCATCCTTCTCTTTGAGTCTGGGTGAGGCTTTCCGCGTGAATACTGGCACTTCTCCAGCAACACCTAGGAAAATCCATTGGTTTCTCTAGGGTGCCGTTCCAACCATCCCTCACCTAGTAGTGTGTATTGAAAACTTGTCTTCTTGAGTCTCGAAGTCTTGAGGTCTTGAAGATGTAGGACTTGAAGAGGTCTTCATGAAGTTGTCGTCTTGACGTAGGGTCCTTCTTCACACCACTCACGAACACTCATACCAAACCCCGTCTACTTAGCATAGCATAAAAGTAACTAACGTTCCCGGGGCTTTAGTAACCAGTAGTGGGTTCCTACCTCATGCATTCTACTCAACTACAAGAATTTCAATAACACTACGGGAGGGAATTGTTGAATGATGTCACTACATGCAATAAAACATAGGTATTATATAGATGGTCAAAGTGAACTTGCCTATACTGTTGATGAAGATAAGGATTGCTCTCAGAAATAACTTGATAGAACTATTCGTCACTCTCCGATGAAATCTATAACAAACATTGCATTCATAAGCAAACACTTCTAGCAATCAAACTAAAAATCACAATGTAACACAAGAACAAAAGCAACAAGGTTGATGAAGGAAATACTTAAGACAAAAGTTAAAAACAACAAAGTTTTCATAAACACCACTAAGGTAGTTTTCCCCTACAAACAATTATTTTCAATAGTAACAAAACAATAACAAAGTAAAATACAACAAAAATATTTTAGTAAATATTTTACTAGCAAAAGAATTACTTTTGAAGAACAAGTAAAACTATGAAAACAACTAAATTAACAGAAAATAAAACTTATAAAACAATTATTTTAAATATTTTTAAATAAGAACCAACTAGCATTACTAGAGCAACAAATCAAAACATAAAAAGCAAAGCAATGGACTCTAAGTTTTAGTGGCTAAACTACTACTAAAACAAAACTATTCTTTTGTAACCAAACTAATAGTTTCCTATAATAGAGTAAAACTAAACCATTTTTATTAACCAAAATTTCTTAACAGAAAATATTACTAAGAACTTTTTCTTAGAAACAGAATTTAATTATATAAAACTTTGTTAAAAGGGAAACTATTACTAACTAGTTTGTTTTAATCAAATTAAACCTAATTGAAAAGGAGTTGTGATTCCTATATTAATAAAGAACAAACTAAGCAAATTAATATTTTTATTAACAGTAAGTAAAACACTAAATTTTTAAGTAAGAGAACCTATTAAACAAATAAAACTAAATTCTAAGTTAAACTAGCTAAAACTAAGTTAATTTAAACTATACTAACTAATAGGCAGAATCTGTTTCTTGTTAAAACCCTAATCAAATTTATTCTAAAAATTCTCAAACTCTACCTAATGATAACTAAGGTCACTAGTGACAAGTAGCAAAAAGAATCAATCAAAAATATATTTTTGAACTCAAGTTATTCAGAAAACAAAATTCTAAATCAAATATGTTTAAATTCAAATTTAGATATTCAAACATGGTCAAATTTGGCATATACAGAAACTAGATAAAAATTGTGACTTAATGCAAAAAGAATCAATTTAAAATAGTTAAAAACATAAAAGATATAAGCAAAACAAATCTGAAACTATTCTGGAAACAGAAATTAAAACAAAAAGAAAAAATTGCTTCGAACGGATAGGGGTACGCGTGGCATCTTCTGATTGGTCAAAGGGTGCACGCGTGGTGTGTTACGGGCAGACGACCGATCGCTAGGGGAAAACGATTCGCATATTAAAACTTCTAATCTAAGCCGTAGATTAGGATCGGACGGTGGGGGAGAGGGGCGAGGCTCACCGCGGCGGTGGAGAGGTCCGGCGACGGCGACGAGGAGGGCTCGGGATCGAAGCGTGTGTCGGCTCCAGGGGGTCTCTGGCGACGGTGTTGGCTCCGTTTGATGCAGGGGAGAATGGCGATGTCGATGGTGGCGTTGGTGAGGCTCGGGGCCGTCGGAGTCGACGGGCAGGAGCTCCGGGGCGGCTCGGTGGAGGTGGGGCTCCGGCGACGTCGTCGGGGACGGCGTTCTAGGGGCGGTGGAGCACGAGCAGGGGGATGGGGAGGTACGGGCGAGTGCGGCGAGCTCGGTGGTGGGCTCGGAGGGGTGCTGGTGAGGCAGGGTGGAGCGGGAAACGACAATGGCGCGGCGGCTACCGGTTACTCCGGTGAGCTATTCCGGTGAGGAGAGAGCACGGTGGTTGGGGCAAAGGGGTGGAATGGAGGGAGGGAGGCTCAGGCTATTTATAGGAGGGGTCGGGGCGGCCGAAATGGAAGGAGGGGAGGAGGTCCGGTGATGGCGCCGGCGAGGGATTAGGGGAGGTGATGGAGGAGAGGGGTGACCGACGGGATTCGGGGTCGGACAGGGTGGGCTCCACTTGCCAGAGAGAGAGAGGGAGAGAGGCACGCGTCAGTTGGCCGAAATCTAGGGGATTCGGGCGAGATTAGAGGGGGACTGGGCCGACAGCTTTTAAAGCCTTTGAAGGATTTTCCATTTTTTAAATACTAGCGAATCGAAAACACATAAATGGCCATCAATACTTGCCAAAAATAAAAAGTTTTATATCGAAATTATTAGGAGAATAAATTCCATTTAATAGACATTTTTATCTGGTCAAATTAAATACTTTTAAAAAATATTTTTTTTTCAGAAAATTGCCTAATTGGCTTTATTTATTTTTGCAAATTATTTTTCATATCACCCCTTGGGTTTTCTGATTCAAAACTTCACAAAATACCCCCTGGTTTTTTTGGGAGTGTCATAGTACTCCTCTCAAAATATTTGACAAGGGGTTTGAATACTTTGAAATCTGAATAGGATCCAATATGAAATGGATTCCAAAAATTAATTTAGAGGCACTTTCAAATTCTTTTAAACTCCCAACTCATATTTCATATAAATTGAAGAAGTCATATTATCCTCTCTCATGAAAATCATTGAGTTGCATAAAGTTTCTGAATTTGAAATGTTTTCCAAATGGGAATTCAAACCATTTTCAAATCCCTTTTCATTTCTTTAAATGGAAGAAGTCATGTCATCTTCACTCTAGGGTTTTGTGATGAAATGGATTTGAATTCCTGGTGATCAAAATGCAGAGTGGAAGTTTTGGGAAAGTCATTTCATTCCCTCTCATCAAATTTTTCAAAAGTTTTCAAAATGTTTCAACTTTGACTCACTTTCAATCACTCAAACAAACAAACAATCATTCTAATAATTATTATAACATTCCAAAGTTTGGGATGTTACAAACCTACCACACTTAAAATGAATCTCGTCCTCGAGATTCGAAAGGGCTAGAAAGAAAAGGTTAGGGTTTGGGGGTCTTCTAACAAATCCATTGACCAAGAAGGTGTGGGGTATTCCAACAAGACTCCATTGACATGGAAATGTGGGTCTACCACACTTAAAATGAGAGTTACTGGTCCCTCAAATCTTGGTAGTCCTCTGGGTGCATCTGTATGTTCACCTTCTTCACGATAGCTCCTTCGGTGATGCTCTTCCGTTTAAATCAAAATCTTGTGTTCAACATGTATTTCCTCTGATACTGAGTCTTCTTAACTGACAGGCCTCGTGATCATTATAAACAACTTATCGATGATCTCATGGTGGTCTACCATTAGTGGTTATCCTGCAGTGAAATGGGTCTTGGCTTCATTCCTCACCGTAGAATTCCTACGTGTGACACCAACTGTCATGTACAAGGGGTTTTCATCATACCGTTCTAAGGCTTAACAAAAAGCTTCAAAGAACGTCGTCTCTTTACTATGGGTAAGTCACTCAGATTTACCAATCCGAATATCAAGAGAATGATAAGAGTAAGTCGTCATGGTGGCCAAACCATGTCGCACTGAAAACATTACCTTGTATAAGGTTTAGTGAATCCCGTATTCTAACACTTGGGCTTCCTCACAAGCATTGCAGAAATTTCTCTTGTCAACGAACAAAGTTCAGATAAATCCATTGATTCTGCAAGCTAAACAAAAACATCTATTGTTTCTTCACATCTCTTAGGTTATCGTAAACTCCTAAGAAAATGTTTGCTGATCAGTCGTAGCTTCTTCCAAGTTTCTTCCTTCCAAGGGTGGGGCTCTGTAGCGACCCGACCTGAAAGGTCAAGTCTCCGGTGTTTCCGTACCATCCCAAGATCATGCTGGTACACACACGGTACATCAATGTATATATCAAAGGGAAATCACACAGCATTATATTAATCGAAATCTCATATCGAGTCCTTTATTACAATAAATATTACAATAAAGTGGCCAAAGGCCAACTCATGAGAATATCTAATTCTTGCGGAAGCGTCGAAGGTAGATGAGTCCATCCGACTCCAAGGGCATCTCACTGAGCATAGAACGCGTCCTCACTCCTGGTCGGAAAAGTACTCTGCAACATGATACGTTGCAGCCATGTAGGTCAGCATATGGAATATGCCGGCAAAGTCACAAGAGAGGGGTGAAAAGATAATCATCTAGTCTATATGCATATATGGCAGGTGGGGTGGTAAGTTTTTGCGTAAAGCCAAGTTTTTCCTACATCAAGAGAGGGGCTAAGCAAAATATTACTAAGTTGGTTGATTAATGAGATGGTTCCACCAACCAATTCTCATACCCAAAATTATTAAATACCCACTTCATCATATTAATTGTGTTGAGAGTTCCGGAAGTTTCAATTCCTTTGGCTCAAGTCGTCCATGACCGTGGACACGGCAAATCGATTAGGTTTTGTACTCTGCAGAGTTTTGCACACGTTCCCCACAAGATTTGGTCGCCTCCGTTTGATTTCTCGCACTTCAGAGTGTTTGAGAAACGGATGACCAAAACATGGTCTTCCAAAGGGTTTCCCTGCGACTCTGTCGGTGCCCATCCTTTCCTACCGTTCTTCTACCTCTCGTAGCACCGCCTGTCCAGGGTCACCACGATATCCAACCAAGCCAGAGCCCATAATGACTTGTGGCTGTGCAGGTAAGCCTTGGGTCTTGAAGCACCCATCCATCTCTTTGTGCCTGGGTGGACCTTTCCGCGTGAATACTGGCCATCTCCAGCATCACCTAGGCTAACCACTGGTTTCTCCAGGGCGCCGTTCAACCATCATCCACCCAGAGGTATGTTGAAAACTTGGAGTCTTGAAATCTTGATCATTATGTAGGTCTTGAAATTATTAACTCTCTCAACTCCCATGAATCACACAACCAACCCCGTCTACTATTAGCATAGCAAAAGTAAAACAACGTTTCTCGGGGCCAAAGTTGTCAAGGAGGGTTGAGGAGGGGTACCTACCACATGATACTACAACAATGTAACCAAGTTTCCAACTAACCTATCTTGCATGCAATTGGGGAGATGGTATAACTAATGCATATAAAACATGGGTAAAACATGATCAAGGTGACTTGCCTGATTGATGATCTTCGTACGTGAGTGACTCTAAGTAACAAGCTTCGCACTCCGGATAATCTAACGAAGCAACAAGCACTCAAATAAGCATACAATCAAAAATATTGTAACTCACAACATTCAACAAAGAAGTATTAAACAATCAAGGCAAACAATGCACAAAATCTCTAGCAAGTAAAACACACAAGGTTTTGTTTTCAAAAGGTGAGGGATGAAAACACTACTGACATAAACAAACCATTTGTATTATCCAAACAATAGTTGACAGCAAGAACAACAATAGAACATTTTATTAATAAACAGAATAAAATCAATTTAAGTTTGTTGGGAAAACTTTAGTAGAGTTTATAAAAGTTTTGATAAACACTATATGAATCAACTATAGTTATACTAACAAAAAGAATGAAAAACTAACTTATTATTTATTAGTAAAACATGTTCTTGACAGAAAATAATTTACTATTAAATCTGTCTTAGAAAACAGAAACAAAATATACAAAACTTTGTTTGAAAGCAAAACTATTACTAGTTATTTGTTTTAGTTAAAATAAGCCTATTTGAAAACAAATTGTGATTCGTATGTTAAATAAAATTAAACTAAGCAAATTTATAATTTTATTAACAGTGGGTGAAAACACTGAGTGTTTACTAACAGAACCTAATAAACCAAATAAAACCAAATCTAAATTTAAACTAATTAAAATTAAGTTTATAAAGCTATATTATAATACTAGACAGATTCTGTTTTTGGTTAAAACACTAATCAAGTATATCCTGAAAATCCTCAAACTAAACATGAAGGTAGTCCTAACTAATACCAAACTGTAGCAAAAAGATTCATATCAAAATCTATTTTCAAACTCTAGTTATTCAGATTTGAAGGTTTTAAGCAAATTTGATTCAATTCAAATTTTATAGTTCAAATTTGAAATTTAAAAGTACAGGGTGAAACTACATGAAAAATGTGAGCTATTGCAAAAAGAAACAACTCAAAACACTAAATGTATTAAAAGATATAGCTAAAACAAATTTTGAAAACATTCTGTTAATTAAAACAAAAACAGAAAAAGAAAAATAATTTGCGACGGTCAGGGGCTACGTGGCGCGATCCTATTGGCTAGCGAGCGCGTGCGGTCGAGGATTACGGGCGGGCGACCGATCCGTAAAGGAAAACGGTTCGGATTAAATCCGATTCTAATCTGGGTCGTCGATTCCAGATCGAACGAGTGGGGATGCTCACAGTGTTAAGAGGTCGCCGGCGTCGGAGTCTCCGGCGAGTCCGGAAGCGGCGAATGCGACGGCGAGGCGTTCAGGTGGTCGGGGAAGACGGGGAAGTGGTCCGGGCGACGGCGACGGGCCTCCGGAGTCGACTGGTGGCAACGGTGGGGCGAACGGTGGTCGGAAGTGGTGGCTACGGTTGACGGCGAGGTCCGGTGGTGGGCAACTCCGGCGACGAATTGCGGCAGCTCCTCGACGAGGTAGGAGGGGGACTCGGGGTGAACGGATGCGGGGGAGTGGTCTGCTACTTATAGGGCGCTCGAGGGGTGCGGGGGAGGAGAGAGGAGAGAGATCCGGCGAGGGGTGGAAACTGCCGGCGTCGCGTCCGGCGTCGCGGGGGGGAAGGGGATGACCGAGCGAGGGTAACGGTCGGTCGGGGGTGGGGTCCAGCGTCAGTGAGAGAGAGACGTGTCCGTTGCGCGTGGTCGGCCGGCTCGTAGTTAATGCGCGAATAAAACCTGTGGGCCGGCCCGTTTAATACCGAAAACGGTTACCGTTTCTTTTTAATAATTTTCCAGAGGCATTCAAAAGCTTTTAAAGCATTCAAACCGTTTATAAATATAGGGGTATTATATATCAAAATTAACAGAATAATAAATGCTATTTAATGAACATTTCTATTCTGTCATTTGAACACTTTGAAAAAAAATATTATTTTCAGAAATTGCCTAATTGTTTTTAAACCCTTTTTGCAAATATTTTCAAAATAACCCCTGGTTATTATTGTTCAAATATATCACCAATTAGTCCCTGGTGTGGAGTGTCATGTTCCTCCTCTCTTATTTGAACTTTTAACCAAAATTTCAAATAGGTGAAAGCAACTTAGGGAAAAGTAGAAAGAGCTTTCTGGAATTTTAGAAAAGGCATTTCAACTAACACATAAAATCAAGCAATGATGATGATAGATGCATAGCTATATCATAACATTCCAAAATGAAATTTTGGGATGTTACAAACCTACCCACCTTAAGATGAATCTCGCCCTCGAGATTTGGGTTGGCTAGAAAATAGGTGCGGATGGTCTCTACGAAGATCTTCTTCGCGTTCCCAGGTGGCTTCTTCCTCAGTGTGGTGACTCCACAAAACTTTGCAGAACTTGATGATCTTGCTGCGGGTAACTCTGTTGGCAGTCTCGAGGATTCTGACAGGCTTCTCCTCGTAAGTCAGATCACTTTCAAGCTGTATGGCCTCTAGGGGCACGGTGTCTCGCAAAGGGATATCAGCCATCTCGGCATGACATTTCTTCAGCTGGGAAACATGGAACACATCATGAACTTCGGATAATCCTTCTGGCAATTCCAGTTTGTATGCAACTTCGCCTCTATGTTCAAGAATTTTGTAGGGGCCTATGAATCTGGGTGCTAATTTTCCTTTAACACCAAATCTCTTGATTCCTCGAAGCGGGGATACACGAAGATAAGCTCGGTCTCCCACTTCATACGTCACTTCTTTGCGCTTGCTGTCAGCATAACTCTTCTGTCGAGATTGAGCTATCTTGAGTCTGTCACGAATCAACTTGACTTTCTCTTCAGAATCTCGGATAAGGTCAGGACCAAAAAGTTGTCGGTCTCCAACACCATCCCACGTCAGTGGTGTTCTGCACCTCCTTCCGTATAAAGCTTCGAAAGGGGCCATCTTTAGACTGGTCTGATAACTGTTGTTGTACGAAAATTCTGCGTAAGGTAAGTTGTCATCCCAACTAGATCCATAATCTAGCGCACAAGCTCTCAACATGTCTTCCAGAATCTGATTGACTCTCTCAGTCTGGCCATCTGTCTGCGGATGAAAAGCTGTACTAAACTCCAGCCTTGTACCCAAAGTTTCATGTAACTGATGCCAAAACTTTGAGGTAAATTGTGTTCCTCTATCTGACACGATACTCCTCGGAACTCCATGCAGACATACGATCCTGGTCATGTATATCTTGGCTAGCTTAGCACTGGTATAGGTGGTCTTTACCGGAATGAAGTGAGCTACCTTGGTCAAGCGATCAACCACTACCTAGATGGAATCATATCCTGAACGGGTCCTGGGCAATCCTGTGATGAAATCCATACCAAGTTTTTCCCATTTCCACTCGGGTATCGGCAAAGGTTGTAGTAACCCTGATGGTTTCTGATGTTCCGCTTTTACTCGTTGGCAAACATCACATATTGCAACATGTTCCACAATGTCTTTCTTCATACCTGTCCACCAATAAGTTTCCTTTAAATCCAGATACATTTTGGTGTTGCCTGGGTGTATCGAGTAAGGTGAATCGTGGGCTTCCTGAAGTATCAACTTCCTGAGCTCTGGGTCGTTGGGCACATAGATTCTGTTCTCAAACCACAAAGTTCCGTGTTCATCCTCACGAAAACCTTTAGCTTTACCATCTTCCATTCTCTGTTTAATCTCAGCTATCTCCTTGTCCGATTTCTGGGCTCCTCGAATTCTTTCGGTCAAGGTGGACTGAATTTCCAGTGTGGCAATATATCCTCTTGGGACTATCTCTAGCTTGAGCTCTCTGAGATCATCGACTAACTCTTGAGGTAATCCTCCCGCTGTGAGTGTGTTCACATAAGTTTTACGACTCAAGGCATCGGCTACAACATTAGCCTTACCTGGATGGTAATGTAATCTCATGTCATAGTCCTTGATTAACTCTAACCATCTCCTCTGTCTGAGGTTCAACTCTTTCTGCGTGAAAATATATTTCAGGCTCTTATGGTCGGTGTAAACATCACAACTATTTCCGATAAGGAAATGTCTCCAAGTCTTGAGTGCATGCACTACGGCTGCTAGTTCCAAATCATGCGTGGCATAATTCAACTCATGAGGTCGTAGTTGTCTGGATGCATAGGCTACAACTTTTTCATCCTGCATAAGTACTCCTCCAAGTCCTTGACGTGAGGCATCACAGTAAACCTGGAAGTCCTTCCGAATATTGGGCAAGATCAACACTGGGGCTGTGACCAAACGTTTCTTCAACTCCTGAAAACTAGCTTCACATTCCACAGTCCAAACATACTTGGATTCTTTCTTCAACAACTCTGTCATGGGCTTGGCAATCTTTGAGAAATTCTCAATGAATCTCCGGTAATATCCGGCAAGTCCGAGGAAACTGCGGATCTCCTTAACTGAGGTGGGTGACTTCCACTCGGTGACGGCTTCAACCTTAGTGGGATCTACGGCTATTCCTTCTACGGAAATAACGTGTCCAAGGAATCCGACTTCCGTCAACCAAAATTCACATTTGCTGAACTTGGCATATAACTGATGCTCTCTTAGCTTCTCCAGAACTAAACGCAGATGTTCCTTGTGCTCTTCCTCATTCTTGGAGAATATCAGAATGTCATCGATGAACACCACAACAAACTTGTCCAAATATTCCATAAACACTTTGTTCATCAAATTCATGAAGTAGGCAGGAGCATTAGTCAAACCAAAGGACATGACCGTATACTCATACAAGCCATACCTCATGGTGAAAGCTGTTTTGGGTATATCCTGTTCACGAATTTTCAACTGGTGATACCCTGATCGAAGATCGATCTTGGAGAATACTTTGGCTCCTATGAGCTGATCAAACAAATCATTAATCATCGGCAGAGGGTACTTGTTCTTGATAGTCACTTCGTTCAAGGCACGATAATCAACTACCATTCTCAAGGTTTTATCCTTCTTCTCCACCAAAAGAACTGGGGCTCCCCAAGGTGAAGAACTTGGGCGTATATAACCTTTGTCCAATAACTCCTTAATTTGCTTCTTGATTTCCAACAGATCATTTGCAGGCATCCGATAGGGTCTCTTGGAAATTGGGGCTGTCCCTGGCTGTAGCTCTATTAGGAACTCAATCTCCCTATCTGGTGGCATTCCTGGTAATTCTTCCGGAAATACATCTGGAAAGTCTTTTACCACAGGTACTTCCTCCTGAACAACTCCCGTGAGAGCATTTAACCGAGCACTCATACGTGTGCGTCGGGATACATACTTAATCCTCTTGTTCTCCGGGGTGGTGAGTGAAACAGACTTGCTAAGGCAATCAAGATTTCCTTCATACTTGGTCATCCAATCCATGCCTAGGATTACATCCAATCTCTGGGATTCTAAGACGATGAGGTCGGTGGGAAAAACATGGTTTCCTATATTGAGTTTCAAAGCATGGCATCCTATCCCTGCCATCATCATACCTCCTGGGGAACTGACCTTAATAGGCTGGCTAAGGGTTTTGGTGGGCAAACCATATTTATCCACAACTACCCTTGATATGAATGAATGAGTTGCACCAGAATAAAAAAGTACTGTAACAGGACGTGAATGCAACAAAAACTTACCAACCACAGTCTCGGGTTGATCATAGACTTCTTCCACGTCGAGATGGTTCACCTGAGCACGAGGAAAAAGAATTGGCTTCTTGGCTGTGGAGTTGCCGTTGTTACTGCCTTGCTTGCTCTGGGGACACTCAGTAGCATAGTGCCCTGTCTTCTGACACTTGAAACAGGTAATGTGACTCAGATCCTTTTGAGCAGGAGCGTGACGGTGCTGAGTGTTGTTCCCATTCCCATTGTCACTCTTGAAGTTATCCTTGTTGGGAGACGTAGTAGTAAATCAAAAATTTTCCTACGCGTTCACCAAGATCCATCTATGGAGAAACCAGCAACGAGCAAGGGGAGAGTGGATCTTCATACCTTTGAAGATCGCTAAGCGGAAGCGTTACAAGAACGCGGTTGATGGAGTCGTACTCGCAGCGATTCAGATCGCGGTAGATCCGATCAAGTGCCGAACGGACGGCACCTCCGCGTTCAACACACGTGCAGCCCGGTGACGTCTCCAACACCTTGATCCAGCAAGGAGGAAGGAGAGGTTGGGGAAGGGCTCCAACAGCAGCACGACGGCGTGGTGGTGGTGGAGTAGCAAGGTATTCCGACAGGGCTTTGCCTAAGCGCTGCGGAGGAGGAAGAAGAGAGGTAGGGCTTCGCCGTGAGAGAGAGAGATCAAATCCTGTCTCAAAACATCCAAAACCTCAAGTATATATAGGAGGAGGGACGTGGAGGGCTGGCTTGGCCTCTACTCCAAAGAGGAGATGGCCGGCTGAATTAAAGGGAGAGTCCACCTCCCACAAGGGAGGTGGATCTCCTCCTTTTAAATCCTTTTTGCCTTATCTCCTTATCTCCAGCCGCATGGGCCTTTAGAAAAAGTCTTGCCCAGCCCAATAAGGGCTGGCACACTTTATCTAACAGCCCATGTGGTCCTTTGGTCGTCACACCCCTCCCGGGGGTCCTCCGGCACCCTCCCGGCACTCCCGGTACACTACCGATGAGCCCGAAAACTTTCCGGTGACCAAAACTGGACTTCCTATATATCAATCTTTACCTCCGGACCATTCCGGAGCTCCTCGTGACGTCCGGGATCTCATCCGGGACTCCGAACAACCTTCGGTAATCACGTATACCTTTTCCCTATAACCCTAGCGTCATCGAACCTTAAGTGTGTAGACCCTACGGGTTCGGGAGACACGTAGACATGACCGAGACACCTCTCCGGCCAATAACCAACAGCGGGATCTGGATACCCATGTTGGCTCCCACGTACTCCACGATGATCTCATCGGATGAACCACGATGTCAGGGATTCAATCAATCCCGTATACAATTCCCTTTGTCTACCGGTATGGTACTTGCCCGAGATTCGATCGTCGGTATCGCCATACCTTGTTCAATCTCGTTACCGGCAAGTCTCTTTACTCGTTCCGTAACACATCATCCCGTGGCTAACCCCTTAGTCACATTGAGCTCATTATGATGATGTCTTACCGAGTGGGCCCAGAGATACCTCTCCGTCACACGGAGTGACAAATCCCAGTCTTGATTCGTGTCAACCCAACAGACACTTTCGGAGATACCCGTAGCGTACCTTTATAGCCACCCAGTTACGTTGTGACGTTTGGCACACCCAAAGCATTCCTACGGTATCCGGGAGTTACACAATCTCATGGTCTAAGGAAATGATACTTGACATTGAAAAGCTTTAGCAAACGAACTACACGATCTTGTGCTATGCTTAGGATTGGGTCTTGTCCATCACATCATTCTCCTAATGATGTGATCCCGTTATCAACGACATCCAATGTCCATGGCCATGAAACCGTGACCATCTATTGATCAACGAGCTAGTCAACTAGAGGCTCACTAGGGACATGTTGTGGTCTATGTATTCACACATGTATTATGGTTTCCGGTTAATACAATTATAGCATGAACAATAGACAATTATCATGAACAAGGAAATACAATAATAACCATTTTATTATTGCCTCTAGGGCATATTTCCAACAGTCTCCCACTTGCACTAGAGTCAATAATCTAGTTCACATCACCATGTGATTAACACTTACATCACCATGTGATCATATCATCATGTGATTAACACCCAATAAGTTCCGGGGTTTGTTCATGTTCTGCTCGTGAAAGAGGTTTTTAGTCAATGGGTCTGCGACATTCAGATCCGTGTGTACCTTGCAAACTTTCCATGTCATATTTGTAGATACTGCTCCCACGCTCCACTTGGAGCTATTCCAAATGGCTGCTCCACTATACATAGCCAGATTTCTACTAAGAGTCATCCGGATTGGAGTTAAAGCTTGCATCATCGTAACCCTTTACGATGAACTCTTTATCACCTCCATAATCGAGAAATATTTCCTTAGTTCTCAAGTTACTAAGGATAACTTTGACCATTGTCCAGTGATCCACTCTTGGATTACTCTTGTACCCCTTGACAGACTCATGGCAAGGCACACACAGGTGCGGTACACAGCATGGCATACTATATAGAGCCTATGGCTAAAGCATAGGAGATGACACTCATCTTTTCTTTATCTTCTGCCGTGGTCAGGTATTGAGTCTTACTCAATTTCACACCTTACAATACAGTCAAGAGCTCCTTCTTTGACCCATCTATTTTGAACTCCTTCAAAAACTTGTCAAGGTATGTCTTCGTCGAAAAAACTTATCAAGCGAATTGATCTATCCCTATAGATCTTGATGCTCAATAAAATAGTAGCTTTATCTGGGTCTTCCTTTGAAAAAACTCTTTTCAAACAACCCTTCATGCTCTTCCAGAAATTCTACATCATTTCCGATCAATAATATGTCAACTACATATTCTTATAAGAAATTCTATAGTGCTCCCACTCACTTTCTTGCAAATACAAGTTTCTCATAAACTTTGTATAAACTTAAACACTTTGATCACCTCATCAAAGCATATATTCCAACTCCGAGATTCTTGCTCCAGTCCATAGAAGGATCGCTGGAGTTTGCATATTATTAGCATCCTTAGGATTGACAAAACCTTCTGGTTGTATCACATACAACTCTTCCTCACAGAAACCATTACGGAAACCTTGTTTTGTCATCCATCTGCCAGATTTCATAATCGAAAAATGCAGCAACTGCTAACAAAATTTTAATAGACTTTTAGCATCGCTACAGATGAGACAATCTCATCGCAGTCAACTCCTTGAACTTGGCGGAAACTTCTTTGCGACAAGTCGAGCTTTATAAACGGTGACATTTCACCATTAGCGTCTATGTTTATTTCAAAGGTCCATTTGTACTCAATGACCCGCCATTCAACAGGCAAGTCTACCAAAGTCCATACTTGGTTTTCATACATGGATCCTTTCTCGGATTTCATGGCTCCTAGCCATTTGTTGGAATCCGGGCCCACCATCGCTTCTCCATAGTTCGTAGGTTCATCGTTGTCCAACAACATGATTTCCAAGACAGGGTTGTCGTACTACTCAGGAGCAGTACGCATCCTTGTCGACCTACGAGGTTCGATAGTGACTTGATCCGAAGCTTCATGATCATCATCATTAACTTCCTTTTCAACTGAGTAGGCTCTACAGAAACATCTTTCTGTGTTGCGCTATTCTCTGGTTGAAACAAAGGTTCAACAACCTCATCAAGTTCTATCTTCCTCCCACTCAATTCTTTCGAGAGAAACTCTTTCTCAAGAAAGGACCCGTTCTTAGCAACAAATACCTTTGCGCTTGGATCTGAGATAGAAGGTATACCCAATGTCTCATTAGGGTATTCTATGAAGATGCATTTGTCTGCTTTGGGTTCGAGCTCGCTAGGTGAAAAACCCATTTTCACATAAGCGTCGCAGCCCCAAACATTAAGAAATGACAGCTTAGGCTTCTGTTAAACCACAATTCTCACGGTGTCATCTCAACAGACTTAGATGGTGCCCTGTTTAAAGTGAATGGATTTGTCTTTAATGCATAACCCCATAACGATAGTGGTAAAACGATAAGAGACATCATAGTACTCACTATATCCAATAGAGCACGACTACGACGTTCGAACACACCATCACACTATGGTGTTCCAGGAGGCGTGAGCTGTGAAACAATTTCCACATTGTCTAAAATTGCATACCAAACTCGTAACTTAGATATTCACCTCCATGATCGTATCATAGACATTTATCTTCTTGTCACGATGATCTTTAACTTCACTCTGAAACTCCTTGAACCTTTCAAACATTTCAGATTCGTGTTTCATTAAGTAAATATCCCCATATTTACTCAAATCATCAGTGAAGGTAAAGAAAAACAACGATATCCACTGTGTGTTTCAACACTCATTGGACCACATACATCATCATGTATTAATTCCAATAAGCCACTTGCCCGCTCCATCATATTGGATGACGGGGTCTCAGTCATCTTGCCCAAGAGGCATGGCTCGCATGTCTCAACCGATTCGAAATCGAGTGAGTCAAAAAAAAATCCATCATCATGGAGTTTCTTCATGCGATTTATACCAATATGACATTACGTGGCAGTGCCACAAGCATGTGGTACTATCATTATTAACTTTGTATCTTTTGGTACCAATGTTATGAATATGTGTACTACTACGATCATGATTCGATAAACCATTTCGAGTGGGTGCATGACCATTGAAGGCATTATCCATGTAAACAGAATAACCATTATTCTCTAACTTATATGAATAACCGTATCACACTAATCATGATCTAATCACGTTCATGCTCAACGCAAACACCAAATAACATTTATTTAGGTTTATCACAAATCCTGAAGGTAGAGAGAGCGTGCGATGGTGATCACATCAATCTTGGAAATACTTCCAACACACATCGTCACCTTTCACCTAGCTAGTCTCCATTTACTCCGTAGCTTTTATTTCGAGTTGCTAACACTTAGCAACCGAACCGGTATCCAATACCCAGGTGCTACTAGGAGTACCAGCAAGGTACACATCACTAACACGTATATCAAATATACTTCCATTGACATTACCAGCCTTCTTATCTACCAAGCATCTAGGGGTTTTCCGCTTCAGTGAACATTCTCCTCATAACAGAAGCACTTAGTCTCGGGTTCGGGCTCAACCTTGGGTTTCTTCACTAGAGCAACAACTGGCTTGTCATTCCTGAAGTTTTCCGTTCTTGCCCTTGCCCCTTTTGAAACTAGTGGTTTCACTTAACCATCAACACTTGATGCTCCTTCTTGATTTCTACCTTCGTGGTGTCAAACATCACGAACAACTCAGGGATCATCTTATCCATCCCTGGCATGTTATAGTTCATCACGAAGCTCTAGTAGCTTGGTGGCAGTGACTTGGAGAACTGCATTAATCACTATCTCATCTGGAAGATTAACTCCCACTTGATTCAAGTGATTGTAGCACCCAGACAATCTGAGCACACGCTCAGCGATTGAGCTATTCTCCTTTATCTTGCAGACAAAGAATCTTGTTGGAGGTCTCATACCTCTCAACATAGGCACGAGCCTGAGATCACAATCTCAGCTCCTAGAACATCTCATATGTTCCGTGACGTTCAAAACGTTTTGGAGCCTCAATTCTAAGCCGTAATGCATGACGCATTGAACTATCACGTAGTCACCAAAAAGTGCCTGTCATATGTTCACAACATCTACAGACAACGCTTGAGGGAGTGATGCAGTTAGCGGTACATCAAAAACATAAGCTTTCTGTGCAGCAATGAGGACAATCCTCAGATCACGGACCCAGTCCGCATTATTGCTACCATCAACTTTCAACTTACTTTTCTCTAGGATTGTATCAATAAAACTGGGGAGCTACAGCGCGAGCTATCTACGACATAATTTGCAAGGACATTTTTAGACTAAGTTCTTGATAATTAAGTTCATTTAATCAAATTATTAATGAACTCCCACTTAGATAGACATCTCTCTAGTCTTCCAAGTGATACATGATCCATGTCAACTAGCCCGTGTCCGATCATCACGTGAGACGGACTAGTCATCCATGGTGAACATCTTCATGTTGATCGTATCTTCTATACGACTCATGTTCGACCTTTCGGTCTTCCGTGTTCCGAGGCCATGTCTGTACATGCTAGGCTCGTCAAGTCAACCTAAGTGTTTCGCGTGTGTAAATCTGGCTTACACCCGTTGTATGCGAACGTTAGAACCTATCACACCCGATCATCACGTGGTGCTTCGGAACAACGATCCTTAGCAACGGTGCACAGTTAGGGTGAACACTTCTCTTGAAATTTTATTGAGAGATCATCTTATTTACTACCGTCGTTCTAAGCAAATAAGATGTAAACATGATAAACATCACATGCAATCAATATAGTGACATGATATGGCCAATATCATTTTGCTCCTATGATCTCCATCTTCGGGGCACCATGATCATCACTGTCACCGGCACGACACCATGATCTCCATCATCATGATCTCCATCATTGTGTCTTCGTGAAGTTGTCTCGCCAACTATTACTTCTACTACTATGGCTAACGCTTAGCAATAAAGTAAAGTAATTACATGGCGTTTATGATTGACAGGCAGGTCATACAATAAATAAGACAACTCCTATGGCTCCTGCCGGTTGTCATAATCATCGACATGCAAGTCGTGAATCCTATTACAAGAACATGATCAATTCATACATCACAATGCATCACATCACATCCTTTGGCCATATCACATCACAAGGCACATGCTGCAAAAACAAGTTAGACGTCCTCTAATTTGTAGTTGCAAGTTTTTACGTGGCTGCTATAGGTTACTAGCAAGAACGTTTCTTACCTACGTCAACACCACAACGTGATTTGCCAATTGCTATTTACCCTTCATAAGGACCCTTTTCATCGAATCCGATCCGACTAAGGTAGGAGAGACAGACACCCGCTAGCCACCTTATGCATCTAGTGCATGTCAGGCGGTGGAACCGGTCTCACGTAAGCGTACGTGTAAAGTTGGTCCGGGCCGCTTCATCCCACAATACCGCCGAATCAAGATAAGACTAGTAGCGGCAAGCAAATTAACAAACTCGACGCCCACAACTGCTTTGTGTTCTACTCGTGCATAGATTCTACGCATAGACCTAGCTCATGATGCCACTGTTGGGAGACGTAGTAGTAAATCAAAAATTTTCCTACGCGTTCACCAAGATCCATCTATGGAGAAACCAGCAACGAGCAAGGGGAGAGTGGATCTTCATACCTTTGAAGATCGCTAAGCGGAAGCGTTACAAGAACGCGGTTGATGGAGTCGTACTCGCAGCGATTCAGATCGCGGTAGATCCGATCAAGTGCCGAACGGACGGCACCTCCGCGTTCAACACACGTGCAGCCCGGTGACGTCTCCAACACCTTGATCCAGCAAGGAGGAAGGAGAGGTTGGGGAAGGGCTCCAACAGCAGCACGACGGCGTGGTGGTGGTGGAGTAGCAAGGTATTCCGACAGGGCTTCGCCTAAGCGCTGCGGAGGAGGAAGAAGAGAGGTAGGGCTTCGCCGTGAGAGAGAGAGATCAAATCCTGTCTCAAAACATCCAAAACCTCAAGTATATATAGGAGGAGGGACGTGGAGGGCTGGCTTGGCCTCTACTCCAAAGAGGAGATGGCCGGCTGAATTAAAGGGAGAGTCCACCTCCCACAAGGGAGGTGGATCTCCTCCTTTTAAATCCTTTTTGCCTTATCTCCTTATCTCCAGCCGCATGGGCCTTTAGAAAAAGTCTTGCCCAGCCCAATAAGGGCTGGCACACTTTATCTAACAGCCCATGTGGTCCTTTGGTCGTCACACCCCTCCCGGGGGTCCTCCGACACCCTCCCGGCACTCCCGGTACACTACCGATGAGCCCGAAAACTTTCCGGTGACCAAAACTGGACTTCCTATATATCAATCTTTACCTCCGGACCATTCCGGAGCTCCTCGTGACGTCCGGGATCTCATCCGGGACTCCGAACAACCTTCGGTAATCACGTATACCTTTTCCCTATAACCCTAGCGTCATCGAACCTTAAGTGTGTAGACCCTACGGGTTCGGGAGACACGTAGACATGACCGAGACACCTCTCCGGCCAATAACCAACAGCGGGATCTGGATACCCATGTTGGCTCCCACGTACTCCACGATGATCTCATCGGATGAACCACGATGTCAGGGATTCAATCAATCCCGTATACAATTCCCTTTGTCTACCGGTATGGTACTTGCCCGAGATTCGATCGTCGGTATCGCCATACCTTGTTCAATCTCGTTACCGGCAAGTCTCTTTACTCGTTCCGTAACACATCATCCCGTGGCTAACCCCTTAGTCACATTGAGCTCATTATGATGATGTCTTACCGAGTGGGCCCAGAGATACCTCTCCGTCACACGGAGTGACAAATCCCAGTCTTGATTCGTGTCAACCCAACAGACACTTTCGGAGATACCCGTAGCGTACCTTTATAGCCACCCAGTTACATTGTGACGTTTGGCACACCCAAAGCATTCCTACGGTATCCGGGAGTTACACAATCTCATGGTCTAAGGAAATGATACTTGACATTGAAAAGCTTTAGCAAACGAACTACACGATCTTGTGCTATGCTTAGGATTGGGTCTTGTCCATCACATCATTCTCCTAATGATGTGATCCCGTTATCAACGACATCCAATGTCCATGGCCATGAAACCGTGACCATCTATTGATCAACGAGCTAGTCAACTAGAGGCTCACTAGGGACATGTTGTGGTCTATGTATTCACACATGTATTATGGTTTCCGGTTAATAAAATTATAGCATGAACAATAGACAATTATCATGAACAAGGAAATACAATAATAACCATTTTATTATTGCCTCTAGGGCATATTTCCAACAATCCCCCACTTGCACTAGAGTCAATAATCTAGTTCACATCACCATGTGATTAACACTTACATCACCATGTGATCATATCATCATGTGATTAACACCCAATAAGTTCCGGGGTTTGTTCATGTTCTGCTCGTGAAAGAGGTTTTTAGTCAATGGGTCTGCGACATTCAGATCCGTGTGTACCTTGCAAACTTTCCATGTCATATTTGTAGATACTGCTCCCACGCTCCACTTGGAGCTATTCCAAATGGCTGCTCCACTATACATAGCCAGATTTCTACTAAGAGTCATCCGGATTGGAGTTAAAGCTTGCATCATCGTAACCCTTTACGATGAACTCTTTATCACCTCCATAATCGAGAAATATTTCCTTAGTTCTCAAGTTACTAAGGATAACTTTGACCATTGTCCAGTGATCCACTCTTGGATTACTCTTGTACCCCTTGACAGACTCATGGCAAGGCACACACAGGTGCGGTACACAGCATGGCATACTATATAGAGCCTATGGCTAAAGCATAGGAGATGACACTCATCTTTTCTTTATCTTCTGCCGTGGTCAGGTATTGAGTCTTACTCAATTTCACACCTTACAATACAGTCAAGAGCTCCTTCTTTGACCCATCTATTTTGAACTCCTTCAAAAACTTGTCAAGGTATGTCTTCGTCGAAAAAACTTATCAAGCGAATTGATCTATCCCTATAGATCTTGATGCTCAATAAAATAGTAGCTTTATCTGGGTCTTCCTTTGAAAAAACTCTTTTCAAACAACCCTTCATGCTCTTCCAGAAATTCTACATCATTTCCGATCAATAATATGTCAACTACATATTCTTATAAGAAATTCTATAGTGCTCCCACTCACTTTCTTGCAAATACAAGTTTCTCATAAACTTTGTATAAACTTAAACACTTTGATCACCTCATCAAAGCATATATTCCAACTCCGAGATTCTTGCTCCCACCATGATAGGATAAGTGGTGGTGTAATTCTCCCACCATGATGCTGCTGGTCCTTCCAGTTGATGTGCGGCAAATCGCACCTTCTCAGCGTCAGTGCATCCAGCGGTGATGAGCTCTCTCTCCATCTTACGGAGCCAGTCATCTGCCACAATGGGCTCAGTGCTGCTGGAGAAAGTTGGAGGGTTCAACCTCAGAAAACGGGTGAGATTGTCAGTCTGGGGTGGATGGTGGTTGTTGTTGTTCTGGTTGTTGGTCTGATTCTGGATCAACAATTGCATCAGTGCGTTCTGCTGCTGAAGGAGTTGAGTGAGTTCCGGCGGGAAAGTGAAGTCGGTATCACGTCGTGGAGGCATCTTGCTGTTTTCAGAGGGGTGAGAATTAGAATAGAACAAGGGTCTAGAAGAATTTCACTACCCATATGCAATGCAACAAACATATCACACCAAGCACTCATTCATTTATTCAATCAATGTCAAACATCGGGAATACAAATCTCAATCAACTATGCATCGACCTACGCTTTAACGACTAAAATAAAAGATACATTGGAGGGCATAACTAAGGTTCTCCTCAAAAGTGCATAGTCGTAGGTCCTCCGATGGTGCTTTCCTCATAATCTTCATCGTCGCTGATGAAGGGTGCCATGTCTCCTTCGGGGTGAAGGTTTTCCCCCATGTCTAGCTGCTCCTCCAGAGTTGCGATGCGTGCATTCTGCTCATCAATCCTCTCTAGGAAGTCCTTCACTTCATGCTCGTGTTCATAGTTGGCCTCTCGCAGATCAGCTTCAAGGTCCAGCTCGCGGTTCATCAGATTCTTGATTGTCTTCGTATCAGCACGAACTCGAAGTTCCAGAGTCCTGATGTGAGTCTCCAGGGTCTGGATATAGGAAATAGTGGTGTCTGCAGTGGGAGGAGTTATGATGTTTCCATTGGCATCTCTGCGACAAACCACGCTGAGTCCTGGTGAAATGGTTCCACCTCTGTATTCCTCCTGAATATGTCCAAGGGCACGATGAATGGCCATGTCTCTTCCAAGTATCCAACTGGGTGCCACGAACTTGAGATCGATGGGTTCCTTCCGGTTCCCAAAAGTCTTCCCTGGGATATGCACCTCGATCCTGTAGCGTCCATCTTGGGGAAATGACATGATAGGAATCCCGGTGATGCTCGGCAAAGCAATCCTTACGTCCTTGACGATCCTCATCAGCTCCTTACCATTTCTGTAGCGACCCGACCTGAAAGGTCAAGTCTCCGGTGTTTCCGTACCATCCCAAGATCATGCTGGTACACACACGGTACATCAATGTATATATCAAAGGGAAATCACACAGCATTATATTAATCGAAATCTCATATCGAGTCCTTTATTACAATAAATATTACAATAAAGTGGCCAAAGGCCAACTCATGAGAATATCTAATTCTTGCGGAAGCGTCGAAGGTAGATGAGTCCATCCGACTCCAAGGGCATCTCACTGAGCATAGAACGCGTCCTCACTCCTGGTCGGAAAAGTACTCTGCAACATGATACGTTGCAGCCATGTAGGTCAGCATATGGAATATGCCGGCAAAGTCACAAGAGAGGGGTGAAAAGATAATCATCTAGTCTATATGCATATATGGCAGGTGGGGTGGTAAGTTTTTGCGTAAAGCCAAGTTTTTCCTACATCAAGAGAGGGGCTAAGCAAAATATTACTAAGTTGGTTGATTAATGAGATGGTTCCACCAACCAATTCTCATACCCAAAATTATTAAATACCCACTTCATCATATTAATTGTGTTGAGAGTTCCGGAAGTTTCAATTCCTTTGGCTCAAGTCGTCCATGACCGTGGACACGGCAAATCGATTAGGTTTTGTACTCTGCAGAGTTTTGCACACGTTCCCCACAAGATTTGGTCGCCTCCGTTTGATTTCTCGCACTTCAGAGTGTTTGAGAAACGGATGACCAAAACATGGTCTTCCAAAGGGTTTCCCTGCGACTCTGTCGGTGCCCATCCTTTCCTACCGTTCTTCTACCTCTCGTAGCACCGCCTGTCCAGGGTCACCACGATATCCAACCAAGCCAGAGCCCATAATGACTTGTGGCTGTGCAGGTAAGCCTTGGGTCTTGAAGCACCCATCCATCTCTTTGTGCCTGGGTGGACCTTTCCGCGTGAATACTGGCCATCTCCAGCATCACCTAGGCTAACCACTGGTTTCTCCAGGGCGCCGTTCAACCATCATCCACCCAGAGGTATGTTGAAAACTTGGAGTCTTGAAATCTTGATCATTATGTAGGTCTTGAAATTATTAACTCTCTCAACTCCCATGAATCACACAACCAACCCCGTCTACTATTAGCATAGCAAAAGTAAAACAACGTTTCTCGGGGCCAAAGTTGTCAAGGAGGGTTGAGGAGGGGTACCTACCACATGATACTACAACAATGTAACCAAGTTTCCAACTAACCTATCTTGCATGCAATTGGGGAGATGGTAGAACTAATGCATATAAAACATGGGTAAAACATGATCAAGGTGACTTGCCTGATTGATGATCTTCGTACGTGAGTGACTCTAAGTAACAAGCTTCGCACTCCGGATAATCTAACGAAGCAACAAGCACTCAAATAAGCATACAATCAAAAATATTGTAACTCACAACATTCAACAAAGAAGTATTAAACAATCAGGGCAAACAATGCACAAAATCTCTAGCAAGTAAAACACACAAGGTTTTGTTTTCAAAAGGTGAGGGATGAAAACACTACTGACATAAACAAACCATTTGTATTATCCAAACAATAGTTGATAGCAAGAACAACAATAGAACATTTTATTAATAAACAGAATAAAATCAATTTAAGTTTGTTGGGAAAACTTTAGTAGAGTTTATAAAAGTTTTGATAAACACTATATGAATCAACTATAGTTATACTAACAAAAAGAATGAAAAACTAACTTATTATTTATTAGTAAAACATGTTCTTGACAGAAAATAATTTACTATTAAATCTGTCTTAGAAAACAGAAACAAAATATACAAAACTTTGTTTGAAAGCAAAACTATTACTAGTTATTTGTTTTAGTTAAAATAAGCCTATTTGAAAACAAATTGTGATTCGTATGTTAAATAAAATTAAACTAAGCAAATTTATAATTTTATTAACAGTGGGTGAAAACACTGAGTGTTTACTAACAGAACCTAATAAACCAAATAAAACCAAATCTAAATTTAAACTAATTAAAATTAAGTTTATAAAGCTATATTATAATACTAGACAGATTCTGTTTTTGGTTAAAACACTAATCAAATATATCCTGAAAATCCTCAAACTAAACATGAAGGTAGTCCTAACTAATACCAAACAGTAGCAAAAAGATTCATATCAAAATCTATTTTCAAACTCTAGTTATTCAGATTTGAAGGTTTTAAGCAAATTTGATTCAATTCAAATTTTATAGTTCAAATTTGAAATTTAAAAGTACAGGGTGAAACTACATGAAAAATGTGAGCTATTGCAAAAAGAAACAACTCAAAACACTAAATGTATTAAAAGATATAGCTAAAACAAATTTTGAAAACATTCTGTTAATTAAAACAAAAACAGAAAAAGAAAAATAATTTGCGACGGTCAGGGTCTACGTGGCGCGATCCTATTGGCTAGCGAGCGCGTGCGGTCGAGGATTACGGGCGGGCGACCGATCCGTAAAGGAAAACGGTTCGGATTAAATCCGATTCTAATCTGGGTCGTCGATTCCAGATCGAACGAGTGGGGATGCTCACAGTGTTAAGAGGTCGCCGACGTCGGAGTCTCCGGCGAGTCCGGAAGCGGCGAATGCGACAGCAAGGCGTTCAGGTGGTCGGGGAAGACGGGGAAGTGGTCCGGGCGACGGCGACGGGCCTCCGGAGTCGACTGGTGGCAACGGTGGGGCGAACGGTGGTCGGAAGTGGTGGCTACGGTCGACGGCGAGGTCCGGTGGTGGCGCAACTCCGGCGACGAATTGCGGCAGCTCCTCGACGAGGTAGGAGGGGGACTCGGGGTGAACGGATGCGGGGGAGTGGTCTGCTACTTATAGGGCGCTCGAGGGGTGCGGGGGAGGAGAGAGGAGAGAGATCCGGCGAGGGGTGGAAACTGCCGGCGTCGCGTCCGGCGTCGCGGGGAGGAAGGGGATGACCGAGCGAGGGTAACGGTCGGTCGGGGGTGGGGTCCAGCGTCAGTGAGAGAGAGACGTGTCCGTTGCGCGCGGTCGACCGGCTCGTAGTTAATGCGCGAATAAAACCTGTGGGCCGGCCCGTTTAATACCGGAAACGATTACCGTTTCTTTTTAATAATTTTCCAGAGGCATTCAAAAGCTTTTAAAGCATTCAAACCATTTATAAATATAGGGGTATTATATATCAAAATTAACATAATAATAAATGCTATTTAATGAACATTTCTATTCTGTCATTTGAACACTTTGAAAAAAATATTATTTTCAGAAATTGCCTAATTGTTTTTAAACCCTTTTTGCAAATATTTTCAAAATAAGCCCTGGTTATTATTGTTCAAATATATCACCAATTAGTCCCTGGTGTGGAGTGTCATGTTCCTCCTCTCTTATTTGAACTTTTAACCAAAATTTCAAATAGGTGAAAGCAACTTAGGGAAAAGTAGAAAGAGCTTTCTGGAATTTTAGAAAAGGCTTTTCAACTAACACATAAAATCAAGCAATGATGATGATAGATGCATAGCTATATCATAACATTCCAAAATGAAATTTTGGGATGTTACAAACCTACCCACCTTAAGATGAATCTCGCCCTCGAGATTCGGGTTGGCTAGAAAATAGGTGCGGATGGTCTCTACGAAGATCTTCTTCGCGTTCCCAGGTGGCTTCTTCCTCAGTGTGGTGACTCCACAAAACTAAGGTTATCATCCACATAGTTTGAGGTGGTTCCACATTCTCTTGACCTGTATTCACTTATCCAAACTCCTTAATCCGGAAAAGGTACCTGTGGTTACTACCACACTTAAAATGAAATGTACCCATATCTACATAGACCACATTTTTCTCATATCCTTGAAAATGGTCGGAGATTTTGGGTCATAGAGTAAGAACATAGGCAAATCATGACACCATAAATTTCCATTGACTCATGAATTTATTACAAACTCTGAGGCTTCCGTTACATAACTTCAAAAAGGTAAGAGTGCTACCTATTACATTTATTAAATCCAAAATCCAAAACTTAGACTACTCATGTTTAGCCTTCTTCTCTGGACAGGTATAAGAGTAGTGTCCTGTCTTCTTGCACTGAAAACAAATGATTTCTGTCATATCTCGGGGCTTCTTGATGTTGGTTTTTGCTCCTGGGAATTCTGGTTCCTTGCTTGGGCACTTATTGGTATAGTGGCCCATATCCTTACACTTGAAGCATCTAATATGACTCGGGTCCCTCTGTTCAGGGGCTTGTCTCTTCCTGGGGTTCTTTGTTCTGATCAACACTTCAATTTCCCGTGGATCAAACTCCACTTCTTCTACTGGGAAGTTTCCCAGATACTCTTTTCTTTCCTTCGTACAGTCCTGTGAGAAATGTCCTTTTTCTCCACATGAATAGCATGCATTGGAGTAAAATCTGGTTAATCCTTCTCCATTAGGGTCTTCAACATCTTCTTTCATCACAAGTTCTCCTGAATTTTCTCTGAAGGCTTCCTCCATGGCTTCCTTCTGCTGTTTGATGACTTCTTGTACCTTGGCGTACATTTGACATTGAGCAGGGTAATGTGTAGTTCCTTCACACAAGAAACATGTCACCTGCCTAGTTGGGCATTCCTCAGTAGGGTGATTTTCTTCACAATAAGGGCATCCATCCTTGTGTTCTTCTTGGGTGTGTCCTGTCTCTCCACATATCTTGCAGGCACAAATCTTCTTCACAACTTTGCAACGGGGCTTCTGGGTGTTGGTAACAACATGGGATCCTTGCAAGGTTATCTTGAATTCTTCCCAAGTGATTGATTCCTGCCTATCATGGATATCTTCATGCATCTTCCACCAATTTGCAGCACCTTCTGCAAAGTACCGAAGAGCATACTGGACCATCTTGTTCCTTGCAACAAGGTTACTCCTTAGGTGATCCTCCATGTTCTGAATCCATTCTTCTGTCTCTAACCGAGTCATCGATCCAGAATACACAAGTCCAGCTTCATTCATCATCTATTGGGTTCAAGGTTTTGGGATGAGATGTGAGAGAGAGAGAGAAAGGAGGGGAAAACACACAATACAAACAATGGTTTTGAAAATAGATTTTTGTTGTGGCTGTCGAAAATAAAACTTACACACAAATGACATCTCACAAATCATCGTATCTAATGTAAGTATACAGCAGGGGTTTCGTCTTCTAGGGGCATAATATCTTGGGAATACTTCATGGTCTTCAATTTCTTCAGATCTGTATAATCTTAAATCCTTTTTGTAGCTCTTTCCATAATGGAATACATCTTTGTCGGAGTTGGTCACCAGTTGTCTGATATCTTGTCCTTCTTGGAGTGGCTTCAGTTGATCCTTCGTGTGGTCAAAAGGGAAGGGGTATTGTCTAACTATTTGATAAAACTCAGAAAGGATGAGAAGTAAAAGATCTTTTGAAAACAAAGTTTTCGAGAAATCATTTCCTAAGGGCTATCCAGTTTCTAGGGTCACGTCCTACAGTCAACATGTGCTCTGATACCAATTTTTGTAGCCACCCGACTCAAAACGAGTCAAGCCTCTGTGTGTTCTGTGCCATCCCTGGATCAGTATGCTGGCACACACAGTACATCAATGTATATATCAAAGTGCAATCACATGTAACAGCGTAAAACAGATATATACCTTGAAATAGCAGTGGATACAGTCAATGGGAGTGGAGTCCCAATAACACCAACGGCAAGTTGAGTGCGGACCGTAACTCTGAATCGTACTCTTATCCGTCGTAGAAGAGTATCTGCAACATAATACGTTGCAGCCATATAGGTCAGTACATTGAATGTACTGGCAAGATCACCATAGAAGAACAAAAGAATAAAGACTATTCTATATGCAAAGGCTTTGTGGCTCTGTGTCTAAGTTTTGGCATAAAAGCTGATTTTATTTTCCTACAACAAAGGAATATCAAGAATTTCATTATGGAGTTACCTATCTTGACATGGTTCCGCCAACCAATGTCTCAATGCCCACAAGTATCTTAAGTTGCCCACAATTAAGTTATCAGTCCGGTGTTGAGAGTTCAGAGATAGATCCAAGTATAGAAGCTCAAATTGTCCATAACCGTGGAAACGGCTAATCGATTAGGTTTAACTCTGCAGAGTGTTGTGTACTTTACCCACAAGATTCTTCCCCTCCTGGTAAGTCCTTGCACTGCCTGGTGTTTGAGAACAGGATGAAAGAAACATGGTCTTTCAGAGTGCTTCCCTGACTGTCTGACAGTGCCCATCCAATCCTAACGTCGACTACATCTCGTAGCACTGCCCAGCAGAGTCACAACAAAGATCAACCAAGCCAGAGCCCATAATGACTTGTGGCTACACAGGTAAGCTTCCGGGCATGAAGTATTCATCCTTCTCTTTGAGTCTGGGTGAGGCTTTCCGTGTGAATACTGGCACTTCTCCAGCAACACCTAGGAAAATCCATTGGTTTCTCTAGGGTGCCGTTCCAACCATCCCTCACCCAGTAGTGTGTATTGAAAACTTGTCTTCTTGAGTCTTGAAGTCTTGAGGTCTTGAAGATGTAGGACTTGAAGAGGTCTTCATGAAGTTGTCGTCTTGACGTAGGGTCCTTCTTCACACCACTCACGAACACTCATACCAAACCCCGTCTACTTAGCATAGCATAAAAGTAACTAACATTCCCGGGGCTTTAGTAACCAGTGGTGGGTTCCTACCTCATGCATTCTACTCAACTACAAGAATTTCAATAACACTACGGGAGGGAATTGTTGAATGATGTCACTACATGCAATAAAACATAGGTATTATATAGATGGTCAAAGTGAACTTGCCTATACTATTGATGAAGATAAGGATTGCTCTCAGAAATAACTTGATAGAACTATTCGTCACTCTCCGATGAAATCTATAACAAACATTGCATTCATAAGCAAACACTTCTAGCAATCAAACTAAAAATCACAATGTAACACTAGAACAAAAGCAACAAGGTTGATGAAGGAAATACTTAAGACAAAACTTAAAAACAACAAAGTTTTCATAAACATCACTAAGGTAGTTTTCCCCTACAAACAATTATTTTCAATAGTAACAAAACAATAACAAAGTAAAATACAACAAAAATATTTTAGTAAATATTTTACTAGCAAAAGAATTACTTTTGAAGAACAAGTAAAACTATGAAAGCAACTAAGTTAACAGAAAATGAAACTTATAAAACAATTATTTTAAATATTTGTAAATAAGAACCAACTAGCATTACTAGAGCAACAAATCAAAACATAACAAAGCAAAGCAATGGACTCTAAGTTTTAGTGGCTAAACTACTACTAAAACAAAACTATTCTTTTGTAACCAAACTAATAGTTAACAGAAAAGAATTTGTAAAAATATTTATTTTAGAACAGGATTAAATCATTTAAATCTTTTGTGAAAATGATCTCTACTAAAACTAAGTGGTTTTATAAAACATTACTTAATGATAAAGAGTATAGTTTCCTATAATAGAGTAAAAATAAACCATTTTTATTAACCAAAATTTCTTAACAGAAAAGATTACTAAGAACTTTTTCTTAGAAACAGAATTTAATTATATAAAACTTTGTTAAAAGGGAAACTATTACTAACTAGTTTGTTTTAATCAAATTAAACCTAATTGAAAAGGAGTTGTGATTCCTATATTAATAAAGAACAAACTAAGCAAATTAATATTTTTATTAATAGTAAGTAAAACACTAAATGTTTAAGCAACAGAACCTATTAAACAAATAAAACTAAATTCTAATTTAAACTAGCTAAAACTAAGTTAATTTAAATTATACTAACTAATAGGCAGAATCTGTTTCTAGTTAAAACCCTAATCAAATTTATTCTAAAAATTCTCAAGCTCTACCTAATGATAACTAAGATCACTAGTGACAAGTAGCGAAAAGAATCAATCAAAAATATATTTTTAAACTAAAGTTATTCAGAAAACAAAATTTAAATCAAATCTGGTTAAATTCAAATTTAAATGTTCAAACATGGTCAAATTTGGCATCTACAGAAACTAGATAAAAATTGTGACTTAATGCAAAAAGAATCAATTTAAAATAGTTAAAAACATAAAAGATATAAGCAAAACAAATCTGAAACTATTCTGGAAACAGAAATTAAAACAAAAAGAAAAAATTGCTTCGAACGGATAGGGGTACGCGTGGCATCTTCTGATTGGTCAAAGGGTGCACGCGTGGTGTGTTACGGGCAGACGACCGATCGCTAGGGGAAAACGATTCGCATATTAAAACTTTAATCTAAGCCGTAGATTAGGATCGGACGGTGGGGGAGAGGGGCGAGGCTCACCGCGGCGGTGGAGAGGTCCGGCGACGGCGACGACGAGGGCTCGGGATCGAAGCGTGCGTCGGCTCCAGGGGGTCGCTGGCGACGGTGTTGGCTCCGTTCGACGCAGGGGAGAATGGCGATGTCGATGGTGGCGTTGGCGAGGCTCGGGGCCGTCGGAGTCGACGGGCAGGAGCTCCGGGGCGGCTCGGTGGAGGTGGGGCTCCGGCGACGTCGTCGAGGACGGCGTTCCAGGGGCCTTGGAGCACGAGCAGGGGGATGGGGAGGTGCGGGCGAGTGCGGCGAGCTCGGTGGTGGGCTCGGAGGGGTGCTGGTGAGGCAGGGTGGAGCGGGGCACGACAATGGCGCGGCGGCTACCGGTTACTCCGGTGAGCTATTCCGGTGAGGAGAGAGCACGGTGGTTGGGGCAAAGGGGTGGAATGGAGGGAGGGAGGCTCAGGCTATTTATAGGAGGGGTCGGGGCGGCCGAAATGGAAGGAGGGGAGGAGGTCCGGTGATGGCGCCAGCGAGGGATTAGGGGAGGTGATGGAGGAGAGGGGTGACCGGCGGGATTCGGGGTCGGACAGGGTGGGCTCCACTTGCCAGAGAGAGAGAGGGAGAGAGGCACGCGTCGGTTGGCCAAAATCTAGGGGATTCGGGCGAGATTAGAGGGGGACTGGGCCAGCTGCTTTTAAAGCCTTTTAAGGATTTTCCATTTTTTAAATGCCAGCGAATCGAAAACACATAAATGGCCATAAATACTTGCCTAAAAATAAAAATTTTATACCGAAATTATCAGGAGAATAAATTCTATTTAATAGACATTTTTATCTGGTCAAATTAAATAATTTTAAAATATATATTTTTTCTTCAGAAAATTGCCTAATTGGCTTTATTTATTTTTGAATTTTTTTTTGATATCACCCCTTGGGTTTTATGATTCAAAACTTCACAAAATCCCCCCTAGTTGTTTTTGGAGTGTCATATTACTCCTCTCAAAATATTTGACAAGGGGTTTGAATACTTTGAAATTTGAATAGGATCCAATATGAAATGGATTCCAAAAATTAATTTAGAGGCACTTTCAAATTCTTTTAAACTCCCAACTCATATTTCATATAAATTGAAGAAGTCATATTATCCTCTCTCGAAAATTATTGAGTTGCATAAAGTTTCTGAATTTGAAATATTTTCCAAATGGGAATTCAAACCATTTTCTAATCCCTTTTAGTTTCTTTAAATGGAAGAAGTCATGTCATCTTCACTCTAGGGTTTTGTGATGAAATGGATTTGAATTCCTGGTGATCAAAATGCAGAGTGGTTGTTTTGGGAAAGTCATTTCATTCCCTCTCATCAAATTTTTCAAAAGTTTTCATAAAATTTCAGCTTTCACTCACTTTCAATCACTCAAACAAACAAACTATCATTCTAATAATTATTATAACATTCCAAAGTTTGGGATGTTACATTATATGATCCATCTTATGAACCAGCAAAGAACAAACAAATAATAAAAACAAGAAACCAAAGCTTACCATATGTTGGGAAATGACGTTCATGCGATCCATCCTATGTACAAAAGGAGTACACAGTATGAGTTGTCATCAAAGAGCTGCCGCGACATGACATACATTTGATGATAATTCAGAGTGACACCACGACTATAAAAACAGCTGTCAACAAGTTCCCTCTGAGTTTCACTCAGATCCTCAAGAGCTACAAATAAATGATTTTACTAACTGAGATGAACCGCAAAAAGTATAAGCTCAATCAAATCTGTAAATCAGTCAAACAAATATCTTACCAACATGGGGTAAAGGAAACAACATAACACCATCCCGATGAAATTCGATACTAATATAAGTTCCATAGTGCTAAAGCATAACAATTATCATGTCACTGTGGCGGAGACCATAATCATTCACGAGTTCCTCCCACGAAGGACCATGGAATTTACTGCTCATCCTACCATGTGTAAATATAACATGGTATAAGTTACCCTCAGTGTTGTGCAGAGCAAGATCAATATCTATGTCACCTCTCCGAATAGCTAAAGCTCTGCACTCCTTAATGTACCAAGCAAGATGTGATATAACACTACACGGAACATACTACAACAAGAATGGAAGCAAAGATAATAAACTTATAAACAAAGGCATTCGAATATGCCACAGTTAGATAATCAAGACATAGAATCTTACAACACGTCTTGCACATTGATGATCCAACACCACAGTAAATAAAGACGCACCGGAATCAACGGCAGCACAAGGGCCACCTGGAGCTCAGCAAAATGGGCAAGCCATTACCTGCAGACGAACGGTGACAAATATGAACTAAATCCACTACCGACTTGACAGTTCTCATTCGATTGAGTTGGAAGCAAAAAAATATACCGTAGGCCGGTGGAGAACGCCCTGATCTATTGATTACGTGGGTAGGATAACAGAATGGGTGGTCTAGCGAGGAGATCGGCGAGGCGGTGGAACCACTGGAGAGCAACGGGAGTGAGAGGGGAAGAGGGGAAGGCTAGTAGATGGGGGAGGGTGAAATGAGTGGTCAGAGGAGGAAGAAAAAAGGGCCGGTCCTTATCTAGGGGCCCATCGGCCTCCCACTGGCCGACAGGTGCCTTTCGGCCTACCCCTGGCCGACAGGCCTCTCCCCTGGCTTCTGATTGGCCGACAGGGGCTCTTCGGCCTACAGGTGGCCGACTGGTCACTAGTCGGCCTGGTGGTGGCCGACAGGTCCCTATTCGGCCTGCTACTGGCCGACAGGGTACTAGTTTTGATATTTTTTCAACTCAGACACCTGTTTTCAAAATTTCTACAAAATCCATACTAGTTCTGAAAAAAAATCCAACGTAACTGGGTGATTATAAAGGCGCTCTACAGGTATCTCCGACGGTGTCTGTTGGGTTGGCATGGATCAAGACTAGGATTTGTTACCCCACGTGACGGAGAGGTATCTCAGGGCCCACTCGGTAATACAACATCACAATAAGCCTTGCAAGCAATGTGACTAAGTGTTAGTCATGGGAAGTTGTATTATAGAATGAGTAAAGAGACTTGCCGGTAACGAGGTTGAACTAGGTATGGTGATACCGACGACCGAATCTCGGGCAAGTAACATATCAAAGAACAAACGGAACATCATACAGGATTAACTGAATCCTTGACATCGACGTTTGACCGATAAAGATATTCATAGAATATGTAGGAACCAATGTGGGCATCCAGGTCCCGCTATTGGTTATTGACCATAGAGGTGTCTCGGTCATGTCTATGTAGTTCTCGAACCCGCAGGGTCTGCACACTTAAGGTTTGGTGACGTTTCGGTAATATAGAGTTATGCATGGTGGTAACCGAAGGTTGTTCGGAGTCCCGGATGAGATCCCGAACATAATGAGGAACTCTAGAATGGTCCATAGGTAAAGATTGATATACAAAAAGTCCTGTTTTGGTCACCGGAAAAGTTCCGGGCTCATCGGTAGTGTACCAGGAGTGTCGGAAGGGTACCGGGGGACCATCGGGAGGTGTATTTCGACCCAAGAGGCTACATGGTCTGTGGGAGGACAAATACTGGCCCTTAGTGGGCTGGACAAAGTCCCACACAAGGCCCATGTGGCTGGGAAGAAATTCCAAAGTGGAAAAGGTGGAAAAAAGGCAAAAAGGTGGAAATAAGGAAGGAGTCCTAATCCTACTAGGACTGGAGGAGGAGGACTCCTCCTCTCCACTTCGGCCGAACCAAAGAGGGGCTGGCCCTTGCGCCAAGCCTCCACCTCCTCCTCTCCTCCTATATATACTAGAGGTTTTAGGGTTTTGGCACATAGATTTTCAGCCACGTGCAACCCTACCCTCTAGTCCATACTTTCTCCTCTAGATCGGTTTCAGCTGTGCCTAGGTGAAGCCCTGCTGAGATTACTCCACCACCATCGCCGCAGCGCCGTCACGCTGTCGGAGAACTCGTCTACCTCTCCACTCCCTCTTGCTGGATCAAGAAGGCGGAGATCGTCATCAAGCCGTACGTGTGCTGAACGCGGAGGTGCCGTCCATTTGGTGCTAGATCGGGACGGATCGTGATTGGATCGCGGGACGCTCAGTGATTTGGATCGTGAAGACGTTCAACTACATCAACTGTGTTTCTTAATGCTTCCCGCTTAGTGATCTACAAGGGTACGTAGATCCACTCTCCCTCTCGTCGATTCTCATCACCATGGATAGATCTTGCAGGTGCGTAGGAATTTTTTTGTTTCCCATGCAACATTCCCCAACAGTGGCATCATGAGCTAGGTCTATGTGTAGATGAGATCTCGAGTAGAACACAAAGAGTTTGTGGGCATTGATGCTTATATTGCTTCCTCCCTTGGTCGTGTTTTGGTTCAGCGGTATTGTGGGATAAAGCGGCCCGGACCAACCTTACTCATACACTTACGAGAGACCGGTTCCATCGACTGACGTGTAACTTCGTTGCACAAAGATGGCTGGCGGGTGTCTATTTCTCCTACTTTAGTTGGATCAGATTCGACTAAGGCGGTCCTTGGGAAGGTTGAAAAGCAACTTATGTATCACCGTTGTGGTTTATGCGTAGGTGAGATTTGTTCTTTCTAGATACCCGTAGCAGCCACGTAAAACATGCAACAACAATTAGAGGACGTCTAACTTGTTTTCGCAGGGTATGTTGTGATGTGATATGGCCAATTACATGATGAGATATATGTGATGTATGAGATGATTATGTGTTGTATAGAATATCACGACTTGCATGTCGATGAGTACGGCAATCGGCAGGACCCATAGGGTTGTGTTTAATTATTGTATGACCTGCGTGTCAATCATTAAGCACCATGTAATGCTGTTAGTGCATCTACTGCCTCTTAGTGATTTTGGTGTATTGAAGACTTATAGGTTAAGGAACTAATGTGTTTGTGAGTGTCCACATGCTCTATAAGTCGATGAGGAGTTTGATATATTCGGAGATTACCGACCCCTAAAAATGTATGTCTTTAACTGAAGACTTTGGTGAAGACTTTGGTATTCCTTGAAGACTTTGAAAATGAAGAAGTTGGTGTGACCTTGAAGATATGAACGAGGACTATGAAGCGTGAAGACTTTTGTTTTTGTAGTTTCATTTCCTTTCTTTTCATAGGAAACACCGTACTGTTAAAGGGGGCCGAGGTAATACTAAGGAAAATTTCCAACTGATGCTCAACTCCAAAAGCCTCAACCTATCCAATCCTTCGAGTGAAGCCTTTGGAAATCTCTCGAAGTTCAGACAAGTTCTTCAATGACAGAGACAAAGTTCTTCTGGTCTTTGATGAAATTGATCTGACTGAGGAGTTAGGATTTTGCCAGTGCAAATTGCCTACAAGTGAGGAATATGATAAGCCTGAGGACTTTCATAGTTCCAAAATCTGACCATTGCTGTGCTTAGTGCCAGCTGTCCCCAATCATAATATCCACATAACAGTCATATCATTGGGGGCATTTATGTCTTATCATGTCAGGTTACACCCTGGCTATAAATAGCCACCCCCCACAACCACTAGTTGGCTGCTCCGAGAGAGAACTGACACTTGTCATTTGAGAGCAACCCATCCTCCGAGGACTTTGATAAAAAATCATCAGTGAGGAAAAACCCAAATCCAAACCACCAAACCCAAAGTGATTGAGCATCACTGAAGAAATTCCTGTGTGGAACTGATGCTTGTTACCTTTGCAGACTGTGTATCCTCCAGACGGTTAGGCATCATGGTATAGTGCATCCTGCAGTCAATTGGGGATTATGAAGTGACCGTGGTCTAGAGCATCCAATAGTAAACTGTGGATCGCAGGGTGACCAACTTGTGAGGGTTTTGGAAGTCTACCCTGAAGACTTACCGTGAGTGTTGGGCGAGGACTGTGTGACCTTAGCTCAAGGAGAATATGGTAAGGACTATGTGTCCTGGGACTGTGTGTCCTCTAGTTTAAATACCAGGCCGCTCCAAACCAGATGTACGACTGTCTCAGCAGTTGGAACTGGGTCATCAAACCATTGTCTTCATCGAGCTACCTGGTTCTATTTCCTCAACCCCTCTATTCCTCATATACCTATTGATGAAATTGATTGTTACTATTTGAAGAATGTGATTGAAGACTTTCACACTTTCCTCACCTCAAATTCTTCAAGTTACCTTGTTCCTCACCAGCTTATCCTGTATCACGCTACTAGTAATATGTGCATGTTTCATTTCATCATGATGACTATGCTGTAGCTATGTTCCTCATGCACTTGAGTACTTATTCCACTGCTAGTTATTCATCACTTTTTAAATTCCTCAAGTTGAAATTCTTCAAGTGATGAATTTGTAAAACTCGCCTATTCACCCCCTCTAGTCGATATAACGCACTTTCAAATGCTTTACTTTATCGCTAAACGGTAGCAATAGTAGTAGAAGCATGGTGTGCGCGACAACCCTGATGGCGACCACATTGATGGAGATCAAGATGATGGAGATCATGCTGTCGTGCCAGTGACGATGGAGATCATGTCGGTGCTTTCAAGATGGAGAGCAAAAGCACAAGTTCATGGCCATATCATGTCACTTATGATTTGCATGTGATGTTAACCCTTTTATGCACCATGTTTTGCTTAGGACGGTGGTAGCATTATAAGGTGATCCCTCACTTAAATTTCAAGATGAATTGTGTTCTCCCCGAGTGTGCACCATTGCGAAAGTTCATTGTGTCAAGACACCACATGATGATCGGGTGTGATAGACTCTATGTTCACATACAACATGTGCAAGCCAGTGTTGCACATGCAAAGCACTCGGGTTAAACTTGACGAGCCTAACATGTACAGACATGGCCTCAGAACACAAGAGACCGAAAGGTCGAACATGAGTCATATAGTAGATATGATCAACATGATGATGTTGACCATTGAAACCACCTCAACTCACGTGATGATCAGACTTGAGTTGGTGAATTCGGATCATGTGACACTCAGATGACCTGAGGGATGTCAATATGAGTGGGATCTTTAGTAATTTGATTAACTAAACACATTATCTTGAACAATAGTCTAAGTAACCTTTGCATATTTATGTTGTTGATCAATGGCTCGTGCAGTAGCACCCCTGAATTTTAATGTGTTCCTAGAGAAAGCTAAGTTGAAAGATGATGGAAGTAACTTTGTGGACTGGGCCCGTAATCTAAGGATTATCCTCACGGCTTCCTAGAAATCAAATGTCCTTGATGCACCGCTTGGTGACCAACCCAAAGACATGTCATCCGAAGACGTTAAGAACGCTTGGGAGGCACGTTCTGGAGATTACTCAATAGTTCAGTGTGCAATATTGTATGGCTTAGAACCGGGACTTCAAAGACGTTTTGAACGTCATGGAGCATATGAGATGTTCCAGGAGTTGAAGTTTATCTTTCAGAAGAATGCCCAGATTGAGAGGTATGAGACCTCCGATAAGTTCTATGCTTGCAAAATGGAGGAGAATGGGTCTATCAGTGAACATATACTCAGAATGCCTGGGTATTCGACTCGTCTAGCGGAGTTGGGAATTGCCCTTCCGCCAGAGGTGATCACTGACAGAGCTCTTCAATCACTGCCACCTAGCTACAAGAGCTTTGTGATGAACTATAACATGCACAGGATGAACAAGTAAGTCGCTGAGCTGTTTGCGATGCTGAAAGTCGCTGAGTCTAAAATCCAAAAAGAACATCAAGTGTTGATGGCCAATAAAACCACTAGTTTCAAGATGAATGGCAAGGGCAAGGGAAAGAAGGGTAAATCCAAGAAGGATAGCAAAGCAGTTGCTGCTCCTATAAAGAAACCCAAGGCTGGACCCAAGCCAGAAACTGAGTGCTTTCATTGCAAGGGAACTGGTCACTGGAAGCGGAACTGCCCCAAGTACCTGGCTGACAAGAAGGCAGGCAACAATAAACAAGGTATATATGATATACATCTTATTGATGTGTACCTTACTAGCTCTCGTTGTAGTGCCTGGGTATTTGATACCGGTTTGGTTGCTCACATTTGCAACTCAAAACAGGAACTACGGAATTGACGAAGGTTGGCGAAGGACGAAGTGATGATGCACATGGGAAATGGTTCCAAGGTTGATGTGATCACCGTCGAGACGCTCTCTCTTCGATTACCATCGGGATTAGTGATGAACCTGAATAATTGTTATTTAGTGCCTGCGTTAAGCATGAACATTATATCTGGATCATGTTTATTGCGAGACGGTTACTCATTTAAATTAGTGAATAATGATTGTTCTATTTATATGAGTGATATCTTTTATGGTCATGCACCTAGTGTGAGGGGTTTATTCATATTGAATCTTGATAGTGATGATACACATGTACATAACATTGATGCCAAATGACGTAGAGTTGATAATGATAGTACCACTTTCTTGTGGCACTGCCGTTTGGGTCATATTGGTGTAAAACGCATGAGGAAGCTCCATGCTGATGGAATTTTGGAGTCACTTGATTTTGAATCACTTGACACATGTGAACCATGCCTGATGGGCAATATGACTAAAACGCCGTTCTCTGGAACAATGGAGCGGGCACGTGATTTGTTGGAAATCATACATACTGATGTATGTGGTCCAATGAATGTTGCAGCGCGCGGCGGATATCGTTATTTTCTCACCTTCACTGATGACTTAAGTAGATATGGGTATATTTACTTAATGAAACACAAGTCTGAAATGTTTGAAAAGTTCAAGCAATTTCAGAGTGAAGTTGAGAATCATCATAACAAGAAGATTAAATTCCTACGATCTGATCGAGGAGGTGAATATTTGAGTTATGAGTTTGGCAGTTACTTAAGACAGTGTGGAATTGTTTCACAGTTGACACCGCCTGGATCACCATAGCGTAATGATGTGTCCGAACATCGTAATCGAAGCTTATTAGATATGGTGCGTTCTATGATGTCTCTTGCCAATTTGCCACTATTGTTTTGGGCTTATACATTAGAGACAACTGCATTCACTTTAAATAGGTCACCATCAAAATCCATTGAGAAAACACCATATGGACTGTGGTTTGGCAAGAGGCCAAAGTTGTCGTTTCTTAAAGTTTGGGGGTGTGATGCTTATGTCAAAAAGCTTCAGCCTGAAAAGCTGGAACCCAAAGCAGAGAAATGCGTCTTCACAGGATACCCGAAAGAGACAGTTGGGTATACTTTCTATCTCAGATCTGAAGGCAAAGTGTTTGTCGCTAAGAACAGAACATTTCTTGAGAAAGAGTTTCTCTTGAAAGAATTGAGTGGGAGGAAAATAGAGCTTGATGAGGTTATTGAACCTTTACTTCAACCAGAGAGTAGCGCAGCGCAGAAAGATGTTTCTGTGGAGCCTACGACAGTTGAAGAGGAAGTTAATGATGATGATCATGAAGCTCCGGATCAAGTTACTATTGAAGCTCATAGGTCAACAAGGGCACGTATTGCTCCTGAGTGGTACAGCAACCCTGTCTTGGACGTCATGTTGTTGGACAACAATGAACCTATGAGCTATGGAGGAGCGATGATGGGCCTGGATTCTGAGAAATGGTTAGAGGCCATGAAATCCGAGATGGGATCCATGTATGAAAACAAAGTATGGACTTTGGAAGTATTACCTGAAGGGCAAAAGGCCATTAAGAACAAATGGACCTTTAAGAAGAAGACGGGCGCGGACGGTAATGTCACCATCTATAAAGCTCGACTTGTGGCAAAGGGTTTTTCACAAGTTCAAGGAGTTGACTACGATGAGACCTTCTCACCCGTAGTGGTGCTTAAGTCCGTCAGAATCATGTTGGCAATAGCTACTTATTTTGACTATGAAATTTGGCAGATGGATGTCAAAACAACGTTCCTCAACGGTTTCCTTGAGGAAGAGTTGTATGTGATGCAACCAGAAGGTTTTGTCGATCCAGAGAATCCCAACAAAGTTTGTAAACTCTAGCAATCCATTTATGGACTGGTGCAAGCATCTCAGAGTTGGAATAAGCGTTTTGAAGAGGTGATCAAAGCGTTTGGGTTTATTTAAGTTTATGGAGAAGCTTGTATTTACAAGAAAGAGAGTGGGAGCTCCATAGAGTTTCTAATATTATATGTGGATGACATATTGCTGATTGGAAACAATATAGAAATGCTGGAAAGCGTGAAGGAATATTTGAACAAGAGTTTTTCAATGAAGGACCTAGGAGAAGCTGCTTTCATATTAGACATTAAGATCTATAGACATAGCCCGTAGAGTCAAATAAGCTAGATAAGGCCTCGTCCGATCTAGAATAGCCCATAGAGCCACCACCAGTTGTCTTTCCGGGTCAGGGATAGCCAGATCTCCTCTGAAGGTAATTTGATAGAAGGATTATGCAGCACATCAAGGAATGCATTGGGGGGGAACCTAGCCGAGACAAAGCATCAACTGCTTCACTAAGCCATCGGTCTATGTGATCCACTTCATAACCTTTGAAGTGACCAACAATGTTAGTCATTGCTTGGCGATAAGCCACCATGATCGGGTCTTTAGAATCCCATCCCTGAAACTTGTTGTGCAACGAGAGCTGAGTCGCCCAGGCATCTAACTCAGCTCAAGTTCATTGATAACCCACAAGTATAGGGGATCACAACTGTTTTTGAGGGTAGACTATTCAACCCAAATTTATTGATTCGACACAAGGGGAGCCAAAGAATATTCTTGAGTATTCACAGCTGAGTTGTCAATTTAACCACACCTGTAAGACTTAATATCTTCAACAAAGTATTCACTAGTAAAGTAGTATGGAAGTAGTAGTGACAATAGCAGAAGTAACAATATCAGTTTTGTAGTGATTGTAACAGTAGCAACGAAGAAGTAACTTAGCAAGGATCAATATGTGGAAAGCTCGTAGGCAATGGACCAGTGATGGATAATTATGTTGGATGGCATTCATCATGCATCAGTTATAACATAGGGTGACACAGAACTAGCTCCAATTCATCAATGTTTTGTAGGCATGTATTCCATATATAGTCATACGTGCTTATGGAAAAGAACTTGCATGACATCTTTTGTCCTACCCTCCCGTGGTAGCGGGGTCCCAATGGAAACTAAGGGATATTAAGGCCTCCTTTTAATAGAGAACCGGACCAAAGCATTAGCACTTAGTGAATACATGAACTCCTCAGAATACGGTAATCACCGGAAAGAATCCCAGTTATTGTCACCCTGGGGGATGCGGATCATAACTCGTAATAGGTGTTTACAACTTGCAAGATAGGATCAAGAACACATATATATTCATGAAAACATAATAGGTTCAGATATGAAATCATGGCACTCGGGCCCTAGTGACAAGCATTAAGCATAGCAAAGTCATAGCAACATCAATCTTAGAACATAGTGGATACTAGGGATCAAACCCTAATAAAACTAACTCGATTACATGATAAATCTCATCCAACCCATCACCGTCAAGCAAGCCTACGATGGAATTACTCACGAATGGCGGAGAGCATCATGGAATTGGTGATGATGATGGTATCAATTTCCCCTCTCCGGAGCCCAAAACGGACTCCAGATCTGGTCTCCTGAGGAAGAACAAGAGGTGGCAGTGGCTTCGTATCGTGAAACGTGATGAACTCTTCTCCTTGATTTTTTCTCCGCGAATAGGGTTATATGGAGCTGGAGATGAGGTCAGAGGAGCCACACGGGCCCCACAAGCCTGCTAGGCGCGGCCAGGGGGGTGGCCACACCTAGCAGGCTTGTGGCCTGCAGGTGTCCCCCCTCTGGTTGAATCTTGCTCCAGTATTTTTTATTAAATCCAAAAATATTCTCTGTAAATTTTTTAGGACAATCCGGGAATATTTATTTCTGCACAAAAATAACACCAAGACGGAGCCTGGCACACCGGCGGTGGTCAAGAAGGAGCACCTGTACATGGCCACTGTCGACGACGAGGCCGCCTTGAAGTGGGCGCGGGACGACTATGTCCGGGAGGAGGTGGAGCGGTAGCGCCGGGCCCTCGAGGAGATCAAGGCTCGCCACCATGCCCGCCGCAAGGAGAAGATCACCGCCTCATCATCCTCGATAAAAATAGCGATGGGGAGGCACCCGGGCCCTCCAACCCCGACCTGCACCATTTCGGCGATGCAGGACAGGGCTGCAGCAGGGACGGCGGCCGCGGCATGCCGGACGGCGACGATAGTGATAGGACAGGGACGGGGATGACGACACCGACTACACCGACTTCTACAAGCTCCTCGGCATGTAGAATGCGGCGCGCGGTCACGGGACGGCGGCGATAGGATGGCGGCGGCAGGACGACTACGTAGTCTTTTTTTATTTTAGCTCTTGTATTATATTTCAATAAAAATTTGGAACTTATTAATGTTTTGGGCCAATTCTACGCCCATAATGGGCTGAAAGCGGCGGTTGGGGGGCGACCCCCGGGGTGCGGCTGGGAAGCCGAGCCGCCCCAGGTCGATTTTAGCGTCAGCTGCTCCCGAGACGGCACTAAAATCGACCTCTAGGGAGGGGGCCAACGACTGGAGATGCTCTTAGAGTCCAAAACAAGGTCAAAAGAGTTTGGAAAAGTGGATACGATGGAGAAGTATCATTCATCTCCTTGGCCATATGAAGCCCATGTAGCAAAGCTTCATAGTCAGTTGCATTGTTAGTACAGGGAAACAATAAGCCTCAAGACATAACAGAATTTGTCACCTTGTGGGGAAGATAAAATAACTCCAACCCCCGCACCTTCCAATTGCCTCAAGCCGTCAAAGTGTATCGTCCAATATGTATTGTCTGGCCTCACTAGTATAAAGCAGACCTTTCGTCCGCCTAATTAGTCCCATTTGGCTTTTGAACCGGTACTAATGTGCTCATTAGTCCCGGTTAGTGACGGGCATCATTAGTGCCGGTTCGTTCCGGACCTTTAGTCCCAGTTCGTGCCATGAACCGACACTAAAGGTGTGGTGGCAGGCTGGTGTTAGCCTGGGGCCCCACAGGAACCTTTAGTACTGGTTGGTGGCTCCAACCGTGACTATAGGCTAACCTTTAGTCGCGGTTGGAGCCACGAACCGGGATTAAAGGTCCCCCTATATGAAACCCTTCGGCGCCAGCCCAAGCACACTCCACTCTATTCTTCCCCTTTCCTGTCCTCTCTGTTCTTCCTCTCTTCCTCGAGCTCATCCTCCATTTTTGCCAAAATTTGTCAAGATTTGGAGGCATCCCATCCATCCAAGTGTTCACAAAGGTTAGCAACTTTGTCCTTTCATCTCTCATTGCTAGATTAGCTCTTGCAATGCTCTATAAGTATAGTAATTTGTGGGTTATTAGTTTGTATGTGGTAGTTTATTTGATTTATGCAATTTGAGCTCAAATTAACTTCTTACTTTGCATTTGTAGGTGTGGTTTACTTAGTGCCTTCCCGTCCCCATCCTGACCACTGTCGATCGCCCGCACCGTCCTATCGCTGGCACCACCTTGGTGAGCCTCTTGTTCTTATACTTTTTATAAAAAACCATGTTTGTAAGATTTAGTTAGTTACTTGTATAGTTTTCTTACCTATATGGTTGTTTGTTATACATAGTGGCGTGGTTTTTAAATCCGTCCCCGTCGGCCCTCGTCCGGTTTATGATGCGGATGTGGTATATACTCTCTTTTATAACTCTTTGCTGCATTTCGTGTTTATGACAATTATTCCTTGACATAGATATTTTTTATCTAGGAGGTATGTGAACCGGAGATTACAACCGACATAGATATTCTTGTCAAGAAGTTAAATTTAGTTGAAAAAGAAAACAAGTATTTGAAAGAAAAATTGAAAAGAGTTGAAGAAGAGAAGATGAAATTGGAGTTGTATGTTGTCAATGTCGTCGATGATCACAAGATCAAGATGGGTGAAATGCGCTTGAAGATTAGAAAAATTATAAGATATGCCATTGATAGTGAGGCTTGGTATCACTATGCTGTTGGATCAATTGTTACCTTAGTTGCGATGTTGATCGCATTTGTTTTTGCATTTAAATGCTTTAGCTAGAGAGTTTGTATGTTGTTTTATGAGAACAAGTGTGTATGGACTTTATGTACGAACTTGTATTAATTTGGTCTTTTCGGTGTTGTGTAATGAAGATGAGCCGGAAATGGATGTACGACGACCGATGCCCTCCCCAGTTCATTAATGGCGTGCATACTTTTCTGGTTGCGGCTGAGGCAAACAAGCCGCCGGATGGTTTTATGTATTGTCCATGTGCTGGCTGTAAGAATGATCAAAATTACTCTAACTGAAGAACTATTCACATCCACCTGTTTGAGTCTGTTTTCATGTCCTGCTATAACTGTTGGACCAAGCTCAGAGAAAGAGGGGTCCTAATGGAAGAGAATGAATAAGAAGAGGATGACGACAGCTATCTTGGCCATGGGTTCCATGAATACGATGGTAAAATAATGGGGGAAGAGGCTAAGCCGACAATGCAGGAAGGAGCTGAAGAAGAGGCATAAGATGAGCCCGTTGATGATCTTGGTAGGGCCATTGCCGATGCAAAGAGAAATTGCGCAAGTGAAAAGGAGAAGCTGAAGTTGCAGCGCATGTTAGAGGATCACAAAAAAGGGCTGTACCCAAATTGCGAAGATGACAATAAAAAGCTGGGTACCACACTGGAATTGCTGCAATGGAAGGCAGAGAATGGTGTACCTGACAAGGCATTTCAAAAGTTGCTGATAATGTTAAAGAAGAAGCTACCAAAGGACAACGAATTGCCAGAGAGTACGTACGAAGCAAAGAAGGCTGTCTGCCCTCTAGGATTAGAGGTTGAGAAGATACATGCATGCCCTAATGACTGCATCCTCTACCGCAGTGAATACGAGGATTTGAATGCATGCCCGGTATGCTGTGCATTGCACTATAAGATCGGCCACGATGACCCTGGTGATGTTGAGGGCAAGCGCCCTAGGAAGAAGATTCCTGCCAAGGTGATGTGGCATGCTCCTATAATACTACGGTTGAAACGTTTCTTCCAAAACAAATAGCATTCCAAGTTGATGCAATGGCACAACGAAGACCGTAAGAAAGATGGGAAGTTGAGAGTGCCCGCTGACGGGTCACGCAGGAGAAAAATCGAGAGAAAGTGGAAGGACTTTGCAAAGGATGCAAGGAACGTATGGTTTGGTTTAAGTGCAGATGGCATTAATCCTTTTGGGGAGCAGAACAGCAATCATATCACATGGCATGTGACTCTATGTATCTATAACCTTCCTCCTTGGTTGTGCATGAAGCGGAAGTTCATTATGATGCCAGTGCTCATACAAGGTCCCAAGCAACCCGACAACGACATTTATGTGTACCTAAGGCCATCGGTTGAAGAACTTTTACAACTCTGGAATGGAAAAGGTGAACGTGCATGGGATGCGAAAGATCAGGAGGAATTTGACCTACATGCATTGCTGTTTGTAACCATCAATGATTGGCCTGCTCTCAGTAACCTTTCAGTACAGACAAACAAGGGATACCACGCATGAACGCACTATTCAGATGATATCGACAATATATATCTGGATAAATGTAAGAAGAATGTGTGTTTGGGGCATCATCGATTTCTTCAGAGCGGGCATCCCGTAAGAAAGAAAGGCAAGCATGTCAAAGGTGAGGTAGATCACTGGAAGAAGCCTCGCCACCGTACGGGTGATGACATACTTGATATGGTCAAGGATTTAAAAGTAATCTTTGGCAAGGGTCCCGGTGCACAATTTGTTCCGAATGAAGGTGACAAATGCGCACCCATGTGGAAGAAGAAATCTATATTTTGGGACCTACCGCATTGGAAAGACCTCGAGGCCCGCTTTGCAATCGATGTGATGCACGTTATGAAGAATCTTCGCGCGAACCTGCTAGGCTTCTTGGGCGTGTATGGGAAGACAAAAGATACGCCGGAGGCACGGGAGGACGAGCAACGTATGCACGGAGAAGACGACATGGATCCAAAGCAGTTTAGGGGTCATGCCAGCTATGCTCTTGTGGGGACATGGACTCATAAGTCGTGATCACCGAATGTACGTGCACAGTGATCCCAGAGATCAATGCTCACTGAACACACAAAAACTGAATAACAAGAGTCTTACATCCATTACATACCGGTTTACTCAAATATGGCCTTCATGGCCAAGTCCTCATATGACTACAACAGAAATCTTCAACGATAGCGTGAACCCATGCCATCTGCCTTAACCCTACATGCATTCCGACTGGGAAGTGTCCTAGCTCGCATGTCCGTCACCAGGGAAATCTTCATCATAACCTGATCTTTCATGCCTGGCCAATAAAATAACCAGTGGCAAGCCAATGAGTACTTTGAAGTACCCGCAAGCAACCCAAGTTGTGGAACAAGATAATGATGATGCATGATATAGCACTAAGTAGTTAATTTGCGGAAAGCCAATTTTAAATGCAATGACATGATCAAGTAACGAGTAAGCATGCATCAACAATAGGCAGATATCCATATGAACAAGATACATATATCATCATAAGTTGGGGTTGAACACCTCGTGTTCATTCATCATGCTAAGTCATCGGACTTAGATCACTTCCCATGCTAAGTCATCGGACTTAGCTAAAGTACCATCTTTGTCTCCACCACACCCACACACCAGTTTGTGAAAACACTTGGACATAGCACAAGAGCGGTCATCCAATTGTTCTTTACCGTGGACACGGCTATTCGAATAGTTTTACGCTCTACAGAGGTTGCACACTTTACCCACAAGACTCGGGGAACTTCCGTGTCATCCACGACTCGCGGTATATAACCTACCCGAGGTAAGCACCCGAACAATGCCTTTCCCATGGTGATACTAAAGAAAGAGTCCACTCGTTGGTGCCGTCCCTCATGATATACATTACTCGTATCATCCATGAGGGCACGCAACAGTGTGCCCGGTGCCTGTAAAGACAACGCATGGCCTTCCACTTCCGAGACGATCCCGTCTCAAGAGTGACCACTTCACTCTTTCCACTAGTAATGCGGGCCCCTTGCTAGCACCAACCATAGTACTCAACAAAGCCCCGTCCCATAAGGGGTATCATGGTCATACATGTTAGGTTGGAATAACGATCGCAAATACACCAATCCATTTTCAAAAACCACAACACACACTTATTCCGGTACACCACTTCTTTCTCAAGTGGTCACCCATCTCATCATCATCTCCCTCGAGCATTAGTGGCACCCGACGGGGTTTTCGGAAAGTCTTTGAAAGAATCACTTCCTTCTAATCACTATGCATAAATCCCATCCCACTTTCGTAGCATCTATTAGCATCCTAACTACACCCACCCACATAACCCTCATAAGGTGGTAGGGTCATGCACGATGCAAGTGTCAATGGTAAGAGTATCGAAGGCAACCCACCGAAGGGGGGATACCACATCATGATCAAACATTAAAACAACAAGTACCATATGTCATGCATAAATTTTTTCTTAACATGGTCAAAGGGCTGCTTGCCTGGCTTAGCAACGTCTTCGAGGTCTTTACACACTTCTCGTCCAACTCTGAGCACTTCGTATATCTCGTTAACTACTGTCAGTAAACAACCACAATAAGCAACACAACAAGCAGAGAAATAAATGTGCTCTATAAATAGGAGTTCTATTTTTCTAGGACTCCTCTGGTCATGAGAAAAATAACCGAGGAGGTTTTGGTGGATGTTGGGTCAAGGGGCAGTTTCGAATGGTGGGAGTGATGGAAATGATGATCCTTCAAGAGTTCAACAGAAAATATTTTCATAAAAATGAGTGGAGGCACTCATAAAATAGGGCATGATTTGAGAAGCATGAGGGAAGTGGTTACACTAGATTTGGAGTTGGCGTGATATTCCTATGGATTTTCAAAGTGGGTCACAAATGAATAAATGGCCCAATAATTGACATGGCAGAATAAGTGTAAGTAAAAATGTTCACCACTTAGTGCATGAATTTAGGTGCATTTAGGAACTTGAATCACCCCATTTGGAGTTACTAGTAACTCCCTAGGAATTTGCAAAGTGGGGGTTCTATATGGTTCAAATTCAAATTTGAATTTGATCTATCAGAAAAGATTGATGGAAAAATGTGCAATGCATAAATTTGGATAGGAACTAATTTTAGAAATATCTAGGATTTTGAATCACTGAATTTGGAGCTATAATGATTTTTTTATGAAAAATACACTACTCCTCTGGAAAAAAGAAAATGCTAAAGGATTTACCAAAAAAAAGAAAATAGGCTAAAATGCGCACTTGGGCGCAATATAGCCTCTAGTCCGGCCTGGTGGCTTGACCTGGTGGGGGAAGAGGCCACGTCGAAGGTGCCCCGGGGGAAATACGTCTTCCCTAGGGGAAGACGGTCTCCCGTGAATCCCGCTTCCACTTATCGCTGGGCACGGGCCTTGTGCCACTTACACGGGGGGCCCGCTGGTCATGTCTGTCTCCCTCCTCCTGCCTAAACCGAAGGGAGGCTGGGGATGGGGACCCGAGCGCTTGCCGGCGTGGCCCCAGCGGCACATGCCGCCTCCGGCGGCTGCCCAGCCACTGGGGTTCTCGAGAGGAAGTTCCGCGTCCGCCTGGTCACCTCATTCCTGCAGGGGAGTGGTAGAGTGGGCAGGGCTTTGGCCACGGCAGGGCCGGCGACGGCGACCATGAAAGCAGGGCACCAACTGCATTGAGTGAGGAATGGGGCCGGGAAGTAGCGCGACAACTCTATGGGGGGGGGGGGGGAAGCCGGAGAAGATTAGGAGAGGGGAGGGGCCAGGGCTGCCCGGATTTGCCCGAGGCCGAGGCGGCTCCCTTTCGGCCGTGAGAGGCATGTGGAGCTCGGGGACCCCAACGGCTCGATCCAGGAGGTACTTGGGAGGAAGGGTGAGCAAGAGGGGCAAGAGGGGGGACTCGGGAACGACCTTAAGGACGGGAATGGCTAGAGAGAGCTCGGGTGGCCTCGGATGCGCTTCAGGCGTGGCGAGCACGCGTGCTAGAGGGGAGTTGGAGCTTAGCAAGTGTCAGGGAGGGGCGTGGGAGGCAAGGAGGGATTCCCCGGCGAGGTTTGGTGCTCTATCATGGTCGGACACAAGCTACAGGACAAGCTCAAGGGGCAGAGCTCCGTTGCTGCATGCCCGCAGCGTGGTCACCATGCCAACCCTTGTCCAGAGAGACTCTTTGGTTGGCAAAAGCTGTCTGGGTGAGAGGCATGCATGCAGTAGAGTAGTGGTAAAATATCATGCTAAATGGAGCTGGTTAGATGGGTTTTTTCACAGCTAGGAAGTTTGCAGCAGCAAACTTGGGGCTGGCCTAAAGGCATTTTACTATAGTGAAGTATGGCAAATACCTTGTCTAGTAGCCTTAGGTATGGATGAACTACAAGTACACCAAGTTTGAGATAAGGGAGACGAGTCTACATGGTACTTGCAGTTCAAAGCTGTTTTGCTACCATAATCTAAGTTCAGTTGACTTGCTCATATTTTCCAAATGAGCATGCCATAAATGGGTTTGGGTTGGTGAAAATGATCTTTTGGAAAGGTTTGGGGCATTATTATGAACAGAGTAATGGGAGAGGGGAAAGAAGAGGTCTTGCCATGCTAAAAGAGAGGTAGATTGAGGGAGTTACCCCACAAATAATTGAACAGAGGCCATGGAAAAGTTACTAGAGGTGGAAGAGGGTTATTGTATTTAGTGGTAAAAAGTTGGGGGCAAGAGGAATCTTTTTGGGCCCACTTTGCTTATCCACAAGTTTATGGCTGAAGGTGTTTGATGCTGTCCTAGGGCATCTAGGGGTATCCAATGGCCTTGAGATTTACCAGGGGTAAATGGTAAGTCCATTTGGTCCCGATCACAAGTTTTCAGCTCAATTGAGGAATGTTGATAATGTAAACTTGGTAAACCCTAGAAATGGACATAAATGGATTTGTATGGATATGATCATGAAATCCTATTACCCTTGATGCACCACTTGATATAACATCATAATTTGGTTAATAGATAATGCCCACAAAGTTGGGATCAATAGGAGACACTTCACAATGTAAAGTTGATCAAATTTGGCTCTGGACATGAATGGCTTTAGGATATTTTGGTGAAGCAAAACAATTGGGATTGAGATGAAACTTGGCAAGATGACCAAATATATCATATGTGACATGCTAGAATTTTCCTGGATTTATTTGAGAATCTATCTTATATAAATATTTCAAATGCTTGAAATAGGCAGAAATGGTTTTGAAGGGTTTTGCCCAATACTTTGAACATTACCATGTGTTCAGACTCTTATATATGGACAATATATGTCCATTGGGTCTTCCTAAATTTTGTCAAATATTTTTAAATCATTTAAATACTTTTTCTCTGTAAAAGACCATTTCTGGCCTTGAGATAAAGCCTTTAAATTAAATATGAAAATAATCTTTTAAAATAATATTTTGTGGTTTTGGGAAGTTATATACATAGTAGGTTCCAAATAAAGCATTTGGGGAAAAAGGATCCACCCAATTTGGGGACTTGCAATGCAAATCTCAAATCAGGGGGTTTTGCAAACCTAATTTGAATAAAACCTATTTGGCCAAAATAATATTTTGTAAAAATATAATGAAGTCCTATTAACATGGCATGATCATTTGACAAGAGTGGGGATCAAGGAAAAGAGTTTTGAGAGTAGGAGGGATTTTATGAATATAGAGCACTAGCAGGCAATCAAACCAGCAAGCAAATAGCACACAAGTCAAGCATTCAAATGCACACAAAAAGTTTTAACTAGCCCTGATTTTTTGAGTCATGATAACTTAATCATGAGAGGCAAAACACAAGGTGTGACAGACCTACCCCCTTACAAGAATCTCGTCCCCGAGATTCCTAGGCTAGGCGTAGAAGAGATGCGGAAATTCAGAGGTGAGGTAGTCTTCACGTTCCATGCTGCTTCTGCCCTGGTGTAGTTGTCCTACTAGATCTTTAAGTGTTTGATGACATGTCTTTGAGTGCATCGTTGACTTCGTCTAAGGGTGAACGGGGTTCCCGCAGGGCCTAGCTTGCGTGTGTATCCCAAAGTCGGAATACCTGGCCAAGGGGTGTGCCTGTGTGCTGGTCCTGGGACTGCTCACGTTGGTCTGTGACATCTAGATGTCTCGCATTAGAATAGAAGGGTTGATTCTTGATGTAGCTTCTCATTGACGGGGGAGTCCTTATCTTCCTTAAACAGGAGGTCTTCAGTCGTAGGTGGTCTCCATCCTCGAGAGTGTTGAGGTGCATAATCATGGGCTTCTCGTCGAGATCTTCTGCTTGAGTAAGTTGCCCAGGTAGATGCTTCATTCTTCTTTGGTCGTTTGTCTTCATCGTCATGGATGCACGTTTCTGGAGGGTCCTTGAGTGCTTGGTCTATTCGTCACTCCATGGCAAAGTATGACGCTTGGCAAGTGGGGTGAACTACCCTTGATAGGTGACTTACCATGGTCAAGTCAGGGTTTACACCCTAGATTGGACCAATAAGGGGCTAGCAATGAGGTCATGATAGTCGTTCTTATCCGTTCCAGGCATATGAAGGGAGCAGGGACGTCATGCTCAACGTACACCGTCAAGGTGGTGGAGTGAGGGGTGTTATCACCTCCTCGGTTCCTTCCTAGTCAAGAACTAATAGGTGATTGATAAGACAAGGGGTCCTATAATCCTCTTGATGTCCAAAGGCTTCATCATGCTTGGACGTCGGTGCTTCTTGATATACTATAGTTGATGTAGCTGGCAGAGGAGTAGTGGTTGACTTCTTTTGCTTCTTCTTCGTTGTTGTTGTGGCTTTGCAATCTCAGTGGTCCTTCATCTTGCTTGGGCAGGAAGTCTTCTCCTGTAGGGAGGATGCTTCGAAAAGTCCAACTCCTTCAAGGTGGAACCTTACACTTGAGAGGCATGGCAATTGGTGTTCCTGGGGCTGGTCCAAACAGGACTAAGGTGTTCCTCCTCTTATTAGGTAAATAGGTATGTCATCTCGGAGGACAACAATCTATTTCCTGAAGTATCACATAGACACATCATTCATAGGATATGTGAGAGGAGCGGGCATTCGTTCCGGATGGTCACTAGTACCAAGGGTTTGTGGTGCAACCCAATAGAGGTCTTCGTGGCCACCTTCCTTATGAAAAGGGTGGGTGGTGGACACAGTGGGGTACCGACCATAGTCTAAGGACTTATAGTCCAAGTCCTATGGTCATAATCCAACCGCGTCATGGTCCGGTAAAGCTTCGGGTTTTAAGGACCTTAGGATGTGAGTGAACGTCTAGCACCTTATCCTCGTGCACAGTACTTAGATGTCAATAGTACTGCCTATTACTCCAAACAAAATTACCCTATATCCTCGAAGGCATCATCTGATATATCCCAAATCTAATATTACACATGCTACTCACATCTCCACGGTTTGAGGGAATTACTATGCTGAAAATCTCATATGCTTACTATAGCTAACTCACATATATCCGTATATAAAAATCCTCGGGATAATTTACATGCCGCTAAGCTTGATCATGACATTACAAACCCAAGTGTTAAGCTAATATACCCAAGGTATGAGAGGTTGCATCTCTATGCTAAGGAAACATGTAGTATACCAATCCTAGACGTCATTTCCTTCCTACGAATCCAGTTAAATGACCCACGAATATCATCCTACTATTACATGATCCATTACTGCTTCAAATCCAGCACCGATGGTGTCCGAGATAATCTTCTCGAGTTCATATACTCCACATATCATTGCAAGGACTACTGTCATGAACTTCAAATCTCATGGCAAACTACACTCCAAGGTCGAGCTTATATAGATCCCTAAATTATCCCTAACACCATCCGATTCCTTCTACTAATATCCACCGAGAAATATGGTATCATTATCAAGATCATTGGACTAAATCCAAATTACTCCGATCCATGTGGTTTAATTGATCTTGAGCACCTAGTAGAATCACCTATTTAAATCCAAGGTTTACATCTAGTAAGAATTTCCTACCAGTACTCCAGTTACTATTGTAACACCATCAATTCTCTATCAATGTCACTTGCCAAATTCAAGTCATTTATCCACCAATGATTTCAGCTTGTGATCACAATGGTCCTACAAAATCTAGTTTGCTCAAGGTACAAGTAAGTTATGCTACTCTATCAATCTTGATCCACCAAGTTCGTCCACCAACATTAAGGCTCATAATCCACCAAAGGGTCTGAACTACTTGCTCAAGACATATCTTATGCCTAAATCAAATCATTAACCACGAATAGTATATCCTCATAACGATCCTCCCTATGGCAACAAGGTTTTAGTGCTGGTGTAGGAATGAAGGATGTTTGTTTACTATGATCACTAGCTCCATAATGAACCCTGTACTAAGAAGGATTTATTGAAGCTCAATAAGTGCTCTGGCAAATCCATGTATTACACACGTGATCAGAGATTTGTGCTGGGGAGCTTGTGAGGTATAGGTTGGGCAAGGGAGGGGTCTTCGAATCTTGAGGGAAAAGCATAACTCTACGGGGTTGCATCTGGTTGAGTCCGTTGTAGTCATAGTCTTCAACGCTAGCTATCCTTCGAGGTGGATCCTTGGTGCATCTTGTCTTTTCCGTCTTCAGTTGATGAGATTGGGGAGAGAAAGTAGCATCGAGAGGAGTGCCTGAGGGGGTGGTATAGTGCAAGTGAAATCAAGCAAGTGCCGAAAAGGCCAAACACAACATCATGGTAAGGTGGACGATAAAGTCGCGCACTTGTTGCCCAGGGCAAAAGTGTGACTTACACCAAGGCACAATCAAGAAAAACAAGCAACACACATCATGGTTCCATTCGAACCACCATACGGACTCGACTTCGCATAGGGGACACACGACTTATCCTACCCTATGGGTTCTCGGACTCAGTAGTCGTGCTTGCTTCTTGTCTTGGAGAGGAGTCCTCTTAGTCTTCTGGGTCTTCTTCCCGTGTCGCTATGTCTCCGGTTGTTATCGACAGGGTCTTCTGGCGTCCTCGTGGTCGTGAAAATGCCTTCTTGTCTTCTGAGGCATCGAGCACTCCAGGTAGGCAACCTTTTATGCGATGTCATTAACAAGGCATGGTAGAGTTGTATCCTGCCGGTCATCTTGACAATCTCATTAGCACCAAGAGTGGGGGATGATGAGAACCATTTTCCTTCTCACTATGGTGAGGCAGACCAAATGGCGAGGTTCTCATCCACCGGTGGTTACCAATATAACAACGAAAAGGACATGGTTGCTCTATTAGCGATGCATTATAATGACATTGCTTGTCTTATGCCCTAGTCATCAAAGGCTAAGGTGGCATCATCCTAGGGCAGTGTCGAGGGTGTCACCATCTTCTGAGTCTTGGTATTCTCATTCCATGAGAAGGTATCTTTTGTTGGTATCTCCTTGTCTAGCGATGCCAACTTGGGTCCAAGATATGTCGGCAATCATCTGGCAAGGTGGCTTCCTTCCAGGTCACCCACAAGGATTACAAGGAATTGTTGGGGAACGTCGCATGGGAAAAAAAATTCCTACGCACACGCAGATCTATCCATGGTGATGAGCATCTACGAGAGGGATAGTGGATCTATGTACCCTTGTAGATTGCTAAGCGGGAAGCGTTAAGAAACGCGGTTGGTGTAGTCGAACATCTTCGCGATCCAAATCGCCGAGCGTCCCGCGATCTCATCACGATCCGTCCCACGATCTCATCACGAACCGTCCCGTGAACACATCATGATCCGTCCCGCGATCTCATCACGATCTGTCCCACGATCACGTCACGATCCGTCTCGCAATCTTATCACGGTCCGTCCCACGATCTCATCACGGTCGTCTTGTGGCCTTGATCACGATCCTTCCGATCTAGTACCAAACGGACGACACCTCCGCGTTCAGCACACGTGCAGCTTGATGACGATCTCCACCGTCTTGATCCAGCAAGAGGAGGTGGAGAGGAGAGAGAGTTCACTGGCAGCATGACGGCGCTCCGGTGATGGTGGTGGAGCAATTTCGGCAGGGCTTCGCTTAAGCACTGCGGAAAACCAATCTAGAGGAGCACCGGTGGAACGGGTGGCACGTGGCCGTAATTTCTGTGCAAAACCCTAGCCTTCCACTAGTATATATAGGAGGAGAGGAGGAGGAGGGCTGGCACAAGGCCAAGGCCTCCTAGGAGTCGGCCGAAGCAAGATAGGAGGAGTCCTACTCCTCCAATCCTAGTTGGACTAGGATTGCTTCCTATTGGCTGTTTTTTTCCACCTTTTTCTTTAGGATTTTTATCTCCTGCGCCATGGGCCTTTTGTGGCTGTTTCACCAGCCCACCAAGGGCTGGTTATTACTCTCCCACAGCCCATGGACCCTCTGGGGTCGAAATACCCCTCCCGGAGGTCTCCCGGTACACTACCGATGAGCCCGAAACTTTTCCGGCGACCAAACTGGGACTTCCTATATATGAATATTTACCTCCGGACCATTCCGGAGCTCCTCGTGACTTCCGGGATCTCATCCGGGACTCCGAACAACCTTCAGTCACCACCATACATAACTCTACACTACCGATACGTCACCGAACCTTAAGTGTGCAGACCCTGCGGGTTCGAGAACTATGTAGACATGACCGAGACACCTCTACAGTCAATAACCAATGGCGGGACCTGGACGTCCACATTGGTTCCTACATATTCTACGAAGATCTTTATCGGTCGAACCTCTATGTCAAGGATTCAGTTAATCCCGTACGATGTTCCCTTTGTTCTTCGGTATGTTACTTGCCCGAGATTCGATCGTCGGTATCTCCATACCTAGTTCAACCTCGTTACCGGCAAGTCTCTTTACTCGTTACGTAATACAATATCCCGTAACTAACACTGAGTCACATTGCTTGCAAGGCTTGTTGTGATGTTGTATTACCGAGTGGGCCCTGAGATACCTCTCCGTCACACGGATTAACAAATCCCAGTCTTGATCCATGCCAACTCAACAGACACCCTCAGTGATACCTATAGAGCACCTTTATAGTCACCCAGTTACATTGCGACGTTTGATACACACAAGGCACTCCTTCTATGTCCGTGAGTTGCATGATCTCATGGTCATAGGAACACATACTTGACATGCAGAAAACAGTAGCAATAAACTGACACGATCATATGCTACGTTTGTAGTTTGGGTCTTGTCCATCACATCATTCTACCAGTGGTGTGATCCCATTATCAAATGACATCTCATGTCCATGGCTAGGAAACCTTAAGCATCTTTTGATCAACGAGCTAGTTTACTAGAGGCATACTAGGGACACGGTGTTGTCTATGTATCCACACATGTATCTATGTTTCCATTCAATACAATCATAGCATGGATAATAAACGATTATCATGAACAAGGAAATATGATAATAACTAATTTATCATTGCCTCTAGGGCATATTTCCAACAGGAATTCCGTGGTCAGGGGCATGATGGTAGTAGCGACCATTTGCAAAGTTTTGAAAAGTAGACGAGGAGAGCCCAAAAGAAAAATGGTGGAAGCGCTAGGCACAATCCTTCAGTTTATTTGAAAGCTTAGAAGAGCTAAGAAATATGGTAGCCTTTTCAAGTGTTTTGAAGGGCTTGGGAAAACAATTTTGTCCTAACTAATGTCCATGCTAACTAAGGCTTCCTACAGTCAGGATGGCTTCGATACTGACTCTATGGGGATATGCACTCATAAGTCGTGATCAGTGAATGTACGTGCACAGTGATCCCAGAGATCAATGCTCACTGGACACATAGAAACTGAATAACAAGAGTCTTAAATCCATTACATACCGGTTTACTCAAATATGGCCTTCATGGCCAAGTCCTCATATGACTACAGCGGAAATCTTCAACGATAGCATGAATCCATGCCATCTGACTTAACCCTATAGGCATTCTGAGTGGGAAGCGTCCTAGCTCGCATGTCCGTCACCAGGGAAATCTTCAACATAACGTGATCTTTCATGCCTGGCCAATAAAATAACTAGTGGCAAGCCAATGAGTACTTTGAATGTACCCGCAAGCAACCCAACTTGTGGAACAAGATAATGATGATGCATGATATAGCACTAAGTAGGTAATTTCCGGAAAGCCAATTTTAAATGCAATGACATGATCAAGTAATGAGTAAGCATGCATCAACAATAGGCAGATATCCATATGAACAGATACAGATATCATCATAAGTTGTGGTTGAACACCTCGTGTTCATTCATCATGCTAAGTCATCGGACTTAGATCACTTCCCATGCTAAGTCATCGGACTTAGCTCAAGTACCATCTTTGTCTCCAACACATTCACACACCAGTTTGTGAAAACACTTGGATGTAGCACAAGAGCGGTCATCCAATTGTCCTTGACCGTGGACACGGCTATTCGAATAGTTTTACACTCTACAGAGGTTGCACACTTTACCCACAAGACTCGGGGAACTTCCATGTCATCCACGACTCACGGTATATAACATACCCGAGGTAAGCACCCGGACAATGCCTTTCCCATGGTGATACTAAACAAAGAGTCCACTCGTTGGTGCCATCCCTCATAATATACATCACTCGTATCATCCATGAGGGCACGCAACGGTGTGCCCGGTGCCTGTAAAGACAACGCATGGCCTTCCACTTCCGGGACGACCCCGTCTCAACACTACAAGAAATATGCTATCTTGTGACCTTCTGTCAGTGACCTTGGAAAAATGGTCGTAAATCTATGACCTTTTGAGGCAAATTGGTCGTAAGTTGTCTGGAGGGGTCCTAACCCTAAACACCAACGACCATTTTGGTTAGAAAGATCGTAATTTCCTTAATTGAATTGGTCATAAAGCGAACAACACCGGTCCACTGCCTTATTTCTAGCTGATAATGACCAATATAAATGTTCGTAAGCTATGACTTGGCACCACCTCATCAGTTTTGCCTATGTGTCATGTCCATGTGTCAATTTTTGCCTACGTGTCATGTCCATGTGTCAATTTTTTCCCTAGGTTGTGGAGAAACCTATATCTCTGTTATTCCCAAAATTCCTAAACAATTCTCATAAATTATTTGTATCATATCTTCATCAAATATTTCCAAAACCTTCCTTGCCTAGTTCAAAAACATTTCAAAAATATTCATTTTCCTATTCTGTTCAGCACAACACTTTGTGAAGGAAGTGCTACTTATATATTCTTGATTGCCCTCAAAATTTTTGGGAACTCTTTCCTATCCAAATCATTGCCTCATGGCAAAATTCAGCTCCATTTGCCCAGTAAATCGTGCTCGGCGATTTTTCAAAATATTCGTTCACCTAGAAGCTTTGTGAAGGAAGTACTGGCTATGCATATCATAATGACTTGAATTTTTTCCAGATCTTCTATATGCCCAAATAATAGCTATCCACAAAATTTTAGCCCCGTCTAACAATCCATGTGATCTCACCATCCAATCTTTGTTTCTAGTAATAATTTCAGTTTGTGAAGTAACTACATTTTATATTTGTTTATAATTGCTGAAACTTTACCAATACATGACCATGATCACAGAACCTCCCTCCACCAAATTTTAGATCATTTAGTTTAGCCAATTTACCTCCACATTTTTCTTAATATTCTCTTCAGTGGAGAGCATTGTGAAGGAAGTACCACTTTTATTTACCCAAATAGTATGAATTTTTTACAGTGCCTTCATATGCCCAAATTATCATCCTCCTACAAATTGCATCTTAATCCAATCATCTATGTGAGACCAGATTCAATTTCTACTTTCTGTCCAGATTGGCACATTGCAAAGCAAGTGCTATATTGACCCCTCGTATTGCCCTCAAACTTTTTGGGCGATCTACCATATCCAAATAATTGCCACATGCCAATATTCAGCTCAATCCTTTCATTATTTTGAGTCGAGCTTCAACATTCATATTTTTGTCTAGTGTTGTACTTTGCAAAGGAAGTACCACCTAAGCTCATCCATTTGAGCTGAAAATTTGTGAAGACAGTCTTCTTAGTAGATGATCATCCTCAAACAAAACTCACGCCCATTGGCCATGTGCATTTCCCATACCGCTAATCAAACACTTGGCTGCTAATTCATGTTTGAGCATAGTTAGGTCTCCTCGTGAGATTATTCCACTGTAATTTTCTTCCTAGCACCTACCTGGGGAGTGTCTAGCCCACTAGATATGGCTATGCTGTCTAGAACACATGGCAATGGCATGATCATGCGGTGACCACGCGGCGGGCATGCGAGTTTACGCGCTATAGAGTTGGGGCCATTGGCCACCATCCAAACCTCGACGTATCGCCACCAAACCATGTATTTCTGATTAAATAGATACTTACGTAACTAGAAATGATTTTTTTAAAATAAAGAGCAAACTATAAGGCAGCTGCAGTTCAAATTTGTCTCGGTTCCTGTTGAATCGGCAGAGTTTTGTCTTTTTCACTAGAGGTGGATCGAAAACTTTTGGCACCCAATTTTGTTGTCAATTATGCATTAAATATGGCCTAATATTTTATAAAAATGATTTTGTCCAATTTTGTAACAAATATTTGGTAGGCCCTTCACAAAAAAACTCATTTTGGGCACTCGAAAAAAGGAAAATTATTTTTTTGTGCAAAGAAAATGAAAACTCCCTTTGGCAACATTGTTTGCCATTCCAACATGCACCCTTGTGCGAAATATGATATCATTTGAACAAACTATTCCATGAATGTGGCCATAAGATTGATCATTTGGCTTGAAAGTCATGAATCTTCACAAATGATAGCTCATTTCTGAGAACACTTTTTGAAAATAATTACGGTATTACAAGTTTGTTATTATTCCTGGTAACTTGGTCTCATATGATGACACAACACGAAGGTTTTGCATATTTGGATTTTTTTGAATTATTTATGCCCGTTTCAAAATGCGGTCAAAACGGCGGGCATGACCGTTCATAGCTAGGGGTTGAATCTTGCCATAATTTTGTTGTATCTATGATTAAATAGATACTTCTTTACCTAGAAATTATATTTGGAAAAAAATAAAGAGCAAACTATGAGGCGCCTCTAGTTCAAATTTAACCCGCTTCCAACTAAATCGACAGAGTTTTGTCTTTTTCACTAGAGATGGATCGAAAGCTTTTGGCACCCAAATATTTTGTCAATTGTACATTAAATATGACCTAATATTTTCGAAAAATGGTTTGGCCCAATTTTGCAACATATATATGGTAGGTCCTTCTCAAAAAACTCATTTTGGGCACTCGAAAAATGGAAAATAAATTTTCCGTCCAAAGAAAATGAAAACTTCCTTAGACGACATTGTTTGTCATTCCAATATGTACCCTTGTGCACAATGTGAGATCATTTGAGCAAACTATGCCATTGTAGCGACTCGACTCAAAACGAGTCAAGCCTCTGTGTGTTTTGTGCCATCCCTGGATCAGTATGCTGGCACACACAGTACATCAATGTATATATCAACGTACAATCACATGTAATAACATAAAACAGATATATACCTTGAAATAGCAGCGGATACAGTCAACGGGAGTGGAGTCCCAATAACACCAACGGCAAGTTGAGTGTGGACCGTAACCCTGAATTGTACTCTTACCCGTCGTAGAAGAGTATCTGTAACATGATACGTTGCAGGCATATAGGTATTGGCAAGATCACCATAGTAAAACAGAAGAATAAAGACTATTCTATATGCAAAGGCTTTGTGGCTCTGTGTCTGAGTTTTTGCATAAAAGCTGATTTTATTTTCCTACAACAAAAAGGAATATCAGGAATTTCACTATGGAATTACCTATCATGACATGGTTCCGCCAACCAATGTCTCAATACCCTCAAGTATCTTAAGTTGCCCACAATTAAGTTATCAGTCCAGTGGTTAGAGTTCAGAGATAGATCCAAGTCCAGAGGCTCAAATCGTCCGTAACCGTGGACATGGCTAATCGATTAGGTTTAACTCTACAGAGTGCTGTGTACTTTACCCACAAGATTCTTTCCCTCCTGGTAAGTCCTCGCACTGCCTGGTGTTTGAGAACAGGATGAAAGAAACATGGTCTTTCAGAGTGCTTCCCTGACTGTCCGACAGTGCCCATCCAATCCTAACGTCGACTACACCTCGTAGCACTACCTAGCAGAGTCACAACAAAGATCAACCAAGCCAGAGCCCATAATGGCATGTGGCTACACAGGTAAGCTTCCGGGCATGAAGTATTCATCCTTCTCTTTGAGTCTGGGTGAGGCTTTCCGCGTGAATACTGGCACTTCTCTAGCAACACCTAGGCAAATCCACTTGTTTCTGCAGGGTGCCGTTCCAACCATCGCTCACCCAGTAGTGTGTATTGAAAACTTGTCTTCTCGAGTCTTGAAGTATTGAGGTCTTGAAGATGCAGGACTTGAAGATGTCTTCATGAAGTTGTCGTCTTGACGTAGAGTCCTCCTTCTCACACCACTCACGAACACTCGTACCAATCCCCGTCTACTTTAGCATAGCATAAAAGTAACTAACATTCCCTGGGCTTTAGTAACAAGTGGTGGGTTCCTACCTCATGCATTCTACTCAACTACAAGAATTTCAATAACACTATGGGAGGGATTTGTTGAATGATGTCATTACATGCAATAAAACATAGGTATGAAAAGATGGTCAAAGTGAACTTTCCTGTACTGTTGATGAAGATAAAGGTTGCTCTCAGAAATAACTTGATAGACTATACATCACTCTCCAATGAAATCTATAACAAGCATTGCATTCATAAGCAATCATACTAGCAATCAATTCTAACAATCACAAGATAACACAAGAAACAAAACAACAAGGTTGATGAAGGAAATACTTAAGACAAAAACTCAAGGTAACAAAACTACATCAACACAACTAAGGTGATGATGAAGGAAATACTTAGGCCAAAAGTTAAAATCAAGAAAGTTTTCATAAAAGCAACTAAAGTAGTTTCCCCCTACAAACAATTATTTTCAAATAGTAACAAAACAATAACAAAGTAAAATACAACTAAAGTATTTTAGTAAATATTTTACTAGCAAAAAGAATTACTTTTGAAGAACAAGTAAAACTATGAAAACATTATCCTAAACAACATGAGTGTTTGCCTAATGAACTTAACTACAAGCACAACCATAAACTAAGAGAAAACAAATTATGAAACAACTAAGTTAACAGAAAGTAATTAATAAAAATCTTTATTACAAAACAGAATTAGATCATCTAAAACTTTTGGGAAAGGAATTTCTATTAAAACTAAATTGTTTTATAACACATTACCTAATGAAAAATAATATAATTTTCCTATCATAACAGAGCAAGACTAAATTATTTTTATTAACAAAACATTTCTTAACAGAAAAGATTACTAAAACTTTTTCTTAGAAAACAGAATTTAATTATGTAAAACTTTGTTGGAATAAACTATTACTAACTAGTTTGTTTTATAACAAATTAAACCTATTTGAAAAGGAGTTGAGATTCCTATAACCATAAAGAAATAAACTAAGCAATTTTATATTTTTATTAACAGTAAGTAAAACACCTAAAGTTTAACTAACAGAACCTACTAAATCAAATTAAAACTAATCTGATTTAAACTAACTAAAACTAAATAAATAAAACTATACTATAGTACTAGACAGATTCTGTTTATAGCTAGAACACTAATCAAATTTATTCTAAAATTTCTGAAACTAAGCCACTAGATAGTCCTAAATAATACCAAGCAATAGCAAAAAGATTCATATCAAAATCTATTTTTAAACTCTAGTTATTCAGATTTGATTGATTTGAGCAAATTTGATTAAATTCAAATCTATAGTTCAAATTTAAAATTTAAAAGTACAGGGTGAAACTACATGAAAAATGTGAGCTAATGCAAAAAGAATTAGCTCAAAACACTAAACAGAATAAAAGATATAAGAAAAACAATTTTTGAAATCATTCTGTTAACTAAACAAAATCAGAAAAAGGAAAATAACATCCATCGGTTAGGGGGGCTACGTGGCGTGCTCTGGTTGGCTGGGCTAGTGTGCGCGAGGGTGGTTATGGGCGGACGGCCGAAACGAAAAGGAAAACGGTTCAGCGATAACCCGATCTAATCTGGGCCGTCGGATCCTGATCGAGTGGATGGGGAGGCTCACCGTGCAAATGGTCGCCGGCGAGGGAGGTCTCCGGTGGTCCGAGGCGGCGAGGTTGTCGGCGAGGCGCTCCGATGGTTGTTGGAGGCGACAAAGGGGTGCAGATGACAGCGGCGGGTCTCCGGCGTCGAGTGGTGGCATCGGTGGGGCGAGGGGACGTCTGAGGCGACCGACACGACGTGGGGAAGCTCCGGTGAGGTAGCAACTCCGGCGAGGGATTTGGCGGCGGTCTGGCGACGAGAGAGGGGGCTTGGGGTGGGGGGTGGGGGAATGGAGTGCGGGGGCTGGCACTCTTATATAGGGCCGGAGAGGGGCTCGGGAAGGAAGGAGGAGAGGATCCCGCGGCGAGGGGATCTCACCGGCGGCGGCGCGCACGCGAGGTGAGGGGCGACCGGTGCGGGATTACAGGCGATCGGGTGGGGCCCGCTGGTCAGAGAGAGAAGCGAGCGGCTGAGCGTGTCGGGTGGCCGGTAATTTGGCGATTCGGCAATAAAAGCGGTGGGCCGGCCCGATCCGGTATTAAAACTCTTTCCATTTTAAATAAACAGAGACAATCAAAAGTCTTCAATGCAATTAATTTGTGCCCAAAAATAGGAGTATTATATATCAGAATTATTAGAATAAAACATGCCATTTAATGAACATTTTTATTCTGGTATTTGAGTACTTTGAAAAAAAGTATTATTTTCAGAATTGGCCTATTTGTTTTTAAATCCTATTTGCAAATATTTTCAAATAACCCCATGGGTTTTATGATTAAAATTTTTCACCAAATACCCCTGGTTTTGGAGTTTCATATTACTTCTCTCAAAATATTTGACAAGGTTTTGCATATGTTGAAATTTGAATAGGATCCAATATGAAATGGATTCCAAAATAATTCAGAGGCACTTTCAAATTCTTTTAAACTCCCAACTCATATTTCATATATATTGAAGAAGTCATATTATCCTCTCTCATGAAAATCATTGAGTTGCATAAAGTTTCTGAATTTGAAATATTTTCAACTAGGAATTCAAACCATTTTCAAATCCCTTTTCATTTCATTAAATGGAAGAAGTCATGTCATCTTCACTCTGGGGTTTTGTGATGAAATGAATTTGAATTCCTGGTGATGAAAATGCACAGGGAAAGTTTTAGAGAAAGTCATTTCATTCCCTCTCATCAAACTTTCAAAAGTTTCAAAAAGTTTCAATTTCACTCACTTTAAATCACTCCAACAAACAAACAATCATTCTAATAGTTATTATAACATTCCAAAGTTTGGGATGTTACAAACCTACCACACTTAAAATGAATCTTGTCCTCAAGATTCGAAGGGGCTAGCAAGAAAAGGTTAGGGTTTGGGGTCTTCTAACAAATCCACAGACCAAGAAGGTGTGGGGTCTTCCAACAAGACTCCATTGACCTGGAATTGTGGGTCTACCACACTTAAAATGAGAGTTACTGGTCTCTCAAAATCTTGGCAGTCCTCTGGGTGCATCTGTGTGTTCACCTTCTTCACGATAGCTTCTTCGGTGATGCTCCTTCGTTATATCAAAACCTTGGATTCTTACATCAAAATGTATTTCCTCCGATACTGGGTCTTCATAACTGACAGGCCTCATGATCATTCTAAGTAACTTATCGATGATCTCATGGTGGTCTACCATTAGTGGTTGTCCTGCAGTGAAATCGGTCTTGGCTTCATTCCTCACCGTAGAATTCCTACGTGTGACAGGAACTGTCATGTACAAGGGTTCTGCATCATACTGCTCTAAGGCTTAAACAAAAGCTTTCAAAGAACGTCGTCTCTTTACTATGGGTAAGTCACTTAGATTTACCATTCCGTATAGCAAGAGAATGATTAGAGTAAGTCGTCATGGTGGCCAAACCATGTCGCACTGAAATCATCACCTTGTATAAGGTTTAGTGAATCTCGTATTCTAACACTTGGGCTTCCTCACAAGCATTGCAGAAATTTCTCTTGTCAACAAACAAAGTTCGGATAAATCCATTGATTCTGCATGCTGAACAAAAACATCTATCGTTTCTTCACCACTCTCAGGTTATCGTATACTCCTAAGAAAAACGTTTGCTGATCAATCGTAGCTTCTTCCAGGTTTTCTTCCTTCACAAGGGTGGGGCTTGATCCTTATCAATCCTGAGGTTAGTGACTCATGGGTTCACTTGAATACTTGAACAGCTTTAACTCACTCCTGGGGTTACTATCGTTCCATATACCATCATTTCCTTCAGTTCAATGCATCATACCCTTGAGGTAATAAATCACAGACTTATTCTTGTTTAGATTCCACTCAGCGGAATCCATTTTCCTTTCCATTGGTCTGTTTAACCTTGGGTATGGTTTCACCACAATCATTCTTTTTCTCAATGTTCTAGCTTTGAAAGCACTTTGTCACAAGGGTTATCATCCACACAGTTTGAGGTGGTTCCACATTCTCTTCACCTGTATTCACTTATCCAAACTCCTTAATCCGGAAAAGATACCTGTGGTTACTACCACACTTAAAATGAAATGCACTCATGTCTGCAGAGACCATATTTTCTCATATCCTCGAAAATGGTCGGAGTTCTTTGTTCATAAAGTAACAACTCATGTAATTCAACATAGGAGAATCATGACACCATAAATTCCATTGATCTCATGAACTTATTACAACTCTAAGACTTCCGATACATAACTTCAAAATGATAATAGTGCTACCTATTACATTTATTACATCCAGAATCCAAAACTCAGACTACTCATGCTTGACCTTCTTCTCCGGGCAGGTATAGGAGTAATGTCCTGTCTTCTTGCACTGAAAACAGATGATTTCTGACATATCCCGGGGCTTCTTGATGTTCGTTTTTGCTCCTGGGAGTTCTGGTTCTTTGCAATTGGCCTATTTGTTTTTAAATCCTATTTGCAAATATTTTCAAATAACCCCATGGGTTTTATGATTCAAAAATTTCACCAAATACCCCTGGTTTTGGAGTGTCATATTACTCCTCTCAAAATATTGACAAGGTTTTGCATATGTTGAAATTTGAATAGGATCCAATATGAAATGGATTCCAAAATAATTCAGAGGCACTTTCAAATTCTTTTAAACTCCCAACTCATATTTCATATAAATTGAAGAAGTCATATTATCCTCTCTCATGAAAATCATTGAGTTGCATAAAGTTTCTGAATTTGAAATATTTTCAAATGGGAATTCAAACCATTTTCAAATCCCTTTTCATTTCATTAAATGGAAGAAGTCATGTCATCTTCACTCTGGGGTTTTGTGATGAAATGAATTTGAATTCCTGGTGATGAAAATGCACAGGGAAAGTTTTAGAGAAAGTCATTTCATTCCCTCTCATCAAACTTTCAAAAGTTTCAAAAAGTTTCAATTTCACTCACTTTCACAAACAAATAATCATTCTAATAGTTATTATAACATTCCAAAGTTTGGGATGTTACAGCCATGAATGTGGCCATAAGATTGATCATTTGGCTTGAAAGCCATTAATCTTCACACGTGATAGCTCATTTCTAAGAACACTTTCTCAAACAAATTGTCGTATTACAAGTTTATTATTTCTCCTGGTAACTTGGTCACATATAATGACACAACGTGAAGGTTATACAAGTTTTTGATTTTTTTTGAATTTTGCATGCCCATTTCAAATTGCGGTCAAAACGACGGGCATGACCGTTCCTAGATAGGTGTAGAATCTTGGAAATTTTTTGGTGTTTATATGATTAAATAGATACTTTTGTACCTAGAAATTATTTTTGGAAAAAATCATGAGCAAACTATAAGGCAACTGCAGTTCAAATTTGACCCGCTTCCTACTAAATTGGGGGATATTTGTCTTTTTCACGAGAGGTGGATAAAATATTTTGACATCCAACCATTTGGTCAATTGTAAATTTAATATGACCTAATATTTTAGAAAAATGATTCGGCCCAATTTTGCAACAAATATATGGTAGGTCCTTCACAAAAAAACTTACTTTGGGCACTCGGAAAATGAAAAATTGTTTTTTGTGCAAAGAAAATAGAAACTCCCTTAGGCAACATTGTTTGTCATTCCAATATGCAAAGTTGTGCAGAATATGATATCATTTGAAGAAACTATAACATGAATGTCAAACTTAAAAACCATGGATCTTCATACATGAATGTCGGCGGAAATTTTAGAAAATGCAAAACAATTGTAAAAAACATGAAATTTGGCATGTTGTTGGTTTATGAAACCAAAAGGGTGTGCAAAAAGTTTGAAAATATTTCATCAAATTAAACACAGTAAATCTATCTAAAGAAAAAGGTAAAGAAACACAAAATAAATGGGGCTTTTCTATTGGCTAACCACCCCATCACCTGGATCGGTGACGTGGCCATCCACTCCCCACTCCCCCAAGGCCTCACTCCCTCGATACCTTATCCTCTCTCCTCTAGTCATCTCTGTACCCACCTCTCTCTCTCCTCTCGCCGATTCCTCCTTTGCCGCCGCCATTGCAGCTGCCCTCCTCCGCTCGCCCCAGCCTCTCTCCCCGGCCAGCTTCTCTCCCCTGCTAGCCTCTCTCCCTTGCAGCTCTTCCCCACTGGCCTCCCCTGCAACTCGCCCATGGTGGCCTCTCGCCCCTGCCATCCTCTCTCCCCTGCAGCACTTCCCCGCCGGCCTCGCCTACAGCTCACCCCTGCTGGCCTCTCTCCACCGCAGCTCGCCCCTACCTGCCTATCGACCCCGCAGGTCGCCCCTGGCCTCTCTCCCCTATAGGTTGCCCCTGCCAGCATCTCCCCCATACAGGTCGCTCCTGCCTGTCTCTCGACCGGGTCGTTGTCGCTCGGGTCACCGCCGTGGGTCGCCGCCGCTCGCTGCATAGGGTCGGACGCCCAGGAGCTGCTCGGGTCACATAGGGCCAACGCCTACCCCATGGGCTGCTGCCTCCCACCGCTGGACGTGCATGGCCAGAAGAGCCGGATGCCTAAAAGCGACTCGCAACACCGTAGCTGGACGCAGTTGTCGCAGATGTCGTTAAACTCGAGGCCAGAATGACCCAGGGCTGCCATAGATGCTCACCGTTGGACCGCCGATGGCCATGTCTATCCTTTGCCTCCTGAACGAAAGGACCACTGCCATGGGGCCATTTAATAAAAAAGGAAAAGGAAATTACATTTAATAAAAAAGGAAATTAAAATATTTAGACAAAAAAGCCCTGACTTAAAAGGAAAATGAAAATATTTAGGCAAAAAGGAGACGACTTAAAATGGAAAATGAAAATGTTTAGACAAAAAGCCTACGCCACAACAATAAAAAAGAATGCAATGTTGGGCTTGGCCCATGAAGCCAATAAAATTTTGACAGAAAAAATATAAAAAGACCGAATTGTTGGGCTCGGCCCAAGTAAAATGTTCAACTGGACCGGGCTGATTCAAATCAACGACCAATTTAATTGGTTGCAATTTTGCCACGTCAGATTGCCACGTTGGATCCGATGTGGCGTGGGCAGGCTGCCAGTGACCAAAACAATTGGTCATAGAACCAACGACCTTTCCCATTTCAAAAAAGGTCGTTAATTTCCATTCTTAACCCTCAACTTTTGACCATCAGTTTTTGGTCATAAAAAGGTCACAAACGAAAAACAGTGACCATTCAGTGACCAGTAGTGAAGGTCACAAGAGAGCACATTTCTTGTAGTGCAAGAGTGACCACTTCACTCTTGCCACTAGTAATGCGGGCTCCTTGCTAGCACCAACCATAGTACTCAACAAAGCCCCGTCCCATAAGGGGTATCGTGGTCGTACATGTAAGGTTGGAATAACGGTCACAACTTACACCAATCCTTTATCGAAAACCACAACACTCACTTTTTCCGGTACATCACTTCTTTCTCAAGTGGTCACCCATCTCATCATCATCTCCCACGTGCATTTGTGGCACTCGACGGGTTTTTCGAAAAGTCTTTGAAAGAATCACTTCCTTTTAATCACTATGCATAAATCCCATCCCACTTGCGTAGAATCTATTAGCATCCTAACTACACCCACCCACATAACCCTCATAAGGTGGTAGGGTCATGCATGATGCAAGTGTCAATGGTAAGAGTATTGGAGGCAACCCACTGAAGGGGCGATACCACATCATGATCAAACATTAAAACAACAAGTGCCATATGTCATTCATAAAAAGTTTCTTACCATGGTCAAAGGGCTACTTGCCTAGCTTAGCAACGTCTTCGAGGTTTTCAAACGCTTCTCATCCAACTCCGAGCACTCCGTATATCTCGTCAACTACCGGCGGTAAACAACCACAATAAGCAACACAACAAGCAAAGAAAAAAATGTGCTATATAAATAGGAGTTTTATTTTTCTAGGACTCCTCTGGTCATGAGAAAAATAACCGAGGAGGTTTTGGTGGATGTTGGGTCAAGGGGCAGTTTTGAATGGTGGGAATGACGGAAATGATGATCTTCAAGAGTTTAACAGAAAATATTTCATAAAAATAGGTGGAGGCACTCATAAAATAGGGAATGATTTGAGAAGCTTGAGGGAAGTGGTTACACTAGATTTGGAGTTGGCATGATATTCCTATGGATTTTCAAAGTGGGTCACATATGAATAAATGGCCCAATAATTGGCATGGAAGAATAAGTGTAAGTAAAAATCACCACTTAGTGCACGAATTTAGTTGCATTTAGCAACTTGAATCACCCCATTTGGAGTTACTAATAACTCCCTAGGAATTTGCAAAGTGGGGTTCTACATGGTTCAAATTCAAATTCAAATTTGAACTATCGTAAAAGATTTATGGAAAAATGTGCAATGTACAAACTTGGATAGGAAATAATTTTAGGAATATCTAGGATTTTGAATCACTAAATTTGGATCTATCAATATTTTTTATGAAATATACAATACTATAGAAAAAAGAAAAGGCTAAAGGATTTACCAAAAAAATGGGCTAAAACGCGCACTTGGGGCGCAAGATAGCCTCTGGGCCAGCCTGGTGGCTCGGCCTGGCGGGGGAAGAGGCCACATCGAAGGCGTGTCAGGCGAAATACGTCTTCCCTAGGGGAAGACGGTCTCTCGTGGATCCCGCTTCCACTTATCGCTGGGCTCGGGCCTTGTGCCACTTACACGGGGGGCCCGCTGGTCAGGTTCGTCTCCCTTCTCCCACCTGAACCGAAGGGAGGCAGGGGATGGGGAGCCGAGTGCCGCCTCCAGTGGCCGCCCGACCATCGGGGTTCTCGGGAGGAAGTCCCGCGTCCGCCTGGTTGCCTCATTCCTGCAGGGGAGCGTAGAGTGGACAGGGCTTCGGCCACGGCAGGGCCGGTGACGGCGACCATGAAAGCAAGGCACTAGCTGCATTGAGCGAGGAACGGGGTTGGGGAGGAGCGCGACAACTCTGTGGGGGAAGCAGGAGAAGATTAGGAGAGGGGAGGGGCCGGAGCTGCCCGGGATTTACCCGAGGCCGAGGCGGCTCCCTTTCGGCCATGAGAGGCATGGGGAGCTCGGGGGACCCCAACGACTCGATCCAGGAGGTACTTGGGAGGAAGGGTGAGCAAGAGGGGTAAGAGGGGGGGGGGACTCGGGAATGGCCTTAAGGACGGGAATGGCTAGAGAGAGCTCGGGTGGCCTCGGATGCGCTTCGGGCGCGGCGAGCACATGTGCCAAAGGGGAGTTGGAGCTTAGAAAGCATCGGGGAGGGGCGTGGGAGGCAAGGAGGGATTCCCCGATGCGGTTTGGTGCTCTCTTGTGGTCGGACAGGAGCTACAGGACAAGCTCAAGGGGCAGAGCGCCGTTGCTACATGCCCGCAGCGTGGTCACCACGCCAATCCTTGTCTAGAGAGACTTTTTGGTCGGCAAAAGCTGTCTGGGGTGAGAGGCATGCATGCAGTAGAGTAGTGGTAAAATATCATGGTAAATGGAGTAGGTTAGATGGATTTTTTCATAGCTGGGAAGTTTGCAGCAGCAAGCCTAAAGGCATTTTACTGTAGTGATGTATGGCAAATCCTTGTCTAGTAGCCTTAGGTATGGATGAACTACAAGTACACCAAGTTTGAGATCAGGGAGACAAGTCTACATGGTACTTGTAGTTCAAAGCTATTTTTGCTGCCATAATCTAAGTTCAGTTGACTTGCTCGTATTTTCCACATGAGCATGCCATAAATGGGTTTGGGTTGATGAAAATGATGTTTTGGAAAGATTTGGGGCATTATTATGAACAGAGTAATGGGAGAGGGGAAAGAAGAGGTCTTGCCATGGTAAAGAGAGGGAGATTGAGGGAGTTACCCCACAAATAATTGACCAGAGGCCATGGCAAAGTTACTGGAGGTGGAAGAGGGTTATAGTATGCAGTGTTAAAAAGTTGGGGGCAAGAGGAATCTTTTTGGGCCCACTTTGCTTGTCCACAAGTTTATGGCTGAAGGTATTTGATGTCGTCCTAGGGCATCTAGGGGTATCCAATGGCTTTGAGATTTACCAGGGGTAAATGGTAAGTTTTGAGCTCAATTTAAGAAAGTTGATAATGTAAACTTGGTAAACCCTAGAAATGGACATAAATGGATTTCTATGGATATGATCATGCAATCCTATTCCCCTTGATGCACCACTTGATGTAGCATGATCATTTGGTTAATATAGAATGCCCAAAAAGTTTGGGATCAATAGGAGATACTTCACAATGTAAAGTTGATCAAATTTAGCTCTGGACAGGAAGGGCTTTAGGATATTTTTATGAAGCAAAACAATAGGGATTGAAATGAAACTTGGCAGGACTACCAAATATATCATATGTGACATGCTAGAATTGTCCTGGATTTAATTGAGAATGTATCTTATATAAATATTTCAAATGCTTGAAATAGGCAGAAATGGTTTTGAAGGGTTTTGCCCAATACTTTGAACATGTCCATGTGTTGAGACTCTTATATATGGACAATATATGTCCATTGAGTCTTCCTAATTTTTCTCAAATATTTTTAAACCATTTAAATATTTTTTCTCTGTAAAATACCATTTCTGGCCTTGAGATAAAGCCTTTAAATTAAATATGAAAATAATCTTTTAAAATAATATTTTGTGGTTTTGGGAAGTTATATACATATTAGGTTCCAAATAAATCATTTGGGGAAAAAGGACCCACCCAATTTGCGGACTTGCGGTGCAAATCTCAAATCAGGGGTTTTTGCAAGCCTAATTTGAATAAAACCTATTTGGCCAAAATAATATTTACTAAAATTATAATTAAGTCCTATTAACATGGAATGATCATTGGACAAGAGTGGGGATCAAGGAAAAGAGTTCTGAGAGTACGAGGGATTTTATGAATATAGAGTACTAGAAGGCAATCAAACCAACAAGCAAATAACACACAAGTCAAGCATTCAAATGCACACAAAAAGTTTTAATTGGCCCTGATTTTTGAGTCATGATAACTTAATCATGAGAGGCAAAACACAGGGTGTGACGACTGTTACCAAAGAAGAGAAGGACATCTTCTTCGAATGCCTGCTCAGTATGAAGGTCCCGTTTGGCTTCTCGTCGAATATAAAGGGAATAATAAATATGGCCGAGAAAAAGTTCCAGAACCTAAAGTCTCATGACTACCACGTGATTATGACGCAACTGCTTCCGGTTGCATTGAGGGGGCTTCTACCGGAAAACGTTCGATTAGCCATTGTGAAGCTATGTGCATTATTGAATGCAATCTCTCAAAAGGTAATCGATCCAGAAATCCTACCAAGGTTAGAGAATGATTTGGTGTGATGTCTTGTCGGTTTCAAGTTGGTGTTCCCACCATCCTTCTTCAATATCATGACACATGTCCTAGTTCACCCAGTCGAGGAGATTGCCATTCTGGGTCCTGTATTTCTACACAATATGTTCCCCTTTGAGAGGTTCATGGGAGTCTTAAAGAAATATGTTCATAATCGTGCTAGGCCAGAAGGAAGCATCTACAAGGGCCATGAAACAGAGGAGGTCATTGAGTTTTGTATTGACTTTATTCCTGACATTAAGCCGATTGGTGTTCCTGAATCGCGGCATGAGGGCAAACTAGGTGGAAAAGGCACGCTAGGAAAGAATTCACTAATATGTTGGGATGGCCATTCTTTGGCGCAAGCACACTACATAGTTCTACAAAGTTCCGCCTTGGTGGCTCCGTATATCGAGCAACACAAGAATATTCTATGCTCCAAACACCCGGAGAAGTCTGACGACTGGATTACACATGAACAAACAGTGACTTTTGTCGGTTGGTTGCAGACACGTCTCATGCATGATGACACTGTTGAAGATGACCTGTACTTTCTGTCCAAGTTACCATCTTCGACTATATTGACTTTCAAAGGGTACGAGATAAATGAGAATACATTTTACATGATCTTCCAAGATAAAAAGAGCGCCAACCAAAACAGTGGTGTCCGCTTTGATGCAGCAAACAACAATGGGCCAAAGGATACATATTATGGTTACATAGAGGAGATATGGGAACTTGACTATGGACTTGGTTCTAAGTTCCCTTTATTTAGGTGCAAATGGGTCAATCTGACAGGAGGCGGGGTAAAGGAAGACCCGCAGTACGGAATGACAACAATGGATCTCAACAATCTTGGGTACGCAGATGAACCATTCGTCCTAGCCAATGATGTGGCGCATGTTTTCTATGTGAAGGACATGTCTACCAAGCCAAGAAAAAGAAAAGATAAGGAAGCAAATCCATCATGCGATGAGCCAAAGCGCCACATACTTCTTTCAGGGAAAAGAAACATCGTGGGAGTGGAGGACAAGACAGACATGTGAGAAGTTTATGAAAAGTTTCAAGAAATTGCTCCCTTCACAGTGTATGTTGACCCGGGCATCATGTTAAACGATGAAGATTGTCCATGGTTATGACGCAAAGGGACACACGCGAAGAAAAAGTTTTACACCCAAACATCCCACTCTAGGATGTGACCGGCTTCTCTAGTTAGTTTCCGGACTTATATATCTAGAAAGTCCCACTTCGGACAAACCGAAGGGAATCTTTGTAATAGTAGTGTACTTATGTGTTTTGTGCCTTCAGTATGCACCATTCGAAGGCAGGCCATCAATTTTTCAACCCTTTCGGATTTCATTTGCTATTTTTCATGCATTTACTGATTTTTTGAGCTAAATGACCATGAAATTGATAAGCACTACAAATGAACTCTGAAAAGGTTGAAAGTTGGCATGGTATCATCATTTCACCCACATAGCATGTGCTTATAAGTTGAGAGGGTTACGACAAAAACTGGATGCACTTCGTGTACAAAATGGACAATCTCTTTCGAAGTATCAGGGTTTCAAACGAATACTCGCCTGTTACAAAGGCATTTCTTTTTTTAACTTATTTCAACTCTAGACTTTTTGTGCGTTCAATATGCACCATTCTAAGGGAGGCCATCAATTTTCAACCCTTTCTGACTTCATTTGCTATTTTTCATGCATTTATTGATTTTTTGAGCTAAATGACCCTGAAATTGATAAAGACTAAAATGAACTCTGAAAAGGTTGAAAGTTGGCATGGTATCATCATTTCACCCACATAGCATGTGCTAAAAAGTTGAGAGGGTTACGACAAAAAATGGATGCACTTCGTGTACAAAATGGACAATCTCTTTCGAAGTATCGGGGTTTCAGACGAAAACTCGTCTATTAGAAAGGCATTTCAGTTTTAAATAACCTAAGAATTACCAAATTGGATATAATGATAAAACACGCTAATATTAAACAGTAGAAAAAGCATAATTGGAAAATCTATTTTTAAAGTAAATTTATTCACAAAGTAGTGATTCACACAAATTTCAAATAATTCAAATTTAAACTATTCGAATTTCGAAAACTACTTCCACTAACAGAAAGTTCATAATTTTTTGACCTAACGCAAAAAGATTCACTCATTAACTCTCAATAAAGCACACAAAAACTCAGAAAAAAAAGAAAATCAATAAAGAAAAAAAAATAAAAATAAAAATAAAACGTAGGCCACGTACTAGGCCGCCACGGCCTGCATACGACTAGAAACCCAAGCTCTAGTTGGGCCAGGATGCAGGCCCAGTAGGCCCAACAGGGCCGCACAGGTTCATTAGGCCCACACAGGCCTGCTTAGAGAGGAGCTCGAGAGAGAAGCCGCGGCGAGGCTTATAAGCTGGTGCGGGCGCCCCTCGCTTGGTGAGGTGGGACTAAACTTGCCCTGCACCGTGCTTGCACGAGCACCAGCCTTTAGTCGCGGTTGGTGGCTCCAACCGCGACTAAAGACCCCCCTTTAGTCGCGGTTGGAGCCACCAACCGTGACTAAAGGGTTTCGCTTCCCGCCGCTTCGGATGGTGAAATTCACCTTTAGTCGCGGTTGGTGGCGCCAACCGCGACTAAAGGGGGGGTCTTTAGTCACTGTTGGAGCCACCAACCACAACTAAAGGTCTCCTTATATATACAACACTTCAAAAAAATTCAGTTACTCTGCATTCTTCAACCTCTTCACGACATCACCGTGTCGTCGCCGTCTCGCGTCCCCGATGCCGGAGCTCGTCGCCGCCCCCGACGCCGGCCGGCCGTGCCTCCTCACGCCGATCTCCGATGCCGCTCGCGCCCATTCCTCCCCGAGGCCGGCTTGACGCCGCCCGTGCCCGCTCCTTCGCCCCGACCTCCTCACCGTTGCCGCCCCCGACTTGCCTCGCCTCGCCGTCGCCTCATCGCCCCGCTGTGAGCTCCCCCTCTCCCCCCTCTCCCTCGCCCCTGTGCCACCATGGCGGCCGCCGGCCCCTCCCCGAACCCTCGCAATTTTGATGAATGCACACACACATACAATTTTGATAATGAGATGATTAATTAGATGTATAGCTCACTAGATGGTTAGATGCAAGCATTTTGATGTATAGAAAAAAGTTAAGGAATTTTGACATTTGACGAATTTTGACATAGGTGCAAGAATTTTGACATTTTTTCACTAGATGACTAATTAGACGTATACAAAAAAGAGAAGGAATTTTGGCATTTGAGGAATTTTGAGATTTTGATCTAATATATGTATAGAAATTAGTATACACACACACATATATATATATGTATGTATGTATGAATACGATCTATAGAAAATAGTTGATGAATTTTGACATTTGATCCAATGTATAGCAATTAGTATTTGCAAAAGTTGCAAAATTTAATGTTGTATTTGCAAAAGTTTGTTATGTATTAATGTGCAATTAGTATTTGTTATGTATTTGCAAAATTCGCGGGTCGTAAGGTTAAGAGATTCCGTTAGGAATATGAAGGTTCCATCGTATATAAGAAATCACAATAAAGCATTTAAAATATGTTTAATTTTCAAAGAATTTCTTCTCTGAGTCAACGATGCTTGGCTCCCATCCTCGTCGTTGACTCGTTCGCGATGATGTCCTGCTTCAGAGGCGCCATGTCCGGGACTGGGCTCCGTCGGGCTGGCACTGGGAGGTGCTACCTTCAGGAGGGCGCAGCTTGGTGAGGAACTCGGGTCCCGTCGTCGACCTAGAGATTCTTTGGTGGCGTTTGCGTGGGCCACTTCAATGCAAAGGCAGATGGCCCCGCCAGAGGTGGTACATCGCCGTGTCAGGGAGGAGGACGAGCACGTCCGTCGCTACATGGATGCGTTGGACGTTAGGTTCTCCAATATAAGGCAGGTTCTTCAGGGATCTCACCCGAGCTATGATCCTGTCATAGTTCCTTCTCTTTTGGTGTCCACCGCCTGCTAGTAGTGATATTATATAATCAATAATATTTGAGATGTATTAGTAATAATATTCAAGATGTATTTGAGATTATATTCGATAATATTCGAGACGATTTTTTCGAGATTATATTCGACGATACATATTATGTACTATGATTCAGTTTTCCTTATTGATTGTATGCATTCTAATTTGAATACTAAATTGTTTTATATTTCTTCTGGGTTAGTTAAACAAAATCTATGGACAATACCGGCAGACAAGGAGAAGATGCTCTATTCAACATCATATGCTCCACGAGCCCAGAGCATGAACATGAAGATGATGACGGCTCGCAATATCTGAACAATTCCAGTGAGGGTTGTATGTTTGATGAATACAAAAGAATAGATGAATTCGACAACGATGTTGACGAAGAAAATGTTCTTCAAATAATGAAGACCGGCGAGGTATATTTATTATATAATCCATTCGGTGATCATTACATTTCTTAATTGAGTTGTGTATGTATTAACGAATCAATCTTTCTTATTTTAGGCCTCCGGATCGAGCAAATCTTCTACAAGTGAGAGGGTAGTTCGAGGCCCGGCCAAAAATTTGGACCCTAGCATAAAGTTCAACATTGATTCCATCAATACATAAACTGGCGAACCGCTTGAACCTAAGAAAAATGCGACCAAGTTCAAGAATCAATACGGAGTCATTGTCAGGGACCAAATCCCGATCTCCACACAAGAATGGAAAAATCTAGCAAAGGGAGATCGAGAAGGAGTTACTTTTGTTGATGAAAGAGCAAAAGATGTGCTTTGGACTGAGCTGATGTCACATTTCACACTACCAGATAACTTGATAGATGCAGATCTGAAGAAAGTCAGAAACTATGCTCTTAAAAAGATGACAATCACATTCAACACCTTCAAGAAAAATGCATGGGCTGCGTACGTCAAAGCAAACAAGATGACTCCAAAATTGGAGGGAGCACTGGTGAAGGCAAAAGATCACTGGGACGATTTTGTGAAGTTCAAGTAATCGGAACTAGCTAAGGAACGGTCGAGAAAGAACAATATTTATGCTGCGAAAAAGCAGTGGCACCATACTCTGGGGGCAGGTGGCTACCAGACGGCCCTGCCTTAGTGGGATCAATCCGAAAAAGATATGATTAGTGCAGAGGTCACTCTAGTTACCGTGACCTGGCCCCCGAGGTACAGGACATGGTTTTATGCGCATGGGGGGAAGTTGGAGCCAAAGACAGGGGCTATTATGGTGAAGGCAAGTCTTAAAAAAGTGACAGACAAAATTTTAATGAAAATAGAAGAAGCTCGAACAGGGGTGTTCACACGCAACAGAGTGGATGACGAGCTTATGCGCGCCCTGAAGAATCCTGAACACCCGAGAAGAACACGAGGGAAAGGCGTTGTTCCGTGGTTTGAGGGGTTTGCTGGTTGGAACGACGACTACAGAAGCCGTGCGAGAAATAAGATGCAGGAGGTGCGGAAGAAGAAGGAGGAAGCACTCTGCCTTGAAGGCCTAGAATCAAAGCACCTGGAGTTGGAATCCAGAGTCAGGCAGTAGCAGGAGCAGATCGACTCACTCAGCCAGGAAAGGGCGTCTCAGCGACAACATGAGTAGATTGATCCAGCATTGGATACCACCGTCCCATCTATGACGAGAAGCAGCGTGGGTTCCGCCCCGGCCGATATCGATGAAGATGCACTGCTAGCTAGCTACCCTATGGATGATATCAAAGATAGGACTAACTGTGAGCTACACATGAAAGTGAAGAACTTATCCATGAAGGTGGTAGACGACTATGCTTTAGCAAATCCCCCAAAAGCAACCTTGCATTACAATCCCATTCCAGCTGGCTATGCTCGTGTCGGGGTTGATGAAGTGATGTCAGGATATCACGAGATACAACTTGACATTCCTGGAGGTGACAAGGAAAGAACATTGGGAGAGGCCATACATCGTATCATTCTATGGAAAAAGGATTTTATCGTCTTTCCAAGGCCACCGACTCCTCTAGCTCCAAGTCCGCCGCCGCATCAGTCGACTCCTCCTCCTCCTCAAAGTTCGGCACCGCGTCAGCCAACTCTGCCTCCTCCAAGTCCGGCACCGTGTCAACCGACTCCTCCTCCAAGTCTGGCACGATGTCAGCGCGCTCCGTGCCTAAGCAACAACGAAAGAGAGAGGCCACAACTACGACGACTAGTGGTACAATAGGCAAGAAATTTAAATATGGTCCAAGCCTCAAGCCTCTTCTGAAGTTGCCTTACCACCTCACCAAGGAGGAACTCGAGAGTGTAGTGGATGCCAAAGTGAAGGCCCATTTTGGACCGAAACCGCCCCATCCGCCAAAGGAGAAAGTACCTAAGAATGTCTCACAACACTTCATTGATATGGCTCGACCGACTGTCAATCAGAAGGAGATCGACTATGTGTGGTCTATCAAGAAGTCATATCTTGCAGGACAAAAGGAGTCGAGCTTGATCTCAAGCAAAGGAGTTGGCAAAAAGTGGGAAAACTATCCCCCAGCTGGGAGAATAGACAGTGCAATCGATCCAGCTCATTGTACAAACACCTGTGAGTACCGCCGGTCAGCCAGGAGTAACCGAAGAACATATTAGGATGGCTAAAGGGGCCGGTGTCAGTGTTGAACAACTCCTAGGCCTTGAGGAAATCCCCGGGCTTAAAGAGTCAGAAGTAAAATATCAATATGCCCGCAGCAAACCTCTGGTCAAGCTTGAAGATGTCAAGCTTCTACCAACGTGATTATATGATTTGCATACATGGTACATGCAAATAATAGAAAATACCAATCAAGAGTCCCTCATGGTGAGAGTCAAAGGGAGGCATTACTTCCATAAAAAAGATCTATGGATTCATTATTCAGAGTTGTTTCAGTTATTCAATCAAGACACACTCGACAAATCTTTAGTCAGTTGCTATTGTCTGTAAGTGATTTCTTTCTATAATTTAAGTCTCTAGCTTGCTATGCTCTCGTTCATTACCTGTAATTATCCTCACTATATTCGTTTCTGTGGTATTATGCAGAATGAAGATGTATGAAATGAAACAAGCTGGATGCTATGGCATTGGGTTCATTGACCCAAATACGATTAATCAAAAGATATGGGAAACTGCATATTCGAGAAAAGACACACAGAAAGCCATGCTAGATTTTTTGAATCATCTAAACACCCAACCAGAAGTACTACTTCCTTACAACTTCGGGTGAGTGTTACTATATATATCTTGTACTACAAATTCTATTTTTTTGCTTACTAGATGTTAATAAGTGTTGTTGATGAGTTATGCAGTTATCGCTGGATCTTATTAATCATTGAAGTACTACTAGCTAGCTAGCTAGTCCGTGCATCTCTTTAATTCTAGTTTCAATACCATTATCATGCTTGATTAATTACTACCTGGTTGAATTTTCTTCTCGTAAAGTGCATGAGCCAGGAGAAGGGGACTAGTTTATGCGCATACTACGTTTGCGAGAACATTCGCATGATCACGTCTGAAAGGAGCAGAGATGAAAGAAATCTTTGGATACGTTTGCCAGAACATTATCCATATTTTTTATCATGATTCTAGCTAATATATATACACACAAATAATATATTCATCTTGATCTCCATCTTGTAGCTAACGAAGATGCAGGGCCAGCACATACCAGAGGCTCGAGTACGAGCAATTAAAGACGAATTAACTGGATTTCTGGTCGACTAGGTCATAGATCCCAAAGGAGAATACTATTACAAGATCAAGAACAAGAAGTAATAACGCCTATATATATATATGATCGGTTCTACAAGAAATTCTATTTATATTTATATATGCGGATGCACAACGTGTGTACAATATGTAGTAGCGTAATATATGTTTGAAATGAAAATTAATTAAACGGAAAACACAAAATTAAAAGGAAAATTAAACCGTAATTAATTCATAAACCCCTAAAGAATTAAAAATAAAAATAAAGCAAAATTAATAAAACTAAATACTTGTAGTCCCGGTTGGTGTTACCAACCGGGACTAAAGGTCCCCCAGCCCACGGCGCCGGCGGATGCCATGTGGTGGGCCTTTGGTGCCGGGCCATGTTGAACCGGGACTAAAGGGGGGGGGGGGTAGGATTTAGTCCCCACCCTTTAGTGCCGGTTCGAAAACTGGCACTAAAGGCCCTTACGACTCGTGACTATAGGCCGATTCTACACTAGTGCCTTTCCTCTGGTGCTTGTAACTCTGTCGAATCATTAATAAATTCCATCAAAGCTTGAGATTTGATTGTAGTCTTGGGCACATATTTCCAATGATGTGTGAGGGAGTCCTAGATTAGGGGGTCCTCGGATAGCCGACCTGTTGTTTATGGGCCAGACTGTGTGGGCCGCAAAGGGAGCATCGGACGATCAAAGACCACCTAGGCGAGATGGAAGTTTCGAGAAACCCTAACGTATTCACCAAGTTATTAGCTGTAGTTAGGCATGTTTATCTCTTCGGCGCGTAACCGACCATGTGTAAACCCAGAGCACCCTCGACGTCTATATAAGCCAGAGGGTTTAGGGGTATAGAGGAACAACTCATCTAGGGTTAGCTATTCAATCTCGAGGTAGATAGATCAACTCTGTAACCCCCCATATCATCAATACAACCAAGAAGGACATAGGGTATTACCTCCATAGGAGGGCCCGAACCTGGGTAAAATCGTGTCCCCTTCGTCTCCTATTATCGTTGATTCTAGTTTCACAGCTCGGGACCCCCTACCCAAGATCCGCCGGTTTTGACACCGACATTGGTGCTTTCATTGAGATTTCCTCTGTGAGTGCTGAAGGAATCGATGTCTTACCTCGTCACAAGTAGCGAGATCTTCATCGAGGGAACTTTCGCCCCCGACCAAAGTCTCACCGGCAACGACATCTTGTCGCATGCCAGCTCGATCAGCCGTCATGGCTAGACCAGAGGTTTTCCCCAATTAGAGTATCAAGTTCAGAACCTTAGAGTTCATGGCTGATTCACGGGGAACACTTGTTCTAATGGATCCCTCAACCTTCGAAGAAAAACCTGTAAGTACGGACGCTTTGACGCCCAAGACATCAGGCCCCATGGTGGGACGAAACACAGATCTGCTTCGGCATAGTTCTGGAACCGTCATGCCGCTCGATGAATCCACTCGTTTCATCGACATGCAACCTACCATCGCCTCGTTCTTAAACGAGTTCTTCGATCGGATCGAAACTATGCGTATATTGGACGACCAGGTTCTGATCTACGATTGGCTCGGGATCAGATCCGATGACAAGGAAATTCATGTCCCTCCGGTCACCCACCTTGTCGCTACCATTGAGTGTCTGGCTGCGGATTCTGCCCGGCAGCCGGAATTGAAAATCGTCTATACCGCAGTCCTTGATCACCAAGATTCGGCCGGTGAACCAGAGGCAGGGAATCATTCTAAAGCCGGACCATCACCGGTCCAGAATCCTTCACACGATTTGGAAACTAGAGTTCCGAAAACTTGTCGTGGCATGGAATCAATTTTTTCCCACCCACCTCCCAAGCCGACCATCCAAGTATCGCACCAAAGCCCGTGTCTTCGGACTTTAGAAATTACAAGGAGAATCAGTCCACCACTTTTGGGACAGACTTCTACTTGCTAGGAGCGGAGTAAAAGGTCTTAGTGACCAAGATATAACGACAACATTTGCAATTGCCATGATGAAGGGATTCCCAATGCCCTGGCCCGCCGACTGAAAGCACATTTGCTCCCTTGGTTGTTTTGGTAATTAATAACAACATATTAGTCATTGAACTAATGTTTCCACCAAGTATATTTCAGGTAATGTTCAATGAGAGGATTGGCAAAAGGAGATTATGGAGAAACCCCAAGATTTAAGGAAATAGGTTGGCCAAGCTTCAAGCAAGAGGACTCTACATTTTATATTTGTGATAAATCACTTCGAGTCATAGGAAAGCCAATACTACTAAAAGGGGGTAAGGTTTTGATGGTGAGCAGTATGCTCAAACGTGCACAAGTGATAGTTGCCAAAAACATCCACAAAACTCTCCCACCAAAGTCTGTTCTATACCCAACACTCAAAATCGGGGCAACCAACTTTCCCACTTTGGTGCCACCGATTCCAGAACCCAGATAGACTAAGGCCAAACCCTAGCCACTTCGGTGCAACTCATTCCATACCGGTGCCACCGAGTTTAGGTTGCCAACTTTCTGTTACGCAAATTCACATTTTTGGTCCCACCGAAATGGACCGGCGTCACCGAGATTGGAAATCTGACCGTTGGTCACCTTATCGGTGCAACCGAGTTTCCTATATCGGCTTTACCAAGATTCAAAAGTTGCCAACTTTTGGTCACTTCAGTACCACCGAGATTAACACATCGGTGTCACCGAGTTGGTCATTTTGTGTGTAATGGTTGGATTTTTGGGGATGCCTATATATACCCCTTCGCCACCACCTACTCGAAAGAGAAGCACTCAGAACTATTCCATACCTATCCTATTAGATTTTCTAAGAGAGAACCACCTACCCTTGTGTTGAGGTCAAGATATTCCACTCCAATCATATGGATCTTGATTTCTAGCCTCCCCAAGTTGCTTTCCACACTTCCCATCTCTTCCACCAAGCCAAACGTGTGAGAGAGAGATTGTGCGCTGAGGAGTCTATCATCTTGAAGCACAAGTGCAAAGAGTTCATCGTCATTACCGAGCCTATTACATTCTGGAGGGTGGTGCCTCCTAGATTGGTTAGGTGTCGCTTGGGATCCTCCTACTTCATGTTGTGGAGTGAACCAGGAAGTTTTTAAGGGCAAGGAGATCGCCTACTTCGTGAAGATATACCCATAGTGAGGCTAGTCCTTCGTGGATGGCAACCGTATGGAATAGTCAAGGTTGCTACTTCGTGGACCCTTTTGGGTGGAGCCCTCCGTGGACTCTCGTGACCGTTACCCTCCGTGGGTTGAAGACTCCATAAACGTGGATGTACGATAGTGCCACCTATCGGAACCACAGGAAAAATCATCATGTCTACAATTGCGTTTGATCTTCCTACCCTATCCCTTCTATACATGCTTGTTGTTACTTTCCGCTGCTATATACTCTTAGACTTGCATGTGTAGGGTGTACTTGACTTTCCATGAAATGCTAAAAACTGTCAACCTTAAAACTTGGTATAGACAAAAATCTTAATTGGTCAAGTAGTCTAATCACCCCCCTCTAGACCTACTTTCCATCCTACAAGTGGTATCAGAGCATTGGTCTCCTTTGCTTAGGTCTCACAACCTAGGAGAAGTATGGCGTCTAGTGAGGGAAGTTATCACCGTAGAGGTCCGTACTTTGATGGCACAAATTTTGCTAGTTGGAAGCATAAAATGAAAATGCATATTCTTGGTCATAACCCCGTCGTTTGGGCTGTTGTTCGTGTTGGATTGCAAGGTGAGTTCTTTGCGAATGTACGGGAATCAGATCGTGAAGCGACCGCGGACGAGTTGAAGATGTTGAAACTCAACGCTCAAGCATGCGACATTCTCTTCAACTGCTTATGCCCCGAAGATTTCAACAAAATCAGCTGTCTTGAGAATGCAAAAGAGATCTGGTATACTTTAAGGGGGAGCTTTACTCTAAGACTTGAGTAAAAGCATCTCTTAATATGTGACAACATTAAATGCTTTATGAAAAAGTGGTAACCCCACTTGTGCTTAAACGATGAGTATGACCTATGATCAAGTACTTTTACTTGGATCCTAAGTCAAATACTCATATATAGATGACTTTGTCATCGCCCAAGTGCTTGTTAGATGCTAGTGTGTTTGTGCATGTTTGTCATGATTTCCTTTGACATCTAATTGTGTGAGCATGTTGGTCTGCATTTATTTTCTCATTCGAGGACATCCAATTGTTGCTATTTGGATTTTGATTTATATTTTGCCAATTGGATGGACAAGAATGCATAGGACCACTCTTTAGCTATCTATGCTTTCTCACCTCATATTCTGTTCATGCTGCATCACAAAATTTGAACAAGTGCTTTTCGATACCTCTGTGTGTGTGGAGCACTCCGAGTTCCGTATCGACAAGGACTGACCATTAAAACCTCCCAAGTGCAACTCAGTGGAACCAACTCCAAAAACTCGGTCTCACCGAATGCCTAGGGTTGATCTGGTTTTTCAATCTCGGTAACACCGATTTCATATTCTCGGTTACATCGAGTTTCCCTGTCAGCGGACAGTTGTGAAACTCGGTGACACTGAAAACATAAAATTGGTATCACCAAAAGTAAAGGGTATATATGCTGTGGACCCCGACGCTTTGAAATTTCTATCTTCAACATAGCGAATCAGAACCCTAAGCTACCACCCCAAGACCCCTGGTCATCGCCCTTGACTTCCCGAGCTCCTCCGCCACTGGGAATCGCTGCCGTCAACGTAATCTACACCAACGTCACCGCCGTAGAGGATCCGTGCCAAGCTAGGGTACGGATTTGATCTCCAGTGCGCTCCCATTCTGATTCTTGCGCATTGGACCTAGTTTTCTCTATAAGCCACCCCTTGCTCATATATTCGGCCAATCAAATCTGCAAAATCTCGAGTTAGATGAATTTTTCTAGGGTTTTGCTATCCGCCCGATTCATCTCGGTGGAACCGAAATGGAAATATCGGTCTCACCGATATACTTTTCCGTGTTGTTGAGAACTGACTCGGTGGAACCAAGTGGATCTTTTTGGTCCTACCGAAAAGGCTGCCAAGTTCTTGTTAAGGAGTTGGACTGTCTCGGCCCCACCAAAAAATTCATTTCGGCTGTACCGATATGTATGTGACAGATTGCAAAACTTTTGAAAAACTCACTGCTCAAATTTCAAAAACAGCCTCATTTTGTGATGACGCATCTCCTTCTGCTCATCTACACTCTATTCATAGGGTTAGCATGTCAGGTTCAGAAGATAGTCAGAATAGGTCAGAGCAGGGAGCAAACATGAGTTCAGGAACAAGCCCAGAGCCCAGTTCATTCTCAGATCCAGGCACCCCGAGATCTCATGGGTTGCCCAAGGCTGGCACCACAACCAGGAAGAATTTGAACTCAGATGAAGAGGATTCAGACTTTGTGCTTGAGGAGATTCTTGCTAAGAAGCAAGAGAAGGCTGCCAAGAAGGCTGCAACTGAAGCTACTTCCTCTAGAAGAGTTGTCAGCAAAATATATGCACCAACTTCTACCTTCAAGTCTCATGAGACTACGAGAGAAATAATGTCTGTTGAGATCCCCAGGAGAGCTATGCCTAAGAAGGCAGGAGAGAAGAAGGCCAGGAAGAGGATCATCCATGTGACGGGCAGGCCTACCTCCATGTTTGAGGATCCAGAAGAAGCTGCTGCTACTGAGAAACAGGAGGTTGAGCTATCTACAAAGGCTCCTCCCAACAAGAAGGCAAAGAAGTTGATGTCTGATGCTATGCCTAAGACCAGCACATCCAAGAAGGCTGCTGAGAAGCCTAAGAGGATAACTAGGCAGATTCCAGCTTCTGACAAGAACAAAGGAATTGCTTCCAGAGTTGATGATGTGGATGACTTGACAACATTGATGAAGCTTAGACCACACCTCCCAGTTCATAATGCCAGCTACCCACTAGCTGATGACATGAAGAAGAGGAAGGATTATGGATTGAGGGCATGGAGAGCAATAGATCCTTATGCCCAGAGAAAGAAGATTGGTGTGGACTACATATTCTATACCAGAGAGCAGCAGGACTTCTATGAGACTGTGCTCTTTGACAAGAGTCAGGCTGTCAGTGATATGCGGTACTTGGATTGGAAGTTCATCAAAGAAAATGAGGACTACTTTCCAAGTGTCCAGGACAACTTGCACTGCATAGGTCTTGATGAGTTCGTTGGCAGAGAATTCATAGCGTGGAATGACGAAATGATCATGCAGTTCTACTCCACTGCACACATCTATGGAGATGGTAGAATTGTGTGGATGACTAAAGGTGCGAGATATGAATCAACTGTTGAGGAATGGGCAGATATCCTAGGAGTTCCTGAAGCACAGGATGGTGACTTGGATGTATACTTAGAATCCAAGGCTAGTCACAGTGCTATGGTTAAAATGTATAAGGAGATCCCTGCTGCAAATGTGAAGTCTCACAAGCTAGGATCCATCTATTTCCTCCAGGCTGGCCTTCGCACGATGAACACCATACCGAGGCACACCTTGGTGCCCAAGTCCGGAGATGACAAGATGATCTGAGGCCACTCCATCAATAGGTTGATCCACCTTGACACTCACACCAGGATTGTAGAGACAATCAAGAGGGTTGCTGCTGACCAGAAGCGCTCATGTTGTTATGCACCCTACATCTAGATGCTCATAAACTCAAGACTAGAGAAGCACATATTTGCCCTAGATCACCCACATTTGCCCCTACAGCCAGATCTTGAGGACAACGTTGTGGTGATGGATGCTGATCATCCCACTTCTGGTGCAGCTCAGGAGGAAGCAGAGGCAGTGAGAGCCGCTAGTGCTCAAGTCCCACGATCCAGGAATGAGCAAATGGATCTATTGATTGCATGAGTCGAAGGCATGCAAAAGGACATCAAGGGGATTCTGGGCAACCATAACAGTCTTGTTAGAATCTTTGAGACTAGAATCAAGACCCTTACTGATAAGGTGGACGGTCTGACGAAGATAGTCATAGAGCTTCAGCATGAAGTTGACTCCGTGAGCATCCCTCGGGTCTCTTCTACTTCATATAAGGATGATGATGATGATGATGGGGATGAATCACCTCTAGGGCCAGACACTCAGTTCACTACTCAGGCCAGATCAGCCACAGTGCCAGCTCCAATGGCTCCGTCAGCTCCATCAGTGACCACTCCAGCTCCATCCACGACATCTGCAGAGATCTTTGTCGACGATGTCATCTCGACTCCTTCATCAAAAACCGGAGGAGATATGCCCAAGAACGCTTAGATATATGCCTTTGAACTTTTTGGTAACCTGTTGCCAAAGGGGGAGAAGTGTATATAGATCTTTAGGCTTCGAGCGAGCGAGCGATTTGGTTTTTATTGCTTTTTAAAAAAAATTAGTTCTTTTGGTTAGATGTGAGATACATGTGGGTTATTCTACTATGTTATGGGTGATGCTACTATTTCCTATCACCTTAATGCTCATGAGATGATCATTCACCTTTGTTTGATTGTGTTGTGCATTGTTATTCACTCTAATTATTCTCGCACGCCACCAAGTTGTATGTGACATGGAAGAAGTGCCCCACATACCTAATCGATTTTGCATTTGCATTCAAACGCAAATCCAAAATAATGCACAAATTTAGGGGGAGATCTTGCTTATCACATACCTCTAAAAGAGACGATTATATTCATTGATTTTATCATATGTCGAAGCTTTGATCTATATGTTGTCTTCAATTACCAAAAAGGGGGAGATTGAAAGCACATTTGCTCCCTTGGTGGTTTTGGTAATTAATAACAACATATAAGTCATTGAACTAATGTTTACAACAAGTATATTTCAGGAAATCTTCAATGAGAGGATTGGCAAAAGGAGATTGTGGAGAAACCCCAAGATTCAAGGAAATAGGTTGGCCAAGCTTCAAGCAAGAGGACTCTACATTTTACATTTGTGAGAAATCACTTTGAGTCATAGGAAATCCAATAATATTAAAAGGGGGAAAGGTTTTGTTGGTGAATAATATGCTCAAACATGCACAAGTGATAGTCGCCAAAAACATCCACAAAACTCTCCCACCAAATTCTGTTCTATACCCAACACTCAAAATCGGTGCAACCAACTTTCCCACTTCGGTGCCACCGATTCCAAAACCTAGACAGACTCAAGCCAAACCCTAGCCACTTCGGTGCAACCGATTCCATACCGGTGCCATCGAGTTTAGGTTGCCAACTTTCCGCTACACAAATTCACATTTTCGGTCCCACCGAAAATGTTGGATCGGCGTCACCGAGATTGGAAATCTGACCGTTGGTCACCTTATCGGTGTAACCGAGTTTCCTATATCGGCTTTACCGAGATTCAAAAGTTGCCACCTTTTGGTCACTTCGGTACCACCGAGATTAACCCATCGGTGTCACCGAGTTGGTCATTTTGTGTGTAACAGTTGGGTTTTTGGGGATGCCTATATTTACCCCTTCGCCACCACCTACTCGAAAGAGAAGCACTCAGAACTATTCCATACCTATCCTATCAGATTTTCTGAGAGAGAACCACCTACCCTTGTGTTGAGGTCAAGATCTTCCACTCCAATCATATGGATCTTGATTTCTAGCCTCCCAAGTTGCTTTCCACCAATCCCATCTCTTCTACCAAGCCAAACCTATGTGAGAGAGATTGTGTGCTGAGGAGTCTATCATCTTGAAGCACAAGAGCAAGGAGTTCATCGTCATTACCAAGCCTATTACCTTTTGGCGAGTGGTGACTCCTAGATTGGTTTGGTGTCGCTTGGGAGCCTCCTACTTCGTGTTGTGGAATGAACCAAGAAGTTTTTAAGGGCAAGGAGATCCCCTACTTCATGAAGATCTACCTATAGTGAGGCTAGTCCTTCGTGGACGGAAGCTGTATGGAATAGTCAAGGTTGCTACTTCGTGGACCCTTTTGGGTGGAGCCCTCTGTGGAATCTTGTGACCATTACCCTCTGTGGGTTGAAGACTCCATAAACGTGGATCTACGATAGCACTAACTACCGGAACCACGGGAAAAATCATCGTGTCTACAATTGCGTTTGATCTTCCTACCCTATCCCTTCTATACATGCTTGTTGTTACTTTCCGCTGCTATATACTCTTAGACTTGCATGTGTAGGGTGTACTTGACTTTCGATGAAACGCTAAAAACTGTCAACCTTAAAACTTGGTATAGGCAAAACTCTTAATTGGTCAAGTAGTCTAATCACCCCCCTCTAGACCTACTTTCGATCCTACACCGACACATAGGTGATTTTTCGGAGTTATCCGAATTGGTACAAAAGTACCGTGCCATGGAGAGCGTCTGGCAATCCGAACAGTTGTTCTCAGAACCATTTTTACCCAAACACCCCTAGAGGAGCTCGGAAAAAGAGGATACCTCCAAAGTGGCCAGCCAGATACGAACCCGTCGAAAAAAGAAACAAGCCGTTTTCAGGGACCGACACTGTCCTCAATGACTATTGGATAAACCTTGCCCCATACATTCTGTGTTGTTAAACATGAACCCAACTCATAGCCTTAGAGCTTGCTGGGTTGTCAAGCAAGTCACAAAAAGCGGCGAGGCCATCCTCGAAACACCTCCATCGAGTAGGCGCTCTCCTTCGCCGCCCGGATTCAATGCCGAAGTCCTGACGGTCTATGAGACCTTCCCCTCAAGGAAGAGGCGTAAAAGAACTCTTAGGGAGCTTGAGCAAGTCTACCATGTTGTAGCCACTAACCCGTGGGTAGACATACCGATTACTTTCGGGGACACTGACCAGCCACCCATTCTTCCAGGTCACTCACCGGCCGCACTAGTCTTGAGCCCCATCATTGATGGATATAGTCTACATAAAGTGTTAATGGACGGCGACAGTGGTCTTAACCTTATACACGAGGCCACCCTAGAAAAAATGCAGTTCGACCGATCCCGCATCGACCATAGCAACACAAACTTTCGGGGGATTAACCCAGGAAAAGAGGCACGTTGTTCTGGATGTATCATCCTGTATGTGGTGTTTGGCATGCCTGAAAACTACCGATCCGAAGAACTTCTCTTCTACATCGTTCCCTTCCCAAATCTATCACGCCCTATTGGGACGTGACACCTTTACAAATTTCGAGGCTATACCCCATTACGGGTACATGAAACTCAAAATGCCAAGACCAAACGGAGTGACCACGATCACCAGTGTTCCGAACATAGCCCTTCGGGCCGAAAACAAAACGGCAGCGCTCGCCCTCGAGGCATTAGCGAAAAGTCTTGCAACCGAAGAGTTGACTACCTTACGGTCAACAGTTTATAAGGACGATGTGATCCTTAGCAAAAGGCCCAAGTCCAAGTTCTTTAAACCTGGAGAGGAAATCGTTAAATTTCAGGTACATCCAATGGTCCCCAATAAGACAACGTCCATTGGAGCCCAGCTCGATCCCCTCATGGACGAAGCACTATGGAATTTCTTCCGTGAGAATTGGGACATTTTTGCCTGGCATCCTTCCGATATGCCTGGAATCCCACGTCGGCTCGCCGAACACTGCTTAAACATTATCCCAGGCTTCAAGCCCGTGAAACAGACATTGTGCCGCTTCTCCGAGCCCAAACGGCAAGCCATGGGTGAAGAATTAGCTAAACTGCTCGAGGTCAAATTTATTCAGGATATTAAACACCCTGTGTGGCTAGCAAACCTGGTGATGGTACCTAAGAAAGACAAGTCCTGGCGGCTGTGTGTCGACTTCAAAGACTTTAACAAAGCCTGCCCCAAGGACCCTTTCCCCTTACCACGCATAGACCAGATCATTGATGCCATAGCTAGACATGATTCCTTGTGTTTGCTCGACGCTTGCTCCGGATACCATCAAATTAAAATGAAGGAATCTAATCAAGCGGCTACTGCATTCATCACCCCCTACGGGCCATTTTGCTTCAACACGATGCCTTTTGGGCTAAAAAAACGCCAGGTCACATACCAACGCATGACCCAAACCTGTCTCATGACACAAGTCGGTAAGACTATCAAGGCATACATGGATGATATGGTAATCAAAACCAAACACGTCGGCCAGCTGATCAACGACTTATGGCAAACCTTCGCTAGTCTACGCGAATATGATATATGGCTCAATCCGGAAAAATGTGTATTCGGAGTTCCTTTTGTAAGCTACTTGGATTCATCGTCTCCCATAGAGGAATAAAGGCAAATCCAGCTAAAATCCGGGCTCTATAAGAACTTGCAATTCCCACAGAGCTGAAGCATGTATAGAGGCTATCTAGGTGCGTAGCGGCGTTAAGCCGCTTTATCTCCTGCCTTGGAGAAAAGGCTTGGCCGCTCTATAAGCTGCTGAAGCGGACCAACAAGTTCGAATGGACCGATGAGGTAGCGGCTGCGTTAGAAGAAATCAAACCACTACTAGCAACCAATCCCATACTGACGGCATCGGGCGCCGCTGAGCCCATGTTATTATACATATCGGCCACCAGCAAAGTTGTCAGTGCGGTGCTCGTCGTTGAATTAGATGAGGAGTGACATACATTCTGGAATCCGAAACCAGTATATTATGTGTCAGAAGTCCTAACCTAGTGCAAGTCCAGATACCCAGATTACCAAAACATAACCTACACGGTATTCATGGCGTCGAGGAAACTCAGACAGTACTTCCAGGAGTGTGCTGTAACAGTGGCATTGGAGGTCCCCCTAAATGATATAATCAACAACAGGGACACCACATTCTGCATAGCCAAATGGGCCATTGAGCTCCTTCCTTTTGAAATAACCTACGAGCCATGCCGTGCCATTAAATCTCAGGTACTGTCGAACTTCCTGGCTGAATGGACAGAGGCCAAGCTCCACAAGGAATACAGTGCATACTCCCATTGGAAAATGTACTTTGATGGATCCAACACCTTGGCTGGACTGGGGGTTGGACTTATCCTCACATCCCCCACAGGCGACAACGTGCGATATGTATTGCAAATCATGTATGCTGACTCCAACAATGCAACCGAATATTAAGATATCCCTCATGGTCTTCGGATGGCGGTACAATGGGCATATGGAAGCTAGAGGTACGAGGAGACTCAAACTTGGGCATATCCCAAATTAACGGCGAGTTTGACGCCAAAAATCCAAAGATGGCGGTGTATAGAAATGCCGTCCTCAAGATACCTGCTCAGTTCGAGGGGTTGGAATTCCACCACGTCGCTCATGAAAACAACCAAGCCGCCAACATATTGGCTCGCATGGGAGCCAAGCACGATCTCATCTTGAGAAGCACCTTCCCGGAGCATCTCTTTAAGCCCTCTGTAGTGTGGCAGGACGACGACAATGGTGCTGGTGCAAATATGGCGGACGAAGTTGTTTCCCCCATAAACGAGCCAGACGATGGAATTATCGGTGGCTCCGCAATGAATGAAACGCCCTCCTCCCACGAGGTAATGGCAGTAATAGCGCCATGGAAAGAGCCCTTCCTTCCTTACCTTCTTCACAAGAAACTCCCCGACGATCAAACCGAGGCACGTCGGATAGTTCGGCGATCCAAGGCATACAAAGTACACGAGGGTGAGTTATACAAGAAAAGCACAACCGAAATATTGCAACGGTCTATATCCGAGGAAGAAGGATGGGAGCTCCTCGCCGAAATCCACGCAGGCATGGGCTTGCATCATACTGAGGCAAGATCCCTTGTCAGCAAGGCCTTCCGAGCTGGTTTCTTTTGGCCTACAGCTCGGACGGATGCTCAGTCATTTGTTCAGCATTGCGTAGGGTGTCAACTCTTTGCAAATCAAAGTCACATGCCCCCAACAGCTCTTCGAACTATTCTGATCATCTGGCCTTTTGTGGTATGGGGGATGGACATGATCGGACCCCTTAAAGGGGGAACCAAGAAAAATAAATACCTACTGGTCATGGTTGACAAGTTCACTGATACGTCTCCAATGTATCTATAATTTTTGATTGTTCCATGCTATTATATTATCTGTTTTGGATGTTTTATATGCATTAATATGCTATTTTATATTATTTTTGGGACTAACCTATTAATCTAGAGCCTAGTGCCAGTTTATGTTTTTTCCTTGTTTTTGAGATTTGCAGATGAGGAATATTAAACGTAGTCCAAATGGAATAAAACCTTTGGAAGGAATTTTTCTGGAACAAAAGGAAACTACGAGACTTGAGAACCAAGGCATAGGAGCCATCATGGGGCCACAAGCCCTAGGGCCGCGCCCAGGGGGGTGGGGCACGCCAGGCAGGCTTGTGTGCCCACGACAGCTCCCGTAACCATAATCTTTGGCCTATAAATTCCCAAATATTCCATCATTATCAAAACAAGCCATGAAAACACTTCGCCGCCGCCAGAAGCCTCCATTCCCGAGAGTTCCAATCTTGGAGCCTTTTTTCCGGTAATCTGTCGGAGGGGGATTCAATCACGAGGGCATCTACATCAACTCCATTGCCCCTCCGATGATGCATGAGTAGTTCACCACAGACCTTCGGGTCCATAGCTAGTAGCTCGATGGCTTCTTCTCTCTCTTTGCTCTTTAATACCATGTTCTTCATGATCTTCATGGAGATCTATCCGATGTCATACACTTTTGCGGTGTGTTTGTCAAGATCCGATGAATTGTGGGTTTATGTTCAGGTTATCCATGAATATTATTTGAGTCTTACCTGAATTCTTATATGCATGATTTCATATCTTTGCAAGTCTCCTCGAGTTATTGGTTTGGTTTGGCCAACTTGATTGGTAATTCTTGCAATGGGAGAAGTGCTTAGTTTTGGGTTCAATCTTGCGGTGTCCTCACCCAGTGACAAAGTAGGGGTAGCGAGGCACGTATTGTATTGTTGCCATCAAGGATAACAATATGGGGTTTTCATCATATTTCTTGAGTTTATCCCTCTACGTCATGTCATCTTACCTAATGCATTACTCTGTTCTTCATGAACTTAATACTCTAGATGCAGGGAGGAGTCGGTCGATGTGTGGAGTAATAGTAGTAGACGCGAAATCGTTTCGGTCTACTTGACACGGATGTGATGCCTATATGCATAATCATTGCCTTGGATATCTTCATAATTATCCGCTTTTCTATATATTGCTCGACAGTAATTTGTTCACCCACCGTAATACTTGCTATCATGAGAGAAGCCTCTAGTGAAACCTATGGCTCCCAGGTCTATTTTCCATATTATACTTTGAGATCTAAAACCAAAAATACTTTGCTGCATTACTTTTACTTATTGTTTTACTTTCCGTTTAAGCAATCTATCTCTATCAGATCTCATCCTTGCAAGTAACCTTAAAGGGATTGACAACCCCTTTATAGCGTTGGGTGCAAGAGTTTGATTCTTTGTGTAGGTACACCTATTGGGGATTTGCTTGTATCTCCTACTGGATTGATACCTTGGTTCTCAAAAAATTGAGGCAAATACTTATCTGCTTTGCTGCATCAACCGTTCCTCTTCACAGAAATCAACGCATGCTCGAGAAGTACCAAGAAGTATTTCTGGCGCCGTTGTCGGGGAGATCTACATCACGCCTACCAAGTACCCATCACAAACTCATCATTTGCATTTACATTATTTTCCATTTGCCTATCATTTTCCTCTCCCCCACTTCTAAAATGATTTTTAAAAAATACCAAAAAGATTTTCCTTTTTATTCGCCCTTTTTCGTTCGTGTTCTTGTTTGCTTTTTGCTTGCTTGCGTGTCAAATTGATTGGTTGTCTTATGGCTCGACACAAAGACTTTGATCCTTATTTTAGAAAGTTGGAAGATATTGAGGATAATGTTAAAAGTTTGATGTTGCTTCAATATGATCAGAATAACTTCTTCACGAATGAACTTAAGGAACAAAAAACTATGTGGGATTATATGAATAAGGAACTTGATGATATGTCTAAAGATTTTTATGGTTTAAAATCTCAATTTATTCACCTTGAAAACTTAGTGGACCAAATTTCCGATAAACAAGCTACTTTAGTCAATAAGATGGCAGCAAAGCCAGAATCTCTTAATATTGATGAAGATCTGTCGTGGTTTTGTCACGGCAGATGCCATGGGATGGCTTATCGAGAGGGGCCAAAAGGACGCCGGTGGGCTCCGGGAACGGGGTTGGCACAAACGGCGGGTAACACGCGATGTACTCAGGCTTAGGGCCCTCCGTGGGAGGTAAAACCCCTAGTCCTGCTTGGTCTCGTTGAGACTATGGTGAATGTTACAAAGGTGCTCCTGGAGCTGTATGAATCGAGAGGGAGAGGTCATGCGTCCATGGACGTCTCTATGCGTGGGTGAAGGTCTAAAGTGGCTTCGGGGGGATCTGATCATCCCTTTGCATGAGGGAGGCCGGGGGGGTTTATAGGCCAATCCCCCGGCTTACAATAGGAATATATACGCTGAGGGGGACCCAGCCGGCAGCCTCTAAGGCCGGATGCGGGGGCCACCGTCCCTTGTCTTGTCGCGGCGGGCCCCGAGCCTAGTCCCGTCGTGGCACGGGCCGCCTTGGGGGGCATCGTCTTGCGGCAGCCGGACGGGGTCAGCACCGGCCGAACGCCCTGTCGCCATGCTGGGGTTGGGGGCGAAGTGGTTGGGCGCAGGCCGCCACTGTTGGAGGCTCGGTCGCCATCCCACAGTGGCATGAAACCACTGTGGCCATGCGGGCGCTGACCCCCGACGGGATGGGGGCCACTGTGGCCATGCGGGCGCTGACCCCCGAGGGGACGGGGGCCACTATTGCCATGCAGGATTCGTTAGAGGCATCTGATGCCAGGCCGGCTGGGGGGGTGCCGGGCGACAAACCCCCAGCCGGCCAACTTGTCGTAGTTGGTGGGGGAGCTCCCGGCGCGCTGGGACCGGGAGGCCCTCCCGGCAAGGCGTAGCTGGATCGGCACCTAGAAGGCGGCCTGGCCGGCAACCTTCAAAGCAGGCTCGGAGCTTTGGGGGCATTTGATTACCCCCAGGGGTTATACCCCCGTCAAGATCTTAAAGTAATTGATGTGACTCCTATTGAATCTTTCTTTTCCAATATTAATCTTGATTAGGATGGGACCGGAGATGAATCAACTTTAGCTAAAAAGCGTCCCAATGATTCAAAGTTTATATATCTTGATTCTAAGATTGATAAAAATGGGAATGAAGAGGTCAAAAATTTAAATAGCAATGAACCCACTCTTTTGGATTTCAAGGACTTTAATCATGATAGCTGCTCCTTAATTGATTGTATTTCCTTGTTGCAATCCATGTTGAACTCTCCTCATGCTTTTAATCAAAACAAAGCTTTTACTAAACATATTGTTGATGCTATGATGAAAGCTTTTGAAGAAAAGCTTGAGTTGGAAGTTTTTATACCTAGAAAGCTATATGATGAGTGGGAACCTACTATTAAGATTAAGATTAAAAATTATGAGTACCATGTTTTGTGTGATTTGGGTGCTAGCGTTTCCATGATTCCAAAAACTTTATGTGATGTGTTAGGTTTCCGTGAATTTGATGATTGTTCCTTAAATTCGCATCTTGCGGATTCCACTATAAAGAAACCTATGGGAAGAATTAATGATGTTCTTATTGTTGCAACTAGGAATTATGTGCCTGTATATTTCATTGTTCTTGATATAGATTGCAATCCTACATGTCCTATTACTCTTGGTAGACCTTTCCTTAGAACGATTGGTGCAATTATTGATATGAAAGAAGGGAATATTAGATTCCAATTTCCATTAAGGAAAGGCATGGAAAACTTTCCTAGAAATAAAATAAAATTACCTTATTAATCTATCATGAGATCTACTTATGGATTGCATACCAAAGATGACAATACCTAGATCTATTGCGTTTTGCCTAGCTAGGGGCGTTAAACAATAGCGCTTGTTGGGAGGCAACCCAATTTTATTTTGCTTTCTGCTTTTTTCCTTCTGTTTTGGTGTGTTTGGAACATTATTACTTCTGTAGTAATAGTTTTTTTGTGTTTTAATTAGTGTTTGAGCCAAGTAAAACCTTTGGGATGATCTATGGTAGTTGTTGATTTGATCTTGCTGAAAAACATAAACTTTTATGCTCAGTCGAGGAATTTTCTAAAACTTTCAGAGCGTCGAATTGATCTGAAATTTTTACACAAGATTTATATAAAAAATTCCCAGAATTTACTAATTGTTCAGAATTTTAAGAGTTCCATAAGTATTCGAAGTTTAAAGATTCCTACAGACTGTTCTGTTTTTAACAGATTCTGTTTTCTTTGTGTTGTTTGCATATTTTGATGTATCTATGGTTCATATCGGGGGATATGAGTCATGGAGAAGTTAGAAAACAATATTTATTACACAAATACAAATAAATAATGAGTTCACAACAGCACCTAAAGTGGTGATTTATTTTTCTTATACTAACGGATCTCATGAGTTTTCTGTTGAGTTTTGCGTTGTGAAGTTTTCAAGTTTTGGGTGAAGATTTGATGGACTATGGAATAAAGAGTGGCAAGATCCTAAGGTTGGGGATGCCCAAGGACCCCAAATAATATTAAAGGATACCAAAAATCCTAAGATTGGGATGCCCCGGAAGGCATCCCTTCTTTCGTCTTCAATCCATCGGTAAATTTACTTGAGGCTATATTTGTATTCACCACATGATATGTGTTTATCTAGGAGCGTCTTGTATGATATGAGTATTTTCTTTTTAGTTTGCCACAATCATAATTTCTGTGCACATATTTTGAGAGAGACACGCTGAATCATGAATTTATTAGAATACTGTATGTTCTTCACTTATATCTTTTGAGCTAGGCAATGTTGCTCTAGTGCTTCACTTATATCATTATAGAGAATGGTGGTGTTATATTTTATAGAAATTATTGAACTCTCGTTCCTCACTTATATTATTTTGAGAGTTTCTTAAAACAACATGGTAATTTGTTGAGGTTATGAATTTATTCCTAATATAATGGGCATCCAAGAGGGATGTAATAAAAACTTCCATATTAAGTGCATTAAAAACTATGTGAAGTTTGATTCCTTGCATATAGTTTTGAGATAATAGAGATGGTAATATGAGAGTCATGCTAGTGAGTAGTTGTGAATTGGAAGAGATACATGTTTTAAACCTTGTGATTCCCGTAGCATGCACGTATGGTGAACCGTTATGTAATGAAGTCGGAGCATGATTTGTTTACTGATTGTCGACCTTTATGTGAGCGTCGGGAGAGCGCGATGGTTTACTCCTACCAACCTCTCCCCTAGGAGCATGCATCTAATGCTTTGTTTAATAACGAATAGACTTTTGCAATAAGTATGTGAGTTCTTTATGAGTAATGTTGAGTCCATGGATTGTACACACTCTCACCCTTCCATCTTTGCTAGCCTCTCTAGTACCGCACAACTTTCGCCGGTACACCAAACCCTCCTTGCTCAAAACAACCACCATATAAGTAACATCCCAAATTTTGGAATGTTATAATAAATATTAGAATGATTGTTTGTTTGTTTGAGTGATTGAAAGCGAGTGAAAATTTGAAAAATTTGAAAACTTTTGAATGAGAGGGAATAAAATGACTTTCCCAAAACTTCCACTCTGCATATTGATCACCAGGAATACAAATTCATTTCATCACAAAACCCCAGAGTGAAGATGACATGACTTCTTCCATTTAAAGAAATGAAACAAGATTTGAAACTGGTTTGAATTCCATTTGAAAATATTTCAAAGTCACAAACTTTATGCAACTCAATGATTTTCATGAGAGAGGATAAAATGACTTCTTCAAATTATATGAAATATGAGTTGGAAGTTTAAAACAAAGAAATGAAAGTGAATTTGAAAACCTCTGGATTTTTCTTTTGGAATCATTTCATATTGGATCCTATTCAAACTTCAAAGTATTCAAAACCCCTTGTCAAATATTTTGAGAGGAGTAATATGACACTCCAAGCCAGAGGCATCTTGGTGAAATATTTGAGCAATAAACCAGGGGGTCATTTGAAAAAAAGGAATTAAAATCAATTTAGGCATTTTCTGAAAATAATAATTTTCGAGGTGTTTATTTTGGCCAGGGAAAAATGTCCATTAAATGGAATTTACTCTCCTGATAGTTTTGGTATAAAACTTTGTATTTTTAGGAATCTATTTATTGTCATTTAAGAGGTTTTACTACGCTGGAAATTAGAAAAGGAAAGTATTTAAAACATTTTAAAGAACCGCCGGCCCACTTCCTTTTCTTCCCTCCCCACTTGCCTTTTCTTACCGGCCAACTGACGCGCCCCTCCCTCCCTCTCTCTCTGACCACGCGACCCCACCCTCCGACCGAAAACCCCACCGATCACCTCCCTCCTCTCGCCTCCTTAAACTAAGCCGGTGACCACCGCGCCGTGATCCCCTCCTCTTGTCCCTCCCCTCGAGCCCCGAGGTCCTATATAAGTAGCCCTGCCTCCCCTCGACCCTTTCCCCCACATTCCCCCTCTGCCCGCGCCCTCTCCTCACCAGAATCACTCACCAGAGATACCCACGGCCACCGCGCCATTGCCGAGCTGCTGCTCCACTCTGACCTCCCCAACCGCCACCGCCACCACCAACCACTTCGCCTCGCCAGTCCGCACCTCCCCACCCCCTTGCACGAGCCACACACCCACAGGAGCTACCTCCCCGTCGACCACCGAAGACCCTCGCCACCTCCGAGCTCATCGTCGTCAACACCGCGTCCCCGAGCTCCTCTGACACCACCATCATGATCGCCTTGCTCGCGCGCATCGACCGGACACCTTCCCCGATGCCGAAGACCACCGGAACGCCGTCTCCATCGACCTCGCCGCCGTCGGACATCGCCAGACTCTTTGCCGGAGACTTCCCCACCACGGTGAGCTTCTCCACCCCTCTCCACCGTCAGATCTGGATCAACGGTTTAGATTACAAGAATTAAACAACGAACAGTTTTCTTTTACATTTCGTCCTTCCGCTCGAATCGTTAGATCACGCGCACCCCGTAGCCAATCAGAACACGCCACATAGCCCCCCTGTCCGTTAGTTTAGTTTTTTCTTTTTCTGTTTTGTTTTAGAAAACAGAATAGGTTCTGATTTTATTTTCGTTATATCTTTTAAACTATTTAGTGTTTTTAATTGATTCTTTTTGCATTGTGTCCCAAATTGTATCTAGTTTCTGTTGGTATCAAATTTTCCTATGTTTGAATATTCAAATTTGAATTTAAACAGATTTGATTTAAATTTTGTTTTCCGAATATCTTGAGTTCTAAAATGTATTTTGAGTTGATTCTTTTTGCTACTTGTTACTAGTGATCTTAGTTATCAGTAGGTACAATTCGGGAATTTTTAGAATATCTTAAAATAGGGTTTTCAACAAAAACAGATTCTGTTAGTTCCTATTAGGATTATTTATACTCCCTTTTGTTTTAAATTGTTTTAAAATTATTTTATTTTATATTAGTTGATAAATTTTATAAAGTTTCTGTTAGAAAACAGTAGCCCTTCAACAAATAATATTTTATTAGTTAATTGCATGGAACCAATTCTAGTTCATTTATACCTTGCAATTGAAATCCCATTGCTAGTTTGATTTGCTATTTTAAAATACTTTTAATAAAACTGTTTTATGAAATATAATTTCTGTTAACTTAGTTATTTTATATTTTGTTATCTGTTAGTTATTAGTAGTAATCCAACTAAATTTATTTTCATGGTATTTTGATAGCATGAAATCAATTCTAGTTTCATAATAACTTGCAAATTGATTTCATTGCTAAGTGGAACTCTTATTTGAAAATATTATTAAGATTTGTTTTATAATCCTCATTTTCTGTTAACCTAAGTCTAGACCAGAAACAATTTGTATTATAGTTGAAATTGTTTGTGGTTAATTCAAGGTTAGCATTGTTGATGTTATAGGATGAGTTTGATAAAAGCTTTTGATTAGTTCTTAAGTTGTTCTTCAAAAGTAATTATTTTTGCTAGCAAAATATTTACTAAAATACTTTTGTTATATTTTACTTTGTTTTGTTTTGTTACTATTTAAAAATAATTTTTTGTAGTGTAAAACCACCTTAGTTGTGTTTATGAAAACTTTGTTGTTTTGAGTTTTGTCTTAAGTATTTCCTTCATCAACCTTGTTGCTTTTGGTTTTGTGTTACTTCTTGATTGTTAGAATTGAATGCTAGTATGATTGCTTATGAATGCAATGTTTGATTATATAGATTTTCATCGAAGAGTGACGAATAGTCTATCAAGTTATTTCTGAGAGCGATCTTTATTCTTCATCAACAGTACAGGCAAGTTCACTTTGACCATCTATTTCATACCTATGTTTTATTGCATGTAGTGACATCATTGAACAAATCCCTCCCGTAGTGTTATTGAAATTCTTGTAGTTGACTAGAATGCATGAGGTAGGAACCCACCACCTGTTACTAAAGCCCTGGGAACGCTAGTTAGTTCAATGCTATGCTAAAGTAGACGGGGTCTGGTATGAGTGATCGTGAGTGGTGTGAGAAGAAGGACTCTACGTCAAGACGACAACTTCAGGAAGGCATCTTCAAGTCCTGCATCTTCAAGACCTCAAGACTTCGAGACTCGAGAAGCAAGTTTTCAATACACACTACTGGGTGAGGGATGGTTTCGAACGGCGCCCTAGGGATAGACCAGTGGTTAGCCTAGGTGTTGTTGGGGAAGTGCCAGTATTCACGCGGAAAGCCTCACCCAGACTCAAAGAGAAGGATGAATACTTCATGCCCGGAAGCTTACCTGTGTAGCCACAAGTCGTTATGGGCTCTGGCTTGGTTGATCTTTGTTGCGACTCTGCTGGACAGTGCTACGAGATGTAGTCGACGTTAGGATTGGATGGGCACTGTTGGACAGTCAGGGAAGCACTTTGAAAGACCATGTTTCGTTCATCCTGTTCTCAAACACCATGCAGTGCGAGGACTTTCCAGGAGGGAACGAATCTTGTGGGTAAAGTACACAACACTCTGCAGTGTTAAACCTAATCGATTAGCCGTGTCCCCGGTTACGGACAATTTGAGCTTCTAGACTTGGATCTATCTCTGAACTCTCAACACTGGACTGATAACTAATTGTGGGCAACTTAATGATACTTGTGGTCATTGAGACATTGGTTGGCAGAACCATGTCATGATAGGTAACTCTATAGTGAATTTTCTGCTATTCCTTTGTTGTAGGAAAAAGTAAAATCAGCTTTTACGCAAAAACTTAGCCACATAACCATAGAGCCTTTGCATATAGAATAGTCCTTATCTTTTGATTTCTACTATGGTGATCTTGCCAGTACAGTCAATGTACTGACCTATACGGCTGCAACGTATCATGTTGCAGATACTCTTCTACGACGAGTAAGAGTACGATTCAGTGTTACGGTCCGCACTCAACCTGCCATTGGTGTTATTGGGACTCCACTCCCGTTGACTGTTTCCGCTGCTATTTTAAGGTATATATCAGTTTTACGTTATTTACATGTGATTGCACTTTGATATATACATTGGTGTACTGTGTGTGTGCCAGCATACTGATCCAGGGATGGCACAGAACACACAGAGGCTTGACCTTTCCAGGTCGGGTCGCTAAAGAAAATGGTATCAGAGCACATGTTGACTGTAGGACGTGACCCTAGAAACTGGAGAGCCCTTAGGAAACGATTTCTCGAAAAACTTTGTTTTCAAAAGACCCTTAACTTCTCCTCCTACTTGAGCTTTATCAAATGTTCTCTCTTACCTCCAATAGTTAGAGGATACCCTTGTCCCCTGACCATTATGGAAAGAGCTAGAAAAGGATTGAAGATTATACAGACCTGAAGAAATTGAAGACCATGAAGAATTTCCAAGATATTATGCCCCTAGAAGACCAAACCCTTGTTGTATACTTACGTTAGATATGATGATTTGTGAGCTGTCATTGGTGTGTATTTTTCGACAGCCACAACAAAAATCTATTTTCAAAACCATTGTTTGTATTGTGTGTATCCCCTCCCTTCTCTCTCTTATCTCATCCCAAGACCTTGAACCCAATAGATGATGAATGAAGCTGGACTCGTGTATTCTGGATCGATGACTCGGTTAGAGAGAGAAGAATGGATTCAGAACATGGAGAATCATCTACGGAGTAACCATGTTGCAAGAAAAGAAATGGTCCAATATGCTTTTCGGTACTTTACAGAAGGTGTTGCAAGGTGGTGGAAGATGCATGAAGCTATCTCTGTACACAAGCATCAATCACTTGGGAAGAATTCAAGAGGACTCTGCAAAAGTCTCTTGTTGTTACCAACACCCAAAAGCCCTATTGCAAAGATGTGAAGAAGATTTGTGCATGCAAGATATGTGGAGAGATAGGACACAACCAGGAAGAACACAAGGAAGGATGCCCTTATTGTGAAGAAAATCACCCCACTGATGAATGCCCATCTAGGAAGGTGACATGTTTCTTGTGTGAAGGAACCAACCACTACCCGGCTATCAAGGTTTTGTCACGGCAGATGTCCGGGTTACCAGACTTGAGTTCGGAGCCATCTCCATGGTAGTGGACTCAAAGGGGTTGAACAAGACGAAGGACACGAGTTTACCCAGGTTCGGCCCCTCAAGTCGAGGTAAAAGCCTACGTCCTGCTTGTGTTGTTATTGCTTGATGTATCGATTACAAGGAGCTAGAAGCTTGCCCTAGTTTTCGAGAACCTATCTCTAAGCCGCCCCGACTCTGCCATTATATAAGAGGTCAGAGCCGTCGGGTCTTACAATTGTACAACCGGATTATGTTTACATCTCCGAATCTATCTCTATCTTACAAATTAATTTATCCTTTGGAAGGTCTTGCGCCTCCGGGTATCTGCCGTCCGGCCCATCTCAAGAGTCGCCAATCATCTTGGGCCTCCAGCTGATACATGTCTTCGTGGGACGGCTCATAACCAATGCTATCAACCACCTTCCTGCCGGGTAATATCACGAGGTTATATCCCCAACATTAGGCCCAGGTTGAAGTGAGCCAGCTCATTTCATCCGTCTCTTGTAATTGTTTGAGAGTTGCCAGGAATGACCCAGCGTGACGTCACAGATACGCTGACGTATCACCAAATCTCTCGCATTTAACTGCTCACCAAAAATCGAGGCGTCCGTTCGGCAAGACCGGTGTTGACGCCTGGGAATCCACACCGTTTCCCTGTTAAATAGGACCCGCACGGGTCAAACCAATGCATTCCCGCGCGTGCGCCTCCTCTTCTTCCTGCCGCCGCTCGTCCGTCGCTCGAGATCGTCCGCTCCACCCCGGCGCCATCGTCCGTTCGTCACCAACTTAGGCCGCTGCATCAACCTATTTGCGCCAGAGTCTCACCCGCCGCCGTCACCGCCTCCGGTAAGTCCTTCTTCCCGTAGCTTTAGACCGGTAGCATATAGGGTTTTCCGCCGGCTGACCTCCGCCACGCGTCTTGTTCTCCGGCGCGGCCGCACAGCCAAGTCTTGGGCCCGGCCGCGCATCCCTTTAAGTCGCGTCGTCTCCACCGCTTCCGTACGTGGCTCGCCTGTGTGCAATGCGCGGTCGGTTAGGGCTCTAGGCCGATTTTCATTTCCCACTGCTCTTCGATTAGGTCGACGCAGAACTTCATTTTTCAGCTTCGGTAGATCCAAAACTTTAGTATTGATTTGTGAAACTTGTTTATCCGGGTCTTAATGATTTACGGTTCATATGACCATAGTAAGCTGCTAGACTCCCTCCGGCTCTTTATCAGCCAGACCTCTTAAGGCCTTTAATTTTTATAACCCTTTAACTTGTAAGCCGCCATTGCTATCTGCTCTTGTTTGATTAGCCGCCTTTTTCTTTTTGCACATTACTTTTAAGCTGCCAGGATGACCCGCGCCACCAATTCCTGCAATTGGGTCGGCTCCTATGTGACCGAAGAATACCTGTCTGATATCGTAGCCGCTGGCATCCTTCCTCCGAAGGAAGTGATCAGCTGGCGGGTTCCGACTGGTGAGACCCGCCCCGCCCCAAAGAAAGGGGAGGTCATAGTCTTTGCGGATCATATCGAACGAGGATTCGTGCCACCCGGGTCAAAGTTCTTCTGCGACATTCTGCATCTGTACAAGCTGCATCCCCAAGACCTGGCGCCAAATTCCGTGTCAAACATTTGCCACTTTCAAGTCCTCTGCGAGGCATACCTTCAGTCAAGACCATCAGTCGGATTCTTTAGAGAGTTCTTCTACGCAGACCGCCAGACCGAATGCAAAGGCGGGCCAAGCCTGGAACTTGGAGGAATTACCATCCAGCGCCGGGGGGTATCACCTTTCCGGCTATCCAAATGCCCAGCCACCCAAAGGACTGGAACAAGACGTGGTTCTATTGCAAGGACACGTCCCCTGACTCGGAGCATCACCTGCCGGGTTACCGTCCTTCCCGGCTCTCAACCGACACTTCATTGCCCGATCGGCTCTCAGCTGCCGACCATGCTAGATACGAGAAGCCCCACGCCAGAGTGAGGCTCTCCTGGCCAACGGCCTCATTGGAACGGACCTCATCCGCTGCTGGGTACAATGGCGGATCATGCCTCTAAGCCGCCGGAACCAGCTCATGTGTGAGTACCCAGGAGATTATGACAGCGAACTGTGCTTCAGGGCCACTACTTTGACTGAGGACGACGTCTGTATGACCGTCCGGAATCTTGTGCACGAGACCTCTGGCTCATGCAGCACCATCGGTCTAGCGCCCTTCTGCGCGACCAACCCAGCACCTCTTGTAAGTATTTTATCTTTTTCCATCGGTCACATGTTTATATACTTCTTTTCAAAGCTTGATATCCTTCCTCCGGCTCAATTTTCATAGGCTGACTCTGACTTCTGGAAGAAGGAATACGTTCCTCCTCCGAAGACAACCAAGAAGAAAGTCGCCGCCAAGAAGCAAAAGAAAGTGGCTCCTCAAGAGAACTGGTTCGAACACCCGGCCTCTTCAGAGTCGGAGGTGAGATCTTTCAATTCTACTTACTTAACTTTTTGTCTTGCCGGCTCTTTAATAATATCTTTCCGTGTCTCATAGGATGAAGTAGAAACCAGTCACGCCAACGCTCCTGAGGTAACTTGCCTGTACTCCGACTCAGAATATTTCTTCCGAAAGCCGCGGCGGGTCGTTAGAAAATTTCCTCTATCTCATCCTCTCTCTCATCTGGCTCCTGATTTCCTTTCAAAAAAGCAACAGCAAGTTGGACAACTCAGACCCGGAGCACCGGCTCTACAGAGCTTGCATCTGGACTGCCAAACTCGTCGGCTCCCAAGAAGCAGCCTACAGAGGTTAATATCCGTACTTCTTTTTTTTTGTTTCTCTTCATATCCAAATGTCTTATCATTTCCGTGTCTTGCTTTTTCAGAAGACGCCTTCTTCGGGCGACTCTTCAGCATCAGTCATCCCCCCACCAAAGATCAATCCTCTGTAAGTATTAAAATATCCGGATGTCTTGACGAAATATCAATCTCCTTTAGATGCTGACTCTTTACTTTGCAGTGCTCAGGCGAAACGTCGCAAGACCAATCAACCTTCTTCCGGCCCTGTCGTTGACAATCAGGAGCCTGAACAGCCGGCCTAGGCTCAACCAGACATTGAACAGCCGGATGAGAATCTAGCGGAAGAGGAAGCTCCACCAGCAGCTTCTAGTGAGCTGGCAGCAGATGATGTTATCATGGAACACTCCCCCGCTGCTCCTTCAAAGCCGGTTACACCCGTCAGGACCCCTATGACTCCGGATGTTATCATCACCGGATCTGCTCAGAAGGCACCTTCACCAGCGCATGTCTTGACCCGGCATACCGAGCCGTCTGAATCTTTGCGGAAACTTCAGTTTGACTCGTCGTACGAGAAATTGACAGCTGAGGAACTCCACTCCGGATACATGAACCGGGTCAACACCAGCCGAGACTTGGAACTCCGGCTGGTCAATATGATGAAAGGAAAATATGAGGTATGTTATCTTTCCTTAGCCATAACCTTCCCCAGCCCCCAAGGGCCGGATTTAATCTAATATAGAATTGAATTCGGGTCTTCTTTGAATGTTATGTAGAAAATACACTTGCGTGAATACTGCAACACTTATTTACCGCCAAATGTATCCCCCAAGGGCCGGCTCAAATTTATTTGAACCGGAACTTTTGAGATTAAAAAAGAACCATAGTGTAGCCCCCAAGGGTCGGCTCAAATTTATTTGAGTCGGGACTTTCATAGTTTGAGAAAAAGCGTAGTGTAGCCCCCAAGGGTCGGCTCAAATTTATTTGAGTCGGGACTTTCATAGTTTGAGAAAAAGCATAGTGTAGCCCCCAAGGGCCGGCTCAAATTTATTTGAGTCGGGACTGTAGATGTGAACAGATCAAATATACATTAGCCCCCAAGTGTCAAATATATTGCTTGCAATCTGTTTGAGACTTGTAGAATTTGAACTGTGAACCCTTATTCATATGAATACTCTTGTTGCTGCAATAACTGATACTTTGCCTTTGTTATGCACAGGACGCTCTGAACACCACCGGCTCTCAGCTGGTGGATCTCAAAATCAACTTGGCAGCTCAACAGGAAGCACAAAGCCTTGCTGATGAGAAATGCCGGTTCTTAGCCGAAGAAGTAGCCAAGATCACCGACGAGCTAACAACTGTGAAAGAAGCATCCGAGTCGGAAAAAGCTACACTTACCAAACGGGCAGATGATGCCGATCAGCGGCTCATCACCGTTGCTGAGGAGCTCCAAGGGCTCAAACGGCACATCGCTAAGATGTCTGCCGCCTTATTTGGTAAGTCAATCTTTCCTGCACTCCTCACTTAATGTCTTTGATGAAATAACTGACGACTGACATGCCTCTTCTGGCTCATGTAGGACCTTTGAGCCGGCAACTTGCAGACGACAACATCCTGTCGCTGAAGGCTATGTACACCTTCACTGAATAACTGTATTGCAGTGCAATGTTCACCATCAAGAGCATACAGTACAAGGAGAAGATCCCCAAGGCCCTGAAAGAGGTGTTAGAGCTGCTCTCGATGGTACCCAAACAAATCCAAGAGCTGAAGAAGTCAGCATTCCGCTCTGGAGCCGTCGCAGGCTTGAGCCGGGCCATGGCCTTCGCGCCGGATATCACAGCAGAGGAGATGATGGGTGGGTATCCTTCAAAGAAGGTGGACGGCCCAGAATTCTCTGATGAAGACTACTACAAAGTCGTCAAGGACTCTCGCTATCTGGCGTCTGTAATGGCTGACGAGGCGGAGGATGATTGAAATATCTACCAAGCCGCATACGACCAGGAAGATAAACGGATTCGTGGGCCTCTTTACGAGTGTCAAGATCTAATACCCGCCCGAAGCAAAGATCTCTTCCCCGGTGAGCTTAACGTCGCGCCTTTCTTTGAAGGGTCATTCGATGCCGTCTCTAACTGCAACTGGGAACTCGACAATCTTCAGATCCGAACCACGGAAGACCCGGAGCAGGATAGGCCGGCTGAGTGACCAAACCTTCTAATAGTCAGAGCAAGTATCGACTCTTGTAATTACCCGCCCATGGCGTTTTAAAACTTTGTCACAAATATCGTCTGTTCCCTTCTGAGAATGTCTTTTGTAACAGCCCTTTAATATCGAAATGCATTCACCGGCTGTTTACCTTATAGTACTGTTAAACCTTCTTTCTTAGCCCTTTACTTCCAGCTTTGATAAACTTGTCAATGATTCATGTGAGACACTTGTAAATCTTCAGAGCTCTTTTAGAGCCGGATAGCACCTCTATTAGTAATCAGCCCCCATGAATAAAATGCAGTTGTTGATAAACCAACACGTAATCTTTCTAAAACGTGTGTCCTTCACCCGGACTTATTAGAGCCGGGAAGTTTACTCCATCAGCCGGAGCATTATGACTCCTTCTCTTATAATAAAAGGCCATGGAAGAGCCGGCTGCCATAGGATAAAGTAAGCTATACCTGACGGTAGGAAGCCTCTATGTTACAACAACGACTATTGAGAACTTTAAAGCGGCCTATAGCCGGCTGTATGAAGGGTGACGTAAGCTATACCATGACGGTAATAAGCCTCCTTTTAACAGTAAATGCTTAACCATTGTATGCTAACACCGGTTGTCAATAGGTTTATGTAAGCTATACCAAGGGCAAGAAGCCTCTACTGACAACCGCAACTCAAATGAGCCTGTTGTTAGAGGGTGATATAAGCTATACCCGAAGGCAAGAAGCCTCCTCCAATCAGTCAATGTTGAATAGGGCCGGCTGTCGAGGGTGTTATGTAAGCTATACCTTATGGCAAGAAGCATCCATTCGACAGCCGCGACTAGTAATTGTACTAGCCGGCTGCGTGAAGGGTTTATGTAAGCTATACCCAAGGGCAAGAAGCCTCCTTCCGCAACTATTTTTGGCGTAAACACCGGTTGTTAGTGTGAGATAAGCGAACCCGTCGGTAAGAAGCCCCCTTCGATGGCCGCAGTTGATAAGCAACTAGAATTTGATGTACACGCTGCTGCCTTAGGGGAATTTTTAAGCTATACCAAAGGTAAGAAGACTCCATCAGCAATAGCGCTTAATGTACTCAAACTATGCATCATACCAGTTCGGGGTCTCTAAAGCGAGATTGCCTGTCAACTATGTGAGCCGGCTCAGGGTCTCTAAGGCGTGATTGACTGATAAGAGCTTTAATTGATTTACTTACAACAGTTCAGGGTCTCTAAAGCGAGATTGGCCGTCAACTCTATGAGCCGGCTCAGGGTCTCTAAAACGAGATTGACTATTAAGAGTAACATCAGTTCAGGGTCTCTATAGCGAGATTGGCCGTCAACTTTGTGAACCGGCTCAGGGTCTCTAAAGCGAGATTTACTGGAATAAGTTCAATTTGGCACTCTAACCGGTTCAGGATCTCAAAAGAGATTAACCGGCAAGACCTTGGCGGGTCACAGAACCACAGGAACCGCAAATTGGCTGGTACTGAAGAATTTCATCCTTAGATCATAAAGATACACATAAGAGCCGGAGCTCGAGTCTTTGGTAGTAGTACTACTCTATATAAATATGATATGTACAATGATAACGGATCTGCATCATCTCTTAAGTATAATATGGCCGCAAGTGTGCCACGTTCCACGGCCGCAAAGTCTCCTGACCCGCTGTATCCGACTCATCATGAATATCAATGAGATAGTATGACCCGTTGTTGAGGTTTCTGCTAACCACAAAGGGCCCTTCCCACGACGGAGAGAGTTTATGCATCCCAGTTTGGTCTTGAATAAGCCGGAGCACCAGGTCACCTTCCTGGAACGTCCGGGTCTTCACCCTGCGGCTATGATAGCGTCGCAGGTCTTGCTGGTAAATTGCTAATCTGGCCGCTGCTAACCCTCGTGCTTCGTCCAAGGCATCCAACGCATCTTGACGTGCCAGCTCATTGTCTGTCTCAACATAAGCCGGCACCCTTGGTGAATCATGTCGGATGTCACTAGGTAGAACCGCCTCAGCTCCGTTGACCATGAAAAAAGGTGTAAAACCTGTAGACCTGTTAGGTGTAGTCCGGATGCTCCATAAGACGGAAGGCAACTCATCAACCCAACACCCGGGCGTCCGTTGCAAAGGGACCATGAGCCGAGGTTTAACCCCTCGCAGGATTTCCTGATTAGCCCACTCGGCCTGGCCATTGGACTGTGGATGTGCCACGGCTGAAACATCAAGCCAGATATGCTCCTTCTCACAGAACACCTTCATAGCCCCCTTAGAAGAATTTGTACCATTATCAGTGATAATACTGTGTGGATAGCCAAAACGATAGATCAATGACTTGACAAACTCAACCGCTGTAGCCGCATCACACTTGCTTACTGGCTCAGCCTCCACCCACTTGCTAAACTTGTCAACCACCACCAAGAGGTGCGTTTTCTTATCTTTGGACCTCTTGAAAGGTCCTACCATATCAAGCCCCCAGACCACAAACGGCCAAGTGATAGGTATCATCCTCAACTCTTGAGCTGGAACATGAGCACATCGGCCAAATTTTTGACAAGCATCACACTTACAGACCAGGTCCTCTGCATCCTTGTGAGCCGTCAACCAGAAGAAACCATGCCAAAAAGCTTTGGCCACTAAAGATCTTGACCCGACATGATGCCCACAGTCGCCAGCATGAATTTCATTTAAGATCTTCTGGCCCTCCTCTGGTGATACACAGCGTTGGAAAACACCTGTCACACTGCATTTGTGTAACTCGCCATTGATAATTGTCATGGACTTGGAACGGCGAACGATCTCCCGAGCCCAGCTCTCATCATCCGGCAACTCGCCACGCGTCAAGTACGCTAAATAAGGAATAGTCCAATCTGGAATAACATGTAGAGCCGCCACTAGAGCTGCCTCCGGGTCAGGAATTGCCAGATCCTCCTCAGAAGGCATCTTGACAGTCAGGTGATATAACACATCAAGAAAAACAATAGGTGGCACCGGCTTACGCTGAGACCCGAGTCGTGATAATGCATCAGCCGCCTCGTTCCGTCGACGATCAATATGATCCAGCCTGATATCCCTTGAAATGACCTGCAACAATATCAACCGCCTGTCGATAAGCCGCCATTCGTGGGTCCTTAGAATCCCAAGTACCTGAAACTTGCTGAGCCTCAAGATTTGAATCGCCCAGGCATGTAACCCGGCTCAAATTCATCTCCTTCGCCACTCTCAAACCATGAGCAAGGCTTCATACTCAGCAGCATTATTAGTACAAGGGAACATCAACCGGAGCACATAGCAAAATTTGTCACCTTTGGGGGAGGTGAGAACCACACCAGCACCAGACCCTTCAAGCTGTTTAGATCCGTCAAAATGTATAGTCCAGTATGTGTTATCCGGCTTCTCTTCAGGCGCCTGGCACTCTGTCCAATCATTTATGAAATCCACCAAGGCTTGAGACTTAATTGCTGTACGAGGGGTGTAATTGACGTTAAGTGAACCTAACTCTAAAGCCCACTTAGCAATCCGCCCTGTAGCCTCTTTGTTTTGAATAATATCTCCCACCGGGGCAGAGCTTACTACAGTTATTGGATAGCCCAAAAAGTAGTGCTTCAACTTACGATTAGCCATAAAGACCCCGTATACAAGCTTCTGCCAATGCGGATACCGCTGCTTGGACTCAGCCAAGACCTCACTGATGTAGTAAACAGGCCTCTGAATAGGATACTCCTTCCCTACCTCCTTGCGTTCAACCACAATCGCCACACTGACCGCTCGGCTGTTAGTTGCTACATATAAAAGTAGCGCTCTTTCTCAGCCGGAGCGGCTAATACTGGCGGCTTAGTCAATTGCTTCTTAAGAGCTTCCAGCACCTCTGCGGCTGCCTTGCTCCACTTAAACTTGTCCGTCTTCTTCATCATCTGATACAAGGGGATGGCTTTCTCCCCAAGACGGCTTATGAACCGGCTCAGCGCAACAATCCGCCCTGCAATACGCTGAACATCATTGATGCACGTCGGCTCTCGCAGAGAAGTAATAGCCTTGATTTTATCCGGGTTAGCCTTGATGCCACGCTCAGAGACCAAGAACCCCAAAAGCTTTCCTGCAGGGACACCAAAAACGCACTTTGCCGGGTTAAGCATCATTTTGTAGACCCGGAGATTGTCAAAAGTTTCCTTGAGGTCCTCCAAGAGGGTTTCCTTTTTCCTAGACTTCACCACTATGTCATCCACATAAGCATGAACATTATGACCAATCTGATTGTGGAGACAATTCTGCACACACCGCTGGTAAGTCGCCTGGGCACTCTTGAGCCCAAAAGGCATGGAGACGTAGCAGAACGCCCCAAAAGGCGTGATAAATGATGTTTTCTCCTGATCCTTGACTGGCATCTTGATCTGATGATACCCTGAGTAGGCATCCAAAAAGCACAAATTCTCACAACCGGCTGTTGCATCGATGATCTGATCAATGCGAGGAAGTGCAAAGGGATCAGCCGGACAAGCCTTGTTAAGGTCCATGTAATCTATGCACATACGCCAAGTACCATTCTTTTTAAGCACCAACACTGGATTAGCCAACCACTCCGGGTGAAAAACTTCAACTATGAACCCAGCGGCTAAGAGCTGGGCAACCTCTTCCCCAATAGCCTTGTGCCTCTCCTCATTGAACCGCCACAGAAACTGCTTGATCGGCTTGGACTTTGGATTCACATTAAGATTGTGCTCAGCGAACTCTCTCGGTACACCCGGCATGTCAGAAGGTTTCCATGCAAAGATGTCCCGATTCTCACGGATGAATTCGATGAGCGTGCTTTCCTAGTTGGGATCCATGTGAGCCCCGATGATGAACTGCTTGGATGAGTCGCCCAGAGTAAAGTCCACTGTTTTGGTGTCATCCGCTGAAAACTTAAGCGGCGGCTCTGCCTCTGTGTTTGGCTTCTTCAACGGAGTCATGTCCTCCGGGTCAACGTTCTCCTTATAGAACTTCAGCTCCTCCTGTGCACAGATAGCCTCCGCATAAGCCGCATCACCTTCCTCACACTCAATAGCCATCTTTCGATTGCCATGAACCGTAATCGTGCCATTTAAGCCGGGCATCTTAAGCTGCAGATAAACATAGCAAGGCCTAGCCATAAACTTGGCGTAAGCCGGTCGCCCGAACAATGCATTATAAGGGCTCTTGATTTTGACCACTTCGAACCATAAGGTTTCCACCTTGTAATTATACTCATCGCCGAAAGCCACCTCCAAAGAGATTTTACCTACCGGGTACGCCGACTTACCAGACACCACACCATGAAATACAGCAGACGAAGTTTTGAGATCCTTGTCTAGCAACTTCATCCGCCGGAAGGTGTCTTAGTATAAGATGTTAATGCTGCTACCTCCATCCATGAGCACCTTACTCACCCGATAACCATGTATCTGAGGGGCCACTACCAGAGCCAGCCGGCCCGGGTCGTCCACCCGTGGCGGGTGATCCTCCCGACTCCATGTTATGTCATACTCGGACCATGGAAATTACCGCGAGAGAGCCGGCGCGACGGTATTAACCTGCCGCCTCTGTAGCTTCTCATCTCGTTTGCTGTGGCCAGTCGTAAACACATGATACTGCCCCGAACTGAGCTGCTTCGGGTTACTTTGGAATCCAGACTGATTGCGTTGCTGCTGCTGCTGCTGTTGATTATTATGATTGTTGTTGCTAGGGTGCTGTTGATGCTGCTGATTATTATGACCCGGATGACCTGCTCCTGAGCCGCCAGCACCAAAACCAGCACCTGACCGGCCATGGCCTGAGCCGCCAGGCCCTGAGCCGCCAGACGGCCGACCGTCCTGGTTATGAGGTGGTTGAAAGTGTTGATTGTTAAATCTTTGCATGATAAAACATTCGCCCCACGCATGCGTGGATGGCTTATCAGGTGTGCCATGCTCTGGGCAGGGCTTCCTAAGCACTGCTTCCAAATTGAAAGGGGGCCTGTTATCACGCTGGTATGGTTTGTAACACCCGTTCCCCTTAGGAACATTCGGACCTGTGTTAGCATTTGCCACCAGCTCTGACCCGCCACCGGCATTCTTCTGTCTGTTCTGATTCCCGTTGTTCCCAAAGCTTTTGCCTTGGTTGTTCTTCTTTCCCTGACTTGACTTCTCCTCATCCGAACCCGGATCTTTGGTGTTTTCTGAGTCGGCGTACTTCGTTAGAGCCGTCATGAGCTCTCCCATGTCTTGACACGTGCGTTTAAGCCGGCCAAGTTTCTGCTTCAGTGGAACAAAATGACAATTCTTCTCCAAAATGAGCACCGCTTGAGCCGCCGTGATCTGTTCTGACGAGTGAATAATGGTCGACACCCGCCAAACCCAATGATGAGCTGACTCATTCTCCTGCTAAACACAATGATCTAAGTCCACAATGGTCATAGGCTGCTTGCAAGTCCCTTGGAAATTTTTGATGAACTTCGCCCTCAATTCGGCCCAAGAACTTATAGCATTGGGTGGTAAACCCATTAACCTTGTGCGAGCCGGACCCTCGAGCATCATGATAAAATATTTTGCAAAAACAGTCTCATTGACGTCTAGCATCTCCATAGCTAGCTCATAGCTCTCAACCCAAGCCTCGGGAGGGAGATCCGCTGTCACAACCCTAGCAAGTGTCTTAGGCTAGCAATGTGTTTGCATCATCATCATCATCATTGCATCAATATGAAATGGGGAGAAAGAAAAGAAACCCCAAGCATTCATGAATTAAAGAAATTCCAGATAAATGAAATTTCAACAAATCCAAAATGCCCATCAAAAATGTCCCCTATGTCTGATAATTAGGGACATGGATATACCAGGGGCCATTTGAATTATTTGAACATTTTAAATGATTTAAATTAATGATTTAAGTCCCTGAAAAATGATAAATAAAGAAAATATCATTATTACTATTTTCAAATTAACCTGAAACTTTTTATACAAGTTTGAAATATTCAAACTTGAATATATAGAAGTTTTGGGAATTATTTGAAAAGGTATTTGGATCTGCAAAGAAATAAACAAATATTAGTAGAAATCAGAAACCAAAAATAAAAAAAATAAAACAAAGAAGCTTACCTGTCAAGTGGGAGGCCCAGTCCAGCCCACCAGGGGTGGAAGGGTCTTCTCCCACCTCCGGCCAGGAGGACGTCGGGCGCATGGCCACCGCACGCCGGCCACATCCTCCCTGCTAGGCAGCCTGCCTGGAGGGCCAGGAGAACGCCAGTGCGAAGACCACCACCGTGCCCTCTTCTTCCTTCTCTCTCTCTCGCGGGCTCTCTCTCGCCATTCTTCCCTCTGCCCCCGCCATGGCCGAGAGCTTCCTGAGCTCGTCGCCGTCGTTCTAGCCAACCCTCACGCCATCTGAGCCAACCAAAAGAAGCGTGCGGACCTCCTCTTCCTCCCTGCCCTAGCTGCCCATGGCCAGAAGGCACAAGTCGCCATCACGACCTCTTCTTCCTACTCGGGTCGCCGGAGAAGAATCGGAGATTGCCGCCGTTCCTGGTCTTCCCCGAGCCAGCCATCGACGCCGCTGTGTTCGCTGTGAGCCCCTGAGCGTTTCCCCCTCTTTCCCCCTTCTATCCCGCACCCTAGCCCCGGATTCCATCGAGACCCGAATTGCGCCGCCGCTTGAGCTCGTCGCCGGCCATGTTCCGGTGACCGGTTGGTCCTTCCAAGGCCACCGTCATGCTTGCGGAGTCGCGTAGATGCCATTAGTGCTAGGTAGGAGCTGTGTTGTGCCCTGGTTCGATGAACCCGAGTTCGCCCGAGCTCCGGCCGCCGCCCATCTCATCGCCGGCAATGATTCCGGCCATCCCAGCTCCTGGGAGGGGTCGGAATGAACTCGCGCATGTGTGTAGAGTAGATTGGTGCCCTTCGCTGCCCATTTGGTCACTGGAGGAGGAAACCCGAGCCCCTCCGTCGCTTCTGGAGTCGCCGGTGGCTCGTCGCCGGTGGCTCTGGTCGTTTTGACCACGGGGGTTGTCCCTAACAGGTGGGGCCACCCTCTGGTTAATCCCTGGTTAGTTAAAAATAATAATTAATTAAATTAATTAAACTGATTAGTCTATGACATGTGGGCCCAGGTCTGTTAAATAATTAGGATTAGTTTATTTAGTTAATTAAGGTTATTAGACACTGACCCCACATGTCAGGTTTGACTCTGGCCGGGTCAGATGACCAGCTGACGTTAGGATGACGTCAGGCTGAGGTCATAATTCATTTTCCTAATTTAAAAATAATTCCAGAAATTATTTAAAACTTTGAAAAATCATATAAATTAATCTGTAAGTCAGATGAAAATAATTTATATATGAAAATTTATTAGAAAAATCCAATGAATCCAATGGTGCTATCCTCATGCATGATAGAGAAATCTAAATAGGTGAACATGGATAATTTCTATTAGGTTAATATATGGAATTTGAAAATGAGAACAACTTTGAACCTATATTCAAATATGATTCAATTTGACATGATCACTACTCACATTAGCTCACCCATGCATATTGATATGCCATGATCATGCATCATATTGTTGCATCTGTTTGCATTGACTGTTCTTATCTGCGTTGCGGTAGGTCCGAATCCGAATGATACTACTCCGTACCCCGATGAAGGAGAGAATCCCTCCGCTTCCCAGCAAGGCAAGCAACCCCATTGATCATTCCGATAACATCCCATCCTCTCGCTCCTGCTCCTGTTCATTGCATTAAGACATTGTTACATGACAGTCATACATGGTAGATGAACCTAATCTTCTGCATGACCTGATCTTGTCACAGTAAATAGCTAAACCTTGCAACCTAGCATACCTGGCATATGCTTGTGCCGTGATGTGCTTAGCTTACCTTCATGCCATGCTGCTATGCTTAGAGTTGCGTCAGGTCTGATTCATCGGGATGATGAACCATAGTGAAACTGTGATGTTCTCATGTGATGAGCTCATAACGAATCCGTTTTGGTAAAAGGTAGCGATGAGAGGCTATGTAGGAGTACATAGCGGGTTGTCTCATTGGGACCGTTGTTAGGAACTGAGTTCCGTGTTTGTGATCCAAGACTAGATACTACCACATGCTGGGCCCTGAAATATGACCCCGCTCGACTTATCAGTCGTTTAGTCCTTGGTCCAGGTACTGCAAGTAGTTTCTGGTGTTTATTGCATGCTGGAGGCCGTGCATAGCGCTGACCCTCGGGGTGGGTTATGACATGGTAGGTAGTGGCACGGTGTATCAAGGGTCACCCGAATGGTGGACTTGGGAACCCTGCGCACATTGTTTGGGGCCGTTGCGGAAACTTCGGCCGGACTTCCGTGCGGGTTAGTCTCAAATAGGCGGTAGCCTGGACTAGTGGTCTAATATGATTGACGGTCGTGGCCGACCCCCTCGCTGGGCTTCCGCTTGAAGGTTGCCGAGGTGCATGGTTTTATGAGCACACAACGATAAGTGGCGAGAGCGTGTGTGAATAGGTACACCCCTGCAGGGTTATGAAACTATTCGAATAGCCGCGTCCACGGATATGGACTACTTGGAGAACTTTTGCTGTTCATAGATAATCAAATGGTTACTCATAAAAATATCAAGACAAGTGTGAGTACCGTGGATGGCAATCTTCTAGGAAGGGAAGATGAATCCATGGTGGTTTATTGTTGTGGAGTTAGTGGACTCAAGTGCGATACTTAAAATATCAATAAAAGATAAAATTGAGTAGTGTAGGATAGCCACGAGTCAAAGTTGGCATTTCTGCATAAACTCCACCACTACCCTTATTGATACATGAGCATAATTAGACTAAGTCTGCTTTAAAGACTTGTTAAGTACGATTGTACTCATCCTTGCATAATAAATGTTGCAGAAGAGAATCAGGACCCATCAGGTGGGTTCTATCTAGACGTTGACGACGCAGAATAGCTGGTGTCCCAGCTACGATCTTGCCCGTGTGGTGGGCTGTAGATAGTCAGGCCATGTGCCTCTTTTCCTTTTCACTGTCCGTACTGGGATAGTTCTAAGTTTCCACTGGCTTGTATGAACTTGTTTGTATGACTTGAGTGTCGGGTCATGTGACCCCTATCTGTATGAACATATTATGCAAGGCTCTTCTGGGCCTTTTAAATAAAAGTCATGTTGTCGTATGGTTATGTTGTGATGCCATAGTTGTATCTATGCATATCGGGCATGTCGTGCGTACGTGTGACGTGCAACGGTATGTATGGGATCCGACACCTAGTTGTGTGCCTTTAGTAGTACTTTTTACAGGAAACTGCCTCTTTGTGCTTCCACCGAGCCTTGGTAGCTTGCTACTGCTCCGGACACATTGATTGACCGGCATGTATCCTTCTTTGCTGCTGTGTCTGTCCCTTTGGGGAAATGTCTCGTAGTGTAATGGAGTCCCTGTAGCCTGCTACGACTCGTCTACATGCAGTGATGACATTCGTGTCTCGTGACGTAATGGAGTCCTTGTAGCTTGTTATGACTCGTCTACACACGCTTGAGGCCGACACCTGCATTGCTTGGTTATGTATGCTTGTTTCCGTACGGATGTACCACTTGGGTTCTACAACTAGTAATGTCGGCCTGGGTTCTTTGTTGTGTGATTGCCAGCGATATGTTCACATACGTGAGCCAAAAGGCGCAAATGGTCCCGGCCAAGGTAAGGCTGCAGCCGTGGAGTTACCGTGCGTGAGGCCGCAAAGTGATGTGATATGTTACAGCCTGGATTCAGATGACTTAGTATCGGGGTCCCGACAGCGTTGGTATCAGAGCCTGACTGACTGTAGGACTACCAAGCCAAACTGGTCGAAGTTGAGTCTAGAAACATTATAGAAAAGTAGGGGAATTGATTGTGGAAGGGAGCATAAGACTCTTTTTACTCCTCTTCCCAAGTCATTCTCATCTTATCTACGAGGATAGGAACTAGGATTCTTATCTAATGCTTAGGATGACGAGTGACTAGCCATGGACCACTAGCTAGCTTGTTATAAGTGATCGTTGGTATTAGGTATTGTTGGTGTGACAATCCGTTGGAGAAGAGATTTGAGTCTAGATAGTCGAGTGGTTATGCATTTCCAATCCTTTGCAATTGTCTCAAAGTTTTTGTTGAGCAATTACAACCGTTATGCTGTCCGATTTCTGTTCGAAACTCTAATGATATTTGCATCATTCTCTGTTTCAGATGCCCCCTCGTCCCTCCCGTCAGGTGCTCCGTTTGACTAGGTGCATTGATGTACCAGGTCACACGGCCCTGTTGGTTAGAGTTATGATGGAGGCTGGATATCGCTGGTACCCGGAGTACACAGTGGAGGAGCAGTATCGAGACTTCAACAAGAGTCAGTACCTGTGCACCATTAGGATTTAGCCACCCTACCCTGGAGCTACACAACCGCTTCACTGGACCTATGGATTAGGTGTTACCATTGATATGGCAGTTCAGGAGGCCGCTTTTGTTGGAAATATGCCCTAGAGGCAATAATAAATTAGTTATTATCATATTTCCTTCTTCATGATAATCGTTTATTATCCATGCTATAATTGTGTTGATCGGAGACTTAAATGCATGTGTGGATACATAGACAAAACCATGTCCCTAGTATGCCTCTAATGGACTAGCTCGTTGATCAAAGGATGGTTAAGGTTTCCTAGCCATGGACATGAGATGTCATTTGATAACGGGATCATATCATTAGGAGAATGATGTGATGGACAAGACCCAAACTACAACCATAGCATATGATTGTGTCAGTTTATTGCTACTGTTTTCTGCATGTCAAGTATATGTTCCTATGACCATGAGAGCATGCAACTCACGGATATCGGAGGAGTGCCTTGTGTGTATCAAATGTCGCAACGTAACTGGGTGACTATAAAGGTGCTCTACAGGTATCTCCGAGGGTCTTTGTTGAGTTGGCATGGATCGAGACTGGGATTTGTTACTCCGTGTGACAGAGAGGTATCTCAGGGCCCACTCGGTAATACAACATCACAATAAGCCTTGCAAGCAATGTGACTAATTGTTAGTTGCGGGATCTTGTATTACGGAACGAGTAAAGAGACTTGCCAGTAACGAGGTTGAACTAGGTATGGAGATACCGATGATCGAATCTCGGGCAAGTAACATACCGAAGAACAAAGGGAACATCGTACGAGATTAACTGAATCCTTGACATAGAGGTTCGACCGATAAAGATCTTCATAGAATATGTAGGAACCAATGTGGACGTCCAGGTCCCGGCATTGGTTATTGACCGTAGAGGTGTCTCGGTCATGTCTACATAGTTCTCGAACCCGCAGGGTCTGCACACTTAAGGTTCGGTGACGTTTCGGTAGTGTAGAGTTATGTATGGTGGTGACCGAAGTTTGTTCGGAGTCCTGGATGAGATCCCGGACGTCAGGAGGAGCTCCGGAATGGTCCAGAGGTAAATATTCATATATAGGAAGTCCCAGTTTGGTTTCCGGAAAAGTTTCGGGCTCATCGGTAGTGTACCGGGAGTGCCGGTAGTGTACCGGGAGGCCTCCGCGGGGGGGGGGGGGGGGGTATTTCGACCCCAAGAGGTCCATAGGCTGTGGGATAATAATAACCAGCCCTTAGTGGGCTGGGAAAACAGCCACAAAGGCCCATGGCGCAGGAGAGAAAGTCCTAAAGCAATAAGTGGAAAATCAGCCAATAGGAGGCAATCCTACTCCAACTAGGATTGGAGGTGAAGTAGGATTGCTTCCCACCTCCTATTTCGGCCGACCCAAAGGCCTTGGATGCCTCTCCTCTCCTCTCCTCCTATATATACTAGTGGATTGGGTGGTTTTTGGACAGAATTTTCGGCCACGTGCTACCCGTTACACCGGTGCATAGTTTCTCCTCTAGATCGGTTTTCTACAGCGCTTAGGCGAAGCCCTGCCGGAATTGCTCCACCACCATCACAGGAGTGCCGTCACGCTGCTAGTGAACTCTCTCTCCTCTCCACCTCCTCTTGCTGGATCAAGACGGTGGAGATCGTCATCAAGCTGCACATTTGGTGAACGCGGAGGTGCTATCCGTTCGGCACTAGATCGGAAGGGCCGTGATTGAGATCGCGAGACGGTTCGTGATGTGATCACGGAACGGATCGTGATGAGTTCGCGGGACAGATCGTGATCAATATCATGAGATGGATCGTGATGAGATCGCGGGACAGATCGTGATGGGATCGCGGGACGGATCACGATGAGATCGTGGGACGCTCGGCGATTTGGATCGCGAAGATGTTCGACTACACCAACCGCGTTTCTTAACGCTTCCCGCTTAGCGATCTACAAGGGTATGTCGATCCACTCTCCCTCTCGTAGATGCTCATCACCATGGATAGGTTTGCGTGTGCGTAGGAAATTTTTTGTTTCCCATGCGACGTTCCCCAACAGTGGCATCATGAGCTAGGTTGATGGTTCGATGATATCTCGAGTAGAACACAAAAGGTTTGTGGGCATTGATGCTTAGATTTCTTACACCCTTGGTAGGATTTTGGTTCAGCGGGATTGTGAGATGAAGCGGCCCGGACCAACATTACTCGTACGCTTACGAGAGACCGGTTCCCTCGACGCAACTTGTTGGTTAGATGGCTTGCGGGTGACAGTTTCTCTCACTTTAGTTGGATCGGATCCGACAAAGGCGGTCCTTGAGAAGGTTGAAAAGCAATCTATGTATCACCGTTGTGGCTTATGCGTAGGTGAGAATCGTTCTTGCTAGATACCTGTAAAAGCCACGTAAAACATGCAACAACAATTAGAGGACGTCTAACTTGTTTTTGCAGGGTATGTTGTGATGTGATATGGCCAATTACATGATGAGATATATGTGATGTATGAGATGATCATGTGATTTATAGAATTTCATGACTTGCATGTCGTTGAGTACGGCAACCAGCAGGAGCCATAGGGTTGTCTTTAATTATTGTATGACCTGTGTGTCAATCATTAAGCGCTATGTAATGCTTTACTTTATCGCTAAGAGGTAGCAATAGAAGTAGAAGCAGGGCTGGCGCCACAACCCCAATGGAAACACATTGATGGAGATCAAGATGATGGAGATCATGGTGTTGTGCTGGTGACGATGGAGATCTGCCGTTGTTTCGAAGATGGAGATCTTAAACACAAGTTCATGGCCATATCATGTCACTTATGAATTGCATGAGATGTTAATCCTTTTATGCACCTTGTTTTGCTTAGTACGGCGGTAGCATTATAAGGTGATCCCTCACTTGAATTTCAAGATGAACCATGTTCTCCCCGATTGTGCACCGTTGCGAAAGTTCGTCGTGTTGAGACACCACGTGATGATCGGGTGTGATAGACTCTACGTTCACATACAACGGGTGCAAGCCAGATTTGCACGTGCAGAACACTCAGGTTAAACTTGACGAGCCTAGCATGTATAGACATGGCCTCGGAACATGAGAGACCGAAAGGTCAAACATGAGTCATATAGTAGATATGATCAACATAATGATGTTCACCATTGCAGCCACCTCAACTCACGTGATGATCGGACTTGAGTTGGTGAATTTGGATCATGTATCACTCGAATGATCGGAGGGATGTCAATTTGAGTGGGAGTTCTTAAGTAATATGATTAATTGAACTCATTATCATGAACATAGTCAAAGTGTCGTCGCAAATTATGTTGTAGATTACTAGCTCACGCTGTAGCTCCCTTAAATTTTTATATGTACCTAGAGAAATAGAGTTGAAAGATGTTGGTAGCAATATTGTGGACTGGGTCCGTGATCTGAGGATTGTCCTCATTGCTGCACAGAAGGCTTATGTCCTTAATGCTCCGCTCGGTGCGCCACCCCCTCTAGCATCGTCTATAGATGTTGTGAACATCTAACACGCACGTTTCGATGACTACTTGATAGTTTAGTGCGTCATGCATTACGGCTTAGAATTGAGGCTCCGAAACGTTTTGAACGTCACGGAACATATGAGATGTTTCTAAGAGCTGAAATTAGGATCTCAGGCTCGTGCCCGTGTTGTGAGATATGAGATCTCCAACGAGATTCTTTGCCTGCAAGATGAAAGAGAAGAGCTCAATCGTTGAGCATGTACTCAGATTGTCTGGGTGCTATAATCGCTTGAATCAAGTGTGAGTTGATCTTCCAGATAAGATAGTGATTGACATAGTTCTCCAAGTCACTGTCACTAAGCTACTAGAACTTAGTGATGAACTATAAATTGCCAGGGATAGAAATAATGATTCCTGAGCTGTTCGCGATGTTTCGACACCGCGAAGGTAGAAATCAAGAAGGAGCGTCAAGTGTTGATGGTTAACCAAACCACTAGTTTCGAGAAGGGCAAGAGCAAGGAGGGAAACTTCATGGATAGCAAGTCAGTTGCTGCTCCAGTGAAGCAACCCAAAGTTGAACTCAAACCCGAGACTAAGTGCTTCTGTTATGAGGTGAACAGTCACTAAAGCGGAACAATCCTAGATACTTGGTAGATAAGAAGGCTGGCAACATCGACAGAAGTATATATGATATACGAGTTATTGATGTGTACCTTGCTAGTAATCCTAGTAGCATCTGGGTATTGGATACCGGTTCGATTGCTAAATGTTAGTAACTCGAAATAAAAGCTACGGAATAAATGGAGAACTAGCTAAGGGTGAGGTGACGATGTGTGTTGGAAATGTTTCCAAGGTTGATGTGATCAACATCGCACGCTCTCTCTATCTTCAGGATTAGTGACGAACCTAAATAAATGTTATTTGGTGTTTTGCGTTGAGCATGAACATGATTAGATCATGTTTGTTGCAATACGGGTTATTCATTTAAGTCAGAGAATAATAGTTATTCAGTTTACATGAATAATACCTTCAATGGTCTTGCATCCAGTGAGAATGGTTTGTTGAAATCTTGATCGTAGTAATACACATGTTCATAACATTGATGTCAAAAGATACAAAGTTAAATAATGATAGTACCACATACTTGTGGCACTGCCGCAAAATGTCATATTGGTATAAAGCGCATGAAGAAACTCCACGGTGAGGGATATTTGGACTCATTCGATTTCGAATCGGTTGAGACATGCGAACCATGCCTCTTGGGCAAGATGACTAAAGGACCCTGTTGGATGGAGCGGGCAAGTGATTCATTGGAAATGATACATGTTGATGTATGCAATCTAGTGAGTCTTGTAGCGTGCAGTGGATATCGTTATTTTCTTACCTTCACTGATGATTTGAGTAGATATAGTGTATATTTACTTAATGAAACACAAGTCTGAATCGTTTGAAAGGTTCAAGCAAATTCAGAGTGAAGTTTAAGATCATCGTGACAAGAAGATAAAAATAACTGCGATATGATCGTGGAGGTGAATATCTGAGTTACGAGTTTGGCATACAACTTAAGACAATGTGAAATTTGTTTCACAACTAAATGCCACCTGGAACACCATAGTGTGATGGTGTGTCCGAACATCATAGTTATGCTCTATTGGACATCGTGCGTGCTATGATGTCTCTTGTCGTTTTACTACTATGATTTTGGGGTTATGCATTAGAGACAACTACATTCACTTTAAATAGGGCACCATCTAAATCCGTTGAGATGACACCATGTGAATTATGGTTTGATAGAAACCTAAGCTGTCATTTCTTAATACTTGGGGCTGCGACACTTGTGTGGAAAATGTTTTCACCTAATGAGGTCAAACCCAAGGCGGACAAATGCATCTTCATAGAATACTCTAAGATCAGTTGGGTGAACCTTCTATTTCAGATCCTAGTGCAAAGTGTTTGTTGTTTAAACCGATCCTTTCTCGAGGAAATGTTTCTCGCGAAAGAATTGAGTGGGAGGAAGATAGAACTTGATGAGGTTGTTAAACCTTTGTTCAACCAGAGAGTAGCGCAGCGCAGAAAGATGTTTCTGTGAAGCCTACGTTAGTTGAAGAGGAAGTTAATGATGATGATCATGAAGCTTCAGGATCAAGTTACTATTGAACATTGTAGGTCGACAAGGATGTGTAATGCTCCTAAGTGGTACGACAACCCTGTCTTAGAGATCATGTTGTTGGACAACAATGAACCTACGGGCTATGGAGAAGCGATGATGGGCCCGGATTCCGACAAATGGTTGGAGGCCATGAAATCCGAGATAGGATCCATGTATGAAAACCAGGTGTAGACTTTGGTAGACTTGCTCGTTGGACGACAGGTCGTTGAGTACAAATGGATCTTTAAAATGAAGACAGACGCTGATGGTAATTGTCACCATTTGTAAAGCTCGACTTGTTGCAAAGTTGTTTGTGACAAGTTCAAGGAGTTGACTGCGATGAGACTTTCTCACTCGTAGCAACGCTAAAGTCTGTTGGAATTGTGTTAGCAGTTGCTACGTTTTCAATTATGAAATCTGGTAGATGCATGTCAAAACATCGTTTCCTTAACGGTTTACTTGAGGAAAGGTTGTATGTGATACAACCAGAAGGTTTTGTCAGTCCTAAGGATGCTAAAAGGTGTGCAAGCTTTAGTGATCCTTCCATGGACTGAAGCAAGCATCTCGGAGTTGGAATATACGCTTTGATGAGGTGATCAAAGTTTTAATGTTTATACAAGGTTTACGAGAAACTTGTATTTACAATAAAGTGAGTGGGAGCACTATAGAATTTCTGATAAGTATATGTGGATGATATATTGTTGATCAGAAATAATGTAGGATTTCTGGGAAGCATAAATGGTTGTTTGAAAAGTGATTTTTCAAAGGAAGACCTGGATAAAGCTACCTAATTGTTGAGCATCAAGATCTATAGAGATAGATCAAGATACTTGATGAGACTTTCAATGAGCACGTACCTTGACAAGATTTTGAAAGAGTTCAAAATGGATCAGTCAGAGAAAGAGTTCTCGCCTGATTTGTAAGGTATAAAATTGAGTATGACTCAATGCCCAGTGACTGCACAAGATAGAAAAAAATATGAGTGTCATCACCTATGCTTCAGACATAGGCTCTATCATGTATGCAATGCTGTGCACAAGACCCGATGTCAGCCTTGCCATAAGTATGTCTGGAAGGTTTCAAAGTGATCCTAGAATGGAGCACTGGACAGCGGTCAAGATTGTCCTTAATAACTAAAAGACTAAGGAGATGTTTCTCGATTATGGAGGTGATAAAGAGTTTGTCGTAAAGAGTTACGTCGATGCAAGCTTTAACACCAATCCGGATGACTCGTAGTAGCAATCTGGATATGTATAGTGGAGCAGCCATTTGGAATAGTACCAAGTGGAGTGTGGTATTAGTGTTTTCGGTTTGACATAGAAATTTGCAAAGTACACACGGATCTGAATATCGTAGACCCGTTGACTATAAGACCTCTCTCTCATGCAAAGCATTATCGAGCCCCAGAACTCATTGGGTGTTAGATTCATAACAATGCGAATCACATGGTGATGTGAACTAGATTATTGACTCTAGTGCAAGTGGGAGACTGTTGGAAATATGCCCTAGAGGCAATAATAAATTAGTTATTATCATATTTCCTTGTTCATGATAATCATTTATTATCCATGCTATAATTGTGTTGATCGGAGACATAAATGCATGTGTGGATACATAGACAAAACCATGTCCCTAGTATGCCTCTAATGGACTAGCTCGTTGATCAAAGGATGGTTAAGGTTTCCTAGCCATGGACATGAGATGTCATTTGATAACGGGATCACATCATTAGGAGAATGATGTGATGGACAAGACCCAAACTACAAACATAGCATATGATCGTGTCAGTTTATTGCTACTGTTTTCTGCATGTCAAGTATATGTTCCTATGACCATGAGATCATGCAACTCACGGATATCGGAGGAGTGCATTGTGTGTATCAAACGTCGCAACGTAACTGGGTGACTATAAAGGTGCTCTACAGGTATCTCCGAGGGTGTCTGTTGAGTTGGCATGGATCGAGACTGGGATTTGTTACTCCGTGTGACAGAGAGGTATCTCAGGGCCCACTCGGTAATACAACATCACAATAAGCCTTGCAAGCAATGTGACTAATTGTTATTTGTGGGATCTTGTATTACGGAACGAGTAAAGAGACATGCCGGTAACGAGGTTGAACTAGGTATGGAGATACCGACGATCGAATCTCGGGCAAGTAACATACCAAAGAACAAAGGGAACATCGTACGGGATTAACTGAATCCTTGACACAGAGGTTCGACCGATAAAGATCTTCGTAGAATATGTAGGAACCAATGTGGATGTCCAGGTCCCGCCATTGGTTATTGACCGTAGAGGTGTCTCGGTCATGTCTACATAGTTCTCAAACTCGCAGGGTCTGCACACTTAAGGTTCGGTGACGTTTCGGTAGTGTAGAGTTATGTATGGTGGTGACCGAAGTTCGTTCGGAGTCCCAGATGAGATCCGGACATCACGAGGAGCTCCGGAATGGTCAGGAGGTAAAGATTCATATATAGGAAGTCCCAGTTTGGTTTCCGGAAAAGTTTTGGGCTCATCGGTAGTGTACCGGGAGTGCCGGTAGTGTACCGGGAGTGCCGGTAGTGTACCGGGAGGCCTCTGGGGGGGGGGGGGTATTTCGACCCCAAGAGGTCCATGGGCTGTGGGAGAATAATAACCAGCCCTTAGTGGGCTGGGAAAATAGCCACAAAGGCCCATGGCGCAGGAGAGAAAGTCCTAAAGCAAAAAGTGGAAAATCAGCCTATAGGAGGCAATCCTACTCCAACTAGGATTGGAGGTGAAGTAGGATTGGTTGCCACCTCCTATTTCGGCCAACCCAAAGGCCTTGGCTGCCTCTCCTCTCCTCTCCTCCTATATATACTAGTGGATTGGGTGGTTTTTGGACGGAATTTCCGGCCACGTGCTACCCGTTACACCGGTGCCTAGTTTCTCCTCTAGATCGGTTTTCTGCAGCGCTTAGGTCAAGCCCTGCCGGAATTGCCGCACCACCATCACCGGAGCACCGTCACACTGCCGTGAACTCTCTCTCCTCTCCACCTCCTCTTGCTGGATCAAGACGGTGGACATCGTCATCAAGCTGCACGTGTGCTGAACGCGGAGGTGCCGTCCGTTTGACGCTAGATCGGAAGGATCGTGATTAAGATCGCGAGACGGTTCATGATGTGATCACGGAACAGATCGTGATGAGTTCGCGGGACAGATCGTTATCAAGATCGTGAGACGGATCGTGATGAGATCGCGGGACAGATCATGATGGGATCGCGGGACGGATCGTGATGAGATCGCGGGACGCTCGGCGATTTGGATCGCGAAGATGTTTGACTACACCAACCGCGTTTCTTAACGCTTCCCGCTTAGCGATCTACAAGGGTATGTGGATCCACTCTCCCTCTCGTAGATGCTCGTCACCATGGATAGGTTTGCGTGTGTGTAGGAAAACTTTTGTTTCCCATGCGACGTTCCCCAACAGCTTTCACTATGCTGACTATTATGAGGTTTCATCATGGCCTGCTTCAGAATACAGAGTTTTGCTATGTTCCTCCTTCTCAGGGAGGAGAGGATAGCTATTTCAGAGCAGCTTACTATGATCATTCTCATTAAGACCTTAGGCTGCAAGTGACCGCTCAGATGTTAGAGAACAGGGATTGAGATGCACGTGCCCTTCGCATGGAGCTTTATGCTACACGTGCGCGTCTTTGGACAGCTTTGTCTCAGTTAGCACCTGTCGTGCAGACAGGCTATGGAGATATGGAGATGTTGAACCCATCACGGACTCATCTGCCAGCATGCGTAGACTGGCCCGGTGTTGGAGGCATCACACCTCTTCGAGGATCGCTGTTGCCACCAGCAAGGGGACCAAGGCCACACATGTGTCCTTTTGGTTCCCAGGGATCACAAACTAGTGTGTTTCCAGATCCGCAGGTTCAGCTTCCGGGTCATGAAGGTAACCTGTATGAGGCATTCTATGGCGATGCCTGAGTACGTGGATGTTAGTACTAGCATAGTAGTAGTCGTATCACTACAGTCCTGCGTGACTTGTGGGATATGACAAATGATGAGAGTTGAGTTCCGGAGGTGTAGATAGATAATGTATAGGAAGCTTGCAATGCCTCCGATGAGTTGTGTCATCTCTCCATAGTTGTTTTCAGCTTGGGCTTGTACTGAACTATGTCATGGTGTGAATGAAACCTAATGTTCATATGGTAGTTTCTTTACCATGTTGTTTGGTGTTTATCCTGCATACCATGTTGTCAAGTACATTCCTTATCTCATGTCTTAGAGTTGATATTCTCAACATCTAAAGCAGTGGGTTTGTTTTCCCAGGATGGTGGCTGCAACTAGGAACAACCCCGTGCCTGCCCCCGAGCAGGGCGAGGGAAGCCAGCCAAGGCAAGAGAATCTACCACAAGCGCCATCTCTGGCGGAAGTGATGCTAGAGGATGAACAGAACAAGAGGGAGACCAATAGGCCGCTAGAAAGGATTGAGCAGAACACTGCCCGCGGTCCCCGCAATGACCGTGTTGAGGGTGTGACCCTCCATGACTTTGTTAAGTTATGCCCTCCGAAGGTTCATCATCCGGTCGACCCGCTTGACGCGGATGACTGGCTGACCAGTATAACCCGCAAGACCCGATCTGCAAATGTTTCAGAGGCCAACAGGGTGACCTTTGCAACATACTTTTTGGAAGGACCTGACAACCTGTGGTGGGAAAATTTTGAAGCTATGCAACCTGCAGGCCCCACACCAACCTGGGCAGAATTCAGTGATGCATTCCGCACCCATCACATCCCGGAAGGGCTTATGGATCGCAAGAGAGAGGAATTCTGCGCGTTCACCCAGGGCAGACTCACTGTAGATGCATATAGCCGGGAGTTTGGAAACCTTGCCTGGTATGCCCCAGAAGAAGTGTCGACTGATGCCAAGAAGCAGGCTAGGTTCCGCAAGGGACTTAGTCCGGAGCTACGTGATGACCCGCGCCTCCATGAGTGCTACCTTCCAATCCCTCGTCAACAAGGCAATCAATGCCGAGACCGGACAGACCGATTATGAAGCAACCAGGAACCACAATCGTGACTTCAATTCTGCATCTGGTTCAGGCTCCAATAAGCGCAGCGTGTGGGTGCCCAACGCAGCCCTGCCACCAAAATACAATGCGAGGCCATCCTATCAGGTGCCCCGCCCAATACAGCCTAACCCTCCGGTCAGGACATTTGGAGGTTCAAACGCCAATACTGCTACCTGTCCTACCGTGCTTTGCTACAAGTGTGGAGAGCTAGGACACTATTCTCGTGAGTGTCCTCAGAACAACAACAAGCTGGCTGGACGTGGAAAGCCGGGAAAGGCTTATTTTGTGAAGCTAACTCCTGCCCGTGGCCGAGTTAATTATGTGTCCACTGAAGAAGGTATGGAAGACCCTGCTGTTCTTCTAGGTACGCTCCTTGTGAATAGCCACCCAGCATCTGTTCTATTTGATACTAGGGCATCTCATTCTTTCATCTCTGAAAGTTATGTGCAGTCGCATAACGTGTCTTTTTGTGATATGCCAACTCCCTTAGTAGTTCAGACTCCTGGTTCAAAGTGGCAAACTTCTAGAGTAAGCCATGACAATGAGATTCTGGTGAATAGGCTAGTTTTCCTAGCATCCTTGATAGCTCTTAAGCCTTCGGACATCAATATCATCTTGGGTATGGACTGGATGTCAGCTCATTATGACAAGATTGATACTCATACTAGGAATGTTCAACTTACACATCCCTCGGGTGAGATAGTTAATGTCTCCACTCGAACATCCAAGCGCCAACTCTATTCGCTCAATTCAAGCCCTCTTCCTGAATTAGAAGATATCCCGGTAGGCCGTGACTTTCCGGATGTCTTTCCAGAAGAACTGCCAGGAATTCCACCTGTCAGAGATGTTGAGTTTGTAATAGAACTCATTCCAGGGACCTTTCCAATAGCCAGAAGACCCTATAAGATGGCACCCTTAGAACTAGCCGAGCTTAAAATTCAACTCGATGAAGCTTTGAAGAAAGGTTTCATTCGTTCTAGTTCTTCTCCTTGGGCTTGTCCCGTCCTTTTCGTCAAAAAGAAGGATGGATCGGATCGAATGGTTGTGGATTATCGGCCAGTGAATCTGGTCACCATTAAGAACAAGTATCAGCTCCCCAGGATCAACGATTTGTATGATCAAGTCGCTGGATCCTCTGTATTTTCCAAAATGGATTTGAGGTTGGGATACCATAAAATCAGAATTAGAAACGGGGACATTCCAAAAACAGCTTTTGTCACTCGTTATGGCCAATACGAGTACACCGTCATGTCCTTCGGTTTAACCAATTCTCCAGACACTTTCTCTCGAGTGATGAATTCGATCTTCATGGAGTATCTGGATAAGTTCGTCGTGGTTTACCTCGACGATATACTCATCTACTCGAAGAACGAACAAGAACATGCCGAGCATCTAAGGCTAGTATTGAAGAAACTTCGAGAGCATCGCTTATATGCCAAATTCTCCAAGTGTGAATTTTGGTTGCCAGAAGTGACCTACCTAGGCCACGTAATCTCTGGTAAAGGTATTGCTGTCAATCCCGAGAGAGTTTAGGCCGTCCTTGATTGGACTCAACTTGAATCGGTTAAGCAAGGAAAGAGCTTCCTTGGCTTAGCGAGCTATTGTCGCCGCTTTGTTGAGAATTTCTCCAAGGTTGAGAAACCTTTGACTGAACTCCTCAAGAAAGATAAAAAGTTTGAGTGGACCCCACAATGCGAGCACGACTTTCAGGAGTTGAAAAGACGACTCACCTCTGCTCCCGTTCTGGTGCCACCAGATTTCTCTAAGGACTTTGTTATCTATTGCGACGCCTCGCGACAAGGATTAGGTTGCATTCTCATGCAAGATCATCATGTGATTGCATACGCATCTCGACAGTTGTGTCCACATGAGGATAATTATCCCACACATGATCTTGAGCTTGCAGCTGTAGTCCATGCACTGAAAACATGGCGACATTACCTTCTGGGTAATCGTTGCGAGATATACACTGATCACCAAAGCCTAAAATATATCTTCACCCAGCCGGATTTGAATCTCAGGCAAAGACGGTGGGTAGAGTTGATCTCAGATTACGACTTAGGGATCACTTACACCCCGGGGAAAGCCAATGTCATGGCTGATGCACTAAGTCGTAAGTCTTATTGTAACAACCTGATGTTACAACAGGGTCAACCACTTCTCCATGAGGAATTTCGGAAGTTGAATGTCCACATTGTTCCACAAGGATTCCTATCCAACTTGGTGGCAAAACCTACTCTTAAGGATCAAATCATAGCTGGCCAAAAGAGAGATAAGGGTATTTCTCGGATCAAGGAGAATCTCGTTAGCGGTTTCGCTAAGGACTTCTCCATTGATGATCAAGGTGTGGTGTTCTTTCAGAACCGTTTGGTGGTTCCTAAGAACCAACATCTGCGGCAGCTGATTCCTCAGGAGGCTCATGATTCCCCTCTCACAATTCATCCGGGTAGTACAAAGATGTATCAGGACCTACGCCAGATGTTCTGGTGGACTAGGATGAAGAGAGAAATTGCTCAGTTTGTTGCTAACTGCGACGTTTGCCATCGTGTGAAAGTAGAACATCAAAGGCCTGCTGGCACCCTTCAACCTTTAGCTATTCCTGAATGGAAATGGGATAAAGTCGGTACGGATTTCATTACTGGTTTTCCCAGGACCAAGAAATCGAATAACGCTATCTTTGTGGTCATTGACCGCCTTTCCAAAGTGGCTCATTTTCTTCCTGTTCGGGAGAGCATAACTGCTAGTCAGCTAGCAGAATTGTATGTATCTCGAATAGTTTCTCTTCATGGTGTTCCTTTGGAGATTAACTCAGACCGTGGAAGTATTTTTACTTCTCGATTTTGGGAAATTTTTCAAACCGCTATGGGGACTCATCTATCCTTTAGCACTGCTTTCCACCCGCAATCAAGTGGTCAAGTTGAGCGAGTCAATCAAATTCTTGAAGACATGCTTCGAGCTTGTGTTATATCTTTCGGTATGAATTCGGAGAAATGTCTTCCATTTGCCGAATTTTCTTATAACAATAGTTATCAATCGAGCTTGGGCAAAGCCCCTTTTGAAGTTCTCTATGGACGAAGGTGTCGAACACCTCTTAACTGGTCACAAACCGGCAAGAGGCAACTCTTTGGTCCGGATATGATCCAGGATGCAGAGGAGCAAGTTCGCATTATTCGTGAAAAGTTGAAAACAGCCCAATCCCGTCAAAAGAGTCAATATGATCGCCATCATAAGTCTGTGACTTATGAAGTTGACGAGAAGGCTTACCTTCGGGTTACACCTCTGAAGGGTACCCATCGATTCGGTATCAAGGGCAAGTTGGCTCCTCGTTACATTGGACCTTTTCGCATTCTTGCTAAACGAGGAGAGGTTGCCTACCAATTGGAACTTCCTCCGCATCTTTCCAAGGTTCATGATGTCTTCCACGTCTCGCAACTCAGGCGTTGCTTTTCGGACCCTGTCTGAGAAGTGGACCACGAAGCGCTTGATCTCCAAGATAACCTTACATATCGGAAATACCCTGTTCGTATTCTTGATCAAGCTAAGTGTACCACTCGGCGTCGGAACATCAAGTTTCTCAAGGTTCAGTGGTCGCATCATTTTGAAAAGGAGGCGACATGGGAAAGAGAAGATCGTCTTCGACTAGAGTACCCCACGCTCTTCCTGACGACTTCAAAATCTCGGGACAAGATTCTTTTGAGTGGGGGTGAGTTGTCACAACCCTAGCAAGTGTCTTAGGCTAGTAATGTGTTTGCATCATCATCATCATCATTGCATCAATATGAAATGGGGAGAAAGAAAAGAAACCCCAAGCATTCATGAATTAAAGAAATTCCAGATAAATGAAATTTCAACAAATCCAAAATGCCCATCAAAATGTCCCCTATGTCTGATAATTAGGGACATGGATATACCAGGGGCCATTTGAATTATTTGAACATTTTAAATGATTTAAATTAATGATTTAAGTCCCTGAAAAATGATAAATAAAGCAAATATCATTATTACTGTTTTCAAATTAACCTGAAACTTTTTATACAAGTTTGAAATATTCAAACTTGAATATATGGAAGTTTTGGGAATTATTTGAAAAGGTATTTGGATCTGCAAAGAAATAAACAAATATTAGTAGAAATTAGAAACCAGAAATAAAAAAATAAAAGAGAGAAGCTTACCTGTCAAGTGGGAGGCCCAGTCCAGCCCACCAGGGGTGGAAGGGTCTTCTCCCACCTTCGGCCAGGAGGACGCCGGGCGCATGGTCACCGCACGCCGGCCACCTCCTCCCTGCTAGGCAGCCTGCGTGGAGGGCCAGGAGAACGCCAGCGCAAAGACCGCCGCCGTGCCCTCTTCTTCCTTCTCTCTCTCTCTCGCGGGCTCTCTCTCTCTCTTGCCATTCTTCCCTCTGCCCCCGCCATGGCCGAGAGCTTCCTGAGCTTGCCGCCGTCGTTCTAGCCAACCCTCGCGCCATCTGAGCCAGCCAAAAGAACCATGCGGACCTCCTCTTCCTCCCTGCCCTAGCTGCCCATCGCCAGAAGGCCCAAGTCGCCGTCATGACCTCTTCTTCCTACTCGGGTCGCCGGAGAAGAATCGGAGATTGCCGTCGTTCCAGGTCTTCCCCGAGCCAGTCGTCGACGCCGCTGCGTTCGTTGTCAGCCCCTGAACGTTTTCCCCCTCTTTCCCCCTTCTATCCCGCGCCCTAGCCCCGGATTCCATCGAGACCCGAATTGCGCCTCCGCTTGAGCTCGTCGCCGGCCATGTTCCGGTGACCGGTTGGTCCTTCCAAGGCCACCGTCGTGCTTGCGGAGTCACGTAGATGCCATTAGTGCTAGGTAGGAGCTGTGTTGTGCCCTGGTTCGACGAACCCGAGTTCGCCCGAGCTCCGGCCGCCGCCCATCTCATTGCCGGCAACTATTCCGGCCATCCCAGCTCCTGGGAGGTGTCAGAATGAACTCGCGCGTGCGTGTAGAGTAGATTGCTGCCCTCCGCCGCCCATTTGGTCGCCGGAGGAGGAAACCCGAGCCCCTCCGCCGCTTCTGGAGTCACCGGCGGCTCGTCGTCGGTGGCTCTGGTCGTTTTGACCACGGGGGTTGTCCCTGACAGGTGGGGCCACCCTCTGGTTAACCCCTAGTTAGTTAAAAATAATAATTAATTAAATTAATTAAACTAATTAGTCTATGACATGTGGGCCCAAGTCTGTTAAATAATTAGGATTAGTTTAATTTAGTTAATTAAGCTAATTAGACACTGACATGTGGACCCCACATGTCAGGTTTGACTCTGGCCGGGTCTGATGACATGCTGATGTCAGGATGACGTGAGGTTGAGGTCATAATTCATTTTTCTAATTTAAAAATAATTCCAGAAATTATTTAAAACTTTGAAAAATCATATAAATTAATCTGTAAGTCAGATGAAAATAATTTATATATGAAAATTTATCAGAAAAATCCAATGAATCCAATGGTGCTATCCTCATGCATGCTAGAGCAATATAAATAGGTGAACATGGATAATTTCTATTAGGTTAATATATGGAATTTGAAAATGAGAACAACTTTGAACCTATATTCAAATATGATTCAATTTGACATGATCACTACTCACATTAGCTCACCCATGCATATTGATATGCCATGATCATGCATCATATTGTTGCATCTGTTTGCATTGACTGTTCTTATCTGCTTTGCGATAGGTCCAAATTCGGACGATACTACTCCGTACCCTGACGAAGGAGAGAATCCCTCCGCTTCCCAGCAAGGCAGGCAACCCCATTGATCATTCCGAGAACATCCCATCCTCTCGCTCCTGCTCCTGTTCATTGCATTAAGACATTGTTACATGATAGTCATACATGGTAGATGAACCTAATCTTCTGCATGACCTGATCTTGTCATAGTAAATAGCTAAACCTTGCAACCTAGCATACCTGGTATATGCTTGTGCCGTGATGTGCTTAGATTACCTTCATGCCATGCTGCTATGCTTAGAGTTGCGTCAAGTCTGATTCATCGGGATGATGAACCAGAGTGAAACTGTGATGTTCTGATGTGATGAGCTCATAACGAATCCGTTTTGGTAAAAGGTAGCGATGAGAGGCTATGTAGGAGTACATAGCGGGTTGTCTCATTGGGACCGTTGTTAGGAACTGAGTTCCGTGTTTGTGATCCAAGACTAGATACTACCACATGCTGGGCCCTGAAATATGACCCCGCTCGACTTATAGGTCATTTAGTCCTTCGTCCAGGTATTGCAATTAGTTTCTGGTGTTTATAGCATGCTGGAGGCCGTGCATAGCGCTGGCCCTCGGGGTGGGTTACGACATGGTTGGTAGTGGCACGATGTACCAAGGGTCACCCGAATGGTGGACTTGGGAACCCTGCGCACATCGTTTGGGGCCGTTGCGGAAACTTCGGCCGGACTTTCGTGCGGGTTAGTCTCAAATAGGAGGTATCCTGGACTAGTGGTCTAATATGATTGACGGTCGTGGCCGACTCCTTCGCTGGGCTTCCGCTTGAAGGTTGCCGAGGTGCATGGTTTTATGAGCACACAGCGATAAGTGGCGAGAGCGTGTGTGAAGAGGTACACCCCTATAGGGTTATGAAACTATTCGAATAGCCGCATCCGCGGATATGGACTACTTGGAGAACTTATGCTGTTCATAGATAATCAAATGGTTACTCATAAAAATATCAAGACAAGTATGAGTACCGTGGATGGCAATCTTCCAGGAAGGGAAGATGAATCCATGGTGGTGTATTGTTGTGGAGTTAGTGGACTCAAGTGCGATACTTAAAATATCAATAAAAGGTAAAATTGAGTAGTGTAGGATAGCCACGAGTCAAAGCTGGCATTTCTGCATAAACTCCACCACCACCCTTATTGATACATGAGCATAATTATACTAGGTCTGCTTTAAAGACTTGTTGAGTAGGATTGTACTCATCCTTGCTTAATAAATGTTGCAGAAGAGAATCAGGACCCATCAGGTGGGTTCTATCTAGACGTTGACGACGCAGAATAGCTGGTGTCCCAGCTACGATCTTGCCCGTGTGGTGGGCTGTAGATAGTCAGGCCATGTGCCTCTTTTCCTTTTCACTGTCCGTACTCGGATAGTTCTAAGTTTCCGCTGGCTTGTATGATCTTGTTTGTATGACTTGAGTGTTGGGTCATGTGACCCCTATCTGTATGAACATATTATGCAAGGCTCTTCTGAGCCTTTTAAATAAAAGTCATGTTGTTGTATGGTTATGTTGTGATGCCATAGTTGTATCTATGCATATCGGGCATGTCGTGCGTACGTGTGACGTGCAACGGTATGTATGGGATCCGACACCTAGTTGTGTGCCTTTAGTAGTACTTTTTACGGGAAACTGCCTCTTTGTGCTTCCACCGAGCCTTGGTAGCTTGCTATTGCTCCGGACACATTGATTGACCGGCATGTATCCTTCTTTGCTGCTGTGTCTGTCCCTTCGGGGAAATGTCTTGCAGTGTAATGGAGTCCCTGTAGCCTGCTACGACTCGTCTACGTGCAGTGATGACATTCGTGTCTCGCGACGTAATGGAGTCCTTGTAGCTTGCTATGACTTGTCTACACACGCTTGAGGCCGACACCTGCATTGCTGGGTTATGTATGCCTATTTCCGTACGGATGTACCACTTGGGTTCTATAACTAGTAATGTCGGCCCGGGTTCTTTGTTGTGTGATTGCCAGCGACATGTTCACATATGTGAGCCAAAAGGCGCAAACGGTCCCGGCCAAGGTAAGGCTGCAGCCGTGGAGTTACCGTGTGTGAGGCCGCAAAGTGATGTGATATGTTACAGCCTGGATTCATATGACTTAGTATCGGGGTCCCGACATCCGCGTGTAATTTGGAACCTTCCGAGGCCCCTTGAAATCCTTAGGCAACCTTTCACCCCGTAGAGCCGGAGTTAAGAATGGAACTCCCACGGCTCTAGCGCTACCAGCCGCCCCGGCCTCTGTCAATACTGAGGTCCCGAGACCTGGAGGAGCCATTGCCGCCTCTTGTTCTCGCCTGTTTCTTGCCCGGTCCACCAGGGCCTACGCGTCTAGCGCTGTGCGTCCTCCTTCTACCTCATGATGTGGACCACTGCTGGAAACCGCCGGCGACACATAGCGCCGGCTCAAGCTTCGACTGTGGAGAGGGGTGGAGTGGATCCGGTTCCAGCTGTGAGTATACTTCTCTTGTTGAGCCATGACCGTCTATAAATAACCGATAGCGTTCCTCACCTCCTGCGCAAAGGGTGCTTCATCTGGAATAGGGATTGTTGCAAGCTGAGTAGCTATTGCTACCATGTTCTTGGCCGGGTTAGAATAATGACCCGCCGGTGTTGTAAACCCTCCGGGTGGGGCCATGTGAGCCGCTGCTCGCCCTTCCTCAGGGGCAGCTGCCGCTCTCCCAGAGCCGGGGGTGTTAAACAGATTCCTCGCCTCATAGCGCTCCGGCAAATGAGACTGATGCCTCCTGCGGTGCACAGCCGCCGCAGACACCTATTCCAGCCCCAAATGGAAAGCGTCGGTCTTGAGCCGCGCTGCTTCCGCCTCCATCTGGGTGTTTAAATCAGTTATCCTTTGACGTTCCTCAGCCATCCGGCCCTTGATCCTTGCGATCTCCGTGTTACGGGCCGCCTGATTATCTGGCGTGACCTCTATAGCCAACAAAGCCTCAAGCTCATCCATCAACTCCACAAGGCCCTGAGCCGGCGGCTCGGGAGGGTTAGCTCCTAACCCGGCCGCCCCTGGCCCTGCCATGAATACTGCTGCGTGAGACGGCCGCTCCGGCTCGCCTGACTCACCATGCTCTTACTCGGGGCGAGTGCCACCGTAGCCCCCAAGGCCACCATTGCTGAGCTGATACACATATCCTGTTTCCCCACTTGACGACTCACCATCAGAGTGCACGAGAGTCCCTTGAGATCCGGATGCTTCCAGATCCATACCTTGAGTGAAACCCACGAAGACATGCTCCTGAACCGGGTTAACACGGGCAGGGCCTGCCTTACGTGCGGGCTGAAGACGCCGAGCCGGCTCGACAATGTTGGTGCAGAGGTCCGGCCCGGGTGTAGATCCGTCGATCTTGCCGATGAACACTTGGATCCCGCCGAACGGAACCCTGAAACCATACTCCACGGAAGCAGCATCAAGCCCCCAGCCGGAGTCGTCGATGTAGAGCCAGCCGCGGCGACTCTTGCTCATCCTCCCAACCACGTGTCCTTCGAGCTCTGGAAGGGAGCCCTTTCAGAACTCAACACCACCAAACGCGAGCCCCACGGTGGGCGCCAACTGTCGTGGTTTTGTCTTGGCAGATGTCCGGGTTACCAGACTTGAGTTTGGAGCCATCGTCATGGTAGTGGACTCAAAGGGGTTGAACGAGACGAAGGACAAGAGTTTACCCAGGTTTGGCCCCTCAAGTCGAGGTAAAAGCCTACGTCCTACTTGTGTTGTTATTGCTTGATGTATCGATTACAAGGAGCTAGAAGCTTGCCCTAGTTTTCGATAACCTATCTCTAAGCCGCCCCGACTCTGCCTTTATATAAGAGGTCAGAGCCGTCGGGTCTTACAATTGTATAGCCGGAATATGTTTACATCTCCGAATCTATATCTATCTTACCAATTAAGTTATCCTTTGGAAGGTCTTGCGCCTCCGGGTATCTGCCGTCCGGCCCATCTCAAGAGTCGCCAATCATCTTGGGCCTCCAACTGATACATGACTTCGTGGGCCGGCTCATACCCAATGCTATCAACCGGAACCTTCTTGCCGGGTCATATCACGGGGTTATATCCCCAACACCGGCTCAATGCCAAATGTACCCCAAGGTACAAGAAGTCATCAAGCAGCAGAAGGAAGCCATGAAGGAAGCCTTCAGAGAAGAATTTGGAGAACTTGTGATGAAGGAAGATGTTGAAGACCCTAATGGAGAAGGCCTAACCAGATTTTAGTCCAACGCCTGCTATTCATGTGGAGAAGAAGGACATTTCTCATAGGACTCTATGAAGGAAAGAAAAGAGTGTCTGGGAACCTTCCCGATAGTAGAAGTGGAGTTTGATACAGAGGAAATTGAAGTTTTGATCAGAACAAAGAACTTCAGGAAGAGACAAGCCCCTGAACAGAAGGACCTGAGTCATATTAGCTGTTTCAAGTGTAAGGATATGGGCCACTACGCCAATAAATGCCCAAGAAAGGAACCAGAACCCCCGGGAGCGAAAACCAACATCAAAAGCCCCGGGATTTGTTAGAGATCATCTGTTATCAGTGCAAGAAGACATGACACTACTCCTATACCTGTCCGGAGAAGAATGCTAAGCATGAGTAGTTTGAGTTTTGGATTTTGAAGTAATAAATGTAATAGGTAGCACTTTTAACTTTTGAAGTTATGTAATGGAAGTCTCAGAGTTTGTAATAAATTCATGAATCAATGGAATTTATGGTGTCATGATTCCCCTATGAGATTTATACCCCATGAACAAAGATCACGGACCAATTTCGAGGATATGAGAAAATATGGTCAATACAGGCATGAGTGCATTTCATGTTAAGTGTGGTAGTAACCACTGAGATAAATGAATGACGAAAATACCATTCATATTAAGGAGTTTGGATAAGGGAATACAGGTGAAGATATTATGGAACCACCTCAAACTATGTGGATGATAACCCTTGTGAAAAAGTACTTTCGAAGCTGGAATGCTGAGAAAAGAAATGATTGTGAAGAAACCATACCCAAGGTTAAACAGACCAATGGAAAGGAAAATGGAATTCTGTAGAGTGGAATCTAAACAAGAATAAGTCTATGATTTGTTACCTCAAGGGTATAATGGAGTGAACTGAAGGTAATGTTGGAATGTGGAACGCTAGTAACCCCAAGAGTGAGTTAAGGCTATTTCTCACTGACCTCAGGATTGATAAGGATCAAGATCCACAATTGTGAAGGAAGAAAGTTGGAAGAAGCTACAATCGACCAGCAAACGTTTCCTTAGGAGTATATGATAACCTGAGAGTGGTGAAGAAACGATAAATGTTTTTGTTTTGGCTTGCAGAATAAATGGATTTTGTCCGAACTTTGTTCGTCGAAAAGAAAAATTTCTGCAACGCTTGTGAGGAAGCCCAAGTGTTAGAATATGAGATTCACTAAACCTTATACAAGGTAATGATGTTAGTGCGACATGGTTTGGCCACCATGACAACTTACTCTAATCATTCTCTTGCTATTCTGAATGGTAAATCTGAGTGACTTACCCGTAGTAAAGAGACGACGTTCTTTGAAGCTTTGTCTTTAAGCCTTAGGATGGTATGATTAAACCCCTTGTACATGACAGTTGCTGTCACACGTAGGAATTGTACGGTGAGGAAATGAAGCCAAGAACCTTTTCACTGTAGGATAACCACAAATGGTAGACAACCATGAGATCATCGAAGTTATTTAGAATGATCACGAGACCCGTCAGTTAAGAAGACCCAGTATCGCTGGAAGTACATTTTGTTGTAAGAACACAAGATTTTGATACAAACGGAAGATCGTCACCCAGGAAGTTCCTGTGGAGCAGGTGAAAAGACATATGCACCCAGAGGACTGTCAAGATTTTGAAGGACTAGTAACTCTCATTTTATGTGTGGTAGATCCACCTTCCAGGTCAATGGAGTCTTGTTGGAAGACCCCACACCTTCTTGGACAGTGGATTTGTTAGAAGACCCCCAAACCCTAACCTTTTCTTTCTAGCCCCTTCGAATCTCGAGGACGAGATTCATTTTAAGTGTGGTAGGTTTGTAACATCCCAAATTTTGGAATGTTATAATAAATATTAGAATGATTGTTTGTTTGTTTGAGTGATTGAAAGTGAGTGAAAATTTGAAACTTTTCAAAACTTTTGAATGAGAGAGAATAAAATGACTTTCCCAAAACTTTCACTCTGCATATTGATCAACAGGATTTCAAATTCATTTCATCACAAAACCCCAGAGTGAAGATGACATGACTTCTTCCATTTAAAGAAATGAAACAGGATTTGAAACTGGTTTGAATTCCATTTGAAAATATTTCAAATCCAGAAACTTTATGCAACTCAATTATTTTCATGAGAGAGGATAAAATGAATTCTTCAAATTATATGAAATATGAGTTGGAAGTTTAAAACAAAGACATGAAAGTGAATTTGAAAACCTCCGGATTTTTCTTTTGGAATCATTTCATATTGGATCCTATTCAAATTTCAAAGTATTCAAAACCCCTTGTCAAATATTTTGAGAGGAGTAATATGACACTCCAAGCCAGGGGCATCTTGGTGAAATATTTGAGCAATAAAACTAGGGGGTCATTTGAAAATATTTGCGAAAGGAATTAAAATCAATTTAGGCATTTTCTGAAAGTAATAATTTTTGAAGTGTTTATTTTGGCCGGCGAAAAATGTCCATTAAATGGAATTTACTCTCCTGATAATTTTGGTATAAAACTTCGTATTTTTAGGAAAGTATTTATTGTCATTTAATAGGTTTTACTGTGCTGGAAATTAGAAAAGGAATGTATTTAAAACGTTTTAAAGAACCGCCGGCCCACTTCCTTTTCTTCCCTCCCCATTTTCCTTTTCTTACCGGCCAACCGACGCGCCCCTCCCTCCCACTCTCTCTCTGACCACACGACCCCACCGTCCGACCAAAAACCCCGCCGGTCACCTCCCTCCTCTCGCCTCCCTAAACTACGCCGGCGACCACCGCGCCGTGATTCCCTCCTCCTGTCCCTTCCCTCGAGCCCCGAGGTCCTATATAAGTAGCCCTGCCTCCCCTCGACCCTTTCCCCCACTTTCCCCCTCTTCCCATGCCCTCTCCTCGCCGGAATCACTCATCGGAGATACCCACGGCCGTCGCGCCATTGCCGAGCTGCTGCTCCACTCTGACCTCCCCAACCGCCACCGCCACCACCAACCACTTCGCCTCGCCAGTGTGCACCTCCCCACCCGCTCGCACGAGCCACACACCCACGGGAGCTACCTCCCCGTCGACCACCAAAGACCCTCGCCGCCTTCGAGCTCGTCGTCGTCAACACCGTCGTCCCCGAGCTCCTCTGACACCACCATCATGATCGCCTTGCTCGTGTGCATCGACCAGACCCCTTCCCCGACGCTGAAGACCACCGGAACGCCGTCTCCATCGACCTCGCCGCTGTCGGACATCGCCGGAATCTTTCCCGGAGACCTCCCCACCACGGTGAGCTTCTCCACCCCTCTCCACCGTCAGATCTGGATCAACGGTTTAGATTAGAAGAATTAAACAACGAACCATTTTCTTTTACATTTCGGCCGTCCGCTTGAAACGTTAGATCACGCGCACCCCGTAGCCAATCAGAACACGCCACGTAGCCCCCCTGTCCGTTAGTTTAGTTTTTTCTTTTTCTGTTTTGATTTAGAGAACATAATAGGTTCTGATTTTATTTTCGTTATATCTTTTAAACTATGTAGTGTTTTTAATTGATTCTTTTTGCATTGTGTCACAAATTTTATCTAGTTTCTTTTGATATCAAATTTTCCTATGTTTGAGTATTCAAATTTGAATTTAAACATATTTGATTTAATTTTTTTTCTGAATATCTTGAGTTCTAAAATGTATTTTGAGTTGATTCTTTTTGCTACTTGTCAATAGTGATCTTAGTTATCAGTAGGTAGAATTTGGGAATTTTTAGAATATTTTAAAATAGGGTTTTGAACTAAAACAAATTCTGTTTAGTTCCTATTAGGATTATTTATACTCCCTTTTGTTTTAAATTGTTTTAAAATTATTTTCTTTTATATTAGTTGATAAATTTTATAAAGTTTCTGTTAGAAAACAGTAGCCCTTCAACAAATAATATTTTATTAGTTAATTGAATGGAATCAATTCTAGTTTATTTATAACTTGCAATTGAAATCCCATTGCTAGTTTGATTTGCTATTTGAAAATACTTTTAATAATTTTTTTTTATAAAATATACTTTTTGTTAACTTAGTTATTTTATATTTTGTTCTCTGTTAGCTATTAGTAGTACTCCAACTAAATTTATTTTCATGTTATTTTGATAGCATGAAATCAATTCTAGTTTAATAATAACTTGCAAATTGATTTCATTGCTAAGTGGAACTCTTATTTGAAAATATTATTAAGATTTGTTTTATAAGCCTCATTTTCTGTTAACCTAAGTGTAGACCAGAAACAATTTGTATTATAGTGGAAATTTTTTGTGGTTAATTCAAGGTTAACATTGTTGATGTTATAGGATGAGTTTGATAAAAGCTTTTGATTAGTTCTGAAGTTGTTCTTCAAAAGTAATTCTTTTTGCTAGTAAAATATTTACTAAAATACTTTTGTTATATTTTACTTTGTTTTGTTTTTTTACTATTTGAAAATAGTTGTTTGTAGTGGAAAACCACCTTAGTTGTGTTTATGAAAACTTTGTTGTTTTGAGTTTTGTCTTAAGTATTTCCTTCATCAACCTTGTTGCTTTTGGTTTTGTGTTACTTCTTGATTGTTAGAATTGAATGCTAGTATGATTGCTTATGAATGCAATGTTTGATTATATAGATTTTCATCGAAGAGTGACGAATAGTCTATCAAGTTATTTCTTCATCAACAGTACAGGCAAGTTCACTTTGACCATCTATTTCATACCTATGTTTTATTGCATGTAGTGACATCATTGAACAAACCCCTCCCGTAGTGTTATTGAAATTCTTGTAGTTGAGTAGAATGCATGAGGTAGGAACCCACCACCTGTTACTAAAGCCCCGGGAACGCTAGTTAGTTCAATTCTATGCTAAAGTAGATGGGGTCTGGTATGAGTGATTGTAAGCGGTGTGAGAAGAAGGACTCTACGTCAAGACGACAACTTCAGGAAGGCATCTTCAAGTCCTGCATCTTCAAGACCTCAAGACTTCGAGACTCGAGAAGCAAGTTTTCAATACACACTACTGGGTGAGGGATGGTTTTGAACGGCGCCCTGGGGATAGACCAGTGGTTAGCCTAGGTGTTGCTAGGGAAGTGCCAGTATTCACGCGGAAAGCCTCACCCAGACTCAAAGAGAAGGATGAATACTTCATGCCCGGAAGCTTACCTGTGTAGCCAAAAGTCATTATGGGCTCTGGCTTGGTTGATCTTTGTTGTGACTTTGCTAGACAGTGCTACGAGATGTAGTCGACGTTAGAATTGGATGGGCACTGTTGGACAGTCAGGGAAGCACTTTGAAAGACCATGTTTCGTTCATCCTGTTCTCAAACACCATGCAGTGCGAGGACTTTCCAGGAGGGAACGAATCTTGTGGGTAAAGTACACAACACTCTGCAGAGTTAAACCTAATCGATTAGCCGTGTCCCCGGTTACGGACAATTTGAGCTTCTAGACTTGGATCTATCTCTGAACTCTCAACACTGGACTGATAACTAATTGTGGGCAACTTAATGATACTTATGGGCATTGAGACATCGGTTGGCGGAACCATGTCATGATAGGTAACTCTATAGTGAAATTTCTGCTATTCCTTTGTTGTAGGAAAAAGTAAAATCAGCTTTTACGCAAAAACTTAGCCACAGAACCATAAAGCCTTTGCATATAGAATAGTCCTTATCTTCTGATTTCTACTATGGTGATCTTGCCAGTACATTCAATGTACTGACCTATACGGCTGCAACGTATCATGTTGCAGATACTCTTCTACGACAAGTAAGAGTACGATTCAGGGTTACAGTCCGCACTCAACCTGTCGTTGGTGTTATTGGGACTCCACTCCCGTTGACTGTTTCCGCTGCTATTTTAAGGTATATATCAGTTTTACGTTATTTACAAGTGATTGCACTTTGATATATACATTGATGTACTGTGTGTGCCAGCATACTGATCCAGGGATGGCACGGAACACACAGAGGCTTGACCTTTCCAGGTCGGGTCGCTACAATATATTCTTCAAAATAGCCACCATACCTACCTATTATGGCATTTCCATAGCCATTCCTAGATATATTGCCATGCAACTTCCACCATGTAGTTTTTCATGATTTGCATCATCACTTCATATTGCATATAGAGTCATATTTTGTCATAGGTATCGAGTTGTAATATTTCTTTTTTGAGTTATAAGTAAATAAAGGTGTGATGATTTTCATTAATAGAGCGTTGTCCCATGAGAGAAAAGGATGATGGAGGCTATGACTCCCTCACAAGTTGGGATGAGTATCCGGACTTTAGAAAAAAATAAAAGAGGCTAGCGAAGCCCAAACAAAAAATAAAAGAGGCCAAAGAAGCCCACCAAAAAAAACTAAAAAAGAAAGAAAGAAAAAAATGAGAGAAAGAGAGAAGGGACAATTGCTACTACCTTTTTCCACACTTGTGCTTCAAAGTAGCAGCATGATCTTCATGATAAAGAGTCTCCTATTTTTTCACTTTCATATAGCTAGTGGATATTCATTATGCACGACCACTTACTTTTCTTTTTGAACTTTCATACACTTATAGCTCTAAGTGCATTTGTTGCATGGCAATCCCTACTCACCTCACATTAATATCTATTGATGGGCATTTCCATAGCCCGTTGATATGCCTAGTTGATGTGAGACTATCTTCTCCTTTTTCTCCTTGCACCTCCTCCATATTCTATTCCACCTATAATGCTATATCCATGGCTCACGCTCATGTGCGTGAGAGTTGAAAAGGTTTGAGAACACCAAAAGTGTGAAACAATTGCTTGACTTGTTCATTAGGGTTGTGTATGATTTAGATACTTTGTGTGGGGAATATTGAGCATAGCCAGACCATATGATTTTGTATGGATAACTTCATAAGGCCATGTTATTTTGAGAGGACACGACTACCTTGTCGGTATGCTCGAAGTATTACTGTTTTTATGTCAATATTAGACTATTGTTTTGAATCTTACAAATCTGAATATTCATGCCACAATAAAGAATATTACATGGATAAATTTGTTAGGTAGCATTCCACATCAAAATATCTGTTTTTATCAATTACCTACTCGAGGACGAGTAGGAATTAAGCTTGGGGATGCTGATACGTCTCCAATGTACCTATAATTTTTGATTGTTCCATACTATTATATTATCTGTTTTGGATGTTTTGGATGCTTTATATGCATTCATATGCTATTTTATATTATTTTTGTGATTAACCTATTAATCTAGAGCCTAGTGCCAGTTTATGGTTTTTCCTTGTTTTTGAGATATGCAGATAAGGAATATTAAATAGAGTCCAAATGGAATAAAACCTTCGGAAGGAATTTTTCTGGAACAAAAGGAAACTACGAGACTTGAGAACCAAGGTAGAGGAGCCACCATGGGGCTGCAAGCCCTAGGGCCACGCCCAGGGGGTAGGTTGCGCCAGGCAGGCTTGTGGGCCCATGGCAGCTCCCCTAACCCCAATCTTCGGTCAATATATTCCCAAATATTCCATCATTATCAGAAAAAGCCACGTAAACACTTTTCCTCCGCCAGAAGCCTCCGTTCCCGAGAGATCCAATCTTGGAGCGTTTTCCGGTAATCTGCCGGAGGGGGATTCGATCACGGAGGGCATCTACATCAACTCCATTTTCTTCACCACAGGCCTTCGAGTCCATAGGTAGTATCTAGATGGCTTCTTGTCTCTCTTTGCTCTTCAATACCATTTTCTTCATGATCTTCATGGAGATCTATCTGATGTAATACTTTGTTGTGGTGTGTTTGTCGAGATCCGATGAATTGTGGGTTTATGTTCAGATTATCCATGAATATTATTTGAGTCTTTCCTGAATTCTCATATGCATGATTTCATATCTTTGCAAGTCTCTTCGAGTTATTGGTTTGGTTTGGCCAACTATATTGGTAATTCTTGCAATGGGAGACGTGCTTAGTTTTGGGTTCAATCTTGCGGTGTCCTCACCCAGTGACAAAGTAGGGGTAGTGTTGGGGATATAACCCCGTGGGCCTAGGTGGGGCTGGGTCATACCTGTCGGCTCATAACCCAAACCAAGGCAGATAGGCCTAGAGACGTAAGCCCAAGACCTATGGCGGCTTACAAAGATGGGCCAAAGCGAAGCCCAGATGAGAGAAGGCATGAAGACCCGGGGAGTTTAAGCCGCTTGGAGATGGCTTGCCCAAGAAGGCAAGACGACATAGAGATAGAGTTGGATACATTGTAAGAGTTGGTATGAGACATTTGTAACCCGTGGTCTTGAACTCCTATATAAGGGCGAGACACGGGGCGAATTAGACAGAAACCAACTGATCGAGAACTAGGTCAAGCGAATCTGCTCCCTTGTAATCGATACTCCAATCAATACAACACAAGCGGGACGTAGGATTTACCTCCTCTCGAGGGGCCAAACCTGGGTAAACTCGTGTCCTTCGTCCCAACCAACCCCTTTGAGTCCATCACCTTAGCGATGGCCTCGAACTTAAGTCCTTGCACATCTGCCGTGATAAAACCACGACAGTTGGCGCCCACCGTGGGGCTAGGGCTCGGTGGTGTTGAGTTCTCAAAGGGCTCTCTCCCAGGGATCGAGGGGTATGTGGTTGGTCGGATGAACGATGTCGGCTGGGGCCCCGAGGCCGACTCTGTCGAGTACGGTTTCCGAGTCCCCTTCGATGGAATCCACATTTTCATCAGCAAGGTCGGCAGATCTACACCTGGCCCGAACGTCTGCACCAACATCGTCGAGCCGGCTCGGCGCACGCAACCCAGACAATGCGTGCAACCCTCTCGTGTTAACCCGGGCAGGAAGCATGTTTTCGTCGGTTTTACTCAAGGCGTGGATCTTGAGGGGTCCATGTCACATGAAACTCTCGCCTATTCGGAGGATGAATCTTCGAGCGGAGAGACGGAATCAATCTACCCGCTTCACGATGGCAGGCTCGGGGGCTATGACGAGCTTTACCCCGATTCGAAGTGTCATGAGTCGGAGAACTATGGGCAACCGATGCATGCGGCCGTCTTCATGGCGGGTTCAGCACCAGGCACGAGCAGTATTGCTGTTGGGCCAGCCGGGTTGGGGGCTGACCCACCGCTGGCTCAAGTTCTCCTAGATCTGATAAATGAGCTCACTACCCTGATGGCAACTAAGGTCGCAGTAGAAAATCAAGCCACCCGGAATACAGAGATCGCAAGGATAAAGGACCAGATGACCGAAGTCCAACAAGGGATCAGCGTGCTGAAGGCTCAGATGGACGCAGAGGCAGAGCGCCTGAGGGCGAATGCCTTCCACCTTTAGCTGGAACACCAATCTGCAGCGGTGGTCCACCGAATGAGGCATCAGTCCCGCTTGCCGGAATAGTTTGAGGCCAGGAATCTTTTTAACATGCCGGGGACAGGACGGACCGCAGAAGCACTAGAGAGTCGGTCAACGGCTCGACAACATCGCCCTAACCCGCCCCGACAGGACCAGCCCTCACCAATGGCTTTTCCAACGCCAGTGGGTCACTATTCAAACCCGGGAGAGAACATGGTGGCGGCGGCAACCCAGCTCGGTACGATTCCTATCCCGGACGAGGCCCCCTTCGCAGAAGAGGTGCAGAACGCTATTTGATATCCGAAGACGGTGATGGACCAGCAGGAGAAGTACACCTATAGCCGAAGTCGCGTGCACTCAACCCCCATCCCCAGCCACAGCTTTAGCCGGCGTTATGAGCCGTCGGCGTTTTCTAGCAATGATCGACATCGGGACCCGCCACGAGACGATCATGCAGTTATGGATGCTTACGCGCTGGTGGACCGGGCGAGGTCACAACATGAGGCGGCGGCTCTGGCGGTGGCAGCGGCCCGTTAAGAACCGACACCTTCCATCTCAGTAGGAGCAGGGGTAACCACCAGAGCCGTGGGAGTGCCGTGCCTAGTGTCGGCTTTGTGGAACGAGCATCTGCCGAAAGATTTCAAGGGCCCTCGCAAGGTCCCAAATTACACTACTAACCTGCCTCCAGGGGCGTGGATTGAGAGCAATGAGCTGGCGATGGAGATGTTAGACGTCAATGACGTAGTATGTTCCAAGTATTTTATTATGATGCTGGAAGGGCCGGCTCGCACGTGGTTGAAGGGCTTGCCACCCAACACCATTAATTCCTGGGCTGAGTTAAAAGCGAAATTCATCAAAAACTTCTAAGGGACGTGCAAGAAGCCCATGACGATTGTGGATTTGGACCATTGCGTGCAGCAGGAGAATGAGTCGGCTCATCATTGGGTCCAACAGGTCTCAACCGTCATCCACTCGTCCGAACAGATTACGACGGCTCAAGCAGTTTTGATTCTGGAGAAGAATTGCCATTTTACGCCTCTGAAGCAGAAGCTCGGCCGTCTCAAGCGCTCGTGTCAGGACATGGGGGAGCTCATGACGGCTCTCACGAACTATGCCGACTCTAACAGTATGAAAGATCCAGGCTCTGACGAAGAGAAGCCCAGTCAGAGCAAGAAGGGTAACAACGGCAAAGGTCCGGCAGGCAACGGCAACCATAACAAGAGGAAGAATCCAGATGGCGGGTCAGAATTGGTGGCCAACGCCAGCGCCGGGAACAATCGTGCTAAGGTCAACGGGAACTTCAAACTGCCCTTTAATAAGAGTAAAACTCCTTTTACTTTAGAGGAGATGCTCAATAAACGTTGTCCAGAGCACAACCGGCCCGATAGGGTGGCGGGTCACACGTGCAGGAATTGCCACATTATACAAAAAATTTAGGACTACAACTTGCGGAAACATAACAACGATGGTAGTGGCCCGCCAGGTGGCTCAGGACCAGGCGGGTCTGGGGCCGGACTTGGGTCTGGCAGTTCAAGATCCGGCTATCAGAGCCAGGGCAACCAAGGAGGGAATCATCAACAGTCTGGTAGCAACAGTCAGCAGCAGAATAACCAATCGGGATATCAGAGTAATCCAAAGAAGCTTAGCTTGGGTCAGTATCATTTCTTTACAACCAGTCTTAACAGGCGAGACCAGAAGTTGCGCAAGCGAGCGGTTAACGCAACCGTACCGGCTCTTCCACAATTCGTGAAGTGGTCGGAGTATGACATAAGTGTAGGGAGACGTAGTAGTAAATCAAAATTTTCCTACGTTCACCAAGATCTATCTATGGAGAAACCAGCAACGAGAGGGGAGAGATTGCATCTTCATACCTTTGAAGATCGCTAAGCGGAAGCGTTACAAGAACGCGGTTGATGGAGTCGTACTCGCAGCGATTCAGATCGCGGTAGATCCGATCAAGTGCCGAACGGACGGCACCTCCGCGTTCAACACACGTGCAGCCCGGTGACGTCTCCAACACCTTGATCCAGCAAGGAGGAAGGAGAGGTTGGGGAAGGGCTCCAACAGCAGCACGACGGCATGGTGGTGGTGGAGTAGCAAGGTATTCCGACAGGGCTTCGCCTAAGCGCTGCGGAGGAGGAAGAAGAGAGGTAGGGCTTCGCCGTGAGAGAGAGAGATCAAATCTTCTCTCAAAACATCCAAAACCTCAAGTATATATAGGAGGAGGGACGTGGAGGGCTGGCTTGGCCTCTACTCCAAAGAGGAGATGGCCGGCCGAATTAAAGGGAGAGTCCACCTCCCACAAGGGAGGTGGATCTCCTCCTTTTAAATCCTTTTTGCCTTATCTCCTTATCTCCAGCCGCATGGGCCTTTAGCAAAAGTCTTGCCCAGCCCAATAAGGGCTGGCACACTTTATCTAACAGCCCATGTGGTCCTTTGGTCGTCACACCCCTCCCGGGGGTCATCCGGCACCCTCCCGGCACTCCCGGTACACTACCGATGAGCCCGAAAACTTTCCGGTGACCAAAACTGGACTTCCTATATATCAATCTTTACCTCCGGACCATTCCGAAGCTCCTCGTGACGTCCGGGATCTCATCCGGGACTCCGAACAACCTTCGGTAATCACGTATACCTTTTCCCTATAACCCTAGCGTCATCGAACCTTAAGTGTGTAGACCCTACGGGTTCGGGAGACACGTAGACATGACCGAGACACCTCTCCGGTAAATAACCAACAGCGGGATCTGGATACCCATGTTGGCTCCCACGTACTCCACGATGATCTCATCGGATGAACCACGATGTCAAGGATTCAATCAATCCCGTATACAATTCCCTTTGTCTATCGGTATGATACTTGCCCGAGATTCGATCGTCGGTATCCCCATACCTTGTTCAATCTCGTTACTGGCAAGTCTCTTTACTCGTTCCGTAATACATCATCCCGTGGCTAACTCCTTAGTCACATTGAGCTCATTATGATGATGTCTTACCGAGTGGGCCCAGAGATACCTCTCCGTCACACGGAGTGACAAATCCCAGTCTCGATTCGTGCCAACCCAACAGATACTTTCGGAGATACCCGTAGCGTACCTTTATAGCCACCCAGTTACGTTGTGACGTTTGGCACACCCAAAGTATTCCTACGGTATCCGGGAGTTACACAATCTCATGGTCTAAGGAAATGACACTTGACATTGAAAAGCTTTAGCAAACGAACTACACGATCTTGTGCTATGCTTAGGATTGGGTCTTGTCCATCACATCATTCTCCTAATGATGTGATCCCGTTATCAACGACATCCAATGTCCATGGCCATGAAACCATGACCATCTATTGATCAACGAGCTAGTCAACTAGAGGCTCACTAGGGACATGTTGTGGTCTATGTATTCACACATGTATTATGGTTTCCGGTTAATACAATTATAGCATGAACAATAGACAATTATCATGAACAAGGAAATACAATAATAACCATTTTATTATTGCCTCTAGGGCATATTTCCAACAGTCTCCCACTTGCACTAGAGTCAATAATCTAGTTCACATCACCATGTGATTAACACTTACATCACCATGTGATCATATCATCATGTGATTAACACCCAATAAGTTCCGGGGTTTGTTCATGTTCTGCTCGTGAAAGAGGTTTTTAGTCAATGGGTCTGCGACATTCAGATCCGTGTGTACCTTGCAAACTTTCCATGTCATATTTGTAGATACTGCTCCCACGCTCCACTTGGAGCTATTCCAAATGGCTGCTCCACTATACATAGCCAGATTTCTACTAAGAGTCATCCTCATTGGAGTTAAAGCTTGCATCATCGTAACCCTTTACGATGAACTCTTTATCACCTCCATAATTGAGAAATATTTCCTTAGTTCTCAAGTTACTAAGGATAACTTTGACCATTGTCCAGTGATCCACTCTTGGATTACTCTTGTACCCCTTGACAGACTCATGGCAAGGCACACACAGGTGCGGTACACAGCATGGCATACTATATAGAGCCTATGGCTAAAGCATAGGAGATGACACTCATCTTTTCTTTATCTTCTGCCGTGGTCAGGTATTGAGTCTTACTCAATTTCACACCTTACAATACAGTCAAGAACTCCTTCTTTGACCCATCTATTTTGAACTCCTTCAAAAACTTGTCAAGGTATGTCTTCGTCGAAAAAACTTATCAAGCGAATTGATCTATCCCTATAGATCTTGATGCTCAATAAAATAGTAGCTTTATCTGGGTCTTCCTTTGAAAAAACTCTTTTCAAACAACCCTTCATGCTCTTCCAGAAATTCTACATCATTTCCGATCAATAATATGTCAACTACATATTCTTATAAGAAATTCTATAGTGCTCCCACTCACTTTCTTGCAAATACAAGTTTCTCATAAACTTTGTATAAACTTAAACACTTTGATCACCTCATCAAAGCATATATTCCAACTCCGAGATTCTTGCTCCAGTCCATAGAAGGATCGCTGGAGTTTGCATATTATTAGCATCCTTAGGATTGACAAAACCTTCTGGTTGTATCACATACAACTCTTCCTCACAGAAACCATTATGGAAACCTTGTTTTCTCATCCATCTGCCAGATTTCATAACCGAAAAATGCAGCAACTGCTAACAAAATTTTAATAGACTTTTAGCATCGCTACAGATGAGACAATCTCATCGCAGTCAACTCCTTGAACTTGGCGGAAACTTCTTTGCGACAAGTCGAGCTTTATAAACGGTGACATTTCACCATTAGCGTCTATGTTTATTTCAAAGGTCCATTTGTACTCAATGACCCGCCATTCAACAGGCAAGTCTACCAAAGTCCATACTTGGTTTTCATACATGGACCCTTTCTCGGATTTCATGGCTCCTAGCCATTTGTTGGAATCCGGGCCCACCATCGCTTCTCCATAGTTCGTAGGTTCATCGTTGTCCAACAACATGATTTCCAAGACAGGGTTGTCGTACTACTCAGGAGCAGTACGCGTCCTTGTCGACCTACGAGGTTCGATAGTGACTTGATCCGAAGCTTCATGATCATCATCATTAACTTCCTTTTCAACTGAGTAGGCTCTACAGAAACATCTTTCTGTGTTGCGCTATTCTCTGGTTGAAACAAAGGTTCAACAACCTCATCAAGTTCTATCTTCCTCCCACTCAATTCTTTCGAGAGAAACTCTTTCTCAAGAAAGGACCCGTTCTTAGCAACAAACACCTTTTGCGCTTGGATCTGAGATAGAAGGTATACCCAATGTCTCATTAGGGTATTCTATGAAGATGCATTTGTCTGCTTTGGGTTCGAGCTCGCTAGGTGAAAAACCCATTTTCACATAAGCGTCGCAGCCCCAAACATTAAGAAATGACAGCTTAGGCTTCTGTTAAACCACAATTCTCACGGTGTCATCTCAACAGACTTAGATGGTGCCCTGTTTAAAGTGAATGGATTTGTCTTTAATGCATAACCCCATAACGATAGTGGTAAAACGATAAGAGACATCATAGTACTCACTATATCCAATAGAGCACGACTACGACGTTCGAACACACCATCACACTATGGTGTTCCAGGAGGCGTGAGCTGTGAAACAATTTCCACATTGTCTAAAATTGCATACCAAACTCGTAACTTAGATATTCACCTCCATGATCGTATCATAGACATTTATCTTCTTGTCAAGATGATCTTTAACTTCACTCTGAAACTCCTTGAACCTTTCAAACATTTCAGATTCGTGTTTCATTAAGTAAATATCCCCATATTTACTCAAATCATCAGTGAAGGTAAAGAAAAACAACGATATCCACTGTGTGTTTCAACACTCATTGGACCACATACATCATCATGTATTAATTCCAATAAGCCACTTGCCCGCTCCATCATATTGGATGACGGGGTCTCAGTCATCTTTCCCAAGAGGCATGGCTCGCATGTCTCAACCGATTCGAAATCGAGTGAGTCAAAAAAAAATCCATCATCATGGAGTTTCTTCATGCGATTTATACCAATATGACATTACGTGGCAGTGCCACAAGCATGTGGTACTATCATTATTAACTTTGTATCTTTTGGTACCAATGTTATGAATATGTGTACTACTACGATCATGATTCGATAAACCATTTCGAGTGGGTGCATGACCATTGAAGGCATTATCCATGTAAACAGAATAACCATTATTCTCTAACTTATATGAATAACCGTATCACACTAATCATGATCTAATCACGTTCATGCTCAACGCAAACACCAAATAACATTTATTTAGGTTTATCACAAATCCTGAAGGTAGAGAGAGCGTGCGATGGTGATCACATCAATCTTGGAAATACTTCCAACACACATCGTCACCTTTCACCTAGCTAGTCTCCATTTACTCCGTAGCTTTTATTTCGAGTTGCTAACACTTAGCAACCGAACCGGTATCCAATACCCAGGTGCTACTAGGAGTACCAGCAAGGTACACATCACTAACACGTATATCAAATATACTTCCATTGACATTACCAGCCTTCTTATCTACCAAGCATCTAGGGGTTTTCCGCTTCAGCGAACATTCTCCTCATAACAGAAGCACTTAGTCTCGGGTTCGGGCTCAACCTTGGGTTTCTTCACTAGAGCAACAACTGGCTTGTCATTCCTGAAGTTTTCCGTTCTTGCCCTTGCCCCTTTTGAAACTAGTGGTTTCACTTAACCATCAACACTTGATGCTCCTTCTTGATTTCTACCTTCGTGGTGTCAAACATCACGAACAACTCAGGGATCATCTTATCCATCCCTGGCATGTTATAGTTCATCACGAAGCTCTAGTAGCTTGGTGGCAGTGACTTGGAGAACTGCATTAATCACTATCTCATCTGGAAGATTAACTCCCACTTGATTCAAGTGATTGTAGCACCCAGACAATCTGAGCACACGCTCAGCGATTGAGCTATTCTCCTTTATCTTGCAGACAAAGAATCTTGTTGGAGGTCTCATACCTCTCAACATAGGCACGAGCCTGAGATCACAATCTCAGCTCCTAGAACATCTCATATGTTCCGTGACGTTCAAAACGTTTTGGAGCCTCAATTCTAAGCCGTAATGCATGACGCATTGAACTATCACGTAGTCACCAAAAAGTGCCTGTCATATGTTCACAACATCTACAGACAACGCTTGAGGGAGTGATGCAGTTAGCGGTACATCAAAAACATAAGCTTTCTGTGCAGCAATGAGGACAATCCTCAGATCACGGACCCAGTCCGCATTATTGCTACCATCAACTTTCAACTTACTTTTCTCTAGGATTGTATCAATAAAACTGGGGAGCTACAGCGCGAGCTATCTACGACATAATTTGCAAGGACATTTTTAGACTAAGTTCTTGATAATTAAGTTCATTTAATCAAATTATTAATGAACTCCCACTTAGATAGACATCTCTCTAGTCTTCCAAGTGATACATGATCCATGTCAACTAGCCCGTGTCCGATCATCACGTGAGACGGACTAGTCATCCATGGTGAACATCTTCATGTTGATCGTATCTTCTGTACGACTCATGTTCGACCTTTCGGTCTTCCGTGTTCCGAGGCCATGTATGTACATGCTAGGCTCGTCAAGTCAACCTAAGTGTTTCGCGTGTGTAAATCTGGCTTACACCCGTTGTATGCGAACGTTAGAACCTATCACACCCGATCATCACGTGGTGCTTCGGAACAACGATCCTTAGCAACGGTGCACAGTTAGGGTGAACACTTCTCTTGAAATTTTATTGAGAGATCATCTTATTTACTACCGTCGTTCTAAGCAAATAAGATGTAAACATGATAAACATCACATGCAATCAATATAGTGACATGATATGGCCAATATCATTTTGCTCCTATGATCTCCATCTTCGGGGCACCATGATCATCACTGTCACCGGCACGACACCATGATCTCCATCATCATGATCTCCATCATTGTGTCTTCATGAAGTTGTCTCGCCAACTATTACTTCTACTACTATGGCTAACGCTTAGCAATAAAGTAAAGTAATTACATGGCGTTTATGATTGACACGCAGGTCATACAATAAATAAGACAACTCCTATGGCTCCTGCCGGTTGTCATAATCATCGACATGCAAGTCGTGAATCCTATTACAAGAACATGATCAATTCATACATCACAATGCATCACATCACATCCTTTGGCCATATCACATCACAAGGCACATGCTGCAAAAACAAGTTAGACGTCCTCTAATTTGTAGTTGCAAGTTTTTACGTGGCTGCTATAGGTTACTAGCAAGAACGTTTCTTACCTACGTCAACACCACAACGTGATTTGCCAATTGCTATTTACCCTTCATAAGGACCCTTTTCATCGAATCCGATCCGACTAAGGTAGGAGAGACAGACACCCGCTAGCCACCTTATGCATCTAGTGCATGTCAGGCGGTGGAACCGGTCTCACGTAAGCGTACGTGTAAAGTTGGTCCGGGCCGCTTCATCCCACAATACCGCCGAATCAAGATAAGACTAGTAGTGGCAAGCAAATTAACAAACTCGACGCCCACAACTGCTTTGTGTTCTACGTGCATAGATTCTACGCATAGACCTAGCTCTGATACCACTGTAGGGAGACGTAGTAGTAAATCAAAATTTTCCTACGTTCACCAAGATCTATCTATGGAGAAACCAGCAACGAGAGGGGAGAGATTTCATCTTCATACCTTTGAAGATCGCTAAGCGGAAGCGTTACAAGAACGCGGTTGATGGAGTCGTACTCGCAGCGATTCAGATCGCGGTAGATCCGATCAAGTGCCGAACGGACGGCACCTCCGCGTTCAACACACGTGCAGCCCGGTGACGTCTCCAACACCTTGATCCAGCAAGGAGGAAGGAGAGGTTGGGGAAGGGCTCCAACAGCAGCACGACGGCATGGTGGTGGTGGAGTAGCAAGGTATTCCGACAGGGCTTCGCCTAAGCGCTGCGGAGGAGGAAGAAGAGAGGTAGGGCTTCGCCGTGAGAGAGAGAGATCAAATCTTCTCTCAAAACATCCAAAACCTCAAGTATATATAGGAGGAGGGACGTGGAGGGCTGGCTTGGCCTCTACTCCAAAGAGGAGATGGCCGGCCGAATTAAAGGGAGAGTCCACCTCCCACAAGGGAGGTGGATCTCCTCCTTTTAAATCCTTTTTGCCTTATCTCCTTATCTCCAGCCGCATGGGCCTTTAGCAAAAGTCTTGCCCAGCCCAATAAGGGCTGGCACACTTTATCTAACAGCCCATGTGGTCCTTTGGTCGTCACACCCCTCCCGGGGGTCATCCGGCACCCTCCCGGCACTCCCGGTACACTACCGATGAGCCCGAAAACTTTCCGGTGACCAAAACTGGACTTCCTATATATCAATCTTTACCTCCGGACCATTCCGAAGCTCCTCGTGACGTCCGGGATCTCATCCGGGACTCCGAACAACCTTCGGTAATCACGTATACCTTTTCCCTATAACCCTAGCGTCATCGAACCTTAAGTGTGTAGACCCTACGGGTTCGGGAGACACGTAGACATGACCGAGACACCTCTCCGGTAAATAACCAACAGCGGGATCTGGATACCCATGTTGGCTCCCACGTACTCCACGATGATCTCATCGGATGAACCACGATGTCAAGGATTCAATCAATCCCGTATACAATTCCCTTTGTCTATCGGTATGATACTTGCCCGAGATTCGATCGTCGGTATCCCCATACCTTGTTCAATCTCGTTACTGGCAAGTCTCTTTACTCGTTCCGTAATACATCATCCCGTGGCTAACTCCTTAGTCACATTGAGCTCATTATGATGATGTCTTACCGAGTGGGCCCAGAGATACCTCTCCGTCACACGGAGTGACAAATCCCAGTCTCGATTCGTGCCAACCCAACAGATACTTTCGGAGATACCCGTAGCGTACCTTTATAGCCACCCAGTTACGTTGTGACGTTTGGCACACCCAAAGTATTCCTACGGTATCCGGGAGTTACACAATCTCATGGTCTAAGGAAATGACACTTGACATTGAAAAGCTTTAGCAAACGAACTACACGATCTTGTGCTATGCTTAGGATTGGGTCTTGTCCATCACATCATTCTCCTAATGATGTGATCCCGTTATCAACGACATCCAATGTCCATGGCCATGAAACCGTGACCATCTATTGATCAACGAGCTAGTCAACTAGAGGCTCACTAGGGACATGTTGTGGTCTATGTATTCACACATGTATTATGGTTTCCGGTTAATACAATTATAGCATGAACAATAGACAATTATCATGAACAAGGAAATACAATAATAACCATTTTATTATTGCCTCTAGGGCATATTTCCAACAATAAGTTGGAGGAGGGAGGATCACCCGCCACGCATTGATGACCTAGGCCGGCTGGCTTTGGTAGTTTCCCCTCAAGTGGGAGGATATGTGTTTACTATGGTACTTATGGATGGTGGCAGCAGCATTAACATCTTGTACCTGGACACTTTCCGCCGAATGAAGTTGCTTGACAAGGATCTTAGGCCTTCCTCGACAGTCTTTCACGGTGTCGTGCCTCGCAAGTCAGCTTATCCAGTGGGGAAGATCTCTTTGGAAGTCTCCTTCGGTGACGAATACAGCTACAGGCTGAAGACCTTGTGTTCTGAGGTGGTCAAGATGTAAAGTCCGTACCATGCCCTGTTTGGACGTCTGGCTTACGCCAAGTTCATGGCTAGGACTTGTTATGTTTACTTGCAACTCAAGATGCTGGGTCTAAAAGGAACGATTACAGTGCATGGTGATCGGGAGACGACTATTGAGTGTGAGGAAGGAGATGCGGCCTATGCAGAGTCAAGTTGCACGGAAGCAGAGCTCAAGTTCTATAAGGAACATGTTGACCCGGAGGACATGACTCCCCTCAAAAAGCCCACCACAGAATCTGAGACGTCCCTCAAGTTTTGGGCGGATGACACCAAGCTAGTGGATTTTACTCCGGGTGTCTCATCGCAATGTTTACTGTTGGGGCCAATATGGATCCCAAATAGGAAAGCACGCTCTTCGAATTCATCCTGAGAATCGAGACATCTTTGCATGGAAACCTTTTGACATGCCGGGTGTATCGAGAGAGTTCACTAAGCACCACCTTAATGTGGATCCTAAGTTTAAGCCGGTCAAACGGTTTCTACAGCGGTTCAATGAAAAGAGGTGCAAGGCCATTGGAGAAGAGGTGGCCCGGCTCCTGGCGGCGGGTTTCACCGTTGAAGTATTTCACCCAGAGTGGCTTGCTAACCCGGTGCTGGTGCTTAAGAAGAATGCCACATGGCGGATGTGTGTGGATTACACGGATCTTAACAAAGCATGTCCAGCTGACCCGTTTTCTCTCCCACGCATTGACCAGTTCATCGATGCAACGGTGGGTTGTGAGAGTTTATGTTTCCTAGATGCTTATTCTGGCTATCATCAGATCAAGATGGCAGTCAAATACCAAGAGAAGACGGCTTTCATCACGCCTTTTGGTGCCTTCTGCTATGTGTCTATGCCTTTCGGGCTCAAGAGTGCCCAGGCAACTTACCAGTGTTGTGTGCAAAATTGTCTTCCAGCCAGATTGGGCATAACGTTCATGCCTACGTGGATGACATTGTGATTAACTCCAGGAAGAAGGAGACTCTGCTTAATGACCTGAAGGAGACTTTTGATAACTTGCGGGTCTGCAAGATGATGCTTAACCCGGCTAAGTGTGTTTTCGGTGTTCCTGCAGGCAAGCTCTTGGGATTCCTAGTCTCTGAGCGTGGTATTGAGGCTAATCCAGATAAGATCAAGGTTGTCACTTCCTTGTCTGAGCCGGCATGCATCAATGATGTTCAGCGCTTGGCGGGACGGATCGCTGCGTTAAGCTAGTTCATAAGCCGCCTTGGTGAGAAGGCCATCCCTTTGTACAAGATGATGAAGAAGACAGACAACTTTGTCTGGAGTGCAGCGGCAGGTGAAGCATTTCAGGCCCTCAAGAGGCACCTAATAGAGCCACCAATCTTAGCGGCTCCGGCTAAGAAGGAACCTTTGCTCTTATACGTGGCACCTAATAATAGGGCAGTCAGCGCCACGATCGTTGTTGAGCGTAAGGAAGTAGGGAAGGAGTATCTGGTTCAAAGGCTGATTTATTATATTAGTGAAGTCCTGGCAGAGTCCAAGCAGAGGTATCCACATTGACAGAACCTGGTATATGGGGTGATCATGGCCAATCATAAACTGAAGCATTATTTCCTAGGGCACCAGATCATAGTGGTTAGTTCTTCCCCGTTGGGAGATATAATTCAAAACAGAGAGGCCACCGGTAGGATTGCTAAGTGGGCATTGGAGCATGGACCTCTTAATCTGAAATACATGCCTCGCACGGCGGTCAAGTATCAAGCCTTAGTGGTTCATAAATGACTGGACAGAGTGTCAGGCGCTCAAGGAAAAGCCGGATAACACATATTGGACAATTCAGTTTGATGGATCCAGGCAGCTGGAAGGATCAGGGGCAGGGGTTGTCTTAACTTCCCCTAAAGGTGACAAGTTATGCTACGTGTTAAGTTTGATGTTTCCTTGTACTAATAATGCAGCTGAGTACGAAGCTCTGCTTCATGGCCTCTGGGTGGCTACGGAAATGAACCCGCTCTGGGTTAGATGTCTCAGCGACTCAGACCTAGTAGCTTAGCAAGTGTCAGGCACCTGGGATTCCAAGGACCCGTGGATGGCAGCTTATCGTCAGGCGGTGGATGTCATCGCTGGTCATTTCAAGAGTTATCAGGTGGATCATATTGAGCTTCGCAGGAACGAGGCGGCTGATGCCCTGTCAAGGCTGGGTTCTCAGGGTAAGCTGGTACCGCCTAACGTTTTCTTAGATTTATTACATCACCCGCCAGTTAAGTTACCGTTAGAGGAAGACTTGGTCGTACCTGACCCGAAGGGGCAGCTGGTGGCGGCCCTACATGTTATTCCTGACTGGACTGTGTTGGGAGATGTAGTAGTAAATAAAAAAAATTCCTATGATCACCAAGATCTATCCATGAAGAAACCAACAACGAGTGGGGAGAGATTGCATCTTGATACCTTTGAAGATCGCTAAGCGGAAGCGTTAAAAGAACGTAGTTGGTGGAGTCGCACTCGCAACGATTCAGATTGCGGTGGATTCCGATCTAAGCACCGAACAACGACGCCTCCGTATTCAACACACGTGCAGCCCGGTGACGTCTCCTATGCCTTGATCCATCAAGGAGGAAGGAGAGGTTGGGCAAGGGCTCCAACAGCAGCACGACGGCATGGTGGTGGTGGAATAGCAAGGTATTCCGGCAGGGCTTCGCCTAAGCACCGCGGAGGAGGAAGAAGAGAGGTAGGGCTTCGCCGTGGGAGAGAGAGATCAGATCTTGTATCAAACAGCCAAAATCTTGGATATATATAGGAGGAGGGAGTGGGAGGGATGCCTTGGCCCCTCCTCCAAGAAGGAGAGGTTCGGCTGAACCTAGGGAGGAGTCCACCTCCCACAAGGGAGGTGGATCTCTTCCTTTTGAACTCCTTTTGCCTTATCTCCTTATCTCCAGCCGGATGGGCCTTTCCAGAAGGTCTTAGCCAGCCAAATAAGGGCTGGTACACCTGCTCTAACAGCCCACGAAGTCCTATGGTCTTCACACCCCTCCCGGGGTCCTCCGACACCCTCCCTGCACTCCCGGTACACTACCGATGAGCCCGAAAACTTTCCGGTGACCAAAACTGGACTTCCTATATATAAATCTTTACCTCCGTACCATACCGGAGATCCTCATGATGTTTGGGATCTCATCCGGGACTCTGAACAACCTTTGGTAATCACGTATACCATTTCCCTATAACCCTAGCGTCATCGAACCTTAAGTGTGTAGACCCTACGGGTTCGGGAGACACGTAGACATGACCGAGACACTTCTCCGGTCAATAACCAAAAGCGGGATCTGGATACCCATGTTGGTTCCCATATGCTCCACGATGATCTCATGGATGAACCACGATGTCGGGGATTCAATCAATCCCATATTCAATTCCCTTTGTCTGTCGGTATGATACTTGCCCGAGATTCGATCATCGGTATCTCTATACCTTGTTAAATCTCGTTACCGGCAAGTCTCTTTACTCGTTATGTAATACATCATCCTGCGACTAACTCCTTAGTCACTTTGAGCTCCTTATGATGATGTCTTACCGAGTCGGCCCAGAGATACCTCTTCGTCACACGGAGTGACAAATCCCAGTCTCAATTCGTGCCAACCCAACAGACAGTTTCGGAGATACCCGTAGTGCACCTTTAGAGCCACCCATTTATGTTGTGACATTTGGCACACCCAAAGCATTCCTATGGTATCCGGGAGCTGCACAATCTCATGGTCTAAGGAAACGATACTTGACATTGAAAAGCTTTAGCAAACGAACTACACGATCTTGTGCTATGCTTAGGATTGGGTCTTGTCCATCACATCATTCTCCTAATGATGTGATCCCGTTATCAATGACATCCAATGTCCATGGTCATGAAACCGTGACCATCTATTGATCAACGAGCTAGCCAACTAGAGGCTCACTAGGGACATGTTGTGGTCTATGTAATCACACATGCATCATGGTTTCCGGTTAATACAATTATAGCATGAACAATAGACAATTATCATGAACAAGGAAATACAATAATAATCATTTGTTTATTGCCTCTAGTTCATATTTCCAACAATCTCCCACTTGCACTAGAGTCAATAATCTAGTTACATTGTGATGAATCTAACACCCATAGCATTCTGGTGTTGATCATGTTTCGCTCGTGAGAGAGGTTTAGTCAACAGATCTGCGACATTCAGATCCGTATGTACTTTACAAATATCTATATCTCCCTCCTGAATGTAATCACGGATGGAGTTGAAGCGGCGCTTGATGTGTCTTGTCTTCTTGTGAAACCTGGGCTCCTTCGCAAGGGCAATAGCTCTAGTGTTGTCAAAAAATAGAGTCATCGGGCCCGACGCATTGGGAATCACTCTTAGGTAGGTGATGAACTCCTTCATCCAGACTCCTTCCTTTGCTGCTTCCGAAGCAGCTATGTACTCTGCTTCACATGTAGATGCCACCATGATGCTTTGCTTGCTGCTACACCAGCTGACTGCCCCTCCGTTCAAAATATACACATATTCGGTTTGCGACTTGGAGTCGTCCGGATCTGTGTCGAAGCTAGCATCGACATAAACCTCTACGACAAGCTCTTCGGCACCTCCATATACGAGAAACATTTGCTTTCTCCTTTTCAGGTACTTCAGGATATTCTTGACCGCTGTCCAGTGTTCCGCTCCGGGATCACTTTGGTACCTCCCTACCAAACTTATGGCAAGGTTCACATCAGGTCTGGTACACAACACGGCATACATAATAGAGCCTATGGCCGAAGCATAGGGGATGACACTCATCTCTTCTCTATCTTTTGCCGTGGTCGGGCATTGAGTCGTACTCAATATCACACCCTGTAACACAGGCAAGAACCCCTTCTTGGACTGAAAGATATTGAACTTATTCAATATCTTTTCAAGGTATGTGCTTTGTGAAAGACCTATGAGGCATCTCAATATATCTCTATAGATCTTAATACCTAATATGTAAGCAGCTTCTCCAAGGTCCTTCATTGAAAAACACTTATTCAAGTAGGCCTTTATACTTTCCAAGAGTTCTATATCATTTCCCATTATCAGTATGTCATCCACATATAATATAAGAAATGCTACAGAGCTCCCACTCACTTTCTTGTAAATACAGGGTTCTCCATAAACCTGTATAAACCCAAATGCTTTAATCACCTCATTAAAGCGAACATTCCAACTCCGAGATGCTTGCACCAGCCCATAGATGGAGCGTTGGAGCTTGCATACTTTGTCAGCGTCTTTAGGACCGATCAAACCTTCCGGCTGCATCATATACAGTTCTTCCTTGAGGAAGCCATTAAGGAATGCCGTTTTGACGTCCATTTGCCAGATCTCATAATAATAAAATGCGGCAATTGCTAACATGATTCGGACAAACTTCAACATCGCTACGGGTGAGAAAGTCTCATTGTAGTGAACTCCTTGACCTTGTCGATAACCCTTAGTGACAAGTCGAGCCTTATAGACGGTCACATTACCATCCGCGTCAGTCTTCTTCTTAGAGATCCATTTATTCTCAATGGCTCGCTTATCGTCAGGCAAGTCCACCAAAGTCCAAACTTTGTTCTCATACATGGATCCTATCTCGGATTTCATGGCATCAAGCCATTTGTTGGAATCCGGGCCCGCCATCACTTCTTCATAGTTCGAAGGATCACCGTTGTCCAACAACATGATCTCCAGGACAGGGTTGCCGTACCACTCTGGTGCGGAACATGTCCTGGTGGACCTTCGACATTCAATAGTAACTTGATCTGAAGTTTCATGATCATCATCATTAACTTCCTCTCCAGCCGGACTAGGCTCCATAGAAACAACTTCATGTGCTGCGCTACTCTCCGGTTCGAGTGGAGGTACGATTACCTCATCAAGTTCTATTTTCCTCCCACTTACTTCTTTCGAGAGAAACTCTTTCTCGAGAAAGGATCCATTCTTGGCAACAAAGACTTTTCCCTCGGATCGTAGGTAGAAGGTATACCCAATAGTCTCTTTGGGATATCCTATGAAGACACACTTTTCCGCTTTGGGTTCGAGCTTCTCAAGTTGAAGTTTCTTCACATAAGCATCGCATCCCAAACATTTAGAAACGACAGCTTAGGTTTCTTTCCAAACCATAGTTCATACATGTCGTCTCAATGGATTTTGACGGTGCCCTATTTAAAGTGATGCGGCAGTCTCTAATGCATATCCCCAAAATGATAGCGGTAAGTCGGTAAGAGACATCATAGATCACACCATATCCAATAGAGTGCGATTACGACGTTCAGACACACCATTTCGCTGAGGTGTGCTGGGCAGCATGAGTTGTGAAACAATTCCACATTTCCTTAGGTGCGTGCCAAACTCGTGACTTAAATATTTTCCGCCATGATCAGATCGTAGGCATTTTATTTTCCTATCACGTTGATTCTCTACCTCACCCTAAAATTCCTTGAACCTTTCAAAGGTTTCAGACTTATGTTTCATTAAGCAGACATACCTATATCTGCTGAAGTCATCAGTGAGGGTGAGAACACTACGGTAGCCACCGCGATCCTCGATGCTCATTGGACCACATAAATCGGTATGTATTATCTCCAACAAGTTAGTTGCTTGCTCCATCGTTCCAGAGAACAGAGTCTTTGTCATCTTGCCCATGAGGTATGGTTCACACGTGTCGAATGATTCGAAATCAAGAGACTCCAAAAGTCCATCAGCATGGAGCTTCTTCATGCGTTTGACACCAATATGACCAAGGCGGCAGTGCCACATGTAGGTGGGACTATCGTTATCAACCTTACACTTTTTTGTACTCACAATATGGACATGTGTAACATCAGGTTCGAGATTCATCAAAAATAAACCATTGACCAGCGGGGCATGACCATAAAACATTTCTCTCATATAAATAGAACAACCATTATTCTCAGATTTAAATGAGTAGCCATCTCGCATCAAGCGAGATCCAGATACAATGTTCATGCTCAAAGCTGGTACTAAATAACAATTATTAAGGTTCAAAACTAATCCCGAAGGTAGATGTAGAGGTACCATGCCGACGGCGATCACACCGACCTTGGAACCATTCCCGACACGCATCATCACCTCGTCCTTTGCTAGCCTCCGCTTATTTCGCAGCTCCTGCTTGGAGTTACAAATGTGAGCAACTGCACTAGTATCAAATACCCAGGAGCTACTACGAGCGCTGGTTAAGTACACATCAATAACAAGTATATCACATATACCTTTAACATTGCTGTTCTTCTTATCCGCTAAGTACTTGGGGCAGTTCCGCTTCCAGTGACCGGTACCCTTGCAATAAAAGCACTCAGTCTCAGGCTTGGGTCCATTCTTGTTCTTCTTCTTCCCGGCAACTTGCTTACCGGGCATGGCAACAACTTTGCTGTCCTTCTTGAATTTCTTCTTACCCTTGCCTTTCTTGAAACTAGTGGTCTTATTCACCATCAACACTTGATGCTCCTTTTTGATCTCGACCTCTGCTGATTTCAGCATCGAGTACAACTCAGAAATGGACTTCTCCATACCTTGCATGTTGTAGTTCATCACAAAGCTCTTGCATCTAGGTGGAAGCGACTAGAGCATTCTATCAATGATCGAGTCATCCGGGAGATTAACTCCCAGCTGAGCCAAGCGGTTGTGCAACCTAGACATCTTGAGTATGTGCTCACTGACAGAACTATTTTTGTCCATCTTACAGCTGACGAATTTGTCGGAAATTTCATATCTCTTGACCCGAGCGTGAGCTTGGAAAACCAGTTTCAGCTCTTGTAACATCTCATATGCTCCGTGTTGCTCAAAACGATTTTGGAGCCCCGATTCTAAACTGTAAAGCATGCCGCACTGAACAAGGGAGTAATCATTGCAGCACAATTGCCAAGCGTTCGTAACTTCTTGGTCCGCTGGGAAAATGGGTGGGTCACCTAGCGGTGCATCAAGGACATACAATCTCTTGGAAACTATGAAGATGATCCTCAAGCTACGGACCTAGTCCGCATAGTTGCTTCCATCATATTTCAACTTGATTTTCTCTAGGAACGCATTGAAATTGAGGGTGACATTCGCGTTGTCCATTGGATCTAAAATATAGATAGTAAAGACAATTTTAGACTAAGTTCATGATAATTAAGT